>OY747719.1:32611646-34044146 GCA_963556495.2 Valencia hispanica
TTACACTTTACTTAAGATTTTGGAGAAAGTCCATCCATCCATCCATTCATCCATCCATCCATTATCTATAGCCCTCCATCCTCTACAGGGTTGCGGGGGGGCTGGTGCCTATCTCCAGCATTCATGGGGCGAGAGGTGTGGTACACCCTGAACAGGTCCATCCCAGGGCAACACAGAGACATACAGGACAAACAACCATGCACGCACACACTCATTCCTTAAGGCAATTTAGAGAGACCAATTAACCTAACAGTGGTGTTTTTGGACTATGGGAGGAAGCCAGAGTTACCAGAGGGAACCCACACATGCACGGGGAGAACATGCAAACTCCATGCAGAAAGACCTCAGGCCAGCATACGAACCCAGGCCTTCTTGCTGCAAGGCAACAGTGCTACCAACTGAGCCATTGTGCAGTGTGCAATGTCCCATGAAAGTCTAAATAGGCAAAGTTGTGGTGTGGAAAGAGATACAGCCTTTGAAGGCCTTTTTCTTTTATATTTTTAAGACCTCTTACAAATGGCATGTTATGGTTACTGGGCTAAAATCCCCATCAGTAACCATCATTGAATTAGGAATCTGCCAACAGTCCATTGGGATCCTCAGGCACAGCACAGGTGATTTCTAGTATGCCATTCGACTTTTTTTTGTCCCATGACCCCCCAGGACCTTTTTGAAAAATAAAAATGGCTGTCTCTCTGTGTCCAAGCTCAGCAGAGATGGAGAGCAGCAAGAGGCCTTACATGTGCAGCTACATATTTTTTCCATGTTCAAAGACCATCAATGGGTCATGAAATTGTAAAGGTCAGTGAGATTGCATGGAAGCCAGATTATATGGACATTTTATCTTGATCTTGAACATTTGGTTAGCTTCTTATTAACCAGATGGAGTTTCAATGTTTAATTTGACACGGAACTGGCAGGAGACAATAACATAAAAATGTTTAGAACCACATTCACAGCAACTAGCGTTATTTAGTCTTTTACATCCTCAGTTATTTTCTTCAGTGTGAAAAAGGTGTAGCTGGGATAGGATGTAACCCCAAAACACACAATCTAAAGGTAAAGGTTCATTCAGTTTCTATTTTACCCCAAGCGGAACCTGGAGAGATTATTGCCATCATGTTGCTTTATTTGTTGATTATACATGGCTTTTATGTCTGTCCTTAAAGCAAGGTGATCATGTATGAAGTCTGTCAACAGCAAAATGCGAGAATGTTTGTCAAATCTGAGCCTTGCAACAGTTCAGTGACATACCTTAATATGATGCAGCGCATATAAAAACAGCTGAGATTTGCCTGTGACGCACCCCATGGTAGGGGTCTATTAGTGGTAGATGCAAGAGCCTGTATTATTTGACAAACATTTCTGTGATGTGAGCTTGCTTGAAGATAAAGTTGCATTATCATAGAGTTCATTCTCACAATTTTTAAAGGACATTTATTGTAGCTGTTGAAGCAACATTGGCTGTCTCAGTCTCAAACTGCTCTCTTTTTCCCCAATGTCCAATGCTTGCAATACTGCATGGGGACGAAGAGCACCTTGATTGCTTGTTCCTTTGTTGTACAGATGACTTGATTGACACAGTGGATGATTAAAAAAAATAAAAAATACTAACAACAGCAAATCTGCTTGTGCATGATGAATACTGATTTTGTTTTCTGTTGAGATTGTTGATCAGACATTTCTCTAGTTGAAAAACAACAGCCAGCAGCTTTAATATCTTTTCATTTGCACCAGTAAACTTGGTACTGCACAGACCTATAAGAGGACAGACAGACAGACATCTCAACTCATTTTGGTGTACCTTAGACACGTCCTGTGGTTCATCTTGCTACTGCAGTTTGGTGATCTTGGTCTTAAAACATTCATCATCTGCTACATTTCATAGCTTTTCTCCAACTTTGTTATTCACTAAGCATCTACAAAAATTGGTCTATGAAACAAACTAGAAATAGCCATAGGGGTTGTAATATTTTTGATCAAAATTTTAGATATATTATTTTTTACAACAAACAGTGTTATTCCTACCAGTCTTGATCATGGCAATCTATAAATCAGATAAATCTACCAGTTTTACACCATTAAAAACACAAATTGTCCATCAGCCAATTGCTATTAATTTGGAACATTCAATTTCTTCCAACAATGTTCTACATATAACAATGCTTTGTAGTTAAATAAAAAAAAATGTATATCATGATGGACTGAGATGTCAGTGGTGAATACAGTAAAACAGTTTTTCTTTTCACATCTTTATTATAAATCGCAGTCGAAGCAGTCACTTGTGTTTTCTATGTAACAGGGTTTGATGCAAGCGAAGATATACAAACTTAAAAGATCAAAGAGGCAAAGATGTCAAGCTGTCATGTTTTGTTTCAGTTCAGAAAATGTGTATATTTTTCTTGTGTCTTGTTATAGTTCATCTATACTGTTGATCGTGCCTTTATCATTGTTTTTTGGGTTTACCTTTTGCTGGTTACTTCCTGTGGTCTTTTTTCTCAATCCATTTGTATCCTGTTATACCATTTGTGGTGTTACTCTTTTTATTTCTTGGACTCTTTTTTTGTTATCGTTTGTACATTATTAATGATGTAAAAAGTTATCCTAAGGTTGGCTATGGTAAAATGTAATTTTATGAAAATCAATAAACTTTTTGTTTTAACCGTTATTTGGATGTTAGCAGAGATGTGTTAGATTTAGAATGGATTTTCACCTCTGTATTTAGTGCTGCAACTGAACAGATTGAAGGGACAGGGACTCTGCAGGGAATCATTTTTTCACCAACTAGAACTCTGTCTCTCCTACTACGGAAATTGATTAATTTGCTGTCCTTTTTGACTATTACAAAAATTTCCATGGCCTACTTCTTGTCATGGAGTGTGAGTTTGTGCCAGGACCAAAATGCAAACAGGAGCTCAGCAGGATCATGGTGAAGGGATTTTAATTAATTAACTGAAACACCTTACAATAACAAGGCATTAGGGCTACAAAGCAACAGAACAAGCAGATCCACAAACAGTTGAGCAAAAAAAAAACAAAAAAAAACAGCAGAATGTGAAAGAATGTGAGGAGCTTAAATACTGAGGAGTTTGATTACTAGACAAAGAACAGCTGGTTGATTGGTAACAAGGTACAGCTGTGAGGAGAGCACAGGCAGACAAGCGGAGGAAAGGAGGTAAACAAACATGAAAAGAACTGAGGAGGAAATGCACAATAATCAAGGGAAAACACTAAGCTAAAGGAAATGCCAGGACTATTAGCAAAGTGCAAGGGATAAATAAGAAAGAATAAACCAAGCAGAAAACAACAGAGTGAACTAATGAGATCTAGGCTGAGCATAAATAAAAATACAAACAGAAAAACAAAACAAACGCCCCAGGATTATGAAATTGTTATCTATTAAAGCACATATGTGCAGGAAATGCTATAGATTTAATAAATTCATTGCGTCAACTAAACGTCAAAACCAATTTTTTGTATGAATGAATTTTACTCATTCATAAATAATAATGAAAAACTGCCATTTTTTGATTATTTTTATTTTCTATGAACATGCCTATTTGTTGTTTTTTCCCCAAAAATATTTAGAAGTTGCTTAAGGCCTTTCCTTGTCAATAGAGGAGAGGCGGGGATACCTTGACTGAGACACACTGCATAAATATCTATCTACGATTCATTGCAAAATGGAACCATAAAACATTTACAAATTTTGCTACACAGAATTTTGAACTTTGTTTGTCATAAAACGTCTTATTAGGACTCAAACCTATTTGGATTCTATGTAATAAATCGATGCAGCATCACTTATAAATGGGAAGTGGAAACTGCATTGTATCATCGTTTACTCTGATACCTTGAAATAAAATGCAGTGCAGTCAGACCCTTTTAGAAGTCACTTAACAATCCGATAATTTGTTAGAAAACATTAGTGAACAAGTAGCACCATGAAGACCAAAGAACCCACCAGACATGTCAGGGATAAAGTAGCGGAGAAGTTTAAAGAGAGGTTAGTTGACAAAACAATGTCCCAAGCATTGAGCATCAAATGGAACTCTGTTTAATCAATCATCCTTGAATGAAAAGAGGATGGCACATCTGCAAACCCACCAAACATGACAATCCTTCAAAACGTGTGGGCAAAAACAAAAAACATTAATCAGAGGAGCAGCCAAGAGGCCAAAGGTAAGTCTGGAGGAACTGCATAGATTCACAACTCAGAAAGGAGAATCTGTTGACGAGACAACTATTTGTCATGCTCTCAAAAAATCTGGTCTTTTTAAAGATTGGCCTAAAGAAAGCTATTGTCGAAGCCACAAGAAGATCTGTGTGCAGTTTCACAGAAGCCATCAAGGGGACATAACAAACATGTTGAAAAAGGTGCTCTGGCCAGGTTGTACCAAAATGGAACTTTTTGCCTGCATGCACAAGACCATATGTGGAAGAAAACAAAGTCTGCGTGTCATTCTGAACCCACCATTCCTGTTGGGAAATATGGTGGTGGCAGTGTTGTGCTGAGAGGATGCATTTCTTCAGCAGGAACAAAGAAGTTCTTCAAAGTTAATTGAAAGATGAACCAAGATTTACATATGCATTTGTTACAATGGTTACACAGGGCAAACCTAAATCAAATTGAGAATCTGTGTGAAAACCTGAAAATTATTTTCTGGGAAAATCTTCACCAAATCCAACTGAGACTGAGCTATTTTCTTAAAGATATGGGTATTAGTATTTGGTAGAGATATTTAGTATATTGGTGTGCTAAGCTGGTGGAGACATACCCCAAAAGGCGTATGAGTATAACTGAGGCTGGAATTCGGTACAGAGAGAGGCTGAACTCAAATTCATGCCACATTTTTCAGATTTTAAAATGTTACAAATCTGAAAAACCATGTAATGTGACAAAATGTGAAAATGGTCATGGGGCATCATTACTTTTGAAAGGTTCTGTGAACACAAAGCCAGTTTACAATTACCACTTATTCTGTCTTTTTTTTCTTTTTTAGGTGTGATAAACCCACGCCTGAAAAAATAAATCTTACCCAGCAGAAGGCCATTGTTGGGTAGACCAGGGTGGATTCATGTAATCAGATCAATTCAAACCTTCCCTGCATGAAGACCTCATGATATTTACACAAAATCAAACAAAGACATCAGTAAACTTGGAATAACGGAAAATTATTCCGTAATTCCAAGATGCCCAGTTTGTGAGAGATAACTTAAAAAGTGCTCCAAAACTTAGTTTGACACATTCTATGGTATTTATGTTGAGGTTATTTTTTTATTTATTTTTTTTAATCTAACATTTTCCAATTCTATCATGTTTTGCTTTGGCTTGAAACAAAGTTACCAGACACAGTAGGACTAGATCACATTTAATATCCAAAAAATTTTCAAAGTGAAGCTCCTTGCTCCTTGCATCATCTATTAAGCTTATTTTTAAAAAGACAAACCTCCTACTTAAAACCTTTTACTGGATTGTCATTGTTTAAAGCGGATTTATAGATATTAGTTAGAGGTGGCACACGTATATATATTTGCAACACAAGAGGGCAGTACAGCTTCACTGTTGATGTAGTTATTTTTCTCAAGCTCAAGTGTGTTATGGTGTTGTACAAAAACAACATGCATTATTAAAGGGGGTAACAGCATAACACATATTTTTCTAGAAGTATGAGTTTTGTTCCTCCACATTGTTGGGATGAACAGGAACCAATCATTAGGGATTCGGCACCCAAGCCGAAGACACCCCCATGTTCAGTGAAGGTCGGCCAAAGCTTGCAGCAATTTCCTTTCCTCAGGATATTAACACCTGCATATCTGTCCATGCCAGGCCCCTTTCTTTTAAATTAGCCACTTCCTGCGAGCGCCCTCTCACTCACCTTTCCCTGCTTTTTATTGTTCATCCCTGATGTGTGACGGAGTGTGGCGAAGAATGCGTCTGCGCTGAGGCATGATTGGTTGAGCTCTTCGGCCCAGCCGGCTCCTCCAGGAAGTAGACATTACTGCCTGGCTCCTGCTTTCTTGTCTGACCCCACTGTCAAACATGTACATATTTATAGGCAGGGGGCTGACTGGGAAAAACACTTTAAATTCAGATGGAAGCAGGGCTTAATAGCTGCATTGAAGGGACAGTAATATCTGTTGATTTGTGGCTGATTGCAAAAGGAAGGCATAGAGAGTGCATGAGCATGGGGGGGGGGGGGGGGGGGACCAGATAGAAGGAACTTCTCGGTGAAAAGAGTTAAAGTCCTGTAGAATTACCTGTCAAAAAATAAGGATTTAACATAGAGCTAGAATACAATATTGGTCAAAAAGCTTATTATTGAAACGTGCAGTAAGGAATTTAACAGTTAATTATCAAGATGACCAACAGCTAGGAATTTCTTTGGATCACATCTATTTTACAATCCAGGACCAACAGCGGGGCCATTCACCCTTTTGTCATTCACCGAACAGAGAAAAGGGCCAGGTCGGTGCAAGGCTGGAGAGTAAATATTTGTTCTGTTTTTTCGTCCCTCCGCTCAGCTCTGAACCTCAGTGTGCCTCTTAAGAAAACTTTCATCCGCACGGGAGCAACAAAAGCAAACAATTCCACATCCCACCGTCTGTCTCACCATGGACCGTCGTCTGTTTGTTTGCTCAGACAGTCGCAATGACAGACGGAGGAACACTGGGAAGGAAGAAAACTGAAGAAGAGAAGCAAAAAAATTATGAGAGGAGGAGGAGGAGGTCAGGACTTATGGAGGTCTCCCTCACAGATGGTGTGTTTGTCTAAAATTCCCAAAAGTGTTGCTCTATCCAAATATGGCCCTGATAGATCTTAAAAATAATTCAGGCATATGTTGAAATCCGAACCCTGTCCATCATTTGCACAGAAAAAGCACTTAGGAGATTTTTAAAAATAAAGTTAACTTATAATTTACTGTTTCTGTCAACCTAAAAACAATACTTTAAAAGGTCCTTGAAAACCATTGGTAAATAAAAAAGGATATGTCTATTTTTCTTTCCTTTACATTTGTGTTCAGGCTTCTATCCCATAATGGTTATATTCCTTCATATGACCAAAATAAAACGGCAAGCTTGAGCATCAGTGGATAGCACAAAAAGTGGTGATAAAATAGCTTTCAACTTGAATTTGAGTGCAGTGAAGACTTAAATGGTGATTTATCTATTGAACAGGGCCAACTCATGTTGTCTGAGGGTAGCAGCTTGGAGACCTAACAAACCAACACCCTACCAAGAGATTTAAAAATGCTTTGTTGTGAGCCCAGTCTGCCTATAATTCACACAGTGGTGTGCATGATTGTGACAAACTCTGCAATTCAAAACAACATTTTGGCAGCATTCAGGTGCACTCACTTTTCTTCCAGTAATGGTCAACCGAACTAATACCTTTTACACCACACATGAGCAACTGTCACTTTTTTCAACATGAACACTCTGTGTTTTACTTGTGAGGGTTTACCTACATTACAGCGATGCAGTTTTCAAAATGTTATTCCAAGGATACAATCTCTCAATCTCTTTAAGCTCATGTTCATAGTTAGTTTTGTCACAAGAAGATATTGTTTTGCTCTGAGAGGTAACTAAAACCTTATGATACACATTTGTTGGTTGGAAGGGAATTTAAAATACACAAAAACAGATGAATTTTATGTTATGGTCCTTTATTTAGCATAGACAGAGAAAAAACAGTGCCACTGCAGCTAATCATCAGTATAAAAAAATTCTTATCTGCTAAATGTTTGCTTATAAACAAGTGCTGCGGTCACTTCAGTGGTCTGGTTGTTGACTTCCTGCTCAAGGTGTCTGTTGTAGCTGTGGCATAAACTGTTTTGTTACTCGCATCAAATCAACAATTCTAAATGTTTAATAAACTTGTGGCAAAAATGGTTGTTTAATACTGCAATGATTTAAAAGTCACTCAATTGTTTTTTATGCTACATCATTCTATGTGGTGCAATCACCTAAACAGCACCAGCAAACAAAAAAACAAAAAAACTAACTAATTAATTTTGGTTATTTTAGATGTATAAAGCATAAATGTATAAATGTGCTATGTACAATAAGAACATCAGTTGAGCTGTGGTGATTGTATCTGCAAGGGCCCCAAATCAAGTTTTCTTTTGGACCCCACACAGCCTTAGACCGGCTCTGGTTAAAATTAATATTATGGTTAAAAATATTAAACTATACACCTAAAAAGGAATGTAAGTTTGAGTGTGAATGTGTGTGACATTCCTCCTCCCCTAGGCTCAAGCCGTTTTTGTTGTGCATAGTAAGAAGAGGGGTTTGAAGGAGCAGATCAGAGGATGCTGTAGAGGCTCACTGAGCACTGGGGTGAGATTAGCTCTCACAGAGAAATCAAACTGACCTGGGAGGCATGCCATGAGAAGGACAGATGGATGAGAACTATTGACCTGCTGACCTGCATCAGATTCTCACTAACTCATGCTAATTCGCATGCAAATAGCTACAAATTTTCCATCTGACTTTTTTTCCCTCATCCTCTTGACCAGTTTCTATCCTCTTACCATTTTCAAAGTATTTTGCAACTCAACCTGTAAAGGAAAAAAGTGTGCATATACACATGCACACAGTATGTACGTGTAAAGCTAATCAACACACACACCAACAAACACATTCTCCCTTGTGGCGTGCCCTCATGGTGGTCGGTTGCACTTCTAAAGGCTTAATCTGTTGGACCCACCTCCCTGGTTAAGAGAACAAAGCCCCCTCTCCCCTGACACAAAGGGAGCTCACACACCCCTACACATACGTCCGATTTCAGCCCCAGACGGACCACCCATCCTTGAAGACCATTGCCTTACACACAGGAGACAGAACAGCAGCGGTTAATGACAAGATTGTCTTGTTGCCCTACTCATGCTGTTCTAGGAATTAAATTCTCCTTTACATTTTGCACAGAGTGGGTAGTTCACACACTCTTTGGTTGGTGTTGGAGTTTTGTTTTCAAGGCAAAAAAGGCGATCAGGGAACACCACTCTATGGAGTCCCTGGCAGGCTTTGATCTGAAGGTTGATTGGAATATGTGGTCTTGGTGGTGGGGAGATTAGATTGTGTTGCCACAAAATAACAAAAACAAGAAAATATACCATTCTTGCAAAAAAGATGATTTTATATAAGATACTTATTTAAAGAGCATATGATTTTTTATGATTGTAAATTATTCATAAAACGACAAAGTTAAAATTTTGCTCTTCTGTGTGGCATTTCAAAGATATTTTATACATGCAAAAAGAACTGGTAGCTGCTTGCCTTTTTGAATTTTGTAGTTCTTGACCTCTCAATAGTTAAAGCCATACAGCAAAGTAACAGACATTAGTGAAATTGCTGACAATTTTAGGTGGAGAGCAATCCTGGTATCTCCACTACACATCACTAATGTTCCAACGCTACTCCAACACAACTACTTATGAATATTTTCCCATTTGTTCTTGGAAAAAAAATCTATGTGTACAGGGTTGTTTGTTTTAGGAAACACTGCAGTGCCAACTTCTTAGCAGCATCAGTGTTTACCCTAACATCAAGTGATTAGTCAATCACTTCATCTGGATGGCATTATTTTGCTCCTTTGCCATCCCACACAATTGTAGGTTTGGTCTTTTTGTACCAAACAGGCGTCAACCCCCCCCCCCCCCCCCCCCCATTATGTAATGTACAGCTTTGAATAGTGATGCCCTACACACAGCCAACTCTACTATAGTATTATGTTGTTACACCTTATTAATAAGTATTGTCTACTGTAGCAGTAGAAGAATGGTTGGTGATTTTGGTTTGATCAGGGACAATATTGTTTCGTATTTTGTTAGAGCCAAATGGCTAAAACAATGATCAGAAACAAATTAAATAAAAATAAGATGTTATTTGAGATTGGAGAATCTTTATGAATATTTATGTCCATAATGAATGAAAATACCTAATTACAAAAAAATAATATAATGATTTGTTGTGGTTTATGGTATGAAATAGTGCTTAACCTATCCTAGCTTACGTTTGATAATAATGGTGACAGATGTGGGAAAATCTATAAAGATGGCTTCAGCATATGTTATTTTTAGCATAGAAAATGAGAGTGGAAATACACGAGTGAGCCTTTATGTCAACCTTTCAAAAGATCTCATGGCATCCAGTTAACACATATACAGCACACCCTGAATATTTTAAAAGATGTAACCCATAACTCAGTTTGCACATGAACAAGAGGTGCAAACACAGACAAAAACAATAAGAAAGAACAAAAAAAGAATTAAATAAGTTTATGGAAAACATTGAAAACCCTACAGGAAGTTGGCTATTTTGAATAAGGGGCACCATTTTGCGAACTTGACACACTTTCTGTCTAAGCAAACTCCTCCTGCAAATTTCTTACTTAGAAAGTTGAAAAACAGTTGTACAGTCTTAAGTGATTGTTTATCACTCTCCAAGCCTTGGGTTGTAGTTATCTTATATTCTTGGTGCAAAGTCAGATTTCTCTCTCCATCATGACTTTGAGTGGTTAAAGTTTGCTGAAGCCTTTTAGATATCGTATCTAACTGGCAGTGACTTATACTACAGCAATTACTTGATTTGAACTTATGTTTTTCATTGTAGCTATGTGCACATTAAAACTTCATAGAAGTTGCTAGCAGTGCAGTTTTATTTCCAGTAAAATCAAAAAGGGTCATTCTGTTATCTTTGGGTTACCAATCAAAACTAATGCATGTATTAGTCACTGAACTGTGAACCTTATTAAACCTCACTAAATTTTATACCAATCGGACAAACTGTCGCTGATCTGCTATGTGTATACAAAACGGAAAGCTTTTACAGCTATTTGTATATTTTTGCTTGTGCATTCTATATAAAAGCGAACCCAAAATGTGTTCCGCACACATCAAATCCTGTCCCTTCAATTTGTGTTATTGCCACTTATAGTTTTTTAGCCATTGTGGCTTATACTGGATGATTGACGTTTTATTTTCCTTATAGTCTGTCTTCACAGAGACCAAGCTAAAAGTACTGTAATAGATCCTGAGGTATGTTTTGATGATGGAACCAACCTTCGCAGCAGAGACCCTCCTGCGCCCAGGGGCTCTACTCTCCCCTGAGGATTCTGCTTGACTGGCTGAGTAACTGCATTTGTTTGAGCTGAGCTTTCTTCCCGTTTACTCACAGCCTCCGCAGAGTTGCCTGCCAGATCTCAGTAATCCGCAAACAATTATCGTATTTGCTTCAGCCGATGATTCAGGTTTTTGTTTACTGATTGAAAATTAACAATTTACACAGCTGGGTTTGAAGCGAACACCTTTCTTGTCTGGCTGTGCTCCATCTGGAAACAGAACAGGAGGACTAATTTCTGTCAAGGTGAAAAACAAAGTATTGATAAACAAATATATGTCAGAACAAGAACACAAATTCATAGGCTGTTCATTGTACTAAAAGTTAGGAATGCAAAAGGAAAATCTGAATCCAGCTATTTAACTCAATCATAGAACAAAATAAATCCGCAAAACCATTTCTTGTCCAATAGCCGGGTGTAGAGCATTTCTTATTTCTAAATTTGGATTTAGGAAATCATACAAATCCTAAGTATTCTACAGAGCCCATAAACACAACAGAGTTCACAATGTAGATGTTTTATGTTTTTGATATTAATAAGATGCCCCTTTCTGCATGCGCTAGTGAGCAACAATCAGTTCCTTGTTTAAACAATGTTAAATAATCCATAATTCCAAAGGTAATGAACTCATTAAGAAGAATGTTAAAGGACACAAGATTGCCTTTTAAGATCAAAGGAAAAACTTTGGCTTATTTCCAATAATAACAATGTTCACAATAATGCTTCCTGACATGTCTGTACATGTCAGGAAAAAAATTAAGAACACTCCTATCTCACATTTGGGACATAAAGTGAAGTTCCACATATACAAGGAACCACTGTGAATTTGAGAGACTGACATATTTTTACTGCAAAGAGTTTATGATTGCATGCACTCTAATGCCGCGTTTACACCACCCAAAACTTCAATGCCCAGAACGGCAAGATTACATGTCTATAGTTGAGGCCGTCAGAGTCTCTGCGGCGGTTTGTGTGCTTTAGGCGCGACAATTTTTGAAGCTTTTGCTGCATTTCAAGCTTCAAAGCGGCAAAAGCCAGCAACGCAGAAGTTCAGCTTGCGGAACTTTCGGCATCGTCCCCTAAGCGTCAACAAATCAGAGCGTCTCACTGTAGTGACATCAAAAAGCGAACCTCATCCATATGCAGCTCCTGGAGCAAATGGTTATCTTTTGAGCTATTTTAGTGTTCTCAGTGGTCTTTAAATAATGATGATGCCGTTTTTAGCCAAAGTCACAAAACCTGTGCCGTTTTCTAGGACATTGCTTCAGAAGAGTGCCAGTTGCTCATTAGCAATTCGCCTCTGTATTGTGGGCAGAACCATTGGCGCAGAGGAACCCCCCCCCCGACCCTGCTGTTGTATAAAATAAAACAAATAAAACAAATAATTTGAAAAAGACCCTGTAAAACCCATTACTTTATATTGTAATCTACATCACTTTAACGCAGCAGCATGCAACACTGGCTGTTGACCCATAAACAGCGGACGTAATGCTAGCAAGCAAGTAATTGGTAGAATTAACTCCGGACAGAAAAAAAATAAACTTACCGGTAAAGATACAGACTGTCCACTTGATGGTGTCTAGATGGAAGGCACTGCACCTGGCTTCAAAAGTAGTTTACTAGCAAAGCCATTTTTTTCCTGTCAGTCGGTGAAACAGTCTTCTCTGAAATGTTGACTGCAAAGCGATGTGCAGGTTTTTAATCTTGCTGTGACCAAGAAACTTAATCAATTTCTCTCTCTGAGCAGATGGTTTTGGTAAAGTATGAAAGTTAATAATATCATACTTCTTAGCATTGCAACCCGCTACAGCCCACGGGTGTTGCTCCGCCATCGTCTTCTCTACTCCTCAGAACCTTAGCGGGCGGGGCAGAGCGGAGCGGGAGCAGGAATACGTAGCCCGCCCAGTGCGGTTGCTACATCACAAACGTAGTCTGTTTTAGACGGCCTTTTGGCATCTGCTACTAATTCACAGCGATTTGAAAGCAGAAACACCCAGAAATGCAATTTTTTACTTAATCTTCCTAAGATATGTCCTCTGGGATCAGAAAAATGCCACAAGACCATGTTAACAACACAACATGACTTTCATTGGACTGGGTCTAAACTCTCCAAACTCAGAACCCCTCTCAAGAATGAGGTGTATCCACAAACGGTGCTAATGCGCCCGACGTCGATGTCTAGCTTTATTTAGCAAATAATGGATAATAGTTTAAAACATCCAGCAACAGAGGAAGCCCTGCCCACACTCTCTTTTTTTGCTCAGCAAGTGGCGGGCTTTGCAAGCTTCAGGCTTAAAAATGTATAAGCTTCAAACTAGTCACTTTGTGACCATTTTCTGAAGCCGACAAAGCATGCGGTGTGAACTCGGCATAACAGAGTTCCCAGAGCTAGATATGAATTGTGCTCACAGCATCACATATTCTCTACTTAACAGTGGGTGTAGACGCATTTTCTCATATTCATCCTGTGTTTTACGCCAAACATACCTGGAGTATTAGTTGCAGAAAAATTCAATCTTGGTCCTCTGACCAAAGCACACTGTTCTAGTTCCAGTGTTTCCCAGCCCTGGTCCTCAAGACACACTGCCATGCATGTTTTAGATGTTTCCCTGCTTCAGCATAGCTGATTTCAAGTGATGGTTGATTAACAGGGTTTTACTGAAATGCAATCATCTAAATCAGGTGTGCTAAAGCAGGGAAACATTGAAAACATGCAGGGCAGTGTGTCTTGACGACCAGGGTTGGTAAACACAGCAGCAATTTGTTGAAAATTTCACATATTTATGTTTGTGATAGTGGGATATATAGACTTTTTCCTGGCATGCCTCTCCAACAACCACTTCACATGTACCAATAATCTCTAAGGGTTATTGGAGAGTGTTTTTATCCCAAGATGCCACTCTTTGCTGCACTTCTCTATCAGTGTCCATTGGAGATGTTTTTATTTCCTTTGCCACTTTATGGGGTGGCATGATAAATTTGGGTCCTCAAGGAATCTTGTATGTCAGTTCCAGCTTTTGTTTATTGCTCTGACCGTATATATGGGCACCTTTAGCCCAGTAACCATTCTCTTGTAGTCATTTACTGACTCATAAAGATCAACATACACTTGTCTCTCTTGAATGTTATGTTCTTTTACCTTTCCCAATTTGAATAGTAGCCAAGAGAAATGGGCCTTCACATGATGTGACATTTGTACTTCGGGGAAATCAGAGCTTTTGGAAAGTAACTCTAGGTTCCTAGACACCCTCATCAACATGAATTGCAAAAAGGATTCAAGTATATCAAAATAAATAAAATTGTTAGTTGTACCAATAAGTGTGCCATTTATGATCTTGTTTAACAATTATGTAGTGTATGTTCTTCCCCCATGGAATAAGAGTGTTTCAGTTAAAGGTTGTATTTTTCTCAGGTTTTCAGAATGAGGTTGGGCTTTTGCAGTTAAAAAGAGAACAAATCTGTACCAGGGGTGTCAATACATGGAGGATGCTCCTGATCTGCACCTGAAACCAGATATTTGGCTACCCTGTATAAAACTACTTTTATTTTTTCCTACTATCTGACATTAAATCAGACTAAACTTGTCTTGTTTTACATTAATTAAAATTGCAAAAATTACACAAAAAACACGGTGTTTCCTTGTGTGACATCATGGAAAAATCAAGATTACATGTATGTCAAGATATCAGGAAGAGACCTGTGGACCATCATGTCTATGGGTATAATTTAAAGATGTTGAAAGATTCCATGTTCATCTGTTTAAACAATTATATTCAATTATGACCAGAATTAGAGTGTTTGGCTGTCATACTGTATTATTCAGGAAGGAGACAGACATGCAGAGATGTACATGTTTTCTGTTCGGTGTATGTAAATATTTGTAGATTCCTTCTGGCTGTGTTCCAAAGCTTTCTGAAAAATCCGTGCTGTATGTGCCTCTTAATTTTCCACCATAAGCTCTGCCACTCTTGCAGCCACTCTTTGCTCTTTTACTGTGAGTCTGGAAAGCATTTTTTTTCCAAATTGGTCTAAAGCACTTATACAAGACTGCCCAGTGGGATTTTTGCAAGGCACCCAACTTTAAAGCTTTGGAAAATGTAACCTGTGTTGTTACACTGATGTTTAAATGTGACTGGATAAGCCTTGAACAAAAAAGATTTGTAATAGTACCTTCTTTCAGCTTTTGCTTTTTTATATATGTTTGGCCTACTGTATGTTCAGATGTATGCTGTGTTTGTTATTCAAAAAGCTCATGCTGTGGAATACCTGCCACATATATGCTGAAAGCAAGCATGTGATATATTAGCCAATACCTCTAACCATGAAAAATAAAGTGTTTGGGATGTATTGGGTAAAAGGTAAAAGATTCTCAGCACAGTGGATGCTTTACAGTCATACATCTTTGTGGAACTGCTTGATATGCAGTGCTTCATATCAACAACTGGATCTGTTGCTTAGCCACAGAAATTATGTAAAAACATGCGTTCAGTCTGGTGGGCTGAGATCCCACCATCTGATCTTTGGGTGGAAAGTGAGAGATCATGGGTATTGACAGAAATAGAGTACAAACAATAAGGGGAATGAACACATATTTAAAAGAAGTTTAGAAAACTTTTACTTCACGTTTTTACTGTGTGACACTGAGAACTAAAACATGTATACACACTAATCTGTCTGCTTGTTAATACACATAGAAAATGTTATCTATTTTCATTTGTTGTGATACAAAACAATAAACAGAATGTACTGAATTTCTGACTATGTATCAATATTGTCACAAAACAGTAAGGTGCAGGACCCAAACGCAAAGAGGAGGTATGAGGTTAAGGATGTCAACATAATAAAATAAAAAAGGCAAAAACGTATACAAAAAAAATACAAATCAAAGGGCACGAATAGATACATGAAGACCAGACAACAAACTAGAGGTAACAGTTTGACAAACTGAGAGATCTTTAAACTGGAGAGCTAATTACTGAACAAGAAGCAGGTGCTTGATTGGAAACTGGGAAGGCAAGGAACTGAAGTTGAACTGAGGAAATTGGAGAAATAGCTGATAGAACACAAAAAAAACGAAAACACAAAACCAAAGTCTCGTCTTCATAGAACTTATTTGTAATGAAGCTATTTTTTAATGTAGCATAAATTGATAGTGTTTAATAAAATAAGTTTGCATAAGTTGTATAGTTTTAATGTTGTAATTTTCCTGACAAATACCCATGTAGAAGGATTTACATTTGAGGCTTTAACCTTATATATTTTACTGGTCATATTCAGCAATACATTTTACTACTTCCTTATTATTATTATTATTATTATTATTATTATTATTATTATTATTATTATTATTATTATTATTATTATTATTATTATTTGAATGGTTATTCCCATATTATTTTCTCCAGATATTTTATGTCTTATATATTTTATATTTACAATTATACAGCTACTACTATGACAAAACGTTTTATTTTGATTTTCTTTTTTCTGTCCTTTTCACATTTTGTACCTTGATTGATTTCTTAAAAGCACATTTAATATGATTTGAGATCTCATAAATGTATGCAGAAATATCCAGATAATATGGATTAACCTTGAGAAGTGTAATACACGTCCGTATAGCAAGTTGCAAACAAAACGCCTCTACTACCAAATTGTAAGTTATTTATGAATTCAACAAAAACATCTGAAGACAACTTTACAACATATTTTGAAAAACAGGTTTATTTGCTGTTTTAAAAGATATTACCTAATATCCTAATCTGGGTCACTTAAGTTCAAATCTTTTTAGGCAATACTATCAAAAACGTAGTAAAATGTTTTTTTCTTCTAATTATTTTGCATACGTTTACGTTTTAAAAATGTAGAGAGCAGAATTGGAATTCTTTATCAGTTATAAGTAGGAAAGGCCCCAAATTGCACCTAAATGAAACCAAATATTTGCCCCATCCTCAAATGATTGTTTGGCACCCTTTAGGTTGTCAGGATTATGAGTGCATACAAAATCATTTGTGAAGGATCAAAAAAGGCTACTATCTGTACTTTTCACATATTTATTTTAGTGTGTGGTATTTGAAAATGATGATCTTAGAATATGAAACTTCAACCAACATCAGTTGAGCTGATGTATTAAGTTGTCCTCAGAGGTTTGGTCTATTATTGAAACAACATAACTCCTATAGGAGCACAAGAAGTTATGACTGGCAAGTAGATGGGTTTTTTTAGGTCATTTGCATTCATGTCGAAAAGCTAAACATTTCCCTATCCAATCTATTTTACCCGTGTGTACACTAAAATAAAATGTAAATCAGGTCATGTGGGCCTTTAGTAAGATGCAAACATATTTCCCATGATACCAGCATGTGAATAACATTTATGTTTAGTATGACACTGCAGGAAAAAGATTCATAGTTCTGTGGATAAACAGATATTTTAAATAGACAGCTGGCAGAGATTCATGCTGTTTACCATGACTTTCATCCCACACACTGATTCTTGGCTGAGTTTTCACCCTGAGAGATTGCAAGATTGATTACGGTGGCTTGTGTTGGTTTCTCGTGTAAACACATGCTTGTCCTCTTTCCTTATCATAGCCGTTTCTGCTTCCAAACCCATGAACCACTCGTTCCTGGAGCGCAGTATCTTATTTTCTAGGCCAATTGCAGGGTTTTCAAGCTTTTCTATGTTGTATTGTGGCATCAAAATGAGGTGACACTGACATCCCAATGTTTTCTAAGTCTGTCTACAAAATGGATTGTGTGAAATCGTTACCACATTGCTAAGGTTTGTTCCATAAAAAGGCACATCATGTACTTATCTGCAAGTTGTTTTTAGCATCTAAATGCGATGTTGAGTTTATGACTTATTTTGCAGTTTTAGAAATAGTTATAATAGTTACAAAAGAAACACATGCTGTTCTATAAAAGTCAGTGTAAATTATTGAGAAAAAAAAATCACGTCTTAAAATGTATGTCTTGTGTTGTGTATATTTTGAGAACAGATATGTAATTTTTCTCACTTTTAAATTTTTTCAGATTTTAAATGGATCAAAATGATTTTTATGTGCTAGAATTATTTTTCCTGCCAGGTTTTAATCTATCTATTCAAACAGGTGTTTAAAAAAGTCACAAAAATGTTGATGCCACTTCAGTTCTATCTAAAAATGTGAGTTATTTTGGCATCATACTTAATGAACCATTATAAATAGTTTTAAAACAGCATTTTTTTTTTCAGATACTCCATAACCATTTATGACTTATATGGTAATGTGTTCAACTCAGAATGGGAGTTGGCCTTTTCAATCATTAGAATGATTTGGAAGAGATTTGAAACCAGTACCTGATGAGTTCTAACTCATCCAAGAGATACAAAACAAGCTAGTAACTAACAAGACATTTCTAGTTAACCAGAAATCATCAGCTTGTAGAAATTTGGTTGCATCATGTGTTTTTGTTTGGATTTTACAGTTTGGTTAATTCTTCTAATCTGGTGAGAGAGATTTAGACTTCAGTCAAGCTAGGTAACGAGACTGTGCAAGTAGTAGAAACAAAAGTACCGACTGATTTCATGAGTGAGACAACAAGTTGATTTCCGACTAATGTGGGTCCCTCCATCTTTTCTTTAGTGGTACTTCTGGTGGTGGAAACTGGTGGATCAAAGATTGGTCTGTACATTTTAATTATTCCTCTCTTTTTCCCTTCTTTAATTGGTGCATACTATTAGCATAATTGATTTATCTTTGATTTGTTTCTTATCAACTAATTAAATTATTACTAAGTACAGTTTAGCTTCATTCATTAAGAAGGAAGTCTCTATTGCTAGTAACAACTGATTTTTCTATATTTAATACTAAATTAAATACAGATACTAAATGTATTTATTTATTTTCATGAGAATTGTAGGGCAGAGATATGTAGAGAGGGAGAATCCCATATTGGTAATGTCACCAAAGTATTAACATTCAAAGACATACAGTATTTGACACTCGATCTGTTGGAAAGTTTATATTTTATAAGCTGTAATAATGCTGTTTCACAGGTTAGGGATTTTAATGCACTTATAAAACGCATTTTATTTCCCTTCACAAAGACATAAATAATATGCTTCTCAAGGCATTTTCATGTCTTGTAGAAAAAACTCAGAAGAGAATTATAAGAGGTGTTGCGGGATGGGGAAAACAATCAAAACACACTGTATTTAACTTAAGAAAATTCATCAGTAAAGTTAAATGAAACTGTATATGCAAGTACATTGCCTGATCCTTTGCTCATGTATTTTTTCTTTTACTTTTATAAAATAAACCAAACTATAGAAATGGTGAGGTTTGGTTAGACAAGCAGCACATTTACATTCCGTTTTGTATACTTGAGGGGGCAAAATAATGCTGATACCACAGAGTATAGGTGTGATCGAAGCCTATGTTAGCTTTGTCAGCTGTAAGCTGGACTGTGTGTGTTCCAGTGATTTATTCAGCTCCCCCACTGAACGCCATGTAGTGGCTGAACACCATGCTGGCAGCAATGACAGGCTCTATAGCAATCTGCCAGACACACAGCAGGACAGGACAAGCTCCCAGCTTCTGCTCTGTCTCTGGAGCTGCACATCCAGGCTATTACTTTTCCCTTCAACATCAACATCATCTTTCTCTGTCTCCCTACTGATGACAGCTTGCAAGTTGCAGAATGTTGCATTTTAAACAATCATTATCTATACAACATGTATAAACTGTGTACTGAAGTCATCATTTTCATGATTATCTAGTATGATAAATCTAAAACAAACTCAACCTGATTAACAAACTCTGAAACTTCAATTTTGACAAAATTATTTGGAGAATTAAGGTTGCACCCAAACACAAACACCAAAGTAGCATAATTTACTCAGTCTTTGATATATTCATTTTCTTGGCTATGTTTTCTTTGCTATGGAAAACATTACGATTATCTGCCTCTCCTCTGTGTAGTTCTCTTTCCTGTTCCCAGCCAGCTATCACTCTCCAACGACAGATCAATCACTGCGACCATATGTGGTGATGTCATCTTCTTTGAGAGTGAAAGAGAGGAGCTTGCTGCCTCCATCTGCTTTGGAGGATTCCAGTGTTTTAACATTTGCACGGCTGTCAGATGGGCAATAAACCCAATTTTCTTCCAGCAAAGAGAAAATGAGTTCGCTGGCTGTGATATAAATGTATTTGCTTAACAAATCCCCCACACATTTAAGACATGAAGATTTTGTTAACTGCTCATACTGAGCTCCTTTGTAGTAGCAGAAAATGCTATTAAATTCATTACTAATAAACACAAATTAAAACTTGGTTACCACCTATTAATCCCAGGGATGCATGAAAAGAAAATGTTATGGCTAAAGCATCTGTTAATATATTTTAAAATAATATGATGCTCTTTTTACTCCAGATCCACAAGTATTGTTCACAAGCTTCTAAAACTACATCCCATGGGAAGTTTCATGGAAAGTAGGAAAAATCCAAGCTGCACAACATTTAAACATCCTTTCCTTCATGCATCATGGAGCAATTACCGCCATCAAACTGCTCGCCACCTGTTAACGGCCATGTAAATATTCATTTGCAGCAGGGAGCACATTTGCACTACTGGCCGCTTGGAAATGACTGCTACACTAAATCAACTGAGTGACAAGTGACTTCTGAGGGATGAACAGAAGGTTAGTGAGTTTATTAAATAGAAATACTGCATTTCCACAAACAAGGCATAAAAGATGTGTTATATGGTGTAGATCTGCCTTAGATATAAAAATATCTGTACGAGTTAGCATTAGTCTTGTTGCTTAATTTAAGTTTGTCACCCATAAGTGATTGTTGAGAATCTTCTAAATTTAAATCCAGCCATCCTGCACAAGTTTGCAAAAAACTGGAAGACAAATAGCGATTGCACATAATTAAGAAAAAATGTCCTCCAAGAGTATATTCTCATGTGGAAGCATTTACCTAAGGTGACTTAAAATGTAAATTGGAGCCATACTTGCTGTACAACAAGCCATATGTTTAGTCCGCCTGCATGTTGAGAGGTATAGAACTCTAAGAGGAGCTCTTTTTTAGGATAATAGTTTTTTTTTTACTAATGGCAAGTTGCAAGTTTGTACTTTTTCTATAAACTATAGGTCTTTTATTGGCATCCTGAAACACTGGGACCTCGGTCTTGGTCGAAATTAGTTGATTCTTTCGTCCTACATCCTTTTTCATTTTTTGTTGTTGTTTGCAACTGGAGTAAAACATTAAAACTAAACTTAAATAAATCAAATTGCTGGATTTATTTTCCAGGAAATTATCACAGAAATATTTTTGGATCCCTTTTGCAGTGATGTGCTGATAAAATCCTCTCTTTTTATCAACATAATTGTGTAGAGGGAACAGCTCAGCTGTGTAGTTATTGCTGCAGGAAAGAATGCACTCTCCTCCAACTGTCTGTGCCTTGCCATGTTCTTTTCCATCGAGTTGCCCTTTTTAGCATGTGCTTATAGTATATAGGCACCATGTAACACAGACATACAGTAAGGGTTTATTAGCATGTCTTTAAACAACTTGGCTCCATCAATGAGTGGGTGTATGGAATCTTTACCAATGAAAGTAAAACTTATGTTTACCAATTGATACATCAGTACGATTTAAAGATTCATGTCCAAACAGGTAATATGTAGTGAATTAAAGATAATCTAATTATTCCTGGTTTGAAGATGAATACAAATGAATATGTACAATCAAAACTAAACGTTTACATACACTTTATAAAAATACATTGCTTTTCTTATCACTGTCCAACATTAAATGTGACTAAACTTCAGGTTCCAAGCTAATTAACAACCACAGTATCATTTCTGTTTACTAATTGTAAGAATAATGAGTAATATAAGTTATTCAAAAATCTTTTAGCACTTTATTTAAATTCAGAAGTTTACATATACTATTATGCCTTTCCACAATTTGGGACAGTTAAGATGATGATCTAATGCCATTGCAAGCATGTGAAACGTTAATATACAACATTAGAGGTAACCAGATGGACACCTGTGAATGCGTTTTCATGCAAAAATCAAAATAAATCAGTATAGATATCAGAAAAATGTGGCACCTCCACAAGTCTGGTTCATCCTCGGGTATAATATCTTGTTTCCTAATGATGACACACTTTTCTGTTGAAACAGTTATATTCAATTGTAACAGGATGAGAATGTTTAGGGAACATACAATATGGTTCTGGAAGGCCACAGGTTTGTTTTCCCATGCAAGTGTTTTAGTGTGAAGTACGCATTGCAGTCTTTTACCATGTTGATAAAAGTCTGTAATTGACGAGAGTGAACCAACATTGGCTGGAAGGCCCCTGTGCAATGAAGAAACTATTTGTGCAAAAGCGACAACAGTTTTTGGAGCAAAACGAAAAATTTTATTGCCCGGCAAAACTGAAACTATGATGCTGTTTGAGAGTTTTGCTGCAAGACACCAGGGAATGATGGAATTAACAAAAGAGACAGCATCATGAGAAAATGTTTAAGCCACAAGATATTCTTGAAGAATTTTTAAAAAAGGACAATGACCCATGAGCATACCACCAAGTTAGTTACAAAGTGCCTTCAGGAAAAGAAAGTAAATATTTTTAAGGTTAAGACAAAGCCCTCTTCTTAATCCTACAGAAAATTACAACTCGAACTCAGTTACACCAGTTCTGTCCAGAGGAATGGACCAAAATTCCAGCAAACTCTTGAGAGAAGCTTTTGAAAAGATGCACAAAGTGTATGACGAAGGCACACAATTTAAAGGCAATGCTACCAAATATTTGATTTAATGCTAGAGATTGAGAGCAAAAAGATAATGTGTCTTTTTATGTAGTTTTTAAAAATATGCGGTATGAACTGTATCTTTAAGGCAATGGAGAAAGACTCACTTTTCACTTATTTATCTTTATTTGTCTCTTTTAGGCTTCATGAGACCTATTATGATTAATTTCTTTAAATCAGGTACCAAATTCTTGTCTCTGCCTTTTTTTATTCTTGACAACATGTTCCATTTGTTTACAAATACAATGATATGTTGTCTGTAAACATAATTAAATATAAAAGAAAGAAACCAGGCGGGGCCTCTTCATGCAGCAAAGCGCTGTGAACTTACCAAAGCATTGTCTGACTGAAATAAGTTAATTATTATAATTTCTAGTTGTTATACTCCCAGTTATCACAACACTGCAATGTGAGGTCAAAACATAGAAAATAATTTTGTGTAATTGTGGACTAATTGAGCTAATCAAGAGGATCTTGTGAAATGCTTACATGGCATCAGTGAGTGCACTCATTGTATCTTTAATGTGCCAGCTTTACGCTTTCTGCTGTGAGAGATATCGTTGAAATGAGAACTCCCTTCAGGCTTAACTTATCCTCCTTTCAGTGGTTAATTTTCTAGTTTAACTGAGCCTCCTAGTAAATGTCTGCCTAAATTCTTTCTTTGGTCATCATAGCGTAACTGTCTAGACACAAGGACACCTGAAACCTGTGCATCTGGGTCCAAAATCTTCCACAGCCCTATGTTCACTGGCTCTAGTTCAGCACCAAGCTCAATTTGTTGGGGACTGGAAGTAATGAGCCGTGACCAGGAGGTGTTTTAACTCGTGGTTTGTAAATCAATATTACATTAAAAGAAACTGTGTTTTATGTCTCTCACAACTCTCCAGCTCATGTTTTATGGTCTCAGCGGTGTTTAGAGCCATCGCCAACATCTTTGGTGAAGCTGTAAGCAACTCAGATGAAAAAGCGAGTCTGAACCTTTTAAAGGTTTTATTTCAACTTGTGTAACTCAATATTATCAGCCAGTGGAGTTGTTTAACAAGAAGCTGCTGTGTGTCCAGTGGTTTGAGGATACTTGCTTTTTTAAATTTCATTTCCTTTTTCGCCAAAAGTATGTCTTTCTTGAGAAATGTTTGACTCTGGCCTGATCCTAAGGTCTTGCCCTGATAATTTTTTATCTTCAGCCTTTCATGAATGAGACCACATCTGTCTCTGGTCACTATTTACACGCTCTTTCACCATAAAGTACTCCAAGTCACACATGTACCCGCAGACAAACACACGCACACACAGGCACACACACACACACACACACGCGCGCACATACACTTCTTCCTTCTATCTCATGCCTAATTCAAACCTGCCTTATGAGTCCCTTGACAGACTCACACAAAGTCGGCTCAACACATGCACATGGACATTCAATCACTGGAAAGCGCGGGACACATATAAATCCATCTTGTAAAGCATCTTCCAGACCGTTCCCAATGTGAATGAGATGTCCCAAAGCCGTGTGGTGTTATTTGGCCTCTGCAAAGGCAGGAATGTGATCTACGTACCCCTAATTGTTGCAAGGGGAGGCTTTATAAGCACTTTGTGGATAGGCTAAAAGAACAAATAAATCCTACAGGTTGCAGTTTCATTATAAATCCCCACATGTTGTCTTGTTTTCTTGACTGCAACTGTTGTGCACTGTGAAAATAAGTCTTAGCTTTTTGTTCCTTGAGAGAAAACCTGAATATATGAATAAAAAAGTGCATCAAAAATTGGGTTTGCAAAAAGTGTTGGCTTTTGTCATGTCAGTATATCAATAATCTCTATATCAAGTTTGACCAGTCTTGGTAGGTCTAGTGTCCGTGCTTTCCCTCCGCAGTTGCTGGTTATCCCTGTCTGATATTACCGGATCCCCACAGTCAGGGGGCATACCAGGCTGTATAATGCACCAGGGTGTTACATGCTACTTTTCTCTGCCTCTTCTGGTTATTGCGACTGTAAAGTGCTGCAAACAATTCAATGGAAGCACCTGAACATCTGCCGCAAGGATGAATTTCAACAATACTGACTGTGGCCACTGACCAAGGGCAAAATAAAATATGTTATTTATAAATTAAGAGAGTCTGCCATATTTATGTGAACACCATTTGTAGTTCTTCTTTGCAAAGATCTGTCCATATTCTTGCTTTTAGTCTATTTTTGCACAAATATAAAAGGCACGATTTAAACAGACATACTTTATTTCAGTATATTTTAAGATGTACATTATCTGTTTATCCACAGCTGTATAATATTTACGTATCCCTCCCGCTGAGTAACATAAACAACTATTCTATTGTATTATATTTAAAATGTTCTGTTTTTATTTATTTTCATACTTCAGACAAAAGTTCTAGTCACATTATGAAGAGATTCTTAGTTCTAATACTTGCTCTGTATTTGTTTTGGCTGCAAACATGTTAGGCATAGGTATCCAATCACATTTAGAAAATGTCAAGGCGAAGATTTTATTTCAGGAATATGGGTAGCACAAAGAATGACTGGAGATTTAATGTTTAGTCTTTCTTTCATTGATAGTGATAGGGATGCTATCTGAACCACAACAGGCAGACATTATAACTATTATAATCTACAAAGCTAACTGTGAGCTGTATATATTTTTTTAAAAGAAAGTAAGATCTAATCAGAAATAAAATAACTGTGTAGCCAACAGGGGACAAAGAGCAGGACTCATGATACAACATTGGTGTCCATTTATTTGCTATGTTTAATATATTTATGAATACTGTAACAAAAAAAAGTAATCAAATGACACTAACCTGGGAAATAGTAGCAAGCCACAGTAACTTCACTGAACAGCTCCTTCGGCAACAGACTCCTCCATCCACGGTGTCTGAAGGAGAGACACCACAGGTCATTCCTTCCTGCTGCTGTCAGACTGTATAATCAGCTCTGTTCCCAGTAGTTCACCCTGTAACATCACTTTCTGTCTGTTAATTTATTAGTTACTTAATTTAGTCAATTTATTTCCATGCCATTACTGTTATTATCAATATTGATGTTTATGTGTATATGCTGTACAGCATATAAAGCATTATTATTATTATTATTATTATCATTATTATTATTATTATTATTGTTATTATTAAATCTTTGACTTTTTACTGCTGCTGTAACAGCTGGAATTTCCCCCAGATGTGGGACAAATGAAGGACTATCTTATCTTATCTTATCTTAATAAAACAATGATTTTAGATCATGGTCACAATATCTTTGGAGCCAGAAGTGGCTATATTTAGACCTTAAATGGATCATTTGGCTTTTTCACAGTCAGGTTCTGTAAAGTTATTATCAGTAAGGGTCCTCCTACCTGTAGAAGAAAAGTGTCATATTGCAATGACTTGTAGAATGTCTTTAAGCTAGTAGTTAGGATATTAATCATACCTAAACTGGTTGAAGGCATAGCATTCTTATCATATCACAAGATTGCTAAGCATTTTAGGGAAGCCCAAATGACTGTGCCATGGCTTTATAACATACATAAAGATAAATTCACAATATTTGAGGTAAGTGGAGGCACACCTGTAGTATTTGAGGCAACACCTCAATACTCTCTTCTGTGACATAATTGTAGAATCAAATGAAATCAAAAAAGATATCACTAAGAGAATTGTGAACCACCACAAGTCTGGTTCATCTGGGGCCACAGTTTCCAGGTGGCTGCAGGTGCCTGATTTGTCTGTTTAAACTAGTATGTGCAAGTATAAACAGCATGTGAATGTCAAATCATTATACCTCTCAAGAAGGAAAAAGGTTCTGTGTTTCATAGATTAATGTTCTTAGTCATAAAATAACCATTTCAACCCCAGAGCAGAAGCAAAACATCCTGTAAAAAATGCTGACTGAAGCTAATAAAAAAGAGTCATCATCAACTGTGAAACAAATCCTGTACCGACATGAGCTTAAAGGCCACTCAGCAAAGAAGTAATTACCCCCAAAAGAAACATGAACATTACAGTTTGCCAATACAATTTTTTTTTGTACAGCACATTTCAGTAACAGGCAATTCGAGGCACTTTACATGATGAAAACATAAAACAACAAACAAGCAACAAGAATTAAATTTTTTCAAATGTCATCCTCGAAATCATCGAAAATGTTGGAATGAAGACTAGAATTAATCAGTGTTCCGGTTATTATTAATCAAAGGCAACTCTAAACAAATAGGTTTTAACACTGATTTAAAGGAACTCAATGATTCAGCATTTTTGCAGTTTTCTTGAAGCTGATTCTACAATTGTAAGTCTTAAAGACATATATGTCCTGTGGCATGATGAAGTTAAAATTTAAAGGAGCCGTATGTAAGATTGTGGCCAAAACCGGTACTGCAATCACTTTCAAAATACTGTAGAGCGGTGTATCCCCTCCCGACTCAGGGTTGCCAGATAGGCTGCAGGATCCAGGAGGAACGTAGGCTGCTACAAGGAGCTTTCAATGGCAAGTGACGAGTCCTACACTATTTTTTTCTCTTAATTACTTTAATTATAATGACGACGAAACGGGCTCTGATAATGCATTGCTAATGTTATTAATGATGACTCACCGTTTTTCCCAAACAATTCCTTACCTTTTAAATTCGATGCCCCTCCTCCTCCATATGCGCTAACGCAACGTTACTTTGCACGAACATGCATAACTTTGTTCGACTGTCATTAATATTTGAAAAGTCCAGTTACATGAAGTACAAGTTAGCCAAACCTAGACGAATCTAACCTGTCCAGGAGAATACTGGCAACGTTGGCGTCTGTCTTCAAATTCGTCTCTGTTTTCAGCTGTCTCCATCTTGGAAAGGCATCTCCTATACAAATCCTTCTTTTATTTTGGACTTTGTCACGACGTATTTCTGAATGATAACAAGGTATTTTAGATGTAGTAATGTTGGAAATTTTTTTATCCAAAACACTTTTGTAGCTGCAGCTGTAGTAACAAGAGCAGAGCTGGCAACCCCAATGCTGAAACACTACTGACTTCATCATTGGTAGATGGGTGGAGGGTGGCGCTTCAGGTCAAAACACAAGATTACAACATCAACATCAGTTGAGGGCTGCAACTTCACTTTTTAAATGACAATATCCTGGCCATACTACTGTTGTCAGTGATATAAGTATTTGAAATGAACATGATTTCTTAATGTCTAGTGACATATCAGGGCCATTTTATAATTAATTGAAATACATTTCTTACATACAGCTCGTTTAAGTGTTTGCCAAAAACCCATTCTTGCATTTGGAGGAAAAAGAGTAATTGTTAAGACTAAGAACACCCCAACTGAGAAGTAGAGGTGTCAGAATCTTGCTGTGTGTGTGTGTTCGGCTGCATGAAGAACTGGTGCACTTTACCAATTTAAGAAAAATAATGTTCAGTGGAAATAAGGAGGGGGACTTTTTAAGAAATCAGCCAGGAAGCTAAAGCTTGGTCACAACTGGGTCTTCCAAATGGAAACTAATTCAAAGCACACCAACAAATTTCTTACAAAGTGGCCAAAGGACAACAAATTCCATATTTTAGAATGACCATCAAAACAGAAACAAAACAAAAGCAGTTATGTGTGCTTTTATAAAGTTTATGTAAGTATCTAGTTTTAACTCTAGTAAGTTAGGAATTAATTTTGGTTGGTTAGAAATACTAATAGCTGTTGGATATAAGGCTAGATAAGCAGATTATTTAGGTTGAGACTGCCAGCTGCATTGATCCACCTAAACAGGTGTGACGTGTCACTTTGTCATTTGTGGAAAAACACTGAAGATGGCACATTTCTGTGCTTTTCCAGGTTTCACAGTTGCAAATTATCATGGGTCACAATCAGCCAATCTGACAGACTGATCTAGCTGTCAGTCTTCAGCAATGTAGTTTGGGGCAGAATGTTGTTATGCTGATAAAACCAATTTAATAAAAGTCGCTTGTGAAGGCGTGAACAGTTAATATCTAGTAAGTACTTCATCATTTTAATTTGAAAGTATCTAGTTTAAATTGTTTTAAATTGCCGAGATCAGCTACAATCTGACCCGTTGTTTGCTTTCCTGTCGTATACATGTGCCAGATACGGTAAATGTAACTATGAATGACTGTACAAAACTTTACTTCCAAAAACTCTGATTCTTTAAGATGGCGATGGACTGAAATGCTTGAAAGCTAATATGCACATATCTATGATGATTTTTTTTTTCTGAAATGATCTAAATGTCATTCTTTGATTTTAAGTAAACTGGCTCCAGTTGTTTTTGAAATGCATTGTTGTTCATAGAGCTCCATTTTGATCAAATACAATTTAAACAACAGCAATGATTGGAATGTTTTGTCATGTAAAGTGCATGTCATGTTTGCTTGCTGTCATTGTGGAAGAATCATTTCCACCCTTCCCTCCACCACAGGCTGCTGAACCCTGGCTGACCTGTGGGCCAGTGGCTGGGGTGTTAATGTTCACCCTTACAAGGGTCAGACCCAGCAAGTTTGTTTTATGACACAGTAGAAGGGACCTTAGAGGGGAGTGTGGCCTCAACACATTGACCCCCAAACACATTAGAAAGTACGCTGCTGAGCTATAAATGGCTCTTTTCCTTCTTTTCTTTGTTCCCACCAGATTTTCCAAGTCCTCATTCAGTCATTCTGGAATCAACAAACGTTGTTTATTTTTTTATAAATGATGTTAAATATAATCTCTGTAAAGTGTCTTGCAAAATTATTAATACTTTTTTTAACTTTCGATACATTTTCTCATGTAACAAACTTATTTGTAAATATTTTTGATTGGATTTCATATAAAAGCTCAACATGGTGTAGTACATTTTATAAAAGAATACATGGTGTAGATTCACAGTCATCCAGGGTATGATATTCTTGAGAATTTAAATGAAGACAACTGGATTTTTCTTCTTGTCTTGAATATGTTCCATCTCTCATCCAAGAGGCTTCTTCAGTTCTGTAGAACTAAACTGAAGAAGGCACTTTGTGTGGTGCTTTGTGTGGCACTGTTACACACTGCCCCAATGATGCACACTTTATGGAGGTGCTGTGACAAAATGTGAAACAGTCCAAGGGGTATAAAACCTTTTGCAAAGTATTGCAAAATAAGCACGTGTTTTTTGTTGTTGTAGAGTCAGTTCATTTTACTACAATTCAAATCGTCATCATTGCTAAACAGGAATTTGGTTAGCAAGCAAGGCATAAAAAGACAGCAAACCACTTCATTGTATGCTGCCAAAACATGCGCAGAAAACAGTAGAGGCTGCACAAGCATACACCAGGGCTGTTTTGCATTTGTCGTCATGCTGTGAGAAGAACTAGGGGTGGGGGGGACCACATGGTTGATACAAGCTGACTGTGTACTCTCCTTTTTATAAAAGTGTTAACATCAGAACTCCACTTGTGGTCAAATGTTTGCATAAATGCGCATTTACATTTGTTTGAGCACGAATGTCACAATGTGTGTCTTCATACATGCTGGTGCCGTTTACAAGCATCGCTCGGGAGAGAATCCCTGTAGGCCCCATTTCCAATTCCGCTCAATTTCAGCAAGAATCTCAGTAATCCCACTGAAGAGCTGCAGTTCTCCCACAGTGACATCCCATAATGGCACAAGCAAGAAGAGTGGTGGGCACCCAGTTACGACTCTCAGGATCCATTCGCTGCACGTTCACAATCCCCCAACCTGTCTGTATGCAAACAAAGCCCCCCTCTTGGAGGAAAATACTGATCTGGCAGCCTTTCCCTGATTCCTGTGTGGACATATTTAATGCCTCAATAACCGCTGCTTAAAAGAGTGTAATGAATGCCAAAGGATTTCATTGTGGGAAGTTTTACTTATTCTGTCCTTCTGTGTGAAGTTGTGTATGTCAACTCAAAAGACTAAGATAGAGACTGTTAAAAAAGCCCTCCGCTGACATCCACTGATTGAGAATACTAAGCTGTTTCAAGGGGAAAAAATGTGTTAATATATAAAGAACCACCACTGCAAGGATGTGGCTTATAGGTTTGCACTAGTGAAACATCAAAGCAACCCTTATTGTTAAATCAGTCTCTCAGCAATGCATTTTTCTGTTATTCATAACATTTTACAGTTTAAACACCAATAACATATGTATGAGCAGGGTCAAGTAATATTTAAATGGACTAACCAAATGGATAGTAATTTTTGTAATCGGAATCGTGATCAACTGGAATGTAGAAAAGTTATTTTATCTGACATATCATTTATTTTTTTACCAATTAGGATAGCATATTTTAAGAAACATTAAGTCAGCCATAAAACAGTACAGTTTTGAGCTGAAATATCATGTCTATTCTTAGAAAATTATCTCTTTTTTATTTTAGTTTTTATCACTACTGTTTTTCATTTCAGGCTACACAGAGGGTTTTACTGCGTTAACACTTATGTTTGCCATTTCCAGTGAAACTGAAAACATCCAAAATTCCATAATTCATAATTACTCAGCAAAATAAAAAATAATGTCAGGTCTGACCAGTCTAGTATTTTATATTTTTGAACAACAGATAATTAAAAGTAGTCCTTTTGACTCCTTTAAAAAGGAGGGATCTAGCCCCTTTAATTTAGCTCTAAATCAAGTTCTATAAATCAGATAACTTTAGCTTCTTTAGCCTCTTTCAAACTATGCTTAACCTCAGGGCTATACCAACTCTTCATTGACTGGACATGCAAGTAATCAACAGAAAACATGTTCTAGGCAAAACGGGCCTGTCTTTTTTTTTCAAGTACTCATACTGGTCCCTAATGGAATGGTGCCCTGGGTGGTGAGCCATTTTGGCCATATTATAAAACACCTCTGGTTAGAAACATAAAAAAGCTGACAGACGGGGGGGAAATTAATGGGAAATTTGTCTTTCAGGACAATCGGGGACATTTTGTAAGTTACAAAGATAGCAATCAGAAATTTCAACCATGTCTGCAAGCGTTTTCAGTTTTCTTTACTCCTACTTCCCACTTGCGTCTTTCCCCCAGACACTCATCACCCTGAAAAAGACAGAGAGTTCATGCAAGGATCGGTGTGTCTGCATAAGAAACTGTATAATGTTAATTACAACTTTAATTTGGGTTGAATTAGCATTTTGATGAACTTGCAGGGCTGACTCGTGTACTCTGAGCACCTTTAAATGCAGCCTGCGCACAGGAAATGGCAGCGTGGTTAATTAACGCTTGCACACAGCAGATGGGCTTGGTGAAGTGCCTGGCAGTAAGAGACGCAGAGAGACAGAGTTTATACAAAAAAGAAACCCACTGCTAATGGAAGGGAAGGAATACAAAAATAAAATTTGAAACAAACTATTCAAATAAAATGCCCGATTGAGAAGGCAGGGAGTACTAAATAACATTTCAATCTTTTTACCGAAAACAGCACAAAGAGTCGGTAATAGCTTACAGAAAACACAACTGGCAAATCTTGGTCAAACATGAAGCCAGTTTACATATGTCCAGCCGTTTCAATCTCTTAGCACAGTGTGAAACTCAACATGGTGCCAGCGTCTCATTGCCTTTTACTCATTCTGTGAAATCTTCTCCTAACACATTTAGGATTGCTTTTTCATCTTCCTTTTTTCATTTTACTATCACACTATCTCCTGTCTTTCCATACATTCTTTGCATCCCTGCCTCTGACAGACCCCTCTCCCCCTCGTCTTTCTAGTTCCTAAAACATAATCCACAATGTTACACTTTATCAGGTTATCTGTATCTGAATGGTGGTACATTAGTCCATAAGGATGTCATCAGGAGTACAGGAGGAGAAATGAGAAAATTGATGTGGAGGCGTTGCTATAAATAAAATGGTGGATTTCCATGGTAATTTGGGTCTATGCATAAATGACACAGCTGTATGTGGCAGACATGTCTGCTGTGGTTGTGGTTAATGCAGCTTTCCCATGTTTAAAATGAGCTCACTGCTTTCCAATGTGAAAATATGCCTGTTTTCTCTGCACTGTTTCAGAATATTTCCTGAGCAAACCTTATGAATGTTTTTCCACTGGTTTTTGGTTTTGTGTGGTGCATTATGCAGCTAAGATCAGGTATTTACATGCACTTCCTTCACCCAAGACACGTAGCCATTTTTCCTTGTGTCTGATATTAAATTAAACTGAACATTTTCTGTTTTAGGTCAATTAAGATTCCCAAATGTATTACTTTTTCTTAAATGCTACAATATAATGGGAAAGACTGTTTTTAGACAGTAGTTGAAAAGTATTTAAATTTTAGAAGTTGGCATACATTTGCTTTGTTGTTGGTATACTTCCACAATTCGCTAGAATTTGGGAACATTTCCCATTTAATCATTTCCTCCTATTTTTGTTTTCCTCATGATATGATTCTTATTTTTGAAATTCAACAGTCCCTCCAACAGCAAAATACCCAAACAACATTATACTGCCAACCCCATACTTTGCAGTTGGGATATATGGGCTTGCGAGCTTCACCCTTTCTCCTCCAAATGTAACAATCATCATTACGGGCAAACATTTTAATTGAGTGTTCTCCCTCAGTGCGTGAGGAAACAATCATCTGTATGTTTCTATTAGAGTAATGACTTCTTCACTGAATGGCTTTTCAGTTCATGTCAGTACTGGACTCATTTTACTGTGGATAATAATGCTCATTTATGAGCTTCAGCTAGCTTCTTCAATGTTTCTTTTGTTGGTGGGATTGTACCAAAACAATTTTATTTCTTGGACACAGAACCTGTGTCAACACAATAAGGGAAGGTGCCTGTTGGATCCAACATATAGTGTAGTGTTAGTTGGTCATAGGACAGAGCATAGGAAATACCTTGTCACCACAAATGTCTGTCTCTCCAGCTTAGAGACACATCTTGACATAGAGGACAGCATTGCTTCTATCATTCCCAGAGGTCACTTTTAAACATATATACTCTGGGTCTTAGATGTTTGCAGGTTTGTCACTGTGATTTTGGAACTGGGCTGTTTAAGCAAAGAGGGTGATCTCCAAAACAAATTATAGAAAGAATAACACACAGGTCTCAACTTCCAAATTCTAAATAGATTAATACTCTAATACACAGAGCTTAAAACCCCTGACTTAAACACGAGACATGAAAATCAAACAATATCTTGCAGAATTTACACAAAATATAGCGTAGCAAATTAAAAATAGTATATTTTCAGAAGGTCATGTAATATTTACAGCTTAATGTGGATTGAGTGCAAAAAAATCCTCTTTGGATTTTGAAGGTTGTCAAACAAAGAGCAGTATTCAAATAAGGACTTTGCATCCGCTGCTGTGTGTGCCAGCCTTTCTGTCCCATGCACTATGCCACAGCAAGAGGGAAGAGGAATAGGAGCAGTGGATTCATGATACATCTTTGGCCAACAGGGGGGGGGGGGACAACATACCTGTTAAGTCTATGGCTGTTAGAGAGTTTATTACTATTAGGCTAGAATGTCTGTGAATTATATGTTTTGTTTGTCATTAATAAACCTAATGTGTGCGCTGTACATGCGTCACTCCATGCAGGAGCTGTATTCCAGAGACAGCAGGTGCAGATGCTTGAGTTATGATGAGTCTTTGGAAAAAAAGGAAAAAATTGACATAACTGTCAGGTTTATGGCCATTAGAGTGTTAATTACTATTAGGTTAGAATGTCCGTTAATGATATTTTTCATCGGTCAGTAATAAACTTATGTTGAATGTGGAGGCACAAAGTTAAGACATGCTTTTCAGAGCAGGTAAAAACATGTGCAAAAACAGCCGGAGCAAACAGTTCCACGTTTGATAAATCACCCTGCACATGGAACGCCTACTTATTTGCATATTCTTCTCCAAATATTTTGAGCCTTCTGAAAGAAACGCCCATATTGCATATTCTTCAAGGGCAAAAGCGCTAAATGGATTGCACGCATCTTGCTGGGGATTTAACAGGCGCAGTCCTCCCTGTGCCTGCTTAGTAAATCACCTGCTGCGTGTTTCTGCGCCCGCTGTGAGGTCCTTAGATAAATCAGGCCCTATGCTCAAAACATTGTGATACAATTGGTATTCTTTCAGTGTGAAAAGGTTTGAGCTACACTGGGTTTATTATTTTGAGTATTCTAGATTAAATATGACCTATATTCGAATAATCATCTACATACTGCAAATGAAAGATATATGAATCCAACCCAATATGACTATGGTTTGTGAATTAACAGATTGTCAAACCATGCCTTGAGTTTTGCTTTTATTCCACCGGTGTAATTTGGCTGTTTGGAGATTTCTGGAAAATAATTTGGTTTTTAAATTAGAGAATGACCAATTCATTGTCTATTTCTTTATTCATTGTCAATCCATAATAATGTTGATGTTCATATCAGTTGTGGCCCACTTAGAAAAAAATGCACATTCACTTTGTAAGCTGTTTAACATTTTTATTTAACATTTTTAATTTGTAATATTCTGCTTACAGATCAACGTAATCTATTGTTGATAAATTCCTTTTTTAAAGTCAGCATGCTTGTGTAAAATTCAAGAAAACTTGCTGAGTATCTAAGCCAGCCCTGAAATAGCAAAGGGGGTACGGTGGATTTCAGTCCCCTGCTCCAGCTATCATCATGAAATTATGTCATTGCTCTTCAAATATCTGACTAAAAGAGTCAAAACAACTCCTCAGTCAGCACAACTGACATGTTCCATGTTTATTCTGTCATCCCCTTCACATCTTCCCCTCACATTGCTATTATGCATAACCTTCACTAACCTGCTCCATCCATTTTCTTTTTTTTCCGGACATGGCCTCCCAGGGAGAAACATGATTTGCAAAAGCACAATAAAAATGGAAAGACAAAGAAGACTTGGGTGGCGGCAAAATAGGGGTTGAAAGGATAGCAAAGCGAGCCCCCTGTTGCGAAGGCCTGCGGTGGGGCATTAACAAGATGTCCAGGCAGAGAAAATTGTTCACCAGGTGCCTACAGCCTAGTCTGAAAAAAAATTCTGAAACTCTGATCAGGCCTGAAATCTAGGTGTAGTAATGGAACCGGAGCTGAACCTTCAGGGTCACATGAAGGCAATCACAAGGTCAACCTTTTATCACCTGAAGAACATTTCTATGATTAAAGGACTGAGTGACCTAAAAAAAACCTCATCTTTGTATTTATCTTTAGTCGGATTGATTACTGCAACAGTGTCCTCACAGGTCTGCCTAAAAAGTGAATCAGACAGCTGCAGCTGATCCAGAACACTGCTGCTCCCATCCTCACTAAATACAGGAAAGTAGAGCACATCACCCCAGTTCTAGAGTACTTATTCTGGCTCACTGTAGCTCAGAAAATAGACTTCAAAATAATTTTACTAGTCTATAAATCATTGAACGGCTTAGCACCAAATTATGTTTAAGATCTACTGCCACTATACCAACCTCCCAGACCACTAAGGTCGCTAGTCTACTAATTATCCCTAGAATTAGAAACAGGTGTGCAGAAGCAGCTTTCAGTTTCTATGCTCCCCTTACAGTATCTGGAACAAACTTCCAGACCACTGCAAAGCTGCTGAAACATTTACAGTGGCTTGCAAAAGTATTCGGCTCCCTTGAACTTTTCCACATTTTGTCACATTACAGCCACAAACATGAATCAATTTTATTGGAATTCCACGTGAAAGACTGATACAAAGTGGTGTACACGTGAGAAGTGGAACGAAAATCATACATGATTCCAAACATTTTTTACAAATAAATAACTGAAAAGTGGGGTGTGCGTAATTATTCAGCCCCCTTTGGTCTGAGTGCAGTAAGTTGCCCATAGACATTGCCTGATGAGTGCTAATGACTAAATAGAGGCACCTGTGTGTAATCTAATGTCAGTACAAATACAGCTGCCCAGTGACGGCCTCAGAGGTTGTCTAAGAGAATGTTGGGAGCAACAACACCATGAAGTCCAAAAAACACACCAGACAGGTCAGGGATAAAGTTATTGAGAAATTTAAAGCAGGCTTAGGCTACAAAAAGATTTCCCAAGCCTTGAACATCCCACGGAGCGCTGTTCAAGCGATCATTCAGAAATGGAAGGAGTATGGCACAACTGTAAACCTACCAAGACAAGGCCGTCCACCTAAACTCACAGGCCGAACAAGGAGAGCGCTGATCAGAAATGCAACCAAGAGGCACATGGTGACTCTGGACGAGCTGCAGAGATCTACAGGTCAGGTGGGGGAATCTGTCCATAGGACAACTATTAGTCATGCACTGCACAAAGTTGGCCTTTTTGGAAGAGTGGCAAGAAGAAAGCCATTGTTAAACGAAAACCATAAGAAGTACCGTTTGCAGTTTGCCACAAGCCATGTGGGGGACACAGCAAACATGTGGAAGAAGGTGCTCTGGTCAGATGAGACCAAAATGGAAAACGCTATGTGTGGCAGAAAACTAACACTACGCATCACTCTGAACACACCATCCCCACTGTCAAATATGGTGGTGGCAGCATCATGCTCTGGGGGTGCTTCTCTTCAGCAGGGACAGGGAAGCTGGTCAGAGTTGATGGGAAGATGGATGGAGCCAAATACAGGGCAATCTTGAAAGAAAACCTCTTGGAGTCTGCAAAAGACTTGAGACTGGGGCGGAGGTTCACCTTCCAGCAGGACAACGACCTTAAACATAAAGCCAGGGCAACAATGGAATGGTTTAAAACAAAACATATCCATGTGTTAGAATGGCCCAGTCAAAGTCCAGATCTAAATCCAATCGAGAATCTGTGGCAAGATCTGAAAACTGCTGTTCACAAACGCTATCCATTTAATCTGACTGAGCTGGACCTGTTTTCCAAAGAAGAATGGGCAAGAATTTCAGTCTGTAGATGTGCAAAGCTGGTAGAGACATACCCTAAAAGACTGGCAGCTGTAATTGCAGCAAAAGGGGGTTCTACAAAGTATTGACTCAGGGGGCTGAATAATTACGCTTACCCCACTTTTCAGTTATTTATTTGTAAAAAATGTTTGGAATCATGCATGATTTTCCTTCCACTTCTCACGTGTACACTACCTTGTATTGGTCTTTCTCGTGGAATTCCAATAAAATTGATTCATGTTTGTGGCTGTAATGTGGCAAAATGTGGAAAAGTTCAAGGGGGCCGAATACTTTTGCAAGCCACTGTAGTTCCTTTAAATCAAGTCTAAAAACTCATCTGTTTAGAGTTGCCTCTGAGTAAGTGATTAATATATGGAATGTCATATGTTTTAATGTGTCATATGTTATGTCTCTAATATTGTGTTTTATGCTTTTGCTGTTGGTTTTTTTACTGTCTTTATTTTATATCCTAATGATGTAAAGCACCTTGAACTGCCTTGTTGCTGAACCTGTGTTAAACAAATAAATTTGCCTTGCCATGCCTTGCCTGGCAAACTGCACAAATTGAGTTGATTGGTTTTGAAGCTCTTGACATTTCACTTTTTATGAGTGTTTTGTCTGCAAAACAAAATGAAATGATTTTATTGTTCAACACTAACCCTACTCCTTACTTATTGAATGAAAATGTAAAAATATTATGCATGTAAGAATTTTTGATGCTCCGTCTAACTCACGCCTCCTTTGGTGGTGCTTCTCCTCAATAGGGAAGAATAATTGGATTCTTTCTTGTTTTTTAAAACATACTGTTGCAACCTGTCTGACTTTATGTCCTATCAGATTTCATATTTTCAGCTGTTGATGTTTCTGATAAGTAAAAAAAAAAGCGTGTGTTTTCTCTATGTGTCAGATCATTTGTGGGGGTTGCAGCAGGAGGGGCTTCTCATTGGCACCATTCATACACGCCACTGCTCAAGTAAGACGTGATATATCTGCTCCAGCCAGCGGGAGAGTATCCAATTAAGACGGGATGCAGCATCAACTAAAGCGCTAATTATGTGCGTAATGAGCTCACCATCATGCGTCCGCGCCCCCGACACCGAGCCCGCTGTTTCTCCCTCCACCTCCGCACGCTTCTTCCCTCCACCCCCCTCTTCTTTTCCATCCAAGCGCCCAGCAACTAATTAAAAAACTACATGCGCCGCGGTGCTCTCATCTGATTCACAACATGGAAATTAATCCTCACACCAACGTGTTTCTTGGCGAACACAGGACCATTACATGAGCTCTGGAAGCGTTGACGCGCAGTGTAAACTGTGTTGCACTTGTCTTTTTGGAAATTTGCAGCTCCAAAATAACTTTAGACAAAGCGGGCTGACTTGACTTGATGAGATTGTGTTTTTTTTATGTGGGAGTCTAAGATTTAAAAAGGTTATTTGTTTCCAGGCGCAAAACGTCATGCAAATCCAACCTCAGGGTTTCCATTTTGAATTTAAATAAAGAAAAGGAGAATAGAGCCTGCACTGTAGCTTGAGGGCACACGTGAACCTGGTGCTCTAAATAGCAAATAAAGCCTCTGTGTTTAGCGCACCTTTAAATAAGGGGTAAACCCAAGAGGGTCTGAGGAAATTCATGACCAAAACATTAACTTTAGAAACGCAACTTAAACAGAATACGCTTTTTAGATCAAGTGTGAGCATTTGAGTCTCATCAAGAATAGGAAGAGCGTTGTAGTGATACTTAAAAAGAGCGACAGCTTTGAAAGATGTCGATAATCACCAACGACAACGTTGAGCATGCGCTGATTCCTTCAAACTTAAAGCGCTGTAGGTATTTTATTGTAGCTTTTTCTGGCTTCAATTCTGCAATATGTTAGAAATATTCAACTAACTGCAAATTACATTTTCGCTTAAATTTACCAAATACCAGAGGATTAGTTCCCGGGTGTTTTATTTTTAATTAATTTTTATTAGGCTAAGAATGTCTGCAGGAAATCATTTCCCATGATATTTTTGCAAGAATTAATTAATTATAAATGATGTGTTGTCTTTGATTAGAAGTGAAGAAACATGGTCTATTATTTGTTTTTCTTGTGCCAATTCCTTCTGAAGTACCAGAGTTTCACAGTGGCGAAGCCAAATGGGGGCGGCCTCCCCAGTTAGTCACACACTCCATTTTTATGCATTAATTGAGAGGATAGAACAATATTTATTTAGTTATTTGTTTGTTTATTTATATATATATATATTCTTTATTTGTTTTACTAGGTTCTTCTACTTAGGTCAAAAATTTGGAGAGGAACATTTTTTTTAAATCACCAACAATAAATATTACAGGGCTCCAAAGAAAAAAGCTCTAATTGCAGCAAATCTCCTGATTTGCAGTATATAATGATACAATTAATTTATGTTGTTCAGAAAAAAAATTCCCAAGAAGGATTAAGATTTTCATTTTATTTTAGCTTTGGCAAAGCTCATACCCCTAGGTCAAAAATTAGGAGATGATAAAATGAAACATGTTCTAATTAAAGTTGCCCCTGTTATTCAAAAAAAAACCCTAAGGAGGATCAAGATTTTTTATTTATTGATATATTCATAGAGTAAATCATTTTTTATCAAACCTAAATTTGAAAATCCTGGGATAGTGATATGTCTCCATCTAAGTAATGGTGTGCCACCTCAGGATTATTAGTGGCCCCCATCTGTAAACCCTTACATTACTTTCTAAAGGCGCCCCTGCTGGTGTTTAGCCTCTCACCTGCCAGAATTCCCTCTGCTATACTGCAGATTTATCTATTTCAGCTGGAACCATCATCTCAACGTTAATGACTAAAACACAACAAGATCACATTTAAGCTTCAACGTGCAAGGCAAAGGAAAAAAAAGGCTGCGCATACCTTTCGAGATAAAATCTGGCAATCACGGTACATGTCCAATCACATAACAACTCCAAACTCCTCCATCCAATCAGAGCAGATGAGAGGAATAAAATGGGCGGGTGTTCGGCCGCTCAGAGAGCTGACGCAGAGATAGTTGTGGAGAGCTGGTTTGGTGGGCACCCAATGCCACTCGTTGCGCGTCTTATAATTTGGAGAGGTGTATGCAGCGCACGGCCCGTTCGCCTTTCCAGGTGGAAATCCAGGAGGAGCCGAGAGCAATTTTGAACCGGGACCACTGGTACTGAACCCAGTTCAGGACAGGTGAAATTCCCAACAGGCTGCAGTTTAAGGGCCACAGGATCGATTGTTCTTCAAGTGCGGGGATCAGCGAACGCAAAGTATCCGCTCCGGTAGGAATGAACGCGTCAGCTTAATTTTGATAGCCTATATTCCTTATTTCTTGCATTCATCTTTTTGAAAAATTCACAACCGAGTGGAGTGGATTCCACGCAGTTGTGCACGTTTTAGGATCTGTGTTGGGTCAAATGTCACTTCCTTGACACTACATCACCGAACTGCAGCAATGCGATTAGTTGTGTTTCCTCTAAAATATGTCGGAAAACGTTAACTAGGCTACTGACAGATTATCTATGTTAAACTCAACATATAAAGGGTGGTGAAAGGGCTTAAAACAGACCGGCCTGTGGCGCACCTTCCATAAAAAGAAATGCCTATGTAGGATCATGACATACAATAAAAAGGCAAAACATTTATTATTTCCTAAATATTTAAATGAAATTGTTGATTTTTTTTTATTGCATGTAATGCTTCTTTTATATATGTATTTGATCAAATAGTCCATTTTGATTCCTTATCCTGTCAAAATTTATGATTTAGTGATGTTCAAACTTATAGCAGTTTGGGGCTTCATGTAATTCTGCAACTCAAAGTTTAAGAATCCACTTAATGTAAATGTCCAGCAGAGTAAAGTATATGTCTTCTCTTGGACAACAACCCACAAAAATGTTTGTCTGCTTCTCTGTTTCGCAGGACATGGATAAAGGCCAGCGGCTGAAACTGGGAGGCTGAATTTGGGAGTTCCAGGGATGTTTACGCATGTTGGATTCACATGTTTACATCAGTTCTTCAGCTATTTTTTTTAAGTTGATCTGAAAAAAAAACTATGAAAACAAAGCAAAGCCGATTGCTGTTGCTCTAAATCGCCATTAGTTGAGACGTGTGAGGACATCCTACAGAAGCGCCGAAAATGAAGGAGAAATCCAAAACGGCCGCAAGGACTAGACGGGAAAAAGAGAACAGTGAATTTTATGAACTGGCTAAAATGCTGCCTCTTCCGTCGGCTATTACCTCCCAGCTCGACAAAGCCTCCATAATAAGGCTGACAACAAGCTACCTAAAGATGAGGATTGTTTTCCCACAGGGTGAGCCATCCGACGACCATTACGCGCCGCTTTCTTAAGCAAAATGAAGGAGTAATTACACAAATATATACATCCATTACTTGACAAAAACTATTCATATGACCTTAAAACTAACAGAACAGACAAAACAAGGTAGGCCTGCATAAAATCAAAACAATACTATAGATACATAAAAAAAAATAACAAAATGGATATTTAAACCGCCACAAACAAGTTCTGACTGAGAAATGAAAATAAAAGAGAAAGAGAAAATACAACTCTAAGAATTAGATTACTCTATTAACTGTACAGTCATGGAATCAGTTGATTAAAGAATAAAATACACGGCTATCTATTTTCCAATAGAACAGAATGCTACTTTTATTCAAACAGCCTTTAGGCTATAAAGAAAAGAAACTGTAGAGTTCTGCAGTCAAGCGATTCTGTCATTGATCTACAGGGAGTCTTTACAAATGCATTATAGTTGGTTTGTAATTCAGAGCTTTCAAATGAGGCGATCTGCCACCATCTTTTTACACAGGTCTCTGCAGGTTTCTTCTCATGTGTGACTGAGAATACCAATCAGCAATTAGGAAGGAGGCGCAGCGAGACGTCTTGTCTCCTATAAGGCCGTGTAAGCAGGAGCCGAGTACGATTTTTCCCCATTGCATGTCTTTTGGAAGACAAATACAGCAATTGATCTGCCATGAAATCCACAACAGACTCGCTGTTTTTTTCCTCTTTTTTTTCTGTTTCTTTCCGATGTTTTTATTTCGCAACATTGAACGCAGGAGAAGTAAAAAGAAAGAAATATATTTCGTGAAAAGCCAAAATGAAGAGGAACATCTCTTATATTTTATAGACCAGAAGCTTTTATAAATTGGGGACATGTTAGTCAACATATTCATGTACAGCAGGGTTTATTTATTCGGGATTACTGGGCTCCACATGATCTTTAATGAAACTGAAAGAATTATAATGTGCAGCACAGGTTACGCTTTCTTTTCGCCACTGACAGTCTTCGCTTAGAATTGACTAAAAAATACAATTGGACACGATTTTGCAATAATAATTAGTTTAAGAAAACAACAGAAATCTTGAGATTCCAAATTGTAGTTGCAACCGTATTAGGTTTTGTTGCGTCCTTACAGTCTGCGCACAAACAGGAACAGACAAATGTAGCTAAATAATGGGATAGCAGAATTGCTTTCGCTGTAAATTGGTTATTTAAAAGGAAGCTGCTCCCCTTACGCAAATGACTCGTTGTGTGTGCTGTGCTTTTCCTTAATTTTGAACCGTGTATTTTATACACTTACTGTAATAAAATAAAAGTAATATTAACAACAATAACAATAATAATTTGTAATACTTTTAAAGGTCTTGGTGAGGCTTGGGGCCATACGAGTCGAACAAGATCTTTGGACAACCTTGGACGTGAGCTCGGATCTCATTTATTGCAGGTAGGTTTATCATCAGTGTTGGTGTTGTCAATATGTAGCCAAAGAACACAACTCAAGCTGAAACAGTAAAGAAGATTTATGTGTAATATTAAACTATTCATCTTTTTATTCCATTATTTTATTTATACATGTTTGACATCTATTCATTCATGTAGTCTATTCTGTATTTGTTTACTACAGACGTTAGATGGATTCATATTCGTGGTGGCTCCAGATGGGAAGATTATGTACATCTCAGAGACAGCATCGGTCCATTTAGGACTTTCTCAGGTCTGTTATCTCAGATTTTTATTTTCAGATATAATTATTATTATTGAATTTAAATTTTATTTTTGTATCCAGCTGCTCTCATCGGTACTTCTCCGTTGATTACTTGAGTTGTTCTCAACAGGTAGAGTTGACCGGGAACAGCATTTATGAATATGTCCATCCTGCCGACCATGATGAAATGACAGCTGTGCTGACGCCACATCAGCCCTATCACTCACATTTCGTGCAAGGTATAGAGCCGCATATCATAATAAGAGCATGCTCTTATATGCTGTTTGGTTGGAATTAAATTACAATTTGTTGAGTCTTAAAAATAAACAGTGGATGTGTCTATTCGGCTTTCACGTTGCATTATTATTATTATTATTATTATTATTATTATTATTATTATTATTATTGACGACTATAAAATAGTATTTTAGATGTTTTGAAATAGTGACAAAATGCCTTTCTTTTTTTCCTTTAGAATATGAAGTGGAACGCTCTTTCTTTTTGAGGATGAAATGTGTGTTGGCAAAAAGAAACGCTGGGCTAACCAGTGGTGGATACAAGGTAGGGTATTATTATTATTATTATTATTATTATTATTATTATTATTATTATTATTATTATTATTATTATTATTATTAAATAAAATACTAATTAGTGATACATACTATAATTAAATAATAGTTTTTCTAAAACTATTCATTGAAATGAATTATCTTCACATGTTTTCCTTAGCCTTATCTCTGTCTTGTTCTGCTGTTATGTAGAACAATAATAAAAAAAACTGTTATATTTTAATAGTGGGTTTAAAAACTTTGAAAAATAATTTCACCTCAGTACTTGTCATTATCTTCCTGCCACACAACAGGTCATCCACTGCAGTGGCTACCTGAAGATCCGTCAGTACAGTCTGGACATGTCACCTTTCGAGGGCTGTTATCAGAATGTGGGACTGGTGGCTGTGGGTCACTCTTTGCCGCCCAGCGCTGTGACAGAAATAAAACTGCACAGCAACATGTTTATGTTCAGGGCCAGCCTGGACATGAAGCTCATCTTTCTGGACTCAAGGTACAGGGGCAGATACATTTTTGTGCATTTGATTTGCAGCTTTGAAATTGCATTTTCTGTTGGAAAATATGCTTCTAGTAATTGTGCAACAGAAGCAGAAATACACGGCTTTTTTCTGAGTCTTTCTGTACCCTTTTAATTCAGGGTCGCTGAACTGACGGGTTATGAGCCCCAGGACCTTATAGAGAAAACATTGTACCATCATGTCCACAGCTGTGATATTTTTCACCTCCGCTGTGCTCATCACCTCTGTGAGTTACACTTTTGTATTTACCATGAGTAGTTCAACCTCTCGTCAATTTTTAACTTGTGCTGATAGTCGCGCTTCCCACACAAGAACTCAGACAATGCAAGCTAATAAACGGTTCATCACTTTAGTCTGAGGAGGTTTTTTTTACATCTCTTTCAGTGCTGGTAAAAGGCCAGGTCACCACCAAGTATTACCGTTTCCTTGCCAAGCACGGTGGCTGGGTCTGGGTCCAAAGTTACGCCACCATTGTCCACAACAGCCGCTCTTCAAGACCTCATTGTATCGTCAGTGTTAACTACGTTCTCACGTGAGTCTCAGTTGGGAAGAAAGTGTTAATTAGCAGTTAGTTGTTTAAAAGATTCGTTTAATTTCTTTAATAAAAGTTAGGCTCTGTTAGGATGCATTTACAGCTGTAAAATGTAACACAAGTCAGGGTCTTGAGCAGAACAAATAAAGGTTGGGATTTCAGTTGTAAATATTTAACAAGATTTTTTAAAAATAACAATAATGTCATGCACTCTTGGTATCACTCCTGAAGCTCTGTGTCTCCTGAAGCAACCCTTGTCCAAATGCATCTGTAGCCTTTATGCAAAAATCAACCAAATGCTGCCATTGCAAGGTTCAGTCAGTTCCCGGTTATGAAAGCACAAAGCACACTCAGTCCCCGTTGAGACAGCTAGAACAAACATCAGGGTTCAGCCCCATCAAAAACCCTCTACTATCACAATCGATTGGGCAGTCTAAGGAAAGCAAAATCGATCAAACGGTAACCTGGAAATCAATAGCTATCTCATAGATGTAGCACATGTTGGATTTTACTTGTTAACTTTGGTTGATCTGTGTGTGTTTGTGTGTGAGTGCATGCGATGTAAAGTTGTCTGAGCATGTACGTGCATGCATCCACATGGCTGCGGTCTAGGTATTGATTTCCTCAATGCAGTAAAGAGAAAACAAAGGAACTATATTAAAATGACAGGGAATTGCCTTGGAGATAATTAGGTATAACATGACAGTGTTAGGACAGTCATGTGCAGCAAAAGGTTAAAAAAAAACCTTTAGATGGTTTAAAGAAATTAACAGCTATTCAATCACCTAACTAAGACAGCATTGTAACCCAACAGGAATCCATAAAAAAAAATCATTCTACTTGGTGGATGGATGCTTTTTTTCAGACCCAAGGTGGTCTGCCTTGGACCCCAAAATGGAATTTGCCTAACACAGCTGAGTTTGTACAAAGGGCCAATATTATTGGCTCAGACATAAGTCAGCCAGGACTCAGATAGGATTCAGAATCGGCCACTGCAACTGTACCTGCAAGAGCAAATAGCACTCACGCAGTGCACTGGCTATCCAAACATAGCCTTTCCCCAAAGGTGTCATACAGGAGAATTGGGTCATATTTAGAGTCGTATTAAAGAGGCTGGCTCCACAGGGTCAGGGATGGGTCACAAGGTTTAAAATACCTGGCAGCTGCTATTTCATACGGTTGATGCGATAAGTAACGAATAGCCTCATGTTTGCTGAACACTTGACACGGGAAGCCTTTTTTTCTCCCTCGACAGCAACACTTGAAGTCTGCAGCTCCAGAAAAGTTACTTATATGCATGCATGCATGTAAAGAAAAGTTTGCAATAGGCAAAGGAATGATTTTATGAGTTGCTTATGAGAAGAAAGTGTGTTGCAACAAGGGTCTTTGAGTACATCTTTTCTTACAATATGCTTTAGCAACATTGTGGTAAACCTTGCACTACAGAAATTAATAATTACCTCTCCTGAGTTTGTCTTCTTGTCTTATGGATGTTATTGCACAGCACAATCATTTTTGCATGCTATCTACAGTATTTGCTGCTGATTACATCACTGGCGGCAATGCAGACATCAGCGTTGTAAAACAGTGGTATTAATGTTCTTGGAAATATTTTGCCAGCACTCTGTTTGTGAAGTGTCTAAGTGGCTGGCAGAAGCAAGATCTAAAACAATTTTAGGTTGGGTGAAGCTAAAATATAAATCAATGTTTAAACAGCAATCAGCACAAAACACTTGCTGCTCACTGAAGTTGCACTTCATGTTAACCCTAGCATAAAAATGTATCCGTACAGCCTAATAAAAATAATTATGTTAAAAAATCTCTTGAGATGTCAATTTCATGTGTTATTCAGCCAAAGCAGCCCATTTTTTCCCACCACATGTGCCACATGGTGCCACAGTGTGGAAAACGCTGTGCATTTTCAATATCATTGAAAACATGGTGACGTGCTAATTTAAGTGTCCCAGGTAAAATTTTATTGTGAGATTAGGAGAAAAAGCAAACATACCTTAGGGGCTAATTTAAATGTCATTAGTTTTGAACTTTGGACTCTAGCTTGTCAAAGTTAAGTTGAATATGTTTAATGAATCAAAACTGCGCCTTTGAATTTGAGGTTCTACAAAGTGCTTTACAGAGTGTTTTCTCTTACCCATTCACAAATATCTTTTTTCCTGCCTTTTAAAAAACAACTAATCCTGTACACACATATTGACTGAACCAAAAAAAATCTAAAATGTTTGCCAGTCTACAAATTTTAGAATCATCACAGGTTCAGGTATTAATGTTACTGTTAATAAACAACAAAGCATTAACTTGTAGGATGTACACTTCACTTTTGTGTGAATGAGAAATTTTTCATTTTAGTGGGAATTTATATTTCTGCAGGTTTTAACAATTTTAGTTTATTATCAAATAATTTCCACTCATTAACTTCTTTAATTGAAACACATTAGTACTATTTCATTGGTTTTATGAACATACAACTCCTTCTAAGTTCATGGTTATTCTGTCTGGTTGCAAAAAATGTTTGGTCCCAGTTTAAAAACATATCCACCTTTACTAAAACCTTAATGGCATTTCCATGAAGAGCTTTGTTTACAATCTTTATTGCCCAGTAACTTCCATTATGAAAATTTTATCTGTGATTCTAGTACTAAGTATGAGCCAAACCTCTAGACAGAATTTAATATATGGAGTTATTACCATTTGATACAATATGAAACATTAACTTAATTTTTATTGTTTTAGTCTTTATTATATTGCAATAGACTTTTGACGTGTCTTTGACACATAATTTTCAGCATAATCCATAATCAATCATAAAACTTTATTTTGAAAAACTCTTTCAACGGAACGGAAAATACTCTCTGTACCCAGAGGGTTAAAGACTGCCTATTGTATAACTCGGTCCTTATTTATGTTATAGACATTTCAAGACCTTAAAACAAATTATAGCCTGTAATTTTTTCTAAAGTATAGTTTTCTTTTGATGTCTAACATGTTTATTATCTTTGTTTAAAGGGACACTGAGTATAAAGGAATGCAGCTTTCCTTGGATCAAATGAGCCCCACTAAACCAGCCTTCCCCTACGCAGACAGTCACAGTGAGGATAGGAAAACGTCCAAGTCTCGCCTGACCCAGTCAAAGGCAAAATCTAGAGTTTCACCTTATCCTCAGGTAAAAGCTCGCTTCCTGGATCTAAAAGCAAAGCTAGTCTTTGATTTTGCTTGCCAAAAACTTGTTAGGAACAGTCTAAAATTATTCAAACTGTGATTTTGTGTCTTTCTAGCCATTTCCATCTTTTAATCCTGAGCGTTCAGAATCCGACCAAGAAAGCCAATGGGGAGGGAGCCCTTTGACAGATTCAGCCTCTCCTCAGTTGTTGGATCCGAGTGAGGCAGCCGAGACATCATGTGCCTACAGACTTTATCCAGACTCTGGGTCTCTGTGCTACGGTCTGGGTTTATCTGAAGATGATCTTGCCCACACCCAAACTCACCCTCACACCACCTGCGATCGCGTCCGATGCCAGGGAGGCCGATATTTCCTGGGAACCCCTCAGTCGGGCCGAGAGATGTGGTGGGACACCACACGCTCTGTGCTGTCACTTCCAAAATTCTCTGTGGACAACAGTGAGGGCTATGAAATCACATCCTACCATGGCGCCATTCATGGTGAGGTGTTAGGGTTGAGACCACAGCCATCTGTCTCTGAACGTAGCTCTGGCCTTGTTTCTCCTGGTAGCTTCCAAATGCTATTATGGGACATTCTAAGTTGTTTACGCTGTCTCTTGCCAGTGTGGCGATTGCTACCATCTGTTCAAAAATTGCCTGCAATTGAAAGCCAGGTTATTTCACGTTTCACATCCTTAAACAGTGAAACCACCCCCCACTGTGCCTCTACCAAGACATCAGATCATGATTCCATATGCAGGATCTTACACATTATGTATTTGTTTATCTTTAGTGAGATTGACTGTATTTATTTGAGATGTGTGACCATTTATTTTTCTGTGCAGGACGAGGCCACTGGGATGAAGACAGTGTTGTGAGTTCACCTGATGGAGGTGGGTCCACCAGCGATTCGGGTGAGCGTTATCACGGTGACCAGTTCCAATCAAGTCCTCGAGAACCAAGCAAGATGGAGACCCTGATCCGAGCCACACAACAAATGATAAAAGAGGAAGAGAATCGCTTGCAGCAACAGAAGGTGCTACTGGATGTTTCAGGTCTCACAAAAACTCACAGTTCATGTTTCGCCTCCTCAATACCCCATCATTCTCAGCTCAGCATGCCCAGTGTGGTGTGTCGTGGTCCTGGGGCTCCCAGCATTGACATCCCATCAGAGCGCCTTCATCACCGGGATAGTGTCAAAGTGCTTGGCCCCCATGACAATGACGAAAACACAACCAGCCCAGTGTCAGTCTCTCGCCTCAGCAGCCCTGGCTCTGATGGTGTCCCCAGGTCTGCCATCCCTCTAACCAAAGACTATATGCCAACAGATTTGTCCCCCCATCCTGCACAAGCCCACGGGAGTCCACTGCTCTATCCACCCCAGGAGAGGCAGCAGATGGAAAGGCAAGCTGCTTATGCTTTGACTGGGTACTCCTTGGAGCACCTGTATGACCCAGAGAACTTACGGAGTTATTCTACCCTGGCATGTGGAGGAGTCCAATATGATGTGGCATCTCATGTAAGGATGCAGGCGGAGCAGATGCAAGGACACAAGGCCACCTCAGTAATCATTACCAACGGCAGCTGACAGTTTCTGGTGCAGATTGATTATGTTGTCTAAATGAGGATGTTCCAGCTGTTGGCAATGTATGCATGAGCATCAATGACCAGATGCTTGGTGCAAGAAACAGAATTTTGACAAAAGGATGCAAGACACCTTCTTGTTGGACTGAGGTCCTCTTGTTGGTTTATTGAGCTCTGCTTGTAAATGTCAAGCCCTTGCATATCTCCATTTTATTTTCTTTGTTGTCAGAGGATGATATTCCAAACCTCAAAGGAAATAAGGTTTATACACCGCCTGGCACTGGGAAGAAGTTTGCCCCACAACAGGAAATTGCTGTTATTTAAACAGTAGTTAACTGGATTACCCTCCCACCAGAACTTCTGGTTAAACATCAAGCAAATGTTTCTATCCCACTCCCCTCACGCACTGTTGGACATCTGAGTTAATCTTTTTCAGGACGTGATTTCCACAGACTGTAGGAAAATGTGTTGTTCCATTGCCCTTTTACCCGAAAAACTCCACACTCCTCAAACACATTAAAATGCAACACCGGATAGATCTGCAGACAGACGAGAATTTCACTGTTGTAAGATGTCAATGTTTCCTTGTATTTATTAGTCAGTGGACTGTTTTTCTGCATGTGCCATTATTTTCAGTCAAAATAGAAATATTTTCTGGTGCCAATAAAACAGTTTCTGTGATTAAATCAGACCATCATTACCATATTGAATTAAAATAATAAATGAAGTGGAAAAACATAAAGGAAAAATATGCCTTTGACATGTAAATGAGTGAAATCTACAGGAGAGCGTGGTACAGAGTGAGAATTTGGTTACAGCTAAAATATGTTTAACATATCAAGGTAATTTTATTTTTCATTGACTTAATTTTTGCCATATTGCTGAATAAGCTTTAGATTACAAAATGATCCTTTACCTGTTAATTTACACAAAGCATGTCAGTCTAAACAGTTAAAATAATCAGTACAGACCTTAAAAAAGGTTTTAGTTTCTCATAATTTCTTTTCTTTTAAAATGTATTCACATAACGTATTCAATTTTAGAAAAAAAAGATTTTAAAAGTATTTATTAATTGGGTCAAAAAACCTGATAACTGCTGCAAAGAATACATAAGATATCTATGCTGATTTTGTTGTCATTCACATACACACAATGCTACTGCCCAGGACCTCTGATATTTGATAGAAGTATTGATGTATGTATAGTATTTAAGTTTATTAGTTGTGTATTTTTTTCACATTTAATTTAATTTTTAACCTTTTTGTAAAATACAATAGTAAAGAATGAATGATAAAGTCTTCTATTGTTTTGGGGGTTTTTGTTTGCTTTTTTCTGCTCAACAAGACAAAAGAATTGTCACAAGTCACAAAGGTATGCATAATTCAGCACCTTGGCCTGAACATTTTATTGGAATTTGAGGTGATGGACCAACTTTTTAGTATTGTCATCCTTCTGGGCAGTGAACCTTTGCCTCAGTCTCAGGTCTTTTGCAACCTTTAGCAAGTTTTTTTTCCTTCGTTTTGCTCCAACCATCTTCGTATCAACTCTGACCACCCTCCCTGCCTTTGCTGAAGAAAAAATGTCCCCATAGCATGATGCTGCCACTATATTTCATTGTGGGGATTGTGTGCAGAGCAAGATGTGCAGTGTCAATTTTTTGCAGTGAATTTTGTTTTGCTTGTTCGTCAAAACGTTGCTTTTCTCATCTGACTAGACCACCTTCTTCCACATCTTTTGACAACAGGATGTAAGCTCTGTCTACCAGCTGCAAACTAAGGTTATGTCTTTTTTCCTAATATGGCTTTCTCCATTCAATCCTTCTATGAAGGCCAACATCTATCATCAGATTTTTTTAACCTAAACTTTGGATCTCTGAAGTACCTCCACAAGGCTTTTGGTTGCATCTCTGATTAAAGTTCACATTGCCCAGCCAGTTAGGTGAGGTGGATGGCTGTTTCATCACTGATGTTTTCTAACAAACCCTTTCCAATACAATTGTATTTATACTGATACTAAACTACACACAGGTGGTCTGTATTGTAATTCATTTAGGGCTTTAATAGTGAAAGGGTTGGAATACATATGCACATCTCACTTTCAAAATAATATTTATTAAAAAAAAATATTTAAAACATGCTTTAATTTCCTTCTACTTCACAATTATGCAGAAAGTTGTGTTGGTCTGTCAAATAAAATCCCGATAAAATATATGAATATTTGTGGTTATAATCCAAAAAAAAGCTATTTAGCTTTTGCAAGGTACTTCGTTGAGTACTTGCTATATCATAGCCAGACCTGGAAGTTGTTGCTCCTTCATGGAGGAAGTTGGATCAGAGTTTTAAGCAGTGGTATCCAAACCTTTTGCCACGTGGGCCAGAATCATCAAGTTGAAAGTGCTTGAGGGTGCATTTTTAATTAAAAACGCCAAAATAATTGTAATTGATTTTTTTACCTGTTCTTCAATAAACTAAACATGTAATATTTTGAATAAAGCACTCTTATTGTAGTGGGAAAGGGATCCGTAAGTCATTGTTGATCCAAAATATAAAAGGTTATTAAAATAAAGGCATACAGTTTCCAACTTTTTAGGAGGGTTGACTGATTTTTTTTAATTTTTATGACCTAGAAAAACGTATATCCTTTTATTTAAAAACTCTTGCTATATTTAGCCAAGTTTCATAAATCAGTTAAAAGCAGGTTTGGGTGGACCCAGGTCTGCTTTTGAGTTAAAGTAACTGGATATTTGTGGTCCTGTTTACAATACTAAAAGAAAAATAATAATAAAAAAATACCTATCTGCATTAACAGCCTGTGCCAATGGGGCTAAACATATAAAAGTTTGAATTGGGGTTGGGGACGCACTTTAGACAATTTTAAAATTGCTGTATATTACTCTTTGCATTTGAAAAGAGAAAATTAATCTAATTATGTTGTTTAGAAATGCCAAACAGTGATTTATTAAAATTGCGAAGCACCACTTTAAGTTTTCAAAACAATTACAGCAACACTTTTGTTCTATTTAAAGCAATGGATCTTTCACATTAACTGTAGGACAATTTTCCTATGGTTTATTTTAATGTATTCAACATACTCACATGTTGCTGGAGAACTTGTCTGGCTGACTGTCAGAGGTTCAGGGGACCTGGACACAGTTTTGGCCTGGACTCAGACCTCCCATCAGTCACCGTTGACATAACTTTGTGATGGTCTGCCAGATTTTCCCCTTCTGCTGTTGTTCCGGGAGGCAAAACTACTTCAATGCTCAGCTCATCATCAAGGTTCATGAAGCATGCGTGTGTGTGAATGATTGCATGTGTGAAAGTGTCTCTACTGTTAAGATTCTTATAAAATCAGAGTCCTTTTTTCGCCTCAAATGCTGAAGCTTTTGCCTGATTTGCCCTGAAGGCTTTCACATGTAGAACCAGTTACAAATTAAGCCAAACACTGGGCTTGTTGCCCAGACTTCACCTCCCCAGCATTCACCTCCCCAACTACTTCATGCCTCCTCATTGCAGATCCTCTAAGGTTCAGTGTAAAGAAAGAAAAAGTTAATTAGTTTCTGAGAATGAGAGTACAGCTGAAGTAAAAAAAATAAAAATAACAGTTTTCTGTCTAATTTTTTAATAGTTATCATGACAGGCCAATATTCCAAGTATGTGGTTTTCATTTTATTTAACAAATAAAAATCTGAAAACTGTGGCATGCATATATATCCAGTCAACTTGAATCAACAATTTGCAGAGCCACTTTTCAACTCAGTGAGATTTACATGCTAGAGTCTGAAAATTTTCTTTCTTGCATACTAGCTTAAAGATCTGTCATATTAGATATAAAATTTAAATTTTCACACTTTATCACAAATTGTGAAGTGGATTTATCAGATCTGGACTTCGACTAGACCATTTTAACACATGGGAGTGCTTTGATCTAAACTATTTCATTGTTGTTCTGATTGTTTGCTCTACTGTAAGGTGAATTCCCACTACAATCCATTTACTGGCCTTACCGCTTCTAAAAGGTTTTCTTCTGATATCACCTTCTTTTTAACTCCATCCATGTACCCATTGACTCTGATGACTTTCCCTATCACTGCTGAAGAAAATGATCCTCACAGCATGATGCTGTCACCACCATGTGTCATAGTGGGAATCAAGGGTTCAGGGTTTAATTTAGCACAAGATAAAACCAATGAAAAAATTAATTAATTAAAATAAATTTAAAAAATATATTGTGTTGCATGAAGTCATTAAAAGCACGTAGATGGTACTCTGCATAAAATGAATGTGCAAACCAGTTTTGTCTATATCCATTAGCAGATAGACATGATAAAGATGTGTGTCTCTGTGGAATTTATGCAAATTCAGGATTATCGCTCTAAGGTTTAAAAATCCAGAAAAGTAAAAATGGCTCCAAAATTTCAGGAAGCAGGTGGCAAGGCTCAGAATGGCTGCTGAATTTCCACTTGATTGATTTCAGGTCCAGGAACGAGGCACAACTGCATATTCATACAACAATTAAAGTGTTTCTCCACCAGAGGCTCTATAACTCAGTCTGGCACTTAGTGAGGAGTCATGCTCATGAAGCAGCTTCGGAGCAGCGCAAAGGAAAATGTTTCAACATGTTTTCTGCCCATATGGGTGCTTTATGACCGTTTTCGGTGTGAACTGACATGTTAATTGTTTAAATCCTTTCCCAGTAAATCAGTGTGGAAATTGGGGGTTGTTCAAATTCCCCTTTAAAAAAACAGTTGTAAGTTGTTAACCTTTGCAATCATCATACTTTGCACTAAAACTAACAGCTTATTTCGAAAGGCACCAGCAGTTGAAAGAATGAAGGGTGTAAAAACAGAGACCTGGGAAAAATCATTCAAGCAAAACTCTTAGTGACACCTTCACAACAAACCTCATTGCACCCGAGAACATTTAGATGTTCTGATCTGCTGGACTAGGATATTGAGGTCATCTGGTCGATCTGATCGGCTGAGTCAGGAAACTGAGGTCAAGTTGCAAATCGGAGAGGAAATAAGGTTTCTATTTGAGTCAGTGTCTAAATTAGGAATTTTGCTTGGAAAGTATTTAGAAAACAAATAATGTACTTCACATTTTACAGTGTAATTACTCCTCTTGTAACAGTATGAAATATAATATATAGTTGTTATTATTACAAAGGTAAGAATATATGCTGGACCCTGATGTGCACTGATAAGAAAATGGAGAACATTTTTTAAACTCAGTTTTCAAGTTGACCCATTTGTATGTATTATTTAATGTTGAATCATAAACTTTCCTATTATTGCATATCTGTTTTTTTTTTTACCAAACAATTAGGAAGAAAATGTCATTTGAGTATTTTTGTGAGAAAAAAGCACAAACATTTTAAACAATAACTTTATTTATGTGTCACAGTAGTTTTAAATTTGTGATTGTTAAACCATTCATCTCTTTATCTAAATGTCTGAATGAATGTGGATCCGTTAAAAAGCACTTTTGAGTGGTCAGTATGACTGGAAAAGTACTATATAAATTCTTGCCCATGACCATTTTAGTTTTTGCAAGATGACTTAGGTCTGATGCGTGGCTAGGTGGATAGATTAGTTTCAAGAAGGAACTCGCCCAGAGTGTAATTTATGCAAAAATGGCTACCAGTTACATAATGTTAGTGATTTATACCATGATTTGTAATGTCAAATTATCATGTAAGGTAACAAAAGTGAAGTTTCACTTGACAAATAAGCAAGGACGATATGGTCATTGTACAACTTAAGAGTCAGTAGTTACACTAATGTTGTTAAACAAAATGTGAAAATGTGTCAATAAGATGATGACCATTCATGCGAAATTACATAAATAAATACTGTAAGTATTATATATTGCTCATGATCTAATTTGCTTAACACTATATGATATTTAAACAAATAAGATTAATTTTTAAAAAGATGCATTTCTATCTACATTTTGAGGACAAGACTGAAGAGAGCTGGGAACTTTACCAGCTATTTGAGATGACACAAAAGATCTTAAACATCACTTACTTTTTCATGAGACTATATTATTTACCAGTATTTTTATTTTTATATCTACTGACAGAGTTTCAAAATATCTGCTTTGTAGTAAAACCTTAATAAATAAATAAATAAATAAATAAATAAATAAATAAATAAATAAATAAATAAATAACGTTTAGGATCCTTTTATCAAAATATTTATTCAAACCACAATTGCAATAAAAGGGTGGATCACTTACTAATAGCAAAACAAAGCCACCTTAATTTAAAAGTCCCTAATCCTTTTGCAATAAGGCTATTAAAAAGACTACAAATACAACATCCTGAGCCTCTTTAGCACACAAACGCACACACCTCTGAGGCTCAGACAGTGTGAGTCTAATGCCCTTCAATCCCGTGAATCCCTTTGTTCCCGATTTCACGCTTGATTTGCCCACAGCTTGAGTCTGGCTGGTATCAGCGCTCTTGCCTGTGCTTTCACTCTTTCCAAATCCACAGAGCCACACATGATCTGTGTCTTCTCTCTCCAGTTCTCTCTGCTCTCTTGTGTCATTGTTTGTTCCAACTCCTGAGCGAAATGCTCAACACATGCCAATACGTTGTGTTTGTTTGTTTGTTTGTTTTTATGTTAGTTTGTTTGTTTGTTTGTTTGTTTGGATCCAGGCCCATCTCACCGTGCTGTAAACACACGGTCCATCTGCCAAAACTACACCAGAATAAATTCTGATGCTGTCAGAGCATTTTATGTGATTTACACATACCTTTTTTAAATGAATTTTAGTAGGATCCCCAGGTGCACTCAGAGCTGTGTGACATACACAATACATTTACAAATCTCAAGATTGCTTTAACACCTCTCACAAGAGGCCTTTCAGCCTTTTCTGATTTGAAATCTCCTGCTCTAGGAGCTTCACGTCAGTGAGCAGATATTGTGACAGCTGTGTGAGGCACAAGAGACAGAAGTGCAAGAGAACGACAAGGAGAAAGAAGGAGAGAGGAAAGAGCAGAGAGAGAGTCTCCAGAGGGAAGGTGCCGGTGCTCCACGGCACCAAGTCGCAGCCTTGCATGCCAATGAGGAGATTCCCTTGCAGCAGCGGAGCGGCAGGAGGGGCTGCTTGCTGACACTGTACTAGTATAGTCCTGAATGACAGCATTAGACACTTTGAACCAAACGGGGCTAAGCACCAAATGTTTTTTTTTCGTGGAAAAAAAAAGATACATTCCAAATCAACTTTTGAACACTCCCAGGATAATTATGTATGCGCTGCATTCCATATTTTTCCTCATACTTTCCCCATTTGTATAAACACTGTCGTAATAGGTTACATATTTTTTGCCATCCCATTCTGTCTTTACTCATTTTTGTTTTCATTATTTTCCTTTAATTTAGAAATTGTCAAATGTTCCATACATGGCAAGAACAGAGCACATTTGTGAAGATGATCAGGACAAAGTCAAATTATTATTAAAACAAAGTGGTCTGGTTGATATGTTCCTTTAAGATTATATGTATTGATTTATGAAAATGATTACCTTTCAGACAGACTTTTAATGAGCTCAATCCCACCAGTTAGCCCCACTATGCACGCAGCACCATTGTACTGGCAAATGATGTCAATTTTTGGGTGATACAGGTTGTTACAATTTGTTTAAGCTTTGTCATCCACGACAGTATCGATCATGGCTTTGGAGTAGCTGGAGTCTAACTCAAATGGTTTAGGACCTTGAAGCTCCAATGTAACTTGAAACAATTTGAAATCACAAAAAGTTACTAGTCTACCATAATGTTTACCAATACTAGCTGATTAGCTCTATTCTTGTGCCTGTTGTGCACAAAATATGCACAAAGAAAAACCCTTTTTTCTTCGGAGTGCTGTGTATTTTGTGAAATCATGCAGTGTATTTGCATACTTAATTATCCTGCTGTGGATGTGCTGTCAGTATGCACTTGTGAGTGAAAAAATACAACCAGAAACTATTTTAAATGTACCTATATGTGCCGATACTTTATAAAGAGTTCATATACTTGATAAATAATTTTATTAGTTTATCATTTAATTCTGGGAAATACCAGAACCCTAATTTTCAATGGTGCCAAGTCCAAGTTGATAATGCAATTAATTAGTATTTATTTTACAATTAGGTAAAAGGTCTACAAAAATAAAAATAAATAAATAAAAATAAATAAAAAAGCAAAAGCAGCAGTGTCTATGCTCAAAACAAAACAAATTAATATGAAACATACAACTGAATTTCACTCAAAAGAAACATGGGAGCCACAATCCGATATTCTCTTTTGGATTCTTCATGCTTTCCTTTGAAGATGGTTTTATGATCTTTACATTTTAAAACTAGATCCCTGGTGCTAGTAGTAATCTTTGAATGAAGAATATCTCATGGTTTGATCTTTTTTTAAATAGTTTGTTTAGAGTGTGTTGCAAAACTGTTCAAATAGTGTTTTCTGACAGAATAAGTGAAACTCATAAAGTTAGATAAGATAAGATAAGATAAGATAAGATAAGATAAGATAAGATAAGATAAGATAAGATAAGATAAGATAAGATAAGATAAGATAAGATAAGATAAGATAAGATAAGATAAGATACGATACGATACGATACGATACGATACGATACGATACGATACGATACGATACAATACGATACGATAAGATAAGATAAGATAAGATTCACAGTTCGGGAATCAATATAAAAGACAAGTGTCTAAGTTACTTTTTAGTGAAACTCACTAAAAAGGGAAACTCACTAAGAAGGGAAACACATTAAGGAAAATAAGATTCACAGTTCTGCAATCAATAAAAAGACAAGTGTCTAAGAGTTCATTCAAGCTCATTCAGTAATGATTGATTTAGGAAGATAGTTGTATTTGTACTTGATGTTCCTAAATTTAGGCACCCTAAAGCATCTTTCAGAAGGTACGAGTGGATGTATTGTGTAGAATGCGTGTTTGGTATTCTGGACTGCTTTGTTAGCCAGTCTAGGCTGAAAAAAAGTGTGGAGCATCTTCGTTAACTTTCAAGTAAATCATTCTTCAAAGAAAAAAAACACCAATTTAAATCAAAATGTAAACACATTTTACTTTAAATTAAATGTTGACTGAGCTTTGTGGAAGTCTTCTGATCTGTTTCTCATTCCTTCTCATTTCTCTATTACACATGGATCCCGGTTATGTCCATAATCCTGGAGCTGACAGCATTAGTGTGAGTAAGAGTATTAACTGCGTGTAACCGCCTCCCCTCTTTTCCCCTTCTGAGGAGAATTAATGACTAATTATGTCAGGTCACTCGTCCAGATGGTCCTATCAGATGGGCTCACTGTCTGAACCTCACCTTCAACAAGCACCTCTGACCCTGGCGATCGCATCAACCCCCTAACAGCGAGAAGTCTGCAGCCTGTGTGGCTGGGAACGTAGAATTAGGGGGTGCACGAGTCTTTGGGGGTGCAAATAAAAAAGCCCTGAAGACGGAGAGACCCATTGGGCGTGTCTGATCAGTATGGGATGGCTGCATTTAAAAGCTCCATGAATACAAGGCTCCCTGCCGGGGCCCTGATCTCCACGGTCATGATTCTGTTATTACATGGCATGTTTCCTGCGACAGGCAGATGGCTCACAGAACTAGTGCACACATTCACACACATTCAACACACGCCGGGTCTGCCGCATCAATGGACACAACCTGATACTCCTCTTTCTTGTCTCATTAGGAGGCTATAGAAACATAAGAACATAATAGGGGGGAATTAGGAGGCTGTGTGGGTGTCAAAGGGGATGCGATGGAAGATTGGGACGAGGGCTAACAAGTGCATGGTGAGCTCCCTAGGAGCTTTGTGTGGTGATTAGTGCTTTCGATAGGGATGACAGGTAAAAGACGAGTCCTCTGGGACGGAGCAGCTTTTTAAACGGACACTTAAACAGCCAGAAAACGGAAAGAAGGAGGGAACAGGTGTCAAGGCTAATGGCTGTAAACCTGTCTGCAGATATCATGAATCATGTACTATGTGCTTCATCAAAGAATTCCAATTAAAATTGTATACTATCAAATAAGTAAAATGCAAACACCATAATAATAGTAAACATAAATCTACTAAGGGTGGAATTATTGTGTAGTTTTTCTTAATTCTCTTCAATCAAACCATAAGCAACATAACCACAGCTTATATACACCATTTGTCACTTAAAAGCCAACTAAACTCTTGAGCAAACTTCCCCAAAGCTCCCCAGTCTGCAGGAACTGATCTCTGCCTCGTATTTGAGCAAACGACTCGTGACAAAGCAGCTAAGAAGAAATCAAACAGACACCTTCAAATAGGATTTAAGGTGTTTAACCACATCTCACTAATTCTGCTATTCTGAATAGGGGTGCAAAAAAAAGATGTGGGACAGAGAATCAAGACAAAGACTTTAGTCTCTGTCAGTGTGCTAGAGCAATTCTCAGAAGAAAGTGATATTATGGTGGTTTGAGCTTTTTAATGCATGGCAAATCAAAGAAATGATTAAAGGCGCTGACAAGATTGGTGGTTATTACTCTCTCAATTATATTAAATGGCCTGGCACGTGTTGATAAACACAGAAAATTACTTGATAAAAGGTTTTTCATTATCATTACATCATTACTTTCTGACATTCGGGTGCTAAGTGTCTAACAAGATTAGTCTGCTGGTCACGTTTCTGCTCTCAGCCCTGCAGACAATGGACAACTTTACCAGCTGGTGGTCTTCTTTTTCTACATCTGACCATTATGAACTCTAAAATTTAGTAGCATATGTGATATAAAAAAAAAAATTATTGATGTTTCATGGATCCATGCTTATTATTAGTTTTTTGAGTGAGTTTTTGAGAAACACATCTTTTGTATTACATTAATGACAGAAAACTGTGAGAATTCCTCTGCAATTTCTCATTGTGTTTTGCACATTGACAAAAGAACTAGCAAACTGATGGTCTAGCCTGGATCTGTCATGGATCCAGTACAGCTTTACAACAATGGACCACTCTAAGCTCTATATTGTTTGGCATTCTTTTATTCATTCTATTTCTTCTGCTTGTGCCAGTCCAAAATAAAATACTTAGCCTCTTAGGATTTCTAAAAATCTAATAAAGGCACAGCAATTATGTAACATACCATAAACACAAATATAACATTTTACCAACACATACACACAGTGTTTACATGATGTAGTTCCTGCCAACAGGGCACATTTTTGATACCAAGACAGGTATTTTTGCATGTTTTTCCCCCATTCATTATATTTCTATGCTAAATCAAATTGTTTTTGTAAAAATGCATGCAATATGAACCATCTGCCACTCCAACCTGCCAAAAACTCTTAATCAAACTGATGCTTACCCAACTTCAAACATATTTGAACAATATGTTCAAATATGTTCAAATATGTAACAATATGTTCAAATATGTTCAATTTGATACTAAAGCATTTAGAGACTAAGCACATGCTGTCAAATACATATGTTCAAAAGTGAATGTGTTTCAACATTCACCTTTTTTGGTTTGTCGAAATATTATGTGGTTGTGTTTTTCCAGTTTCACTTAGCAAAAGGTTTTTCTGTGGCTTACTCACATACAGCACTGTTAGGGTTAAGAAACATTTTGTTATGAGTCTGGGGGTTTTGGTCTGTGTGGTTTGTGAATTAACATCAGTTCCACAGGTGATCCACTTGAGGGCGGAGGCACCAGTTTCTCAGCTCTCAGCTCCAGTGGGTGGAGACTTACAGGTGTGCTCATACTCATACCTCCTTTCAAGGATTACCTAGTAATCCACGACTGGCTCCAGCTTCCTAGCTCCATCTACTTCCTCCAGCTCCTTGCCCACAGCTCCTGCTCCTGCTCACCTTCTCCGTCGTTCATCTGGAATCAATCCTTATCATCCTCATCAGTGTGCCTCCTGTCTGCCCTCCAACACCTCTTTGTAAGATACTCACTCAACAAGATCTATCTTTTCAGTATCAAATCCCAAATCCCCGGTTCACCTTCTCAGCTCACCTCAAGTCTCTGGATCAGCCACCACACCGGTCATCCCCTGTCTCCGCTCACTCTCCCCTGGCGTTTTCCATTGCATCATCTCAGTAAGCATCTATCTCTACAACTAAAACCCTGTAATACTATTCAAGCTCATCCGTTTGTTTTTTTCAGTGATCCAGCTCCCACTCTCCAGCAGTCCCTTACAGTTTCCCCAGCGGTTCCCGGATCCATATAAACCATCATTTCAATAAATATTTCTGGTCTCCTGAGAGTTTATTGCATGTGGATCAAGCCAATATCTATAACCATGACATATTTATCTTATTTTAGGCTCCCAACTTTCCATCCTCTAGGTCCTATATGCCTTAGCAGCTAGTAACCACCATGATTAGGTTTGCATCCACACGCCTAATTGACCATAAACTTCAATTTCCTCAACCAATAAAACGTCAAAAGGTGGAAGTTCTTTATTCAGTGATGGACTCTGAGGTTGCTTCTACACAAACATGGCTAAGGTTATACAGGGTATATCCCACCTAACCTTATACCTGTACACACACATACAAAGCATAGTTTACGCCCCCCTGCTCCGCCCACTGGCGCAACACCGACCTACTAGGCATGGAGTGAAAAAAGGCAGACCCAAATATATGACGTCATACTCACCTCTGACCTGGAATACATCTTCCCTACAGTTACCCAGCAGATGTAAACATTGAAGAAGAAGCAAGAAGCTCATTTCTAAACTGCGACTTATTGGGCAAAGTCACTGAAAATGGCTGCTCACTTTATTTATCTCTGAGTGGTCACCTGTTGTTATTAAGCTGGCTGTGGTGCGTGTTTTCTGACGTCACTTCCTCACCGAACTTCGTTCTTAAACACCTAACGAATCCACACCAATCCAAGAGCTGGTGATTTAAGAAATAGACGGCCCACTTACCCGTGTAAAAAAATATCCGGGGAAGGGGACCTTAAATGATGGGCTGGTGTGGCCAAGACGGGATATTGACTAAATATTTATCCGTTTAAGCACTTAAATGGCTCAATGTATACAGGGCCTTAGAATATAGTTTTTTTGATAATGAGGAGCTTGTAGCTGGATCTGGACGACCACAAATAGCAGTGGTCCTGCCAAACAAAGCATAGCAATTGGCAATCTGACTAAGCTTTTTGGTTATGTAAGTTTATGATCTGAATTTATGCCCATATATGAAGAAAAATTCAATTTCATTCATTCATTCCAAAGTTTATTTAAAACACATAATGTTAAATGCCTTCTATGTTCGAAAAGGAGTGGGTATGTATTCCTGCCACATTCCTTCTGCAGGAAAATGAAAATAACATTGCTGATTACTGTCTAGCACATACATTTGAATTATTTATGAATTCTTAATCTGAGACAATATTGGATAAAATCAAATGAGATAGTTACTTTTTATATTTCTTCCATAAATATGCTTTATACGTTCCACCTTAAGATGACTCATGTTGTTAGATTTGAATCAATTAAAACCATTTTTAATTTAAATGTATGGGCCTGCCAAGTGCCATGTATTCAACAAAACTTGATGTCGCGAATTTTGGTTCTCGCTGTTTATTAAAATGAATACATGGATTTGTAGCAACACTGGAGTCTATACTAAGTTGATGCCAATATCTTGATTTTTTTTCTCTTGCTGAATACAAAAAAGGGGACATCTACAAAATGCAACAAGTATGGAATTGTATTGACTGCAGTATTCTAGAAATCCCCCTTAACCTTTATATACCGTACATTCATGAAAAAATGTTTTTGAACCTGTAGATGTTCCTTTTCGGGGTTTTTTTTTTCTTTGGTGCAAAGCCAAGTTATTCAATATGATGCATTTGTGAAGGAAATCTATTTGGCAAACACTGATTACAAATAAATGCCTGTGTAAACGTATGTCTTTGGACTACTGTAAGGCTAATTTTAACACTAGTCAGATCCTCACTTTCATGTCTGCAAGCTATTAAAAATGCAGCAGCTTGCTAAATCTAGTAAACACACTTGTATCAACCCAGTCTTATACTCTCTACACTGGCTTTTCTTAAAACTCCTCAATCAGGACATCTCCAGCATAAACCCAACATTATTTGTGTAACTTTCATAAAACAATGATCTGTTGCTTGTATTCTAAAGGAATGGTACTTGTTAGCAAATCGCCACACACAGCCTTCTAAATCCGTGCACAATTTCAGTTTTATTTTGACATTTGATACTTTGGGGCTTTGTAAAAAGATACTGAAAGCCTTGGGAAGAAATTACAATTCTTTTTCTTTACATTTGTGCAAAGAGATTAAGTAACACTTTAAAACTTAATGCTAATATTGAGGTTATAGGCCTACTTTTTGTTTTCTGTCACATTGGGCTGATTCTGAAAAGCATCCCTACAAAGGTTAATAAATTTCCAAAAAAAACAACATTTAATATTAGCATTTTTTTTATCTTTTTATCTTTTTTTTTATAAGACTAGAGTATAAATATGAAAATTACAAGGGGCTAATCATGTAAGGAGTTAATGTTTACAAAATATTTTTCTTATACAACATTTGCCATAACAACATCACTTGTTTGAAAGTGGGTTTAATTGTCTCCCCATGTGTTGCTTCATTGAACCCAGAAGCCACGTCACTGTATTACAGCAGGAATCCGATGATAGCCTCTTCAGAGCAGCTATCACACACCATCTGTTAGTACTATTCTTCAATGGCTAAATTATCAGGAAAATCAACCCATCATCTACCCTTGCACCACCCCCTACCTGCGTGCACACAAACACATAGTCAAACGTACACTGGTGACATGCACCTCCACACGCACACATACTTTCAGCTGCACACACGTTTAGGACCTGTGCTGGTCTTCTGACCACCAGTGGGAGAGTGATGTTTTTACAGCTTTCAGATACCTCCTATTAGCCAGTACTCTGTAATCACTCTAGTTATATATTAGTACAATCCATTGATTACCCCATAATCCAATCACTCGCCTCTTATTGATCTTTTATAGAGCACCCCCCTAGACAATAAAGCTGCAGTCACAGACTGTGGGTCAATAGGCACACAGGGAGATGAGTCTCCTTGCAGCTAATTGGCTTATGAAATAATACAAACATTTTGCTTTCTCTGCACGAGCAGAAATCAATGCAGAGTCCAGCTGCTGCATTCAAATTTTCTTCGGTCTGGCTTCTAGCTTCAGCGCTGTCAACAAATACAGTCTTTACGTTTATTATTTCATCAATTTTCAATCCAATCACAGTATTTTTTTTTTGGTTTTTTTAACAATTTGTCTTTTGGGTTAATATTTTTCTTGCTTGGACTTCATTCTTTTCTGCTCCTCCTCCTTTCCTGTCAAGCTTTCAACTGATGTTGGGTTGCCAGATAAGTTTCTGCTTACAGGGGAGACCACATCTGACACCCAGCTGTGTGGGTCATGGGCTACAAGAGCAGCTGCTGGTCATAAATCAACCGAGCCGGAGGAGCTCTGGCACTCCCTCTGTCAGCCGTGAAACAAAGACATAGAGGTAGCAGGGGGTCAGAGGTATCTAACCTGCGTAACAGCAAAAGAAGCAGCACCACCTTTGAGTCTATGCACATCGAATGGTTCTTCATCAAGCAACCGTACTGTAAAGATTGGATGAAATTAGTGAGGAATACACTGAAGAGACAAAAAGGGGTGCTGGAAGAATTGAAAGCAAAAACAAGAAAATATGCTGTTGTATGGTATGCAAGCAATTATGGTTTAACAATCAATGTGGTTTGGGAGCTATGGGGTCAAAGCACAGACAGCCCCTTGCTGAGTTACTACAGCAGAAGAAATGCAAATAAATTCTGTCAACAGAAAGGAAAGGCCGTTGTCTTGAAGGAACTCTTTGATGTGCACAAAAAGTTGTCATATGGGTTCTCCTTCCAAGTAGATAAAGTTGATGGACCATGCCAATTCAAAATAAATTAACCTAACAGAGTCAAAGCCAACAGATACTGTATTTTGAAGCTGGAATTTTTACAAAATTTACAGTTTTGTTTCAATTTATATTTCAGTTTAAGTTTTTGGTCTTTTTATTCCACTTACAGTATATATAAGGGAACATTGATTAAGACAAATTGAAATGTTACACTAAAATATATAAATACCAAGAATCTGTATATATTTTTCTGTTTGAGTTTTGAAATATAATTTCACATGGCAGTGACCTACAGAATTGTCAGTGAACTGAAAATACAGAAAAAATGTGTCTCATCGGCAGCAGAGGTTTTACAGTAAGATTTTTTTTTAATTTGACCAATGAAACCACAGGTAGTGAAAATAAAAATCTATTTTAAGGTAAAAGTGACTACTTCAACATATTTACTTAAAATGCAGAAAATATTTGTCTCATCGGCAGAACAGGTTTTACGGCAAGATTTTTTTTTTCTTCAACCAATTAAACCACAGTTAGTAAATAAAAATCTATTTTCCGGTGAAAGTGACTACTTTAACATATTTATGTGTTATGTAGCCTTTAACATAGTTTAATGCTGCAACAGAAATACCACTTCACAAGCATTTCATTGATAGATTCATGAATTGAATTGAAATTGAAAGCTTTCTTATGTTTTTTCATAGATGTGTTATAGAACTTAAAACACGTTTTCTAATACCTTTAGCATCCTGCAAAATATGAAATTGCCTATCCCTACATCAAATTTGGACAAGATTTTAATTATACTTAGTTTGACTGTTTTGGCCAATTCAGAAGCTGCATTTTAGTTTAAAAGGTAAACAACTGGGTTGTGTTCTCTAGCTGCATGAAAAACTAATTATGAAGCAGAAGGAAAAGAAGGAGGATAAAATTGATGAATCTGTTAAATATTTATATATAACAGCAAGGGAGAACATTTTTGTTAAAGACAAAATCAATATCTCTCTGCTTTGTCAGATGGACAAATCATTTCTAATTGCCAGATTGCCCTTTTTGTTTATATTATATTATATTATATTATATTATATTATATTATATTATATTATATTATATTATATTATATTATATTATATTATATTATATTATATTATATTATATTATATTATATTATATTATATTATATTATATTATATTATATTATATTATATTATATTATATTATATTATATTATATTATATTGCGCTCTTTTGGATGAAAATGGAAAGAATCTAGAGAACAAAATTTGGATTAACATCTCTGTAACATCTCTGTTAACATCGCTTTTTTGAGTACTGAACTTCAGTTTTTAAAAAAAGTTTTGAAACAGTGAAACTTTAAAAAAATACTTCACACTGTAGAAAAAAGTCTGTGAATTTGAAGGTGATGCTTTATGAAAACATCTTATTACAGTTTTGTGAAGCATCAAACAGTAATAAAAGGTTCAAGAACTGTCAGATGTGGCAAATCATTTTGCTGAGTATAACTGGTAATTTTAAGGTAAAAACATGTAACTTTTTAAAAACATTCAAAATTTAAAAATATATGTTTTAAACAAAGAAAATACGGAAATCCAAAATACATACTGTTAAATTTACAACATGGCTGTTTGTCCACAGTTATAGTAAAGACTAAATTGGTAGCTAATTGGCATTGTTTGTCTAACATAGTCCCTGCACATTGCACTGTTGTACATAGTGAGGAGGTTGTGTAGTGATGTAATTCAAGACCCCCTTCAAAGATATCACTCAGGGTTTATACTTCAGCCCACACAAGGCTGCATACTTTTACAGAGATCTGTATAATAAATTGGGTGTTATTTTACAAGACACAAAATCTCTTACAAGATAAAGAAGAAAAAATTATAAGTAGCATGAAGGGATAGAAATTTAGCTAGATAGCAGGGGAGGAGGGGTTCACTGTATAAATTCTTTACATTGCCGCACAAAGGTCTGACCATTGTATAAACTAAAGCTGCCAAATAGAAAAGTACCAAAATATGATTTTCAGAGGATTAGATGTAGGCTTGTAGTATAAAAATAAGAGCAGATTATAAAAATGGTATAGGATAGGAAAAAATGGCAAAGGGGAGGGAAAAAAAGAGGATAAGACTTCCTTGCCCTTTAGTGTGAAGAAAGGGGCGATCGATAGCACAGTAATGAGTATGGTATTAGCTGCGGTGCAGAGGGACTGAAGCAGGGCAGAGGGGGGAAGGAGCAAGCCAGGATCTGATTCCCACCAGCAAACAACACAGAGCTGTAGACATCAAAACCAACACCTGAGAACACCTATTAAAGCCAGATGACCCTCAGCTTGGCTACAGATTAATTCAGCCTCTGACAAACTCTCAACACACCCACACACATTTTTCTCTACCTGTAGGCTAGTTTCACCCAGTTTTCTCTGCCTCTTACCAAAAGAGGGCTAACGGAGAGAAACCCAGCCTAATCCTTCCCAAGAAAAGGATCACACTCAGCATCACCTCTGCTTTTTGATACAGATTAAACAACAATGGCTTCTGCCACTCTCTTAAATCGACTACACAGTGGCAATTTGTATTACAAAGATGGTGACACAGGGATTGTCATTGCCTAAAGAGAGAGAGAAAAAAAGGGGGAGGGTGGGGCAGATTAGAGGAGTTGGGGTATAGCCATCAGGTACACTCAACACCAATCTGTTCTTTCTTCAATAGGCTCCTTCTGCTGGAGTGCCATGTGCAGGGTACAACCTAACACACCAACCACCCAGGCAAGTGCAAGCTGTGGCAGAGGGGGTGGGGGGGCATTGGGCTCCCCTGAATAAACGGATCAAAGCAGGGATAGAGAGTTGGCCCCTGTTCTTTGTGCTCGCGTGGCTCCCAAAAGAAACGCATCACCCCATGCCTACTGGAAGCTGCACTGAGGAAGCTGGACGGAGGAACAGATGTCACGGAGGAGATACTCTGGAAAATGAAGTGTTGTGTTCGGCACATCTGTGGGCTTTGATTAAGAGAGACTGGAGATTACTTTTTAATACAAGATTAAATGCTACATAATGATCCTCTATATTATATGCAGTAAAGTGAAATGAGGGGGGGGAAAATCAGCTTTTTGAATGTTTATTTCACTGATGTGTATCAAAAGAAGCATGTCAATAAGAAACTCATCACTTTTGCCTCTGAAACAAAAACTTTTTAACCTGCTGTCAGAGCTTTCTATTTTTGTCCAAAGCTATACAGGAAAATGCAATGAACATTTTCTGAGCTTGCACTACATCATCTTAAATAGACTCAAAGAAGACTATTCTGAGTGAGATTTGTAAGAATTGTTGGAAAATGGTATCTACTTGGTCAACTCATTTTAATCTTGTATAATCTGAATGTTTAAGAAGTATACGTAACATATGTCATAAAAAGAAACTTTAAACATATTGTAAATTATTTTAGAATTTGTTTTGCCATTCCAAGGAGATAATAGGTATTTTGTTAAATAAAATAAACACAAAGTATTGCCAAGTTTACTCAAAACCAATTAAAAAACTATAATTTTGTGGACCATGAGAAATGTGAAACTTTGAGTGTTAAGTTCAAACCTTAAAAAGAAAAACTGATCTGCAGTCTTCCTTGAAAACTAAAAGCAATGTTAACAGGCTACAACTTGTATTCCAATGGTCAGTAGGGGCCAACATTGGAGGCTACTGCATGTGGTTCTCTCTCCGTTTTTGTTATTTCAGAAAAAGATAACAATTTACCAAAATATATATTTTTTGGGATGTATTTTTTTAAGTTGGAGTCATGTTAAAATAAATGGGTTCAACCGTAAGTATAATTTAGACAATCTGGTACCTTATTTAAACCAAGACTTTATCGCATCAAGGAACACTTATTTTCCTTGGACTTGCCTTGTTGCATCTTGTTCTTAAATGCTAATTTGTTGCTTGCATAATGCAGAAACAAGTCAAGGTCTCAACATTGGAAGATAAATCATACAGTAAAGTGATGTGAGAAAAAAAAGTTTGCTTCTTGAACATTAATTTTACTGATGTGTATCAAAAGATACATGGCAATAAGAAACTTATCACTTTTGCCTGTAAAACCAAAACTTTTTAACCTGCTGTCAGAGGAAATATAAGGAAATGCAGTGAAAAATGTTGAGCTTCCACTAAATCATATTTCATACAGATTTTAACATCAGCTTCATTAGCCAGTCATGGTGTATGGCCATATTTTCTCATAGTGCTTAAATTTAGCACTACTCCAGTGGGTTGAAAGTCCCCTTTGACTGTACATGACAAGGAGCAATAGACATATCTTCCAGGGAGCAGCTGACAAATAACTCTCTACTCTTAAAAAGAAAAAAGGAAATATGCTCGCTCTGCTCTCTAAATGAATGCCCCCCTGAGCAGAGAGCCACATCACCCTTATCAGTAGAATTGCAATATAAGTTACTGTTCAATGCTTTAAGCCCGGATTCAAGTTACATTTGCTGCTTCTTGTCTAAGATATGTTTTTAACCTTCTAAACTAAATTAATCAACCAACCAGATCGTCCAATCCTCCTTAAGAAAAAAGTTTCTATAATCATTTCAAAGAGAAATTCTCTCATTAATAGTTATTTGTTTTAGAATGCAACAATCAAAATGACCTCTTTTGTATTATTAACAATATTTCCCCATGCTCTGATGAATCAGTCTCATTCCCTGCTGTTGACGAGAAAGACTTCCCCCCAGCTCATCAAAGATAGGGCTTCCAGTAGATATAACCCATGCTATGGTAATCACATGCTAATCACACTTAACACCGACGCAGGGTCCTATACTCTAGATTAATGCATCCGTGGTATATTCACGTTTCCATTAGCATAAATCAGGTTCACCCTGCCTTTGTAATTAGTGTTTTCATGAGAATGATAATAAGATATGGTGATTAGGTCAGGGTACTAGAATGGAAATGACTTGTCAGCTAAGTCGGGCCTCAAACAGCCCCGCACATGATGGACCATCAATATGTGCTTCCTCCAGAAGCAATTAATGATGTTGAAAGGTAATTGAAAGTGGATGGATGGATGTGGAAAGCAGAAGTAGACTATTAATCAAATTTCTGCAAGATATTGCTTTAGCAGGTTTTTCCTTTCTAATTTCAATCGTTTTTTAATCTTTTTACATTTCTTGACTCAACATTTCTCACATAGATAGATAGATAGATAGATAGATAGATAGATAGATAGATAGATAGATAGATAGATAGATAGATAGATAGATAGATAGATAGATAGATAGATAGATAGATAGATAGATAGATAGATAGATAGATAGATAGATAGATAGATAGATAGATAGATAGATAGATAGATAGATAGATAGATAGATAGATAGATAGATAGATAGATAGATAGATAGATAGATAGATTATGTGGCTGCCTAGTAACTGAATGATAAAAAACACACTAACTATTGTGTTGTGATTATCCTTGTGTTATTTAAAGTAAAGTATTAAGTCCAAATTCAGAATTAAAGGTGAGACAGAACACAGCAAAAGGACATTAAATTCAGCTCTTGGAGATGAAAAAAACTTAACTAAATTCTAATTGGACCTGGGAGATTTATTATAGCTGACTTGACCCTCATCTTATCCCTTTTTGCACAATCCCCCCTTGAAGTCAATCACACTGCATCTTTTTGGGCAGTAGAAGAGAAGGTTTGTGGTTGCCCTTTATTCACCTCTATTTGGTGCACCATCAACCTCTTCAGCCCTAGTCTTCTGCAATCAGCATGCAATAAAAACCTCTGCATCATCTCTGCAGTCAATGTTTCATCTTTTAAAGCAAAAATCGTGCAGGGAAAAGAGTATATGACAGCAAGTAGTTGTGTATTATAAGAATATGTATAAATGGTGATGTACAGTGCTGTAAAGAATTTTATACTAACATATCAGGGGCATGAGTTTGAAATTAATTTGTATCTACTAATGATTTTATTGTTTTCTTTTCAGAATGAAATAAAGCAATTTCGCTAAGTTTAAACAGAAGCACAACTTTGAATTGATTACAATTTTTGAGTTTTGTTTTATTCCCACAAAATACCTGAATAAACACCCTGACCATTTTTTTTATAATCATCTCTTAGGAAGGTGCATCTTGATCACATACTTTTTAAAATTCTAGCTGGATGTTTGTTAACTCTTTAAATCAAAAAATGGTAGAGATATTTTTACTTGCTTGGTTTTTAGGAACAGACATGACTATTCAGCCAAGTTCATTAACTTTAAGTGTGTGTTAGTCCATTAATTTGGAAAGGCTATTCCAAAGGATTCAGTTTTGCTTCATCCACTAAAACAAGTTTTATTTTGTGTTTTGGATCATTTTCCCATTGGAACACCCAACTGTGTCAAAATATCAATCATTTGACCCAGACTGTTCCCATCAGATGACAGAAAAATGATTTCAATGATTGGGACAATCCAGAAACCACTAGAGGATACCAGAACATTAGTGTCACTGTTGACAGTGAAATGAGTTATATGACACCACTGACACAGAGGGGGTGACCCAAAAACAAGCCCTCGCTCTTAAATCAACATCTCTGAGTTTGACTGCAATTTCCATCTGCCCACATGAAAATCCCACTTATCATCTGGAGAAAAACTTTACAGTCAATTGATACTATGATTGACCCATCAGGGCACAATGACCTGAACTGTGTTTTCAGTGTAGAGTGCCAACTGACAAGCATGGTGGTGGTAGTAGCATCAGGCTGTAGATCTGTTTATTGCCACTGTATTGCATAAAATTGATTGTTTGAATTAAGAAGAATTAGAACTAACTCTTAATTCTAAATTCTTAATCCAAAGCTACACATTTATAACCTGAACAAAACTAGATTCTATAGCTAGACAATGATTAAAAATGAGCACTTCCACGGTTTCAAAATGGATAAAATAGGCAAACTTTAAAATCTTGGAATTGAACCAACTCTAACCCAAATAAAAATTTAGTCTGCTCAAAAGATGGGTCTGTGCAGCAAACTTAACCATTTAAAAGAAGAGTGATCAAATATTCCTCCAGAATTATTCCATAACATTTGTAATGGGTACAGAAATAAATATGGCACTGATGTGCAATTTCTGAAGTGACATTTAACCACATGCTATGGGTGCATTAATTTATTTCAGTCGTCAAACTACAACACCCAAACATAGTTATAAAAAACTATTGATGTTATTTGTACCATCAACAGAAAATAAGTTAAAATCCATTCTTAGAGGTCCAAAGGAGATATTATATTCCTGTCCATGATTAGCATAAACTTCTCATTTTAACTTTAAATGTGCTGTGCAGCCCACCTGTGTAGTTTCTTCATAAAAAAAGAAACATAAAATAGGGGCAGTAATTACTGTCCAGGGTTGGGGTTCAGTCTTTGTGAGTTTTTTGTCTCTTGGGACATCCCTTCCTCTCCTGGCAGCCCCTGACATGGAGCATTCCTCTCATACTGGTGACCCCACATGGCAGACTGGAACCTTCATGCCTGTAACCAACAGATGAGATCAGCTTGAAATATACGGGAATTGAGAGGTAAGGGTTGAGCTCAAGAATAAAAGTGAAAAGCTGGACATAATAGAAAAAGTAACCAGTTGGAGCCCTAGAATGATATTGGTGTGTTTGGATAGGTTTCTCTTTTGACCTGACATCCCTGTTTCCATAGTAAATTTTGAAAATTGATAATTTAGCCTTCTTCTTTTAGAATTTGCCTCCCAATCCTTGTTTAATTGTAGGTACTAGAACCCCTCTGTGAATTGTTTTGTGAAAGGCTTTTGCAGTAGACATGGATCAGTATGAGATTCACAAAGTATGATAACCTCAAGTAAAAATATTATGGTTTCCCAGTAACATGGTGTCAATCCAAAAGTTTAAAACAATGATGTATATGATGCAATTGATTTAAATGCTCATTTATTTGGAATGAAATGTAGTAGCAGTTACAAGTGTCTGCCCCACAAAATATATTTTTGCTTTCATTGCTTTTTATAAAATAACACTAATTTATATTTCCTGTTTTATTAGACAAGCCTGCATTCAGCTGCTTACCAGACTTCTTACATTTTAAAAGACTACCTTAAACATATGAGTGGTCCTACTTTAGTTTCCACACCATTATGTCTTTGGGATGTCTGAAATTTGTTAGACAGCCAAATTAGACTTTCTTAAGAGAAAAGGGTAGTACTGTTCTTTTAGCCAACTCACCAGCAAAGTGCTGCAACAGATGTGAGAAAGAGCTGAAGAAAACCCTTGCACTTTCTTTGGCACCTCATTTTAAGGACCCTAGCCATACTAATAGAATGATTAAAAATGTTTGTGGTCTCGAAAAGTCAGGTTTTCAACACCTTGTTGCCTTGATACCAGTAACAGTCTTTTGATTGTTTTCCCTTTTTTCTAGTTATGGTTAAATTTGGGGGTTTTGAATTTCACCATTAACACAAATAGCAACAAAAGCATTCATTTCATCTCCGGGTTGCACATCAAATGGATAACCAACAGTGCATCTCCTGTCAAGGCAGAGAAAAAGCAGTTTGAATAATTTGTGGAGTGTGTTTTTAAGTTATTCCAGCTCCCTTCAGCTCAGCAGCGCCTGACCCTTCTCCCCTTCTGTCTGCTAAGAGGCCTACGGGGAGGAATCAGACCAAATTACCTTTATTGATCCAGAGAGACAGGTGAATACCAAACAGGCCTCTTTCCCTTCTTTCAACTTATCTTTCATCGTTTCATTCTTCTCTCTGGCTGCAGAACCAGAGAATGTAAAAAGAAAACAGTGGATTTTTTTTATGAGAGAAGGACTATTATAACCATCAGCCTGTGCAGTAATTTACTGTTTACATCCAGGTTGCTGTGATTAAACCTGCCTCCTTGTTGCTCATCTTTCACCATAAGTGACAGAAAAGAGAATCAGGACTGGCTGCTTTTCTGCCTCCCATCCACAGACGCCCTTTTGGCCCAGCATACAAATCACTGTGGCGGTGGAAAAGATACTCCATTAGGTCGAACTCTGAGTTAAATCAATGCGTGACTTATCAAATGAAATAGGGGATTATGAGGTAATCACCTAACAAACGTTGCTGAAATTGTAATTATCTCCATCTCAGGGAGAAAAGACCAAACTAACTATTTAAGTGGAGGGTAAGATAGCGAGGTGTAAGAGAAAGCACATCAGCTTTTTCTTTCTCAGACTGGAGTAGAAGATGGTATGTTTGTTAGTTCACTCCAAAAACAAAATATTTACTTCCCATTCTCTGCCTCATTAATACAAAACCACTCCTCAACTTTTATGTTGTCCTGATACAACTTGTCACGGATGCCTGTATATGTCCCATTTGTAGAAGAATAATGTAGATGGATAATTAACACAAACTGTATAGTTGCAGGGTTATTTTAGCTAAAAGAGTGAAGAATTCATCATAAAGATTATTATTATTATTATTATTATTATTATTATTATTATTATTATTATTATTATTATCATTTCTTTAAAACATTTTTAAAGTGAAAAAGACTGAAGAAACACTTTTGATTATATTGTTTTCACTTTATATATTCTCAAATATTTTAGAATATATTCATTGATTAATTTTTTGTTTTTAAATTGTATTTCTTTTTAAAATTTCTACAAAACAACTACATCCCTAATAAACAGGAAGTTACATTTAAAAAATGTAAACAGAATGAATAAAACTCCAATCTAATGATTATCTGTTACCTCACTTAAAATACATGTACAGGAGAACAGGAATGTAGAATTTAAAATGTTTAAGATCATTCAATTTTATGGCATAACGTTGAAAACAAACAGAAAAATAAATTGTTTAATCATTTGTTTAATAGGATTTCAACTCCGTTTGTTACAAATTCTTTCTCAAGTACAATACTTCCTCCAGGTGGAAACATAACGCAACTACAGAGCACGAGACAACGTTAACATTTTTGCTATTTTGCGCCATCTATTGGTCAAGATTTAAAAAGTCAAAACATCTAAGGCAGTGGTTCTCAATTCTATTCTCAGTTCTATTTTCTGTCATGGCAACCCTAGGGAAATCCTATTCAAAACCTGATCACATTTAATTATTTATCTGCAAACCACTGGCACCAGCATTTTGCATTCAATCTCCTGATTATCGAATGAAATGAGCTGCAACAACTTAAATTTTTATTGTTTTAAGTCTTATCACTATTTCCAAGTTCAGTTTATTAACTCAAATGGTAACATTTAATCAAGACTGTTCCATCTGTGATTATCAGAGGAGAAAAGGGTACAAATGCTCACTTGGATGTGAATTTCTAGACTAAACAGTAACATTCAAAAACTGTAAACATCGGTTACTTGTCAGCTTCATTAACTTATTCCTTAAATATACATATGAAATATACATGGGAAGCAAGGCTTATTAGATTCAGCCTCAGCTTGGCTGAGTCACACTTTGTCACCTTGCTAGTGTCTGAGATCACACCACAACCTGTAGTTAAAGTTCACAGGAGAATGCCAGCAGTTCAGCCCTCCATATTTGCTGCTGGAGACTGAGAATTATAATAAAATGACATAACACAGCAGGAATTAATGCTCATGTAGGAAAATATATGTAGGTTTAGAATTTAACAAAGAAACTCACACAGGAGTGTAAGTAATATCTAGTCCTTTATAGTCATAAAAAAATTATTTATCAATTATTACTGGTTTTTTGAAGATGAGTGGAATTTTATTTTAACAAAAAGTTCAAACTTTAAACCTTTTTGTATCTTGAAAAACTTGTAACTTTAAAAACATAAACAGATGCCAGAAAATAAACAGTTTTGCTATTCCAGTCCAAATCTGAAATCAACAATCTATAATATGACACCTCTCAGTGCCATATGCACTTCATATGGTGTAAATAAACCCACAGAGTTAGTTCATCAGAAAGGAGAATCAGTACCTGGTTTTAGATTTAATAAGACAGGTGGAAACATTTCACACCAAGATAACTGACTGTGTGGATCTGACACTCACACATGGGAAGGTCCAGAAAGCCCAGCAGCTGTAAAAGATATGAGGACGTTATCACAGATAAACAATCCATTTTGATGGAAAGACTCAGCCTTTCCGTTGCTTGGTCTCAAATCTAAAGATTTAATTCTTTGTTTATGAAGTGAAAATGCTGGCTGATTGTTTAAATTGTATCTGTGTGAGCCATTAAGAAAATGTGAATTAGACTCAACTTGTTAGTTTATCATAATGTTCCAACTATTTTCAGTCCAGTGGAGGTCACAACTCCAGAGGCAGCACCATGACCCCTTTCAGAGGACAGCATGCTTCCCACCGAAAAGGTGTGCAGACTTTACACTTTTCCAAACACCTAAAGGCGACCAAGGAAAAGTTCCCACAAACAGGCAAAGCAAAGGCTAACGTGAGGGTGAGTTGAAGAGTTCAAGACTGGAACATGCCTCTGTAAGAAATGCACACTGCAGTCTATACCACAGCCTCTGTGGTAAACTAATAAACCATAATGCTTTTCGTGCACTCTGGTGATAATCTTCTTAATTATTGAAACAAATTGCTAAAGCAGTTATGACCATTGTTACAGTCTAAATATTAGACACATAACAATATTGTTTTTGACCAGGAAACAGCCAACTAAATACTAAAATAATCTCCATCGCTATACCAATAGTTTATATATAGATAGATGTATATGCTTTACAGAGCATATACACAGAAACATAGGAGCTCTGATCCAGGGGTACTTTTTATGTTAAAGAAAAGTAAAAAGTTGATGGCAGTAGTGCCTCCTTTACGCGCTTTATCTAGGTATTGGTCTGAGCACTCTGACAGTTAAGTGTTCAGAAACAACCTGGGGGAAGAAATTGTCTCTGTGTTAGCTCATTTTTCTTAATTTTGTATTGAACATGTACAGTGACTTGCAAAAGTATTCGGCCCCATTGAACTTTTCCACATTTTGTCACATTACAGCCACAAACATGAATCAATTTGATTGGAATTCCATGTGAAAGACCAATAAAAAGTGGTGTACACGTGAGAAGTGGAACAAAAATCATACATGATTCAAAACATTTTTTACAAATAAATAACTGAAAAGTGGGGTGTGCGTAATTATTCATCCCCCTTTGGTCTGAGTGCAGTCAGTTGCCGATAGACATTTCCTGATGAGTGCTAATGACTAAATAGAGTGCACCTGTGTGTAATCTAATGTCAGTACAAATACAGCTGCCCTGTGACGGCTTCAGAGGTTGTCTAAGAGAATGTTGGGAGCAACAACACCATGAAATCCAAAGAACACACCAGACAGGTCAGGGATAAAGTTATTGAGAAATTTAACTCAGGCTTAGGCTACAAAAAGATTTCCCAAGCCTTGAACATCCCACGGAGCGCTGTTCAAGCGATCATTCAGAAATGGAAGGAGTATGGCACAACTGTAAACCTACCAAGACAAGGCCGTCCACCTAAAGCCTTCAGCAGATCCAAAACCCTGCAGCAATTGTTCTGATGAAAATTAAAAAGAGAGATCATGTGTCTCCTATTTTAGCTTCCCTTCACTGGTTCCCTGTTAAATCCAGAATAGAATTTAAAATGATCCTAATCCCATATAAAATTCATAATAATCCTTAATAATCAAGCTCCACCATACATCAGAGATATAATCGACTGAACTACTCCTGCCAACAACGTATTCTCCTTCTGTAGATGATACACTTGGGTCTGTCTTCTAGATAAAGCTGTAGGCTGAGCTTTTGCTAGGACTACAGTGGCTTGCAAAAGTATTCGCCCCCCTTGAACTTTTCCACATTTTGTCACATTACAGCCACAAACGTGAATCAATTTTATTGGAATTCCACGTGAAAGACCAATACAAAGTGGTGTACATGTGAGAAGTGGAACGAAAATCATAAATTATTCCAAACATTTTTTACAAATAAATAACTGAAAAGTGGGATGTGCGTAATTATTCTGCCCCCTGAGTCAATACTTTGTAGAACCCCCTTTTGCTGCAATTACAGCTGCCAGTCTTTTAGGGTATGTCTCTACCAGCTTTGCACATCTAGAGACTGAAATTCTTGCCCATTCTTCTTTGCAAAACAGCTCCAGCTCAGTCAAATTAGATGGACAGTGTTTGTGAACAGCAGCTTTCAGATCTTGCCACAGATTCTCGATTGGATTTAGATTTGGACTTTGACTGGGCCATTCAAACACATGGATATGTTTTGTTTTAAACCATTCCATTGTTACCCTGGCTTTATGTTTAGGGTCGTTGTCCTGCTGGAAGGTGAACCTCTGCCCCAGTCTCAAGTCTTTTGCAGACTCCAAGAGGTTTTCTTCCAAGATTGCCCTGTATTTGGCTCCATCCATCTTCCCATCAACTCTGACCAGCTTCCCTGTCCCTGCTGAAGAGAAGCACCCCCAGAGCATGATGCTGCCACCACCATATTTGACAGTGGGGATGGTGTGTTCAGAGTGATGTGCAGTGTTAGTTTCCCGCCACACATAGCGTTTTGCATTTTGGCCAAAAAGTTCCATTTTGGTCTCATCTGACCAGAGCACCTTCTTCCACATGTTTGCTGTGTCCCCCACATGGCTTGTTGCAAACTGCAAACGGGACTTCTTATGGTTTTCTTTTAACAATAGCTTTCTTCTTGCCACTCTTCCATAAAGGCCAACTTTGTGCAGTGCACCACTAATAGTTGTCCTATGGACAGATTCCCCCACCTGAGCTGTAGATCTCTGCAGCTCGTCCAGAGTCACCATGGGCCTCTTGGCTGCATTTCTGATCAGCGCTCTCCTTGTTCGGCCTGTGACTCAGGGGGCAGAATAATTACGCACATCCCACTTTTCAGTTATTTATTTGTAAAAAATGTTTGGAATAATTTATGATTTTCGTTCCACTTCTCACATGTACACCACTTTGTATTGGTCTTTCACGTGGAATTCCAATAAAATTGATTCACGTTTGTGGCTGTAATGTGACAAAATGTGGAAAAGTTCAAGGGGGACGAATACTTTTGCAAGCCACTGTAGTCCTAGCAAAAGCTCAGCCAACAGCTTTATCTAGAAGACAGACCCAAGTGTATCATCTACAGAAGGAGAATACGTTGTTGGCAGGAGTAGTTCAGTCGATTATATCTCTGATGTATGGTGGAGCTTGATTATTAAGGATTATTATGAATTTTATATGGGATTAGGATCATTTTAAATTCTATTCTGGATTTAACAGGGAACCAGTGAAGGGAAGCTAAAATAGGAGACACATGATCTCTCTTTTTAATTTTCATCAGAACAATTACTACAGGGTTTTGGATCTGCTGAAGGCTTTTAACAGTATTTTCTTACTTATACAAAATAGTTTCGACAGTAAAAAGTATTTTAAATCCAGATGAATTCTAATATTCATCTTTAGACACTTTGTTACAAGACTGTCACAAAGACACACTTTAATGTTTTTGTTGAATTACTGTAAAATACTACAGATAACACAGTTTGTCACACAAAAAAGTGTCTTCAGGCACCAAGAGTTTGATTCTCACATGATCACATTAAGAGAGCCTGACCCTTGGAAATTAAAATATTAAATACTTATTGGTTATTTAAAAACTTAAGAGTATAACAGAAGTTACAATCTAAGTCAAACAACAGAACTACGTCACTTACATTTTGTGTTATATTTTTTATTACAAACACTAAACATGATTTGGAGCATATGTCAGTGTTCTAATGTCAGCTATAAAACCCTGTTCCACCAAATCAAAACAGAATGAACAGATTAGAGCTGCTCAAACCTTACAAACTGGCATTGGGTACTGTAACACAGAAAGTCTTCCAGTTTACACACAATCTAGAGGCAGAAAATATAATATTTTACTGGTCTGCATGATGGTAAGAGTTGAAAAACGATTGATTATGTTCTCTGAGAGTTTTTCTTTAACATCCATCTGAATTATTACTGTTCCTTCCTGGCTGGGTTTGTGTCCTCCATCTGTCAAGTTTTAGCACCTCAGGTGACATTGAGCAGGATGTGAAGGGGGCTTTTAGCACTTTGCACTTATCAGTATGAACTGAACAAAAGGCAAAACATACAACTACATTTCCAAGTAAGGGTCTTATGTTATGCTGGATATATGTTATTTCATTATTGGTTTATTTAACCACACACGTCAGAAATGTATTGAGATAAAAAAAAGTAACATTGGGAAACTTTAGTTATACTATGTGATTATTTAATTCAGTTAAATAAATACATGACACCAGAGAGCAATATTCTTTAAAAATACTTTATTGCAATTATAACAAAATACCCAAAAGTTAGAATGTTTGGTGAATAATTTAGTTATATGTTTATTGGGTATAGAAATGAAAGTATATGTGCATGTATTTACAAGAATAACTTAAATGAAATATAAATATCATCATATAATGGACCAGCTTATTTTCTTCAACTGTTCGTGTTTAATTCTGATCCTTTCCCAGCACCTCCTCCTCATCTTCATCCTCGTCCTCTTCGTCGCTGCTGGAATCTTCACAGGGGCAGATGGTCGCTTGGATTGGATAATTTCGTAGGAGCGTTTCTGCATCCCGGTACAGATAATCAAAACATTTCGACTTTGGCCAAAACAACCTGAAAACAGAAACAATAATAATTGATGTGACTTATGATTACTCTATACGAAAAAAAGAATGTTCTGAAGATTTTTCTTACTTGACTGGATGGATAACTTGTTGAATCTTCGGCCGTACACTGGGAATCTGTCCAGGCACAGAGCAACTCTGAAAGTTAAAACAGAATGAAATATCTGCAACCATTCATTTAAAGCACTACAATACTTTACATTTTATATAAAAACTCACCGTTAATTGCGCAGTTTTGCCACCAATTTTATTCCACGGTCTCCACAAATTGTTCTGCTGTGTTGGATTGTCTCCAGCGCACACTGACGCTAGTCCACCGTTGGCGGTTTGATTCTCCATGTTCTCCTTGCGTTGATCTGGTCCGAGTAAAATTCCTTCTGGGAGTGAGACTTGAGACAGGAAACTGGTATTTATCAGAGCCCGCGGGCAGCCCCGTGCCAAATTGAACTTTGACGCGTCCCCAAGTGTCTCCATCAACCACGGCGTAAAGGTGAGAAGTAACACTTGGCAAACAAACGGCCATATGGCCACTTTGCTTCTTTTCAAATGTAATTGTAAGGGGAAAACATCTTCGGAGAGTTAGTAGAAAACACAGAAACCCTGAAAAAATGATGCCAAAAATTATGAAAAATTGGCAACATATAGGGCTATTGTATTTAAATTTCCACATAACACTGTCAGAAAATTTTTATTTATTAAACCTATGAAAGGGTTTAGGTTGAGGGAAATATTGCTTTTTTTGTTTGTTTTTTAAAAACATTCGATATATTAGTGTTTAGATTCCACATTTGTTATTTTGAAGCTGAATCATTTCTTTATCTGAGTAGCCGTTTGGGTGTGAGGTGTGAACAAACACGTGCCAACTTAGATTCAGTGGATGGAGGAAGGCTCGTGCACAGCCTGAAAAGAGGGAAGAGGTGGGTGTCGACACGCGCCAGCCTTTTGCCTAGCCACATAACAGACGGATACAGGTAATTATAGCACCTTAGCAGATGCATCTCTATCCCACATATGGCAAACCTTAGTCTATATTGTTGTTTAAAAAAAATAATACTGCACAATATATTTTGCAGAGCGCTGATTGATCAGTTGCGCTCATTATTAGAAATGTGCAGATAAGCGTTTAATCGCCTTATACCAGCAGGGGGTAGCGTGGAGCTTTATGATTACTGGAAACATTTTCATATCTGACAGATTTATGCAGAAGTACTATGTAATCCTGTGCAGTTTTGTGTCTTGGAGCACAGTGGAGTCCACTATTAGGTGTGTTTTTTTTTTTGTTATTTGACTCCATTCACAACTAATGGGTGATGCATTTGCAAGCAAAGCTTGTCATAGCAGTTGGTCTGCTTGGGATGAATCATGCATGACCAGGTTTAAATTTCTTTGCCCACCGGTTCTGTCGACATTACAGCACCTTCGTCGGGGGAACAAGAGATCAGAACTTGGCGCTAATAAGGTCCACACAGATTCCCTTTTCCTCAGTCCGTCTTACAACTTTGTAGCTAATTGGTCACCCAGGGCTCTTGCAGTCTTCAAGTGTCATTCATTGGTGTCCCATGATTTGCATTTTTTCAGCTGGATCAGATCAAGTTTAAGTTAATAAAATCTAGTTTTTACTGGAATGCTATTTAAACTGACAAAGGTTTTGTTGTTTTGTAGATATCATCTTTTTCCTGCAGCATCCTTCAAATAGTTTGCCATTCAGCATGGAAGTAAGTCGGTATCAGTGCGGTGTACTACGGGAACTTGGTGCAAAGTGCAGGTGCATGGCTTGGATTTTATGGGATAGGCCGTCACAAAGAACAGCATAGTCATGTGAGGAAGGAAACAAATATGTATAGGGGGGTTAACAAATAAAAGTACTTTGTAAACACACCTTGTGCTGCAATATATTTCACTTACTACAAGTCTTGAGAAGTATGGATCTGCCAGTTTTGCATAACTAGACTGATATTTTTGCCCATTTCTCTTTGCAAATGGCTCATGCTCAGTTAGATGGGATGGGAAATGTCTGTGAACTCTAGTTTTCAATTTTTGCCACAGATTCTCTGTTGGATTTATGCCTGAATTTATTCTAACAGATTAAAATGCTTTTCCATCGCTCTGGCTATAAATTATGGTTTCTTGAGAAGATAGTTGCTAACCAAGTATGTGAAAATCTAAACAGTAACGAGCTGTTTGAAGAATTTCAGTCAGATTTTAGAGCTCATCATAGCGCTGAAACAGCACTAGTGAAGGTTACTAATGATATTCTCATGGCCTCTGATAATGGACTTGTGACGGTTCTGGTCTTGTTAGATCTCAGTGCTGCTTTTGACACAGTCGATCATAATATTCTCTTAGAAAGGCTTGAACATGTTGCAAGGATCAAAGGAACAGCACTAGGCTGGTTTAAATCATATTTGTCAGACAGATTCCAGTTTGTTCATGTTAATGATAAATCTTCTTCATACTCAAGGGGTACCTGTGGAGTACCACAGGGTTCTGTGCTTGGACCAATTCTTTTTACTATATATATGCTTCCAATAGAATCATTAGACAGCATGGGATAAATTTTCACAGTTATGCCGATGATACACAACTATATTTATCCATAAATCCTGATGAATCCAATCAGTTCGGTAGATTACAGGCATGTCTGGAAAACATAAAAATCTGGATGACGCTAAACTTTTTTCTCGGGGGGATTGGGGCAGAACTCAACCTGGGTATCTAATGTCTTTTGTGCTCTGATAGTAGATAGTGGATGTCAGGGTGGGTACAGATCTTCTTCTGGGATGGGGCCGGGGGGACTGCCTAGGGCTCCGTGGGGCTTGGTGATGCTGCAGCCATGGGCCTCGGGGTGGACGGGCCAGGGCCTCTCTCCCTTGGTGGATCTAGGGGTGCCTTTTGGAGTCAGTGGGGGAGCTGGCTCCCTGGGAAGGCATTTTGTACCCCAGTCCTTCCCTCCCTATCTTAGGACACCTCTGTCCTTGGGGTGTAGGAATGTCACTGGGGTGCGGGGAGGTGTTTCCATCTCTGCTACCCCGTGGCTCCCTGGGTCCCAATTTTACTGTACACCTTAGACACTTTCACTTATAATATTCTCATGCAGGGTGGGCTGGTGTTGAAATTCAGTCCCGGAGCTCGGTTAGGAGAGGCCTTTGTATCTGATTGGTAGTATAACAACATAATAATATTGATAACATGTTTAAGTTGATAATATGTTTTATCTAGTCACAACCAGAGGTGGGCATCTAGTTACATTATACGAACCCTTAGGCAGTCGTGGCAGATGGCCACTCGTACTGAGCCAGGTTCTGCTGGAGATTTTTTATTTTTAAAGGGAAGTTTTTACTCTCCACTGTCACAACATGCTTGCTCAGTATGAGGGATTGCCAAGGGATTGGTGTGGTTGGAGTCTGCATGAACTGCGCAACTGTCAGTCAATGACTTGATGCAATCTGCTGGGATTCCTTAAATAGAAAACTTTTAAGCTGATTGGAATGTATGTATGATTGAATTTAAATGACTTTTCTTGTAAGGTACCTTGAGATGACGTCTGTTGTGAATCTGTGCTGTATAAATAAACTGAATTGAATTGAACTTAACATCTGCCCCAGTCTCAGGTCTTTTTCATCCTCTAACATGTTTTTTGCAGGATTGTTCTACATTTAGCTCCTTCCATTGGCAACTGAGACCACATTCCTTGTCATAACCGGATAAATGCCTTGCCTTATCTTGATCCTGCCACCACTAGGTGTCCCTATGGGGATTGTTTGTTCAGGGTGATGTGCAGTTCCATAAATAGGGTTTTATATTTAACCTAAAAAGTTGGAATATCGGTCTCATTTAGGAGCACCTTCTTCAACATATCTGTTATGTCTGTTACATGGCTTGTGTCAAATCATAACATTAATTACTTGTGACTTTCTTTAACTTTGGCTTTATTAAGTTCACAGCAATGAGTTCCAATATGAAAATGTCCTCCTGCCTAAGCTTTTGATGGTTACATCTCCTCCAAAGTGATCATACAGCTATTGGCTGCTGTTCTTCTTACCAGGCTAGTCATTTTAGTTAGGGTTGTTTTATTGTATTTATTTTTTTTTTTTGCAGTTGTACCAAACTCTTTCCCTTTTTGGATTATGGACTAAACAGCACTCGATGTTCAAAGCTTGTGATGTTGTTTTATAACCTTATCATGCTTTAGACATATTTACAGCTTTATCTCTGAACTGTCTGCTATGTTCCTTGGTCTTTAAGATTTGTCTGTTCTCTAATGTTCTCAATCAAAGCTCTAAGGCCTTCACATAATAAATGTGTTTATTGGCATGTATTTAGATGCATTAAATTAAAGAGGCGTAAGTACAAATGCATGCCACACTTTGGAATTTTTACCTGTATAAAAACTATGTATCATTATCTTTTACCTCTTAAACATAATCTACCTTGTGTTGGCTTATCGCATTACATCTTTTTGCAATACCTTAAAGTCTGTGGTTGTAGCATGACAAAATTGGAAAATTTTCAATGGGTATGGATACTATTTCAAAGATCTGTGAGCATCTTATAAAGAGACATTCTACAATCTGTTGATTGTTACATTGGAGTTTTTTTTTTTTTCTTATTTCAGCCCAAACATATCAGACCACATAATAATTAAATTAAAAGTATTGTGCTGTAAAGACCATTCTGCTGATCAGAACTTCACCATTAAAGACATTTGGCAAACAACAGCTATGATTCAGGAAACATTTAGCTTTAAAATCTGCAGCTTTTGGACTGTTTCCAAGTTTTCTGTTTTAAGTAAAAAGATCATGGAAAGGAATGTATATATAATGGCAAATTAATGTTGGTTTTTAACATTGTGATTTTTTTTCACTACCAATTTAAATTTATTTTAAATAGTTATTATTATTATTATTATTATTATTATTATTATTATTATTATTATTTCCTCCCCTGTTAAAAAAAGATTTTACTCAAAAACAAGTTACATCAGATTGCATTTAACAGTTTACTCCAAGTATTTTTGCTATCTTTATTTTAATACAAAACAGGAAATGGGACAAGTTCTTTCTTTAAAACACAATTCTATTCATGGATGAACTTTGGAGTTTTTACAACCAATGGCCACATTAGTGCATAACAAAAATCTTTTTAAGAAAACACTGCAGGACTGGATCAAAATGTAATTCATTTTTCAGTACATCCCTTTCCCTTTGTAGGTTTTGCAATCACATGTTTTCCGTACACATCATTCTTGTAGAACACTGGAGAGTGTGTCAAGAGAGTTTAGTGAAAGGGGAATGTGAACAAAGTAAAAATAATAAAAGGGAAATACGTGCCAGTTCAGAATAAAGCTGAAATAAAAGTTCCCATGAAGACCACAAAAAGCATAGCCCTCCACTGGGCTTGTAAAAAACAGACAAAATATATATTTTTTAAATATACACAGAATGCTCCAACAAATCAGGGTGAATCCATTTTTTTCAGGGCTGTACCCATTAAGGATAAATTGGTAATGACGAATACGATGGAAGAAAAAGGAGAAGGGGATGAGCTGCTGGCACGAATTTTAACAGCATTATAGCAAACTTTCAGACTGAGCTTGCTTGTCAGAGAATCAAAAAAAAAGTATTTTTTTATAAACCAAATCGACAGACCTTATTAAACATTTTGCAAACTTTTTAAGCAATCACTGGTGGACTGTTTCACATCAAAAATAACTTCAGTTTCTCATTTCCTTTCTAAAATATCCATCTCAGCAAACCGCAAATACTCAACTTCCAGCTCTTCCAACCACATACTTATACATACTTACATATTTATTTTCTTTTATCACATATCCTGATGTTTCAGCTCTGTAATTGAGTTGGTTTTTAAGGGCACAGCTGTTAGCTGTTAATTATGCAATTATCTCCCTGTTCCCATGGTTCTGCATCATGTTTTTAGTTGATCTGTATGAATGTGCATGTCTGTGCACGTTGTAATTTCTTTCAATTTAGTGATGAGTTATTAGTGTCGTCAAATTGGTATAACTCTCCAAAGCACAGAATAGAAAATATGCTTTAATGTCATCCTTTAATGGGCTAAATGGTATTCAAGCATTTTTGGGGGGGATTTAAAGATATAGAAAGTATGGCACATGAAAAGTAAATGCCTTCAGCATTAATATTGTAATAAAAGGCATCGCTATGACTATGTTGTTCATATTTTAATGGATATGTTTGCATTTATTCATAATATATACCATTCAACACTGTAACACAAAATGAATGCAGCCAGATAGTTTAAATTTTAAATTAATTTGAATACATAATCTGACAAATCTGATATTTGAAAGCAGCAAATGATTGGATTAAGTCTGAGTTTATTCTTAAATCATTCATTTTTATTTTATAGATTCATTACACATAGATAAATCAATCATTTATCTCTGTTAAATTTATCATGGTTTAAAGGTAATGACAAAAATGAGAAATGCAAAGGCAAGAGATAACCACATTTATAGAGCATTGTGACACAAAGTATATTGAAAAGTTTGGGGTAGATTCACTAGATGTGTATTGCAGCTGCAGTCAGTGCATTTATGTGCGGGTAGATAAAATAGAATTAGTGCCTTACAGTGTGTTCACATCAAAGCGTCAGAAATGCGCCGCACGCCAAAGTTGGAGGCCTGAACATTTGCCCCCTGATGCGCGTCCAAAGCAAACTGGACAGCCAGAAATACGCAACTTGTGGGAGGAGCTAGTGCTAGACCGTTGTTTTTTGCAAAATGGCAGCTGTCGATCTAGCGTTGGAAAAAAGTCTATTTACTGTGGAGAGTACACTGCACAGGTTCGCAGGGTCTGTAACGTGAAAACTTTCAAATGTGAAATGAACTTACCAGGTTGTCCTATCTCTTCACTTATATTCCTCCAAGCGCGATTGCACAAAATGCACCATATAAAATGGTGCGTATTTTCTGACGCGCGTCAAATGGCAAACACGCAAATGAGGCAGAAATGCGTTTTTGCAACAGAAATCTGCTTTTGACATGACGTAGAAACCCTGACGCGTGGCAGCGCGCTTCTGCATTGACTTGACATGTAAACCTGACGCCCATGACGCTTCAAACTCTTTCAGTGTGAATGCACCGTTAGTCTTGAATTCCAACCTTTGAAATGCATGTATACATGCATGCATTCGACGCTGTTGCTGTGGCGCCCCGGGGGCTGGGGTGTCGGCGGTGGGGAATGTCCCGGGGGGACTGCGGCGTGTGTCATTCATCGGTTGGCTGCGCCCCCCCCCCCCCACGTACCTGTGGCGGCGGGGTACCCCTGTCCGTCGGTCCCTGGTCGGGGCGCCCTTCGTCACCGGGTCCTGGGCTGGGTCCACCCTGGGAAAGCCGATTGCCAGCGGAGCCCATGGGCTCTTCCCTGCGACCTCCTAGGCCTCTCGGGCCCCTGCATTGTAGTTGCTGGATGTTCCCCTGGGGCTTCCCTCTGTTCCTCTCTTGGTGGGTGCGGTCGGCCCTGCGCTGTTCCGCCTGGCGCTCTTGGCTCTGGGGCATCTGTGTCCCCGATCTCCTTCATGTCTGCGTCGATTCCTGTAGGGCGGATTGACAGCTCCTCACACCAGCTATCAAAGACTTGTATGGGGAAACCTTATATGCACCAGCATGCTCACACACACACAGGTGTGGGGACATCGGTGTCTACAGATATATTCTTGGGCTGAGGAAGAAAATAAAGAAATGCATGTATACACCTTAGTCTGGCTGGAGTCAAACCAAACTGACCTAGTATTAATAGAGCTAACACACCCAGATAATGTGATTAGAAAGCCTAATTTCTCTGTATGTAAACAGCAAAGGCAGCTTAGCCAAGCTATCAGCAGCCTGGCCAATGTCCCTTTGGGAAGTGATGAGACCGCAGAAGCGCAAATAACAACGCAGGAACAAAGAGCACCAAAGAGTATAACACAATCAAACATTACAGTACTTACAAAATGTACTACGCTTCAGAGTTGTTGTCGTCCATTTCTTCGCTCATTTTTCATATCCTGCTTTTACACCATCTGCTTCACTGCTGCCAGCTTTTGTTTACTATCTGTGACTCTCTAGACCAACCGGAAGAATGTCAACATGAGAGGGTGCATGGCCACCTAGTGTTGCGGGGTCAAACGTATTTCATTCAATAATTGGATTTTTTGAGTGACATGTAAAGTGGGATAAAGGTTCTCATTCTAGTTAAGCTATAAACTTAATTTTTGTCAAAAGCTTGATTTAGATGTGCATGTTAACTTACTGAGTACTTCAAGACAGGGTCAACAATTGTTGTATTCCTTGTGTTAAATAAATTCTGAACCAAAGACAATGTCAGAAGCTAGATAAGAAAAATTTTGCCCACTTGCCCAAAGTCCAATTTTTAGATGAAAGTGAAATTTGCCTGTTATTAAGAAATGAAAAATTGTATCTAATACCTTGTTTCTACTGAGCAGTATGGCACAGGTTGATGCAGTTTGGTATGCTATTTTGTCAGTTTTTATTGTAAAAGCAGCCCATACAACCGACCCACACCACAGCATTCCTGGGCTCCCTTCAGTTAGGTCCATGGGACAAAGGTAAGGTATGATTAGGTTGGACCTACTGGCGTCACACAACACAGTCTATTGACTGGGGGACAGAAAAATGCTATTGCTTGCAACAAGCACGAGACATACTAGTGGGTCACATTTGTCGTTGGACTAGTATGATTCAACTTTAAGCATTTGGGTTTAATCCTTCCAGCCTGAGGAGAGTCTAATAAGTTGTGGAAATAAAATAGCATATCGAACCTCATCAAATTTCAGCAGGACTTCCATTACTCTCTTTGATTGTCCAGAAAATTGTCTAAACTGAACCAGATAGACAATCTGTGGACTATTATCAAGAGGGAGATGAGAGACAGAAGGCCCAACAATGTAGGCAAGGTGAAAGCTGATTTTAAAGCAACATAGACTTACTGTACCTAACACCTCATTCATGGCTAACATGCCACATCCATGCAGTAATTTATGTAAAAGGAGCCTTTGCCAAGTAATGAGTATGTAGTAAAGCATAGGGGGATAATTTTCAGCAGGTTATGATTTTTGTGTAATATACCTTTTTATTGGTCAAATGGCATGTCCTTTAAAATATAATTAAATAAATGATGTATATACACCACTCTCTGTGTAATTAATCTATATTTATTTGATTTTGCATTTTAAGTCAATTAGTGAAATAAATAAGCGTTCTAATGACAGTATAATCAATTGACATGCATATGCAGAGTTTAAACTAAATGTTTGCATGCAAGCAGTAAAAAACAGTTTGCTTCTAGCTTATTTCAAGCCACGGTGATAATGGCATTTGCTATCCATACCGTAGTATTTTCCTTGGTAATCATGGCTAAAGATAGCAAACCTTCCTCCATGACAACAGCAGGGGTACATTCCTGACTCATTCAGTGAGGATCACATGCTCACTCATACACCCTGCTGCCTCCAGCTTTATGTTGAGCTTGACCTATTTTCCTAACCCCTCCAAAGCTCCTGTATTGATTTTTTTTGTTGTTGCAAACTTCTACTTTGTCTGCATTCAACAGTGAGGCATATTTTTTTTGTTTTATTTCAAAGTCTCAAAGCTGTTACAAATATAATGAATACAATGTTTGCTAAGCCGGTGGATTATGATGTGTTGTATGTCATTATAAAATTATGAACTTGAAAGGGTTAATCTTTCTAAAATTGCTGCTTAGTAATTAAAATTTTATATGCCATTGGAAATTTGTCTGTGTTTCACTATTTCACTATATCACTATTGTTAAATATTGGTGTTACGTTCCTTTCTGGTTACCTTTACAAAATAAAAGTACATTATGTTTTTTTTGTCCTGCGATGGACCAATGACCTGTCCAGGGTGTACCCCGCCTCTCGCCCTGTGACAGCTGGAGATAGGCACCAGCCTCCCCGCAACCTCGTATAGGATGGACGGGTACAGATGATGGATGGATGGATGGATGGATGGATGGATGGATGGATGGATGGATGGATGGATGGATGGATGGATGGATGGATGGATGGATGGATGGATGGATGGATGGATGGAAAAAGCAAGTGATAGTATGATAGTAAAACGCCTGTTTGAATACATGCTGGATTTTTTAAAAATTGGTTTAGATGACAAATTTGTTGTGAAGGAGATCAATCTATGTATAGAATGACTCACTTTGTTTGCATTCTGCACCTATTTATTACTTTCTTATCTCTAAGGCATAGAACCAGATTCAGTTCAGGTGAGCAGACTGATGCATATACAGTTCAAAGGGATGGTGTTGGTCTTTGAAGCCAGCAGAGTTTCAGAATTACACAAGCAAGAAACAAATACAGATATTATGTGGCATGGATGGATGGATGGATGGATGGATGGATGGATGGATGGATGGATGGATGGATGGATGGATGGATGGATGGATGGATGGATGGATAGATGGATTTAAATCGAATTGAGAAATTGTGGGAAAAGTTAAAATCTATGTTGTCGGGGGCTTTTGCTCCTGGTAGGGTCACCCATGGCAATTTGGTTCTAGGTGAGGGATCAGACAAAGTGCAGCCCAAAAGACCCCTATGAAGAAAACGACAGATGGACTCAGTGTTCCCTCGCCCGGACGCGGGTCACCGGGGCCCCCCTATGGAGCCAGGCCTGGAGGTGGGGCACGTTGGCGAGCGCCTGGTGGCCGGGCCTTTACCCATGGGGCCCGGTCGGGCTTAGCCCGAAGAGGTAACATGGGCCCCCCTTCCCATGAGCTCACCACCTGTGGGAGGGGCCATAGGGGTCGGGTGCTGTGCAGGATGGGCGGCGGCCAAAGGCGGGGACCTTGGCGGTCCGATCCTCGGCTGCAGAAGCTGGCTCTCGGGACGTGGAACGTCACCTCTCTGGTGGGGAAGGAGCCGAAGCTGGTGTGCGAGGTTGAGAGGTTCCGACTGGACATCGTCGGACTCACCTCGGCGCACGGCTCTGGCTCTGGAACCCGTCTCCTCGAGAGAGGTTGGACTCTCTTCCACTCTGGGGTTGCCCCCGCTGAGAGGCGCCGAGCTGGGGTGGGCATACTTGTTGCCCCCCATCTCGGCGCCTGTACGTTGGGGTTTACCCCGGTGAACGAGAGGGTAGCCTCCCTCCGCCTTCGGGTGGGGGGACGGGTCCTGACTGTTGTTTGTGCTTACGCGCCAAACAGCAGATTAGATTACCCACCCTTCTTGGAGTCTTTGGAAGGGGTGCTGGAGAGTGCTCCTCCTGGGGACTCCCTTGTTCTGCTGGGGGACTTCAACGCTCACGTGGGCAATGACAGTGAGACCTGGAGGGGTGTGGTTGGGCGGAATGGCCCCCCCGATCTAAACCCGAGTGGTGTCTTGTTATTGGACTTCTGTGCTCGTCATGGATTGTCCATAACAAACACCATGTTCAAGCATAAAGGTGTCCATATGTGCACTTGGCACCAGGACACCTTAGGCCGCAGCTCAATGATCGACTTGGTTGTCGTCTCATCTGATCTGCGGCCGCATGTTTTGGACACTCGGGTGAAGAGAGGGGCAGAGCTGTCCACTGACCACTACCTGGTGGTGAGTCGGCTCCGATGGTGGGGGAGGACGCCGGACAGACCTGGAAGGCCTAAACGTGTTGTGAGGGTCTGCTGGGAACGTCTGGCAGAGTCTCCTGTCAGAAGGAGCTTTAACTCACACCTCCGGCAGAACTTTGAACACGTCCCGGGGGAGGCGGGGGACATCGAGTCCGAGTGGACCATGTTCCGCGCCTCCATTGCCGAGGCGGCTGACCGAAGCTGTGGCCGCAAGGTGGTCGGTGCCTGTCGCGGCGGCAACCCCCGAACCCGGTGGTGGACACCGGCGGTAAGGGATGCTGTCAGGCTGAAGAAGGAGTCCTACCGGGTCTTTTTGGCTTGTGGGACCCCTGAAGCAGCTGATAGGTACCGACAGGCCAAGCGGGATGCGGCTCGGATGGTTGCTGAGGCAAAAACTCAGGCGTGGGAGGAGTTTGGAGAGACCATGGAAAACGACTTCCGTACGGCGTTGAAGCGATTCTGGTCCACCATCCGGCGTCTCAGGGGGGGAAAGCGGTCTGCCACCAACACTGTTTACAGTGGGGATGGTGTGCTGCTGACCTCGACGCGGGACGTTTTGGGTCGGTGGATGGAATACTTCGAAGACCTCCTCAATCCCACCGGCACGCCTTCCAATCTGGAAGCAGGGTTTGGGGACTTGGGGTCGGGCTCTCCAATCTCTGGTGCCGAGGTCACCGAGGTCGTTAAAAAGCTCCTCGGTGGCAAGGCTCCGGGGGTGGATGAGATTCGACCGGAGTTCCTCAAGGCTCTGGATGTTGTGGGGCTGTGTTGGTTAACGCGGCTCTGCAATATTGCGTGGACATCGGGGGCAGTTCCCTTGGATTGGCAGACCGGGGTGGTGGTCCCCCTGTTTAAAAAGGGGGACCACAGGGTGTGTTCCAACTACAGGGGGATCACACTTCTGAGCCTCCCTGGTAAGGTCTATTCAGGGGTTCTGGAGAGGAGGGTCCGACGGATAGTCGAACCTCGGATCCAGGAGGAACAATGCGGTTTTCGTCCTGGCCGTGGAACACTGGACCAGCTCTACACCCTCAGCAGGGTCCTGGAGGGTGCGTGGGAGTTCGCCCAACCGGTCTACATGTGTTTTGTGGACTTGGAGAAGGCGTTCGACCGTGTCCCTCGGGGGGCCCTGTGGGGGGTGCTCCGGGAGTATGGGGTACCGGGCCCCTTGATACGGGCTGTTAGGTCCCTGTACGACTGGTGCCAGAGTTTGGTTCGCATTGCCGGCAGTAAGTCGGGCTTGTTTCCGGTGAGAGTTGGACTCCGCCAAGGTTGCCCTTTGTCACCGATCCTGTTCCTAACTTTTATGGACAGGATTTCTAGGCGCAGCCAAGGCGTTGCAGGGATCCGTTTTGGTGGCCTCAGGATCGGGTCTCTGCTTTTTGCAGATGATGTGGTCCTGTTGGCTTCATCGGAGCGTGATCTACAGCTTTCGCTGGAGCTGTTCGCAGCCGAGTGTGAAGCGGCTGGGATGAGAATCAGCACCTCCAAATCCGAGGCCATGGTCTTGAGCCGGAAAAGGGTGGGGTGCCTCCTCCGGGTCAGGGATGGGGTCCTTCCCCAAGTGGAGGAGTTTAAGTATCTGGGGGTCTTGTTCACGAATGAGGGAAAAATGGAGCGGGAGATCGATAGACGGATTGGTGGGGCATCTGCAGTTATGCGGGCGCTCTACCGGTCTGTCGTGGTGAAGAGAGAGCTGAGCCAAAAGGCGAAGCTCTCGATTTACCGGTCGATCTACGTTCCTACCCTCATCTATGGTCACGAACTCTGGGTGGTGACCGAAAGAACGAGATCACGGATACAAGCGGCTGAAATGAGTTTCCTCCGCAGAGTGTCTGGGCTCTCCCTTAGAGATAGGGTGAGAAGCTCAGTCATCCGGAGGGGGCTCAGAGTAGAGCCGCTGCTTCTCCACATCAAGAGGAGTCAGTTGAGGTGGCTCGGGCATCTGGTCAGGATGCCTCCTGGACGCCTCCCTGGTGAGGTGTTTCAGGCACGTCCCACCGGGAGGAGGCCCAGGTGAAGGCCCAGGACACGCTGGAGGGACTATGTTTCTCGGCTGGCCTGGGAGCGCCGTGGGGTTCCTCCCGAGGAGCTGGAACAAGTGGCTGGGGAGAGGGAAGTCTGGGTCTCTTTGCTTAGGCTGCTGCCCCCGCGACCCGACCCCGGATAAGCGGAAGAAAATGGATGGATGGATGGATGGAAGTTAAAAGCTGGAGTTTACAGATGCTCTTCCTCCAATCTGACAGATATTTTTTAATTTTGCAAAGACAAAAGGGGCAAGAATTTATTGTCACTATTTTACACAATTTGAAGTATGTAAGATCTTAATAAAATAGAGCTAAATCTTTGGTTGTAAGTGACAAGATGCTAAAAAGTTTCACTTTTACAATTCAGACAACTTGGTCATGAGTTACATAAGAATATGTGTTACAACAAAGGGTTGTAACACATCACATTATAACACATTATTGAAAACTACATTATACATTCTGTGGATTACACAGAATGTATAATATGGATTTTGGCTATCCATCAAAACCATAGAAGGGATCCAAAAGAAACAGAAAAAACAGAAGCATCTAATGCATAAAAATATCTCATATATTATTTTTCTACTTTCCAATACACAAAGTATAAGGTAAAACCCAGCGTCACATCAAAAAGAGATATGACAATGTACAATGTGCTTTTCTTTCTGTATTTGGGGGATTGCATGTTTTTCTTATCTACAAAGATCATCAAATATTCAACAGCCAGGAGTCTACAGGAAGTTAATAAAACGTAAGGTACTGAAGAAAGGTTCCCAGTGGCTTTTTAATAAAACCTATTTATTATTCAGATTCTCATCCTCAGGGAGCTGCAATTCAATAATGATTCATGATCTGATTCAAAATTTGTATGTGATATGACGTCATGAAGAACAAGTGAATACTGTAGCAAACATGAATATGTCTAAATATGAGTTTCTAAGAGCTTCCTTCTTAGAATGGCTGTGGCAAGGGTCAGGCTGAACCAGATCCCAGTTTAATTGAAGTCCTGAGTGTTCCCTTGGAAACCACTGCAGGGCAAAAGATGTATTGTAAATAATGGCTCCGGAATGACAGGGTTCAGAGAAAATTATTGGAAAAAGGAGAAAATACTATTAATTCAGTGTCTAATGTTAGCACAGGTAATCAGAGATAAATCAAATGGGATCTAATTAAATGTCCTGCGCTGATGTTGTTTTTAGCTTTATTTCCTCCTTAATTAAATTAATACTAGCTAATCTTTATCTGTAAATTAGAAGAAATGAGCAAGCCCCCCAGAGATTAAGAAGACAACGCCCCATCCAGCCTTTTGCTCTGCTTGGAGATTAACTTGTGTGACTGCTTTGGCTTTGTTGTGACAAAAAGAGAATGCTATTGCAATGACAGAGAGGAAGCTGATGTCCTTAAGAAATAAGAGAAACAAAGAAAGAGATGATTTTTAAATTTGATGTTGCACACAAAAATAAAATTGAATGATACATCTAAGTCTGTGCAACTTTTCTTGTTTAGTAGCTTCATGCTGTTGTAGGCAAGGTAAGGCAACATTACTTGCATTGCACACTTTCAACAACAAAGGAATTCAAGGTGCTTTACATGATTAGGGGATGGAATAAAAACAACAGTAAAAGCATAAAACACAAGATTCGAGACACATAACATGACATATTTAAAACCGATGACGTTCCAGTTGTACCAGGGTATAAACATAGATCTGCCTTAGCATACATGTAATACACATGAGGGAAAGAGATTGATGCAAGGACTTTGTGAACGTAATAAACACCATGACAAGGAAAATAACAATTTAAACTTTAGCAGCTGAGCTTGTGAAATAAAGTCTGAATTGCCCTTAATTTTGTCCTTAAAATGCATTCCATGTTGCAGGAGGGCAGATGCTGAATCTCTCTGAGTCTTTACATGTATCTGTTTGGGTACTCCAATTTTTTCACCTAAGATCAGTCATAGGTCATTATACTTTGGAAGTTAAGGAAAGAAAAGTAAATAACGATCACCTGCAGAATTTTTGTTGACTCCCATCACTCTATACACATACAAATTACTGATGAATGAAACTGACTATTGAATACTTAAGAAAGGTTTCTCTCTTTAAGTTGCACCTAAAGTATAAGACTTCTGTTATGGGGGAAAATACTTCAGGGTTCCAAAATAAAAGAAGACTGAGTCCCAGAAGGCGTTTAAGTATTTAATTCAAACATGTCTGGCCAGAAACATGGAGGGAACAGGGTTGCCACGAATTCCCTACCCAACCTTCCTGATCTAACAGCTTAAGTAATATTCAGCTATCACTGTTTTTCTCTCCAGCACGTCTTCTCCAGTCTTCATGTCTGGCTCCTGGAGAACTGGTTCATGCCAGTCTAATAGTAAAGCATGAACCAGCACATCCGAGATCAGACTGTCCGTAGATATCTTGCTGCTCCGGCGTCTGTCTCTCTGGTGATCTGACAGATCTTTATCAGGAACATCATGCTGGAACAACAAGCTTGCTTCCCCTAACTTGTCATCTTGCCCTAGATACATTCACTAGACAGATAACATGCAAATAAATCCCTGGATGGATGGATGGATGGATGGATGGATGGATGGATGGATGGATGGATGGATGGATGGATGGATGGATGGATGGATGGATGGATGGATGGATGGATGGATGGATGGATGGATGGATGGATGGATGGATGGATGGATGGATAGATGGATGGATGGATGGAAAAAGCAAGTGATAGTATGATAGTAAAATGCCTGTTTGAATACATGCTGGATTTTTTAAAAATTGGTTTAGATGACAAATTTGTTGTGAAGGAGATCAATCTATGTATAGAATGACTCACTTTGTTTGCATTCTGCACCTATTTATTACTTTCTTATCTCTAAGGCATAGAACCAGATTCAGTTCAGGTGAGCAGACTGATGCATATACAGTTCAAAGGGATGGTGTTGGTCTTTGAAGCCAGCAGAGTTTCAGAATTACACAAGCAAGAAACAAATACAGATATTATGTGGCATATTTGCTGAAAGTTTTCATGCCACACTTTTGCTCAATAGTAAAGCCGATTTCACACCATTGCATTAAAATATGTGTAATGTTTTTATATTGGACTGGAAATAGCTTTTATTCATCTAGTCTGTACATCATTTCAGTCTTTCATTTTGCAGATATACATTTGTTAGTGATGCAGTGAGCTCTTACATCTTTCTGTGAAGCATTTCAGAGATCTTTAGCATCAGCAGCCATTAGGTGCTCTCCTGCTGATCAAAGCATGTCAAACACAGCCTAAGTAAATAGCATAATATCTTGCTGAGATCACTTTGGCTGAAGCAAAACAAAGCAAGAGACCAAAGAAAATCCCAGAGGACAGCTTTTAGAGATGAGCTAATTTATTAAGTAATATTAATTTCCAGAGCATCTATAATGCTCTGGAAATATTAATAATATTTCCAGAGCATTATAGATGCTCTGGAAATATGAGGTAAAATTGTGTGACCAGTAAGCTCTGATTTACCTTTTCAGTTCATTTCAGATTGTTGTAAAATCTACATAGAAAAGAAGGTAAAATAGATCAAAGATTGTAGGTATCCGTATTGCTATATGTTCAACATCTCCCGTAATTATAGACAATTTTTTTTTTTTACTTTTCATGCAAGCATTGCAACTCAAAGTGCTTTACAGATTAAAATGACCCCAGATAAACCACATTCCCATCCCTCCCCCAAAGATTTAAAAGCATGATCACAATTATACCCCCCTCCGCCCAGCCCAACTCCCGTGCACACAAACACTTAAGTACAGTAAAAAAAAGAACTTTGGGCAGAGTACTGATGAGCCAGGTAAGGTAAGGAAACACAATCAAAGCAGGACATCAAAAGCAGCAGCCAGGGAAACTGACACAGGGCACCCAGAGGAGGCAAGGCCAAGACGAAGTGTGTGTCCTGACTTTAGACATGACAAGGAGATAGCTACCAGAGGAGCGCAGACACCACAAAGGTTCATATGGTAAAATCAGTTCTGAAAGATAAGGCCCAAGACCATTAAGACACTTAAGAACCTTAAAATTTATCCTAAAACATACAGGGAGCCAATGCAATGAATTTAAGACGGGTGTAATGTGCTCCCACCTCCTGGTCTTCGTCAGGACATGTGCCTGGCTGAATTTTGTAGTAGTTGTAAACCTGAGATACTCTTTTAACTGTTTTTACTTTCAGTAAACTTAATGTGTGTAAATATTTGTATGAACACTAAAAGAGTAAACACCATAAGACATAAACTAAAAATGTTTCACAGACATGTGACTAACAGAAATAGAATAATGTGTCCTTGAATGAAGGGAGGCTCAAAATCAAAAGTACCAGTCAGTATCTGGTGTGGCCACCAGCTGCTTGAAGTACTGCAGTGCATCTCCTCCTCATGGACTAGACCAGATTTGTCAGTTCTTGCTGTAAGATGTTACCCCACTCTTCCACCAAGGCACTTGCAAGTTCCTGGACATTTCTGGGGGGAATGGCCCTATCCCTCACCCTGCGATCCAACAGGTCCCAGACGTGCTCAATGGGATTGAGATTCGGGTTCTTCGCTGGCCATGGCAGAACACTGACATTGCTGTCATGCAGAAACTCACGCACAGAACGAGCAGTATGGCTGGTGGCATGGTCCTGCTGGAGGATCATGTCCGGATGAGCATGCATAAAGGGTACCACATGAGGGAGGAGGATGTCTTCCCTGTGCCGCAAGGCATTTAGATTGCCTGCAATGACAACAAGCTCAGTCCGATGGTGATGTGATAAACCGCCCCAGACCATGACGGACCCCCCACCTCCAAATCGATCCCGCTCCAGGGTACAGGCCTCAGGCCTCGGTGTAACGCTCATTCCTTCGACAATAAACACGAATCCATCCATCACCCCTGGTGAGACAAAACCATGACTCATCAGTGAAGAGCACTTTTTGCCACTCCTGTCTGGTCCAGCGAAGGTGGGTTTGTGCCCATAGGCGGCGTTGTTGCTGGTGATGTCTGGTAAGGACCTGCCTTACAACAGGCCTACAAGCCCTCACTCCAGCCTCTCTCAGCCTATTGCGGACAGTCTGAGCACTGATGGAAGGATTGTGTGTTCCTGGTGACTCGGGCAGTTGTTGTGGCCATCCTGTACCTGTCACGCAGGTGTGATATTCGGATGTACCGATCCTGTGCAGGTGTTGTTACACGTGGTCTTCCACTGCGAGGATGATCAGCTGTCCTTCCTGTCTCCCTGTAGCGTTGTCTTAGGCGTCTCACAGTGCGGACATGGCAATTTATTGCCCTAGCCACATCAGCAGTCCTCATGCCTCCCTGCAGCATGCCTAATGCACGTTCACGCAGATGAGCAGGGACCCTGGGCATCTTTCTTTGGGTGTTTTTCACAGTCGGTAGACAAGTCTCTTTAGTGTCCTACGTTTTTAGAACTGTGACCTTAAATGCCTACTTTCTGTAAGCTGTTAAGGTCTTAACGACCATTCCACAGGTGCATGTTAATTAATTGATTATGGTTAATTGAACATGCATGGAAAACATTGTTTAAACCATTTACAATGAAGATCTGTAAAGTTATTTGGATTTTTACAACATTATTGTTGAAATACACAGTCCTGAAAAAGGAACGTTTCTTTTTTTGCTGAGTTTACAACTGTGTATCATCACCATAACTGTGAAAGTTAACTCCATGTCTTCTAATGACACTGCCCCAAGAGGGAGCATATACAGGTTACAAAGCACTGGGCCTAAAATTGAACCCTAGGGCATCACATGCAATCTTGTGTACCTTAGAGGAGCAGGTGTCTAAACTTACCATGAAAGTCCTGTCTGTGAGATAGGATGTGAATCTTTTGTGAACAGCACCATAGAGGTCAATCTCTTCTAAACGGGTAAAAAAAATAGTGTGGTTCACTGTATCAAAGGCAGCGCTTAGATCCAGTAGAACCAACACTGTCACCCTCTGTGCATCATGGTTTAATCTGAAACCATTTAAAATTTTCAAAAGGGCTGTCTCTGTGCTGTGGTTCACCCTAAAACCAGACTGAAATTTGTCTAGGACATTATGAGCGTTAATAAAATCATTAAGTTGAATTAAAACACGCTTTTCTAAAATCTTGCTTAAAAACGGTAAGTTAGATATGGGTCGAAAGTTGTTAAAATCAAAGTTGCTCTTCTTTAGCAGATGTCATGATCGGAGGCAGACGTTTAACCCACATGCAAAAACAAACGCGCACAAAGAGAAAGTCAATGATTTTTAATAAAGCAGTGAGCTGGAGTTTGGTTCACAGAGGTCCTCGGCACAGGGTTTCGTGTGGTGTCTGCAGGAAGATTTGTGATTAATAGGCAGCAGGAATTACTGAGATGATCGGAGGGAAAGCAGAACAGGCTTACCGCAGCAGGGACTGTCTAACAGCTTGGAAGGGGTGTGATCCAGTGTGCCAGATGTGAGGAATGGACAGCGGTGTTTTGTGGGTTTTGACCTGAGTTCCGAAGCAGAGAGATCGATGGAGAGCGGGGCAGGCAGGCTGGAGGAGGTCGGAACAACGGGGTTGAGTTATCCAGGAAGCCAGGAGGTAGATAAGGGGAACAGGCATCAGGAGAACCTTTTCTCCAATCTGAAAAACAGATAGGTCTCAGATAAACTAAATCTGAAATTTCAAATGGAGCAAAAATGCAGCTCGCAGAGATCAGCTTCAGGAGAACTCAAATGCTTGACTCTACCAGTGTGGTATGACCATCAGGCGTTGAATGGTTGTCCTACTGCTGCTTAAGAAGCCACTGAGCTCAGCAGAGAAATCACCTGCAGGTGTGTGGGCTGCAGCAGGTGCCCAACTCCTCTCCAAATACATGCTCTGCAACAGAAAGTGATTTACACATTGAATCACAACAATATCCCCCCCCTTAACGGCTGCTTCCTGGCAGCCAAGTGGAACACGGGCGAGAAGCCTCAAAGTCCCGAATGAGGGACCGGTTCAAAATGAACGAACGAGGGACCCAGGACCTCTCTTCCAGACCAAAACCTTTCCAATCCACCAAGTACTGAAAACCTAAGCTCAGTCGACGGACATCAAATAATCTTCCTAACCAAATAAGCTGGATGTCTGCCAACAATGTGGTGTGGTGTAGGTTTAATGCGCTCCACTCCGCTCCGGTCCGCCGCAAACTCCGCAGTTGTTCTCAATTTCCACTGAATGCGCTCTAGATCCGCTCCGGTCCGGTCCGCAGTCCATAGGTGGTCAAAGAAGCATGCGTGGGAATCGCAAGATCTTGCGATAAAAGTCAGTAATAATTGCGGAAGTCAGAATAAATTCTTCCTTCCATGGAAGACGAACAGAAAAGAACTGTTATTCTCTGTTTTTCTGTGTCAAGATATTTTGGACAACATATGTATAAATATATGCGGGTTTATATTAAAATAGCTATGCTAAAAAAAATGTTCTAGTCCATCTTTATTGCTTTATTTTGAAAAACACCCAGGAATGTGGTTGTTCTATATCCTGTTGGTGCTTAGTGATTTGTGTAGATTTACTGCGGATTTACTGCGGATTTGCTCCGGCGTCCGGGAAAAATAGAATCTATCCTATTTTCGCTGGATGGCGAAATGGCTGCCGAGTGGTGCCGATCGGCAGCAGCAGTGGAAATGCTCTCATTGATTACAAAGGGAGCATTTTTCCTGCGGAGTGCGTGGCGGAGCGTAGGGAAATTGGGGATTAGACTGGTTCAAGCAAAGAAACATGAAACACAGGATGGATCTTGAGGTTGTCAGGGAGGATCAAACAAACAGATGAAGGACCAAGAACAGACTGGATTTCAAAGGAGCCAATAAACCTGGGGGAAAGTTTCTTGGAAGATGCTTTGAGACGATTGTCCCTACTGGACAGACAAACCTTCTGCCATGGACAGTATTGGGGGGGCGGGTACACATCTGCAGTCTGCCCAACGCCGATTCTGAGCAGAGGTGCGGTTAAGCGCTCGAGAGAACGTTGTCCCAGGTGCATCTGCACCTTCTGATGTGATCTCTAACTGAGGTAACCGCGACATCTGGTTCCTCAGAGGGAAACAAGGGGGGTTGGTACCCCAGGGTTGCCTCATACAGGGACAAACCAGTAGCAGCAGACACATGGGCATTGTCGACATACACAGCCCAGGACAATTGAGAGCTCCAAGTGTGTGGGTTCAAAGAATAAAGACATTGTAAAGTTGATTCCAACTCCTGGTTCATCCTCTCTCAGTAGGTTTACATGCACAGCTAAATCGAGTTTTTTTGAGTAATCGGACTAAAGACTTCCCTCCTGCAGCGAGCCGAGTCCCAGTTTACATGTCCATCAGAAATTCGAATTATTAAATGAAGTACGTTCCACTCCTTGACGATAGATGGCAATATGCGCTCCTACGAGTTAGCCTAATAGCGGTTAGCTTCCAGCTGCATTCAGGCAGTAAACTGAGGCTGGCGGGAGTGAAACAGACAGAGTTAAAGCAGGATATTCACAGTAACAACGCATCACCTCTTTGTAAGTCCAAACATGCACTGATTGGCCGCTTACGTTGGTCTTAGATGCCATATGCCTCTTATAACACCACTGTTGTTAGTACTGGGTCGGATTTCCGGCTCTCCAAACTTCCCGAGGGGGATGCGCGACTGCGGGCGGGGCCGGGGGGGCTGGTTGCAGAGTAGTCCGATTTGAATCGCATTATCCAGCAAGAGTAGTCGAGCTTCTGAAACTCCAGTTCGGTTCGATTCCAGCTGGACTAAGGTGTATACATGCATTTTAAAAGTCTGATGTCAGTCAGACTAAGGCAGTGTTTCTCAAACTATGGGGCGCAGAGGTATTGCAGCTGGGGTGTGACATCAACAGGATTTAAATAGTTTTTTCCCCTAAATTCTATCGTTGTGAATGTTTCACTGCACTGTAAATCAAATCAACCAACTCCCCCCTCTCACAAAATGAAACACACTCAAAAAAATTAGCAATTGTGATCATCATTGTAAACAGAACCGGGACCTGGAACATCGGGCTGGGAGTTTGACGTCAGAATATATCGCAGCAGAACAAAACAAGCTGAAGTAGCTGCATTATCAGAGATTTCATCTACAAAATGGACAAATATCTAAAAAGATCAGGGAACATTTCAGAGTCAGAGAACTCACACGGTCAACCACGGAGGAAATACAGGGATGAGTATCTTGCTCTTTATTTTTTTTTATTTTGTATTTTTGAAAAATTTGTATTTGTGATAAAACTACAACTTTTATTTTCTCCAACTGTGAGCTGAAGTTCTACATGTAGCAACTACTGACAGCATATATTTCTGAGCCGGTTTTATAACAGTGCGCAACCCCTTTTTCCAACTAATTTATACCCTTAAAAACGTGTAGACTAACTTGGCTATTTAAATAAATAGAATACTTTAAAAATCAGGCGTGATCAAAATTCTGTTGGGGCGATAAAAGCAGCGGGGGCTTGTGTATGCTCCTTTGTCCAAAGTGGGGAATAGCAATAATTCAAATTTATCTTGCTGCATGTAAACGTACGGTCTGTCTGGCCATTGGTCTGTGGATGGAAGCCTGAACTGAGTGTGGCTCTGGCCCCAAGGGCCCGACAGAACTCTCACCATACCCTGGCCATGAACTGTGGTCCCCTTTCAGAAAGGATTTCCAAAGGAATTCCATGCAACCTAAAAATATGTGTTACCAGGAAATGCGCAGTTTCCATGGCAGTCAGGAGTCTCCTGAGGGGAACAAGGTAACAGGATTTAGAGAAACAGTCCCCAATGATGAGAAAGGTGTTTTAACCCCTGGACACAGGCAACCCAGTAACAAAATCCAAGGCGACATGGGACCATGGACTCGAAGGGATGGGCTGGAGAAGACCACTAGGTGGTTGATGGCTGGTAATATTCTGAGCACAAATGGAACAGGAGAGGACATACTCCTTAATGTCCTTGTACAGAGAGGGCCACCAGAACCTCTGTTGGAGAAGAGCAACAGTATGGCTAATACCTGAATGGCAAGAAAACTTAGCCATATGTGCCCATTGAACAACACTGGACCGAACAGAGGATGGGGCATAGGTTCTGTTGGGTGGACCGTTACCCGGATCAGGTTCAATGCGCTGGGCTTCCTGGACACTGTTCATGATCTCCCAGTTAAGGGCCCCAATTAAGCAGGAAGGCAGGACAATGGTATCAACAGGAGACGCTGTGTCTGGAGAAAACTGGCAGAAATGAGAGTCAGGCTTAGTATTTTCTGACCCAGGATGGTAGGAAGTGATAAAGTCTAATCTTGAAAAGAACAAGGACCACCTAGACTGTCTAGGTCTGAGCCTCTTTGCTTCTCGTAGGCATACTAGATTTTAATGGTCCGTCCACACAATTATTGGATGCGCTGCTCCCTAAAGCCAGTGCCTCCATTCTTCAAAAGCCACCTTTATGGCCAATAGTTCCTTATCCCCCACATCATAATTACTTTCGGAGGGGGAGAGGCGAAAAGAAAAAAAAGGGGTGTGGCTTGTTATCCCTGGCTGCAATCTGAGACAACACTGCCCCCACACCAACATCGGATGCAACCTCCACCACAAACTGCCTCTGGGGGTCAGGCTGGACAAGAATAAGGGCAGTGGCAAACCGTTTTTTCAGCTGACCAAAGGTTAATATGGCATCAGGAGTCCAACTAAATGATACCTTGGTTGAGGTAAGATGGGTGAGGGGCAGTGTTGGGTATAGTTACTTTGGAAAGTAGTTAATTAGGTTACAGCGTTACCATCAATTAAAAGTACTCAGTTACGTTACAGCGTTATCTATTCATAAAAGTAACGCGTTAGAGTACTTCTGCGTTACCAAGAATTAAAAGCCAGTTCGTAGCGCCTTGCACATGCTGCAACTTAATTGACAGATACAGCCTCCTTTAAATGCACTGAGAAGTCATGACGATGAATAACGTCAGTCAACCAACTAAATTAACTGCGGATAACAACAGGAAAGACAGCCAGCAATAGGCTATTCCACATAGCGTTTTATTAATTATTTTCTGATCACAGAACATATGAATTAAAAACACTTATCCAGCCCGGGTAGCCTGATAAGAGTGGTGTTTGGATACAAGATGTTTTAAATTTGAAGTAGAATTTTGTAACGCGTTACCCACAACTCTGGTGAGGGGGGGCACAGTCTGGCTGTAATTCTGAATGAATCCGCAGTAAAAATGTGCAAACCCAAGAAATTGTTGGAGCTGCCTGTGGGTGTTCGGTACGGGCCAATTAAGAACTGCTTGCACCTTCTCTGGATGTGGCTTCAACTGCCAGCTCTCTAAGACAAAACCCAGAACCTTGACAGATGAGTCGCACTTCTCTGTCTTTATGTACAGTTTGTTCTTCAAGAGCCTTTGCAGGACCAATCAGACATGTTTCTTGTGTTCCTCGGGAGTTCGAGAGAAAATCAAGATGTCGTCAAGATAGACAAACACAAACTGGTCAAAAAAATCCCTCAGAACATCATTTACAAGAGCCTGGAAAACTGCGGGGGCTTTAGTCAGCCCAAAAGGCATAACTAAGTATTCAAACTGCCCCAGAGAAGTCTTAAATGCAGTCTTCCATTCATCACCCTTTCAAATACGAACGAGGTGATAAGCATTTCTGAGGTCCAGTTTCGTGAAGATGGTGGCCCCCTGGATAAGTTCAAAAGCAAAAGACAATAAAGGCAGCGGATACTTGTTTTTAATAGTGATGTTATTTAACCCTCTAGTCAATACATTGACGCAATGAACCATTCTTTTTGCCAACAATAAAGAAGCCAGCTCCCAATAGGGAAGTGGATTGCCGAATTATGCCAGCCGCCAATGTCTCCATAATGTACTTCTGCATACGCTTCCTCTCAGGTTTTGACAGTTTAAATAACCGACTAGATGGGAGAGTAGCCCCTGGAAAAAGCTCAATGGCACAATCATACCGCCTGTGAGGGGGGAGAGACCTGGCCTTTGACTTACCAAAAGCCTGCTGGAGGTCATGATACTCGACAAGAACATTGGACAGATCAGGCAGGTTTACCTCACTTGTCGTGTTGGCTGGAGCGCCAAGGGCTGACTGAAGCCAGGTTGAATGGCACCAAGGAGCACTGGACAGGTGGCCATGTAATGGCCAGATTGACCACAGTACAAGTAAGCCTGAGCATTAATACGGCGCTGTCGTTCTTCTGGGGACGACTTTGTTCAACCGAGTTGCATTGGTTAATCCAGGGCCTGCACATCAACCTCAGTTTTGTGCTGGCTTGGGCTGGGTGATGTCAGAGCAGATGTAAAATAAATTTGTGATTTATTTTCTCGGTTGACGCTCTCTTAAGCGATTATTCATTTTAATGCTCAAAGTTATCAGTTCATCCAACAAATTGGGCTCATTACGGCATGCGAACAAGTCCTTTAAATCAGCATTTAATTCTCCCTTTAGAGCTCTTGAATCCCACCCTGAAGCTGCTGCCAGGGTACGGAAGTCTATGGCAAACTCTGCTGCTGATCTTGAGCCTTGTTTAATTCACCACAATCTCCGGGGGATTTCCGTTTCGTTTTCTTCATTGCCAAAAGTCAGTTTGAATTCTGACACGAAAGTGGCAAAGGATTGATTCAGAAGAGTTAGCTGGCTGAATTTAGCTTTAGCCCACTTAAGAGCTTTTCCAAACAATCCAGTGACATGACTTTTTTGAGGAATCATTTAAAAATGATTGAGGAGACCGGTTAAATACTAAGGAGCACTGCAACAGAAGTCTGCTACACTTGCCTATCTCACCAGAGTAATGCTCAGGAGTGGGGGACAGTATCTCTTTAAAGTGGGATGGCACAGGTGTGGTTAAGGCTGGAGCGGGAGTTGTGCTGGCTGTGGGAGGGGGTGGAGCAGGTTGCAGAGCAGTGCTTCTCATTTCATAGTTCTGTTGATCAAAAAGAGCTTGAGGCATTGAATCACGTTTGGTTAATAAGCTTGCAGGATCTGGAACAGAGTTTGGAGATGTTTCTGCTGGGTAAGTCTAGCCTGATGGTTCTGTCATGATTGGAGGCAGACATTTAACCCACATGCAAAAACAAACGGGCACAAAGAGAAAGTTAATGATTTTTAATAAAGCAGTGAGCTGAAGTTTGGTTCACGGAGGTCCACTGCACAGGGCTTCCTATGGTGTCTGCAGGGAGATTTGTGATTAATAGGCACTAGGGATTACTGAGGTGATCGGAGGGAAAGCAGAACAGGCTTACCGCACCAAGGACTGTCTAACAGCTCGGAAGGGGTCTCAGATAAGCTTAATCTGAAATTTCAAATAGAGCAAAAATGCAGCTCGCAGAGATCTGCTTCAGGAGAACTCAGAGGCTTGACTCTAACAGTGTGGTATGACCATCTGGCGTTGAATGGTTGTCCTGCTGCTGCTTAAGAAGCCACTGAGCTCAGCAGAGAAATCACCTGCAGGTTTGTGGGCTGCAGCAGGTGCCCAACTCCTCTCCAAAGACATGCTCTGCAACAGAAAGTGACTTACTCACTGAATCACAACAGCAGGGATCTCACCACCGCCCCTTTTAAGCCAGCAGGAAAGACCCCCATCTGAAGGGAGCAATTCATCAAGGTTAAAAACACATCTCTAAAACATCCATAAAATGACTTTTAAAAAAAAGAAGTGGGAATTGGGTCCAAAAGACATTTGGTGGGCTTCACTGAGGAGAAAACTTTATCAAGATTCTCAGCTACCAGGACAAAACTGTCCAGGGTTTCCTCTGGTAAAGACAAGTGGCGTCACCTGACCTGTGCATTCCAGGCTCTAGCCCCGAACATTTCTTCTCAAGCCCCATATGGTTTTTTTCACCCCGGAAGGAATAGGTTTACATTAACTGAGCCGCCCTATGACATTAACGAAGAAAGTACTTTTGTAATTTCCTGTCTTCGGTGAATGCAACAGAGGCACGACGGTATGACCGATCAGAGAGGAGTTGTGCAAGGAATCTTCCATGTTATATTGGCTGACAGCCTGGTGTTTAATATAACCTCTAGAGCGGTCCTGACAGAAAATGCACATCAGACGATTTTTGACGGAAATAAGAGGGGCAATTCTTTAGTTCTGATGGCTGGCAGTGGGCAGCAAACCTCTGGGCCAACACATAAAACAGGTAAACAAACACTTTATATACTTTATGTCTTGAAATGATATGAACATTAGGCAGATTCACAGCAATGTTTGTGAAAACATGTCAGTCGGACAAAATCTTCGGACATTTTGGACCGACGTGCTTGGTCTGCGTCTCACCTTTGATCTGTGTCTCCCTAAGGCTCCTCATAGCCCCAGAGTGCTCATTGCTAGCTTTCTCCCGGCCCATAACTGGCCGCTTGCTGTTAGCAGCACCAGAACTTTCTGCACAAAGCTCCAAAACAGAAAGTTTTCTAAGAGTTTGAATTAATAATTATATTTATAAATGTGGGTCAGATCCGCTGTGTTTAACCTTAAAGTGAGTCTAATTCCATATGTCTTATTCAATAATGCTTGAATAATATGTTTATATAATTTTTATTTACGCCTAAAAATACTTAATTAAGACTAGTGAGCAGGGGTGTATCTAGAAAGTTTTTAAAGAGGGCTAAACGGGGGCCAGTAATGATCTTTGGGTGTCACACTAAAATAAAAGCAGGGCTGTAATACAAAGGGGGCGAGGCCTAGACTGAGTGACAGACATCAGAATCACAACATGGGGGTTTAAAGATTGATGTAAATATAAATACTTAAAATCCACAAATAATTATTTTAATAAATAACTAATTAAAGCTGTTTCTCTGTCTTATTATTAATTAGGCTGTTACCTACACAAGAAGTGATAATGTAGGCATCTTCATCAATACAGAATAGAAGGAGCTGCTTCAGAAAGCAGGGCAGGATTAAAATCACTGACTAATCAATGACTGATTTAACATTTTGACTGATGATTGTCTGGGAGGAAACAAATCAGAGTATACCACTAGAATGAACTAGACCACAGCACTGATTAAATAAACAGTTTTACTTTTGTTCTGATTGCAAAGACTGTTGTCTTAACTGGGTGCTCTTCTAGTTAAAACTATATAATTGAGCCAATTTTCCCCAAAGAATTACACTTGGATCCTCATCATGTTGCAAAGGTCAGTTCCTTTTATGATTACCTTTGGATAACATCTACTATGATAAAAGAAATCTGATTATATACTTGGTTTACAGATGACCTAGACAGGACAGAGAATAAGGGAATAGAGCAGCAGACACAGAGGTCCACCATGCAACCTGACACAGAACTAACTTTTGTGCTTGTCAGGGAAAGAAAACAATAAAAATAATTGTTACCTTTTGACTATTTTTATCATCCTGTCTTATATTAATACTGATTTTAGAGATCGTTTACATTGTCACTTACATTTGAAAATAAATACATTTTGAAGTACATATTGCTGTATTTGGCTTTAAACACGGTGCCACAATGCTCAAGAAAGCTTTAACAAAAAGCCTTTTTTACTGTGAAGGTTTCCCCCGATTCCTCCAAGAGGGTGTGGGCTCAGCCCCCAATGTTACCAGGTCCTGGAAAACGCCCCTGGGATGAATGTATTCTTGGATTCAAGTATTGTACTTGCTTTTTAAAATTATAGCGCTTCAGTCATAAGAATTATAGGTTGTGGTGCAACACCTAATATCAGTCCTGATTTTCAAAACATTTTTGGTTATAGATTTGTTGTAAATCCAACTACATTTACCCTTACAACCTAATTCTAATTAATTCAAATCTGTCTTGTTTTGTGTGCCATTCCTAATCATGCCACCAGATGGAGCAACATTTTAAACGCCACTCAAGATGAAGTAGCCTGACATCGTTAACTCAAAAAGGATATGAATGAATGAATGAATAAATTAATGTTTCTTTATCCTTATGTTCTTTATAATAAAGAAACTTTTGTTGAGCGTTTCTTTTACTCAAGATGCTGTGCTGACATCAAAGCTCTGCCTGGGTCACATTCATATCTGCACAGATAAAAAAGGGAGAAACTAATTTCTCAAAATAAATGAGACACAATTAAGACACACAGATGGTTTATTCTATTACAGTAAAATAAATGAAGATTATTATTTTAATTTATGATGTGGAAATAAGTGTGTTAATACTGAATAGCTGAAGCAGAGGAACCGCTCCAAACAAGCATCTTAGATAGTTTAGTAAAGTGGTAGCAATTTTTAGTTTGCTGATTGAACTGAGGTTCTTTAAAGATGAGATATGAGCACTTTAAAAATGTTGCATCCTTTTAAAACGTATTTTTTCAATTAGAAGCAGACTCCCTCTTATCTTGTTTTTAGAGCAAGTGGAGATTTCAAATAAGTAGTTGTTCGAGCTTTGCTAAGAACCTTTTACCAGACACAACAATAAAGCTCTATAATGGATTTATTTCATAATCCTTCAGTATTTATTCTATTTCTTTTTTCTGCATATGTTTTGTGTTGTACAAAATGTAGCTTTTTATTTAGCCTGCGATTCCTTTTCAACTCTATTATTATTTTTTTGTCAGATTTGCTATTAAAAATATCTGATTTTCATACAAAGCCTGAAAATAAAGAAAACTATATTAAAGCAATCACAAAAAATGTTTTTTGTTTTGGAAACTCATTCTTTGTGACAAAGAACAGTACCTGCTTAAAAAAATAGAAGCCAGATCATATAAAAACTGTTTGATGTTTTTGTAGATACAAACTATAAGATACAGTAGTGGTAGGAATTTGTTAGGGATATTACATCACCATAATTTGCTGTCACCTATAATAGAAAAAGGTTTTCCCACTTACAAAGTAGGTGCACCTTACCAGTGAGAGACAGAATCTAAAAGAAAATCTAGAAAATCACATTGTTTGATTTTCAAATGATTAATTAGCATTTTATTACAAGAAATATGTATTTGAACACCTACCAACCAGCAAGAATTCTGGCTCTCACAGACCTGTTAGTGTGTCTATAAGAAGTCATCTTACCTATATTATTTGCACCTGTTTGAACTCGTTACCTATATAAAATAAACCTATCCACACTCTCAATCAGACTCCAACCTCTCCACCATGATAAACTATCACATTGAAATATGAGCCATTCTTTTTGGTGAAAAGTGGTTGAGCGAAGTGATTTTAGTTTAATTCTCATTGTCATGTAAAATCTAATAAAATCACAGATAAAGCAAAATACTGTAGATAACTGTGATAATTGTAATGTTCATATAATGACCCCCTTTACACCTCCATCTCTGCTACCAAGGTATAAATCCGTGACGTCAGAGCCCATAAACAGCATCGTTGTTTAGGGTTGACTCATCAATGGCATCTCTATGTAAAAATATTATAGATTTTAGGAGTATAAAAACTCCTCACATTTTTAGATAAAAGCTTTTTTGTAGGCTATTTGTCCTAAGAGGGAAAAAAACAATAGGACAACACATTTGAGGTCTATTGAAGAAAGAGCGCCTCCTACAGTCACTGTAGGCTACGCAATGGTCCCAAAAAATGTAAAAAGGAAAAAAAGTTTTTTTCTTAGGTTTTTCTTGTTTCTCGAACCAAATTAAAATACCTACTCATACATTTACAACCACAAAACATAATAACCTGCCTGCATTTCGATTTATTAATTTGTTTTTTAACACAATCAAAGCAAATCAGCACTGGTTTTGTGTTTGTTTGTTGGTTTGTTTGTCATTACTGGCTTCTGGCGAGAACACCTATAGCATATTATGCACGGACAAGTGAAGGCATCCATTACGCATAGTTTGTGCTAAATTCTGACAACACTTTGCAAAGCTAGTAACATTTGTTTTCAAAAGTGGCAATATGTTAATGTTACATTACTTAAGTGCAAAACATTTTTTTCTCAACTGCACCGGTATTGATTGGAGGATGTCAGCAGAATTGCAGCGTAATCTCTCCGTCCCCAGGAGTAAGTGCGCCACCAGCACACAGCTGTCGGATAAGGTGATGCGCAGAAGCTCTCCAAAAGGCTGCTGCCTCACTCCCGAGGCATGACGATGGGCAGAGTTTTCGAGTAACGCCACGGATTTCCACGTTGCGGCTCACATCATGGATGCTCTGTAAATGAATTGCAGCTGAATATGAAATCTTAATGTTTTTATTTTTGTTAGATTGAGGATGTGAGTTTGCTTTTGTTTTATTTTGTTTTTCAAACCGCAGAGATGTTCAACGTACCTGGGGATGGGCTTTTGCCAACTTCATGGACGCAATAAATCCGCTCTTGCACGGCTTCTTTCTTTTTTAATAGACTGAGTCTTCTACTTTTCTGCTATAAAGGTTCGTAAAATTGTTTGAAATGTCCGACTTTCACAACCGAAGCCAAGTCAGCGCACGACGCAGTGACTACATCTGGCAGTATGAGTATTACGACGACGAGGAGCCTGTCTCTTTTGAGGGTCTCAACGCGCACAGATGTAAGCTGAATTCATTCTTCAGTATTTATTCCATTGAGGGTTTTTATTTGCATACATTAAGCCTATGAATGCCCTTTGTGCGCTTTTATTTAATTATGATCCATTAGACCTTTATTGGGGTCCATTATCTTTATTGCTTTCGCTGAAGGCTGATCTGGTCTGGCTGTGTTCTCCGATAACATTGACTACAAGTAACATTTAATGTAGCCGTTTTCTTCTGCTGCTCATGTAATGAATAAACCAGTTAATGAGACACCATTGTGGTAGTAAACAAGTCAGCCCCAGTAGTCTAATCAAGTTTTGGAAAATGCTCACTTGTATTCATTAATTAATGCTTATGAGAACTTCACCTCATAAACAGAAGAAAACAGGTTACATGGGATTTTAGCAAAGGCACCAAAATGACTGTCTTCTGTTACCTTTCAGACTCCATCGTCATAGGCTTCTGGGTGGGACTGGCAGTATTCGTCATTTTCATGTTCTTCGTTCTCACACTGCTCACAAAGACTGGAGCACCACATCAGGAGTGAGTGTTAAAGCAGTCTGATCTATGTTACCCCTTTTATAGTTTCAGCCTTCTTATTTGGATTGAGTCAGCACTGAGGTGAGATGAAGCCATTCAGAGTTGACCTTTTAATCTCTGAGCTGTGTGAAGAGCAGTTTTCAATTGGATTTATGTCTGAGGACTGAGATGGCCACGAAAGAACGTTGATCTTGTGTCTGCTGAAGCATTTTTTTTGTTTCGTTGATCATGTGTTTTGCACTCCAAAGACCAATCTTTAGTTTTATGGGGAAGGCCATCAGATTTGTATTTAAAGTGTTCTGGTTTTTCAAGGAGTACCTGATAACATGCAGTCTAATAAGGCGCACACATAAAAACAGGCCTATATCTTAACAGACCTTTTACCATAACTAATAGTGGACATGAGGTGCTTTTCTAGATATTACATAGAAAAAAGATGCAATCATGATACTACCATGAAATAGTGCACTGACCATATTGGTCGCAGTTAACCCTCATTTTCCAATTGCAGCATACCAGTAATTAAAGTATGTCAGCTGTGCTAATACAGACAGAATGTCAGCTGTGGTAATACAGACAGACAGACAGACAGACAGACAGACAGACAGACTCACTTTGTCCAGTGCTCTATTTAGAAATATATATCACATTAAAATAAAACAATAACAAATAAGTTATTTAAGAAACATGTTGGATGTCACTGTTGAACAGTGTTATGGCTGCAGGAACAAACGATCTCCTGAACCTCTCAGTCCGGCATCTCAAAGAGATTAGTCTTTCAGTGCAGATGCTTCTCTGGCTGGTCAGGAGATCATCGAGGGGATGTTTTGTATTGAATGCCCTGCAGCTTCCTCCTCATCTGCCTCTCTACCACAGTTCTTACAGAATCCAGCTCCCTGTATCCAATATTGGATGCAAGCAAACTTTGCAACTGAGATTTTTTCCAATATCGGTAACAATTTTCTATATTCTCCAGCTGTAAAATGTATGTTTTGGTTTGTGCTAAAATCACCCTGAAAGGCTTTTGCTAAAAACCTAAAGCTTAATCTGACCAAAGCACAAATATATTTATGAAAGAATGAGAGAAAATGCTTTTTTCTGGCATCGCTCCCAAACAACAGATTTTCATGTGGACCGCATCTAATCTTTATTTTGGAAACTTGGTGACCCTAAAATGCCACTGGTTGCTACAGTTCTCTACCACTTAACTTTGGATGTTTTTACCCTCCTGCTAATATGCGATGCACTGCTTCTTCGCATGCAGTCAAGGGAGCAGTGCCCCTCAGTGTTTTGCACTATGTAAGCAAAGCAACCAAATGTTGTTTTATACCTGGCTAATGACGCTCAAGCTGGTGGTTGATTTTCTACTTTAGTTGGACCCATATTAAAGGCGTCAGTTCAATGATAAAGGATCTGGACTGAAATAAATCATCTCTAGTTCTATGTATTAAATACTTTGACTGGACAAACCTAAAATGAATTGTTCCACACTGAACTGATACATTCGGATTCACCAAACCTTTATTCTAATAATTAAAACATAAAAATTAGCCTCTTTAATTTTCTTTCTTGGCAGTAGGACTAGTTAGGCAAACTTTAACAATACCACGCATGAAATAGCCAGGCTATCTTTAAGATTATCTTTGTGAGGGGCAGGATGAGTACCAACCAGATCTATATAAAGTCTGATCAATAAATGCTCCACTTGCATTTATTTTAAAGAAATTGGTAGAATACCAACAACTGTCATTGGTCATTTTGTCAAATATGAGAATTTCATATAAAAGTTTTATTTTTTTCTCTGAATAATACTTTAATAATTGAAAAACATTGTCTTTCTACACATGACAAAATAGTGGTAAACTGTGACTGTAAAATTCAATGACTTTAGGTCTTCCTTTCTGCAAATATATTTGGGGCTTTAAGTCAAATCTGTTTTTATCTTTTCAAGCAGTGAAGACTAGTGAGAAATATGTTACCCTGTGTAAATTATAACGCCAATACCGTCCTGTCCTGTCCTGTGTGATGCTTGTCTACGCATTGGAAGTGTTTGACACATAATTTCAGTTCCTTTGTATGTTTAATACATGTGAAGAAATTAAGAATAAACCTGACTTTGACTTTGAATAACCCAAGATAGAATTGAAAGTTTATTCTTCAGATATAAATAACTCATCTATCATATCATCATAAAGGTGTTGCCAGAATTGAACAAATCATCCTTAAAAACAGACAAGATACAGCAGGAAAAGTAAAAGATATTTGAATCATTCTCACTGTTGATGGAATCTAAAGAACTTTGAGTCATTGAAGTTATTAAATTCTCCTGTGCAAAGTCCCTCACATTGTTTCTTTGATTGTTCAAACAGAAACTCAGACTCGGCGGAGAAGCATCACCGACCAGAGTGCCGTCTGGTAGCCATTAATGGCCAACAGGACGAGAATGACAAAGCTTTCTCCCGGCCTCTGTTAGAAGGTTCCCGTTCATACTTTAATTTCTACATCAGCGAAGAAGATCAGACCCATGAGAAACAGAAACCGGAAGACAAAAGGAGTACTACAAAAGGCAAAGCTGGAAGACATCTGCACTCTGGTGAGATAGATGAGATGGACAAGGACATTGAGGAAAGTGGGGGGCACCAACCTCTAAATGCACTCATTGAGAAAAGTAAAACAGACAGAGAGTGTGCTTTCCTGTCTCACTTCAATATCCCAAACTTTGTGAACTTGGATCATAGCTCAACACTAGGAGAGGACGATCTGCTGTACGAGCCGTCCATTATCCTGGAGCGTCAATCTCAAGTTCACAATACTCACTGTGACACCAACTAAGGCAGATAGCTGCAGTGGTCTTGTAACAATATTTGGTTTACATTCAAAGGATTTTTAAGATAAGGCAGTGGTAAATGTATGCACCTGCCACTTCTGTGTTTCTGTAAAAGCTTTCAAATTATTTTTGAATGTTTTCTAAAATAAAAACATGTATTCATTTGGTTTCATAAGAAAGAGGGTGGAATGCATTGTCTGGAATAACCAAACTCAGAGTAACAAGATGAGTTTCCCTCCAGAAGAAAAGATTGCTTCTGAAATGATACCTTCTTCTTTCAAGTACTGTGAGCGTGAATTGGATGCAGCTGCATCCAGACTCCGCACAGAAAAAGAGAATAATAAAAGACAAGTGGGGGTCACTAGGGAAGGATGTATTGGGGAAGTTATTATGAAATTCCTGTTGTTTTTCATGTACTGTAAGATTTTGAACAATGGATCTTATCTGTGGGTGAGAACCTGAGGCAGACTGGTCGACCAGAAAACACAGTGGCGCAGTTAGTAGCACTGTTGCCTTGCAGCAAGAAGATCCTGGGTTCTAATCCCAGCCTTCCTCCCACAGTCCAAAAACATGACTGTTAAGTTAATTGCTCTCTCTAAATTCCCCTTAGGTATGAGTGTGTGCGTGTATGTGTGTGTATGTGTGTGTGTGCGTGGTTGTTTGTCTGGAGTGTTGCCCTGTGATGGACGGGCAGCCTGTCCAGGGTGTACTCTTCTTCTCACCCGATGATTGCTGGAGATAGGCACCAGACCCCCTCTGCAACCCTGCAAAGAATAGAAGTAATAGATGATGGATGTTCTAATGTCAAATGTTGTTAAAGTAGGATAGACATGAAAGATGTTCTAAAGTCAAATACTGTTAAAGGGAAATGTATACCGACTATATCTTTTGTAGCACTAAATAAATAAATATAACAGTATAATTGACAGATCCTTTACTATAATAAAACAAGGACAGTTTTGATATATAGGCACTGGAATAAGACCTGATGAGTTTGTTCTTCCTTCCACTTCAATTTGAACATAACATTGAATTGGTATAAAGAGAGAGTTGGAGAAGGTGAGCACATCAGTGGGAAAATTGATATATGTCCAGTAAAGGGTGCTGCTCAGGATCCTGAAGAGGTATCCAAATCAGGTAAAAGAAAAAAGAACGATCCGAAGCATCTGCCTCAGATTTCTCGTTTTTCTTTTACCTGAATTGAATTGTTATACTTTAAATAGAGGGATATTTCTATTATTGGAATTCTTTTTATCTTTTACTCTTGTCTTTCTACCTTGTTTGGAATAAAACAATCAAATTAACAATATTACAATAAGATTAATCAAAATTTATTCTAAGACTTGATCTAAACCAATCCATTGTATCTCCAGCTGCATGTTTAGGGTTTTTGTCCTGCTGGAAGGTGAATATCGGTGAATATACAGCCCAGGCTCAAGTCTTCTGCAGCCCCTAACAGGTGTTCTTTCAGGATTGCCCTGTATTTAATTCCACATTTCTTCCCATCACCTCTGATCGTTTTCCCTATACATTTTGTAAAAAGAAACTCCCACAACATTGTGCTATCACCACCATGTCCCATCAAAATGCTTTCTTTCAGCAAAGATTCCTTTCTTGCCACTCTTTCATAAACTCTGGATTTGTGGAGTGCATGACTAATAGCTGCCCAGTTATCAGATCCTCCCACCTGAAATGTGGATATGTGTTTTTTAATACTCTTGGCCAAGTCTTTGGAGGCATGTATTTGTGCCGTACACCTTCCATTTCATCGAATTCTTGACCTCAGGACCTTTGCTGCATATCTTACCCCTTTTCCAATCTGAACACTGTGAATTATGGTAAATGGCACTGTAAAATGCTTTACAAATTGTCCCTGCTGCGCTCTGTGGTCTTTATGTTGCTGTTTTTTTTCTCTCACTAATGTTCTGTAACATCCCTCTGCACATCCTTTCTTCACAGAAAAGCTAGTTATATGGCTATTAAAATACTCACAAGTGGGCTCTACAGCATTGACCTATTTGGTGACTTCTAAACACTGTTGGTTGCACTAAATTTTATTTAGGGATATCATAGTGAAAGGGAGACATACTTTTCAGATTTTTATGTATTAAGATGTTTTATAACCATACATCATTTTTGTCTTCAACCAAACAATTCAAGCACTAGTTTGTTTTGGTGGCTCGGTAAAGAGTCCAAATAAATACTGTACATTAAAGTTTCTGGTTTTAAGGTGTCAACATTTGCAAAGTTGAAAGCAAGGTCAATTTGTTTAAACTATAGGTTGATTAACCACGCTTTGAACTAGTGTTGTATTTTGAAGTATCGGAAGCACACAAACAAATCTGAATCCATAATTAGACCTTCTAAAACTGCAAACTGAATCTTCTACTATATCATAAGAACAGTGTGTGTACAATGCACCCCAAGAATCTGACAGATAAAACAACTTTTTGGAGGACAAATGAATAAACACTTCATAAACAAGCCCCAAAAGCTCCTACCAAATATACGATGTAAATAATATGTAGGGAAATGTAATGGGGGATAGAAGCCTCACTAAAGCTTAACTTGATGCATAAGTAGCGTCACTATATATTAACAACCATATTAAATTCATTAAGTAAAATATTTTATCAGTCTCAAATCTTATTTTTCTGTCTGGTACATAATCTCTCATTATCATGAAGTGTAAATTTCACACGTTATTAAAAGGAATGAGAAAAATGAACTCTTCAAATAAAAACAGTGATTATACTGTACATTACTTTAATTATACTGTAATTCTTTACTACAGAGTTTTAAGAATTTGTCATGATCCTGATGTGTGCTTATGTGTGTGAGGCTCTTTCCTGCTCAGCAGATCTCTATTGGTGGGTGTTGCTGACCAGTAAGTTCTTGCCAATCAACGTTGAAAATATCATTTGCGCTCCTGGTTTTGACATGTCTCCTGTCATTCTTAGATGCTGTCAGGTCAGATACAAGAGTCTGGATCATCCACTCTACATGACTCCATTTTTTGTTTTGTAAATACACAACCTATCATTTTCATTTTGTTTCCTCGAGTGATCTTTGCGTGTTGGTCAGATTGTTTCTCTGGATAGGTAAACTCAAAGTTTACTTGGATAATCTGGATCTCTAAATCTCTATTGGGAATCTGAGGAAAGTCTTGAACGAATTATAAGTTGGGTCCCAACAGAGGAACAGCTGGGCATTGAATGCTAGAAAGCAGCCTTGTAAAAAAAAAAAGGTCAGAGACCATCTAGATTGGTTCGATAAAGTCTCTTGACAGGAAAGGACTGCCAGCAATGGCTCAGACATGTTTTGTCTGCCCAGGGAGTTTACTCTGAGACTAAAAGGCTGTTGGATGTTTGGCTGTTCGGAACCAAAATGTAAGTAATTTGAAAAAAAAAGTCTTGTTGAAAGATTAGAGAAGATTTAGGCAAATAAAACAACACAACCGAACTCTAATGAAGTTGATCCAGGCTTCGATTTGGATTCTGCTTCTTTTTTGGTGTGCATTTAGCTAATAACAGTTGTATCATTGTTACTATTTTTCTTGGTCTTTAAGTCATCTCATTATTACTTTTTTATTACACTGACTGAGCTCTTATTGACACACATTAGACAGTGCTTTGGCCAAATCTACATTATTCGTTATGAAAAACATATTCTGCTATTTTCAACAACAACAAAAAAAGGGGAAAAAAAGATTCGTGTCACACATAAATGCAGGTTCTTCTCAAAAAATTAGCATATTGTGATAAAGTTCATTCTTTTCCATAATGTAATGATAAAAATTTAACTTTGATATATTTTAGATTCATTACACACCAACTGAAATATTTCAGGTCTTTTATTGTTTTAAAACTGATGATTTTAGCATACAGCTCATGAAAACCCAAAATTCCTATTTCAAAAAATTAGCATATTTCATCCGACCAATAAAAGAAAAGTGTTTTTAATATAAAAAAAGTCAACGTTCAAATAATTATGTTCAGTTATGCACTCAATACTTGGTCGGGAATCCTTTTGCAGAAATGACTGCTTCAATGCGGCGTGGCATGGAGGCCATCAGCCTGTGGCCCTTCTGAGGTGTTATGGAGGCCCAGGATGCTTCGATAGCGGCCTTAAGCTCATCCAGAGTGTTGGGTCTTGCGTCTCTCAACTTCCTCTTCACAAAATCCCACAGATTCTCTATGGGGTTCAGGTCAGGAGAGTGGGCAGGCCAATTGAGCACAGTAATACCATGGTCAGTAAACCATTTACCAGTGGTTTTGGCACTGTGAGCAGGTGCCAGGTCGTGCTGAAAAATGAAATCTTCATCTCCATAAAGCTTTTCAGCAGATGGAAGCATGAAGTGCTCCAAAATCTCCTGATAGCTAGCTGCATTGACCCTGCCCTTCATAGAACACAGTGGACCAACACCAGCAGCTGACATGGCACCCCAGACCATCACTGACTGTGGGTACTTGACACTGGACTTCAGGCATTTTGGCATTTCCTTCTCCCCAGTCTTCCTCCAGACTCTGGCACCTTGATTTCCGAATGACATGCAAAATTTGCTTTCATCCGAAAAAAGTACTTTGGACCACTGAGCAACAGTCCAGTGCTGCTTCTCTGTAGCCCAGGTCAGGCACTTCTGCCGCTGTTTCTGGTTCAAAAGTGGCTTGACCTGGGGAATGCGGCACCCGTAGCCCATTTCCTGCACACGCCTGTGCACGGTGGCTCTGGACGTTTCTACTCCAGACTCAGTCCACTGCTTCCGCAGGTCCCCCAAGGTCTGGAATTGGTCCTTCTCCACAATCTTCCTCAGGGTCCGGTCACCTCTTCTCGTTGTGCAGCGTTTTCTGCCACACTTTTTCCTTCCCACAGACTTCCCACTGAGGTGCCTTGATACAGCACTCTGGGAACAGCCTATTCGTTCAGAAATGTCTTTCTGTGTCTTACCCTCTTTCTTGAGGGTGTCAATGATGGCCTTCTGGGCAGCAGTCAGGTCGGCAGTCTTACCCATGATTGCGGTTTTGAGTAATGAACCAGGCTGGGAGTTTTTAAAAGCCTCAGGAATCTTTTGCAGGTGTATATAGAGTTAATTAGTTGATTCAGATGATTTGGTTAATAGCTCGTTTAGAGAACCTTTTCATGATATGCTAATTTTTTGAGATAGGAATTTTGGGTTTTCATGAGCTGTATGCCAAAATCATCAGTTTTAAAACAATAAAAGACCTGAAATATTTCAGTTGGTGTGCAATGAATCTAACATATATCAAAGTTAAATTTTTATCATTACATTATGGAACAGAATTAACTTTATCACAATATGCTAATTTTTTGAGAAGGACCTGTACATTGTTCCAAAACAAGAATATGACCGGCTGGAGCCAGTGTATTTGTTCAAGGTCAAAAACCCGTACTGAAATATTCTTTGCAAAGGAAAAACGATTAATGAGAAAATTACTTTTAACGTATTGAAATGCATTTCGATTTCATGAAATGTTTTAAAGACTTTACTTTAACAAAAAAAAGCATTGAACAATTTTAACTGCATAGTCTTTGGAATACAAGATTATCTTGAATCTAACATCACCTTAGGGCATTTTTCAGCAGTCTCCGGAAGAATAGTAGTGTTCATGTCTGTGTCAACATAAACAATTTTGAGGTCAATCTTTTTGCTTTTCCCAACAGATGTTCATCAAAGATCGATATTATTTATAATGATCATAATAAGCACCTACATTTCTAGTTTGAGCTCTTTTTCCTTAAAATCATCACAGATGTTTTAGATAACCAACCACTTCCAATAAAATGTGAGGGTGCCCAAGGCCTATTGAAATAAGAACACATGGCAGACTGATAAAATAACAGTGAAGTGAAAGATGCATTTTGTTCCCTGGAACTGTTGTTACACCTCTAAACTGAACTGAATGATATTAATTACAAAAAGCTTTAAAAAATACATATATACAAATATTTTACCAAACCTTTTGCTTTAAGTTTGAAAGAAAAAGAGCTTGAAATTTTCATCGCTAATAATGATTATTTCTGATGGATGAAGTAGAAAACAAAAATAAAGAACCTTAAAGTTATTTATTAATGTGTGATATCGCCCCACAGGGAAAACAAATTAAAACTGTTTTGACCACATTCTGTAATAATTGTGCAAAGGAACATTGCTGCTAGTTATAATGACTGATCAGGAAATATACGCAATATTTCTTAGATGGAAGGGTGTGCAGGGAATGCCACACAGCCTATCAAAGCCAATGTGACGCAGACTCTGCTAAATCATTCTTTCAGATTTTTGACAAAGAACCCATTAAATTATATTTGAGAAGTAACAAATAATGACCTCTGCTGATATTTCTCCTGTTTGTGAAAGGTATTCAGCAAAGAAAAGACTAAGTAGATGTCCTTTATTGCTCAGTGTGAATACAGCTTCTGTGTTCCTTCTTTCACACCAAACTCCCCTCATGGTACATCCTATTCTTTAACTATTTTGCAGCTTCATCACATTCTAGTAGCACTTAATCATTCTCTCGCTCATTCTCTGCCCACCTGGCAGCTTTCAAGAGAGAAAAAGCATCAGATCAGATAGAAAACAAATATGCTATTAAAGCTGCAGCATGTAGTGTTCCTACGTTATTCTTAGAGCAGATCTCCACAAAGAAGAAAGCAGCAATGCCTATGTCACTGAACGTAACTGCACATTGTCGTTACAATGCAACTTTATAAGCTGGTTATTTTTTAAGAACCACTGTATAATCCCCAGCGGACTTGTTTATTTCCACCTTTGACAAAGGCAGAGCTCTGGAAAAAAAATGTGCAGGCAGCTTTGAGTTAGGGGCAGCAGTTTAGACTTTAGACTAAAGAGTTGTACTGAAACCAAGCCGGTCAGTAAGTGAAGCCATACAATGTCAACATGAGCAGTTCTTGACTTTGCCACCCTCGAACAAGAACAAGAGTGTGTTACATGAGAAAAGGGCTTGAATCGTTTCAGAAAATAATTACTGTTTTCACCAATGGAAATATTTTCTAGATTTGAGTGTCAGAACTTAAAGCTGAAGCTGCGCACGCATCAAATGCGATGGTTGCTGTGGTGATGCAAGACTAAATGACTGGGCAGTAACAGAAAAGAGCAGCAGTGAATCCCATGTTTTCTTTACTGATGGACTGAGGGGGCGTTCAGTCAAACTGTGTCCACTGAGTGGGTTCAAAGATGAGAAGGAGGCAGGCCATTTGTGTGGAATCATGGAGAAGATTGAATTCAATTGTTTACTTTGTTTGCTATGCAAGTCATTGGACTGTCCTTCCATGTGGTTTTCTCTAAAGCCCCTTTCAAACAGGCCATGAAAAACGGTAATTTTCTGGACTTCGTCTGTTTTGCTTTTGTGTCTGAAAGCAATCTTCCGGACTTTGTCCGGATACCCTTTACCGGTAATTTCACGGCTGAAGACCTGGTAACAAGAGCGGACTTTTCGCGGTATGGGGTTTGCATTCAGACAGTCAGGTAATGTTCCGCGAAAGCTGGAGGCGTGTGGGGCGGTGGGGAAAGGGGGAGAGGGGCAGGGAAAGCTGTGAGCGCACACATTGATGACGTATAAACAAGGGAGTAGGTTTGATTTTGAGATTGGTGGGGACACAAAAGTGCTCCAAGGTTGTGAATCAGTCAGGCTTCTCTCTTGAGCACTAACTGTCACTGCATGATGGTGGGATTTGCTATTTTGATGCCGCTGAGAACTGGCAAGTGCATTCTTCCAACTATTGAATCCCTTTGATAAAAAAGGTCGGGTTTGCCTTTTTGAACAGGTCACTTTTCTTTATGGTGTATGTTTTAACACAGTGAAAACACAGAACACACTTGATGGAGGTGCTATAGTGCAGCCATGGATACTGCTTGTACCAACTCGCTTGGAAATGGAGGGTCCTGTTTGATAGCTGTTGAGCTGGAATGTTATTTGGGTCAGGTTGGTTTGGCCTGTTCAGAATATCCACCTGATTACTGCCACTCTCCCTGCTACTCTCTCCAGGTGGATCAGATTCCTTAGGAATCAACCTCAATATAAATGTGACAACTGTATAGCAACTACTGTAAACACATGCACTAGTAATACATGATGAGGCCTCTTAGATATAAGGCTCCGGTTTTAAAGCCACATGGGTGAATCATTGTAATTCAGATCATCATCATCATACTAACATTTTTTAACCGCTATGTTATCTTGTGTGTGAAGGCTTGTTTTATTCTAATGTTTAAATTGTTTTTATCATGTAAAGCACTTTGTGTTGCTGTTTGCATGAAAAGCGCTTTATAAATACATTTGATTTGATCTGTCACAGTGCTGAATCTCATGACTAACACATCCAGCATTATTTAACCTCACCTCTGAATTTCCAGCCTCTTTTTCAGCTTCTCCTTCTCCTCTACCTCTTCCAGCCTCTATCATTTCATCTACTCCAGGCTCTCCTTCTCTACCTCCTCCTGCCTCTCTCCCTTCATCTGCTCCTGCCTCTCTTCCTCTACCTCCTCTGGTCTCTCCTTCTCTACCTCCTCCAGCCTCTTCTTGCTGTCTGTTACCTTAAGAAAATATGTTGATGCATGACGAACAGATTAGGGATAGAATGATCAGAGTTTGATGGTAAAGTTATTTCCTGAGCAAAAAAGACCTTTACTTTCACACTATTATTATGTGTAATTTATTCCCCAGAAAATATGGATACATAAAATCACATGATCATCTAGAATATGAGGTTTTATTGTATTTACACCATACATTTTATTTATGTTTTTAAACAGTTGCTCTTTTCTACACGAATACATGAAAATAAGAATAAATGAGAATAGGAATAGAAAATAACTTTTAAAAAGTGTATCTCTTTGGCATATTCTATTTTAATATTTTAATTTAATTCTAATTTTAAGTAACTTACACTTTGACTCCTAAAGAAGTCTCTTATATCCAGTTTTCTTTTCTTTGACATCCTTCAAATCCTACAGCCTTCAAATCCTACAGCACACACGCGCACACATGCACGCACGCAAACGGACACACACACAAAATGTAAATGACACCAGTAAAATACATCTAGCCGACGTGACACGGGCAGAACAAATGCCAAACGTGTTGACAATTTACACTCGCAGATGCCTCACATCCGGCTCAACTAGCCGTTGTAGCTTGAGACGTTAACAGTTCGACAAGCTTTACCGCTCTGGGATTAGCAGATGGAATGACAGCGGGGACAGCCAATCACATGTAATTTATCGAGAACCCGGCAGCCAATCAGGAAGAGATATTTGGGTTAGAGGCGGGATTTCTAGCAGAGACCCGCGACATTTAACCCTTTGTGTGCCATAATCGATGACTAAACACTATGGGTAGCTGTTGTATTGATAGTGACGACACTGTATATTGGTAGGGTGTCCCTACCCGTCCCTACCCAATTCTACGCCCTAGCCTATAAATGTCATTATTTTCCTTTCAGCTTTTTCATCGATGTCTCTTAAGCGTTTCCATGTGCGCAAAATTGCACACATCACAAAGATGAGCACTGCGAGTAGATCTGCAGTTTCGTCGACCATCTTTGCAATAATGTATTTGTCTGGGGAAATGATGTACGCCTGGCGCACTACCCCCCACTCCCCCGCACCCCCCACCCCACAGACATTCATCAGGATCCTCCAGTACATTTCTTGCTGTGTGAAAGCAGCCGAAAGGCAATGTTCCGGGAAAAAGTGGAGTGTTTGAAAACACAACTCCGGTTAAAGGCCGGACGGAATTGTCCGCAAATATTCCAGAACTTCTGTCTAAGTGTCTCAAACAACTCCTATGTTTTTTATTTTGTACTGTCTTGCAAAAGTCTTGATACATCTTGAACTTTCTTGCATTTTGTCACAATATAACCTCAAAAAATTATTTGGAATTTTATGATAAATCAAAACAAACTATTCCATAATTGTGACGAGGATGGGAAATCATACATTCCTTTCAAAATGTAAAAAAGTATGACATACTATTCTAGTAAGCCCAGTTCAACCATTGTTTTCAAGAAAGTACCTCACGCAATTATAGCCGTAGATATTTTTGGGATATGACTCCAGCAGCTTTGTACATATAGAGACTAAAATCTTTCACATAATTTTTTTAAAATAACTTCACTTTAGATGGAGCGCATCTGTGAGTAATATTTTCCATGTCTTCCCAATAGTTCTCAATTAGATTTAGTTCACTTTAGTTAACTTCACCTGGGTCATTCTAACAAATGAATGTGCTTTGAAGTTAGCCATTCCTTTGTAGTTCTGATTATTTGTTCTGCTGGAAACAAAAACGCTTCCTCAGTCTCCTGTCTTCTTATGGCTGTCATTTTATTTCATACTCTCCTTGTCTGGCCAGTCAACTTAGGGTTGTAGGTGGTGATGTCTTTCGGTGAGGCTGGGGGCTGTACCAGTCCATCGCAGGGCAACATAGACAAACAGGATGCACAGAAGACAAACAACCATGCACATAGCTCATACCTCAGGGTAATTTAGAGAAACAAATCCATCTAAAAATTATGTTTTTAGACTGCGGGAGGAAGCTAGAGTACCTGGCAGCATGCACAGGAAGTACATGCAGAAAGAGCCTCGGCCGGAATTTGAACTCAGGATCTATTTGTTGCAAGGCATCAAAGGTGTCAAGTAACGAAGTACAAATACTTCGTTACCTTACTTAAGTAGAAATATGGGGTATATTGGGTATTTATACTTTACTGGAGTAATTATCTATGGGCCTACTTTTTACTTCTACTCCTTACATTTTCACGCAATTATTTGTATTCTACTCCTTACATTTTTAAAATAGCCTCGTTACTCTTGTGTCTTAGAAGACACAAAAAAATTATCTAAAAAATGCGTGAATTGGAAAGAATTTGACAGTGGTTTGATCATAATTTTAAACATCTACCATTCTGACACCCCGCTTGTATGCGATCCATAGCATACTGTGCACACAGGGGTCCTGTTAACCACATATTTTCCATATTAGTCTGTTGGTTTTTTTTACAACAGTGACGGAAAATCCGAAGGCCATTTGTGATTTTGACAGATTATAATTCACACCCCTGACCATTTGGTGCAGACGCGAGGACATTTTTAGGTTGGAGTTAAAGCGCGGAGTACAAGTAACTAAATCAATAAATTAAGAAAAAGAAGATTCCCATGAAGCCATCTGAGCATCATCTCAGACCGGGAGGCTTTGGAACGCGACTGTTACCGGTGCGGCTGGTTAAAGATGCACTTCAAAGAGCCCGGTGTTGTGCCAAACACACGTGCGAAAGAGCGCATGCGCCAACATTTTCTGCTGCTGAAGCAAGGGCGTAACCATCATCTCAGAAGTGAGGGGGACTTTTTTTTTTCAGTGGCCTATTGTGTGATTTATCATCCTCTCACATTCAGTAATACTTTTCCTCAGTGGTTAAAAAGCCATTTAATCACTGTTATATGAGTGTGCTGGTTTAGTTATCCCCACGACCGGCATTGACAATGGATGGATCGATGGCTTACCCGTTAGTGCTCCAATGGCCGCATTCGGGGCTAGCCCTGTTGCTGGTTGAAATCCACTGAAATTCTGACTTCTATCTTCTATGAACTTATACATATTTTATATCATTAGAAAGCTAAGAGTGTTGGGATTTCAGTTATGGATGCCAATCAATGATACAGTCATAACTGTAGGCACGAGAGCTTTTGCCAACACAATCACACCTCTGCAGAAGGAGATAAAATGTGTGACTCACCCCTTTGTAGTCCAAAAATGTGACAAAACCAATCCATCTCAAACAAAACTGACTTTTTACTTCCATAAGGGTCTGATTAAAGTCCTATAATAAAGTGATTATATCAGGACAAAAATAAAACTGATAAAAAATGTAAAATAAACTGCAAAAATGCACTTCCGAAATTTTTATTCCATGTTTGTAGTCAAATAGTCATATTTTAAATTCTCACTCTTATTTTGTTATTTAAAGCAAAGACAAGTTTTAGTAAAGAAATATTCAGCCAGCTGTTTGAAAAGACATTTGCTGTCTTCGAGTTAGACAACAGAGATAATAACGACAGGATGGTCCAAATGAATACTTGGAAATGATGAAGTAAAACTTCATCATGGAGTTAAGGAGCTCAAAAACTAAACTAGTTTATATAACATTGTGATTTTTTTAATGTTTATATTCAGTCAGAAAAGATTGTTTTAGTTAAAAATGTATCTGTTTATCTAAAGTATTTGTAACATTTTGGTCTATGTGTTACAACTAAGCAGTGCTGAGATATTCTTTCTTTTACATACAAACGTTTTTGCCACTTCAACAGCAAGTTTAGAGGGAACGCAATAAGAAAACTCAGATGTCCCAGCATTCTACCAGCATTTAAACGCGTCATGTACGCACAAATCTGGAGACGTGAAATCAGTCTCAAAACTCCTCGTGCACTTGTAACCGTAATCTGTCCGTAAACGTGGTTTTGTCTGTGTGTAATATTGAACGATTTGTATGCGTAGGAGTCGTTTTGAATTCGTAGTTAGTTTTAAATTATTGTAATTTGAAATGGTGCGTGAGTAAATGTATTTTGTACTCGTACTTTCTTGATATTTGTGTGTACAGTGAACATACAACAGCAAGTACTCGAAGTTACGCACAAAATGTTTTTTACGGGTTACCAATCACGTTTTACACATACAGCTACCCAAAGTTACACACAAACAGGCTGACACTAGTTACAAATCAAGTATTACACACACACAGATGTTTTGAGACTATTTTCTCTCCATATACAAAGTTTTTTGGCTTTTGCTGGTTGTGGCTGGCTTGTTAGACATGTGCTGCACTGCTTTCCCTAGCACTTGAGACGACCCACTGTTTGCTTACGGTGCGTTTAAAGACGGCTCGGAAAAATCTGTTACCACATGTTGACGGTTAAGACGGCTATAAAGGCTGAAAAGAAGTGCGGGGGACGCAGGGCACCGACACGGGAAGTGCGGTGGACATGTCCCACGCGTACCCCGCGGTTGTTACGCCCATGTGCTGAAGTGATATGAAGCCTGGTTCAGAGAGTCTTTCCAAGCTCTGATCACTTGAATCAGAGAAATGTTCCCTGATTTCAAAACTTTGGCTGAAGTGGAGCTTTTAGTTCCAGTCTCTAGTGTGGCAGCGCGGATTCAACCTCAGGAACAGTGGTTCCCAACCTGAGGTTCGTGTGCCCCAAGGGGGTCATTAGAGATTGCAGGGGTCTGCACAATTTTGTCTCTGCTGAGGTTGTAAGACTCTTGGTGATACTATTCTTCATATATATATATATATATATATATATATATATATATATATATATATATATATATATATATATATATATATATATATATATATATATATATATATATATATACTGAAAAAAGTAAACCATTGCTATCATTGTTTTAATGTGCTTTTCCTCATTGTAGTAATCAAAAAATATTAATTTGCTTTTTAAAACTTAAGCTTTATAAGTTATGTCATGTGTTTTTGGTGTTTTTTACTTTACAATAATGTAAATAACAGTAGAACACCAAAGTGATTTTTTTTATTTTCCAGAAAGCACTTTTATTAGGTTGAGATTGATGTGCGCATGCGCACTCTCTAAAATTTAAATTCTGGCGGGCGTTGTGTGTTTCAGCCAATGTTGGAGCTGCTAACTCAGAGCGACGTTAAAACGAGTAAGGTCAAACTAACCAAATAATTTTTTAGTATTGGTTTAGTTGTTTTTCTTTGTACGTTTACATTTCGATTCTCCTCACCACCTGGACGTAATTTTCAGCCAACGTTAATCTCGGCCTCCCGACACCCAGTTGAAGCAAGTTAAGGAAAGAGGTAGCCTAACTGAAGAGAGGAGGTACGTTTTTAACTTTAAAGCCGCGTTCACACCGGTCAGCGCGTCCAGGCGTCAAATCGCTCAAACGGACGAAAGTCGACGCTTTAAAATTAAAACCCAGCTGCTTGCACACTTGTGGTCTGCGTCGGGGCATCAGCGCGTCACGTCATTACGTCAGCGTGCGGGCGTGGATTTGTCTGTTGCTAGTTGTTTACAACATGGCGGATCTTGTCGGATCAGCAGCGCGTCTTCAACTACCGGCTCTCCCGGGCCCGGCTGGTGGTGGAAGATGCATTCGGGATCTGGTCTGCACAGTGGAAAATGTTTCACCGCAGACTGGAAGTCAACCCCGAAGTTGTGGAGAAGTGTGTGAAGGCGACGTGTGTTCTCCACAACTTCATGAGGTTTTCTGGAGATGGCCAGGTACCTGCAGTGAGGGGAGCTGCCGCTGCTCATGGAGAAAGACCACTTCCAGCTGTGGGGTGAATCGGAGCCAACAACGCAACCAGAGAGGTAGTGGAGACCAGAGAAGTTTTCATGGCCCACTTCAGTGAGGAGGGAGCAGTGCCATGGCAGCCGGCAGAATAGTCATGTCCATACAGGACTGACCCAAAACGGCTCTTTTAAGAGCCACCCAATAAAAAAATTAAGAGCAAAACTTTCTGAAAATTTACACATCTATATTTACTATATTATATTTTAGTAATTTGTTTTTCTCTATACATTCATATCTACATTCACAAATCCCTTTCATTTATGGATTATTGTTTGTTCTGTACCTATATACTTTTGACCTGTTCACCTGTACCTCTCGTTTCCAGGTAATGACTGACAGACTGCTCTGCTTTCTCCCACAAACTCGTCTATGGATATGGTGAAATCAATCAAATAAACTCAAATAGTTCTTGCTTTTGTACTTCTGTGGTATTTTATATAGTCAATAAAAAGGTATATTTCATTAAGGTAATTATTAGCTGTTATTAAAAACAATATTTTCACCCAAATGGCATTACATAGGACAGTAGAATTAAATTAAGGAAAGTAGCTGACCAAAATGTTACATATAAAAATATTTAATATAAAAAAAATACATACAACATATATACATATAATAAACAAACAATAAAATAAAGAACAGGAAGAGAAAGGACCTTATTTGGAGGAAGTGCGGTGGAAGACAGGAGGGACACAGAAAGGAGTCTCCTTCCTCCCCTGAAAAAGGTGTCAGCCCGATCAGTAAAACTACTGAGTATTGTCCAAATGGGTCAAATTGAGTGTTACATTAATTCTTTCAAAAATCAGTCTATGAATGTCAAATTTTAGGATGTCTCTTTCTAGAGGTGACACCCTTTTCAGGAGAGGATGAAGAGAGAGAAGGAAGTGCATGTCATCATCTGCAGGAGGAGCAGGAGCTGGTTCAGGCCGGGCCTTGAGCGCATCAAGCAGCTTTTGCTGGAACTCTGTTGGCACTGACAAGTCCTGCTGCCTCCGCCTTCGTTTTCTTGGAGGGCCTGTGAAAAAACACAGTAGAAAAATGTGTTAAAAATGCTTACAATTATGTTGAACATATATACAAATTAGATAAAATCATAAGCAACATTTTAAGTCTGTATGAAAGGCTGAGTGTGAATTCCAGGGTATACACAGACATTTCAGAAAGTACAAAAAGTAATTCGCCAAGTGTCTGGGAACCCAAAGAAACAGATTGATATCTTTGAATAAAACCTACATTCCCAACCTTTCCAAACAGCACTACACACCTGCAGGTGCTGGAGCAGAGGAAGGGCCAGGCTGGTCAGAAAAAGAAGCAGCAGCAGAGGAAGGGCCAGGCTGGTCAGAAGCAGAAAAGGAAGGGCCAGGGGACTCTGGTTCAGCCATGTCACCTGCCTCCATGTTAGCTGGATCTGTCAAGACAGAAAGGAATATTATTGACCCTCCTGTTTATTATGCTTTATACCAAGATCACAAATACTTCTACTGATAGCACTAATAATAAATAGCAAAACTTTGTAGTAGCAAAATGATGTAGGTTTCAGCTTTACAATAATTATTTTCATGTTTCTGAGCACGTTTTTGTGTGCCACTATGTCTGGGTTTTCTTCTCAAAATCACCAACCTTCTGCCTCTAACCGCCCTGCTGCTTCTTTTTCTGGCTCCTCTGGGTGGTCATACCCCTCCGCCTGCTCCTCCTCGACCCCCATGTTGCTCGATGTTTCGCGGGGGCCGATGAAGGGTTCGAGGAAGGACAGGACAGAGGTACTTCCATTTCTGCACTTTCCCTCCTTCTGCTCCGCTCTTCCTTCTCTCTTTCTCCTTTCTGCTCTGCCTGACATATATGTCCCTCAATGTCTTCCACCGTTTTTTGCAGATCTCGTCTAAATACACAATGGGAAACTGGTAATGCGTATTTAGTACCGTAGTTGCCCTAACCCCTTTTGGCTAGCGTAGCGTTGGCTAGCGTAGCGTTGGCTAGCGTAGCTTTAGCTAGCGTAGCGTTAGCTAACATAACAAGAAAGTTAAAAGAAAAAATTTTTTTTCTATGTTTAACTGCTTACCTGGCACTCCAATATCCTCCGATATCTTCCTCCAAATCAGATCCGATCTCTTCCTGTCTTTGTAAAAAGACGAAGACGGGTCATGCAGTTCACGGACATTACATACAGCGACGATCAGTTTGTCCTCCATCTTGAATAAAAAATTTGCCGATTCCCCCATGGAAGGAGTTACTACGTCAGTACAACGTGTCGCTCTGATTGGTTGACGCCCCGCGTCTGCTGCCCGAAAGTTCAATTTTCCCAACTTGAGCAGCAGACGCCCCGACGGACCGTCGGGGCGTCCGGGCATCAGTCGCGTGGACGCGCTGATGCCAGCTGCGCCGACGCGCGCGACTTGCTGCTTGGCAGTTTGGCGCCCACTAGATGCGTAGATACCATAGACTTGCATGTAATCTAGCTGCCCTGCTGCCTGGACGCGCTGACCGGTGTGAACGCGGCTTAAGACAGAAGCACGAATATTTTTGAGATAATACCATGTACCCTTTCGAAGCTTAATTGAGTTTGAGTTTTAATTTTCACCAAATTTAGCAAGCAATTTCATTTTCTGCAACGTATTAAGCTTTTAGCTGTTAGGCAAAGCTAACCTAACATTTAACAAGAGTAATTCTGTCATAGAAGCATGTTTTGTTAATTGTTCGTATTTGATGTTGAGGTCGGAATCATATTTTGGGGGGGCATTGAGTGCTCCTCGCTTAAAAAAAAAATGCCAATAAATACTGAGCACACATATGTGAAAAGTTTATTATTAAATCCAAACGGGATGTTGTAAAAATTATTTTTAGGTTGCGCTCAAATAATTCTGGGCGGGAGCTAAGGGGGAGACCCTTTTTTGATGGGGAACACAATACATCTTGATGTAACGCCTGCTACGTTGCTATGTTCCCGGTTGTGGTCTAGTTGTTGCCGAATGTAATTTAACTACAGGAAATCCCCAGTTCGGAAATCCCCTGTCCACTAGGGCGTAGAATTGGGTACCAATATTCAGCCGCTACTGTGTCGTCACTATCAATACAACCGCTACTCGTAGTGTTTAGTCAATGATTATGGCACACAAAGGGTTAAATGTCGCCGCTCTCTGCTAGAAATCCCGCCTCTAACCCAAATATCTCTTCCTGATTGGCTGCCGGGTTCTCGATAAGTTACATGTGATTGGCTGTCCCCGCTGTCATTCCATCTGCTAATCCCAGAGCGGTAAAGCTTGTCGAACTGTTAACGTCTCAAGCTACAACGGCTAGTTGAGCCGGATGTGAGGCATCTGCGAGTGTAAGTTGTTAACACGTTTGGCATTTGTTCTGCCCGTGTCACGTCGGCTAGATGTATTTTACTGGTGTCATTTACATTTTGTGTGTGTGTCCGTTTGCGCGTGCGTGTGTGTGCGCGTGTGTGTGCGCGTGCGCGTGTGTGCTGTAGGATTTGAAGGATGTCAAAGAAAAGAAAACTGGATATAAGAGACTTCTTTAGGAGTCAAAGTGTAAGTTACTTAAAATTAGAATTAAATTAAAATATTAAAATAGAATATGCCAAAGAGATACACTTTTTAAAAGTTATTTTCTATTCTTATTCTAATTTATTCTTATTTTCATGTATTCGTGTAGAAAAGAGCAACTGTTTAAAAACATAAATAAAATTTATGGTGTAAATACAATAAAACCTCATATTCTAGATGATCATGTGATTTTATGTATCCATATTTTCTGGGGAATAAATTACACATAATAATAGTGTGAAAGTAAAGGTCTTATTTGCTCAGGCAATAACTTTATTATCAAACTGATCATTCTATCCCTAATCTGTTCGTCATGCATCAACATATTTGCTTAAGGTGACAGACAGCAAGAAGAGGCTGGAGGAGGTAGAGAAGGAGAGACCAGAGGAGGTAGAGGAAGAGAGGCAGGAGCAGATGAAGGGAGAGAGGCTGGAAGAGGTAGAGGAAGAGAGGCAGGAGTAGATGAAATGATAGAGGCTGGAGGAGGTAGAGGAGAAGGAGAAGCTGAAAAAGAGGCTGGAAATTCAGAGGTGAGGTTAAATAATGCTGGATGTGTTAGTCATGAGATTCAGCACTGTGACAGATCAAATCAAATGTATTTATAAAGTGCTTTTCATGCAAACAGCAACACAAAGAGCTTTACATGATAAAAACAATTTAAACATTAGAATAAAACAAGCCTTCACACACAACACCCATGTGGCTTTAAAACCGGAGCCTTATATCTAAGAGGCCTCATCATGCATTACTAGTGCATGTGTTTACAGTAGTTGCTATACAGTTGTCACTTTTATATTGAGGTTGATTCCTAAGGAATCTGATCCACCTGGAGAGAGTAGCAGGGAGAGTGGCAGTAATCAGGTGGATATTCTGAACAGGCCAAACCAACCTGACCCAAATAACATTCCAGCTCAACAGCTATCAAACAGGACCCTCCATTTCCAAGCGAGTTGGTACAAGCAGTATCCATGGCTGCACTATAGCACCTCCATCAAGTGTGTTCTGTGTTTTCACTGTTTTAAAACATACACCATAAAGAAAAGTGACCTGTCCAAAAAGGCAAACCCGACCTTTTCATCAAAGGGATTCAATAGTTGGAAGAATGCACTTGCCAGTTCTCAGCGGCATCAAAATAGCAAATCCCACCATCATGCAGTGACAGTTAGTGCTCAAGAGAGAAGCCCAATAGATTCACAAACTTGGAGCACTTTTGTGTCCCCACCAATCTCAAAATCAAACCTACTCCCTTGCCTGTCCGTGTCACGTTATTCAACAAACTTTCGTTTGTTAACAAATCTCACATCTGCCTGCAGCCTCTGGGTCCAACATATCACCCGTCGCGAATCAATGGCATCATCAGTAAGTCGCATTGTAGTTCTAACCTCTAATTGCACATTTACCATCACGTTAAATGCTGTATAGAAATAAAAAAAAAAGAATCATGACATTCTATGTGCTTACAGCATCTCATTCTGCTCCCGTTAATTAGAGTACAAGCAAGAAAAAATTACTACACATACACGTATGGCAGTGTTACTCTGTGTTGTTCTTGACATGGATGAAAACAATTCTGGAAAGGTAAGGCAATATGAGGCTGCATGGATTTATTGTTTACTGTATGAGAGCAGGGTGTTGTGAAAAAGCAAGGTATTGATTGGCATGGCAGGTTTAGCAGTTAATTTATATATAATTAACCTTTGAAAACATTAAGTTAGTGATTTCTAAAGTTTTTATATATATATATATATATATATATATATATATATATATATATATATATATATATATATATATATATATATATATATATATATCTTTTCCGTATGTACCTTTACTAAATCCTTGCAACAGCTTTTAAATTGTGAAACTGTAATACAAAAGTCTGTAAATTTGAATGAAAAATATAATCCAGTGGAGAGTGACAAACAGATTTACAGATCCTTTTGGGATGGACTTCTCTTCAAAAGAAATGCTATTCTTTCAAAAGAGTGTGCCATTTCTTTGATTTTGTATGTTGATGACTATGAAATATGCAATCCCCTTGGTACATCTCTTAAAAAGCACAAAATTTGTGCCCTGTATTGGATTTTAGGCAATCTGCCACCTGGTTGTCACTCTTCATTATCCTCAATTCATTTGGCTGCATTGATCAATAGCAATGATGTCAAGGTCTATGGCTTTGAAAAAGTGTTGGAACCTTTGATTAGGGATCTCATAACATTGGAACAACATGGAATTTATGTGAATAAGTTGGGTAAAACTTTGAAAGGGACATTGCGGTGTGTTGTTGCAGACAACCTTGGTGCAAACAGTATTGCTGGTTTTGTAGAGTTTTTCTTGCAAATATGTCTGCAGGTTTTTCACGGCAGATAGGGCTGAAATCCAAGAAAAGCAAGTTGGAACTGGAGTTTTCTCTCTGAGAAGTGAGGAGATTTATTCAAATATTCTGAAAACCCTTGAAGAAAATTCTTTGAATAACTACTGTGGTGTCAAGAGTAAATGTGTTCTGTCAGAAAAACTCACCAATTTTAATGTTACTAATAGTTTTCCACCAGACATTGTCCATGATTTAGTTGAGGGAATAGTTCCACTGACCTATGCATCCAGGAAAACAATTGGTGGGAACGCTCACAAAAACTGGAATTTGATCATATTTTTTCCACTGCTAATTTGACAGAAAGTTCCCACTGAGGAGCGAGGCTAGAAACTTCTTGCTGACCTGAAGGACATTGTGGAAGTTGTTGTTTCTCCAGTCCAGACTCTGTAATCCATTGCATATTTGAATTTTAAGATTTCTGAGCACAGAGTTTGATTTAAAGAGGTTTTCCCAACCTCAAACTTTCTGCCTAAGCATAATTTCTTAGAACATTATCCTCAGTTAATCTGTGAGTTTGGGCCGTTAGTTGCATTATGGACAATGCGATTTGAAGCGAAGCATAGCTTCTTCAAGAGAGTTATGAGGCATACAACATGCTTTAAAAATGTTCTTATGTCCTTAGCTCAAAGACATCAGTTTTTGATGCCACATCATCTTTACATGAGGAGCTTTCCTAAATCATCGCTGGAGGTATCAAAAGTTTCATCTCTTCCTATTGATGTATTAAAAGAGGATATTGCTTTTGTTCTTAAACAGAGACACCCAAACTTGGATGTTGTTTGCTTGGCAAAAAATGTAACTTACAGGGATCTGGACTACAAAAATGGAATGATCCTTGCACATGGCTCATTGGCAGGGCTACCAGAGTTTGTGGAAATAATCCAGATGACTGTTTTTGGGGATAAACTGCTTTTTATCGTCAGAAAGCTGAGTGCATGGTATTGGGAACATTACAGGGCCTTTGAAATTAAAAAGTGTCCTAGAGAAGATCTTGAAGTGGTGGACCCAGACGACCTAGCAGATCCATACCCATTGGCTGACTACAAAGTTGGGGGAAAGCGGCTGATTTGTCTAAAAAGATTCATACACATATAAGGTTAGTCTTTGATAGGAATACAAAATAAAATTGAATGAAAATTATTTAAAGGTCCCACATTATTTAAATTCCATTTTATCCTCTGCTTCAGAGTATTAGTTGATGGTAACCTTTTATCCCTTCAGAAGATGGAGGAAATAAAAATTGGTTGGTTCTCTGAGATAACAAGCATATAAACCAACCTCACTCTCTAGGTCTCTGTCTTTCTCATTCAGAGCACCATGGCAGCCATTACACCTGTTCGATTGTTGGTCATCTTAAATGAAGGAAACAGTGTAAGAATGGAGCTTCACAAAGGGATTCCAAACTCGCTGGAAGAACTTATCGATGAGGTCAAGACTCCGGAGGATGTCTGCCCAGCAAAGAATGTGAAGAGGCCTAGACAAGCCGAGTTCAACCATTTTCCATCTTTGCCAAATGGTGAGACTACAGATAGCTGGGAACAAGAAAGGATTTTCATTTTGGCTGAAATGCAGAAAAGAAACAATCAACAAATAATAAAAGCAAAGATGGCAAAGACATTTGGATACCACAGGCAAGAAATTGTGCACAAGCAGCCACCCACTGAAGACATCTTGGCAAGATGGCCGGCACTTCTCCAAATGGATGAGGTATGTTTTTAGATGCAATGACTGTTCTACTGTAAGAATTAAAATGACCATTGGATAAATTAATTACAGACTCACAAAAGCTGATGTAGAAGTAGACTGAACAAATCTGTAAATATTCTTTGAAAAACAAAATCGGTTAATTCCATGTACTTCTATTACAAGTTCTGTTCTACTCTCTTCATTTCAAAGATAAACGCTGAATTCCTGAGAGTGACAACACTTCCTTTGGAGGCAAAGTTTTTGGCACAGATGGACAAACACTACATCAAACTGCTACAGGTCATCAGGTGCAAGGGAGGGCGTGTGAAAGAGCAGACCACCACCACAATAGAAGTTTTGGATGAGGTATCTGTACGAGCTGAGTGGTCTCCACTGCAGAATTGTTGTGTGGCTGAGTGAAACTTTAACTAATAACAAGTGTTCTTGCTCATACTGTTGACATCACCATCAGAAGAGAAGCTATCCTGAAATCTCTGATGATCTACCTTGGTGAATCTGTTGAGCACCTCATTAAAGAATACCAGGTAAGGAGCTCCATCTCTTACACATATAGCATACACTTTTTTGGTGTATATATGTGATTTAACATGGCGGTGTTTTTTGTTTTTGTTTTACTTCCTAGCAATGCATTATTTTTTTCTGTTGGATATTTTTGACCAAATCTCTGTAAATACATGCCAAAATGAGAGGTGAAGAGGACATTTGTTGATACTTTAACTTTCATTGTAGCAATAACATCAGTGTAGTGACTATCCATCTCTTTTTTTAGTCACCCTTTGGGTGAGGGTGGAGGTAATGGTAATGATGAAAATAATAGCAGCAAATATGCTATGAGATGAAACCAAATTAAGCTGTTATAAACCGTGTGACGTCTTTTCACCGAAGATATCAATGCACTGCCAGCTGTCACTTATATAGGCCCTGCAGTGCCACCAGTGGTTGAAAGGAATATAGGTCACAGTGCGATACAACTGAAATATAAGTAAAGCATTACCAAAACAACTCACCAGTTCTCATACAACTCACAACAACGCCTGGTAACATTTTAACTTCCTGTATCACATCCCCCGTGATCAGAGCACACGTCAACAGAGCACGCTAGAATCGTGACACCCCTTATATTTTGTGTATTTCCTTATTTATCTTAAATTTTATTTACTAATCCATTTATACATGTATTGTTAATTGTGCCATGATTGTCGACCTCCATAGAGGTTGACAATCTTTTTGTTGTCCTCATTTCTAGGGATGCAACAATGCCACTTTTTTTTTTAAAACGATACAATACTGATACTTGGATCTGAGTACTTGCCGATACAGAGGACCAATGCTGATACCTCTACCACACAAAAATGCGTTGAAAGACAGTGTTTTTTTTCTTCTCTGCTTGCTACAAATAATGGTGAATTAGATGAGATAAAAAATGACCACAAAACTAATATTTCATATGAAAAATAGACAGTTTCTGTGAAATTATTGCAGAGTTTCTACAGTTTAAGTATTGGTTCATGGTATCAATTAACTAACTGATATGAGTACTTTAGAACGGTATCGATACCGGTATCATTGCATCCCTACTCATTTCAGTTTTGATATGTCTGCAGGATGTGCTGGACAGTGATGTAATGCAGCTTGAAACCATGGTGATCTTTGTGACGGGAAGAGAGGCTCCTTTCCATCCACCCACAGACATTAAGATAGTCATCGATGGAAAACAGGTCCTCAATGAAGTGCCTTCTGTTGCAACAGCCATTGCAATGTTCTTTGGACTCATTTATGCTCTCAACCTAAAATATCCCAAAAATCTGCAGTACACTCTTGAATTCATTCAAAAAGTCCTGATGGAGCTTGGCGGGGAAAAAATGTTGCCAAAAGTTTACAGACTGAACACCCAGCTTTCAAGTGGTTGAATTCCGCTTCTTACCTGATTTTTATATTTCCGTTGATGCTTCTACAAAAAAGACAAGATTGTTTTGATGTTCGTGTTCAGAGTTTGCACAAGTGTCCATGTTTTGGGATCACTGACTTTAATGTCTTAACCTCAAAAGTGATTGTATTTGCTCTTAAGTGTTTGGTTTTTAAACTGAGAAATTGGAAGGACCTTGACAGTTACAGAATGACACACCTTTTTGTGTCTATTGAAATATTGTTCGTAATGTTAAATTTTCAAACATATTTTATATGGAAACATTTGCCGGATTTGTTTTAGCCATGTTTTTTAAGTTTCCGTCCATGGGGGGATACAACAGGGTTCAGTGTTATAATTTACAATTGCACAGTTTTCTTTCATTTTAAGAATTAGGTTTGATTCTCTAAAGCAGAGTAGTATATTCGGATGAAAATTTGTTCATGGAACAATAAATATTGTATTAATGAAGAAATGTGTTCTGACTCTGTTTAAACCAAAATATAATTCTAAGGTTTAATTCAGCTTTATTAGATTGCGAACCTGAAGTATTTGTCTGAGACAACTTTAAAAAAAAAAATTGGATCAAAGATTCAAAAATGGTTTCATCGAGTTGACATTTTCAGGTTAGATATAGTCGAAAAAATAAAAAACACAACTCCTTTGTTTTGATTTGGAAAAACCTTAATTAATTGGATTGCTTCACCTCAAGGAATCAGTTTAACTGAAGTAAAAAAAATTAGGTTATACTAAATTATTTATTTACATTGAGCAAATGCAAAAATATTAGGTGTGACAGATTACTTCAATTTTTTTAAGTTAAGTCAATGTTCTATTTTTTTCAGTGTATATACAAACCACTTCACAGTCCAGCCAGGACAAAGCAGACATATGTTGCTGAGTTCAACATGTCGGTGGTAGAGACTCAGGCAAATGCAGCATTACATTATTTATAGGCAACTAGTCATCATATCTTCCACTCCATGAAACACTTATTAATGCTCAGTAGTCCACATATGGTTCTTTAATGTAACCGCATTGCACTAAAATGAATACATTTTAATTCAGCTGAAACAGATAGCCTAGTGTATCCCAAATGTTTAAAAATTAACATTTTTATATAACATAATAATTAGGGCCTTTCTTTTTTAGGTGGAGCTGTGGCTTAAGCTTTATTCTTTAATGTCATTTTTTAAATTACATTACTTTTATACTTTTAAGTAGTTTTGAATCCAGTACTTTTTTACTTTTACTTGAGTAAAAAACTTGACTTGATAATTCAACTTTTACAGAAGTCTTTTTAAACCCTAGTATCTATACTTCTACTTGAGTGTTGAATATTAATACTTTTGACACCTCTGCAAGGCATGGTTTAATGTGACAAACGTGGAAACGTTTAAACTGCTAGAATGCTTGCAAGGTACTGTATTAACATTACAAATGACTTGGGTCTAACTGCAGGGTCAACATGGTTCAGTAGGTTTTGGGTGTTCATTTTATTTCCTTTTAAAAACTTCCTTTCCTTGAGTGCAGGTAGCATGAAAAACAATTGTATGGTGCAGTAACATGATTTCAGTTCTGCAATGAAAGTCTAGTTTTAGACGATTCACAAAACTTCCCCAAGACATCTCTCTTGGTGCTCCAGCTGAAAGTTGGAGGTTTGCAGTAATCAGCAGGTGAGGATTTTTGGAGGAGGATCAAGTAAGGAGAAGGACAAGTAAACAATGTTGTCTATGTTCAGGTTTTCTGTGGTTTGTTGTGCTAAGAAACAGAATTTAAATACTGTATAACTTAGAGAAAACAGGGCAGACAAGACATTTTATAGTTATATATCAGTCCAGCATTACTTTCTTTCAGAGATGAGTATGGGAATATAAAAATAATGAGTTTTCTGAACAAGCTTAGGTTTCATGGCTCATTTAGGTATGACTACACTCTAATGCTAAGAATTTAATTAATTTATTCTATATATATATATATATATATATATATATGAACCTATTATTTCATGGCAAACAACAAAAAAGCTGTAAGCTGTCTTTTTTATTCCTTCTATGTGTTAGTGAACAAGCAGATATAGCAATTACAAATGCAATGCAAATAGACTGAGATAGAAGCTGACAGTGACTCACCTTAAATACTCCATGAAACGTATTTTTTTTAAAGGTATATGTGTCTACATGTCTCCAGCTATCTGAGCTTTGAAAAACTTTACCACCTGTCACTTTAAATGCTGTCAGAACATGTTGGCATAAATGTCACTGCTGCTATCAAACATGTTACTGAGAAAACACACATATCACAGCTGCTACTAAACATTAAAAAAGGTCACATAACAACTGTCTCCCCCCAGTTATAATACTGCAACCTAAAATGTGACTGTTTGACAGTCTTCCTTAGGAAGATGGGTAAATGCAATTTGTTTTCAAGCAAAAAGGGATGCCTCCAGAAGGTATTGTACATGATGTCCAGATGGGGACCTCTAGGAATCTTGAGGGGGCACTCCAAAATCAAGATCCAAAACAGATCAGAAGTTATATGTTGGTATGTTGCTGCAAGAACAAAAACATCTTGATTCTCTTTCGAAAACTTCTAACCCAAAAAATCAGTATGTTAATGTTTTCAAGTGCCTGTAGTGAAAAGTGAAAACATATTTGGGCTTGAAAAGTATCAACCTCAGAACAAAAGCCAAAGACCGTGTAAAGTTGCTGGCTGCAGATTGAATACATTTCAACATTACAGATTTAGCTTAAATGGAATCTAGCCATAATGACCATTAGAAGATAGACAGGAAGCTTGCAAACCTTAGAACTGCATCCTGACTGTGAAGCACACGGGTGGCAGGATGTGCTGCCATTTTGCTGCAGGAGGGACTGGTGTACTCTACAAAATAGGTGGCATCATGAGGAATGCACATTTAGTAGAAATATTGAAACCACACCTCAGGACATCAGCAAAGAGGTTAAAGCTTATGTGAAAATGAGTCTTCCAAATAGATGGATAATGATCATAAGCGTACCCAGATAAAGATACAAAGTAGCTTAAGGACAATTGAGTCAATGTTTTGGAGAAGCCGTCACAAAACTCTGATCTTTGTCCTAAAGTACATTTCTATGTAGGGCTAAAAGAAAATCTGGAAATTTCTGCAGTTAAAAATATTAAAAACTTGTAAATATCCTCTTACTATTCTGCCTTTATAAGCAAATACAAAAAAACAACAACATTGTAATCCTAACTGATTTTAAACTGCAAAGTTTTATTCGAATTATTTTAGTCGATCACAAATGTATTAGAAAAACATCCATTGATTTGATATGATAGAACAGGCGAAACTAGCATGCATGATTTTAAAATACCGGTAGCCTACTAAGTGCTCATGGTATTTTGAGGAGGGAGAAAGGGTAAGGCCAGGAGGGAGTGACAATCAAAAACCGAGACTAAAAGAGGAAAAAAGAAATCCTCTTTAAATAAATGAGTAAATGACAACTCATCCAAGTTTGTACTTCTCCACATTCAAACTGTAGAAATCTGCATATATACAAACTATGAGAGACTCCTTCTCTGCAGCCGTTGATAGATGCCTCCAGCGGTGTTGCTCTCTGCAACAAAAGAAGGCTACATGGTGAAAACGGCTGCTGGCTGTGCAAGTCTCTAACTGTGTGAACCGTAAATGTAGCGCATTACATTTTTGACACGCACTTTAAAAGTGTTTTCTGAATGAACAGATCCTATAATGTCTTCTTCTCCTGCTGCTTATTAGAACTAGACCACCTGCTTGTCAAAATAAAATAAGTCTTTTATGTAAATAATTCATATCCAGTAAAGCTAATCTTCGAATCTGAATGAGAAAAAGATTTATATTTTCCCCTATAATTTCGATGCAGCCATGTGACTGTCTTGTTTGAACTTCCTAAAAATCCCCATTTCAAACAACCAACAGTGTAAGTCTTTGGTTTAAAAAAAATGCTTAGTGACAAAGAAGAGAAAGAACTGTTAAAAGCAAGGTGTGAATTTTTCATGGGGTGAAAAAAGTAGACAGGTCTCAGTTTCTCCATCTCATCAATAAGGCATGAGAAAAGGATAGAAAACAAAGAGCAGCTGTGTATTTGCACAACACACGTTGATGAATGCTATTTTGTACACAGCGTGTGTTGTTTCTGCAGACAAAGATCTAGCAGAAGATCACTGAAAATAAAGTTTCTCACCAGCTAAAAGCTTGGGTTATGACCTTCTTACCTTCAACTCTTTTATCCAGAAAATAACAATCAGTCGGAAAAGAAAGAGAGAACAAATAAGGTATGTCTCATGTAAAAAAAAAAAAAAAAAAAAGCAACTTCAGTGTGTCATCTATGCAATGACATGGTTGCAAAACAACCGCCGTAATTAACTGCTGCGTCAAGGTGCCTGTAATGCCCTGGGGTGTGTTACCTGGCTAGGGCAGATTCCTCCGGAGTTACTGTCTCATTCCCTTTTGGGGAAAAATTTTATTCTACAATGACATCAGTCTGGCAAAGAGTTGCATTTTTCTATTTTTTTCAGCATGGACTGCACGAAATATTAATAAGGCTCGCTTGTTCTGTGTGAGGACAGATTACTTCAGAGAGAGAGAGACTACTTACTCCCAGGAGGTGTCCCACCAGCAAGCTGCATCTGACCGATTTATTCTCCGGACAACCAACAGAGACACTCTAATCATGGTAAGAGCTGACTCTCTCTTTCTCTGTGTGTCTGAGTTACATGGTTATAAAGGAGATGAAGTCCGTGGGGCTTTTTTTTTAAACGCTTTGGTCGATAAACTATTTGAGGTCTGCACGATCTACTTTACTGTAAGTTTCAGTGCCGCCCGCTTTAGTTGGCTGGAAATTAGGGTGTTTGTGCAGAAAGCTGCTTCACTATTTCCGAGGGCTCCTTAAGCCGAATATAAAACTGAAACGAGTTTATAGCAATATAAATAAACAAATACATTCATACGGAGTCGTGTGTGTTTTGAAAACATCTGGACATAAAAATAAAATTAAAATGTAGGAAATAATAATACAAAAATCAACTGTAATCAGGACCACTCCCATCTCTACCTGTAGACGATTAAGTCAACATACAGGTAGAAATAAAAGCTTATTAAAACAAAAGCTACCGGTTTGTATGCCTTTTATTTTGTAAAACACACCAAAAGCCACATAAGACACGAGAAGTTAAGAGTTAAGTTCCTCGACGCCGGGCATGGGGTGAAACACATGCAGAGCTGAACCAGAAACAGAAGAGCTGAATTCTACAGGCTTTGAAAGTCACACATACCCTGCGTCATTTCCCGTGGAGCCTTCGCTTGATCAAATAAATGTCAGAATTTTCAAATGAGTTCACATGAGAGTCAATCACGTTATTGAACTATTCTTTAACCAACCAGTTTTAGAATTCTACTTATTCTGACTTCTCGGTGTTTGCTTGTTTTTTGTTTTGTTTGTTTCTTTGCTCCTTTTGCACCTTAATCTTTATGATCAAACTAACTGGAGTGGTCTGAACTTGCACTCTTATCTCAGCTTCTACTGTACTGACATTTATGTGAGGTTTTCACTTGTCCAGGCATGCCATGTTTTGACATTTACCAACATGTCCCAGTTTGCTACCAAACTTGTACTACTCGTGGTACTCGGACTCCCTTCAGTGGTACTCAGGAGACATTTTTGTTACCAACAAATTTTCAATGTCATGCAGTAATATATTCATTTTCCATAACTTATCACATTTTGTTACATTATGGCCACAAACATGAAGGTGTTTTATTGGTACACAAAAAAAAATCTGAAAATGGTGGTGTCCATGTGTATGTAGCTCCTTTTATTCCATACAATTGACTTGAGAGGTCACTAAATTGGTAAATATTATTTATTCTCAGTAGAAATAGAGTTGTTTCATGAGGGTCTGAGAGGTTTGTTAGAGAACATTAAGTATCATGAACACTAAAGAACACAGTAGACAGGCCAAGGATACAATTGTGGGTAAGTTTAAAGGAAATGTACCATAGCCTGACTGTGGATCTAAACCGATTGACTGTCCAGCTAAGACTCCCTTGGTAACTCTGGAGGAGCTGCTGAGAATCAGAACTCAGTTGGAAGAATTTATCGAAATGCCAGCTGTTAGTGGTGTAGAGAGAAGGGCTTTTTAAAAGAAAGCGATTAGAAGTCCTCTTTGCACAGTCAATGAAATGGACACAGTACGCATTTATAAGGAGTTGATAGAAACTGCAACCAGATTTTTTACCTTCTTTCTGAATGCTTTGTGTGGTGGAAAAAAAAGCATCCTCATAACCCTGAACCCACCATCCTCACTGCCACCTATGATGTAGGCAGCTTGTTTGTAGCATGCTTGTTTGTCTGCAGTAGGGACAGGGAAGCTGATCAGAGTTAAAGAAAATATTAATCCAGCTAAATATTCCTGCAGAAAAAGTGAAACTGAGACAAAAGATTCACCTTTCCGCATAATAACCCTAAACATACAGTCAGAGCTAGAAGATAAGACTTCAGCATATGTCAGAATGACTGAGTCAAATTCCAGACCTAAATCTTATTCACAAGATGTGGCAAGTCTTGAAAACTGAATCAGTTCAATTCAATTCAATTCAATTCAAAAATAATTTATAAATCCAAAAATTAAATGTTTTTGTAACTCATATTATCAGAGTTTCTTCAAGGATTTGTTGTAGATGCTGATCGCCGTGGGGAGGGATGATCTCCTGTAGCACTCTGCAGATCTGAAGAAGCCTCTGACGGAAGACACTCTGTTATTGTAAGACAGTCTGATGAAGAGGGTGCTCAGGGTTGTCCATCCATCCATCCATCCATCCATCCATCCATCCATCCATCCATCCATTATCTGTACCCGTCCTATGCAGGGTTGCGGGGGGTGCTGGTGCCTATCTCCAGCAGTCACAGGGCGAGAGGCAGGGTACACCCTGGACAGGTTGCCAGTCCATCGCAAAGGGTTGTCCATAATGTTCTCAATTTTATGGAGAATAATTTTTTGCACACTAATCTCCAAAGGATCCACAGCATCCAAGCTGTTTGTCAACTATCTCTCATTGCCCATAATGATCGATGAAAGAAATGTTTTGAATTTCCTCCATGAGAAATGAGATGAGATTGAACTCTATTCATTTCAGTCTCACAATGTATCATGTATCTCACAATGTATAAAACAGGCAGAGACAAACCCTTAAAGAAAAGCTGTAACTGCAACAAAAATACTAATGCACATCATACCTTTCAGATTTTTATTTGTAAAAATGATGATGATAACATTGTGGAAACAACACATGCATTTCCTCTCATTTCACGTTGCACTTCTTTGCATCGGTCTATCACAATCAGTCCCAATAAAATATGATGAAAAATGTGGTTGTACCTTTAGAAAATATTAAAAAACTGGATATGGAGGAAAAAAATGAATATGAATAATTTTGCAAGGCAATTTTATTTGTATAGCACACTTTTAACAACAAGGTAATTCAAGGTGCTTTACATGATTAATGGATAAAATAAAAAATAGCAATAAAACACAGACAAAGCATATAAAGTAAAAACAGCAATAAAGCAAGAAGCACACACAAAACATATGATACATGAAAACATTACTCAAAGGCAGCTCTAAACAAATGGGTTTTTAGTGGTGATTTAAAAAAAACTCAGTGTTTCAGCAGCTTTGCAATTGTCTGGAAGTTTGTTCCAGATTAGAGGAGCATAGAAACTGAAAGCTGCTTCTCCATGTTTGGTTCTGATTTTAGGGATGTTGAGTAGACTGGAATTAGAGGACCTGAGTGGTCTGGTGGGTTGGTATAGTAACAGTAGATCTTCAATATACTTTGGTGCTAAGCTATTCAGTGATTTATAAACTAGTAAAATTATTTTGAAGTCTATTCTCTGAGCTACAGGGAGCCAGTATACGGACTTAGAACTGGGGTGATGTGCTCTACTTTCCTGGTTCTAGTGAGGACAGGAGCAGCAGCGTTCTGGATCTTTTTAGACTTTTTAGACATCCCTGTGAGGACGCTGTTGCAGTAATCAATCTGACTAAAGATAAACGCATGGATAAGTTTTTTGCGGTCCTGTTGCGACATCAGTCCTTTAATCCAAAAAAATGTTCTTCAGGTGATAGAAGGCTTACCAAATTATTGCCTTTATGTGACCTTGGAGGTTCAGGTCTGAGTCCATTACTACACCTAAATTTTGGATCTAATCAGTATTTTCTAGCTGTATTAACTGAAGCTGTGTGGTGACTCTTGATTGTTCCCCTTAAGGTCCAAAAGTAATTTGTCACAAAACTCCCCCAAGTTGAACTGGTTTTGTATGGCCAAAACAGCTAAGTTTTTAAAAACTCTTAACTGTAGCTATTTGAATAAAATGGGCATTTTGTGTGACCAACGGTGAACCAGGTTAAATAGTGTTTCCCTTTGCTTTTGACAGTAGTAAGAGACATTTGCATTTATTGTTCAGTAAGATGCAAAGTTAAACACAGTCTTTAGTATGTGTTATATCTAGTCAATAAAACATGAACTATCCCATCTTACACTGAATCTCTGAACAAAACATTTATTAATGGATACAAGTTTTAAGATAAGAAAACCAAGCTAACTGAAAATGCTCAGAATAAGCCCAAAAATGATGGCAAAGCCTCTGACATAAAACAAAGAGAGACAATCAAAGCTAAGATGCTATTTACCAGCTATTTACTCTACTATTTAACACATGATGGGGTGCTTTATGATCAGTATTTCCATTTACAGCTCTGATCTGTTTGTTTGTTTATGTCAGTTAAGCTTGTTGCCTTGTATAAAGGCCTTTTATTACCTGCCATACTGGATGTACTAGATGAGTGTGGGGGCACAACAATACTTGACGTTCATTCTTTATGTTGAATAAATGAAGCACAAATTAGTTGTACTGATTCATTAATGGACTGGCTTAATTGGTTTTTATTCTGCTGCTGAAGTACAAGGCACAGCCGACTGTACAGCGGGGGTTCTCAATCAGAATAATACATATTCTGCAAAGACACTAATACAAATTATATGATGTGACGCAGCCCAGATTGTTGTTCTGGTTCCATGTGTCATCACATTCAGTCTGGATGTTGGAGTATGAACAAAACATTAATATATAGTTTCTGTTATTGCTTTATATCTATAAAATGTACATGTTCAGAGGTGATTTAGTTGAGAGGTTTCTGTCTGTATAAATTGCAGTTTGGGGAGGGCTTCATCTCCTGCAGAGAACTTTCTGTATTGATTTAATTTCTTCTCAAAGCTAAGCGGTGGCACTTTATATGACTGTAATGTCTTCACTTGAATTTACTTAAACATAAAGGCTGAAGATCACAAAACAAGGGCTAAAACACCCAGTTTTATTGAGGTAATAATCATTTAACAGCTGATTAATTGATGCAGTACATGTATCTATTTCCCATTCAACATTTGTGATCAACAAATTAATTATTTTTTTTCTGTTTTATGTAATTTGTTAGTTTATGGGATTTGCTGTTTACTGTCTAGAAATGTTTTGTTTATCGCTTGTACAGACAAAACTGTCTGATCAGACTCAAACAATGATGCTTTAGTCTGACATACTTGATATCCTTATGATGCAGATTTGTTTTACAATGCTCATAACAAAGCTAGTTTGGCACAATATAATATAAATAGTCAGTAATCCATTGACCATTCATGCATAATCTGCCTGTCATAAAACAGAATTATTGGTTTTCACATTTCTTTACAAACATCTTTCTTTAGTCTTCGTTAATAAACAACAAAAGAGCTGCCAATAAGTGTATTAAGACTAATTCAGATGTTTAAAAGTTGCAAGGTAGATGAGTTATTAGAGCAGTGAAAGACATGTTAAAGCAGTAGTAAAACAAGAAGTGGAATTGTTTTCTAAGTTTCTATTATATCAAAAACAAAACAGAAAAGCTAAATGAAAAATACATTACTATCACTGGCCAGAAATGGTTGAAGGTACAGTATTGTGGTATTTACCTTTTTCCCCTCAGAACTTCATATTTCCAAGTTTGAATTATTGATATTAATAATAAATGTATTTAAATGCTATATTTACGATTTAAAACAACAAGAATATGGTCTTCATGCTGATTTTTGTGGAAAAACAGCAAAGTATGCGGTTCAAATAAATTATATTTATTTTTTGTTTTGTTTTAGTGTGTTTTTCCTTGTTCATTTTCTTGACAATACCCAAAAGGTTGAAATAACTTGCGAATAGGTAGATGGAACAAAATTGTAATAATCCACCTAGGTTTTTAAAAATACAAAAACGACGATAAGAATACGATTGAAAATATAAAAAGAAACTGATATGTTAAACTATACCTGAAAAGAACTGAAAGCTGATCAGCAATTCAATTAAAGTGAAAAATAAAAATAAAAGTTGGACATCAGCCAGACTAACAAAGAAGTCCAAAATGAAAACGCAACTGGGCGGCTGACGTGGAAATATTATTCGATGACTCACTCCTAAATAACAGCGATGTATAAAGTTGACGGAGCAGCATTTGAACGCATCATTCGAAGCACTGGGCTGCGCGCTGGCGCTCCGATGGAGGAGGGCAGAACTTTTTAACAACACGCGTTCACATCGCGCTCAAATAGTTTGGGGATGCTCGACTGGAGAACCGAAGGAGTACGCGACATGTTCATCACTGTTACACTTTAGTGGAGACTGTATCCTGGACTTTCTATCAGCTTTTTGTATAAAAGAGGGGAGAGAAAAGTTTTCTTCAAGATTTAAGGGTGAGTTTATCCTAAATTGACATTCCAGACTTTTTGATATTTTAGAAAGTCAGGTATGAGCTCTCACTTTGATGAGGGGTTTGCCTTTTTCAAGATCTGCTCTTTCTTAATGCTATTTGTGACGGTGGAATGATTTTGTGTTTGTCTTATGCTCTGTAGGAGTTTTTGTTCTAAACCAAAATCATGTTCACATCCTACATAAAGACTCTCAATGATATGGTATTTTCCACGGTAAGCGTGCAGGTTTATAAGCACCACTGCATGTCTTTGCATTGCTAAGAGATGCATGGCTGCAGTAGAAATGTCTTTGAATAGCACTTACTTGTCTTTAAATCCCAAAGCTTGCATACTCTTCCTTTGGTGATAGACAGATTTGCATGTGCTCAGATACATGCAATTACTTGATTTTTAAAATTTATTTTATAATTTTTTTTATTTAGTTATTTTATGTATTATATTGTGCATTTACAGACAGATATTTATGCAAGTTGTTTTTGCTTTGGTCTGCTTTTTGCTTTAGTCTGAGAGCCCTGAGGAACAGCCGAGTACTGGAGTCTTGGGCCGTATTGGCAGCTGGTTCTCTCCATGGAAGGGAAATTCTCCAAAGTCCTTGGATGGAAATTACTTCTCAGCTTCTGATTTCACTCAGAGGAGAGAAGGTGAAGACAAGAGTGAGGATTCTGTGAGAATTGGAGCAGAGGAGCAACAGTGGCAAGAGGGGGATGCTAGTTCACTTGGCCTCTTAAAAGAGTTTCTACCTTGTGAAGTGAAGGACGCCACGCAGTCTGCCCACAGAGACAACTCAGTTGTGTGCAGCACTGAGAAAGGAGAGGGAGGTCCAAAGGAGGAGGAGTTTGCTGAGAGGTGGAAGCAGAGAACAGGGCAGGGCAAAGAAACAGAGGACAACAGCAGTACTCCTTCAGCAAGTGGGAATCCTGAGAGGAATGTCAGTCATCTGACACATCTCTCGTCTTCGTCTAAACAGGGAGTGGCGTGGGACTTTGACCAGGCCCACACCCGGCCACACGCACTGAGAAAAACACAGGCTCAGACAGGTAGGAGACTCCATGTGTACTTGGAGGAGACTAGCGTGATTAAATGTGGCCAGGACACCTGTGCTGGAAAGGAAGTTGTTTGCAAAACTGTTAAAAAGAGCTTACAAGTCCTCCGGAAGTCAAAATCCTCACCAAGTTTTGATTTAACAGCCAGTTCAAGTCCAACAAATGCTGAGAATAATGTGAGGCCAGCTGCTGGGGGACAAAGTTATTACAGTGTTCTAGGGGGAGTCTCGCTCAAAACACACAAAGACTCGTGGTTAGAGACTGAGACTGAGCAAACAGAGGCAGACGACATGGGACGTAAAAACTCAGGTAGAAGGAGAATTAGGAAAAATTCTCAAGGGGATGGAGTCAAAAGCCCCACAGGAAAAAATCCCAGAAACACTCAATCTGCAGATGGACTCCCTCCAGCACATAACTCTGCAGACTGTCCACAGGACAAAAGTTCAAACACTCACCTGAAAAAGGCATCCACGGACTCCTCCTTAAAGGCAAGCCCCTCCTTACTGGTCTCACCTGAAGGAGAAGAAAGCAAAATCTCCTCCACAGATATGACCAAACAGTTGGACAGACTCCAGAACTCAATCTCAGTGTCTGCAGCCAGCCAGACTCACAAGGTGGACGTGGGAGCAGACATGGACGAGGATGAGAGCCTTTACAAAGTACAGAGGAAGACGGAAACACCAGAGTCCAAACGCAGGAGCATAAAGGTTTCTAAAAGTGAAGTTAAGCTTTTTTCAAAAAATGTTCCTCTTAAACCACAACAAAACCCAACGGCAGATCATTTGGATTTCAGCAATACATTAAAGGATATCACAGAAGAAGAAAATCCCAAAACAGAGACTGATTCAAGGTAAGTTCAAGTTTTAAGTAACTAAAATTTGTTCAGTCCACACACAACACCAATTCGTTCGAAGGTAAATAGTTAAACATTTAGGCTGAGTTGCAGATTTCTGGTAAATGTCACTTCACAGACATTTTCAGTGCAGGTAACTGGTGTGGGTGGAATTGACTCAGGTATATCCACAGAGAGACAAAGGTATGAGTCATAACACAAAGTTCAGACCTGAGCATTAGGACTGGACTTGTAAAAGTGTAGCTGAGATTTAAATTAAGGTCAGATAATATTCCCTGAAGATTAAATGGATATTTGTTCATAGAAAGTATTTGGTTTTAAGACAGTTTTCCTAAAGTACTGCATTATTTTGAATGTTTCAGATGTTTTCCTTTTGTTTTGCACAGTGCTCCAGACCCAAAGAAGGTTGCTGAAGAGCCCAAATCTGTTGCTGGCCGGATTGCAGATAGAATTAGCCTGTTTGAGCAGAGAAAACGAGATGGGGGTGTTAACAAGACCTTCCAGACTCCAAGAAGTGCTGATGTCTCCCCAACCAGAACTGTCTCAGACAGGTTTAAAGCTGACTTCCTTTTGTCTGAGCAGAGGTCAAAATCTGCTGAACGTCATGGCAGCCCAAGGTCCGGCATTAAGTCAACTGATGGGGAGAAACCAATGACAATCAAGGAACGAATGAGAAAATTTGCAGAAGCATCAAAGTCACATGCAAAACCAGCTCCGACTCAAATGCCACCTTTAAAAGGAACGTCTGAAAAATCCCACAATTCTGAGACAGTTCCAGTATCAAAGTCATCAGAACTGGATATTCAGGATAAACTTGAGACCAAAGAGCCAATACAAACAAAAACAAAGTCAGAGATAACATCAAAACCAGTTGAACAGGACATTTCTGCTGTAGGGGTTCAGATACCCCCTCAACAGTTGCAGCAAAGGGAGTCTAAAACTAATGAAACAGAATCAAAGGATGTAGATCAAGTCACACATTCCAGCACTATTGTAAAAGAGGATCCAGGAGATTCTGCATATACTACAAAAAATATAACCTCACAGCCCAAAAACCCAAGCAGAACAGGCTCCAGGTCTAAAAGAAGCAAAAATAAAGAAACAGCTAGTCCTGTCAGCCCAAATGTACAAATGCAGCCACAAGTTTCTGATGTACAACAAGATGAAGTCCAAAATGCAGAGGAGATGCCATTTACCACCAAACAACTTCCAAAAACAATCACATTACCAACTCAGAAACTCCCACAAGATGCATCAGGAATACAGCCTTGGACAGAAACTAAACAGGATGAATTAAAAATTGAATCGGGGGGGGCTGCTGACTCACCTGTCAACAGAGATGAAACTGATCATGCTAGCTGTAGCAGTAAAACAAAAGGGACTGTTGACAAGGAGGCTGAAATTCTACCCAAACAGGAGGAAAAATCAGAGGAACAGAGCCTTACATTTACACAAGACAAAGAAAACCCATCAGAGGTCAGGAGTCAAACTTCAGCCTCCTCCTCAACAATACCTCCTTCAATTAAACAGCATCTTGAACCACCATCTGCAGCAAATCTGGAGGTGTCTGCAGAACAGTCCAAATTAGATAAAGAATTATCAATGCAGCTTGAATCAACAAGTAAGCAGGAAGACGGTGCTGCAGCAAGAGAGGAAGCAGAAAAAACCCAGCTTCCTCCAAGAACAGACACAGTGCTAATATGTCAAGCTGAGACTGAAGACGTGCATAAATTAGAAATAATGAACTGTGGAAGTCTACATCATATTGAGGAGAAAGAAACAGAAAAGTCCCAGCAACTACTGCTTTCAGACAAAACCCCAACAAAGGGTGATATTTCAGACAGTGGACAAAGTATCTTAGGGAAAAAGCAGAGTTCTGAAGAATCAAAACAACCAACAACAGCCTGTCAAGTGTCAGAAAATACAATTGGATCATCAGCCCTCCCTGTTGAAACACAAAAACCCAGTGAGGTGGTGAGTCTACCTCCGGAGAAAGCTGCTATTTGTACAGTCATCCAGACTAATGAGGCTGTGAGTGCAACAGAGAGTGATAAAGAGCCACATAAGGCAGAGTCGGCCACAAATGTGCCTCCTGAGTCACAAACAGAAGTCACAGAAAGCTCTGGAATACAAAGTGAGCTGGTGGCGAGACAAGTCAAGCCTGATTCTGTATCCATGGAAAAATCAGAGAATTCACTTGATGACTCATGTACACATGGAGCTAATGATGCTGAGCTCTCCGAGTCAGAACCTATTACAAAAACAGCCACACCAGATGAGGGAGCGAAAGCAAAAGGCCCTAATGACACTCTCATGGTGGCACCTGCTCAGGTTGACGTGACATACAAGGAAAATACAGATTCAGCTACTAAAGATTCTTCTTGTATTTCTGACAATCAATCTACAATAGGCAAAGGTCTCAGGGAAGATGACAGGGAAAAAGAAACCCCTCTGCCATCAGTGCAAGAAAATTTGACAGAAATAAGGAAGCCAACTCCTAGTCAAACATGGTCTGAGGAGTCAACAAGAACAGAGAGTAGTATTAGTGTCTCTTCACTCAAGGATGCAGAGAAAATAACTCAGAGCCCCACTGATTGCATAACACTTTGCTTGACAGGTAGTGAAAAAGAAAATGCAGCGGAGAGCAAATTCACTCTCCCAGCGAATAAACCTTCACCTGTTGCTAATGGAGATATCTCCTCACATTCACATCTCGGCAAAGTCATAAAAGAGCCAGCAAACAACACGTTGAGTCAAATTCCAATAGCTCCTTTACCCCCAGAGGCTAATAAGCTGATCTCAGACTCAATTCACCATTCATCCATGAGGAAACTGAATTTGCCAAGGGAGCTAAAGAAAGATAATTCCTTCCAACAGCAAGAGACACCATCCAGCTGGCTAGATGTAGATGTTCCCAAGCACAAGCTGAAATTCCTGGAGGCAAAACTGACCTCCTCTGGAAGTGAGAGCAACCTGTTAGACACTTCTGGTGAGCTAGATGATGATGATTTTGTTGAAAGAATAAAGAAGCTCTGTGCCCCATTCTCCCTCCCGCCCCGTAAGCACAGCCACCTTCGGACACCTCAGCCTCCTTTTGTGATGCCGGCCATTAGGGAAGTCCGCTTTGAGAAGTCATTTGACCCTGAGGAGTTCACGTTTGGCTTGAGGAAGAAGACAAAGTTCACTTTAGAAACATCTCCGAGCCTTTTAGCCAATCTCCAGAGCCCAGAGACAAAATCTGGCCTGATACCCGCTAGGGTGAGCTTTGCTGACAGGAGCCTGCTGCTTAGTGGCTTTGATAATCACTCTCGCCTCAAGGACAAGGACGCTGGAAAGACTGAGGAAGAGGGAAAGGAAAAGAAAGAAAATCAAATAAAAGTCAAATCTCGCTTGGAGATGAGCTCTGTCCTCAGCAGTCTCACCTCCTCTCTTATTAAAGGTAAGAAGAGTGAAGCTCAGGCTGAAGGCACCAGCTCAGACAGTGTGTTGCCTAGCGAAACCCCCCAGCTCAGCCTTCTAACTTCACCCCAGACGGCCCCTCCAAGCCTGACAGCCTCAGCTGCAGTCAAACAACCAGCAGCCAAGCAGAATGAAGAGGAAACCCGCGTTGCAGAGACTGTGGTCAGTGACTCAGGTCCTCCACTTCCTGCTTTTAACGACATCAAGCTGCCTGACTATTTAGAGAAATACCTCCCAAAGGATCAAGCAAAAGCAGTGCCGGGCGTACAAGGACGGGACCAAGTCAAACCAGAGGTTAGTTTTAATCTCAATAAAAATAATGTTAATGTCACGACTATTGAAGCTAAATATAGTAAAACAAAGCTATAAGCTCAAAGCTATGAGCGGAAAGGGGAAGGTTCGTGTCAACGTGAAAGAAACGTATTAAAAGTAACCTGAGGACATTTTAATAAGCTCTAAGGCAAAGACTTAACCAAACTAAACTATAAAGTATATCTTGTTATGTCTCAGCTTGCAGGGAAAATGGCATCTCTGTTGTCTGGAGGCAAGGCAGAGGAAGTCATGAAACCAGGTCTGGTGCTTCCTGACTCTGCAGCTCCAAGTTTTCTTGGGATTCCTCCAACCACACACCCTCCACATCTTTCCAAAGAGCATTTGTCCCAACCACACCAGGCACTCAGAAATACTGTAAGTACTTCACAAGCATGCTGCTGCAGGATGCTTTGTTGTCTTGTGCAACTGATTAATCCCCTACAGTTAGAAGTATCAGGTTTCAGTTGTTGGTGTAGCTAGAGACTGTTTTAAGTGCAGTATCGATAAAGCTGCACCTCATATATCTTTTAAGGAAACAACTTTTTGTTCGTTCTTTAAAGGACAGCTTTTACTTACATTCTGTTACTCTTCTTGAGAACTGGACTTTTCTTGTTGTCCAGTTGCCTTCATTTAAACTCAAGAATATCATGTCCTGGATGACTGAGAATCTACACCAACATTCTTTTATTCTATTTTGTACCACCTTTTTCCTGTATCCCTATCAGATTTATAAATAAAGGAACTTTTATTCAACTATTGAGGATTTTGGTAATCCTTTAAGGCTGAAACCACTTTTACCAGACATACCGCAGAAATGTCTCCACAATTAGTAAGAGTTTTGTTTCAAGTTAACTATTAAATTTTGCAATCAGTGACTCTGAAATGACAAAACCTGATAGAGGTTTATCCCTATTTTTGCTTCCAAGCATGTATCCCTAACTTTTATCTTAGTTTTCACTAAGAAACAGCAACATACTGTTTGTTGATGTGCAGCTACATATCAATAAAAGTTTAGGTTTTTACTAAATTTCATATTCCTAATTTAGATTTTCCCTTCTAATTATTGATCATCTTATTTGTATAAATCCTTATATAGAGTTCATGCTTGACAGTTACCATAAGGTCTGGCTGTATTTTCAAAAGCAAGGCATTACAACCAAGACAGTCAATTAAAATGGCAAGAACCTTAACTTTACTTGTCTTAAATTTGTTTTCGAATTGGTTTCCTGATTTTCTCGTGGAAAGAACAATATAATTTTGTTGTAAATACACATGAATTCATGTAAAATGTTATATTTAGAGAGACCCGGGTTTGTGGTGGGTAATACATTTTTCCACTGCCAAACATTTAGGCATGCTTGCACATTTGTTTGCAAATCTAAGAAGTGGGTTATTATAGACTTATGGTTGACAAAGTTATTTGGTTTTGTCTTGTTGCTTGAAATTTCTAGTTTTAAAACCATTCCTGTTGTATTTGGAGCATGTGCTATCTTGTTTTTGTCAGATTTTCCTCAAATTGGGCAGTTTCAGTATGCAAATTAGAGCTGTGTACTCCCAAATGTCTATAAATAATCTTTAAAGGTCAGGTTATTCTGCAGAGATAGAGCAGCTGCACAAGGTTACATCAATTACCATGCTTTGCATTTTGCAAATGTTTGACATGCTTCATGGCACTTGTCACAATCCTAATTATGTGCTTTTGTGTTCCAGATAAGAACTGTCAAGGGATTTCATAAACGCCCTGGAAAGGTACAGTAGACAAAATCTTTGCCCATAGATGATAGAAACAAGATCGAGATAGGAATCTAAATAGACAGCGCTTTGTTTTTGGGAAAACATCTGCTCTGCATATGGTGTTCTTGGGGGTAAAGAAAAGCACATCAAAATAGTCTTTTGCAAATATTCAGCTGGGTATGATTAGCATTGTGAAATGTAGTGCTGCTACCACAGTGCAAAAGTCAAGAATCTTCATTACAGTATAACTTTTTAATATCTGTTGCAACTAAGCCAGTTATTCCCCAGGTACTCAGTATACATTATGTAGCCCATTGTCTTCTGCTTCTGATGAATCCAAGACTTAAAATAGAGCCTCAATATAGTTGTTTATGTGGTCCTTTGAAGCAAGTATTATAAAAAAAACATTTTATTCCTAAGAGGAGACCATTTTTGAGGTTCAATACTTTGCCTTTGATATTTTTTCTAATTCTGTTGGACTAAACAACATGTAAATAATTCCCATAAAGTGACTCAAAACATTAACAGCATACCCTATGTGCGTGCCTGTATGGGCGTTTTAGCCTGAGTAAACATCGATATCCGCTTGCTAAAACAGTTTCAATGAATCCTGTTTTACTGTGAAGCATTTAATGAGTGATGCTTTTTTCCCCATTATTTTCCTGCATACTTAATGTGATGGAATGTTTTATTCTGCCCTCTGTGTCTCCATGCAGATTGTGTTGTTTGAAAAAGCTCAGTTCAGTGGCCAAACGTATGAGATTTACAGGGATGTGGCAGATGCTTCGTCTCTGGAACTCTCGCCTCTCATATCTGTAAAGGTTGTGAGGGGATGGTAAGTGTGTGTATAAAATAAGAATCTTCAGTTGAAAATGTGTTGTGAGATGTGGTTCTAATTGATGTCAAGTGACTTTGTGAGGCAGATGTTAGGGCTTCTCTCAGGACTTAATTTGGTGAAATATAAGAAGTTAGACTCTCACCTTGATAACTGCACTCTTTTTTGAGGATTTCACCATTGGATTATACTGTTTATCTTAGAAATGCATAAGTATGTAAATGTATGTTTTAGATCACTATGCTAATGAGAAACAATCACGATCTATTTCCAAGTCAAGGTGTTTATTTACTATGTCCTAATGATTCAAGAGTTCTGGAAGTCATCTACCGTAAAAAAAAATCCTGGTGCCTTATACATAGAAACAGGCCCAGAGCATACAGATCTTCCACCATACCTAACAGTGAAAATGATGTGCTTTTCCACCCAGACATTCTTTGTTTTTCCTGGAGAGTTTGTTTCCAAAATCGTAATCAGTTTTTAAGTGAAAACGCAATATATTTCCATAAAAGTAACCTTTGGTAAACTCCACAAATTTACACCTTTATTTGTAGGAAGGAAAATGTGTGACATCCTTTTTCCTAAGCATATTGGCATATCTATTGTGCTTAAGGGGTTTATGGAGACTTAATGACACCAAGATGTCCGTCTATGTTGCAATTCTTTGGTGGTGAGCTTTGTTGACTTTTCTATCTTTCTTATCATCCTCTACCCCAGGAGTCTCCAACTCCAGTCCTCGAGATCTACTGAACTGCAACTTTTATGTGCATCTTTTCTCCAACTCAGCTTAATCAAATGACTAAATCACTACTTCAGAATGCCATCAAGTTTGGCAAATGCCTGGTAATGAGTCATTCATTTGATTCAGCTGTGTTATAGCAGGGATACACCTAAAATTTGCAGTCTTTTGTGTTTTGCTTGTTGAAGAGCGGCTAAGAAAAATTGGCGGTTGTGTCTTGTCATATCTCATGTCTAGAAAAACATTCGGTCTTGACATTTTTTATTAGGAATTTCTAGACAATGTGATCAATTTACAAGACAAAACAGAAATTATTAAAATGCTTTATCTACATTATTTTTATCAGAGTTGTGTTTCTGGTAATTTTGTTAAAAACATCAAATTCTTAATATATTTTTCCCTACCAAATAAGTGTATAGTGCTCACCAACGAATGTAGATTTCTGCTGCACGATGCTGTGCTACCAAAATAGCAAAAATGTGGGATGTTACATCATTTTGCAGATCTGTTTCACTATTTGGATAAGTTCTGCATCCTTGAACAATAAGTAAATGTGCAAATTCAAATAATGTTATTTGCTTCAATTAAATAAATACAGAAATTGTAAATAAGAAAGAAAGCAAATTAAAAATAATCAGATGTGACCTTCTGCATGTGCTTTGAGCCAAACTAAATAAACATTCTCTCATCTCAAACAAATACCAAGTATTAAAGCCATCTTTTTCAACTATTTACATAAGGGCAGGTTATCTTCATTCTCTGTGAAGTGTTGATTTTACACTTCAGCTGGTAAAAAGATTAATCAGACAAATAATTTTGCTTTTCCTTGTGAGGTTTAGAGATGCAATTAAAGTTAGCCAAGCTAAGCTAATTAAGTACTGTTTATATTTACAAAAAAGACATGAGAGTGACGATCCAGCGAATAAGTGTATTTCTATTCAGTCCCTCAGTTAATTAATGCAAACTTTTTATATTAGAATTGTATCATTCTTTAAGTAGACTTATCTGTTTCTGTTGTTTAAGAAAACCTCCGTTCTTATTACAGCTGGATCCTCTATGAGAAGCCTGACTTTCAGGGTCGCACCATCGCCTTGGAAGAAGGTGGAATAGATTTGGTAAATATGTGGGTAGAGACACAAACGGAACCACAGAGCAGCCCACCGATTGTCATTGGCTCCATTCGACTTGCTGTCAGGGTGAGTGCACTCATTAACTTTACTTCATTTTCACCTCATTTTTTCTTCAATGGCTGCTGTGACATTCAGTCCAGATTCCAGAGCACATAAGTAAATGAATTGATCACTGATTTGCTTTCACTGGGAGGAATTATTGAAGTCCTAGTATCGGCTACTTCAGATAATTGCCATCTTTTTTTCCCCCTTCTCTCTCTGTAGGATTACAGCATCCCTCGTATTGATCTGTTTACTGAACCAGAGGGCCGGGGCAGAGTGACTCCTTACCATGATGATACTATAGAAACTGGCTCGTTTGGTATCCCACTGAATACCGCTTCCATCCAAGTGCACTCTGGAGTGTGAGCATTGCTATTACTTATTATTGTAGCATCTCATTTTATTCAGATCTCAATTTAATACATATTGTGTTAGATATTAATTGAAGCTGGAACTAAATATGAAGAGTTTATTTCTGTATTATCTCAGGTGACATTTCAAGTTATCTGAGTTGGCAGTAAAATATGACAATCAAAGACTCAAGATGTTAATTTGGTTAAGAACTTTTCAATGTGCTTGCTTAGTAAAGGTTTCTCTGAAGTTTTACTGAGCACTTGAAAAGCCACCCTGATAGTCAGGGATGTAATGCTGCATTCAATCTGCAGTATTATGACTGGTTTCACGGGCTAAAACAGAAGTACAAAAAAAAAGTTTTGTTGCAACTTTCACTACTTTTCTACTTTTAAATGTGTGGCAGCCATATTGAATCTGAACTTTGGGTAAGCTAGGCACATTCGATTATCCTAATTGGAATTCCAACTTCATTGGGTGTTCTATTTGATTTTTTTTTTATTCAGAACTTGGATATTCCTACTTGTATACAAACCAATTGCATCAAAATGCTGAGTTTCATCTGTTCCCTGTGTGTTGAATTTTCAAAGTCTTACAGTGGCAAGACGAATCAGTTGAAATGTCATGGAATTTGACTTGGAAAGGTGTTTTCTTTCTTTAGAAACCATTACCTCAAAATCCACTATGGCACCTTGGCAACTATGGCACTATGGTACAAAAGAGATGCAATAGCTGCAGCTCCCTAAAATATTTATCTCTGGCTTATGGAAGAGAAACAGGCCTACAGTATCACAGATTCTCCACCATACATGACCATGGGCATGGGCAAAAATCCATCCTTGTTTTACAACACACAAACCTGGAGTGGTTGTATTCTAAAACACAATTTTAGACTCATCTGAACAAATCAAATTGCTCCAGTTAAAGCCTCTGTTGCTTTTAGCAAACACCACATTATCATTTATAATGTTAAGAAAGATAGGCATTTTCCCATCTTGTCTCCCAAACAACTTGTTGGCATGTAGATAACGTCCAGTGGTTGTTATGAAGACTTGGTAATCCAAAGATGGCATTTTTTGCTGCAGTTCCCTTGACGATCTTTCTCATTCAGTGTTGAGGCAAAATAAAAGACTGATCTTCATTTAGTCTTGTTTGTCATAGTTCCGGTAATTTTATGTTAAGTTTTTTGTATTACTGCCTTGTCTGTAGATATGGACAGGTTTAGGCAAGTGGTTGTTTTGGAACCATTTCCTGACTTGAGATCACACATCGACCCTAGTTGAACTCTGCGTTTCTTGAACTTGCTTCATTTCTACTTTACTTCTGACATCATTCTGTACATGTGTTTAATTATTTTAATATGAAGTAGGAATTTCTAAAATCCAAGTAGGAATAAAATCAGCTAGACTGCCCTGTGTATCTGAAATTTTAATTTGGAAAGTTGTTTTTTTTCACCAACCTAAACCTCAAAATCCAGTATGGCTGCTGCTTGCCAAAAGAGGGTTTTACCTACAGATGAAAAACAAAACAAAACCTTTACTAACCCTTTTGTCACTGTGCACCCCATTAAACCAGTTACACATGTACAACCACCATTAGTGAACATAAAATTGCATAAAATGAAAAGGAATGTGTGATGTTGCTTGTATTATTTAGCCTGGCCCCTAAGCACAGAAACTAACCTATAATCCGCTGTTTTCTAATTTGCAGCTGGAACACAGGTAAACTGAGTGGGATGTGATTCCAAGGAAAATAAAAAAAATCATAAAACAGTACCTGAAATATATGAAAAGGGTAAAAATATTTATGCTATGGAAAACCATGGGCATAAATTAAGTCGGATAGAATGACCTATGAACTGAAACTACAGAGGTACATTTGTCTTTTTTCCTCTGTAGACTGGAGTAGGGCTGGGCAATATGGCCTCAAATCTATATTGCGATACAATATAAAGCATGTGCGGTAACGATATATATTGTAATATGTTCTTTTCTTTTCTTTATATATGTCAAAATGACAGTTTATGAAAATTCTCATTTTTCAGATACATTGCGGCAGAAACACATCTTCAAAAAAGTTTAGAATGCCATGTAAAGAGCATGTATCGAGCAAAAAGCATAAAAAAAATATTATAATCTATTATCCAAAAAATGCTACTCTAAAAAATCTCACAACATAAAGATGAAGATATTTTAAATAAATTAAAAGCTAAATGTATACAAGAAACAAAATTCAAAATTGTTCGCTTTCCTGCTTACTTATTTCTAAATTTAATATCGCACAAAAATGAACCTGCACTTATTTGAATTAAAAATGCTTCAAGTTCAACAGGTTTTTTTTTTTCATTAAATGGAAAACGACAAATTCTAAATTTGAAATATGTAGTGTAAAGATGAACACTGAACAGCAGTATTTATCCTCCTTGATGACAGCTTGATGACATCATCAAAATGTGCAATGGCAGTAGGCCAGTATAGTCAAAATCTCTACCTTTGGCTAAATTTTTTTTTTACCTCATACGTTTTATATCACCCACCACTAGACTGGAGTATTGTTTTCCAAATATGGTAAAAATGTAGAAATTCAAGGAATGTCTTAAGTTTTAGTGAAACAGCCGTCACTTACATATTCTGCTTATCTCTTTGTCCCAGCATATTCAAACCTGGAGAGAATCTGCAGTGAAAAACACTGAAGTAAAAAGCAGCCTGTTAGGAAGAGCAATTAGAGCTGAGTTAAACTATAACGTGCAACTGAGAAAATACCTCAAGGCTTAAAAAGACAAAGAAATTGTGGTTAGAAGCATGTCTGTCACTCCTTTTTGACAACACATATGCTGCTTTTTATATTAATTGGTAGACTCATCAGAAGTTTACTAGAGAGTAGAAATCATTTCTGCTGTGGTAAAATAAAAGAAGTTGAGAGATAATAATCATGACCTTTTTCACTAATGTTGTCTTTGTTTTGATTCTTACTCTTTTGCAAGCCTGGGAATGTCTGACCTGCCATTGCATGTCAGAAAAAAAAGTGGTGAGGTGAAGACTAGAAGAAGAGTGAGAACCAGACAGAGGTGTCATCTTGGCAAAGCGTGGAATGTTTCTCCACAGGAGAGGTGTAGGCATTCAGGACATTTTTGTGCCCTGCCCCAGATTGCAATGAATGATATTAGACCTTTGTGTTTCTTAGCTGATTTGCCTTTGGGAGAAGAATTTACTTTAGAAGTTTTTTTGACTATCTTCTCATTTAAAAACAAAAGTAATAGGTGCCAGATTACAGCTACTTAGCTAATCCTCAAAGATCTCTACCAGCTGCTTATCCTGTACAGTTTTTTCCCCTGTCTCAAGTGGAGACAACTGTGTAGTAGATGTGGTATTGTTCCTGCCACATAGAGGGAAGCTACTCCTTTGCTTAGCAAAAATGAGGTTGGCATTCTCTCCTGGTATTACTTCCTCAGACGTGGATGAAAGGGATGGGGTTATTTTTTACTGCCAGAGGCTCACACATGGTGATCGGTATGAGGCATTTGTATTGTGTTCGAAATGCCAGAGAGAGGGGGCAACAAATGCTGCCCACGCTAAAAATGAAATGTGAAGAAAAAGGCTTTGAACTGCAACATGCCATTCCTCTGGCATTGACTATAAAACAAACATCTTTTGTTCTTTACTCAAGTTTGTATCATTTACATCTGAGGGAAGTATAAAATTAAACTCTTAACTTGATTACATTTTTTAATTGATGTGTACAGCAGGAAAAGTTGAAGTCGTTTCTGTGAAAGACTCTCAGCTTTATTCTCTTAGTTAAAATAAGTACTCCAGGAACTTTTTCAAATTTGATCATATTACTCCCTCACAAGTCAGTGTACTTTAAAAAGACTTTATGTAACATAGATAAATGAAATAGTGCAGAAAATGGAAAGGATATGATTATTGTTTCATTTTTCATCAAATGTAAATCTGACAAGTTTAGCATGCACCAGAGGTCCAGACTAACTTTAGCTGCAATTACTGCTCCATACTTGAGTACAAAACAGCTCAAATCTGGTCACAGACGATGCAGAGCATCTGTGAACACTTTACATGTACACACAAATAGCCTTTGATCTAAACCATTCCATATTAGCTGTGGCTGTGATTTTAGGGTTCTTATCTTGCTGGAAGGTAAACCTTCATCCCAGTCTTAAGTCTAACAGGTTTATGTCCAGGATGGTCTTGTATTTAGCTGCATTTATTTTCCATCCAGTTTTCTTGTCTGTGCTGAGGAAGTAGATTCCTATACCATGATGCCACTACCATGTTTCATGTGGGGATGGTGCATTCAAGGTCATGCACAGTATCCAACGTTCACTTTGCCCCCCACTTAGCTTGTGGCAAGCTCCAAACAAATATCTTATTATGTTGCCATTTCTGCTTCTTCCCTCAGGTGGCTGGTGTTCAGTGATCCGGGATTCGAAGGCATGATTGGTGTGCTGGAAAAGGGAGCATATCCAGTTCCTGAGACCTGGGGCTTTACTTCACCATTTGTGGGATCTCTTAGACCTCTTAAAATGGTATGCATTTGTGTGTGTATCTTCCAATGCAGATGATAGAGTTTAGATATTAGATTCATTCACTACAACTCTGGTAAAGAGGTTTTATGGCCATGAGAGTTAGTTATATATTTGGTTTTGCTAAAAAAGTTTGTTTGTTGTCAGATGGTCTACCTCAGGGATTCTCAGAGTTTTTATAACAAGCACCACTTCTCTAAATACTATTTTCCAAGTGTAATCATACTCTCAAGACATTTGAAATTGTTGCAAAGGCAGATTGACCTTTTCTGTGCAATTAAAATAAAAAGAAAACATTTAGATTTGTTTGCTCTGCATACCTGGAGAAATATTTTCCAAGGTCCAAACTGGAAAAATAAACAGGAAAGCACCCTGGAGCCAGAATGCCAGCATGGACAGATGGAGGTTTCTCACCAACATCAAACTCATGACAGCTGCAATAATTAACCATTTGTTTGCACGTCTGGCAGTTTGAGAGGTCATTAAATCTGCAAAACCTAAAAGAAAATGCTTGACATCCATTTGTAAAAATGTTCATGGGGTATTTAAATACAATAAGTCATTGCTAGTAGCTTGTATTGCGAATAGTAATTTTCTTTGTTATTGAGTACAATATTTTGCAAATCATTAAGTTGGCCTTGAAGTCATTCCCAGATCTACCATCTGACTTCAGAGAAAAATGGAACACAGCATAAGGAGCCATTGCCCCTTCTTGGTTCACTGACCTTGGCTTCAGTTTCTATGGGGCAATTTTCAAAAAATATTTTTCATTATGCTTCACTTTTGAGTATAATGTTCAGAATTTTCAATTTCAGTTTATCTATTTAAAAGGGAAAATGTACTCTGATAAACATAGGTTATACATAGGTTAAATGTAAATTCAGCAGAATTAGCCAAAATACTAGTTATCAACAGTATCTCTGTGCCTTTGGTGAAAAGGAATCAATCTATATGAATTGAAGATCAGGGGATTCAAATGACTTATCTTTTGGGCTGTTTGCGCTTATTAGTTCACAGTTACAGCTAGTTTGCTTAGACTTTACCCTGTAAATATTATAGCTGACAAATTTCCTCATTTTGTCAAAATATACCCAAACACCAACAGTGGTATTTTAATCCTTTACTTAATGATTCATGATTTCTACTATTTATCTAACCTTCATCAACAATTAATTTTCTCATTTCTTATTTTGGACACTCTTGATTCAGACCTCCCTTCCAATATTAATTTAAATTAAATACTTTCTAAAGGGGAAAGAAGGATTCAAGCCCATCCCTATTTAGCTTCATCCATCTTCCCATTAACTCTGAGCAGTTTCCGTGTACCTGCTAAAGAAAGGCATCCAGCAGTATAATCCTGGCACCACCATATCTCACAGTTAGGCTGGTACATTCTGAATGTTCGTTTTATGTTAAGGTAATGTCATAAGTTATATCTCCTGGATTTTAGTCAGGGGTATCTGAATAAAAAGAGCAGAACACAAGTTTACATTTTGCTTTCAATTTTGTCCAAAACTTTGAAAGCCATGTGTATTTTTCTGGATCCTGTTATGATATACTGTATGTTGGTCTGTCACATAGAGCTCAATTGAAATTAATTGAATGTTGTCGTGGCCAAATTTTGAATAGTTTAAGGGATATGAATAAATTGGCAGGGCACTGTACATTTAATTTTTACTCCACCTGTGCAATGCTGCTTATCTTTCCCCAGGTTGCATTAGGTAAATAAAAGCATTATCTAAGACAGCTGGCCACACAATCATAATTTATGCTTTTAATATATGTAAATCCATGGTGAAGCAAATGTCCTTTACATCATCTTGTAGCTATTTGTTTTGTTTGGGGCTTATTAGAAAATGTTGTTGTGCTACAATGTCAACGACACCATGTTAGAGAAGCACAGGGGAATATCGTCTTTGTGAGGCTAAATACTGGCTTAACTCACCCTCTTTAGATTACTATTATTATTTCCTCTTGCATTTTGTTTTTCCATGTAAATCAGTTCAGGTATGTCTCTTTGTACAAAGACTTTCCGAGTGACAGGGGTCAGTACACATGGACATTCTTTCTTTTTTTCAGTCTATAATTACTTGACATCTTTACCTTTGTTTCTAAAACAGCAGAACTTGTTGCAATATTTATTGGCTTTATAAAGTTATATAAACAAATAAATGTAATTCATTGTTATGATGTTTCTTTTCCAGGGTGGATTCAAAGTGGAGAATCCCAGAGAAGTTAAGGTATGCACTCTCCCCCTCGCTCTTAGATTGTCAGCTTTGCAAGCTGAGAATTCAGATTAACAAGGGAATGCTGAAAGTATGCTCTATTAAAAAAGCCTACTGCCATCGAGCTTTACATTTACAGATCGAGTTGCTCCGCTGATCTTGCTTTGAGCCAAAAATAGTCACAATGTGGTGGAATTTCTAACGTAGCCATAAAAAACCCTATTTCCAATGCTCAGAATGTGAGAATAAAAGCCTCTTTTCAAATCCATCCTTTTACGCTGCTGTTTAGCAACAGCAGAAGATGAAAGAAACATGTTGCTGATAGATTATTCACACAAGTCAATGTTACTGTATATCATTTGTGCTTGTGTGGGAAAATAGAAAGACACTATTGTAGATTTACTAAAACTCGTGATCATGCCTGTGGGACATTATACAAATGTCACATTTCATAACATCCAACTATTTTGGACTGAATGGTATTGAATACAGCCTGTCTGCTCCTTTTTTGCAGGCTGTGGTGTATGAGAAGCCCGGCTTTGAAGGCTCCTGCTTGGAAATCGACAGTGATATTTTGAGCTTTTGTGAGACAGAAGAAGGCATCGCTGCAGATGGAACAAACCTTGACACAAAGGCATTTAAATCTGTGGGATCTTTAAAGATCATTGGAGGATTGTGAGTCTTCTTCTCACGCTTTTTCATCCTTTCCTTGTATATGTTGATATAAAGTTATTATTGTTGCAGTTCTAAGCTGACTTCATTCAGATCTGAAGTTGTTTAAACAGGGTAAAATCCATAAATGTAGTTTAGGTACAGATCTTTTCCTTTTCCAGCTGGGTGGGATACAGCCAGCCCGGGTTTGAGGGTCAGCAGCACATCCTGGAGGAAGGGCAGTACCTGGACTGCAGCGAATGGGGAGGCTCTGAGCTTCTGTCGTTACGACCAATAATATCTGTGAGTTTTGCACTGAACACATTCCTCAGGCCTGTGTATGACCAAAGCTGTTGGAAGCATGTGATGAATTTGAATGTTGGGGTTGGAAATTGTCTACAATTGACCAGGAAGATTTTGGTGGTGTTACCAAGACATAAAGTTTTATAGGTGATGCTTCAGATATAAACTTCACAATAAGGACTCTGGGCACAGCTTTTCCTGCTTGCACGAGACAAACCTTCAAGACAGCTTTATTTCTGCACTGTGCTCCACAAAGATAGTTCTCACATTCAGGTTTAGGCCAGTGCTGCCTACAGGTATCAAAGCATACCAAGATAAGTCAGAGAAAATACCAGTCTGTCTAGAGTTTTCTCCAGTTAAGAGCTCTATTAGGTTAAGCTATTTCATAAGTTATGTTTGTGAAACTCCAATAATGGGGTATATAATTTTAACGCAAGTATAAAACTTTTTTTAAATAAAGCAATTAGAGTGAATATCTTGTACTACAGTTATGTTTTAAACATTTAGTGTTTTAGATGTAATGAATAGTTTTTGAAGGAAATTTGGATGCCCAACACTTACTAAATGAGAATTTAACAAAAATAATTAGAAAAACATTCTACTTATAGATTTGTTAGCTAGTCTTTCTATTGTGGTTTGTGAATTATGAAAACGTTAATGTGCTGCGACATGTTAGCTATTTTTTTTCTTCTTCTTGTCTTTCCTCATCTGTGATTCTGGTGGATTTTATTTTTGTGGCAGGATTTTCTTTCTCCACACCTGAAACTGTTCAGTGACAGAAACTTCGGGAAACTTGGAGTGAATGTCGACCTCACTGTGCCTGTTGTTAACATGGAGGACACCGGTTATGGCATGAAGACGCAGTCTATTGATGTCAATAGTGGAGTGTAAGTGACACTTTTTAATATATTCATCCTTGCTTTTTGTCAAAGAGCAAATGAAACAAAAAGAAGTAAGCATGATTTGTGTTGGAAACATATCTTGACTACTTAACATACCTGCTAGATTCTAGTAATATGCATGCTTTCTCATGTGTTTTCTTACCCTTCAAGCACATTATTAGCTGAGAGTTCCTGCAAAGCGCTGTGTTGGTTTACTGCCATTTGTAGTTGCTCAGGTGTAGCGGTAAAACTGCCACACCTAAGCAGACAGGTCAAGACAGATGAACAAATTCACAAATGGTTTTTAGTTTTCCACGCTCCACTTCCCTGTTTAGATATGTTTATGTTGGAGCATGTTGTCTCACACCCTGCTGTGGTGTGGGATAATTGGGAAATTCGGTTTGATTATGTGTGGAGGAGGTGCAACGTTCTCTGAATTAAAAATGCATCCACAATTTCTAATTATACACGTTGCAAGAAAACTTGCAATCCAATCCACAGGCACTATTTGTTGTGGTCTGTGTCTTTTTATGTTTTGATCAGCTGAAAAAATGTGGAAGCAAACAAACTTGGAGCAAATAGGGATAATGAAAGGCAGAACATGCAATGGCGATTGCTGCTTCCCAAGGGAGAAACTAACAAGACTGTTATTACTGCGAAGCGGAACATTGCGTCCTTCTTTACAAGGAAGGGCTCTCACAGCACTGAAATTCTTGCTCTGCCGCTTGTCTGCTAGTAGACGGCACTGCCTCACCCATGTTCTCCCGCCGTGCCTGCGAGCCTGTGATTGGCTCTGAGGTGTTTGAGTTGGATTCACCTTACACGCTATAAGTCTATAAAGGCAATACATCCTCTTAGCCATGTTTTATTCCTTCGTTTCCTATTTTATTAAATAAACCAGTTACAAAATGTCAGTTCTTTTGGTGATTTGTAAACATCATATTTGTCAAAGTAATAAAATGCTGACATACCATCATGTGGAACGTTAGTTTGGATTCTGGCCCAACATTGATGCAGTTTATGAGAACTGCGCACGACTTGGAATCTCGTGGTGATCTTTCTCAGGAATTGTGGTCACATCAAAGACGTACCTGTCTTTAATAATTAAAACAGAATGAAACTGAAAATTGTCATATCTGTCAGAGAGTTTATGCTCCTCCCCATCTGTTTGTTTTCCTCAGCTGGGTTGTGTTTGAAGAGCCGGACTTCTGCGGCGAGTCGTACATCCTGGAGAAAGGCCTGTATGGGAGCCCAGAAGACTGGGGCGCGCTGCAGCACAAAGTTGGCTCAACTATGCCTGTCCTGCTGGTAAGAGCAGTGACTCACAGGAAAACCATGAAATCTCACTGTTTTTACTTTGGTGGAAAAATTGTCTGGTTATTACTCAGACGGTCCAGCAAGTGTGTTGTGTTTAACATTCTGTCGCTAAAACAGTCAGTGTTTTTGTTTGGGCTGAGCAGATACAAGAGCGTGTTTGATGAGCTTTCACTTCCTCAGCTCTGATCATCTACATGTGACCAGTCACAACACTCATAATTGTAACGCAATCTAATAATAAGCAGAGAAATCTCTGAGTTCTCAGGCAAATCTTTACAGAGAAATATTATCTTCAGGAGCATTAAATCAAGAATGAAAGTGTGACCTGTAGAAAGAGGAAATCATATGAATGATCATGAATGCATCTCATTTTAGAAATGTGACTCATCCAGAAGTTTTTTTTGGTTTCAAACAAGAGGATAAACAGGCACTGTTTTAGCAGTGGAATGTAGTGTAGCAGCTAAAATAAAATAAAAAAAAGATTTGTAAAGTGATCAAAGTTTGCAAGTACTAAGCCAAAGGAAGAATATGCATGGTATTCAAATTAAAATACCAACAGCTTTGGAGTTCGTACTCAGCCCTCCTGAGTCACTCTGCAATCTAGGGCTTGAAGCACATCACGCCAACTCAGATAGGCAAAAGAGCATTCACATTTTCAAATCTTTTCACGGTTGGACCTAATTGTTGAATGCCTGGGTTAATCTAACACATGAACAAGGTTTAATCTAAACCATAGATGGGTAACTCTAGTACTCAAGACCCGGTCCTGTGTTTTAGATGTGCTGCTGGTCAAAAATCAAAATCAGATGCAGACGAATCCTTCATTTGCAGGTTCCTGCAAAAGCTGATGACATGCTGAGAAAGTAATCAGAGAATTAAATCACCTTTGTTGGTGTAGTGATACACCTAAAACATTCAGGACCATTTAGCTTGGGATATTGTTTTACAAGTCTGCTTTATTAAACCTTTCGACAATTTTATCTCTGTGTTCCTTGGTCTTCATGATGCTGTTTGTATACTTACGATATCTAACAGACCTCTGAGGCCTTCAGACCTGAATTATACTGAGAATAATTCACAAGTCAACTCGGTTTACTATGAGCTGACTTCTGAAGGTTATTCTATGGACTGAATTTTATTTAGGGGTGTTAGAAAAAGATGGGTAAATATAAATGCATCCCACACTTACAGATCTTTGTCATTTTTCTTCCACCTGATGTGTGCTTCTTTATGTTGGACCACATAAAATCCCACAAAAAATACATTGAGTTTATGGATATAACCCAACATGTGGACCTACAAATGTGAAGTTTTAAAACGAAAGGCCACTATTTTCTAGAAAATTCCTCATAACTAGTCTTTTTTTCTAATTGTTTTTTGCTGCATTCATTTCAATGTATAATAAGGAGAACCATCACAGCAGGGGGGGAAAAACACACACACAAACTGAATTTCAAATTGCACTAAAACCCCAAACATGTAAGACCATGTGTGAAACAAATGCACTTGTGTCAGATTTTCCCCTGCAGAAAATGGGGATGGGGTAGGGAGGAACGGAGAGAGTGATGACGTCGTCAATAGCTCAACCAAACACAGGTCGGGATATGTGGACGTGCCTTATTTTTTTCTCCCTTTCGATACCGTCATGACCTCAAGACGCAGCAAGCTGGGGTGAGTTACTTCGCCAAACATCGTAAGACATGTTTGTTATGTGCTTTGAAGAGGAAATAGACCCATGTCAACTTAATATTCCACTCCGCGAAGTCTATTAATTTCTGTTAATGGACACCTCAAAGGGGATTATCCCTTACTTATACCATAGTTTGGGTTAATACTCGATTCTGATTAGCTAGAGGGTGTAGATTAAAAAGTGATAATGTACACCTAGGAAAGGCGTCCCGTCAAATTGCCTGATGACAGTTCTAAATTATTGCGCTGGCTGAAAGGCTAGATGGTTACCACGGCAACGGAGACTCAACGTTATTTCACAGTTGACACATCGCAAAAGCAAGACAGACAAAAAATGAGTGATTTTATCATTTCTTTTAACTTATGTGGTGAGTTTGATAACATTAACATATTAATACTTTGTATCACGTAACGTAAGGTAAAGCCACAATCTCACTTCCCATCACTCATCAACTGCTGTGGTCGGGTCGGTGTGGCCACGTTGCTTGGCAGCGCCTGTATACGGGAGATATTAAATAGTGTGTTCGACTTATAAAAATAAAAACCCTTACGATTTTAACTCTAAAACACATTAAAGTATTAATTGATTAAATACTTCTTTCTTTCGTAAGTGACCATGGTATAAGCGGGATAATGCCCTTTGAGGTGTCCATTAACAGAAATTAATGGACTTCGCGGAGTGGAATATTAAGTTGACATGGGTCTATTTCCTCTTCAAAGCACATAACAAACATGTCTTACGATGTTTGGCGAAGTTACTCACCCCAGCTTGCTGCGTCGTAACTGTCACTACCCGGAAGTAGTTCCTTGCGCACATGCGCAGATGGGCTGATGGTACGGATCGTGCTTCCTGAACAGATCGTGCAGTGACAGTAACCATTGAGTATAGAAAGGGAGAAAAAAATATGGCACTTCCACATATCCCGACCTCTCGCTCTGATTGGTTGATCTATTGACGACGTCATCACTCTCTCCGCTCCCCCCCCCCCCCCCTTATCCTTCAAGTACAAGTTAGTTTTGGCACAAACATTTCGCAGAAAGTGTGCCAAAATTCCGTGCACTGTTTTCGCTGCGCTGTGATTCGTCGTAGCTGATGTGTGCGCACTAAGCAGCAGATTCGAGTGGTTGAAATCAATACGTTGAGGTTGTAACCAAGAATGTACACATTAAAAAAAAATTTATATTAGGAAACGATTAATGATAAGTGGAAAGCTGTAATTATGCTTGTATAAAAATGAAAGCAGACGTGAATATTTTTATGTGACTATACATTCAGAACAGGTTAATGTGAAAGTTTTCTGCAGGGGAAAATCTGACACAAGTGCATTTGTTTCAAACACGGTCTTACATGTTTGGGGTTTTAGTGGAATTTGAAATTCAGTTTGTGTGTGTGATTTTTTTCCCCCTGCTGTGATGTTTGACATATAACTTCAGATTTCTATTGCTCAAGTTCTCAAATGGTATTCTACAAGTGTTCACATCACACTGCATGCGTTTTGGCACATATCTACCTTCATAGAACAATATTCAGTGGCAGCATTCCTCTGAGCTCAATCCATTTATAGACCTTGAAGTTATCAACAACTAAATCATTCATATTATGTTTTTTCAGGTAGAAGTAAATAACAATGAGCCAAAGGTTATTACCAAGTTTAAGCAATTTAAAGAATTTTAAAACGAACAGATATTTACATAAAGTTGAATATCCCTCTGCCTTAAAGGGTAAATCTAATTGATAAAAGTAGCAGACAGTCACAGGAGACCCTAACCAGCCTATCAGTTGTATTTTAGAAACTGTTCTAAGAACAACAAAATGCCTTATTCATAAACAGGTTAGGAGAATCTCATTAAAATGCAGCACTTTGTCTCCCTGTAGGGCTGCTGATAATAATGCTGATTTTGACACCATGCACACCTCTCAAGGACATTGGGTCCACTTCAGCCATTGCACAAAAAGTAGATCGTCATATCGATTTTGTTCATAGCAATTAGGAAAAACAGTTCCAATCATGAAGCATAGATGATATTTTTATTTTCATTTATATGTTTCTTTGGCTGAGTTCTTTTTAATTAGTTTATTTATCTTCCCTTGCAGGATGATTTTGAGAACACTGCCAAGTTTAAGGTAGGTCCTACCCACATAAAGCATAGAGAAAAAAATATAGATAGTATTTGTCTCCATGTTATCTGATTTTGTGTGCGAGCAGATGACTCATTCTATTATTGTTTTGCTTTGTGTCCCTCAGGTGCAGCTTTTCTCTGATCCCAGTTTCCAGGGCTCTGTCCTCGTCCTGGAGGACAGTGCAAACTGCCTGCAGGATGGTTTCTCAGTGGCTTCCTGCAAGGTCCTGGCAGGGAGGTGAGTAATGTTGCACGCTGTGGGGAAAACATTGCACTGTAGCTGTTTTTGAGTTATGACACAGGTTGAATCAAGAGTGCTCAAGCACACTTTACAACAGCCTTCAAAAAGCAGAGCTTAAACGTAGATGCCCTTGGGTGATCTGCAGCAAAAGAAATGTCTCTGGGGGTGTTCTACTCCACTTTCAAGTTAATATTTCATATAGGAGCAGATTGAAATACAATGAATTACCTACAAATATTATCATTTGTACTGCATTAGTTTATTATGTTGTTTATTTAATAAAATCAAAAAGAATTTTAAAAAATGTAAAAGAAAACGACTTGTTTTTAATTGTATTCTCTATTTTTATGTCCATGTTCATGCAAAATGCCCTTCAGCTGGCTGGCATTTGAAGGGCAGAACTTCACAGGGAAGACATATGTGTTAGAAGAAGGAAGCTACCCAGATCTGAAAGCGATGGGCTGTGTCAGCGGAAGCTCATCCATCCTGTCGCTGCAGACTGTTGGCTTTGTGAGTCTGTTTTTTGTCGATTCTTCTAATGCTATTCCGCCCACCACTTTGTTTCTGGTTCCTTATCTTTTAAAAGGTGCAATGCTTTAAATCTCCTACGTATGCTGTTTCATAAATCAGTGTGTATAAAATAAGATCAGGCTTTTACTGATTTTCTGCTGCCATTAGTCTTTGGTGCTCTGCTACCTGCAAACTGTTCAGATTATTGTTAGAATGAAGCCTAGTTTATGCTTCTCCGTCTGTGGAGGTGCGGAGACACGCATTGCCATTATCTGTCGACGCAAGGGTTCTCTGACCGGCACGCAAGGATGCACAGAGTAGAGCGCAATTTTTTTAACTATCAGTCGAACACAACGGAGAGTGAACGTCTGTGATTGGTCAGCCCAGCATCAGCCCAAGATCATTTAACCAGAACGGGGCTCTATAGTCAATGTAATTAGTAATCAATGCAGCTTTTAGGCCCTAGATGCTTTATATTGCAAGGCCAGTTTAACTAATATGGTCTTTTGGCAATTCTGAACCAGGAGGTGTAAAGAACAACAAAACAGACAGTTCTGTTTGTTTGTTTACATTGGTTTTTAGAGCATTCAATGAGCTGCACTTCTAGCAAAAAGCTTTCCAGCTCAATCAAAACCCGCTCTCTGTTGGCCATTGGTCCTTGAGTGGATGTGCATTTACAAGCTGAAGTAAATGAATTAATCGACCAGAGACGTCACTGCAATGGTAGGGAGACCCGCCAGAAGAGGTCTACACACTATATTGTCCTAGTGGGGAATTGCTTTGCAACACTGACACTAGGGCGGGACGAAATAGAAAAAGAGCATATCGATAAAGGGATAGGTATAGAGAAGGGATAGTCATATTGATCGATATCGATAATTATTGGTAAGTATAAAAAAATTTAGAAAATGTATTTTAAGTGTATATCCTTAGTCATCTATGCTATTCTTTAATTAACTAATTTTAATTAAGAATTAAATTCAGCCCCTTATTCAAAACCTTTTTTTTGATTTACCATAACTGAAACTTCGTAAGAAACAACAACAAATCAAGTTAAGAGACTTGAGTAGCATCAGTAAATACAAAGAAAAGTTTATTAACCATTGTAAAATAATATTTAAAAAATGTGTTAGTACTTTAAGTTGAAGGTTTATATTGATGCTTTTTTATATCTTTTAAGCATTTTATGACACTTTATTATATTGATGTCTCAGAACTTTGGTTTAGTTTGTGTGTAAAAACCAGGTCAATAAAGCTGACACTAATTCAGTTCAGCTGCTAAAGCTAGCCAGCTACTCACCGATGGGGGAGGGTAGATGGCGCCCAAAACACTGTAGCCCAGTCCAGTAACTGAGTGCTGAAGCCAGCAGGTCTTTCCACCCCAGTTTGTATTTTTGAAAGCGGTTTTGTTTCTGAGGAGGTGGTGGAGTACCGGGTGGAGATTTTAAAAGCCGTGTGTTGTGCCTGTCTGTGCAAATGTGACAGCAGCACTGGCAACAGGGTGGCTGTGGCTCAGTGGTACAGTTGTTGGCCTGTGACCTGGAAGTTGTGGGTTTGATTCCTGCTGCCGCCTACTGTTGTGTCCTTGGGCAAGACACCGTTCCTTGCTGCGACATCTTTTGCGGTTCAAGTCGTTTGCTCTTTTTTGTGGTTTGAGATGAGCGAGGGCTTGGTGATGGAGCTGTCTGCGTTTGTGGTTGGTTTGGAGTAAGTAATGACTGTAGTATTAAGCTCTTTTTTATCGACCCTTTTTTTTCTATCGCAGTACACGTCTGTTGATCGATAGATATTGTTATTGAATTATCATCTAGCCCAAAATGACACACCAATGAGAGACACACCAATCAAGTATAAAAGAAAAACGTCTCCATCAATTCGTGTGCGTCTATGTGCAAACTAGCTGAGGGAGAAGTATAAACTAGGTTTAAGAAAAATGGAAAACTGTTTTGTTGCTTGTTTATTTGTACACAGAGAGCTGAACTGCGAAAACTGAAATGCAATCACTTAGAAATTACTGGTTGCCTTGTTAGAATTTCTGAATATAACTATATGTATGTATTTACCTAACTTATTTTTGTTTTATTTCAAAGCATCAATCACTAAAAGTATTTCTTGTCAGGCTGTCTTTACTGTTACACACAAGGCCATTCTGGCATATAACATTTAATCATTTGAACAAAGATACTAGAAAATTAAGTACAACTCTCATGAAGTGAATTAAGTCTTTTTGTTAGAGAGCTTTAGATAACAAACAACATCATGACCCCTGGACAGCAGGCTGATCAGGGAGGAAGTTTTTGAGAAAGTAGTTGGCTGAATAAAACTCCACCCCACAAATATGTATTGTTAATATTTTAGGACGCCTCTTTTTCTTTCCACTTCACTTATAAGCATCACTTTGTGTTGTATTACATAAAACCCAATTAAATACATTGAAGTTTGTGGTTGAAATCTGAGAAAATGTGAAACACTTTTCAAAACTATATTTATGCTTTTGCAAGTTGCTGTTGTATGAGTTAGTTTTGCATCTGTAAACTAATGGCTACTAGTTTTTCCTATCAATTGACAAAGTGTTGTTACTGTTGTTCATCCGTTTTCCACTTTCTTCAGTAAGGCAAAAAATAAAATGTACATTGTTCTTTTACTATGTACTTTTCCTCTTGGGATTTTATTACACACATGTGGTCTAATTATTTATACCATTAGCACTCTTGTACACTGTACTGGCCATCCACAATGGAATCTAACCAGCTGCCTTGTGGTTTCTAAACAAGGCAGAATGTTGCTCTGTAACTCCAAGGCAGTGATTTACATATTTACGAACTTGATAGAATGTAAAAGCTAAGTTTAAATAATAAACTATTTTGAGTTTGAACACTTTTATGTTGAATTAGGACAAATAAATGAAATGGTTCAGTTATTTGCCCTTGTTCACATAAAAGCTGCTATCAAGTAATAAATAACACGCTAGCATCAATTTAGAAAACAAGCCGTCTTTACCAGTTTCCAGACAGCTTGTTTGCCAAGAAGCACAGAGTTCTGAGTGTGGTCGGTTTCCAGGGCAACTTCTCAAATGACTCTTATTTCAAACTGCGTGACCTACAGTTTTCCGAGTTCGTTAATGCTCTTTCTGGCTTTCTTGGCAGGAGTTTTCACTGCCATCCATCGCTCTGTTCGAGCGGTGCGGTTTGCGGGGGAAGAGGGTGCTTCTCACAGAAGGATCAGTCAACCTTCCGCTGGCTGGAGGGTGCAGCAGGGTCCAGTCTGTGCTGGTGGAGGGAGGCATGTGAGTACAATACAACCTCTGCTGGTCTGGTCTGGTCTGATTTTTATATATTTATATATAGGATAAATATGACAGAATAAAGGCGCCTAATTTTCTTGTACAATTTTCATAATAAAAAAGACAATAACCCATTGGTTTGCTTAGTTGTCCGAGTTATATTTACACGACAACACAGAGCAGTATCTCAAAATGCATGCCTAATTATGAGATGATGGACGAATGACTTAAAAAAAAAGATGTTCTAGTTAATACCATGTAAATGTTTACTTTTGCTTTTAACTATTTTTTTATTTATTGTATGTACTTACAAAAACATGGATTTTACCTGCCTTTATATTGGAAAAATAATCTGAATATCATCCAAGAAAAGCTTATAAATATCTAAAAAAAGCTTTTAAAGTTGGAGATAAGTATGCAAAGGATTCAAAAGTGACCATTTGGGGAGCTGGTGCTCACATTTTATTTTATTTATGATTAATCTTTCACAAAATGATTGTTCAGAATGGACAAGGTTTTAACTAAATCTTTCTTTCAAAATGTCTTAATAATCTTGCAGATTGTTACCTGCTTAACATTGAAGATGTGAGGAATAAATTTTTTTGAAAACCTCTTTTCAAAATCTCACTGTATACTGTGCTGTAGTGTATCAGTGGAAAGTTCAAACACAGCTTGTAAAAACATATCCTGAAATCAAAATTTGGTTCTATATGGACATGGTACATTATAATTGTTCAAAGGTTTAATAGTAATCATATTTAAATGAAAGATTCTTCAGTTTATCAATAAAAAACATAATGGACCAATGTTCTTTTTATTGACTGATCTGTAATTGGCAGGTCAAATACAGAAAATGTAAGAATAATACCTATTCATTTATTGCATCAAAAGTTAGAACTCTCACCATTTTCGGTCTATTAACATATTAACCAACATGTACATTGATGCACAAATCAGATAAAGGTGAATGACACACATTTTGATCCATAAATGAGGATTTGTGTGCTTGGTTTATTTTCTGTTGGATTCAAAACTGCTGCTTCTCTTAAAGAACCTTTATTCTCTTTTCTTTCTTTCAGTCTTGAGTATAAACAGGAATTGGCAGGTTAGACCTAAAAGAAAACCTGATCGGTGCATGTTTAAATATAACTTTCATTGAAGCTGTTTTTGTTGTATTTATGTCCTTGTCTAATTCTCCTATTGGCGATGTTTCAACAAATTACCAACTGACACAGTCTTTTTAGTGGGTGATCTATTCTAAACTCCATCCATCCATTTTCTTCCGCTTATCCGGGGTCGGGTCGCGGGGGTAGCAGCCTAAGCAAAGAGACCCAGACTTCCCTCTCCCCAGCCACTTGTTCCAGCTCCTCGGGAGGAACCCCAAGGCGCTCCCAGGCCAGCCGAGAAACATAGTCCCTCCAGCGTGTCCTGGGCCTTCCCCTGGGCCTCCTCCCGCTTAGACGTGCCTGAAACACCTCACCAGGGAGGCGTCCAGGAGGCATCCTGACCAGATGCCCGAGCCACCTCAACTGACTCCTCTCGATGTGGAGAAGCAGCGGCTCTACTCTGAGCCCCCTCCGGATGACTGAGCTTCTCACCCTATCTCTAAGGGAGAGCCCAGACACTCTGCGGAGGAAACTCATTTCAGCCGCTTGTATCCGTGATCTCGTTCTTTCGGTCACCACCCAGAGTTCGTGACCATAGATGAGGGTAGGAACGTAGATCGACCGGTAAATCGAGAGCTTCGCCTTTTGGCTCAGCTCTCTCTTCACCACGACAGACCGGTAGAGCGCCCGCATAACTGCAGATGCCCCACCAATCCATCTATCGATCTCCCGCTCCATTTTTCCCTCATTCGTGAACAAGACCCCCAGATACTTAAACTCCTCCCCTTGGGGAAGGACCCCATCCCCGACCCGGAGGAGGCATCCCACCCTTTTCCGGCTCAAGACCATGGCCTCGGATTTGGAGGTGCTGATTCTCATCCCAGCCGCTTCATACTCGGCTGCGAACAGCTCCAGCGAAAGCTGTAGATCACGCTCCGATGAAGCCAACAGGACCACATCATCTGCAAAAAGCAGAGACCCGATCCTGAGGCCACCAAAACGGATCCCCTCAACGCCTTGGCTGCGCCTAGAGATCCTGTCCATAAAAGTTAGGAACAGGATCGGTGACAAAGGGCAACCTTGGCGGAGTCCAACTCTCACTGGAAACAAGCCTGACTTACTGCCGGCAATGCGAACCAAACTCTGGCACCGGTCGTACAGGGACCTAACAGCCCGTATCAAGGGGCCCGGTACCCCATACTCCCGGAGCACCCCCCACAGGGCCCCCCGAGGGACACGGTCGAACACCTTCTCCAAGTCCACAAAACACATGTAGACCGGTTGGGCGAACTCCCACGCACCCTCCAGGACCCTGCTGAGGGTGTAGAGCTGGTCCAGTGTTCCACGGCCAGGACAAAAACCGCATTGTTCCTCCTGGATCCGAGGTTCGACTATCCGTCGGACCCTCCTCTCCAGAACCCCTGAATAGACCTTACCAGGGAGGCTCAGAAGTGTGATCCCCCTGTAGTTGGAACACACCCTGTGGTCCCCCTTTTTAAACAGGGGGAACACCACCCCAGTCCGCCAATCCAAGGGAACTGCCCCCGATGTCCACGCAATATTGCAGAGCCGCGTTAACCAACACAGCCCCACAACATCCAAAGCCTTGAGGAACTCCGGTCGAATCTCATCCACCTTGCCACCGAGGAGCTTTTTAACGACCTTGGTGACCTCAGCACCAGAGATTGGAGAGCCCGACCCCAAGTCCCCAAACCCTGCTTCCAGATTGGAAGGCGTGCTGGTGGGATTGAGGAGGTCTTCGAAGTATTCCATCCACCGACCCAAAATGTCCCGCGTCGAGGTCAGCAGCACACCATCCCCACTGTAAACGGTGTTGGTGGCAGACCGCTTTCCCCCCCTGAGACGCCGGATGGTGGACCAGAATCGCTTCGAAGCCGTACGGAAGTCGTTTTCCATGGTCTCTCCAAACTCCTCCCACGCCCGAGTTTTTGCCTCAGCAACCATCCAAGCCGCATCCCGCTTGGCCTGTCGGTACCTGTCAGCTGCTTCAGGGGTCCCACAAGCCAAAAAGACCCGGTAGGACTCCTTCTTCAGCCTGACAGCATCCCTTACCGCCAGTGTCCACCAGCGGGTTCGGGGGTTGCCGCCGCGACAGGCACCGACCACCTTGCGGCCACAGCTTCGGTCAGCCGCCTCGGCAATGGAGGCGCGGAACATGGTCCACTCGGACTCGATGTCCCCCGCCTCCCCCGGGACGTGTTCAAAGTTCTGCCGGAGGTGTGAGTTAAAGCTCCTTCTGACAGGAGACTGCCAGACGTTCCCAGCAGACCCTCACAACACGTTTGGGCCTTCCAGGTCTGTCCGGCGTCCACCCCCACCATCGGAGCCGACTCACCACCAGGTAGTGGTCAGTGGACAGCTCTGCCCCTCTCTTCACCCGAGTGTCCAAAACATGCGGCCGCAGATCAGATGAGACGACAACCAAGTCGATCATTGAGCTGCGGCCTAAGGTGTCCTGGTGCCAAGTGCACATATGGACACCTTTATGCTTGAACATGGTGTTTGTTATGGACAATCCATGACGAGCACAGAAGTCCAATAACAAGACACCACTCGGGTTTAGATCGGGGGGGCCATTCCGCCCAACCACACCCCTCCAGGTCCCACTGTCATTGCCCACGTGAGCGTTGAAGTCCCCCAGCAGAACAAGGGAGTCCCCAGGAGGAGCACTCTCCAGCACCCCCTCCAAAGACTCCAAGAAGGGTGGGTAATCTAATCTGCTGTTTGGCGCGTAAGCACAAACAACAGTCAGGACCCGTCCCCCCACCCGAAGGCGGAGGGAGGCTACCCTCTCGTTCACCGGGGTAAACCCCAACGTACAGGCGCCGAGATGGGGGGCAACAAGTATGCCCACCCCAGCTCGGCGCCTCTCAGCGGGGGAAACCCCAGAGTGGAAGAGAGTCCAACCCCTCTCGAGGAGACGGGTTCCAGAGCCTTTTGGGCTGCACTTTATCTGATCCCTCACCTAGAACCAAATTGCCATGGGTGACCCTACCAGGAGCAAAAGCCCCCGACAACATAGCTCCTAGGATCATTGGGACACTCAAACCCCTCCACCACGATAAGGTGGCAGCCCAGGGAGGGGCTATTCTAAACTGTCCTATGAATATATTGTATGTCCAATCTCTTTAAATGAAACCAGATGTATTGTACATTTCTAGGTAGGTGATTTTCCTAAACTAAATCTAATCTACTCGTTGTTTGCATGGTTGAAAATTAATATCTAATCTCCCAAAGTTCTGATATTTTTGCATTTCTCCAACACACATTTTCATTCTCTGTTCCAAAAGATGAAAGATTTTTGAAGCATAAAGCTCTGGTTGAATGGACGTGACATGACTTTCCAGAATGTAAGGCAGGTAGCCAACTGTCAGCCCTCAGTGACTGACAGGTTCATGCATGAGTATGTTTCTGCTGCAGATCAAATCCACTGTGCTCTCAAAATAATTTATTCTGCCATGGAGGGCTTGAGACAGAGAGCTAACTTTTTCATTCATCACAGGAAAAGAAATCAGTATTTGCTCTGCTGGCTCTTAGCAGCCCCACTTCTCATTTTTGATGGTTTTGAAAGTTCTTGCTTCCACAGTAATAAGCTGTATGACAAACCACTGCTTTATAGTGTAATTTAAAAGTGGATAAATGTTAGCAGACAAAGAAAATAATCCAAAAATAAATCTAATGGATTTTTAGGTGGTGAAACAAACAAGCAGAAAGGTTGACAATCTGAAAAAGAAATCCTTTCTGGCTTTGTACTCATTTACCAGTGGTTGTTTAAAATATTCTTAAAAGAGAATCTCAAAGTCTTTTATTGTGACTAAGGGAAAACATGAGCTATTTTTGTAAATGACTGGGTGTGAAATGACATTTGGAGATGTTTATCAGATTAAAATTCAGAGTGCTGCCTCAGCACATTTCATACTGCACCGCTGAAATGTAGATCAATGATGGAAACCTGCTGCTGATGTGACAGATTTAAACTGTAGGTGTGAGCCCTGCTGAGGAAATAAAGAGCTCACAGTTTGGCAGAGTCATCTGTGAAGTGTCTCATTCCCACTGCAGAGCAGATTGGGAATATGTGTTAAAAGCAAAATCAGGCATCTCTTCAGAACATTTAAAAAGATGCGTCGATTCATCAGCCAGAGGTTGGAATTTTTTTCCCTTGATCCGCTCTAATTGGTAATTTTCTGATCAAATGTTAAAAAAATTATTTTCTTCAATCCATGAAATGAATTGGAACTTGATATAATAATTTTCACTCTATAAAGGCACAAGAGAATGTGTAGTGTTGATGTTATTTGGGCTTCACAAAAGAACATATAAAGGTTAAGAACATGTTTTGGGATATATAAATGCAGTTAATCTTAAATTGGCTTTTTTTGCTGGATTCAAAACTGCGGCCTCTATCAAAGAATCTGCAGCTCTTTGTTTCTCTTTTATGTGTTACTCTCCCTGAGAATATGCAGGTTTTCAAAGAAGCCTATATGATGGCATAAGAGAAAAAAAAAATTATTTTTCATTTTGAAGTTATACTTATTCATGTAGGTTTGCTGTGATCATGCAAGATGTAATGTGTGACTTTTTTTACATCAGGTGGATATTATACGAGGGAATCAACTATAGGGGTGCCCAGATTTTGCTGAAACCTGGCGAGGTTCCCGACTGGTGGAAATTCAGCAGCTGGCAGAAAATTGGATCTCTCCGCCCTCTCTTACAGGTTTGTTCCAAATGTGTTAAACCTACAGAAGTTCAAAGCCAAATATCGACTTCTGACGACTGTGTGCATAAATGTATACCAGACACATCTGTTTCTGGTACTCATTTTATTTAGAGATGCACCAATCAGTTTGCCAGAGATTGGAATCACCAAACATTCCCTTGAGCATCTGTTAGGCAGATCAAATACTGACAAATCTAAAAACTTTTAATAGATATATCAAAACTAAAAACTCCTGCCATTTTTATTTTATAAACACATCCACCAACATCATGTACTTTGATGCACTGTTTTTTAAAAATATTTTTTTGATCCACTATTTTTAGTTGGATAAAAAATTAGATCAGTGTTAGGTTAAATCTGATGTTTTAATACAGGAATGAGGGTAATCTTGTCAATTCCTTTATTTTCTGTTGAATTCAAAACTTATATCAAGGAGCCAGCAGCACATTTATTCTGTTTTATGTGTTGTACTACTTAGGAAATAAAAACTCAAAGAAACTCCAAAATCAATATTGCCCAGGGAAAACCTGATTGGGTGCATCTTTACTTTGATTGGTTTCAAACTCTTTTAGTACAATAACTACGTCATTTAACCATTGATCTTCACTGCTAGATTTATTTTTCTTGGGCGTGTCTGTGTGTGCAGAAGCAAGTGTACTTTCGTTTAAGAAACAAGCAGACGGGGCTAATGATGTCAGTGACTGGTGATTTGGATGATATTAAACTGCTGCGGATACAAGAAACTGAAGAGACGGATGGCTTGGAGCAGATTTGGTCCTACCAGAATGGATATTTACACTGCAAGGTACAAGCTGATCGTTGTTATACTTGTAATGTCAAAGGCTACAGGGTGCCTAAAGGGCTGCAGGGTTTCTAAACAGTCTTGAAAAGTTAGGAATGTGGTTGCATTATTTACCAGATCTGAATAACTATGAAAAAAGAGAATAAAGTATGACACCAATTCAATTTTGTTCTCCCACTTAGAAATTATGGAGAGGTCTGAAATTCACATTGCAGGTGCATTTCCACTGTGAGACAGCATTTTCTTATTCAGGAAATCACATTGTCTGATTTTTAGAGAATGTATTTGTATTTTATTGTTGCACATAACTATTTGAACACCTGAGAAAATCACTGTTAATATTTGGAACAGAAGCCTATGTTTGCAATTACAGAGGTCAAACGTTTCCTGCAGTTTTTGACCAGGTTTGCACACACTGCAACAGGGAATTGGCCCACGCCTCCACACAAATCTTCTCTAGATCTGTCAGGTTTCAGGGCTGTCGCTGAGCAACACAGAGTTCCAGCTCCCTCGAAAGAGTTTCTATTGGATTTAGTTCTGGAGACTGGCTAGGCCACTCCAGAACCTTGATAGGCTTCTTACGGAGCCACTCCTTGGTTATCCTGGCTGTGTGCTTTGGGTCATTGTCATGTTGGAAGACCCAGCCACGACATATTTTCAGTGCTCTGACTGAGGGAAGGAGGTTGATACTCAAAATCTCACAATAAATGCCCCCAATCATCCTGTCCTTAATACAGTGCAGTCGTCCTTTCCCCTTCACAGAAAAGCACCCCCAACACATGATGTTTTTCAACCCCCATGCTTCACAGTAGGGATGGTGTTGGTGATGGGATGCAACTCATCTTTCTTTTTCCTCCAAACACAGCAAGTGAAGTTTAGACCCAAAAAGTTCTGTTTTGGTATCATCTGACCACATGACCTTCTCCCATGCCTCCTCTGGATAATCCAGATGGTCACTGGGAAACTTCAGACGGGCCTGGACATGTGATGACTTGAGCAGGGGAACCTGCAGTGCAATGCATGATTTTAAACCATGACGGCATAGTGTTCTACTGACAGTAACCTTTGAAACTGTGGTCCCAGCTCTCTTCATGTCATTGAGCAGCTCCTGCCATGTAGTTATGGTCTGATGCCTCACCTTTCTTATCATCAGCGATACACCACAAGGTGAGATCTTGTATGGAGCCCCAGCCCAAGGGAGACTGACAGTCATCTTTAGCCTCTTTCAACATTTGATCTATTTTCACCAAGCTGGCAATTGCCCCATAGCCCTTTCCAGCCTTGTGGAGGTTTACAATTTTGTATCTGGTTTCTTTTGACAGCTCTTTGGTCTTACCCAGTTGGAGTCAGACTGACTGTGGAGTGGACAGGTGCCTTTAACCAGCTCAGACAGGTGCTACTAATTTAGATGAATAAGTGGAGTATAGGTGGACTTATTAAAGGCAGAGTAACAGGTCTTTGAGAGCCATAATTTTTGCTGATTGCCAGGTGTTCAACTACTTATATATGGAGGACCAAAACTGACATAATTAAAAATAAAAGCAGAAATGTATATCTTTTGTTTTTCCTTTTCCTTATACGTGCATTTTTGCAAAGAAGTGCATATATTTTGTTTTTCCTTTTCCTTATACGAGTATTTTTGTCAAGAAATGTATATAACTTGTTTTTACTTTTCCTTATACATGCATTTTCGTCAAGAAAAATATATCTTTAGTTTTTCCATTTCCTTATACATGCATTCCTTGTTTTGACATTCCCTCGTCTCCTCTTTTTACTTTACCATATGCATTTCTGCGTCATTATGCAAATGAGGAGGGCTGCCATTCTTGGTTCAGCTCCTCTACTATTGGTCAATAAACAGGAAGGAGCAGCATCCATGTGCAGATTGATTGTGCATGCCTGCACTTTTGGCTTCAGTTTAGCAACCAAAGTAATAACAATAATTATTATAATAATAATAAATTTTATTTAATAGCGCCTTTCAGGACACGCAAGGTCACTTCACAAGATAAAAACACCATAAAATCCAGTAGAATAAATAAGATAAATAAAAACAACATGGAAATAGTAAAGTAAATTGTAAAGAGACATCATAAGTTATCGGCAGTTTTAAACAGATGAGTTTTGAGTCTGGACTTGAAAAGGGTGAAGCTGTCAATCTCAATGTTTCCGATGTCCGGGGGGAGTGAGTTCCAGAGATGAGGTGCCGAGCGACTAAAAGCTCTGCTCCCTATGGTGCAGAGCTCCCCACAGCCACCTCCTTCAAAAAGAAGTACAGTTATGGAGGGAGCGCAAAGATAGTCTGTGTCTGAGTTGTTAAAGAGAAGCTGCAAATAGACTGGAGGAATTGGAGGGCAGTAAGTTATCAGCTAGGTAGAGTTTTGTAATTTTGTCGAAGAGTTTATTTATATTTTAATCTCATTAGCATCCACTGGTTCTACTCCACAAGCTCAGGGACCCACCATAAGTCAAAGGAGCAGCACAAGTAAGTGTTTTTCCCCCTCCCTGCCTTTGTTTTACATGCAAAACATTTGTTCTTGTTTTAATGCTTGTAAGTCAACAGCCTACGTGTGGTTTTATAGTGTTTTTCTAAGTTTTAATGCATAAGTTGGGGATTTTACTTAGTCTAAGTTCACCCACTGGCATACTTTTTTTTGCAAGTGTAGACTGTTATAATTGTAGCTTTGGGCAGTTTCATGATTGAGCAAGTTGCGCGCAGTAACAGTTGCAAGGGAAGCTGTTGGTGCCACTTTTAACTTTACAGACAGTATAAGAGGAGCTGCGGCCGCCTCCTTCAAAAAGAAGAAATAGAATTGGATAGCCCGAGTTGTTCAGTTAAATGTGTGAGAATCTCTTTCAGTTGTTTGGACTGGGGTGATGATAAAAGTTTTGTTCGTTTTATGAATCGTTACTCGTGTTATCAACATTTGCTGTCCCTGACAAGAAAAATAAGGCCTGGATGTGTTGCTTTGCTGAAGATGATTCAAATAAAAAATAAACCAAGCTTTTCTTAAAAAAAAAAAAAAAAAAAAAGGCAAGACAAGCGGAGAGTACAACGGCTGCAACATGAGCAAAAGAGACTGTGAGAAATCATCAATCAGGATGAATATTGTAAAGACTTGTTCTGCAATCGTCTGGGACATCTCTGGTACAACTTCACTTCCTATCAAACAAGTCCAAAAGCACAGGCATGCACAGTCAATCTGCACATGGATGCTGCTCCTTCCTGTTTATTGACCAATAGCAGAAGAGCTGGACCAAGAATGGCAGCCCTCCTCATTTGCACTATGTGGCAGAAATGCATAAGGTAAAGTAAAAAGAGGAGATGGGGGAATGTCAAAACAGGGAATGCATGTATAAGGAAAAGGAAAAGAAAATATATAAATTTCTTTGCAAAAATGCATGTATAAGGAAAAGGAGAAACAAATTATATAAATGTCTTCGCAAAACTGCGAACGTATAAGGAAAAGGAAAAACAAAAGATATAAATTTCTACTTTGATTTTTAATTATGTCAGTTTTGGTCCTCCATACTTATATGCAGCAATAAAATACAAATAAATTGTTTTAAAAATCAGACAATGTAATTTCCTGAATTTCTTTTAAAATGCTGTCTCAAAATAGAAATGCACCTACAATGTGAATTTCAGACCCCTCCATAATTTCTAATTGTGAGAACTTGCAAAATTGCAGGGTGTTCAACTACTAGTGTTCCTCACTGTGTGTTCTTAATCTTTATTTATTTTCTAAATTAAAAACAAAGGGCATACGGTTTATAGATGTGTTTACAGACAAAAAAAATTGGGATTTTTTTAGGCTTGATGTCTTACATAACAAGAAAACAAATACATCTCTTAATGATTGACCTGCTGCTCGCTGGTTAAACCTGATTGAAGACAAACTGTGAGATTTTGGTCACTTACCCGATAACTGCTCCACTTTACACTTTCTGGTTTTGCTTTTTTTAATAATAAAGGAACTAAATTAAGATGTTTGCCTCTGTTTCTTTTTTATTACCTGTGTCCAGCTCTTGGAGGAGTGCTGTCTGAGCCCAAGTGGCAGTGTCACAATTGCTGGAAGCCGAATAGGTCTCACGCCAGACCTCAACAACCAAATCCACCTCTGGAGTATCACTCCTAAAGGCTTCATTCAGTACAGCCCCACCGCTGATCTTGTCCTGGAAGTCAAAGGTGAGCATCCATGTCTGACATGGGATTGTTGAATGCTAAAGCCCGGATTATTTATCTTTAACATCTAAAAAGGAAAAAAAAGTCACCACTATTTTGTGAGAAAATACAACATAGTATAGAGCTTTGCTGAAGTAGTTATACCTCTTGTGCTTTTTCACATTTTCACAAGTTACAATGACACATTTTCATGTATATTGATGGTAATTTATGTGATACTTACATAAAGTGGTGCATAACTGAAGTGAAAGGGTAACGAAACAAGATTTTTATAACTATTTAAAATTAATGTAGACTACACACAGATGTATTGTAAAGGCATCAGAGGTTTGTTAGAGAAGATTAGTTAACAAACAGGAACATATAAAATAATACCCCAAGCATCAAACATCTCATGGAGCACTGTCGAAAGAAAACACCTGTGCAGTTTGCCACAAGCCATGTAATGGATGCAACACATATGTGAAAGATGGTGCTTTGGTTAGATTAGGCCAAAATTGGGCTTTTTTCCATACATGTAAGACAAAATGTGTGGGAAAAAGCTACAACTGCACAATACCCTGAACATACCATCCCTACTGTGAAACATGGAGGTGGCAGCATCATGCTGTGGGCATGCTTTTGTTCAACGGGAAAAGGGAATTAGCTAACAGCTGATGAAAAGATGAATTGAACTTTCTGTTTCTGGAAGAGTTAATCTTCCAACAGGATAAGAATCATACACATACAGCCAGAGCTGCAATGGTTTAGGTTAAAGCATATTTATTTTTAGAATGGATGACTCAAACTCCAGACCTAAATTAGACATATTAAAAACAGTAGAGAAGCCATCACTGAATGGCTTTTCCTGTTATTTATGTTTTATTGCTAGTCTTTTATATCCGTAGGTATTTTTCGGTTAATGATCTCCGCTAAGGAGGTTATGTTTTAATCAGGGTTTGTTTGTTAGCAACATATTTTGATTAAATGTTTAGGAAATGTCCGCAGTGGGACCAGGAACAAGTGATTCGATTTTGGGGGTGATCCAGATCATGGCAGAGGATGGCAAAGGTCTGCCTTCTCAGAGTGCTTTTCTAGTTTTGTTGCATACATTATTTAGTCTGTTTTAGCACATTATTGCTTTGTATGTCTATTTAAAATGGGTCGCTTTTGAAAACAAGGCCTTGCATCTCAGTGAGATTTACTCGTATGAATAAAATATTTAACAAATCTTGAAAATCTGTGTCAAGGGCTGAGAACTGCTCTTGATGGATGCTCTCAGTCTAGTCTGACCGAGCTTGAGCTACTATGGAAGGAACAATCTGCATATTAACTCTGCAAGGTTGAATAAAAATGCACTCCACACTTAAGACCCATGTATTCTTTTCCTTCCACTTCACATTAGTGCACTACTTTGTGATGGTCAACCACATGAGGTTTGTTTGTAAAGCTGGGTAAGAGTGAGAAAATGCAAAAAACATAAAATTGGTATCAATGCTTTTTCATGGCAATGTATTAGAACAAATTTCCAATAACTTCAGGTTGAAACCTAACTAATGTGTCAGTCTCCATATTAAAAACAATAATGTTCCTCAATTTATTTCTGTGCTTTAACAGTTTTTTTGGGGGGGATATATATTATTGAGATGCTGTCGATTAGTGACACCTTGTGGACTAAAAACTGAAACTGTACAGTATGTAAAAGTAGTAACTTGCACTGGGACTTTAACATACAATTTGAACATCCCTATTAATATTAAAGTATGTGTTCCGATAACCAGGTATTAGAAATACTTTTTAATAAGCCCACTTTCTGAATCAAAAATGTTTTTTTTATTTGTCTGATTCAAAATTCTAATCATAAATGTCATGTTTCCATTACTTGTAACTGGAAAATCATTATTAACCTAATTAAATGCCTGAAAACATTAGTGTTTGTAATTAATGTTTCACTTAGTGAACTGAGTTACTGAAAGAAATAAACTTTTCAGTAATATGCTAATTCATTTAATATGACTTTATATTGTAAATTGGCTTATAAATATGGTATATGTTTTTGCCTCTAGTCTTGTTATATAATTCTGATGGTGTGAATAATATGGAGCATGAACTCATCCTGAAACTGGGGTTATAGGTTAACCACATATTGATAATTTATTTGCCTGTGTGGTTTAAAATGCAAATAAACTTAATTATCTGGATATTAACTGGAAATCTGTTTTGCATTTTAGGTGGACACCTGTACGATAAAAACCAAGTGATTCTGAACACACTTGACAAAAATAAACTACAGCAGAGGTGGGATGTGGAGATCATTTAAATGGCTGTGCTGAACTGTGTTTGAAGCCAAAAAGGATAAGGTTTTGCTTCAGAACTGTGAAACCTTTTGATGATGAGGTCAACCCAGAGTTAATTTTCTGAGAATGTATTATTACTCACTGAGCATATCAACAGTAGGAACTTGAAAATACTTTGATTTTTAAATCTAGACTAATGTTTCTTTTACGTTTATGTACATTTTTCCATTGGATAAATCTGTTTTTACCTGACAAGTTAAACAGTGTTACCACTCCTTAACTCTTGTTAAGTAACGACATGCCACTGTGTCCTGCCTTATATTCCAGCTGCATAAAAAACAAGCAATACCAAGACACTATCACTTGTCTTTTTTGTTTTACCAGAACTGTTAAAACAAAGCTGTAAAACTATTTTTGTCAATAAATTTCTGTAATACATTGTATAGGTACGAGTATTTTATGACAATGTAGAAAGGATATGATTTAGTTTTAATGAGAATTTATTTGTTCTTAAAAAGATTCTGTTCGGATAACGTAAAAGTGCAACATGGGACACGGTTGTGTTACTGCAGCAAGAAAACACAGAAGAGAGCAAACAAATTCAAGTCTTTTACTAAGAAACCTTTAAAGATTAGTGTAACAAGACAAGTCTCATAGTTCAGCTCCATGTTTATATATCAAGTTGCTGAGTGTGGATACCAGCGGAATGGTGACCTTAATAACATTTATAAGTCACCAGTTTCAAATTACTGTAATTTCACCAAACCATGAACACAGCATTCTTTAAGCACCTTGTATGAATCCAAAATAGTGCAGGAGATACCGGAGATACCTGTATTTGGCTTTCGCGCTTGTCTTCTACAATTCACACTTACTGTCTTCTGCTCATAACCTTTTCCTACACAGTCTGGTGCTGTCAATTGTAGCCCTGTGAAAGGTGAAAGAAGTGTATGAGGGATTCTCTTGGCAACTGTCATCTTTCTTCTCAATTTTGCTGGGCTGTTTCTTGCACTTCTCGCTCAGACTCTGCAGTCTCTATGCACTCATCATCTTCAGCCACCTTTACTACAGTCTTCCCCCTTGCGTGGCCCTGCTCCAGCTTGTGGAAAGCTTGAGGCACCTGAGTAAACGGAAACTGGGCCTCCACAACTGGCAGGATCTGGAACGAACCAGCAGAGAAAATGTTAAAAGCATAAAGTTGAAAAGTCATTTAGGTGTCAGTGAAAAATTAAGAACTGTTGCCATATATTTTTTGTACAAAATCACCAATATTGACACGGTGTTGTATTAAATGTGGATACTAGGGTTACCAATAATTATGTTGCTGATTTTGGGAAAAACAATAATTTTTTTTTGTTGGATTTTTTATCCTAAACTTAACAAATAAACTCCAATTAAGGTTGGATTTTTCAAATATTTTTAGGGTGAGATTATTCTACCACATTAAAAGGAGTGATTTGTTTTAATTTAACTGCATAGGGAACAGTAAATACGGATTGACAGTTATGCTCTATTAGTTAAAAAAGTGATAAACTGCTATTTTATTTTACGCAATTATTTTATGCAAAAGTTCTTTTGATGAACCAGAATGTTTTATCATCCCTGCTTTCATAGTGCTAAATGTGAGGGAGGGGTTAAGAATGTGATGAGGCTGGACAATCCTCTGCTAGTCCCACAACACAGGAAGCTTGACTTGTTATTCTGGTCAGCAGCTCTTGTCATTAACAATGAATGAAGGGTGCAATGGCTTCACTACAAACCAGAGAGTGGATCTGTGTATATATAAGTGGGGATTTTGTTATTTGGGTGTGTGGGTGGGTGTGTGTGTGTGCTTGTCCCCGAGCTTCAAGCCACTGGTCATAACGTGCTGTCAGCTGTAAGCCCCCCAGGACAAAAGGACAGAGGGTCCACACGCCGACTGGCTGCTCAGCACTGTTTTAAAATCCATTCATAGTTTCCTGGCGCCCGACTCACATCGCCCCAGCACCCAGCAGCAACCACCACCACGCTGCCAGCTAAACCAAGTGAGGCACTGCGTGAGTTTGATTCTCGCTCATTTACAAAGCCGCAGGGAAGGGTTGAACACAGGCATGTAAGGAATCCCTGGCATGTTCGTCATTTCTGCTCTGCATGATCTCCATCCATGAAGTTCCCTGTCGGGCTGTGACTGCTGTGCAAATCAGGCAATTTCTATCGCCGCTATTCTGTCACCGTCAACGGCTATGAATGTCAGCTTTGCATGATATGAATAATAAAGCAGCACTGAGCCAGTACCTTCCCAGCATCCACCAGCTGGCCGACTTCATCCAAGGTGGGACCATCGGGAGCATAAAATGCCCACCTGTAGAAGACTCCACTTGATGTTATACTCTAGAAAGCAAACAGAGTGAAGGCAAAAATCAGAACACAACAGATAGAAAAGGTTTGTTAGTTTATTTAAAGATAAGAAAAAAACAATGAAAAGTGTCTTCATTGATCTCTTAATTTTTTAGGATGCTTCTTTGATGCTTTTAAGCAGAATTGTATCGAACAAATGTGTTTCGCAGTAAGAAACTATTCTGATTTTTATTTAGTTAGAACAAGAAGTCCAAAACAAGTCATACACAAGCTAAACTTTTTTGAATAAAGGGCATTTACACAGTCTGCTTTATGGCAGATAGGGAGCCTTGTTCATTGGACTTTGTCACATTATACATCTAACTTTAATGTATTTTATAGGATTTTCTGTGAAACTGACGCAAAAACAATGAAAACTTGTTAAGTGGAGTAAAACAAATGAATAGTCTTCACAAAAAAAATATTTTTTTTAAATTGTAAAAGTGTCTTTGTCCCCTTTGAGTCAATACTTTATAGAACTAACTTTCACTGCAATTACAGCTGCAAGTCTTTTACCAAACCACATTTGCAGCAAAATAGCTCAAGCTCAGTCAGATTGGATGCAGAGTGTGTGAGAACAGCAACTGTCTTGCTATATTGCCGCAGATTCTTAATCGGAGTTTGGTATGGACATTGATTGGTCCATTCTAACATCATTATACTATGATCAAAACCATTCCATTGTAGGTCTGGGTTTATGATTAGGATCACTGTCTTGCTGGAAGGTGAACCTCCGCCCTCAGTCTCAACTCTTCTGCAGCATTTTAAAGGTTTTACTACGTAGTTTCATCCATCCTCCCATCAGTGCTAACCAGCTCTCCAATCTCCCAAAGTATGGAATTAGGTCCCACTGATTTAGAAATATATATCCTATGATATATGAACATTTAACACTAGAGGGCTCAGTTGTGCTATGATTTCCCTGCTTTGATGGATGAGATAAAAGCTGGATGGTGGTGGTGAGATTGCTGCAACTAAGCCCCACCTAACTGACCAGCTGGCTGCTCTCATGGACAAAAGGCCTCGAAGGCTTGGCAAGACATGCTCTAATGCTGGTATTTGCTGGTGGGGAGAGTCAGTCAGTCGGCTATAATCTGAACAATTACCAAAAACTGCTGCTTCAGCAGAAAACACGTGCACACGCACACACTGCATCAAGTCGAATGCCCTCGGATGCACAGACTCACTAACAGCCAGCCAGTCCCACTATGGCCGGCTGTGCCGTCATCGTCGCCTTTGTTGGGCCAGACCAACTTGACTCAGTCCCTGCTGCTCCACCCCATCCTACACGATTTGTGCATTGCAATCATGAAATGTTAACAATACACTGCTACTTTACCAAATTAGGAGATCAAAATCCGAAATTCTTTTTTCCGTAGGCACAAAGTCTGATTTATTAAGCCCCTCAGCAGGTATTTTTACAGCTCTGAAAGGAAGCAGATTTTTGAAAGCCGGATCATGTGATGACATGATTTCTCCCTCCCTGTTGTACCTGAACATCAACTAATCTGATCAACTGAATGGAAGTAAAATGTAGAGAAAACCTGAAGAGGTGTGTGCTCCCTATAATGGTGTCTACTAATGCGTTGCGCATTAAACATGACATTCTTGTTTGGGGGTATGACAGCAATCCCCACCCCAGCTGATGGATTCAATGGAACTACAGATCCATGTGTAATTTGAGGAAATAACTTAGTAGAACAGACCTTGTTTGTGGGAAAAGGAAATGTTCTTATCAGACCATAAAACCTATAATGTACAGAATTATTCAAATGTTTCAAGTTTACCTGAAAGGCTTTGTTGTGCAGGGTCAGCCCAGCATGCAATGTTCCGTCTAACAGGCCCATGGAGTCAGTGTTGAGGAGTAAAGGTGACACCAGTGTGACATACTTTGCCCCTGACCAAGGCTTCAACAGGCGCATGGCCCATTCCTCCGTATCGCCTCCCACATTGTCCAAAACAACATCAAACCTAACAGTGAAGGCACAAGCTGTGAAACGTAATAAAATCTTCGTGGAAGAAAGGGTAAATATTTGTTTTCCTCAAAGCATAACATGTTTTACCTCTCCACCATTTCCAGTTGTTCAGCCACATCTCCTGCACTGTAGTCCACCACCTCATCGGCCCCAAGCCCTCTGACAAGGCCTTCAGCATTCTGGGAGCAGGTAACGGTCACATGGGCGCCCCAAGCTTTTAATAACTGCATGAGGAAAAAAGAAACAGAAACAGACTCAGAGGAAGAGACATTTCTCTTGTATATGGTTAATGAGTCAAATGTTCCAGCAACTACAGAAACGTAATTTGAATACTTGAATAGAGAACGTTCCGACACCTCCGGAAGCTCCAGTGATCAAAACTCTGAAAGGAGAAACATAAAAAAAAAAAACATTGATTGTGTTACTCATTTATGCAATGCTGTCAACGGAAACAACATCATCATGGTAAACAAAGGAAATTGTTGGATTGGAAGACATTAAATAGTGCCTTGAAAAGTTGTCATTATTATCGTTGATGTTTTTCATATGTATTCCAAGTTAAAGCCACAAATTTCAACGTATTTTATTGAGACTGGTGCATCCAGTTCACTTGAGATTCCGCTTGTGTTTAATTTAATCTCAGTATAAATACAGCGATGTGCGGCGATAACTACCACTGCTCATCACCCTGAGTACACCATCCTCAGTGAAACACGGTGGTGGCAGCATCTTGCTGTGGGGATGGTTTTCTAAAGGAAAGCTTGTTCTGAAGATCGATAGAGCCACACAGGGTAATACTGGAAGAAACCCTGTTAAAGGGTGCCAAAGAAATGACCCCGGTACAGAGGTTATCCTTCAAATAGGAGATTAAACACACAACTAGCAATTAAATGGCTTAGACCAAAGCATATTCATATTTTAGAGAGGCCCAGTAAAATGTTCTGTAAAAATATACAGCTCCAAGAGGGTGAATATTTCATATGAATATTTTCAAGATCATAGTGATTCTTGCCTTTTATTTAAGGAGTTTTCTCGGCAAAGACCACCTGCATTGACAAGCGCAGAGAGAGCCGTGTTGGCTACATAGGGGATGGATGCAGCCTCTATGTGACTCAATGATTTCGGCTTGTAGGAAACCTACGGAAAACAATAAAAAAAAGCTGTCACAATAGGCCTAAAAGAGCTGTGACAAAGGAGTTTCGGAATAAAAAAAGTATAACAGGAAGAAACCCAATTTATGTGTCTGCAATTACTGCCATAGAAGTTCTTGCAACCAAACAAACCTAATCCTGATTGATTACACAGCAGGGTTGCATAACACAAAGTCACTTGAAATAATACTTCTACAGCGCGATTTTCAATGGAAAACAGAGAATTACCCCTTAATAATCTTTAAAGACATGCACTTCTGTTATATCAACAGTCTCTATATCTCACCTCATACTCCGTTAAAGTCACAAATTCTGCCAGGCTGCCTTGTTTCCACGGTGGAATAGCAGCCCACACCTAGAGGACCAACATGACATTTAACAAGGTGAACACAGCTGAAATTACCCACCCACTCATGGTGTCTTAGTCTGCCTATTCAGCTCTCTCTTAGAAGACGGTTCCTGCTGTTCATCATAATTAACTTGGTTTAAAGGATATCTTTAAACAGACGGTTCACTGCTGCGAACAGTGCGTTGCAGGAAATCTTCATGCGTCCTTCTGTTCTTTAATCATGTTCAGTTGAAGCTCAATTTGCAAAATTACATTTCAGCCTACAGGAAGATCCTAATGTGAACATGTGTGAGACAACACAGTATGCGTCTGTAATTATTATGAGCCACCTTAATGTAACCACCAACCAAAGAGAATCTTTTAGTTCCAAGAAAGGACCATGAATAATAACAGTGTAACCTCAGGAGGTTCGTCTTAGTATGTATTATAATAGTTTTTTGGGGGTGATTTAAAAAGGTTTATTTTCAGATTTGGATGTGCCAACTTTAAAGCCATGTCACTCGTTCTAAATATGTACGAATTAGGGTGAAGGTAAAGAAAAAAAGGACAAAAACCTAAAACATATTTTTAGCTTTTTGTCATTTTTTTTATCATGATCAGCTCATGATTACAGTGTTGGTTGAGCCTAGAATGTATATAAAATATGATCAAGAACACAGTGAACTGGACACTGCTGGGGCACCTGTTACCCTGTCCACAGTGAATCAAGTTTTACATCACCAACCGAGAGAGTGCTTTCCAAGAATTGACAACAGCTGCCCACATGGACAAGCCTAATGCCTTCTGGAGAAAAGTTTTAAGGTCAGATGAGATAAAAATTGAGCTTTTTGGCCATAATGACAGAAAGAAAGTGACTTTCAAAATATAAAAACACTGTACGACCTGTACAAGAGGATGCTGGTTAGGGATGTGTATTGGCAAAAATCTGGCGATATGATACGTATAGCGATACAGGGGAGACGATATGATATATCGCGATACTATGAGTAAGACGATATATTGAGATTTTTAAAACTCAATTTAACAGTAGGAAAACTATCACAGCATTCTAGACACTCCAACCTGTATCATACTTTAACACATCCAGTTTTATTAGTAGCTCTAGGTGATCCACTGGAACGAAGAAGGTGACAACCGCCACAAACTACCAGTCATGCTTTTAATTTTACTACAAAAATTACTGTCATCATTAATGGTTCCATTCAAATCCTAAAAAATAAAAAATAATCGATATTTTTATTTTGAAAATCGATACTATATCAGGAAATAAAATATTGCGATATATCGGTGTATCGATATTTTCTTACATCCCTAGTGCTGGTGGAATCATATTGTGGGGCTGTTTTGCCACCAGTGAAAAATTGGGCACAGTATAATGTTAAATACATTCTCTTAATTCCCCAACCAGATCTCAAATCGACAAAGAGACTCGTGGATTTAAACATAATTACCGGGAAACAATCCCAAACGTATGAAACAATTTTTGGAATAGAGAAAGCAAGTTAACATTAAGCTTGTAGAAAAATGCTGATCTCAACCATACAAAAAAATTGGTGGACTATTTCTAAAATCCAGAATTCTTTCAACAGCTTGATGCCGACAAAATTTGTCATTATTTATTTTAAAGTACTGTTCTGTGGTGAGCCTTGCTCTGTAAAATACTTAAAGAACACTGTAGGATTTCTCTAAATTATTCCAACAAAATTCTAAACTTTCCCTTATTCAAATCTCAATTTTCTTTAGCTTTTTTAGCCTATTTTTAAAGATTAATTACAAAATCTCATTATAAATGTATGACAGAACTTTAACAACTTTATTTAGAACTTCAAAAAGCAGAGACGGGAGAAAAAGTAGAAAAGAAAACAAAAAATTAAGGCTAAACCAGGGATCTGCAACCTGTGGCTCTGGAGTTGCAAGTGGCTCTTTATACCTTTGGCTAAAAATTATAATGAACCAACTATTTTTAAATAGAAATATAACAACAAATGCAGCTGTACAGTTTTTTTAATGGAATTATTGCATTTAATTCCCACCACAGAATGACAATAAAAGTACCAGTAATATTATTTAGATCTATATTTCTTGTCATTAAGTTGGAAACTATGAGCAGTTTTTATATTATTTCACAGAGATATCAACATCCCAACAAATAAAATTTATATTTTTACGTTTTTTGTTAGTTTTAAACCTAAAAATAGAAATAAAATGGTGGCTCTTTAACATTGACAACAAATTTCTCATCATAGATATTTATCAAAGATTTGAAGTCGTCTTTTTTCAAAAGGTTATGTAACATTATATCTAGCTAAATAAAACGTATTTAGCTGGTTTGAGGGAGAAAATGGCTCTTTAGATTGAAAGGGATGTGGACCCCTTGACTATACAGATGGATGGTCAGACACAGTAAATCGTAATTATGTACACATCCCAAACATTTTTCCAGATTTTTGTGATATAAAAAATTACATGTCAAAAAAATTCCCATCCTTAAGATGACATATATCCTGTACAATTCAACTGAAAAGCTAAGATCAATGTTTCAAGGGACAAACATAAAATACATTAAAGCAGCAACAGGCTGGTTGATAAGTGTGGACATATTTAATGCTGTTTTTAATCTATCTTTTGATCCCATTACAGAATTCAGTCTCCTTTGGTAAACACCTGACACCAATTATGCCAAATCAGTTTAATCAGAAACAAAATTTAACTGTGCTTATCTGATATTTGAAGCCTCTTAAGTCAGTTTGCAGATAGGTTACACAATATTGAAAGGATATCACTGTACAAATGTAGGAGCCAGGAGAAGGGCACAAATACATTTCACAGTACAGTATTTCAAATAAACCTTGACATAGTGAAAAGTACCAAAACTGATAGACTGAAACTAGTCAGGGTTGCCACGAGGTAGTACAAAACAATACTGAAGGAACTGCAGGAATTCCTGACAAGTACTGGTTGTGTTCCACATGTAACAACAATTTTTGTTGTTGTTGTAAAAATTAATAAAATTATTAATCTTTTCAAACAACAGTAAATTGTCAGCCATAAATGTCTAGCGTCTGGTGTATACTGAATTGAATTGTCTGCCCAGAGCTGAGGGATTTAACTATCTAACATCCCAGTTGGTCCAAGCAGTCAGCCAAATTAACAATAGAATCAGTACATCAAAAGACAATTAAGCTTTGAATAGAGCACACCCAAGTACAGAACTACATCTGAGAGGAAATCTGTGGAGTAACTTAAAGAAAGCTGTGAATAAGAAAGCTCCTAAAGGTTTGAGAAACTTTTGAGGACTTTTGTAAGGTAGCATGGAGTAACACTGGGAAAACAAGATGTGGTATGCTACTAGACTTCTGCTAACAAATATTGAACAGTGTTCTGGAAAATTTTCCAGACTGCTTGGAAACAATGGCACTGTTAACTTCATTAATTTTTCAAAGCTAGAATTGGATCCAAGTGCTTACCTCATCTCCTGGAGCAAAGTGAGTCACCCCAGACCCACAGTCCACTACTACACCTGACAGATCACGACCCAGAATGAGTGGAAACTCATTGAAGCTGTTCATCACAGACAATGGATCCCTCCTTAAATTAAGCAATGTAGCCCCATAGCCCCCTAAAGGAGTGAAAAACGAAGAAGTTTGGTTAATAACTATTAATTTCAATGATTATGTCAGTAAATGTTGTATTACTGTTGGTAATGCCAGGATAGCACTCACCCCTCATATTTAGATCCAGAGGGTTGAGACTGGCCGCACTGACTTGTATCATCACTTCATGTGCAAAATTAATAGTCGGGATGGTGATTTCTTCTGTGTGCCTCAAAACACCACTAGATCCGTACTGGTCAATGACCCAGGCTGACATGCTCTGCAGCCTTGAATGTGAACTGCAGATATTTCTGCAACCAGTTCGGGCTAATGTTTTGCTAAAGCCTGCAGCTTTCCCATTGAACAAACACAGAAGCCTGGTTGATGCCATAACTGTGACTCAGCCCTTTTAAACCCACTAACAGCTACAAGGTCAGTTTTAAAAATAAATATGTCATCTACAGCTGCCTACTTGGTGGTGCCAAGCTAGCTAACAACAGGAAGAAGCTACACGGCTAATATTAGCATGTTCAGCTGGTCGCCGCAGAAATACATGCCTTAAGGTTGATAACAGACTAAATCCATCGACGACAGTCCATCTGTGCGCTACTGTTTTGTTACAATTCAATAAAGATTAACTATTTAGCTTAAACCTGCAGATAAAACGTCTCCATCTATAGCATGCTATCAAACGAGCTAACCTCTGAACCCAAGGAGCTACCCAATCAGATATTCGTAAACATAAGGTCTGACCAATAGTGTGGACGAATTGGTGAACATCATATCAACTGTTATTGATATTTGTACTATACTTTTCCTGATGTGAATTATTATTTCATGTCTGATTATTTCTATTCGTAAGAGATTCATTTTTTACCAGCTGTGAAGCTCAAAAATAGCCACATTTATGACAATATTGAAAAACCTAAATTTCCAAAGACCAATAGATAACGTTTATTAATACGTTAATGCATACTGTTCGTGGCCTAAAACAGTATGTTTCTAATTTAAATTAGTTTAAATATTAGCGAATCAACAGTGATGAATCAACAATGATGAATGAATCTTAAAAGAAAACAAGCTACTTTGCTCACCTGAATACAAATGAGAAGAAAGGGGGGTTTAGTTTAATTAAGTTAGGTTTAATTTTCGTGTCATACAATAGCTACCAAAAAAATGTGGTGAAATTTAAGGATTATCAGCAAAACAGTAAAAGTTAATGTAATGGGTTTTTTTTTGTTTGTTTGTTTTTTTATGGAACCCAGGAGTGGTTGTGACCAAATATTTCAACCTTCGTTTTTTCCTCCAGAAGAAATTATTTTTCTCCATGCAGGTTGCTTCTCATTTCAGTCAAACCTTAAAGGCACCCATTTGAAGCAGGCACTTTTTTATTGGTCACCAGCCTTTGAGTTCATATTGATGTTAAACTCACTTTACTGTGGACAGTGACACTGGTGTTCCAGCATCTTCCAATTTACAATAGACTTAAGTTTCTATGGTTTTTAGGCTGTCTTTGAACACCCAAATCAATTTTCTGTTGTTAGAAATAACAATTTTATTCAGATATTTAAACCTGTGGAGTTTTCCACTGGACAATGATCCCAAAAAAATCAAACATTTTATTGGAATGGATAAAGCAGGGTAATATTTAGATTCTGGAATGGACATCAACCTCATTGAAATGTAGGGCTAGTTTTTGTTTTAATGATGGGTATGTGGGTAAGTTAAACGAGCTCTACCAATTCTCATTAAAAAACAGTAAAATATCCACCCAGAATGAGGTCAGGACCTTGTTGATGGGTACAAAAGCAGTGTAGTTTCATAGCAACTTCCTAAGGGAGATCTATCCAAATACCGAATGTGCAGTCACAATAAGCCCAAAATTAATACCACCCAGATTTCTGGCATGGAATCCATTGAGAAACGTTGGGAAGATCTAAAAATTAGTGTAAGAAGAAGGATGCAATCAAACATCAAACACTGACAGCTTATTGCAAGAGAAAAATCATCAAAATCACCAGTGAAAAATGAAAGACATGATCAGCAATTGTATTGATTGAGGTAACAGAAACAAACCTCTTGGTTTAATAAAAGTAGCTTTATATTTAATTCTGCCAGGGGTATGAATAGTTTCGGGCTTAATTTTGAATACATTTCAATTCATGCCAAAAATGAGTGTATTTAAACCAAAACCATGAGAAATATCTCCACAATAGTTTCCAAAACAAATAAATCCATTCAGCACTAGTTTTTCCCCCCTATCATAAAAAGGAAAACACATGAAATATTAATAACACATCATGTTTGAGAGATTTCACAAGCAATGAATTCACTGCTGAGTGCCCCATCAAATATGTCGATACAGGCCAGATAGCAAAAAATTGTGGAGGGGGCAGTGAAAGAAGAACAGGAGATAAGCTGAAAACATAATATTTATGTTTCAGTAATTCACAAGGGGCTAAAATCAAACTGGTTTAAATGTTTACATGATGGCATTTAGAACAAGCAAACAGCAGTGTAAGTAATTCCTCTTACATCATTTACCCTTATATATATCTTTGCAAGAATTGCGTAAATTCCATAAAAAAGAAAGAAAATTGTACAGGAAAATTAAATAATGTCTTTTCCAACAATTCATAAGCAGTTGGTAAAGTAAAATCAGTAGCAGCTCAAATAAATAGATACAATAAATAAATTTTTTTTTATCATAAGTGATGAGGCCTAATGATGTTTTTTTTTGTTCCAGAAACTGCGGACGGAGAGGCCTAGGGCTGCATGTTCAAGATTCAGCACAGAACCAAGGAACCAAAGCTATGTCATTATCCCAACTTCCAGAGGAAAGACAACACTGTGGAAATTGGGTGCTTTGTCTGTACTGGCTCATTATAGGGGTCTGCCTAATGATTTATACCACACTGTAAAAACTGCAGAGTAAGTTCAACTCAAATGATTCGAGGAAACCGATTGCCTTCCACCATTTAAGTTTTTTAACTTAAATTGTTAACATTTTTTTTTTGAGTTAACTTTAATTAAATATATGTGTTAATCAATTTCGTGGATTAGTTCAAAGATGTTTTCATAACTTTAAACCATTTTGTCCCCCACTCATATGGATTGTTTTTAAAAACGCATTTAAAATCAAATTATTTTAACTTTGATATATCTTTTTTGTGCAATTTATACCCACTCAAATCAAATAGGAAACTTTAAAACCAATCATAAACCTCACTGTATAAGTTTGTAAGAACTCAATACAAGACAAAAATCATGAACAATGTAATTTATTACAGTAACAACAAAAACAAGTCTCCATAAACATACAATTAAAACCTTGTCACTCAAAGTGATAAATTACATATAGAAAATTAATAAAATACAGGTCCTTCTAAAAAAATTTGCATATTGTGATAACGTTAATTATTTTCCATAATGTAATGATAAAAATTAAACTTTCATATATTTTAGATTCATTGCACACCAACTGAAATATTTCAGGTCTTTTATTGTTTTAAAACTGATGATTTTGGCATACAGCTTTTGAAAACACAAAATTCCTATCTCAAAAAATTAGCATATTGCAGCCGACCAATAAAAGAAAAGTGTTTTTAGTATAAAAAAGGTCAACCTTCAAATGATTATGTTCCGTTATGCACTCAATACTTGGTCGGGAATCCTTTTGCAGAAATGACTTCTTCAATGCGGCGTGGCATGGCGGCAATCAGCCTGTGGCACTGCTGAGGGGTTATGGAGGCCCAGGATGCTTCGATAGCGGCCTTAAGCTCATCCAGAGTGTTGGGTCTTGCGTCTCTCAACTTCCTCTTCACAATATCCCACAGATTCTCTATGGGGTTCAGGTCCGGAGAGTTGGCAGGCCAATTGAGCACAGTAATACCATGGTCAGTAAACCATTTACCAGTGGTTTTGGCACTGGGAGCAGGTGCCAGGTCGTGCTGAAAAATGAAATCTCCATAAGGCTTTTCAGCAGATGGAAGCATGAAGTGCTCCAAAATCTCCTAATAGCTAGCTGCATTGACCCTGCCCTTGATAAAACACAGTGGACCAACACCAGCAGCTGACATGGCACCCCAGACCATCACTGACTGTGGGTACTTGACACTGGACTTCAGACATTTTGGCATTTCCTTCTCCCCAGTCTTCCTCCAGACTCTGGCACCTTGATTTCCGAATGACATACAAAATTTGCTTTCATCCGAAAAAAGTACTTTGGACCACTGAGCAACAGTCCAGTGCTGCTTCTCTGTAGCCCAGGTCAGGCGCTTCTGCCGCTGTTTCTGGTTCAAAAGTGGCTTGACCTGGGGAATGCGGCACCTGTAGCCCATTTCCTGCACACGACTGTGCACGGTGGCTCTGGATGTTTCTACTCCAGACTCAGTCCACTGCTTACGCAGGTCCCCCAAGGTCTGGAATCGGTCCTTCTCCACAATCTTCCTCAGGGTCCGGTCACCTCTTCTCGTTGTGCAGCGTTTTCTGCCACACTTTTTCCTTCCCACAGACTTCCCACTGAGGTGCCTTGATACAGCACTCTGGGAACAGCCTATTCGTTCAGAAATTTCTTTCTGTGTCTTACCCTCTTGGTTGAGGGTGTCAATGATGGCCTTCTTGGCAGCAGTCAGTCTTACCCATGATTGCGGTTTTGAGTAATGAACCAGGCTGGGAGTTTTTAAAAGCCTCAGGAATCTTTTGCAGGTGTTTAGAGTTAATTAGTTGATTCAGATGATTAGGTTAATAGCTCGTTTAGAGAACTTTTTCATGATATGCTAATCTTTTGAGATAGGAATTTTTGGGTTTTCATGAGCTGTATGCCAAAATCATAAGTTTGAAAACAATAAAAGACCTGAAATATTTCAGTTGGTGTGCAATGAATCTAAAATATATGAAAGTTTAATTTTTATCATTACATTATGGAAAAGAATGAACTTTATCACAATATGCTAATTTATTTAGAAGGAGCTGTATATTGCTTGTCAACAGTCATTACCAAATTCAGAGTCAGATGAGATGTGATTAAAGAATGCTTACAGGTTTGGAATACCCCACAAGTGTTTTTTTTTTACAGCTGGCTATTTAAACTGCTATTTTCAGTTGAAAATGGCAATGTTTTTGCATGCAAGCAAAAAAAATTTGAGAACATGAATGTTGGTGAGAAAACATTTGAATCCATCCTTTTCTGAGAGCCTGCAGTTTAGGTTGAAGTTGCTTTCTTCCATCATCCAGGTTTAAAAAGACAACCTGAATAAACTCAAAGAAGCCACTCATCTTCTTATGTTAGCTCAAATGAAGAGCATATATCTGTTCAAATAAATTTACCTGTAGATCTGGGCAGGATTTGTGACACATTATCACCTGATCGTCAATGACAATGGACACATGTCGAGTCTCTAAGGGACTCCAGCAGCCGCTACTCCTTCAGCTGCCTCCGACTCCTGCTGAAAATTGAATACATGTTTAGTATAATCAAAAAGTGAATGTCAAAAATAAAGGACTGCCAAGTGGTTCAGTTGGTAGCACTGCTGCCTTCCAGCAAGAGGTCTTGGGTTAAAATCCCGGCCTGGGATCTTTCTGCATGGAGTTGGTGTGGGTTCCCTCAGGGTGCTCAGGACTGTTAATTGGGCTCTCTATATTATGTGCGTGCATGGTTGTTTGTCCTGTGAGTGGACTGGTGACCTATCCAGGTTGTACCCCATCTGCTGGAGATAGGCACCACGGATGGATGGGAAGAAAATATATCACAAATTTCCATGCAAGTTTTAAAGACATCCGAGGAATCCTCCTTCAGGTGTAGTATCAGGCCAACCAGGGCTGCTGTTCTGACTGCAGTGATGTCATTCTTGTCCTGTTGGATTAACATAGGTTGTGAATATTTCAAGTCTTTTTTGCAATCAACATCTGTTGAGGCCATTTAAGAGATTGTGCTGTCACATGGGTGCTACAATACCATTATTATTTGTGGCATGGAAATTTTTTCTCATCGCAAATTCACTGTACAGACCTAAAAATGATAGACAAAATTTTTTTCATGGTACCTTGTTTTTCGCAGACAGACCATTGCAGCTTTAAGTCACACAGCATATTAAACTGAGGACAGACAAGACTTACCTGAAAAAAGCAGTTTATGTAGATTAACGAAAACCCGGAGGCAAATGTATGGTTTGAGCAATTACTTGAAACAAAAATAAAACAACATGCAATAGAACTATTGAAGGAACATTCTTACCTTTAATTTAAAAGTAAATTGGCAGTCGATAGTTGTTTTTTTCAATTAGCAACGATGATCTCCCATTCTCTCCATTCAGTGCAGAGTGAAAATGGTTCCTCAGGCTGGGCATCTCGTGTGTTTTTCTCAAGTGCATAGGGTCTCCTACCCAATTCAGCAGGGCTTACTATTTTAACTAAATTCAAATGGGTTTGACAACTAAAACAAAAAAATAAGCAAATCTAACAAATTCAAATGTTTAAATAATACTTGAACACTGAAATAATATACATTTACTTAAATCTGCAGAGTTAGTATTTCAGTTATTCATTTTTGAGTGAGACAAACGTCATAGAAGTGACTAAAACTATTTCAGGGAACCAAGTTATTTTCACTTACTTTGTTTATTAAGATACTGTTAGGTTTTACAGTGCACTGTTCAAAACATAAAAAAAAAACATCAATTTCATCCGGCTGAGAGCAGATTGTATCATCTTACAAACACCACTCCGACAAAAGTTAAAACTTCAAATTACTTTGTCATTTATTCAAGAAAAGATAGACTTAAAGTATATACTTGATCATATATTTTATGGGTGTATTTGCCTACAAAAAAACACGGCAAGTATAGTTTTTCTAGGTCTATCATCTGTCTTGACACTTGTGGCCCATCTCATGTGGCTGATCTAAAAATAATAGCTTTGGTCTAATTTCATTTGGTGGTCATGAATGTAAGGCAGACAGTTTTTGACTAGGAATGAACACTCTAAAAGTGTACCAATTGTTTGTTGTCTTGTTTTTTTTCTTTTAAATAAATATCTGAAAAGCGTGGCAATGAGTTTGTATTCCAAGTCTCCAAGACTTCTTTTAGCTTTCCCCATGCAGAAAATTCAACATCTGAATTTATTTCTTGGCAGAAGAGCTAAACCTGGATGGAGGGTGTTTCAACAGCCGTTTTCAAGTCTTCTAAGACATTGGTTCCCAAACTGGGGTCCAGGCCCCTAGAGATTGCAGAAAGTCTGCACAATTTTGTCTGTTGTGAGGTTACCAAAATTAGATTTGTAAATATTACATTTATAAAATTCAAAAGACAAAAAGAAAATCATTCCTAAAGCCTACAGCATTAAACAAGAAGAATAAGAACAAAAACCTTAAATTACTGCTTATTTTTTGCAAATAAAAGGTTGTAATTAATCACTTTTAATGCGTGTATGAAGGTATGAGTTGTGGTTGGAGGTTCCAGACTTGTGTAGGACACAGGCAAGGGGGTCCTCAAGTAAAAAAGGTTGGGAACCACTGTTCTTTCTAGAATTGCGCTGCTCTGGATGGCTGCATGTTGGAGTGGCTCTGTTGGCTACATATAAAGTTTTGGTTTTTTGTACATTGATTCCTCTGTTTTCTTGAGGAAGATTGTATTTTTTTTACCTGTATACTTTCTAGTTTTTGGTGCTGTGAAGCTGGAAGGATTTTTGCTGTTAATTTTTCACTTTTTGATAACTTGTTATGATGCGTAACCATGGCAACAATGGTTTACATCCGGAAGCAGCTGATTAACATCACAAAAGCTCACATAAAACCTCAACTGAAGCCACAAATCCCTGATGATATGATAATGAGAAGACGTGGATGCAGGGCAAAAAGGAGACAGAGAAGGAGGAAGTTCAAGCCATCTCTTCCATCGATCATAATGGACAACGTGAGATCACTGGCTAACAAGATGGATGAACTCCAAGCCCTTGCAAGAACTTAGCCAGTGTATCAGGAATGCAGTGTTATATTCTTTACTGAGACGTGGCTGCAGGATCATATCCCCAACTTCAACGTCTCTGCCAGGCTTTCTGACTAAACGAGCAGACAGAGATCTGAAGACGAGCAGGAAAAGAAAAGGAGGTGGAGTAGCAGTGCTTGTCAACAACAGATGGTGTCATCCAGGACATGTTACTGTGAAGTGTTGTCTCTGCAGCCCAGATATCAAACTCTTGGCAGTAAGTTTTCGTCCATATTATTTACCAAGAGAGTTCACCAGTGCTATTTTAGCAGTTGTTTACATTCCACCTTCAGCTGTTGCCGACAATGCATGTGATGTCATCAGTTTCGTTGTTGCTAAGCTACAGACACAGCACTCGAATGCATTTGTGAATCAGAATCACTTTCTTGCCATTGCCAGTAAAAAAAAAAAAAAAAAATTTACAGACTAGGAATTTGCTCTGATGTATCGGTGCAGAGATATAAAAAACAAAGTAAAAGAGAAATAGGGTAAAAACATAACATACTTTTAAATTAAATAATTGATTAAAAACATGGTTTTATGTTATTAATATTATTATTAATAACATATAATATTATTATTATTAATATTAATATGTGTGGCATATATGTGTTGTTGTTGCAATATCTGGTGATTTTGATCATGCCTCACTCTCGTCTACACTTCCAACATTTCAACAGTTTGTCAACTGCTCTACAAGAGAAAACAGGACCTTGGATTTGTTTTATGCAAATATAAAGGATGCATACATGTCCAAACCAAGACCTCCTCTGGGACAATCAGATCAGAATCTTGTTTTTCTCTGTTCAGAATATAAGCCACTTGTTCAGAGGCAACCTATTACAAAGAAAACTGTGAGAAAATGGTCACAGGAAGCTGAAGAAGCCCTGTAGGGTTGTTTTCCGACCACAGACTGAATGACTCTTTGCCAAGCACATGGAGAGGACATCAATGCCATGACTGAGTGTGTGACTGACTATATAAACTTCTGTGTGGACAACATCATCCCCACCAGAACAGTAATCCTTTCCTAATAACAAACCCTGGATCACCAGTGAACTGAAGGAACTGCTAAACAAGAAAAATAGCCTTCAGGGTGGGAGACAGGGGATTATTGAGGAGTATACAGAAGCAACTTAAGGTCAAGATCAGAGACAGCAAAGAGGCATACAGGAAAATGCTGGAGAACAAACTACAGCTGAACAATATCAGAGATGCCTGGTCAGGAATGAAAAAGATCACAGGCTTTAAGGACAGGAAGGATTGGATAGATGGAAGTCTGGACAGAGCCAATGAACTGAGCACATTCTTCAACAGGTTAAGTTCAGGAACTAGCTCAGAATCCTCCTCTTCTGTCCCCAGCCAAACAGACATCCCACCCTCCTCTGACCCACAGCTTTCTTGTTACACCACCTCAGCTGTTTTATCCTTCACCTCAGCCATGGACTCTTCTGTTTCCACAAGTTTGTCTTAAGCCAAGTCAGGAAATGCTGCTACCCCCTTCTACAAGTCTGTTGTGGAGAGTGTAATCTCTTCAGCCATTATGTGTTGGGGTAGCAGCATCAGAGCCAGGGACTTAAAAAGGCTCAACAACTTGATTAAGAAGGCTGGTTGTGTTCTGGGTCGACTGTGGAACATCTGGAGGTGATGATGCAAAGAAGGATTCTTCATAAAATCAAAAAAATTATGGACAACCCCGAGCATCCTCTTCATGAGACTGTCATACAACAACAGAGTGTCTTCTACGGTGGCCGGGAAGTGCAAAACAAAATTACATTAAGCTGAAACACTTTTACATTTTTACCGAAACACATTTACAAGTTTACCGAAACACTTTTACAAATTTACCGAAACACATTTACAATCTTACCGAAACACATTTACAATCTTACCAAAACACTTTTACAAGTTTAACAAAACACATTTACAAAGACATGACCTGGAAGTGATACTGCAGGGATGAGGTTAGCCTCAGAACAAGACCAAAGTGGTAACAGTAATGGAATCAATCCTGCCAGCAGCTCAATCTGCAGAGATGTTTTGTCCGTTTTTCCGAATCTAATTTCAAGTTTAAGGGTAAGAGGTCTGATGGCGTTTCTGATATCTACTTCAGATTAATAGTTTTTTCTGCGGAAGAATCCGGCATTATTTAATTTCGTTTTCACAGTCCGCAAAGACAGGCGGACAGTGTGAAGCCGTTTCATCATGTCAACAATCACACTGTATGAGTGGCCTTCATTTAAATACTTTACGAGGCAGTCCATAAAACCGACCTCTTCTCCCTCTCCCTTCTCAAAGTCCAAACTATGTTGACAATCACCACAAAATGTCCCTAAAACTTGAAAATAGATTCCGCAAAACGGACAAAACATCTCTGCAGATTGAGCTGCTGGCAGGATCGATTCCATTACTGTTACCACTTTGGTCTTTTCCCAACCCTAACCTCATCCCTGTAGTTTCACTTCCAGTTCATGTCTTTGTAAATGTGTTTTGTTAAATTTGTAAAAGTGTTTCTTTTTTTAACTTGTAAAAGTGTTTCGGTAAACTTGTAAAAGTGTTTCGGTAAGTAAATGTGTTTCGGTAAGATTGTAAATGTGTTTCGGTAAACTTGTAAATGTGTTTCGGTAAGATTGTAAATGTGTTTCGGTAAGATTGTAAATGTGTTTCGGTAAACTTGTAAATGTGTTTCGGTAAGATTGTAAATGTGTTTCAGTAAATTTGTAAAAGTGTTTCGGTAAACTTGTAAATGTGTTTCGGTAAGATTGTAAATGTGTTTCAGTAAATTTGTAAAAGTTTTTCGGTAAACTTGTTAATGTGTTTCGGTAAGATTGTAAATGTGTTTCGGTAAGATTGTAAATGTGTTTCAGTAAATTTGTAAATGTGTTTCGGTAAGATTGTAAATGTGTTTCAGTAAATTTGTAAAAGTGTTTCGGTAAACTTGTAAATATGTTTCGGTAAGATTGTAAAAGTGTTTCGGTAAACTTGTAAATGTGTTTCGGTAAGATTGTAAATGTGTTTCGGTAAACTTGTAAATGTGTTTCGGTAAACTTGTAAATGTGTTTCGGTAAATTTGTAAAAGTGTTTCGGTAAATTTGTAAATGTGTTTCGGTAAACTTGTAAATGTGTTTCGGTAAGATTGTAAATGTGTTTCAGTAAATTTGTAAAAGTGTTTCGGTAAACTTGTAAATGTGTTTCGGTAAACTTGTAAATGTGTTTCGGTAAGATTGTAAATGTGTTTCGGTAAACTTGTAAATGTGTTTCGGTAAATTTGTAAAAGTGTTTCGGTAAATTTGTAAATGTGTTTCGGTAAACTTGTAAATGTGTTTCGGTAAGATTGTAAATGTGTTTCAGTAAATTTGTAAAAGTGTTTCGGTAAACTTGTAAATGTGTTTCGGTAAGATTGTAAATGTGTTTCGGTAAACTTGTAAATGTGTTTCGGTAAGATTGTAAATGTGTTTCAGTAAATTTGTAAAAGTGTTTCGGTAAACTTGTAAATGTGTTTCGGTAAGATTGTAAATGTGTTTCAGTAAATTTGTAAATGTGTTTCGGTAAGATTGTAAATGTGTTTCAGTAAATTTGTAAAAGTGTTTAGGTAAACTTGTAAATGTGTTTCGGTAAGATTGTAAATGTGTTTCGGTAAACTTGTAAATGTGTTTCGGTAAGATTGTAAATGTGTTTCAGTAAATTTGTAAAAGTGTTTTGGTAAACTTGTAAATGTGTTTCGGTAAATTTGTAAAAGTGTTTCGGTAAACTTGTAAATGTGTTTCGGTAAACTTGTAAATGTGTTTCGGTAAGATTGTAAATGTGTTTCAGTAAATTTGTAAAAGTGTTTCGGTAAACTTGTTAATGTGTTTCGGTAAGATTGTAAATGTGTTTCAGTAAATTTGTAAAAGTGTTTCGGTAAACTTGTAAATGTGTTTCGGTAAGATTGTAAATGTGTTTCGGTAAACTTGTAAATGTGTTTCGGTAAACTTGTAAATGTGTTTCGGTAAATTTGTAAAAGTGTTTCGGTAAATTTGTAAATGTGTTTCGGTAAACTTGTAAATGTGTTTCAGTAAACTTGTAAATGTGTTTCGGTGAAAATGTAAAAGTGTAGTCTTCAGTCGGAGGCTTCCTCAGTTTCGCTGCAATACAGATTGCTACAGGAAATCCTTCCTGCCCACAGCCATCATTCTCTATAACAACTCCTTAAAGAATTAATTATATGAGCTACAACAACACTTACTTTATTGATCCCAGAGGGAAATAATTTTTTTTTATTTGAATTTGAATTCTAGGACATTGATGTGCTTTGATCTACACCAATGATCTGCAATCTTTGACAAGGGACTTGTTGGACCTTCCACAATAACTTTGGCTAAAAATTATAACAAACCAGCAAATTTTTGTTTTTGTTAATATAGATATAACAAATGCAGTTCCTCACTTTTTCTTCAATAATTGCATTGCATTTCCACAACAGAATGATAGTAAAAGTACTAGTGATATTTTTTAGATATATTTTTTCTGGTCATTGAGTTGGAAACTGCTTTTTTCTTTATACCATTTTCCACAAATATCAACATCCCATAGAAGAAAATATATATTCTTATTGCATAAGTTTTGTTATTCTTTATTTTAAAACCTATAATTATACATAAAATGCTGTTTTGTGAAAATGACAACAGAAATCCTATAGTAGATATTATTTAAAAATTATCAGCTATCTTGTATCAAAAGGTCATGTAACATTTGAAGATCTAAATTGGGTTTATTTAGCTAGGTAAAAATGGCTCTTTGGACATTAAAGGTTTCAGAAACCTGATCTTAACCAGTGGTGTCCCAAGTCAGTCCTCACGGGGTGATGCCCTGCACGTCATAGATAGTTTCCTGGTTCAAGATGTCTCAAAGGAATTAGTGTTTAGCCTAATCTTGCAGGACTTGATGGCATGCACGGTAGCCAATTCAGCCATTTGAACGACCTCTGTTAAATTGTGCAAAAATATGGCACATGCCAACCAGAATTGGACAACCCAGATCTAACCATTCTGTCTCCCTGTTCCTGCTAAAAGCAAAAGCATCCTCACAGCATGATTTTATAACACCAGATTTCCCCATCAAGTTGGTGTGTTCTGGGTGATGTGCAGTGTTAATTTTCTGCTCTCATAGTACTTTGTATCTTGGCCAAAAATTCCCTTAACTGGTTTCTGGCAAACTGCAGGATTTCTAATTGCTTTCTCCAACAATGGCTTTCTTTTTTCCACCCTTTCATCTAGGCCAGATTTGTAGAGTGCACAGCTATAGTTATAGTTTCCCTATCAATAGCTTCTCCCACCTGTGCTATGGATCTCTACAGGTCTTCCAAGGCTTTCCAGAATTTTTCCAGAACTTTCCAGAATTTATTTTGTGAAACAGTTTGAAAGCCATGTATCATTTTCTTTCCCCTTGAAACATTGTGTGCTACTTTGTACTGGTATGTTACATAAAATCCCAATAATGTTGCAACCACAAACTTTGAAGTTAGTTTTTAAAGCCACGTATAATACCATTTTAAATGTTAGTTAGAAATTTATGAATACTGTTGCAAAGCACTGTATAATAAAATATGATAGGGAATCACATTCATGCTTTTTTTTCTTTAATTGTCAAATACAACTTTCATATTTTTTACCAGCATCTTTCCTAAAACAGGTAAAATGGAGGCAAGGTAAGGCAATTTTATTTGTATAGCACACATTCAACTGCAAGGTCATTCAAGGTGCTTTACATGATTAAGGGGTAAAATAAAAATAGCAGGGCAGGTGTTAAGATTCTCTGCACAGCTCAAGTTGAATGAAAGGCATAAATAGTTACTTGTTACTGGATAATGACTACATAAGCACTGTGTATTATTTGGCAGGCCAGTTCCCCACTGAAGAAAAGGGGAGAAAGAAAACAGGACTTTGCACTGCATTCTCTGTGTATTTTTAGAAGGATAACATGGTGTTCTCATTTTTTATTCTTAAGGGAAGATGCTCAGTAAGAATGTGCTAGTTGAATTTTAGAAAACTAGGTGCAGTGGAACAAGAGGAAAGAAAGTACCCATCAAAATGTGGTGTAGCTACAGGTCACTTTTTCTCAAATTACAAAATTTGGTTATTTTGCCTGTCTCCTAACTGATTTTCTGAAGGGAACCTTCAAGATTTTTGGTTTCCTCCTTTCTTTACTATTTCTATTCTAAATTTCTAAACATTGATAAAATCATCTGGCAGAAGTGAAACATGCAGTACTTTTAAATTAAGTATTCATACCCATTTTCCATCCCTTTTGTTTTGTTTTTAATTTATGTACACAAAGTAGAGCATCCTTGCCATCCCCAAAGCAAAATATTGTGGTGGCAGGATCACTCTGTCTTTCTTTAGCAGGGGTTGTAAAACTAGGAAGTTGATGGGAAGATTGATTGAGCTAAATGCAGCAAAAGATTAAAAAAATTAGGTGGAGATTCGTTTTAGAAAAGAACAACCATGCTATGCATCAAGATCGACAATGGCATTATGTAGATTAATGCATATTTGTAAATGGCAGAAGGCAATCTACAAAAATAAATCAGATTGAGGGTCAAACGTCTTGCAACTGTAATAGCAGCAAAAGATGATTCTACAAGGGATTTAGTCAAGCATAGTGTGAAAATATATACACAGAATAACTTATAACTTATATAATAGCTAAACAAAATGTTAATGTTTTTCCTTACAAAAAGTTAATGTTTTTCCTTCCACTTTACAACCATACAAAATTTGTGTTGGTTAATCACATAAAATCTAAATAAAACACACAAACGTTTATGGTTATAATATCACAAAATGTGAAAATGTTCATGCTGTGTGCTTATATTTGTGAAACACTAAGTAAAGGAAGAAATCATTCACTACTAATGAGGATGCAGATCACAATCATTGTAATTGTAAGATAAGGCGCTGGCCTTTGTAAGCAACAACAGTCTCAGAGTTCCTTGAACACAATCAGATAAACCATAGCCTCATTTTCTGCCTGGATTATTTTCATTTGTGCTGCATGTTTACGGAAAAACACATGTTCAATGTCTGCAACCATAGAGTGACACAGGAGGATTCAGATTTTAAAATGTTCATTAGTTGCTGTATTATATTGAGTGTGACTGAGATTTTTTATTTGCATGCTCCTCAGATGCACAACAGTGCATGTGCATTAACAGGCAAAACATAACAGGAGACTAGGCCATACCTAGGATAAATGTATGGTGATGTTCATTGATGCTGTAAAGGAGCATTTCAACATTCTACTTGGCAACTGCTAATGTTCATATCTCCCTTCAGTACTGATTCTGACTATTATTGACACTGTTGTTTCCTGTTCTGTTCTTAGGATCTTACAGAGATTCTCTCATATGCCAGAGCAACAAATGTTTCTTACTGAAATTAAATCATAATTAGGAGCGCTTAATAGGATTATTACCATTCAATTTAATTCAATTCAAAAATATTTTGTTAATCCCAAAGGGAAGTTAGATTTCGTTGTAACTCCAAGTTTCTTTAAAGAGTTATAGATGGTGATGGCTTTGGTAACGAAGTCTCACCTTTAGTGGTCTATTTTGCAGCAAATCTGAAGTAGCCTATTTCTGAAGACAGTCTTTTGCATAACAGTCTGATGAAGAGGATGCTTAGATTTGTTCATATTCTTTTTCATTTTATAAAGAATCCTTCTTTGCATAATTCCCAGGGATTCCAGAGCACTCCCCCAAACAGAATTAGCCTTTGTATCAGTTTGTTGATCTTGGACATTGCCTGATTCTGATGCTGCTACCCCAACAGATGATGGCAGAAGAGATTCCACTCTCCACATCAGACTTATAAAAGATACGGTATGCAGATACTTTGCTGCAAACACTGAAAGACTAAAGCTTCCGCAAGAAGTACAGTCTGTTATGTCCATGTAGACGGCTTCACTACTGCATTTCCAGTTCAGTCTGTTGTCCAACTGAATACTTTTCAAAGGTACCCATACACATGTGCATGCAGAGCTAGTCTTAAACAGGAAAAGCAGAGCTCACTGTTGTTTGTGTCACACATTACATCTTATTAGCAGGCTCCTTCCATAGTGTACAGACTGCATTGGAGACATGTTACTTTGTCCACTCTGTTTATCCAGAGGATTAGGCCTGAATAAGGAATATGGCCGAATTTATTAGTCCTCCAAAACACTGACAACCCAGGGTCCAGACCAGGAAGCAAAGTCGTAGTTTAACCCACCTCTCTGCTGCTTCTGTACTGTTACCCACCCATTACCCTATAGAAACAGTGTCTTGCCCACGGCCAAAATTAAATGGATTAAAAGTTAAGTCAACAAAAGAAATTATGGAAATCTTATAAAGATAAATACGACTTTGACTGAACAGAAAAATAAATCTATTAAACGTGGTTTATTAAACATAAGATCTCTCTCCTCTAAGACTTTGTTAGTAAATGACTTGATTTGTGATAATCACATTGATTTGCTTTGTTTCACAGAAACCTGGTTGCAGCAGGAGGATTATGTCAGTATAAATTAGTCAACTCCTTCCAGTCATTTAAATGTTCACATTCCTAGAAATACTGGGCGAGGAGGAGGAGTTGCAACCATTTTTCGTTCTGATTTACTAATTAGTCCCAGACCAATTGATAGCTACAGTTCTTTTGAACATTTAACCCTTAAATTTTTCATCCAAGTTGCAGAAAAGTTAAGAGCATTTTTGTTTGTGGTTTTGTATCGTCCACCAGGCCCTTACTCTCAATTCTTGGATCAGATCTCACATTTTTTATCTGATTTAATATTAAATACTGATAGGGTCATTATAGTGGGGAACTTCAATATTCATGTGGATACTGAAAGTGATAGCCTAAATGCAGCCTTTAGTGCTATTTTAGACTCAATTGGCTTTACTCAAAAAGTACAGGGATCAACCCACTCGGGCAAACACACTTTGGACCTTGTACTGACATAAGGTATTGAGTGTGAGGAAATAACAGTCCACCCACATAACCCGGTCCTGTCTGACCACTTCTTAATAACTTTTGAATTTACTTTAACTGACCATCTTAAATCTGAAAGAAAATTTCATTATAATAGAGCTTTATCAGACAATGCTGTAACAATTTTTAAAGAATCTGTTCCATTCTTACTTTCCTCAGTCTCAGAGTAACACAGTGGATGGCAGCAATTCTATCTCTAACCCTTCAGAAATTGATGGTCTGGTTCACAGCGTTACGTCCTCATTGCGTTTGGCATTAGATAGTGTAGCCCCCTTAAAAAGAAAGTGGCTAGCCATAGGAGGCTGACTCCTTGGTTTAACGCAGAGTTGCATACTTTAAAGCAGAATACTAGGATGTTGGAGAGAAAATGGCGCTCTACACATCTAGAGGATTCCTATTTAACCTGGAATAACAGTCTACTGCTGTATAAAAAGACCCTTTGACAAGCTAGAACAGCATATTTATCATTAATAGAGGCGAATAAAAACAATCCTAGGTTTCTTTTTAGTACAGTTGCCAAACTTACAGAGTCATAGCTCTGTTGAGCAAACTATTCCCCCAGCTCTTAGCAGTGATGATTTTATGGGATTCTTCATAAATTTAATTCTATAAAAAATAAAATCATTGCCATCCTCCCAAACAGGTTTACTTCTTCCTCAGTAAATGAGGCAGCATCGGAAAGAACTGTAGAACCTAATTTGTGCTTAGGCTGTTTTGATTCATTTGAGCTTTCGGAATTATCAAAAATATTAGCCTCATCTAAACCTTCAACTTGTATGTTGGACCCAATCCCAACCAAATTTTAAGTGTTCCATTTGGTTCCTGGCCCCATTTTGGATATGATGAATATATCCTTAAACGGATACGTACCACAAGAATTTAAAATAGCTGTAATTAAACCTTTACTCAAGAAACCTTCCCTTGATCAAGATGACTTACAAGTGAATTACAGACCTATATCTAACCTTCCTTTCTTATCCAAAATCCTTGAGAAAATTGTTGCTAATCAAGTCTGTGAGCATCTGAACAGTAACGTGCTGTTTGAAGAGTTTTAGAGCTCATAGCACTGAAACAGCACTGGTGAAGGTTACTAATGATATTCTCATGGCCTCTGATAATGGACTTGTCTGTTCTGGTTTTGTTAGATCTCAGTGCTGCTTTTGACGCAGTCGATCACAATATTCTCTTAGAAATGCTTGAACATGTTGGAGGGTTCAAAGGAACAGCACTAGGCTGGTTTAAATCATATTTGTCTGACAGATTTGTTCATCTAAATGATCAATCTTCTTCACTCAAGGGTTACTTGTGGAGTTCCACAGGGTTCTGTGCTTGGACCAATTCTTTTCACCATATATATATATGCTTCCAATTGGTAGAATCATTAGACAGCATGGGATAAATTTCCACAGCTATGCCGATGATACACAACTATATTTATCCATAAATCCTGATGAACCCAGTCAGTTAGGTAGATTACAGGAATGCCTGGAAGACAAAAACATGGATGAATCTAAACTTTTTGCTTTTAAATTCTGACAAGACAGAAGTTGCTGTCTTTGGACCAGAAGTTCTAAAAAAGAAACTGATTAGTCAATCACTTCATCTGGATGGCGTTAAATTAACCCCTAGTAATAACGTAAAGAACCTCGGCTGTCAGGTTACAGTACTACCTGACCCAGTACACAACCAACGAGGCAGAGGAAGGTTTACACTTTTATTAATAAAGGAAAAACAAATGAGTCTTTGAATGAAAAGTCTCTCTGGTTCCAGCTCTCAGGAAGCAGCAACTCGTCCTCAGCAGATCTGGGCCAACCAACAGGAACACTTTAACCTTGGGACGGGGGAGGGCCAGAGGAAAGGGTCACAAACCCTCAGTCCAAAACAGTGTGGTCAGAAAAACAGTCCAGGGTCATGCACATGAAATCCATCCAGAAGAAGCAGACAACATCCAAAAATCCATTAAGCAAAGGCAGGTTCAGGATCCAGGCAGAAGGTCAAACACTTAGTAGAAGGCAAAGGCTACTCACAGTACCAGCAGGGTAAGTGCTGAAGCAGCGGAGGAGGACAGGCTTGGTTAATACACTGGACCAAACATGAACAGTGGCTTGAAAGCTGTGGGAGGTAACAGACGATCTTGCACTGGCTCTGAGGGTGAGAGGCACTTAAATAGAGACCTGGCAGGTGTAAGCAATCAGAGCCAGCAATGGGGAAGTGGGCGTGGCCAGAGAGAGTGAAGGGCAACAGCATGATCAGACAGGATGACTTGTGACATCGGCGTTATTTTTGACCAAGACTTGACATTTAAATCCCATATTAAACAGGTTTCTAGGATTTCCTTCTTTCACCTCCGGAATATTGCTAAAATGAGAAACATCCTGCCCAGGAGTGATGCTGAGAAACTAGTCCATGCATTTGTTACCTCAAGGCTGGACTACTATAATTCTTTACTATCAGGAAGTCCACAAAATGCCATTAAAAGCCTTCAGTTGATCCAAAATGCGGCAGAAAGAGTTCTGATGAATATTAAAAAGAGAGATGACATTTCTCCTGTTTTAGCTTCCCTTCATTGGCTCCCTGTTAAATCCAGAATAGAATTTAAGATCCTTCTTCTGACATACAAAGCCCTTAATAATCAAGCTCCATCATACATCAGAGATCTGATTGTTCCATATGTTCCTAAAAGAGCACTTCGCTCTCAGACTGCAGGTTTACTTGTAGTTCCTAGGATCTCTAAAAGTAGAATGGGAGGCAGATCTTTTAGTTATCAGGTTCCTCTCCTGTGGAACCAGCTCCCAGCTTTAGTCCGTGAGGCAGACACTCTGTTTACTTTTAAGGCCAGGCTTAAAACTTTCCTTTTTGATAAAGCTTGTAGTTAGAGTGGCTTAGGTCATCCTGAGCTATCCCTGTAGTTATGCTGCTATAGGCTTAGACTGCTGGAGGACAGACTTACCAATTTTCTTCACTCTGCCACTTCCTTTTCTACTACGACTCTCCAGTTGTATTACAGTACATTCTGCTATTTCGACCGTTAACTTTGTTTTCTCTCAATGTTTTTCTCTCCATAGAAGATATACCTGGTCTGGTATCCTGCTTGGCTGCAATGCCCTGTTGGACGGGGGGCATCGACTGGGATGGTGCTCCCAGTGGCTGAACATCCACTGTGTCCTGTTATCAACTTTTTACTTTCTGTAGCATAGAGAGTACTCTTATATCGGATCTTCTGTTCCTTCTGTCTCTGCGCTGTCTTCTCAAACCCCCAGACGGTCGTGGCAGATGGCCGCTCCTACTGAGCCTGGTTCTGTTGGAGGTTTCTTCCTGTTAAAGGGGAGTTTTTTCTCTCCACCGTCGCTACATGGTTGCTCAGTATGAGGGATTGCTGAAGGATTGCTGTGGTTGGAAAGTCTGCATCAACGGGGCCCAATCTCACGCCAATGACTGACGCAATCTGCTGGGATTCCTTAAATAGGAAACTTTTTAACTGATTGGAATGTTTGTTTAAATGTATTGAAATGACTTCTTGTTAAGTACCTTGAGATGACATCTGTTGTGAATTGGCGCTATATAAATAAACTGAATTGAATTGAATTGAATAAAATGTATACTGTTGTCAAAGTTACTGTCTGTTAGGAACTCTGTGGAGCACACCCAAACAATTCCAAATCTCAAAACTCAATGTAAATGAAAGTTTCCATTAATGTCTAAACTAGACAATGACTTTTTTATGTAGAAATTTGGAATTTTAAAAACAGCCTTTAACTTAATTTCAATATGCTATGTGTCTATACAATGCTACAACTGTAAGGCTTTATTTGTGTTTGCAAGTACACACTTTAGTCCTATAAGAAGTAGTACATGTTGATGCAGTATTTTTCCAATAGTCTAAATTGGGCTTATTATTTATCTCTAATAAAAGCAAATATTTTTACTCATCAGAAAGAAAACAAAGCACAAGAATGCATTGATGTATCACTTTCTAAAACTTGGTCAATGCAGAAATTCAACAACTCAGTGTTTGGTGCATTCATGGTTATGCTACAATTCTAACAATGTGCAGCATTTACATTAACACCTTGAGTTTATAAAGCTAGTTAGATTAATCTGTGTTGAAAGATGCAACATAATAGGCCGAAGACCTGTAGAACTAGTATTCTAACTTTACCCAAATAGCTGCGGGATCAATTCCAATTCCACCATCACCTAAAGCTGAACAAACTAAGATGGTATAGAAATTCAATGAATGGATGTTGTTAAAAGATTTATGACATTTTACACAGAGTAATCCATAATGTTTACAAGTAATAATTTGTGCAGACTGATATGGTGGTTGGAGTGAGTTTATTTTCCACCCTTTGTTTTTGTGATTGCATCATGCATTCCAATAGAGATTTTCTGAAAAAGTTGTTAATTGATACATTTTTTGATTGATCAATGTTTACTTTCTTGGAGCTGTATAATACAGAGTTCAGAAAGTTGTTATTGACTCTTTTAACTTGTAAAGCAAGTTAGTTTTACTGGACAGGTTTGTGTAAGTGTGTGCCTTTTTTTAAACAAAGATCTCAAATTACACTCAGATCTCAAGAGTAAGCCTCAGCTTGTTGCCAGTTGAAAGAAAATCTGTGTGGATGAGATCTGATTTGTCTCATGTATGTAGTTTTGTTTAATAATTTAGATTCTGTACACTCCCTTTTTATGGAGTTCCTTTGGATCAGACGTTTTATGCAAGCTTAAAGGCTACTTTACTCTAGTCCACAAGAACTAATGTTCAGTATGTTCTAGATGTGTCTATGCTCCAACACAGCTACATTTTCTTAGTATGTCACTAGGTTCTGCAAAGGCTTTCTAGTGAACTATTGATTTGATTCAGGTGTGCTGAGCCAGTAAGACATCTGAAACACACAGAGCACGGCCTCTTCGGTACTGGAGTTGGTCACCCCTGGGGCAGACCAACACAAAATACTGCATAATTTGTGAATCGGAATGAAAAATAGAAAAACAAATAGAAATCTAAATCCCTTTGTATTCTGCCTCCTTGACTCAATACCTTGTAAAATATTGTGTTAAAATTCCACCTTTGAGCAAGTTTTGAGCAACAAAAATGGCTAAAATCCCATGTGCATTGTAAGGTAAGCTGATCAAGAACTACAGGAACCTTCTGACATCTCTAATTGTAATGGACAATTATATATAAATATATATATATATATATATATATATATATATATATATATATATATATATATATATATATATATATATATATATATATATATATATATATATATATATATTCTATTGTATAAAATACTTATTTTATGCAATAAACTCCAAACTAATCACTTAAACATCATACAATTTGATATAGTCTGCATGCTGACTTCTGGTCATTTTCCATTACATAATCTGCACCCTTTTACTACTTTATTTTGTAAAGATGTATGTTTCTCTTACAATTACAGACAATATTGATCCATACAATAAACTATGAATCATACCATTTGGTAGAATCAGATTATTCTATCATTAAATGTTATAAGTGCTTTGATATACTGGAATTAAGATATCTGCATTTTTATACAATGTAAGTACACAAATTCTTTCAAATGACAAGTTAACTATCAACTATGTCCTTTTCAGAAATTCAGACTAATCCACTTGGATCTTTAATTAGAGAATCACTCTGGCGCAAATACAACTAAACTTTCCCCACAGCTCACAGAGTCTCACACCTAATTGGACAACATTCTGAAAATGAGGCACATTCATTACAGAAATGTCAGTGCCTGCTGGCGGAGTGTGGGAAGAAGAGAGAGGCCTTGGAGGAGGTGTGGAGGGGCTGCAACTTGAGCTGATAGTCTGCTAATGAGACATCATCAAGGAAAAAGGCTCCTCAATCTATTCAAGAGGCACAATTTAACAAATGAACTGGGTGCAGAATCAACACGATGTACATTGTGATCGTTTAGGAAAAACTCAAAAATTGACATCATTCACGTCTGCTATTCAAATTGATTTTCTTGAAAGGTTGTTTATAATACACCACTTGGTATAAGTTGGAGTATCAAACAGCCTCTACCTGATTGATTTAGCTTGAAATTTTGGTTATTGTTGATAAGACAATTGTTTTCAGGAAAATCTGTCTGCATAAGACCATTTCTTTTAAACACTGTGAAATGCAAATATTGGGTGTAATTTTATGTAAAATACTTCCTGGATTCAAATATAATTGGTTAGCCTAGCATGTTATCAGATTAGTTTCTATGGTTTGGGCGATTTGTTTTAATGACGAAAGCGAATCCAATTGTAAAATCAAGGAGGTTGAAGGCATGAATATGAAATGTAAACAGACATTATTGGGCTAATTTTAATTTAAAACAGGTTAAAAGTTAATTCTAGCTTAGAAGAAAAAGGAACCAGGCAGACAATATATTACATAAACAATGACAAATGAAGAGCAATCAACAACAGAGAACAGTTGTGAAGAAAAGGAAGAAAACATGACCAAATTAAGACTGAAAATAATGAGCTATAAGACTAATGTGAATTAAATGTACTTGGACATATTTACAAAAGTTTGTATTTATTACAGTTGAATCTTGCTGAGAAAGCACTTCAAAGCTTTCTCTCCCTATAAAGAAGATGAACATCCCTACTACTGTTCAACAAATAAACCGTATATAATATTCAAATGTAGCCACTGATCCTACAGCTTTTGTTTTGTGAACTATAATTTTAATGCACTTTTGAAATGTATAACGATTACAGCACCTCCAGATGAATATGATTTTTTTCATTATTGAAAATATTGTCTTCTCAAACCCCTAGACCCTGGTCTTGGCCGCTCGTACTGAGCCAGGTTCTGGTTCTGCTGGAGGTTTCTTCCTGTTAGAGGGGAGTTTTTCCTCTCCACTGTCGCTACATGCTTGCTTGGTATGAGGGATTGCAGTGAATTCAACGACACAATGCAGGCGACTGTCTACTGTCGCTACATGTTTGTCTAGGAGGGAATGCTGCAAGTCTATAACTCGATGCAATCTGCTTGGTTTCCTTAGATAAAAAACTTTTAATCTGATTAGAATCATGAACCGAAGAATTAATTGGAATGTATGTATTACCCTTCTCATAAATCACAACATGAAAGCAAGCGAGCTCTTTCTATATCATATGTTCTTCTTATCAAACATCAACAGGGGGGAATCCAAGACTATGTAAAAAAAGAAAAAGTAAAAAAAAAGTAAATTAGGTAAATGAGGCTTATGGGAAGTTACCATTATCAGGGTATTCAACAGATGCAAAGTTTGCTTTTTTTTCAAAGTTTCCAGGTGACCTCTGCTTTGATAAAGGAGGCTGTAAAACTGCTTTCCTGTGTTAGGAAATTGTTCCAGATAGATGCATCATGGTTAAGAATCGATCATTATGAAGGGTGAGCTGCAGTGACAGCATGATAAGCCATTGTTCCTAAAAGAAATCCCCTTTCATTTGTGAGTTAGAAAAACGTAAACAAAGATGTATTGAAAAATGTCAATTTAGACACATAATCTATAAACATACATAAAATACGTTGCTTGTAGCTTTTCAAAAAAGGGCTCATAAAACTTATTTTTTAAAGATTTTTTTATTATTGAGTTGCACTTAGACATTCTTGTCATTAGTTCCATTTTACTTGTAGAAAATATCTGTAGGGGATTTCTGTAGACAGCTTTCAGCTGATACAATGCTTCTGACAAGTGAGAACAGATTGACAGTAAAGCCTAGACTCTGCGATACCCTGCAAACCAGATGGCACTGACACTCTGCCTCCTGCAGTCCCTGTGAGCAGGATTAGTTCATATACATTGCAGTTTCCTGGACGAGGCTTCTCGTATAACTTTGTTTGGATGCACAGTGGGTGGAAGCAATTCCCAGCAAACAGGTGCTTTGGTGCAGCATCAGGTGTCATTCTGAAAGGTTAACAGAGATGAGGCTGCTTTGTCCTACATATTGAGTCAGTGAGACCACAGACTCTCTGAGGAGCAGCTGAGTTTGGTAGCTGCTGGCAGCAGTAACATCAGGGTTGGGAATGTGGGATCCAACCTGATTTGCTTATGAAATCAGGTTAGCATTTAGGTTTCTCACTCCTGTCATGTTAAATAGGTCATTCAGTGCTTATAAAATGATGACATGTTGCATGGTGACAGAGCAAACATTAATTCATTTTATTTTATTTTGAAAAGGATGCTAAATTCTAACCTCAACTCTGATTACTCATTGGAAAAAAGATAAAGAATCATCGATCAAAAACATTTTCATCTAAAAAGGACCATCCTGTTTAAAAGACTGGTGTTCAGAAAACTTTGCATTATCAGGTCCCCATGGTGACCACATCATCCCCTTGTCCATTTGCCTGCCTAATTGATGAGCTACATGTGATTAGTAAAAATGAGAGCGAGAAACCAAACCAGCCCCCTTTGTGCTAATTGATCCACTTCTTATGACCGTGACTGCAGCAAATGAGAGCTGCATTGTGTCTAAAAAACAACAACTCTCCTGAGGGGACTGTAGGGCAGAAAAATAAGTACAGCAGACCATCTGGCAGGAAGGGGGTTTGAACTAATTCCCAGCCCTTTGGTTGCCTTTTTCCTTTTCCTTCCTTTATTGAATGTCCTAATGGACATGGTCCTACAGCCATTTTCAACAATACTTTACAAAGCACCTGATTTCACAAATCACAGAAAAATATGTTCAGCAAAAGTTTAGCTGTAGAAACAGTGCTCATGTACACTTAAAGGGATATTTCAGGGTTTTAAAAATGGGGTTCTGATAAAAGGCCAAAAGCAGTTAACTTCTTACTACATTTTGCTCTTACAGGGTCAAGAGCAAAATGTACTTCTAATGCATTGAAACAACTTTAGCATTTAAAAATGCATAACAGTTTGAACAAACAATTTAGTGCACCTTTAAACTATTTTGATGTGACAGAGAAGTCAGTGATTTTTTTTTTGCAGGAATTTAAGGTAGCAGGAAGTGCACCACCAATTACCTTCTTCTGTGATACATATACTAATTACTGAATATGTAGAACATTTTTGGTCAGAAAACTGATATAAAACTAAAGCAATGTAAAATAACAAATTATTACAGTGTTTGGAGAGAATGCTATTTTACTGATTTTGCATTGCCTCACTGTTCAATTGGTGGTCTGTTGGTCTGACTGACAATGCCTATGTGTTTTCTGTAAGGCCCCAAAAAATTAATAACATAATCTTTTTGTTTTTTTAGAGCTCTTTACCTTTATACCAGGCATTTACTTTGACCAGAAATCCTTAATCTGTTTCTGTCACGCTGCCCTATTCCTGCCTTATTGTCTTCACCTGTCTGTCTCATCATCCACACCTGATCCTACTCACCTCCTGCCTTTAAGACCCCTCACTTCCTTTCACTCCCGGCCGGACCTTCCTCCTAGTAGTCAGTAGTATTTGTCAATCCCCATGGTGTGTCGTCTTCCTGCTGTCTTCCTTCCCTGCCCGATGTCCAGTATCTCAGTTCCTGCCATCTTCACCACCATCATCACTGTAATAAACATCCTGCACCTTCCTTCAGCGAGTGCGTTTGGGTCCATTCTCCACACACCACGTGACAGTTTCGTTCTCAGTATATGTTAAAAATATGAAGATTCTTGGTGACCCACTCCTATTCTTTGTAAATAGTCATTACCTTCTCTACAAACCAACAACCCAATGCAAACATAGCACAGCTTTGAGGTCCAACTAATCTGAATTTAAAGTAAATAAAGACAATATCACTTCAGGTAAAGTATTTAGCAATGACTTAATTTCTCCCAAAACTCAGGGCACAGATTTGGGAATGATGTTACACCCGAGTTGAGCACATTCTGGTTGCTTGTCTTAGTGATGTCTGTTCCGAGGGCGTTCTTTTTATATTTCCCGCCGGACATTTAGAAAATCCAATACAGCGGATTATTTCAAAGTATCACCTTTTATCATATCCACACTTAAAAAATTCTGCACCATCCATCTGATCGAAATAAACAGCTGGAGATATTAATCAATTAGCAAGGGACATCACCAGCAGGAGTTGCTCCTCTAAACGGCTAGGAATAAACTGAAGGTTAAGAAGGCAAAAAAATCAAGAGTAAAATCTTTCAGCTTACTAAGTAACTAATGTTTGATTTGTGTATTTTTAATACACTAACCATCCATATTTGAGTCTCTGCTCTGTGGCTGGCATTTTTTGTTCGAAAAAATAAGCTTAATCGCAATAATATTTACAAGAATGGTTGTCCTGACATTCAAAGAAATGACTTTTTTATTACCAAAAACTAAACAATTCATTGGTAGTGTTGATACAGTCTGTATAGAGCTTTTACTGTTTATGCTGTGTGTCAATACATCCTGCAGGCTTATGAGTGAGATGTACTCACAGGCAGGAAGGACATCAGACTGTTCTGCTTATGAAAGGCAAATGCTAACAGGAACAGATGATTTGCATGAACAGAGAACATAAGCGATAAAATAAATGAGGATCAGGATGATTTAATCATTGCACATTATTTAGATTACACATTTAGATTACAAGATGGTTACATAAGTAGGTGTTAACAAATTTAAAATAATTATACATATGTTTTTTATTTGCCTAATATTATTACCACATAAGTAACTTTATTCAGTTTAATTTAAATCTATTTTAATTAAAAATGATATTTTCATATTAAAATCTTACAAATTCAGGAGAAGGGATTTACAAACAAAGAAACGTATACATGTGACCTCTGGATTAGTATAAACACCTACACTCAGAAGGCTTTTTCTTTGCTTACAGCACATTCTTTTTTTTCAATTCACAAAATGTTGTGGATCTTTGAAAAACAACCTTTGAAGCCACTTAATCTTTGTGCATACTTACTGTTGTGTGTTCCACCTAATGTTTACGAAATGTATTCCCTGACTAAAAACAGCATGACTAGCAGTTATTCTTCCTTTGAAAGTTTTAGAAATCATATATCGCTGCTTGAACGCAAAATACCAAGACATTTTAGAGCACATAATTTAAGTCCATAATACTGCCTAATGCATTTTAGAAAAAAATTAAATTCCTCAAAAACACAACAGGTAATTTTATTGAATATTTTATGTTTGCTTTCTAATAGTTTAATAATGGATTTTTGCTGCAATGGGGAACAAGTTATTTAAATAGCACAAAATAAACAACGACAATCTTAGGTCTTGGAGTATGTACATCACTTCTCTGCACATAGACCATAAAACCTGATGTCACAAAATACGATAGCATGTCACTGACTTCTAGTAGCCCAGTCAGAGCCATTGTAGATGCTGTTGATCGTAAAAGTTTCCTACAATTTGAATATTACAATAAAATGTTGATTTGTAACAAGAAGCTGTAGAATACTACAAATAAACTGGCTGCAAACACATTTGCAATTTTTCAGAAAGATATAAGCCCCTCGGCCTCTGAGGCAGACAAACCCCCTTAAAGCTTTGTGAACAGGCCAAAGGCAAGGCAAGGCGAGGCGAGGCGAGGCAATTTTATTTGTATAGCACACTTTCAACAACACGGTAACTCAAGGTGCTTAACATGTTTAGGTGAAATATAAAAACAGCCTAAAGATATCCTGTATGTCTCTGTGTTGCCTTGTGATCGACTAGCGGCCTATCCAGGGCGGACCCTGCCTATCACCCAGTGACTGCTGGAGATAGGCACCAGCCCCCCCGCAACCCTGCATAGGATGGATGGGTAAAGATAATGCATGGATGGATGGATGGATGGAATCTTCTCATAAATATGATCCAACAATGATAAAGTTTAGAAGGTGTCTTGAGCTCTTGGCAACAAGCTTTGTGGCTGCAGAGTAGTGACAGTTCCTCATTCTTTCGACCTCTGAACTTGATTATTCATGAGTCAAAAACAAGCTTTTAAAGAGGGAGTAATCTAAATCTTTACATGCAGATGAAAACTGATGTTACCACTTAGATATGCATATTAAAAGCTGCACTTTACTTCCCACTGTTGTGTGTTTTACAGTCAAGAAACCTGACAACGCAGGGAGGCCTGCCCCCAATGACCTAATTGTCACTGTATCTTATGTCACATATTACCACCCAAACGCACCAAAACATAATTCACTCACTTTTATTTCTCGTCATGAGTCATACTGAAAATTCACACCCAACAAACTCCCATTTCGCAGTACTGTGTGTAAATATTGACCCAGAAATAATCTTACTACATGTCTTAACAGACAACAAAGAAACATATGAAACAGAACATTGTCGGTGTGGGTTGGGAACTGAGGCATGATATGCAGGGGAAACTGTCCCTGTAACAGTGGCACCCATCTGAATAATTCATCAAGCCAATCAATGATTAAAGGTTTGCTGGGTGTCACACCTCATATCACAGAGCAGGTGGCTGTGGTTGACAAGGAACTGTATCGAAGCTGTGGTAAATGCTCTCTATATGAGACGAGGATCTCAATCAGAAGATTTAACTAAAATATTTCGTTTTTATTATGGCATCAATGCATCCTGTAAACACATCACTATTGTTGCTGGTAAAAGCCAGAGCAAAATTATTGCTTCCAGGGAAAATATGGCTTACAGACTGTTGCTGCTTACTGGAGGCACCAGTTCTGGTGAAAAATAACAAGCAACAATTTATCCACCTAACGAAATGGCAAAAGCTTTAACTGGAAATGCTTCACATAATTGGTACATTATCAGTAGATAACACCAAGAAAACCAAAAATGCCATAAACACTCCATGAAAGAGTTTTAATTAAAACAGCAGGTTCTATCAAATTAACAGGATCACTGGCATACTTCATTTTATTTCGTATGTTTTATTATGTAATTTTTACATGTTTTACTTTTTTGTTTTTATATTTTTACTTTTTACAATATTTTTTCTATTCATTGTATGTCTTCCATTGCTAAGTACATTTTGTCACATTTGTGTTTAACATTGTTATGCAAATAAAATTAAGCATTGTGTATTTAAAACTTTCAGATTGATGATGTATCTATTCAAGATCATACATCAAAAATCCTTAAACAAAAAAAAAGATATAAAAACTAATCATATGTTTCCTTACAATTCATAGAAATAACTGACTCGTCCAGGTCATACTGAGCTGAAATAAGTTAACAGATCTTTTTTAATGCATTGCAAGAGTACCTTAATTTTAACACTGCTCTGTTAATTCAAGCGACCCAATACAAATTCCTTTCTCCTAAGATACTTACTTTTTTAAGGATCAAGAAGCAAACAAATTCATATTATTATTAACAAATTAGAGAGATTCACCAAGGTATTTTTTATTGAACATTGATAAGTTGAGTTCAGGTCTGGTAAATTACATATATGCAGGCTAACAAAACCTTTTAAAAACTCAAGCAGACATGTGTCTTGTTTATTTGGTCAGGTATTAAATTGCTACATAAAAGTACTTTATTAAAGTAATAAAACATAAGGTATAACATTTCTTATCTTTAGTCGTCCCGGCAACAGATTTGCAATATCCTAAAACAGCAATCTGAATTTTAAATTGAAAACATGGTTGACTCCACAGAGACTCAAAGTTGTTGTCTTTAAAAATATGAGGCACACTGATGAAAAGAGCAAAAGAGCTTTTATGATGTGAGTAGGAAACGTGAGTGTAACTTAAAAATTCCCAAAACCATGTTACACTTGAGTGAATATATGGCAAAGACGGAGTTGTAGATACATTTTCTTGAAATGTCTTCTGATCTTTAGGAACTTATAGTTCAACTGAAAATCATTCATGTGCCTGCTAAAATTTGATTTAAATACATATTTTAATTTCACCAACATGTTTCCTCTGACTGGAATTTAAATAAATCTCCAGATTTAATTATTTATATGTAATTATCATTAAAGTGTACTGAGAGGAATTGCTTTCATTTCCAATGGCTCATCGTGTCTGTTCTTCGAGGAGTCTGCACAGAGAGGAAAACTGAAATGAAGCAAAGCAAAACAGTTTCATGAGGAACCTTACCCATTTTCTGGAAATCAGGAATTCATTTCTTTATCATATTCTGGCTGGTTGATAACAAAATAAATACACAGAGGTTCCAATACTAACCTACCATATTAGTTCTGTGAAATGAACTTTCAAGTAAAGTGATGTAAAGTACATAATATTCACATCACGATCATTATGTCACTTAAAATTGTGATTTCACACAAGAACATCAGTTTCTTTTTCTGAGCTATGCATTCCTCAGTTACCGAATTTCAAAGTTAGTAAATGCTGGAAAGCAGTTAGTTTCTCTGGACTATCTTATTTAACGTTATATATTCTAAGCTCAAGCACTGTTTTATGAACTGTCTTTCCTCTCTCTTTTCATCTTTATCAACATCTATAACTACAAATGTTAAAATACCATATGCTGTAAGACTTGTGACAGAAAGAAAAAGGAGAAACTAAAGAGTGATATTTGTCACATGTGACATCATCATGGAGGTATTATTTTTTTTCAGCCTGCTTCGTCACAATTCAAAAAGTCATGACAAACAACACATTTTTATACCATCCCTCAGTCCAACTCAGCATTTCTGAAAAGCTAATGACTCACTTTGTGTTTAAAGAGTGAAAATTGCCTCCTGTTTCCTTTTCTTAAGGTCTTGGTTGCGTATAGTAAAGGTTGGTGCAGGGTTTTCTTATATTGTATATCTAAGGATGTTTAAGGAAATTACTCAAAGACAAGTTTTTGAACTTCAGAGTTTAGACTGTGGGTAGAACTTTGACTCTATTTATTTATTTATTTATTTTTTTTGGGGGGGGGGGTATTTTTCTGGGAAAGAAAGGGAAGGTATGCTGTGAGGAATGGGGAACCTGTATTGTAGAGAGGATTCAGAGACAATAGGCAGGCTGAATGAGCCATGAGGATGGATTTACTAGTGCTGAGCCATTTCCGGGCCTCATACTGCTCGTTTGCCATCGAAGGACTCACCAATGTTCATTGTTTGACGTTAGTTTCCCTTGTGTCTGTAGCTTTCTATGAACTAGTTGTCTGCCTGCCAAAGTAAGGATGAATTAACACAATGAATAAGAAAATTACACACAAAAAAATGCTAATATAAACTTGAGGAAGTTTTATTTTGGAAGAAATAATGCTCTCGCAATGGTCATCATTGAACATTAATCAAATAAACGGCCAATAACTCTGGAAACTCTGTATGGGCTGCAGAGATTCAAAGCTCAGATGGGATAATCTAGTAAAAGACCATTTCATGCACTACAAATCTGGCCTATATACAAGAGTAGCTTGATAGATATAAGAAGCATCATTTGCAGTCACCCTGCAAAAGATCAAACACATGGAAAATGTATTCTGGTCAGATGGGACCAAGACTGAAAATTTTCACACTATTAGTGGCAGAAAATTAAGACTGTAAATTTCCCTAAGCACATGGTCCCCACAGTGAAACATGGTGTGGGCAACATCATGCATTGGATGGGAAAAAATCTGTATCTAGGTAGACAAACCTGGTAAAGACATCTGTCTAAAGACTTCCAGCTGTTATTAAAGTGAACGATGTTGACTCAGGGGTGGCTAAGTTAAAAATAAAAGACACACTTCTCAGATTTTTAAAAACCACATATGTTTTTGTCTACTTTACAATATATTTATTTTTATCTTTATATGCACTACTTTGTGTTTCCTTATAACAAAAAATGAATTAAGCAAATTCAGGTTTTTGTTTAAAGGGTTTGAATATTTCTTATAGTGCACTTTGTCCTGCCCAGCAGCTGACAATTTAAAGCCCACTGAATCAAAACTAACATAAATTATCCTCAGGAGGAAAATATAGTCCTTAAATTGTAAAAAAAGAAAGAAAAAAATACATAAATAATCTAATTTAAAGCTCTGACTAGTTTAACAGGTTTCAGCATGCCAGATTCAATAGCTTTACTCATTTTCTACATTATCAGAAAAGAGGCATGTGATTCTGAATTGGTACACAATCAGGGATGACATGGCTGAAAATCCAGCGAGTCAAGCTTCTCTGACTGCTTTCCAAATGAGATCTGTAGGAGGAAAATGCCGAGTCCCTTTCTGGCCTGCAGCTCAGCAGCTGCCTGTCTAGACTGGCTGGCAGCTTGATGAATATATCACCACACCCTTTTGGTCCATGCAGAATGATTTTATGTACAAAAACCTCAGCAAATTTCCAAACAAGGAAAAAAAGGGAATTAAATAGGTTTCTTAACAAAATAAGCAGCAATTCCAATTGTCTGTTTTGATCCTTTATTGTACACTGTCATTTCTTCCATAATCTCATAAACATGTGCATTTCAATTTATACAAAATATAAACTATAAGGGGGAAATAAAAATCTAACAACACCCTTCCCAGATTGTGATACAAACAGTGATTTCCCAGGCCTAGACCCATGGATGAAAGGTGCCACACCCTCATCATGAAAAGACAATTATTATTTTTTTAATCACAGGGCAAAACTAACATAAATCATGTGGCAACATATTTGCTACATACATTTACAGACCAAAGAGGCAAAGTTTGAGAAAACCCAGCTAAATGCACCAAACTTAACTTTAACTAAACAAAAACCATTCTAGTGATTGCCAGGTGGATTCAAAGTGGGAAAAAAAGGAATCTGAATACTCAAGTGGTCCACATTTCAAACAAAACTTGAGGCATCACAACTGCGACCCTTAGCGTCTCCAATGCATGTGATGGCATGACTGTGGAAACGCAAACCAAAGGGAGGGCTGGATGGACCAAAATTCCTTTTTGAATCCGTGCAAAAGGGCTTAATGCAAGCAGGATCCTAAACTCCTTTTCTTAAGAGTTGCTGTAATTGATTAAATTTAGCGTCACTCAAGGAGGGTGAGGAGGAGAGTTGTTGAGTCCATCCGTGTGAGTCTTGTGGTCTCTGAAAGAGAAAGAGAGGCTGGATTGGGGAGGGATGACGAGAGACAAAGCGGAGCGTTGACGCAGAGGAGAGGAGCGGGGGAAAGACCGTTTAGCAGTAGTGCTTTAGGAGAAAGGCTGCCATGATGACTGGGGTCAGGACAGAGAGGCCACCTGTGTTCAGCGAGACCGCAGCTCCCGTAGGGGAGGTAGAGTTGGCTGGACTGCTGTAGACACCTGTGGGCATGGTGGTATGGTTGTAGGTGGAGTTGCTGGATGTTGTGTTGTTCACTGTGCCCTCCACCTGTTGGAGGAGGCAGTAAAGGAAGGACAATGGTTTAACATGTTCTGAATATAGAACACCGTAATATAAATTTCAGATGTACCAGTTCTAATGCACTCTGTAACAATATGATAATGACTTGCAGGTCAGTTTGAAAGACAGGAGACTTATGTTTCGAAACCTGACACCCACATTTGGCAAATTGCACCAAAAAGAAACTTTAGATTCTTCCTCCACCTTTCCACATGGTAGACAGACAGCCAAACATCTAAATCATTAATCAAGTGTGATACAACCACCAATATCAAAATAAATATAATCAAATACATTCTCATGAAGAAAAACCTATAAATCGTTTAAAGTGACTGACAAAAGAACGAAATAATCAACCTTTATTTCTAATTTTGAAATATTCCAACTTTTCACACCAACTTACTGCTCATAAAGATAATACAAAGTAAATTGCGCACAAATTTCCCAAAACAAATACCTTCAACGCTCTTAAAAGAGGTGGTTATTTCCTTTCACTCACGATTAACATCAAATGTGGAGCTAAAAACTGTTAAGATCAATGTATGAATGTCATCTTACCTGGGTTGATAAGCATATTGCGAACACAACCATCCCCAGCTGAGCGATCGTCATTTTGGACATTTTTTCTGAATTAATATGTTTTTCCTGAAGTAGTTTGGCCAGATGGAGGAGGACACCCAACAGGCGCTGCGTCTCTGTAATGTGAGCGCAGCATCAGCCAAGCCTTTTATACCAACGGGTCTGTAGCGTAGGTGGAGCCCAAAAAAGTGCGGAAGGTTGTAGAAATATTACATGCTTTTTATTACTTTTATATAAATTTGATAATGATGGCATTTTTTTTTCACTAGAACTTTTAATCGGGGACAGTTTAGATCGATTTTAACGAGTTTAATGTATTTAGGAGCGGTCTGAGCAGGCATGCTCGGTTGAGCATGAACAGATGAGCCTGTTGCGGGTACCTGCGTGTTGAAAGTAATTCACCTTTCTCATTAACTGTAGCCTACCGTGTCGAACCCCAACCCTACATCCCCTGCTTAAAATGCATCCTACCTTTTTGTTGCCATGGTGATTGATTCTGGAGCCACCAGGAGGCTGTTCTAGGATTTCGTGATCACTGAGATGTCAACACGACGACTACATCCTCTGACAGACTCATACCTTTCCGCACCATTTAACTTCGGTGAGTAAGGAAGCTATTTAACAAAAGTAAAGTGCTTAAGAAATGTTCTTTACTGATTAGTCGTTAGACTACCTGTTGAATTCTCCATGAGGTTTTCTAAGTGCAGTAACAGGGACGCCTAGTGTTGAGATGGTAAAATTATTTTTTGTTTCGTTTTCTTACGCTTTAAATTTTAGTTTTTATGCCATAACTTAAAAGTGTAGCACAATTCTCAAACTGTGGAACAAGTATCACTGTTGGTACTTTGGTTGCCTCAGCTGGTCCTCAAAAAATGTTTTGTATCATCAATTTATGAGGTAAATGTACAATTGAATAAACTATTTTTAACAAAGTCCCATTGAAGGCAACAATCTATTTTACAAGGAAGACATGGCAGGGTGTGCAAAATTATAAATAGGCTATATTAGAAACAATTAAGAACCGATAAGATTAACATTTGTTTACTTAGAAAAACAACTTGCACACAGAAGGTGAACTGAAGTGCAGTTTGTGATTTATAGTCTGCACTAAGTGCTTATAACTAAAAGACTTTCTTAACCACTTTAATTCCTACATTAAAAATGGGAAATTCCAGAGCGAGTACCATTTTTCTTGCACATCAGAAAACACAACAAAACAAACATTTGCTATTTGTGTTCTTTGTGATCAGGCTAATTTGTATACACAATACATTCTCACAAGAATGCCTTTTCTACTTTCAACTACTGTAGCATCATGTTTAGCCTCAATTAGGCTATGTGTGTGGAAGATTCAGTAAGATATTATCAGAGGAGTTTTTTTCTGTAACATGACTTCAAGGTCATGGTTGATGACAAAAATCCAAATTCTCTCTTAGAACTCAGACTTTGCAACCTTTAAACTTATGAAATGTCATATTTGAAAGAATCAGTGCCCTATTGTAGAAGGTGCACTTCTCAGATCTGAAATGTGGGTCAAACTGGATGGTAGTTATTGAAAGAAAATACTAAAAATGTTTAATATTTGCCTATTTACCAAAGCTTTCATCTTAAATCCACAAAGAAATAGGCCTAAATGCAGTGGTCAAAAATGTTATATTTTCCGGTTGAACATAGTGGAGAAGAAATAAATACTATTAAAGTGTTTGTATCCCTTGAACTTTGGAATCTTTTTCATGTTAAAACCACTCACTTATTTTATAATGATTTTATGTGACAGACAGACCAACACAAAATAGCATAGAATTGTATAGTAAAAGCAAAAGGATTCATGGTTTTCTTTCTATATTTTTCAAACTAAATCTTTGCTGTGTATCTCCTGGGTCAACATGTTGAACATCATTTTGCTACAATGACAACCTCAAGTCTTATGGGGTAAGTCTTTATCAGCTTTGCACATCCAGATACTGAAAGTGTTGCCAAATATTTTTTGAAAACTAATTCAGCCTCAGTCAAATTAGCTTTGGCAGAAGTGTTGTGTGGTGCAGTGGTTTAAGACAGGTTCAACTCCGGCCCAAGGACATTTGCCAAGTGTCTCTCCCCTTTCTGTAACATATCCACTGTCAATAAAGGCCACTGTGACCATAAAACATTTAAAAAAAAATATTTGGCAGCTTTGATAAATTATCTATATCCCTTCATTTTGGTTCTGACTGCATGTTTATAGTCACTGTCCTGCTATGAGTAGAATCTCTGTCTCAGTTTCAAGATATTTTCAGCCTCTAGCAGGTTTTCTTCCAAGATTGACCTGGACTGATCTTGAGCTATTGTCTAACCTGTCTAAAGCATCCATCCATCCATCCATCCATCCATCCATCCATCCATCCATCCATCCATCCATCCATCCATCCATCCATCCATCCATCCATCCATCCATCCATCCATCCATCCGTCCGTCCATCCATCCATCTTCTTCCGCTTATCCGGGGTCAGGTCACAGGGCCAGCAGCTTAAGCAGAGAGACCCAGACTTCCCTCTCCCCAGCCACTTGGGCCAGCTCCTCGGGAGGAACCCCAAGGCGTTCCAAGGCCAACCAAGAAACATAGTCTCTCCAGCGTGTCCTGGGTCTTCCTCTGGGTCTCCTTCCCTGAATCCGAGGTTTGACTATACGTCGGACCCTCCTCTCCAAAACCCCTGAATAGACCTTACCAGGGAGGCTCAGAAGTGTGATCCCCCTCTAGTTGGAACACACTCTGTGGTCCCACTTTTTAAATAGGGGGACCACCACCCCCGTCTGCCAATCCAACTGAACTGCCCCCGATGTCCACGCAATATTGCAGAGCCGTGTTAACCAACACAGCCCCACAACATCCAGAGCCTTAAAGAACTCCAGGCGAATCACATCCACCCCCGGAGCCTTGCCACCAAGGAGCTTTTTAACAACCTCAGTGACCTCAGCACCAGAGATTGGAGAGCCGGACCCAAAGTCCCCAGACTCTATTTCCAGGTTGGAAGGTGTACTGGTAAGATTGAGGAGGTCTTCGAAGTACTCCATCCACCGACCCAAAACATTCCACGTCGAGGTCAGCAGCACACCATCCCCACTGCAAACGGTGTTGGTCGCAGACCGCTTCTCCCCCCCCCCCGAGATCCCGGATGGTGGACCAGAATTGCCTCAAAGCCTCACGGAAGTCATTCTCCATGGCCTCTCCAAACTCTTCCCACGCCCGAGTTTTTGCCTCAGCGACTATCTGAGCCACACTCTGTTTGGCCTGCTTGTACCTGTCAGCTGCTTCCGGGGTCCCACAACGGGGGTTGGGCATACTTGTTGCCCCCCATCTCGGAGCCTCTCAGCGGGGCCAACTCCAGAGTGGAAAAGATTCCAGCCCCTATCGAGGAGATGGGTTCCAGAGCCATAGCCATGCGTAGAAGAGAGTCCGACGATTTCCACTAGGAACCTCTCAACCTCGCACACCAGCTCCGACTCCTTCCCCACCAGAGAGGTGATGTTCCACGTCCCAAGAGCCAGCTTCTGCAGCAGAGGATCGGACCGCCAAGGTCCCCGCCTTCGGCTTCTGCCCATCCTACATTGCACCCGACCCCTATGGCCCCTCCCACAGGTGGTGAGCTCATGGGAAGTAAAGCACCTTCTTCTAAATGTTTGCTCTGTTCCACACAAGCCTTGTGGTGAACTGCAAATGAGACTTATTGTCTGACAGATTCCAGTTTGTTCATGTAAATGATAAATCTTCTTCACACTCAAGGGTTAACTGTGGAGTTCCACAGGGTTCTGTGCTTGGACCAATTATTTTCATTATATATATGCTTCCAATTGGTATAATCATTAGACAGCATGGGATAAATTTCCACAGCTATGCAGATTATACACAACTATATTTATCCATAAATTCTGATGAATCCAGTTAGGTAGATAGATTACAGGCATGTCTGGAAGACATAAAAACATGGATTACTCTAAACTCTTTGCTCTTAAATTCTGACAAGACAGAATTTGCTGTTTTTGGACCAGAAGCTCTGAAAAAGAAACTGCTTAGTCAATCACTTAATCTGGATGGCATTAAATTGGCCTTCAGTAATAACGGAAAGAGCCTCTACGTTATGCCCTCATGCCCTGATGAAGGCCAATATGGCCACAACGCGTAGGCGCCATGTGCTTGTAATCAGTCCTTGCCATGTTGAATTAAAGGCTTTTTTATACTTTTTATACTTGAGAGTGCCTCTGTAATTTCTTTTTTTAACCTCTGTGTTATTTTTGACCAAGACATGACATTCAAATCCCATATTAAACAGGTTTCTAGGATTTCCTTCTTTCACCTCCGGAATATTGCTAAATTCAGAAACAGTCTGTCCAGGAGTGATGCTGATAAACTAGTCCATGCATTTGTTACCTCAAGGTTGGACACCTGTAATGCTTTATAATCAGGAAGTCAACAAAATGCAATTAAAAGCCTTCAGTTGATCCAAAATGCGGCAGCAAGAGTTCTGATGAATATTAAAAGAGAGATCACATTTCTCCTGTTTTAACTTCCCTTCATTGGCTCCCTGTTAAATCCAGAATAGAATTTAAGATCCTCCTTGTTACATACAAAGCCCTTAATAATCAAGCTCCATCATACATCAAAGATCTGATTGTTTCATATGTTCCCAACAGAGCACGTCACTCTCAGGCTGCAGGTTTACTGGTGGTTCCTAGGATTTCTAAAAGTAGAATGGGAGGCAGATCTTTTAGTTATCAGGCTCCTCTCCTGTGGAACCAGGTGGACAGCCTTTTCTGGGTAGGTTTTCATTTGTGCAAAAGTTTTTCTGTTTTCAGATGATAGTCTGAACAGAGCTCTGCTTTAACCTTCCTTCAAACTTCTCCAAAATTGTACCCAGGACCTGTCTGATGTGTTCCTTGGTGTTTAAAATGCAGTTTGTTCACTAATGTTCTCACTAATGTTCTCCAGCAGACCTCTGAGGAACAGGTGTATTTATACTGAGATTCAGTTACACAGCAGTCGACTATGTTTAGTAATTAGGTGCCTTCTGTAGACAATTGCTTGATCTGGATTTTTCTTCTTTACAGTAATGCACTTGCGTTAGTATGACTAATACAGTTTCAATAAAATACATTGAAGTTTGTGATTGTAATGGGGAAAAATGTAAAAGTTCAACAAAATGATTATTTACTTTCTCAGAGCACTGTAATTGTATGCAGGAGAAACAAAAGAGTATAGGGGTTGTTCACCAATTATGAGCAAACAATGCCCTCTATTGGTGATAATATATGACTATAAACCAAACAGACTGTATTCCTTAATCAAGTCTAACAGAGACAGTCACATGTTCATCTTTTAAATTGCAAGGAATACTTGCTGTAATCATGTGCCCGTTTACAGTAAAGCAAGCAATCACACACACACAAAGCTGATTTTCATAATTCGCCCCAGATGTTGAGGATTGTAACTTAAGACCTGACAACTGTCTCCAGTCCCCTGTCATTTGTGTTACCCCAGTAGTTTGCTGAAGAAACAGAGAGACGTCTTTATTTCCAGCCTTCAGCCCCAGAGGAAGCCAAGGGGACAGCACTCCCTGCAGAGGCACCAGATGTGCGCTGTTATGGAGAGCCTGGAGAGAGGGGCCTTTTGTGAGGCATCAGATAAGCCCTGTTCCCAAAGCCGGCTCGGATCAGGTATCACCAGTGGGTCTACGAGGGGGCGAAACCCAAGCCCTGTTCAGTGGATCGGGTTTCTGTTTACACGAGCGTGGTCTCTGGACTTCTCCAAGCAGAGCAGACAGAGAGAGGCAGCAGAGAGGGAGGGAGAAAAAAGGCCTGCTGTCCTGTGATTGTTTACCTGTCTGTCTCTGTGCATGAGGTTTGGGGATCTTATGGTCTTGCAAAATAAGAACTTTTGATTTAACAGCTGAACTTCTTGCAATGTCCCCAGAGTTTCATCAGCAGTGTTTGAACATGATACAGTAATAAATTCCCTGGCCTTGCTTTAAGAATAACCATGCTACAAATGTTTATGCTCAAAGCCTCAGTTTGCTCACAGAGACAGGGGAGCACACCTTCCTGACTGTTAACCCTGCCCTCAGGAATGTGTCCTCAAGCAAAGCTGCTTGACTTGAGCCAGTTGTGGGCCTTTCAGGTGTTTTTAGTGCAGCGTGCACACACCGGCTCCCCACACGGGGCCCTGATCAAACAGTTGCCATTTGAGAAAGCTCCAAACCCTGTGCCATGGATATCATTTAACTCTCAGGCCCCTTTTCATCTCTTTATTTTAAGACAAGAGCGAACAGACAGTGTTTGCACTGTGTCCCCTCAGATAAAACACAGTCCTTGCATTCCTTATGAAATTTATCTGTTGAGATTTGGGAGGGGTGGGCGCCAGGTGTTGGGTTACATTAAATCAGAAGGCCCCGCACTGACGGAGCCGGCAGGCAAATGAGCGGCCTTTCATAATAAAAGCACAGAGAGGGCAAGGTGTATGTGTATGTGTATAACACACACATATTGTACATATGGATCATCTATCTTTGCAACATGGAAAAGCTACACTTTACAGTCAATATGTAAAAAAAATCTCTTTAAGGGCAAGACTGTAAGACTGCTACATTATAAGCAATTAACAGGGTCTCATTTCATGTTTACGTTTAAATCCAGGTTTAATTTCAAAACAGATGCAGAAACACACATAAAATGCAAAATGTTGTACCTTTTTCTGCGATGAACATTTGCAGAGAAAGTTATAACATTTTGCAATGTCTACGTGAACACATCTGTGATGGCAAAGAGGTACCTTACCTCACATTGTGTCAGTGGCGTGAGTATCTGTTGAACTACAAATTTTGATTTTTAGGCAACTAACCCTGGTGTTATTTTTCAGTGAACTTCTCTGAAAATGAACACCAGGATGGCAATATTAGTTGTCTCAATGTACCTTCCCTGAGAGAAGCTCTGGTAAATTAAGACTTGTTTATTGAAAATGTTCAAAAATAAAAATCTGAAACTTGTGACATCCATACTGTATGTATTTCTTCCCCTTTACTGTGATACTCATAAATAAATCCAGTGTCATTTGCCTTCAGAGTTCACCTAAAACACATTGTACCTAATTTATTTGTACTTGTAATCTCAATATGATTCCAGCTGTTGTGTAAAGGACTTAGGGGTTTGTTAGGAACATTAGTGAAGAATCAGCATAATGTATAAATATACTAGCCAGGTCAAGGATGAAGTTGTGGGGAAGTTTGAAACAGAAATATGTTATAAACAATATCCCAAGCTACCAACGCATGGCCATCAACCTAAACTGACAGCCTGGGCAAAGAGTGCATTATATAGATTAGCAGCCAAGATTTCCATGGTATCTTTGGAGGAGCTGCAGAAATCCTTAGCTTAAGTGCAAAGTCTGCTGAAATATGTCTCATGCACTGCACAAATATGGCTTTTATGGAAGACTGAAAAAAGAGTAGTTGTTAAAAACAGTCATATTTTGTTTTGTGCTTTTTAGGAGGGACAGGAAAAATGTGGGAGAAGATGCTCTGATCAGATGAGACCAAAACTGAACTTGGTCCATTGCAGCCTCACACGGTGGAGGTGCTTTTCCTTAGCAGGGACATGGAAACTGGTCCAAGCTGATCCAAAGATATAAATATAAGGAAATCCTGGAAGAAAATCTGTTAAAGGCTGCAGAAGATAGGGCCATATACCAACCAAAATAAATACGTTAAAAGCTACAATGGAATGGTTCAGATCTAAGTCTATTTGTTTATTACAATGAGCCAGTAAAAAAAAATCTAACCATAATCTGATTGCGAACCAGTGGTGAGACTTGAAAAGTGATGTTCAGAGAAGCACTCCATCCCTCTGACTGAGATTGTGGTATTTTGCAAAGATGTGGCAAAAACTACACTCTAAATGTGCAAACTGGTGAAGACATACTGTAAAAGACTTGGAGTTGTAATGTATAATAATTCTATTAAAATACACTGGAATTTAGAATAAAAAGGTTTCACCAGCCAGTTTAAATCTGGTTTTATGATACAAAAAAAAATACTCCCGCTGACTTTTAATGGTTTGATTTATATGAACATATGATGCACCGTTCAAATTCTTATTCTACTTTAGACTTACATTTACTCTTAGAAGGTCACTATGTTAATGAGCTTAAAACTTTCTGCATTCACCTGTCGTTTGCAGGAGGTGTCTATTTTGAAAGTTTTAACAGGAAGACGCGTGTTGTGCATCAGTTAGAGCTTGACAGCGGTGGCGAGAGGAGAGAGTGAGGGGATTGTTAAACAGCGGAGCCTCCAAAGAGGGGACTACACACGCATGTTCAGTGCTACTCGAATGGAGCGGAGCACTAAACGAGAGACCCAGGCGTCCGCTGAATGACAGCCACTGTCACCGGGATTGACGGATTCCCCATCTGACTCTGCGCGACTCCGCCAAAACTTCCCCTCAGCTGACAAGTCGAGTCACTGATCCAGGTCGGATCCAGCCTGAACGGGTCTACAGCATGCCAGAGATGGAGAAAGGCAGACCTCCGGAAAATAAACGCAGTAGAAAACCAGCGCACCCAGTGAAGAGGGAAATCAACCAGGAGATGAAGGTAGGTGTGAGGGATAGATTTGAATAATTTTTACGCGCAAAGTGCGCGCTGATCAGTGTTTGGAATAATCTCGACACTGAATGCCCACTTAAAAAAAAGAAAATAAAAAATAAACTTTATTTAATTGTCAATAAATTCAAAAGATTTTTGGCGAGCTTATTAAAAAAACAGTGGCTTTTAATTTTTTTTAGGTCAACAATTGCATATAACTAAATATCTATTTTAATGTGAATAGAACTTGTCGCTCAGATACTGACCTTTTGATTAAATATATTGGTATTTAAAGGAAAGAATAGGCTGACACTTGGTCTTCTAGTGACGCCATTGTGGGCCAGCTGTGGCCGGACGCTCACTCTCCAATGTCCAGAGGAGATCCAGATGTGCGTCACTTCTTCCCCGCTCCCTGTGGTGCGCTCAATGGCCGCACCACAGAGGCTCATGAGAAAGAGAGGGGAGGGCATTTCTATTCTTTAAATAGCCTGCTTCAGCCTTATAGTGGGAAAACTCTGCAGATCTGTCATGCAATTGTAAAGAATGCAAACATGCATGGCTACAAAAAAAAATAACTCTCACAAAGTGTTAAGAATCTCTCAGCAGGGTCCTTGGTTAAATCACAGTAACAGATACGAATCCCTCCCACCATTATGAGCCTATTGCATGGAAACCAATCCCTGGATTGTCTGCTTTGTTTGGGTTTGGATGCTGGGTATTTGAGACTTTTGACTGGGCTGTTAAAATGATATTTGAGGATCCTTGAAGCCAGAGTAAGGAAATCTAAAAAGACAACATGTCTTCCTCGGGAGGATGAGGGAGGAAGGGGCCTTCTTTAGAGAGAAAATCTGCTGTTTTTGTGTGTAAGTGGTTTGGGTTGCAGCGTCTGATATCCACAGGAGGTGTATTGTTTCATCTTAACTAATTTTAATCAAAACACTTGAAACACTATCTCCCCAGCCTGATGTAAGCCTGCCTGGGCTGGATCTCCGGGTCGGCCCAGTTTGTTGCCTTTGGCTTGCAGCTCTCTCTCTCTGTGCGTGGTTTGGGATATGGCTTGTCACTCTCACAAAGCAGATGTTTGTCCAAACTGCCAAAAAGAAACAAAAACAACATTGTGGGAAGTGGAGGGGGTGGATACGGAGGAGCAAAAAGAAAATCTGTCTTTAAAAAAGAGAAAAAGAGAAAGTGACACTGGGATCCATGCAGATGGAAGAAGGACCAAACAGTGAGAGAAACTGATTTCTAGTTCAACTGAGGTCTGTCCCAGTGTTTTCTTTGTAATACATCTGTTTCAACACCACATTCGGACCCCACTCCCTCCACGTCAGAGCCCGGTTTGCAGACACCGGATCCTTGACTTTAATCATCGTTAGGCATATTTAGCGGGATATGATACGGCCGCTTCCACTCACTCACTCACCCACACACACACATACACACTCGCAGAACAGACAGAGCAAGAAAGTGAGCAAGCAAATAGGGAGAGATCCATTTCTGTCGGAGGCCCCGGGTTGCGGAGCAGAGGTCGGAGCGAGGAAAGAATGTGCAGTCAGTACTACAAGTGCTGCAACACCACAGCATACTGACTGTGTTGGAAAGGGGTTGAAACCCGAGAGGCAGTGCCGTGTCGAGTGTCAGGCCTGGAAGGTGCTGGGATGTGGAGGGGAGGACAGGGCAGTGGGGAAAAGATGGTAGGAAGAAAAAAGGAAAAGATGCGAGACGAGAGGTAAGAGAAAGCTGGAGGAGGAGAGAAGGAGTTGTGGTCATTAGAAGGAGAAGAGAAGAGAGGAGAGGAGCGGGGCATTTCCGAGAACCGTGGGACCTCACCATGGTGTTGGGTGTCCCGCTCTGATTTCTGCCCGTTCCGGATCAGGTTTCTCCTCCAATCCGGTTCCTCTAAAGCCACAGAGAGAGGTGGGTGGATAAAGAGAGAGACCTTTGTGTCTCTTTAACATATTTTTTCATCTGGTCGGAATAATAAAGAAAATAAGCTGAGGTCACACTTCTAATTTTTGCAGAATAATATTCCTTTCTCCTTCTTTTTTTCCAATTAAAAGGCATAAACAAAGGATGATTCATGGATTTCACACTGGTGTTGGGTTATAAACCTTTCCGTCTCAGATTAAGCAGAGTAAACAACTTGAATACATCATGGAAAAAGAGTCACACTGTACTCCACTGTGCCTCTATTAATTTTTCCAAACAGGGCAGTGACTGAGAAAGAATCCCTCACTTTGTCTTTGACTAGGAAGCTCTGATTATGTTTACCATAGGATGAAAACTCCCAGTAATAACCCCAAGATGCACATTCATAATTTCCTATTGCTTTACTTGACATTATTTGGAGTTCTGACTCCTGTTCCTCTTTATTTCTGGCAGACATTTGCAGAAAGCACAATGAATGAGCTCCTGGGGTGGTACGGCTACGACAAGGTGGATCTCCGAGAGTCTGAGGCCAATGAGATCAGAAACTACAGGGAGAGACGGCAGCATGTGTCTGTGCTAAAAGGTAAAGGGGGGGCAGGTGGCGACAGGTCACTGTTTGGAGCAGCATCACACTAACTAACAGGTTCAGCAGGTTTTATTGCAGACATTGAGTCACTGCAAGACATCATCTCCTGTGGCTGCAAGTCCTCAAGTTACATTCAGCCAGATGTGCCTGTTGTTTGTGCAGAAGTTATTATCGTGTCCCGTAAAGCACACTGTGGTTTATGTTGTTGTATTCTCGTGCAAAATTGGATTTCTGTTACATTTTTTAAATCTTTTTTTCTGTCTTACAGAAAATTCGTTGCCAAAACCCAAAAGCATGGACGCCAAAGTCAGCGACTCAGTCTTGGCCTTGAAGAGTGGGGAGAGGGACCTCTCCAGCATCCCTTCTTCCTCGCAATCTTCTTCCTCAACAAGCTCGATCCTAACATCCCCGAAGGAGCACAAGAATGCCCCAGTGATTGTCCCCCTCATAAAGCCTTCAGCAGGTACGCAAGGTGTTCTGCACCACTCAAGAACCAAGTGCGCTCTGTTAAGTCCGCTCATTAAAATATGTCTTTGGTTTACAAGCATAGCACACCAGAACTGATAATCCATGATATTTACTGTATGTACTGAGAGGCCAGAGTGTAAGATCAGCTGCAAGCTATGGAACAGGTATTAGTTTCAGTTCTTTCCTGAGCAGTAACTAAAGCTCTGGAGAAAGTGAGGAGCTGCTGCAGTTACATGACATGTGTGTTTATCCTTCAGTTACACGGTGCTTATCACTGAGTAAAGGGTCCTTAACACTAAACTGGATATTTCTTGTGAAATAACAACAAAACCTGGAGAATATTTAGAGATGCACCAATCATAAATTTCTAGCTGATTTACGATAAAGATTTTCAATGATTGCAAATGTTTTGTAAAAACTATAATTAACATTTTTTACAATATTTTCCTTTAACCTTCTTGATGTGAGGAATCATAAATTATTTGTATTAGGAGCAGGAAAGATGTCCCCATGTGTGTGAGAGAGAGTATTCACTCTAAAAGAGAGTATTACTAAATTAAAACAAAAACAAAATGATTTACAGTTAACATTTAACATTTTTATTTCTTGTATTTTATCTCATATCAGCAATTAGCATGATCTGTGTAGTTAGCAGAACTAACAATAAACAACGGTCTCTGTTTATTCCCTAGAATTGCTCCTTTTTGAACTAGAAATCTTGGGTAAAAAACAAGCACATGTGTGAAAAGATGAAGGAGCAAATTGATGGGCATCTAGCTCTCTGTTGTAGCAACTTGAATGAACTACTCACTTCCCTCTGAAAAAATATGTGGTTCCCTTTTAAATAGCTTCTTAGAGCCGTTGTGCCTCCCAGATGCTGATTTTTATTGTTCTTCCTTGAGTAACAGCATCCACACTGAAGAGTGTTGTTAAAACAAACAAAACTACTAAAACTATTCGCTCATGAGTGTGATCCATGCACTGTTAAAAAAAATTGGATTTATACATTTCTGACAGCCTGGTAAACTTGAAAAGTTTACAATCTTGGTTCAGCAGCTGCTTTCTCAGTTGATCTCACAATCTACTTCTGAACTCATAGCAGTCTTTATTCATTTTAGCAACACAATGTTTATATAGCCTACTATGAAAATACAAAATATGTGGGGCAAAAAAAGACAAAGAGACCCAAGTTGATATTTGGCGGGTATGATCATCATTTGATGCGCAACAGATTTTTTATTTTTTTTAACCCTATTTTGTTTGCTTCTAATCTGAAGGAGTTTGCCAATTTGCTGATGAAAATCTACTCTGTTGAAAAATAGGAGCTAGAAAGAATGGACTAGAACAACATTGATGTAACACACTGCGTGTGATCAACTGAAATCAACACTGGGTCAGTTTGTTTCTTCCCTAATAAGATGAAACATTCCCAGGGATGGTACGAACTGATGTCCTGCAGGAGACTGTTCCTTTTTGTATTTCAAAAACTCAGAGTCAAAACAACTGCAACCAGCAGCCACGGACTTCTAGCTGTGTGTTGTGGCAGTCTATATAAAAGCTAACATGCCTCCGTAGAAAGGTTTACATTTAAATGTATTTTTACATCTCTGTGCTTCCTCTGACTTCATTTGAAACACCTCACCAGTACTGGAAACTGTTAATGTTGAGTCTTTTCCTTCAGTAGCAACTTCCATACTGAAGGGTGTTGTAAGTGTGAACTGGCAGTGCTTGAGTTTGGTGCATTAACTGAAATGTAAAAAAATGGGGTTTTGTGTTTCAGACTGCCCAATCACTGGTCAGCAGTTAAGAAATATCCCAATTTCAGTCACTAACTCTAGGGATATTAGAAGTAAATGTTATTACTTATATCAATATAATGTTTGTCACAATAAATGTGGATTAGTAACATGTCAGAGAATGCTAAGCTAATATTTGCTGTATATGATCATATTTTGATGATCTGGTGTATTTTCTCTTGAGACTAATAATTTACTTTTTAAAGAAACATATGACCCAAAAGCTTCATTTTAAGTTGAAAAGGTCTATGAGAGAAAAGTATTTCTTTCAGTGCCCTGCATGCTTTTCCACTCTTCAGATATATGAGTTATAGTGATCACTTTACATGGATATAAATAGCCTCAAATAAAGCTGATATGATCAGAATTAGACAATGAGAGCTGGATAATTATGTCAGAACAGAATTTTACTCTACATGTGGTTCCTCACTACCAGGGGAGGATCAAGGTGTACAGGGGCCCCTAGGCTCAAGCCATATCTAGCCTGTACATTAATCTGGGCCTGCTCACTACTACAAACCTGCATGAATCCCAGCTGGCAATAAGGAAAAGCACAGATGCAACAGGATATCTGGACTCTGATAAAATACAATCCTGAGACATGTTCATTTAATTTATTGTAGGATACATTGCCTGGAAACCATGGAGCACATCCAATTTTAAGTAAATGGTTTGCGATTCTTCTCCATGTTTAATTTATTTAGCGGTTTAATAAGCTTTAAAGAAATTAACCTGTTTCTGTTTGCAGTGGAAGATGTACAGAACGTGCAAATAGTATGTGTTTGGTGCCAGAAGGAGGGAGTGAAGCGCTATTCGCTGTGTATGGGCTCGGAGCTCAAGAGCTTCTGCAGTGAGAAGTGTTTTGCTGCCTGCAGACGGGCCTACTTCAAGCGCAACAAGGTTGGTGATGGGGAAGGCGTACAATAATTAACTTTTAGATCTACATGATGATAAATGAATTACACAAACACATAAATTCACTGCTAAGTATATTCTAAATTGACTGCAAAATTAGGCATCAGGTTATTTCTTGCAGGTTCAACGACTTTCAGCAACAAATTCTTCTGATCTTTAGAGGTCAGAAGTGATTGCTTTATTTAAAGGATCCATTTAAAGAGTGGTAGGAGGGAGGTTGAACTCTGTACAGGACACTTAGGATCAGTTTCAAGTTAATGCAAAAGGGGCCGGCCATTAAGTGGCTTTGGTGTGGAGGACAGGAAAGCTGCAACTTCAGAGAAACTCTCTGATGCACATGGCCATGGGTTTTCGCTTCCCACTGCAACAAAATCACCCAATATTTAAAGATTCAAGATGACATGTCAATATATAGTGCTTCATCCTTCCTGTTTTTTTTTTTAGAAAAACAACAGAGACACAAAAAAAGCCAAGCAGAGTGTGCACAACAAGCTGTCTAGTTTTTTTGAGGCAGGGGAGGAAAGCACTTCTGTTGGCTTGTTGCTGCTTGTCTAAGAGGAAGGCCAGAAGGCCTGGGGCGAGGTGTCCACTTTCAGTGCATACCTTACCTTCAGCTGCCTCATGTTTCGTAACTCAACACAACTCATTGGGATCACAAAGCTGGGGGAGCACACAGATCCTCTGCAGATCGCCTTACATGAATCAGGAGGAATTTCCTCATATTATTTATATATATATATATATATATATGTGTATATATATATATATATATATATATATATATATATATATATATATATATATATATATGTGTATATATATATATATATATATATATATATATATATATATATATATATATAAATACAATACATTATATAATATTAATAATATCATAATAATAACAAAATAGTACATAAACTGCAGTAGGTATCACCACAATAAGTAAGGACACTTTATCTTTTTTTAATTGACCTTTGTATTTTGGTCCCAAGCATGAATCTCTTGTTGCTTCATAAAGAGACAAGTCAAGAAGCACGTATTTGTTTTTATGACCACATAATGATTCTAGTGTTGCCTTTGCTGATAAGTTCATAGTTCCTTTCAGTGGTGTGTCATGTGTGGTTATTCCTTGTCAGGCCAGAGACGAAGACCTCCAAGTCGAGACATCCCCTCAGCACCCCCATCCAGAGAACTCACCCAGATTAGTGTTAAAGATAAACACTAATGTGAGAGTAAGTGGAAGTCATTAGTATTTTCTTTATTCTTCTTTGGAAAGTATTGATAAGTATGCTATGTATCATGTAGAATCAACAGCAAAAAACATTGCTTCAATTGTTTCTGTATGTTTGTATTAGTTTGAAGCAAGAATGTGATCCTTCATTGACCCCCAGCAGTCTCTCTCACCTGTACCACAGGTTTGTGACTGGTGTAAGCATGTTCGCCACACGAAAGAATACCTGGATTTTGGATCTGGTGAGGAACGGCTTCAGTTCTGCACCCTTAAATGTCTCAACCAGTACAAGATGGATGTTTTCTACAGAGAAGCCCGTGCAGCCCTTACCAGCACCAGTTCCAGCCCAAACAGAACCACCCAGGATGGAAGAGTGGATGGCAATGTACCAGTGCACAAGCTACTTACCCCTGAGTCTTGGAACAGCAGCTCCAGCAGTACATTGGATGCACACAATCGTAATCTCTCACCCAAAGGGTCAGTGCTAATTCACGGACCGTTGGAATCAATGTCTGTGTCATCCTCAGAAGCATCATCTTCTTCTTCCTATTCAAGGGTCTCAGTTTCAGGACTTAAAAACCTGGAGAGATCCATTCAGCCATCCCTACCTACTATGGATGTGCCACCTCATCCAGCTCCTCTTCCACTTCCTCCTCGCCCATCTCTGGATCAAAAGCCATTACCTCAAATCCCCATACCCTTCATCAGGCCCCCTCTTCATGCTCAGGGTCTAAAAAGTCCCCTGGCCAATCCTCCCAGACATGCAGGCCCCTCTTCTAGCCCTATCCATAGACCCCCACACTCTCCTCTCTTGCAGCCCCCGACCTCTTCTTCAATGAATCCCCCAGGACTTGTGCACCCTTTTCCCGGTGCCTATTTCCCCGGCTTACACTCACCTCCTCTAAATTTAATGCCAAGAGGACCTGTCCCAGTGCCTCCAATGATGAACTATGGTATCCCCTCTTTTAGTCCTCTTTTACCCCAACCCACTGTCCTGGTGCCTTATCCTATTATTGTTCCCTTACCTGTCCCCATACCTATTCCAATTCCCATTCCAGTTCCTCCTAAAGCAGCCTTTGAAATGCCAAATCATGGTGGAGTTATCCAGCCTGTGCCAGAAGGGATAGACAGGGGTAGATCCAGGACTACTAGGTCCACATCTCCAGATATATCTGAAGAGGCAACCAGAGTTGAGGTCAACAAACAGGGGGGAAGCTGTTCTCAAAGTCTGACTTCAACAAATGAACCTAACCCAAAGGACATTGATTGGGTTAAATCAGAAAGGCAGTTTTTGTCCCCATTATCCGCACCTCAAAGTAAAGCACCCTCCCCCAGAGCACAATGTAGTGAATTGTCCTGTCCAACCAAAACCTCTGAGGGACCGACAGACTATAAAACTATACATCAGCAGACAGAGCGGCAAGTCATCCAAAGGGTTCTCCAGAGGACCCAGGTAAAGTTAGAGCCCAGTGCCAATGGGATGGTGGGTCTGGCAGCACTAGGAGAGTCTGGACCCAGCCAGTTTAACAGACCAGGGTTTCACAATATCATCAGACCAAACCTTACTTTGCCACAGTCACCTTCAAATGACTTTCAGCAACCTGATCCCCTCACTCCACCTTCTAACAGCCCATCCAGCCCCATGGAGAGCAGCCATTCACATAACGCCAAGCCCTCTACCCAGAACCATCCTCAAAATGGTACCTCCTCCTCATCCACACCCTCAAGTATGGACTCTTCCTTACTCCATAGACTACCAGTGACACCCCAGGATCCTTCCCTAAGTGAACTCGAAGCTATCAAAGAAAACAAGTGTTCTGTTGTTAGCCCGGTGCTAGTTGAAGGTCCAGTCAGTCAGTTAGAAGGGACTTTAATAGTCAGTGGGGAGGTCGGGGAGGATTCCCACGTTCCAGATGAGGACCACGCTTATGCCCTACCCACGGCACCAAAGACAGGTGGGACCACACCCCCTTTACTCTTGCCCAAACTCAGGGACAAGGGTATCTTACGGAGTCCTGCCACTAGGCCCAGTGCAGTGGAGATGGAGCCTGCCCTGAAGAGGCGATGTCTAAGGATCCGAGATCAGAACAAATAGAGAGCCAAGGTGAGTAATTTTGCTAGAATATGATGGAAGGTATGAAAAGCATTACTTTAAGCATCACTTATCTTCATCGCTTAACAGGACTAATATCTTTGTGGTATAATGACTTGGACCATTATTGATAGGCAATGTTACAGTTACATGGATCATCAATTTTCTTGGCCATTACTGATATCCAGTTTTTTTTATGTAGGTCTCATGAGCCATTTCTAATTGTGATCTTTTCTGATTTAGTTTTAAGGACTATAACACAAAGAAGAGAAACATTTTCTGTAGGTTTTTTCAATAGAGGGAGCGTTTTTTTTGGGTCAAATGGAAAAGGAAGGAGTTATTGTCCCTATTTGTGCATCAATGCATATATCAATAACCTTTACCTGGTTTATATTAAACTCAAAGTGCATGCTGATGCATTCACAAACTAAATATGTTAAGAGTTCATAGTTTAAATCAGTTTAAAAAATAAAGACAAAAAAAGATTGTCCAGTATTTGTACAGTTAATCAAAGATCAAAGCCAGTTAAGGGAACTGTCTTAATGGCCAAATGATTCGTGCATCTCCTGTTGACTGCAATTGCTATTCCCAGGTATGGTTTAATAAAAACGTGGAGTGTAAAAACATATTTCTATGGAGATTCACACATATACTGGGCAAGATTAATCACTGCTCTCATAATGTGCACATGGTCACTAAACAGTATGGCGCCAACCAGAGAGAATCCCTGTAACCTGGCACCTTTCTGTGGGCTAAGGTTACAGCAGGGACAGGAGGTGGAGGGCACAAGCAGTGAGAGTGACTTTGAAAGGCGATCACTTCACCACAACCAGTCACAATGCTTTGTTTGCGTGGCTGTCTGCATTATAGGCTTAGATTTGCTCGTGAATATGAGTCTGTTGAAGATAGACCGAAAATATTCTGGCTTTAATCAAACTAGGCCATGCCCTCATTAGGAGTAGTTTCTAATTTATCAAAATGTTATGAGTTCATTTGAAAATGCTTAGCCAAAGCAGTTTTTGAAAAGAAATGAAAAAAAGTTTCACTTATTTTAAAATATTTGAAGTGGGGTTCCAATAAAGATGTTCATGCAATAAATTGCGAGCTGGTCTTGGAGGCTGAAGCTAACAGTTACTCTGACAGGGATCAAGACGATGGTGGGCTTCTGCCATTTAAAAAAAAACTCTAGTCTCAAAAAATGTCAGCGGTTTGTTTGAACACAATTTTATAAACCTTTAACCTGTTGTCAGGTTTGCATTAGTTGTTCATTTACAGAAAATGTGCATGGGAAATGGAGGTTGAAGGAACTGCGCAACCGATAATCCTCCATGCACTGAAAAGGGAATATCTTAAGTGTTTCTGGTAAGAGTAACTTCCATAGAGAAATTTAAGGCATTAGCGTTTATTCAAAGTGCTATCATTTTTGTCTTTTTTTCTTCATATCAAGCTTTACATATTCCATTCTGTAATTATGTTTCACACTAGAAGATCTTAGATGGAGCACCGCTTTCTACATTTATTTCCCATGTCAATAATCATTAACCTCAATGTAAGTAACTGCTCAATACAAAGTGATTATGGTTCAAAGGGTTATAAAATAGGCATTTTCAAAAACTGCTGTGACATTTTTGATATTGGAGTTCTTTTTAGTGGTTGATATTCATTTTGATCCTGGCTCCTCTCAGACAGTGAGTTTCAGTAGTCTGGACTAAAGCGGCTGCTTTTACCCTTTCAACAAAATCTGCCTTCAATAGTCCTAAACAATCCCCTTTAAGTGTAAACTAAAAGTTGATACAGAGATCTTTCTGACATTATTTTGTTAGAATGCAGCAGGGAAGCTTTCTCACTTTGGGCCAATCAAAAGCCCTTCTTGATTTCACTCGCCTGGTAGTCCAAATAGCAGTAACACTATCCATCATCCTTACTCGCTGGTATCTCACCATAACAAGATCATGTTTCTGGTTTACTGTATGTGCGGAGATTAATACGTTGATATTACAGAGATGGCTTAGATTTCAATCCGCCTGTTTTTTTCTCTGTATCCCTTTCCAAAGGCCAAGGGTCATGTTAGTGATTGTGTTTAAATGTGACGGCTGCTAAATAGAGACAGAACGACATAAATCCTGATCTTGGATCTCAGATGTTTTGATGACTGTGTGCAACAGGATTATTTTCACTAAATCAATTTCCTTTTTGTATTTTTAGTAAGAAACTGCCTTGCAAAATATTCCTACTCCTTATGACAACAAAACATCATTGTATTTTTTTGTGATGTTATGTGGTAGACCAACAAAAAAGTATCAAATAGGTGTGATATAAAAGAAAAAGGCTGCATGGTTTTTATTTTTTGTACAAACACAAATATGGTTGAAAGCTAGCAATGCATATCAGCACTAAAACACCATCATCAAACATGGTTGTTGCAGCAGCAAGCTGTGTGGGTGGAAAATAGTTAACCTTTTTGGCCTGCAAACCGCTATATGGGGAGCAAAACTAACTGCACATCACCCTCAACACACCATTCCCACTGTGATCCATGGTGGTGGCAGCATCAGGCTGTGAGGAGGCTTTCCCTCAGCTGGGAGAAGAAAGTTGGTCAGAGTTGATGGGTGAAGCTTAATACAAGGAAATCCTGGCAGAAAGAAATTCAGCCATGCAATAGTTTCTTCTATTTGACAATTATGCTCTACTTTGCCTTGGTCTATCACAGGCAATTGCAATAAATTTCATTGAAGATTGTGTTTATAATGTGAACTAAAGTGAAAAAGTTCAAAGTGCATAGATACTTCTACAGTACTTTGTATACTAACTAGTATATTTGAAATAACAATGTCCTGCTCATGTTGTCCAAACAGATTTATGTTCTTTTGTTGTGTGTAATGAGATCTTGCTGCTGTCTGTTGTTGACTTTAGCTTGCCACCTCTGTCTTTGAGCTGAACATTCCTGTCCTGCTCTACTGTCCCAACTGTAAAAGTCTTTTTAAACAAACACCCACTCTGACAGAGTTAGCAGCCAACTGGAGGATTTCACCTCAGGAGAAAGCCCTTTTTTCCCCCCTTTTCGTCTCATTTTCCCTTGCCTTTATTTTGGATATTTTATAGCTTCGTGTAACCTGATCCCACCACATGGGTATACACTGAGTGTTTGAAACTAAAACGTAATGGGACAGGGCGAGTACAGAGTCGGTTTGGTCCTTACATGTACTGTATGTGTGAGTGCTTGACTTCAATATGTGTGTATGAAATAAAGTGTGTGAAAGAGAAAAGAGGCCAGATGTTTTTGGTTTGATTGAACCCTATGCAGCAGTTATTTAAGTGTTGACATGACTAAAAGCCTCATTCTATGTGTTTATGTGGAATGGGTGGATTAGGGAATGAGTATCCAGAGTTGGACATCTAGTTGTAGAATATGGCAGAAATGAATTTTTAACATCTCTCTGATTTTTTTCTCTTTCTCCTGTTTTTCAAACCTCTTTCATTTTCACCAAATGAACAGACTCCCTGTTTGACGTTGTCCGGCAGTGCCAGATTCAGCGCCACGCCGTTGTGTGGACAACACCAGAGTGAACACCCTCCTGCCCGCCTGCCTGCCTGTCCCTCAGACCAGCAGGGTGCCAACCCAGGAAGCAGACCAGATGGCCGAGTCATCACAAATCAACAACATGGAAGAACACACGACTCAGTCACTTCTTTTTTTTCTTGGACCAAAAAGTATCACTGGCTTGTGTGTTGCGTTGAGCTGACTGAGAGTTTGAAAGGGAGGTCCTCAGATCCTCATCCTGTCTGACATTGCCCTCAAGCGTTTATATGTGCACAAGTTAGTGTAGCTGCCCAGATGCACTCCTCCTCCTCTTACTCCACTCGGCAGACAGCGCTCTGATCAGCCTTGTGTGGTCTTCTCAGATGGAGTCTGAACATGATCTCTTTCCAGGGGAAACGGTTTGTTTTCTCTGCCCGGCTTGCACAAAGAGCCACATTGTTTCTCTCCTCATATCCCACGCTGACTCCCCACTCCAGGTTTTGAGTTACCTGGCCGATCGGGGCTCAAACTTCAGGAGCAGGTTTTTTTTTTTCCTTTCTATTTTTTTGAGCAAAAGCCAGGAATATAGTATAGCCTTTTCTATTCCGCCTATCCGCCCAACATAAATACAAGACATGCTACACTCACCCGGTCCTGAGATTGTATCCTCCTGCAAGTGATTGCCTGAGATTTGCCAGCCTGCTTGCTTTTTCTGAGAAAAAAAGAAATCTGGAAAGATGAAAACTTTATCCTCATTCAAGTTTCTCCAAGTGTTCGGAGAGTCAGGCTGAAGATTTGCTGAGGAACGGTAAACTATAAAGAATGTATGACTATGTGCTTACTGGTGCACAGTAGCTTTGATAATCTGAGATTCCTGATTGTCAAGATGACGCTGGTACACATTGGTCACTATTTCCCCTTCTGATCTACAAAATCAGAACAATGTGTAGCACTGAGTGCCATGCATGCTTGCAATCTCCTGACAGGGTAATTGATTCCAATATTTTTTGCTCTTATCTGACAATTCTGTAAAGAAAGATCAGCTTTGTAATATTACCAGATGATGTATTACACTCGAAAGCATCAAATGCTGTAGCAAACAGTGATCAGTATTACAGTTGCCACGGTTGGGGACACATTGATTCAGACAACACTTCATTCTTGCAATTTTTAGGTACTTAATTTGGTGTTATATTAACTTATGGAAGATACATAGGTAAATTAATTCAATGCATTTTTTTCTGTACTTGTATTCGTATTTGAATATATTTTGGGAGTGCCTAAACCATCTTGTGACCTTTCACGTTATTATGATGATGAATCCCCACTAGAGGGCAGTGTTTGCCTTTGTTTAACTTTGCACCGGAGTTCCTAGAGTCCCTTATGCAGTCTGCATAGTCATTACAAAAATGCACTCATTGCTATTTTACTGATATTCAATGCCAAATACAGAAATGTTGCCATTATTTTCTCCTTGATACCAAATACTGCCATTAATATCCTTTATTATTCTTTCTCATAAGGTACATTGGACAATTCACCCCATTTGAACTTCTCCACATGTTGTCATAAAACCCCAAACTTAGTGTACTTGGTTAGGCGTGTATGTGATTGAAAGAAAAATAACCATATTTTAATGCAATTGCTGCTGGAAGTCTTTTGGATTATGTCTCTATCAGCTTTGTGCGCAAAGGAAGTTACATTTTTGTCAATTCTTCATTACAAAATATGGAAGGAAATAAAGTAAAATGGAAGAAAATATACACTACACATCACCTTGAACTCACCATTCACACAGTGAAGCATGGTGGTGGAAGGGTCATGCTGTGGGGATTCATTAATTAAGCAGAGACAAGGAAGCGGAGTACAGGTCAGTTTTGGAAGAAAACAACTTTGAAGCTGCAGAAAAATAAAATGGAGACTGAGGTGAAGGCTTGCCTTAAATATGTTGCCTTCAATCCTGAAATTCAGTGCATGCTTATAGATGCATGACAACAGTTGCAGCACTTTTCTGTTTTTTTATTCGCTGAAAGGCCACTTCTGTTCTGCAGGTCATGCCATAATTATGGATTCATCATCTGCCAGTGAGGAAACTGTGTCAACAACCTCTGTGAGTCAGTAGTGACATCACTTCTGATAAACAACTGCACTGTCAACAACCGCTTGTCCAATTTGATAGGACATGCCAAAACAGTTATGGTCGCAACTGGAATTATTAATTTAGTTCCTTTAATTAGAAATTGAAATTTGGTAAGAAAACAAAAGGTACTGGCTTATAGGTACTGTCTGACCTCCACTTGTCACACATTTTAGCCTTCAGTCTGGAATAAAACTGTCAGATTGTTTGTATTGAATAGATACTATATATCCAAGATCCTTAATTGAGATCTCTTTGTAAAGTAAAATAAATGTTATTCTATGAGCAAAAACATGTTTATGATATTGTTTTTCCTTGTCTTTTTATTTATTTATTTATTTGTATTATTTAAATCTGGGTCTCTTTAGTGCAATGGCCTCTTAAATTTGCATTATGAAATCATCAAACAAGCATATACAATTCATAACTATATTGTGAAACTGACGCACCGTGGACCCTGTAAATATCTATTTTTAGTGTCAGCGTGTCTGAAAGGCAGGGAGTCAACATTCTTAAAATACTGAAAGCTGCGCCAGCCTATGTGCTGCGACGGTAAAACCGGTGGATGAGATAAGACAGCAGGAATTCCAACTAATTTCGGAGAAGAAATTATCATCATCATATCGAGGAAAGTCATAGATCGCTCTTTTTATGTCAAGTGTGAAGTAAAAACAAGGAAATTTGAATTTGAAAGCAAGTCGGGGACATATATGAAAATTAGTTTGTATCAAGTCACCAATATTCCCCAGGATAACCGGATGTAAAGCCTTTTTTCAGAAATAAAAGCATGTGGTTTTTCATAATTCATAGATCCAGTCCATCCTGTCTATACCCTCTTTTCCTTACATAGTCGTCGGGAGAGAGAGGGGGTTCACCTGGACAGGTTGCCAGTCCATCACAGTGAAACACAGAGACAGAAAGGATAAACAGCCAGAGTACCCAGAGAGAACCCCATTCAAATACAGTTGTCAGATGCAAATGCTTTCTTTCTTTCTTTCTTTCTTTCTTTCTTTCTTTCTTTCTTTCTTTCTTTCTTTCTTTCTTTCTTTCTTTCTTTCTTTCTTTCTTTCTTTCTTTCTTTCTTTCTTTCTTTCTTTCTTTCTTTCTTTCTTTCTCATATTTTGCTTTAAAAAAAAGCCTTAACCGGAAGTTGTACGGCTGTGCTTTTATTGTGACGCACCGTGTCGTACAGGTTGGACTCCCCTATGGTCTTACATGCTTTTGGTGGAGCTACCTGGTTCGTAACGCTGACGGGACGCATCTGGGACAAAGGTTTCCGTCTCTGAACTTTCAGTCATTGGTTTTTAGTTTTTTTTATTGTGATTTATAAATGAGAGAAGGAAAGTTGGGAGGTTTTATTTTTATGTGGATGATTAAATAACCTGACAGCCCTAGTGTACAGAGGAGCAATGATATGAAGAGCTGAGCCAAGCATAGAAGTGCGCCTCCACCACGGCCAGAGAAACAGAAAAACAGACCTGCAGGTGTTTTGTTTTAGTTTGTCTTTAATTTTCTTTCGGCACTTGAACTGGACAAAGTTCAAGTAGACATGCTGGGAGCGGAGAGCAGAGTAGAAAGCCGGCTGACGAAGCTGGAGTCCATGATGAGGAATCAACAGTCGGCGCTAAATATATCAACTTTGCTGGTAAGTGAGCAACTTGCCCTGGGGGTCCCACAGGTACGGGCGTGAGATTGAGCGAGCTGCATGCATATTTTAGAGCAATTATCCTCCCATAACAGACAGATCACAGCTCAAAACACTTGCGGGAAAGAACAACATTAAGAATAATAAAAAAAAAATTGTTCTTGTAAATATTTTATAATAATTCACCGTGCTGCTCTGCATCAGTGTAACAGGTTTACTGAAGCTTATCGTGAACCTGAGGTGAAGAAAGGAGCAGACAGAGCCCCACCTACACCCAGTGTTATTCCGCTTTTCCTGCGTGGAATGCAAAACTCCCTGTTTACACACTACAGCAGAATTTTATGAGTGTCAGGAGGATCAAATGTGATTGAATTCAACAGGGGATAAGAGACTATAACTGAAACTGAAAGTCATTTAAGTTAACAAATTCATTAAAAAACAGACGGCTGGTATCAACTCAGTCTGTTTGGTATATTTTTAAGTTTTTACTTAAGTAAGTGAACCTGCACTGAGCATGCATTTAGGCAAACTAGCTGTTGCACCAGAATTCTACCTTAATTGATTTTCATACCAGACCAAATCCTAAAACTTTGCTTCTTCTCTTGCAGCCCTATGATTGATAAGCATGGATCAACATATCTTATGCATGCATTTCAATCTATCTAGTACCACACTTTTACCAAGGAAATACAGTTAGTAAAAAACAAACAAATAAGTTATTTTGGTTACTCATTTGCTTAGGAGGTTTATCTGTTAATTGTGTTTTGGAGCCTGGCAAAAATATTCTAGAACTTTAACAAACATGTATGTACTATTATGATTTTTATTTAAGATTAAAGTGCAAAGTAGCCTATAAAGTGGAAATATATATATATATATATATATATATATATATATATACCCCCCCTTTAATTTGACACTCGTAAATAAGATCTAGTACAGCTAACTGTCTTCAGAAGTCACCTAAGTCGTTAATGGAGTCATGGATAAAGTTGTGGAGAAGTTTAAAGCAGGGTTAGATTATAAAACAATATTGGACAAAGAAGTTGCTCTGGTCAAATGAGACCAAAATATAAAATTTTTGCTTATGTTAATAACCCTATGTGTGGGGGTATCAGGCTGGACACCAGAACTAAAATGTAGCCAGAGCTATAATGCAACAGTTAAGATCCAAGTCTGTTCGTATGTTGAAATTACTCATGTAAAAAAATATATTCTGAGAACCATGAATCATTTTCTTTCCACCTTGCAATAATGTCCTTGTTTGTGCTGTTCTATAACATACAATTTGAATAGAATAAATTTAGGTTTTTAGCTGAGCACGATAAAATGTGGAGCACTTCAGAGTATGAATACTTTTTCAAGGATCTGCATCTGTGGAATAGTTAAACCTAGATGGTCATCAGTATAAAATCATGATTGACAAAGAGGGGAGTTTAAGAAGATATTGTGACCACTCTGCTTGTTAAAGGACAGGATTGTGTCTATTCTTGGGTTGATGACTCACAATTAAAGTCCTGTGTAAAGCCTCTGCTTATAGCTGATAGCTCCAGCTGGTCTCATGTTGCTACGTTAGCCGACAACAAATGACGTCGGGATAGGTCCACATCTGTGCTGTCCTTCAAAATGTAGAATTTTTTTGTATCTCCTGCTAGGACTGCCACACCTTTTTGTAAGCAGTTCTGTGAGTCGACGTAACAATGGCCATCATGCTTCTTGATGCTGGTGGAAAACAGGCAGGAAGCTGGAGTCATTTCCTGGAATTGAGTCGGAGATAATTATTTGTGACCTCACCTCACTGTTTCCTGTTTGTCTAGAATTGTTTGTTGTGGCAGCATGAAACATATGTGTTGAAGTTTTTAAATCCTTTCTTTTTAGGAAACTAAAAAAGAGCGCCAGACATTTTTGGATCTCTGTTTTGGTTATATTTAAAGGGTACATTTTCATTGGGAATAAAAACGTACTATTTATTGAACTACAAGTTCCCTCTTCCCAGCGACAAACTCCAGCTCATTCTGAGGGTTCCCAGACAGGATACATTGTCCCTCCAACTGTAAGGGAACTGGAAGTCTGGGGTTCCGTCCTGAACCTGTAGTCGTCACCGCCTGATTTCAGACAGGAGAAAGACAATAGATGGATGGATGGATGGATGGATGGATGGAGCTGCAAATCCATTTTCTGCTACAAAATGTTTCCTTTATTAATAATAGCCTCTCTTTCTTAGTTCAAAGACCAAGGAGATTTGTATTTCCCCAAAAGATCAGCAGTTCTTTGGGGAATTAGTCATGTAACCGATATATAAAAGCAAAGCACTTTTACATTTATGTGATTTATATCCTAAATAGTAAACATGTGCAGGTCAGTAAAATGAAGCTTTATGCCATGATTACCGGTACATGTAATTTTTACATTGTATGCTTAAAATTAATGCCTCATTAAGTGGTTACATTATCAGTTGTTATTTCTTTTTGAGTTAGTGGCATGTTTATGTCTTTACCCAAGATAACCCATGGTAAATACATTACTTGTGCTATTTAATATTTTCCTATTCTGTCTGTCTGTGTACTTGTCCTACTAGTTTAGTATGCATGTTGATCATTAAAACATAGCAGAGGCTTTCTTTTTTATCAGAAACATTCATGTTCTGACGAGTATGTTTTCTAGAAGGCAAAGAAAATAAGAATTGTTGTGCACATGAAAACATCATAGAATGAACATAAGTTGTTGTAAAATAGAAGATGGGCCTTTTTTAATCTGATCTTTATAGTCAAGCCTTTGCCATCAAATGCATACCTGATGGTATCACTTTGCAGTGCCTTACATCATGAGATGAATCTACCACAGGAACTGGGTCATGTTCAGATTTGTCCAAATTCCTTAAAACTAAACAAGTTGGATGCATTTGTTTGTAGCTCTTAACTGGAAGAAGTTTAAATCCTACACTCTTAAAAATTCCTTCCCTATGAGGGTGATTGCTTAGTTAATGTACTGTATTTAATGTTTTTTTAATGATTTTATCCCCTAATCCTGTAAAGCACCTAGAATACCTTGTTGTTGAATGTGTGCTATACAAATAAAATAGCCTTGCCTTGCATTACTAGAGGCTGATATAAAAGGTGAAATAAAATGTTCAATGTGGGTGTATGAAAACAGCACAAATGTAAATGATCATGTTAATATTCCCTAAATTTTCTTTTCCTGCTTTGTTTAAAGCTTTGTCTTTACATGTCTCCAGGGTAGATGAAAAAATGTACTACTGTAGGAGCACTGTAATTAATCATACCTCTAGATCATTGGATCATAGGCTGTCAACCACTTTCACCTAAATCTTTAAGAGCACTTTTGGTTTCTCTCTTTCACTAGCAAAGATTAATGTATCAAAGATTCGTGCTCTAAATTGCAGATGGGGTTATTGTATTCTAAAAAACTGTTAAGGATGTTAATGTTGTTAATCTGGTAAACAGACATTACGGGTTCTTCCAAAGTTCCCAAATGTGCTGCATTCACTGAAAAACCTTGTTGTGTGAGCTCCTATGTTGTTGCAGTGGGTTTGCAGCAGTGTCACTTTTATTCCTTCTCGATAACATAAGTTCCTATTAAATAAAAAATGTGTACTTTATTTGTTTAAAGTTGATCAAAGTATTTGGTTCCCTTAGTTATAAGTAGGATGTGACACACCCATGACAGCATTACATCATCAAATCTTACAAATCTGGTGGCCTGTGGAAGAAAATTTAAAACGGGTTGTCTTTGGGTCAAAATTGTGATCCAAAATGTATGGACAAATCAACAAAGACATGTCTCACCAGACACAAAATTAACCATCTTCCATAATGATATTAGCCCTTAAACCTACAGTGGCTTGCAAAAGTATTCGGCCCCCTTGAACTTTTCCACATTTTGTCACATTACACCCACAAACATGAATCAATTTTATTGGAATTCCACGTGCAAGACCAATACAAAGTGGTGTACACACGAGAAGTGGAACGAAAATCATACATGATTCCAATTTTTTTTACAAATAAATAACTGAAAAGTGGGATGTGCGTAATTATTCAGCCCCCTGAGTCAATACTATGCAGAACCACCTTTTGCTGCAATTACAGCTGCCAGTCTTTTAGGGTATGTCTCTACCAGCTTTGCACATCTAGAGACTGAAATTCTTGCCCATTCTTCTTTGCAAAACAGCTCCAGCTCAGTCAGATTAGATGGACAGCGTTTGTGAACAGCAGCTTTCAGATATTGCCACAGATTCTCGATTGGATTTGGATCTGGACTTTGACTGGGCCATTCTAACACATGGATATGTTTTGTTTTAAACCATTCCATTGTTGCCCTGGCTTTATGTTTAGGGTCGTTGTCCTGCTGGAAGGTGAACCTCCGCCTCAGTCTCAAGTCTTTGCAGACTCCAAGAGGTTTTCTTCCAAGATTGCCCTGTATTTGGCTCCATCCATCTTCCCATCAACTCTGACCAGCTTCCCTGTCCCTGCTGAAGAGAAGCACCCCCAGAGCATGATGCTGCCACCACCATATTTGACAGTGGGGATGGTGTGTTCAGAGTGATGTGCAGTGTTAGTTTTCCGCCACACATAGCGTTTTGCATTTTGGCCAAAAAGTTCCATTTTGGTCTCATCTGACCAGAGCACCTTCTTCCACATGTTTGCTGTGTCCCCCACATGGCTTGTGGCAAACTGCAAACGGGACTTCTTATGGTTTTCCTTTAACAATGGCTTTCTTCTTGCCACTCTTCCATAAAGGCCAACTTTGTGCAGTGCACCACTAATAGTTGTCCTATGGACAGATTTCCCCCACCTGAGCTGTAAATCTCTGCAGCTCGTCCAGAGTCACCATGGGCCTCTTGGCTGCATTTCTGATCAGTGCTCTCCTTGTTCGGCCTGTGAGTTTAGGTGGATGGCCTTGTCTTGGTAGGTTTACAGTTGTGCCATACTCCTTCCATTTCTGAATGATCGCTTGAACAGCGCTCCGTGGGATGTTCAAGGCTTGGGAAATCTTTTTGTAGCCTAAGCCTGCTTTAAATTTCTCAATAACTTTATCCCTGACCTGTCTGGTGTGTTCTTTGGACTTCATGGTGTTGTTGCTCCCAACACTCTCTTAGACAACCTCTGAGGCCGTCACAGGGCAGCTGTATTTGTACTGACATTAGATTACACACAGGTGCACTCTATTTAGTCATTAGCACTCATCAGGCAATGTATACGGGCAACTGACTGCACTCAGACCAAAGGGGGCTGAATAATTACGCACACCCCACTTTTCAGTTATTTATTTGTAAAAAATGTTTGGAATCTTGTATGATTTTCGTTCCACTTCTCATGTGTACACCACTTTGTTTTGGTCTTTCATGTGGAATTCCAATAAAATTGATTCATGTTTGTGGCTGTAATGTGACAAAATGTGGAAAATTTCAAGGAGGCCGAATACTTTTGCAAGCCACTGTAAGTCCTTTATGAAGACCCAAAGATTGCATTGGACATTGGCATCACAATGTAAAATAATTATCTCCCTTCTTCAGATTTTTGCATACAGTTGCATATAAAACTATTACATTGTGCTTCTAGAGGGTTGTCTTAAAAAATCAAACCATTGTGGACTTGATTTACAACCCTGTTGTGTCTCACTTTACCTTAAAAAAATTCCTTATGAGGTTGGTCTCAATCATTTTATTTTCTAACAGCATGATGGGAAGAAACTCTCCAAGCTGTGAATCCTCAGATGACAAAGCAGTTTGTTTGGCTTTGATAAACGAGCTTCTTCCTGGTTCCTTTGAGTTCTCTATATTAGATATACAGCCCAGTCTCTTGTACAATTGTTTAAACATCCCTGTAACTTAGTTTAGAATTGATGTTTGGGTTTGTTAGATTCATTCTAATAAACACTTAGGAGATATTTGCTGAATTTATTAAAAAGTCAGTTTGACTAGATACACTAAGATTGCAAACTAAACTAGCTATATGTCTGATATTGTCAAATCCATTGAGGGCTTGGTCATGTGGGGATTGGCTTGGAGGTACTGCATTATTTGGTTAATGTTTTTCATAGGCTGCATCCTTTACTGGAAATGACTCTATGTAGATGTCCCATTAGATTAGGTTCTGGAGAGCTGATCAGTCACTTCCGTGCCTTGGACTACTGGGAAAGTTCATGGAAACAATTCAAATTGGGTATTCATATTGGGATAGGGTATTCGTCACCTTATTTTAGGAAATCAATTATAAGGGTTGTCGTGCTGGATTTTAACAAAGTTTAATGAAAGTCTGAGGTCAGTATTAGTAAATAAAGAATGCGTTTGAGAAAGATAATGCATGAAAATCGTGTAAAACTATGTTTTAAATGTTTATCTAAATTTTAGATAAACATTTAAAACATTGTTTTACATGTGACCTTTAAGTCACAAAAATAATCTTCTTTTAGTTTCTAAAAGAAGATTATTACTGTGACTTAAAGATTTTGTCAATCACAACCCCACACAGTCAACTTCATGCTTCCTCTGGTTCTGTTGAACATGTTATTACATCTTTGAAGCAGACCTCACTCTCCCCTGCAGCAACATGCCACAGTCATAAAAATCTGAACAAAAATCCTCTGTGGAAAATAATCACAGATCTTTGATCGCTTAGACTGAATCTGAAACCTCTAAGTCCCAATAGCTTCTGAGCCTTTAGGTCTATTTCCATCCGTCTGCGGTGGGGGAGATCTCGCCTCACCACTGCTATTTAAAGGTACAGAATTGTTCCACATGCCCCTGATCACCCCAACCCCCATAAGTCCCCAACAAAGAGACCGATGGCTCAACTTCCCTAGACACGCATGCATTTTGGATGACTCAACTTGACCCCTGGTTGGGGGAACAGAGGGTCACTCTGCATTCTAACCACCCCCCCCCAACCCAATTGCCCTGCCAGTCCCTTAGGTCTGGGAACACAGAGACATTTTGGATTTGCATGCAATCTGAACCCCCTAATTTAAGCTTTGATGACACCATAGAGACCCCGGCTGTTAGTCAGATGCTCCCACTAACCCTCTGCGTTCAGGCATAGCAATGATCTGTGTTCAGGAAGTTGGCCTTAAACTCATGTGCTTAGTTTTAGCTTTGACATGACTTGCAAGGTGTGTTTTTCAATTGATCCGGAATATATATGTAGGGCTGTGTTTATTTTCTTTAGTTTTCTCTCCCATTTTGGGGAGTTTGGTTACCAAAACAGTTTCATGTTGCCTTTCCGGCTTTGTGCACTTATTTGGCACTGGTACATGTTATCAGGCAAAATAAGGTCATCTAGTGTGTGCAATATTATTTCAGGCAGAATAATAAATAAACAAAGAGATTTAAAGAGAGCTCTTCAATGAAAAGTTAGCTTTGAAACATGCAGTAGTTTAGTTTTATGTAGCAGAATAAAAATCAAAAAAACTGTAGGGAATTTGGGCAGAAAGTTCAGACTTAATAAAAAGGATTCACTCAAATAGTACTAAAAATGTAGTAATACTAATAATAATACACTTGTTAATATGCAGTGTTTTCTGTTTAAAGCGTACTTTTGGAATTAAAGATAAAAAGCTGAACTTTGGTTTTATCAGAATATAACTTATTTCCTACATGGCTTCAAGAGACCTCAAACGTGTTTTTACAAGGAATAGATTTTTTTGTAAGAAAAGGTTCAGAAATATGAATAACATGGGAGATTTTTGTCATATGCACTATACACCCAGTACTTGCCAGAAATACCTGGAGCTCCTTCAGTGGTCCTCTTGGCAGCTTCTCTGACCAATTTCTTTCTAATATTTTTAGCTATTTTTGAAGGATGTCCAGTTTTTGGTAATGTCGCTGCTGTGTCATATTTCCTCCACATGATAATGACTGTATTCACTGTGTTTCTTGGTATATTTATGCCTTGAAAATTGTTTTGTACTCCTAATACTTTCTGACAAAGAGATCCTTCTCATTATGTGAAAGCTCTCTGCAGACCATGTTGATTTGTTTACCAATAAAACACAGAGGTGTAAAAACATTTTGTAAAGTATTTCATAAAAAGAGTTGCAACACAATATCTGATGCATTTTTTCAAACCTCAACAGAGAAAATTTTTTTAGCTAAAAGGAAAAAACATATTCTAAAGTTTTGCAGCAGTATTTCATTTTTAAACTGGCCTCTAATTTATGAGATAATTTGGAGGTTGGTGATGAATCAATGATTTAAGAGTAGGTATGTGAGTTTGTTGTGATTAAGAGAACAAAATATTAATATTCTGTCTCTTAAAGTATTTTACAAATAAATACACATCTGTAACATGTTAAAATCAGGAATTGTAAGAATGTACTATTTCTGGATTTTATGTTAAAAGGAACCCTAACCTGCACATTGGAGCATTTAAATTTAATATTAGCATTTCTGTTTTCCATCTTAGTTGTCCTTAAAAAAAAATAATGTTCTTTATTTTGTGTTTCAGGATTCCATGAATGCCTTAGCTCAAGATCTCAACTACCCCTTCCTGCGAAAGAACAAGAACATTGAGACATTTCTGAACAGATGTAAGAGCTTTTATGTGATTGGTTTTGGTGCTTTAGTTCTTTATTTTATTCTTTCTTTCAGTAATTTCTTTCTGTTCTTCTCTGTTTTCATTCCTCCTTCACTCCTTCATTTTTTATTTATTTAATGCCAACAAACATGTTTCAATGCAGCTGTGATTGTGGCATCACATATGCAACATAATTGTTTATAACAGGAAAGGAAAAGTCATTGTAATAATTGCTTTGCCTTTATTGGCCAGATTTGTGTGTTTGTTGCTCTTATCAGTTTTAAATGGGTCAAATGTGTTGGGGGGGGGGTTTTCCGGGGGCTGTCAGGTCCGTGCCTCAGGCAGACCAGTTTAGTAACAAGATTCTTCTACTATAGACTCATGTCATAACAATTCAGCTTGGTTACGTCTTGTGTCTCCTGCATAAGGAAGGAATTCTGTGTGACAGACGTCATCATCGTCTGGAGGCATACATATGTTAATGGATTTTAAACCTGTATTTGCACACTACCCAGAGTGCTGGGCGTTGGTTGCTAAAATGTGAATGACAATGTCCCTGAGTTAATTAAGATCATGATTATCCCAAACAGTTTTCGTTTCGCTTTGTAGAGTTTATGGATTACGGAAGTGTTTAAGTGCCAGAGCTGGGAAATAAATTCAGGAACAGTATGTCGTTATAATGAGAAAGTTTCTCGTTTTCACGAGAGTTAAAAATACGTTCCTCTGACAATGTATTAAAAAGCCGTAAAGGATCTCCCACTGACTCTCCGCCTGTTTCTGAGAAACTTAAACATCCCTGGAGCAGTGTTGCTGTTTTACTCTTAGGATCTTTCTTTATTTAAACAAGAAGATATTTTGGTTTTAATGCGATATAAATCTCGTTATAACTACTTTATATATAACATCTTGTTAAAACAAGAACCTTTTCCTCTTTTATTGAGAAAACGTTCTAGTTATGACAAGTTTTGTATCTCGTTAAAATGTGATACTTTCTCGTTATAACCAGATAACTACTCCTGAACTTATTTCCTAGGTCGGGCAGCTAAACGCTTCCTTAATGGGGAATGTTAACGAAGCACAAACTTAAAGTCTTGGTCATTTGAACTGGGATTTATTAAAACTAAGACCACGATTATGAGAACAAAGAATTGGGATTTCATTTATATTCAGCCCTTATTACCCATTAAAGTTCTGTAAGAAAAGCAGAAAGTATTTCTGCTGGTGCTAAAACAAAGTTAAATTTTTATTTTTGCAGATATCTAAAAAATGTTATCTATAACTTTATTACAGTTTTTGTGAATTGCTAAAACACTAAACTTCATTCTCTAAACCAAATTCCCAGAGGCCCAAACTAATTTTTCAAATCAAACACTCTTTTGGCCAAACCTTAAACACCGTTCAGGTACTTAGACACAATTAGCTAAACTTATCCACTCTTCTTTTTTTTTTTACCTTAAACACATTCTCAATCTCTAAACACATTTCACACTTCTATAGTAAAACTGTAAACACTGGCAGCAAAATGTGAACACAACTAAAACATAGTTGTCATCTTTTACTTGCAGCATCTCAGAAATGTAACACATGTATCTGGTGATGTGATCAGATCAACTGGGCTGGATATAAGTGTAAAAGAGTTCACAGGTGGCACATATGCATCTACAGTGGCTAGATAGACACATACCGAAAGGAAGATGAGGAAGAGTCTGTGTGAGAGGTGGTGGAAGAGGATGATAACAAGCCAACTACTGTACACTTTGTGAATCTAAGAAATACACTAATTTGCCTTTCATTTTGGTGTTTTTATTTTGTTAGAATTTTTTAAAAATCTACATTCAGCACTTCATATCACTCATACTGTAATCTTTTGTTAAAAAATACTTAAAATATTTCCTGTTAACTAAATGCCTTGGATGCTGTGTCTTCAGTTATTTGATGTATTGTCTAATGAATGTTCTGAGGTGAATATTTTTTTCTGTGTGTATAAAGTGAACACAGTCTTTGGTTTTGAACACATGGGGACTGGTTTTGAGGTGATTCTTTGATTTTGACAGAAAAGTCTGGGGTTTTGTGAATATAGTTAGGAGTTTTGGATTTGTTTTTAAGGTTTTTAGAAAATGGGTGATTTCAAGAAATGTGTTTTAGCAATTCAGAAAAGCTGTACTATATAAATTTTGACACACAGACTTGGGTGGGTTCATTATTTTTGAACATGAATTTTAATTGAACTGAACAGTAGTAGCTTTTAGGTGTATATAGCACAGTGTATTATATATTATATACAAAAAGGGTGGGTGGAGTTGCTTAAAATTGTATATAATAACCTTTTATGTTTTTCAGTATTTCCAGAAACCCAAATTTGTCTTTTCTGCTTGACAGAAAATTTTCAGAGCATTTTTTTCGGTCAGTCGTCCGGCAGTGTGCAGCAACAGGTGGGGAGAGGCAGTGCTGCACTACCCTTCACCCTTCACTCCAACACTTTCTATGGAATCTCATTTAATGTATTTTACACAATAAGAAGGGTAAAGCAGAAAGCGGTAATCCTCTGTAAACCTTGCTGCAGGTAACCAGCCCATAGTTATCCACCCCTCTTAGTCAATCTTAGATGCCAAGGTTAAAAAATGAGTAGGAGTGTTTCTGGCTCTTATCTATAGACTTCTCTTTTGTAGAGACAGATTATATTCACACCCAATCTACAATTATTTACCAGTTATTAATGCATTGCCTGCACAGTGGAGGAGTTGGTAGCACTGTTGCCTTGCAGCAAGAAGGTGCTGAGTTCAAATCCCGGCCGGGGGTATTTCTGCATGGAGTTTGCATGTTCTCCCTGTACATGTGTGGGTTCCCTCCAGGTACTCTGGCTTCTTGCCACAGTCAAAAAACGTGACTGTTACATTAATTTGTCTTTTTAAATTGCCCTTAGGTATGAATGTGAGCGTCCATGGTTGTTTGTCCTATGTGTCTCTGTGTTGCCCTGTGATTGACTGGCGACCAGTCCAGGGTGTACCCCGCCTCTCGCCCGATGATTGCTAGAGATAGGCAAGGCAAGGGAATTTTTTTTGTCTTGCCTTAACAAGGTAATTCAAGGTGCTTTACATGATTAAGGGGTAAAATAAAAATAACAGTAAAGCACAGACAAAGCATATAAAGTATTTATATTTATGTTCAACTTAATGAATTTAATGCAGTTGTAAGTTATTACTACAATATTATTTTGCCATGTTGACGTTTTTGAGATTTGCGTTGTTCTTTTTATTTAAAACGACCCATTCAAGCATCTTAATCGTGTGTGAAAACATGTATTATAAATATATCTTGTTTATATTTTAGTAATATAACCCCCAAATTAATGTTCTTAAGATATGGACATTTTCTTTACTTCATATGACCCTGCCATGTTTTTATTTTAATTTTATAAAAGATGTGTCTATAAATATTTCTATACTTGTCCTACTAGCTTTTAATTTATTCAACTTCTTGCACAAAACTGGACAGCTAAATCCCCAAAAAAGCACATATAAAATAGATTACATGGCTAACTTGTGTAAATCAATGATATTGTTCATACTTTCTCTGAAGTCAGTTTTTTTTTTTTAAGCTTTTTAAATATTTTCTTTATTCGAAGTTGGGATGATAAACCATATGCACAAATCACTGGGGCAGATCATAAAGAAGAAATGTTTCTTGACCCTCAAATAAAAATTCCCCTGAAGGATTCTGCATTTAAGTGGTAGCAGCTTGACCTTTTCTGTTGCTGAAGTATCTAACTGTCTTTTATCTGCAGATGAGAAGCTGGTGAATGAACTCCAAGAGCTGCAGGTGAAGCTTGATGACTTTGAAAAAGTGAAGTTGATCGGGAGAGGAGCCTATGGTGAAGTGCAGCTGGTGAGATGTCTCTCTGTTAATGGCCTCTAAAAAAGGAAATATTTAATTGAATCTTATATAATTGTAAAACACTGTATTTGAAGGAAAACGCTTTCTCTGCTTTTCCTGGATTTAACAGTTTGCTTCTTGGCCACTAGAGGGAGCAACCATCAAGACAAATTAAAACCACCGTTTTAAACACGGAACTGTTCTTTTTTTCTCTTACATGATTTCCTACTTAATGAATAATAATACATTTTAAAACTGGTTGTAATTTCTCACTCTCATCTTGCCCTCGTCTTTTAACTGCCTTCCTCCTGTGCTGGTTGAATAAGGGATCTGATACGATGTTTGTCTGTGGAAACAAGTCTGGACAGGCTTTGTGTGTGGGGTATGAATATGAAGTCTGGTGTGGGGGTGTGAAGGGGTACTCACTCATCTGTGTTTTTGCATAGCACTTGTGTAAGCATGTCTCCTTATGGGTGTGTACAACACTCACTGCATCTAATTTTAATGTCTGATTCTCTGCTGTTATCTCAGTCGTTGTGAAATTCTAACAGTTTTCTTCTCAATGTCCCTGTGTAATTGTTACTGTTTACATTCCATCATCTCCTCTCTTTATCCCCCTGCCCTTATATACAGGTCCGACACAAGGCCTCGAGGAAGGTTTATGCCATGAAGCAGCTCAGCAAGTTTGAGATGATCAAAAGGTCAGAGTCAGCCTTCTTCTGGGAGGAGAGACACATTATGGCATTCTCCAACAGTCCTTGGATTGTTCAGGTGTGGATGTGTATTTTCTTCCCCCTACATATGCAGTGCCATGTACAAGTATTCATACCCCCTTGAACATTTTCCCATTTTTGTGTTAAAGCTCAAACTTTCATTTATTTTATTGGACTTTTATGTGATAGACCAACACAAAGTTGTGAATGATTGTGAAATGGAAGGAAAATTATATATGACATCCATAATTATTCATAAATTAAAATCCCAAAAGTGTGTTGGTCATTTGTCTTCACCACCCTTTACTTTGATACGTCTAAATAAAAGGCACTTAACTGGCTTTAGAAGTCACCTGAATTGTAAATAGTCCAACATGAGTGTAATTTAATCTCAGTATAAATCAAGCTCTTCTGCGAAGGCCTCAGAAGTTTTTAGAGAACAAACTGCATCCTTTATCTGTGTAATGTTACTGCATCCTTCTCCAAATGGCTCACTCTGGCCTTACTTTACACAGTTTGTCTTCCTGCTGCAACAGAATTGCCCACAAGGTTTCACTTTGAGATCACTTTTGAGATTTCCGCTATTTCTGTCTGGCACAACTTTTAACTTTGTAGGAAGCCTATCCGTAATATGATCCCGCATGGAAAAATAAAAGGAAACAACAAGCAATTTCACTTTAGCACAGACAATGTCTCTTTGGATACACTCACTGATATATTTTATGGTGTTAATCCTGATTTTATTTACTCATTTTTGAACAAATCCTGAAAAATATCTGCTTTTGCTGCAAAACTGCTAAGGCTATGAAAAGATGCGGAACAAAAATGCAGGTTCAAAATAATAGTTTCTTTTATGCTTCCAATAGAAGCAAACCAAACTAGCAATAAAATAGTAACCCAGCATGTAATATTGTTTTTTATAGCCATAAAGTCATAAGAAACATGTAGAATATTATGTTGGTTATTTTGTATGAAATTTAAACAGAAAACATATTTTCAAGTTCAAGTCTGATTTAATTAGATAACTTTTTTAAGTAAATGGACATTTTATTTAATGATCCATGCATGTAAAATGTCAACAGTAAAAAGAAAGTTGAGCTGCATTAACTTTATATTTTAGAAAAATCAGTTGAACTTACTTATTGTGATTTTTTTTTTCCAGCTAGAGCTGACACAATTCTGTTGGCATCGAGTTTGCTGTAATGATTTATGACTTTCACTTTCGGCTGTTTGAACAACGAATGAACAATGATAACAGGTGAAACTTAAAAAATTTGAAAATCGTGCAAAAGTTAATTTATTTATTTCTGTAATTCAACTTAAAAGGTTAAACTAATACATGAGATAGACTCATTGCATGCAAAGCGAGATATTTCAAGCCTTTATTTGTTATATATATATATATATATATATATATATATGATTTACAGTGATTAAAAACCCCAAATTCAAAATCTCAGAAAATTTAAATATTAGGTGAAATCAATAAAAAAATAATTTTAAATGCAGATATATCGGACCACTGAAAAGTATAATCATGCTTATTTACTCAGTACTTGGTTTGGACCTCTTTTGCATCAGTTACTGCCTCAGTAACCCTTCTTGTCCACAGCTATCATGATAAACAACAACTCCTTAAAGAAAAATCTGTATGAGCTACAAAAACCCTTAATTTCCCTCTGGGATCAATAAAGTATTTTGAATTTGATCTGAATTTGAATGTGACGTGGCTTGGAGGCACTGCGGAGGTGTTATGGAAGACCAGGATGCTTTAAATGCGGCCTTCATCTCTTCTCAGTGTCTCCTGTCTCTCATCTTTCTCTTGTCAATGCCACATAGATTCTCTATGGGGTTCAGGTCAGGTGAGTTTGCTGGCCAATCAAGCACAGTAATCTCATGGTCACTGAACCAGGTTTTGGTATTTTTGGCAGTGTGTGCAGGTGCCAAGTCCTGCAGGAAAATGAAGTCGGCATGTCCATAAAGCTCCTCTGTAGAAGGAAGCATGAAGTGCTCCAATATGTCCTGGTAGATGGCTGCATTGACTCTGGACTTAATAAAGCACAGTGGACCAACAACAGCAGATCATATGGCTCCCCAAATCAAATCAGACTGTGAAAACTTCACACTGGACTTCAACCATCTTGAATTGTGTGCCTCTGCATTCTTCCTCCAGACTCTGGTACCTTGGTTTCTAAATGAGATGCAACATTTGCAGTTTTTTTTTTTCTTTAGCCCAGGTAAGATGCTTCTGATGTATTTGTTGTTCAGGAGCAGCTTGACAAGAGGATTAGGACATTTGAAGCCTATGTCCAGCATCCCTTTGTATGTGGTGGCTTTTGATGCACAAAGGGTCCCCAACCCTTTTGAATGGCCTTTTCCTGACAATCCTCTCCAGGCTGTGGTCATCCCTGCTTCTTGTGCACCTTTTTCTTCCACATTGTTCCTTTCCCCATGACTTTCTATTAATGTGCTTTGATTCAGCACTTTGGTAACATCCAATTTCTTTAGCAATTACCTTTTGAGGCTTTCCCTCCCTATGGAGGGTCTCAGTGATGATTTTCTGCACAGCTGTCAGGTCAGCAGTCCTCCCTATGATTGTGATTCCTACTGAACCAGACTGAGAGACCATTTAAAGGCTCAGGAACCTCTTGTAGGTCTTTTGGATTAATAAGCTGATTAGAGTGTAACACTTTGAAACTGAAATATTGAACCTTTTCACAATACTCTTAATTTTCTGAGATTTTGAATTTGGGGTTTGCATAAGCTGTAAGCTGTAATCATCATAATTACAACAAATAAAGGCTTGAAATATCTCACTTTCCATGTAATGAGTCTCAATAAAGTTTCACCTTTTAAGTCACTGAAATAAATGAACTTTTTCGCAAAATGCAAATTTTTCGAGCTTCACCTTTAGAGACAAACCACTGTTGTCAAATCTGTTTCAGACTAATGTCTTTAAATACTTGGAAATGACATTAATATGCTGAATTAACCTCATTCCAGCTTTGCTGCGCTTTCCAAGATGATCGGCACCTCTACATGGTGATGGAATTCATGCCTGGAGGAGACGTGGTCACGCTCACCATAAACTACGACATCCCCGAAAAGTGGGCTCGCTTCTACACAGCGGAGGTGGTGCTGGCGCTGGATGCCATCCACTCTATGGGTTTCATCCATCGAGACGTTAAACCAGACAACATGCTGCTGGATCAGCATGGACACCTCAAACTAGCTGACTTCGGCACTTGCATGAGGATGGACTCGGTGAGCTGAGTTTACAGTTATGAATTAGTGTGAATGAGAGAATTTAGTATTCCTTATGAAACTTCTAGAGAAAAAATTCATATAGGCTTTTGTGTAAAAGAAATACTTTTTATTATTATTATTTAGAGGTCTTGTGCACCATCAGGTGTTCAAACAGTGGAAGTGGGACTCAGCAGAGCACTCGTGCTGTTTTGAAAAGCTTCAGGAGTTACTGTGCTAAACGACCTAACCAAAATGCCACTGTGGTTCTGCCTCTAGTATGGAGCAGAAAGTGTTTTTTTCAGCTTTTTCGCCAAAGCTTTTATAAATTGCTGGTCGTACACATTTGTATCTTTTGAAAAATTCTCTAAAGTTGTTATAAAAACCACAAAATGCATTATTGTTTCTTGCAATTTAATGTCTTTTGCAAATGCATAATAAACATGTCTAGTTTAGAAGTAATATTAAAAAAATAATAATGAAGCTATATAGCACCTTTCAAGACAGAAGTTGCAAAGTGCTTTATAAAAAATGAAAGAATTAAAAAGTAACAGCAACATCATATGCAACAAAAAAAACCCAGAAACAAGTAATTGATTATAAAAATACAGAAACAGACAGCTAAATTAAAATAAAATCACAAATTCAATTGAGTACTTTTTGTAACAGAAATATAACTCAAGGTAAAAGCTCAGAAAAACTTTGTTGATAAAAAACAAAATATTGGTGCCTGACAGAAGAAATCTTGATCACCCTGAGTCCACAGGCAAGAAAGTAGGTGAAGGTTTTTCTTGCCTGGCACTAGTATGATTAATTTAAGAATAACCATTAGTCATTTCAATACTTTAATAAAACTAATGCAAAGCACATAACTTGGCTCATAACATATTTGAAAGCATTTAGAGTTATTGCATGTGGTCAACATTTACAGAAAAAGTTATGTGGCTTAATAAACTTTGCAACTTACTTTGAAAGCCATGAAATTAAATCACTAGTCTTTCAGTAGTAGTCTGTGATTTTCTCTCTATACCGTCCGCTGGGTACAATGCATAGTAAGTGACATCACACAGTCAGACAGGGGGCTTCAGCAGCTAGTACAGTCTCTTTTTTGTGAATGCCATTGCAAAAGTAAGAACACTGACAGTTAAGGTAAGCCCCCTACTTCTGAATGGAAATATACCATAAGGTTTTCTTTTAAAAACTGGGATGTAAAAGTAACATCAACAACAGGTATTGGAAGTTGAGTGCTCCCAGATCCAATACTGAAAATCTGATAGTTGTGATTGCGTTTGCCACTCTGCAGACTGGTGTGGTGCACTGTGAGACAGCTGTAGGCACACCAGACTACATCTCTCCTGAGGTGCTCCAGTCTCAAGGTGGTGATGGAATCTATGGTCGGGAATGTGACTGGTGGTCTGTTGGAGTTTTTCTCTTTGAATTGCTTGTTGGTAAGTTACATTTTAAAAGCAGAAGTATGTATTTTCTTATTTATCTGTGAGCATCTAGTTTTAATCTCTAATCTTGATCATAGGTGAAACTCCGTTCTATGCCGAATCTCTAATTGGAACCTATGGGAAGATCATGAACCACCACAACTCTCTCATCTTTCCGGACGATGCAGAGATGTCTCAGGATGCCAAAGATCTCATCTGTGCCTTTCTCACTGACAGGTTTGTTCATTGAACGTTTCTTTCAGAATTCAGTTCATTTCAAAATATGTTGATTAGCTGGAGCCTTTTTGGGTTTTCTTACTCTCCAACAGACAAAAATCATTGTATGTAAGACTTGTATACAATAATTTTGTAGTTGACTCCGAGACTGTGAGTGTTATATTTCTCTGTGCTACTCAATCATAGACCTGCAAACATGTTTTTTTTTTCAAACTGTTTTGTTTTTTGGCTAAATGATTCCCATGTACCTGTATGCTTAAGCTAGTATAATAACTGTTTAGTTTGGTGGAAATTTCAAAAATACAGAACCTATTTAAGTGTAAATCTAGCTCAATGTAACTATTTTGTGATAATGGGTTTGATAAGCAGGATCCTGGAGGGTGCGTGGGAGTTCGCCCAACCGGTCTACATGTGTTTTGTGGACTTGGAGAAGGCGTTCGACCGTGTCCCTCGGGGGGCCCTGTGGGGGGTACTCCGGGAGTATGGGGTACCGGGCCCCTTGATACGGGCTGTTAGGTCCCTGTACGACCGGTGCCAGAGTTTGGTTCGCATTGCCGGCAGTAAGTCGGGCTTGTTTCCGGTGAGAGTTGGACTCCGCCAAGGTTGCCCTTTGTCACCGATCCTGTTCCTAACTTTTATGGACAGGATCAGCTGGCCTGGGAGCGCCTTGGGGTTCCTCCCGAGGAGCTGGAACAAGTGGCTGGGGAGAGGGAAGTCTGGGTCTCTTTGCTTAGGTTGCTGCCCCCGTGACCCGACCCCGGATAAGCGGAAGAATGATGGATGGATGGATGGATGGATGGATGGATGGGTTTGATAAGTCACATCAGGTGGTCCATAAAGTAATCAAAACCTTAGTTTAGTTTGAAAAATAAAATTGTACACAATTTTGTTCAGATTTAAACATAAATGTGAGTACACCAGCTGAAATTTTAATTGTTTGTAGGGCTTTGATTAGATCTGTAAATGGAGGCATTCTAGTTTGGGCTGCTATTATTAACGATAATCAAGTAGATGGTAGATTGTTCAGTACCTTGTAAAAGCCTTTACACATAGTTCCTTGTTACAACCTTAAATCTTTTAATGGAATGCCAAATGGTTAGCCAACAAAAAGTAATGCATAATTGTCAAGTTACAAATTTAAAAAACCTAAGTGTGGTGGGCAGTTGTATTCACCCCCTTTCATTCTGCGTCTAAATAAAATACAGTCCTAGAGTTGCTTTCAGAAGTCACCTTAATAGTACAGTAAATGTATAGTATAAATACTTTTCGAAGCACTATGAATCACCTGCACAATGTTCTGCATGTTTTAGAATACAAATTATTATTCACTTGGAGAAGAAAATAATTGTCAATGAAATAATAGTGAATGTTGGGGTAGGACAAAAACTACTTGACAAAAAATGAAGAATGTCAAACAAACCTGTCATAATTTTGTTATTTACTGAACTTTGGTATAAAGTTTTTATGTACAGTTGTATTGTTTTGTTAAAAAATTAAAACCATGTTTAAAACACAATTTACCCAATAAATAGAATGACTAGCTCAACTTCATCCATGTGCTAAAAAAAGCAGGTTTGAATATGATGATGATTAGTATTGTTTTTTTATATATTCAGTTTAAAGAAATCATGAAATAATGTTTTATTTATTTGAGTAGATACCTATATCAGCATAATATGTCAGTTGCAGAGTGCAGTAATAATTTCTTACATTGCACAACACGTCGAGGTGTTACTCCTCATTCACTACACATTCAAATAAGCAGCAAAAACTCTTTTGGTAACTGAAAGATTTGTTTTTCGACTATTTTTGGTAGTATATAGTAGGGATGTAAGAAAATATTGATATACCAATACATCGTGATAGTTTATGTCGCAATGTTGTATCGATATTTAAAAGCAATGTATCGATTTTTTAAATTATTGTTATTATTATTGTTATTACAGTAATTTTTGAAGTAAAATTGAAAGTATGACTGCTAGTTAATGGCTGTTTTCACCTTCTTTGTTCCAGTGGATCAACCATATCTAGTAGTAAAACAGGTTGGAGTGTTTAGAATGCTGTGACAGTTTTTCTACAGTTAAATTAAGTTTTAAAAATCACAATATATAGTCTTACTCATAGTATCACAATATATTGTATCGTCTACCCTTTATAGTGATACATATTGTATTGCCAGATTTTTTTATCAATACACATTCCTAGTATCTAGGCTATTCCACATTGGGTAGTAAGCCATTTAGCCTATATCAAAAACCGCCATTGAATCTATCATACTCCAGTTTCAGCACGATCTTGTCTAAGTACTTTCAAACCATTTAATAAGACAAAACACAGTTTTTTTAGATACCTTTGTTTCCCAATAATAGCTGAATGAATACAAAGGTCTCCTGTATTTATCACATCAGTTTTTAAAATACAAGTTCTATGAATGAATAAATGGGTAGTGGTCCTGCTTTGTGGCCATTTCCCGTGGAAGAGACCACTTCCTGTTTACATTACTGACCCCTCCCCAGAAATGGCTTCAAACACAGGCCCTTTCTGCTTCTCTACAGAGCAGGCTTTCATTTTTTCTCCTCACTGAGTTTATTTACCTTCTCACTCACTATTCTCTGACCACGGACAGAGTCAGATGTGTGTGAGAGGCCACCTCACACACACACGCACGTACACACACACACACACACACACACACACACACACACACACGCACACAATAATCACAGCATGCACTTAACCCACATACTCTTTCTTTGTGTTTCCATCTTGCTGGATCACCCCTCCTGTCTCGTTTTAAATTATTTTGTTTTTACCTTGCGTATTTTTTAATTCATAATGAGTAACCGTTTCTACCTGATGTGTGCCAATTTCCATTTCTCCATTTCCCCTTTCATCCATAATTTGCCCCCCTGTGTACTGCTTTAGGGTTCTGGCCACAGAGACACAACTTTCAAACTTAGCACGTTGCATGTGTGGTTTTTTTGTTTTTTTCATGCAGGCATCAGAAAACTCTGCTCTCTCCACTTCTGGCTTGATCTGGAATGTCCCACACGTGGCAAGACGAAACTGCCGCACCCCTCTACCACCATGCACCCAGAGGTGGTGGAAAGGGGGATGGGGCACAGATAGGCATCGAAGGAGGGAAAGTCATGGGTTACTGATGGTTCCTCATGCTAACTTTCTGCCATTCTGGAAGTTTATTATCTAGGTTCTGCACCAGTTGTCATGCGGCTCTCCATTTTGGTCAGTTTGGTCAAAGCAGTCATTCCACTGGGCTCTGTGTTTTTGGGATGACATGTTAGTGATGGTGGGTGGAGGGACGGGGTGGGGAGTGTTTTGCATTCTCACTAAGGCAACTCGCCTCTCAATGTGTTTCTGCCTCCTCGTTTCTGTGTGCAGGAAGGATCGACTGGGCCGCACTGGAGTGGATGAGATTAAACGTCACCCCTTCTTCAAGAACGACCAGTGGACCTTTGACAACATCCGTGACAGTAAGTGGGCACATGTGCATGTCTTTGAGCCTGTGCAGGTGTAGGTTTCCTCTGTTTTCCCATCTCTGGTAATGTGTGACTTACTCTTGTTGCCATTTCTGTCTTATCACCTCCAGCTCATTCCATTCCCTTTCCAGATTTGCTCCAGTTTAGCCTGTGATTTCAGTTTATTTCCAGCTCCTGCATCAGTAAGCCTTCACTTATGGTACACATGCTTTCCATATGTTCCCCTTCTCATATCTGGCATCATATGGTGGCATGCTTTATGGAGTTGTTCATCATATTATTGCTCAAATCCTTCTGGAAATCAGCTCATATGGAGTATATCTTTAAAAAAATGCATTGCTACCAGGCAATACTGGGTTGCTGTAGTGAATTTAACAGTGTGAGATTGCTTTGCAGTTTAGATAAATCTGAATCATTATTGGCATTGAACTAACATAAAATGTGCGATGTGATTGGTCTTCTTTACATTAGGAAAATAAAGAAGAAACTATAAATAGCGTACAATTTTTAGGAAACTTAAAACGAGGGTCAAAAGCTAAAAAAACTTTTTTTTTTTAAACCCATGCTTTAGAACAATTAGCACATCATAACATGAAAAACAAAAACAAAATGTGTTTTCCTCAAGTCATCTAAAGATTATAGGTAGTTAAAAATTAAAAGACATGGCATGGGCTGGCATGAGAACATTTACAGCCACTACTGGTGAAATTAAATAATTTGATTATTGCACTTTTACTAATATTGTTTCTAACATTTTTATTGTCGTTTTGACCCTGATACTTAATCTTAGTTAAAAAATTAAAGAATACACACTTCCAATTTAGTTGGAGACTAAATAACCAGGTAATTAACCAGTTATTAGCTGGTCTTCTTTCTTCTTTGGTAGGTAGCCTGCTGCCACCAGTTTAACAGACATGCCACTTTGGCCTTACTAATTGTGGTTGAAAAGCAGCATTGCCCTAATAAGAGTGTGGTGACCAGCAGTGTGCAGCAAAAAGTGGGATAAGGGAAAAAAGAAAAAAAAATTATAAATTTAGAATCTCTTAAAGGATTTCAAAGGAAAAGGTATGATTGAAATATTTTGAAATTGAAACTTTTAAAATCTTCTTTTAAAACCTTAATACCGATAACCAGTACATTTTGATCCCATGTTGTTATGTTACATGTTTTGTTTTGTTTTTAGGATTTAAAAAATATTTGTTATCTACAGCAATATCATATTTTTTCAATGTTTAGTTATTAGATGTTTTTTATATATACTTCTGCTGCACCTTTTTATTTTTGCCCTTTTTTCAGAGATTTATCCAACTGTTATATTTAAACTATATTTATTAAGACATTTAACTTCATATCAAACTATTTCATATGGATAACATACATGACAAAAATAAAAATCCTGTCATACAGATCAGTATGATTAAGTGTAAGACATGGGTAATGTTAGTCTACTGTGTGCACTTCTCTTTGGAACATAAAACAAAAAAAATATTCTTAACAAGAGGCTCTTTGTACATTGCTGAAATTATACTGTGTGGAAAAAAGAGGAAAAAAAATAGAATTTCTACATTGGGACGATGAAGAGCACCTTTGTGTCTGTGAGTGATTACATTCAGACCCTTTTCCTTTTGCCTCTCCATTTCTCCTCTGCACCTGGCTCTGATTATAAGGGCAGACTGAAGTTCTGATCAGAGCCTTGCAGTCTGGAACGTGAAACCACTGCTGTGCCACTGCTGCGCTGCACATGTATGTCCTGTTTCTCGATCACACACACGCAGGCTCAAACACACACTTGAAACATGAGCCAGATCTATTTCTTGTTTCCTGCAGAGCTCTATCTTTGCCTTCTTCAGATCTTTAAGAATGGCACGACTCCCTGCTACGTATGGCTGTCGCTCTGTGCTCCGACCCTATCTTCTTCAGGTTGTTTGCTTGTTTACTGCAATGAATGGATGCATGAGTGCAATGAAAGGATGAACGAGTGGATACAGGGGCTGAGAAAGGCTCATCCTCCGTAGCAGCGGGTGGGGCTGATCGTGTGGCCTCATCTAATGAGAGGAGGGCCCCGTTTCCAAGGGTTTCAACTCTCTCTTTCACTCTCACTGTGGCCGCAGCTGCCTGTCATTAGGCTCTCCCTATCAGAGAGCATTCTGGGAAGTCTTGCCACAAGGCTATCCATGTCTCTTTCTGTCTCACCACACATTTCACTTTTTTTCTTTAGTTTCTTGTTTTATATCACCCCCTACATTGATTTCATTCCTGTGTATTTTCTCTGCCATCACGCTCCTGGTCAAGTCTCGACCTCACAGTAATGAGCTGGTTGCATAGAGCCAGAATTACACTGGTCTGAGGCTGCTTGCTTTTTTAATTGGGATCTTATTATAGACTAAAGGGGCAGCATCATTTTTATCTGATTGGCCCCTGTATGGATTTGTGTCTGCATGCCCTGCAGTGTTCAAAAGTGTGCTTGCTCTTGTGAAAGGAGAGCAGAGGGTGCTGTACTTTTTTCTGCTGCCATGATCAGGATTTGTTTGTGAAAGGTAGCTGTGTGTGTGGTGCACAAAGCAAGCACTGTGTGGGAAAAGGAGTGGTGTCAAGCTCACGCCAACCTGCAGAAAAGTTACTCCTACTACAGGTCGTGCCAAAGTTGGCACAGGGTTGGTTCAAGGAGGCGAAATAAGTAGTCGGTGCTAAAAAGTTTTTATATGCTCTTTGCTTCCTGGAACTTTTTCAGATTTTGTCACATTGCAACCTCTAAATTCACTGCATTGTACTGGGATTTTATGTGATGGAACAATAAAAAGTAGCTTATAATGGTAAGGTGGAAGGAGGATGATATCTATTTTTTAACAGTTTCCTTTTACAATTAAAAATCTAAAAACTGCGGTGTGCATTTGTATTCAGCCTACTTTATTTTGATGCAATCAATTGCCTTTAGAAGTCACCTAATTCGTTGGTAATATGATCTCAGGACAAGTGCAGTACAGTTGCTCTGTGAAGACCTCAGAAGTGAGTCAGAGAACATTTGTGAAGTAACAGCATCATAAAGTTATTTTAAAGTTTGTTAGGAACACAGCAGGCATGTGAAAGGAGATACTTTGGTCAGATGCATAATGTATGTGTGGAGGAAAAGTAATACTCATCCTCAGCCTGAACAAACCATCCTCTCTGTGAAGCATGGTATTTGCAACATAATGCTGTGGGGATTCTTCTCTTCAGAAGGGACAGGGAAGCTAGTCAGAGTTGACAGGAAGCTGGATGGAGTAAAATAAAGAAGTCGATGGAGGAAAGCCGTTATTGCAGAAAAAGACCCACTGAATATTGACTCAGGGAATACACATGCACTCCACACTTTTCAGATTTCTATTTGCAAAGAACATTAAAATCCTTTTGTCGTTTCCATTCAATCTTCCATTTATGCACTACTTTTTCAACATAATATTTTAAGAATTTGATGTTAATTGCTTTAACATGACTAAATGTGACTGGACTGGCGACCTGTCCAGAGTGTACCTCGCCTCTCACCAGATGATTGCTGGAGATAAGCACCAGCTCCCCCGCAACCCTGCATAGTATAGACTGTATAGATAATGGATGGATGACAAAATGTAAAATGGTTCAGGGGATATAAATACTTTTGAAAGGCACAGTGAATAACTCGGGAGGCAATCCAACAGCTTTATACTCAACAGAATCTTTATTTCTGCTTTAACCCTCCTGTTTTGCACCTCCTCCTCCTTGACCCGTTTGACTCCACGACTCGCCCTCTGTTTCTGTATTCCAGCTGTGGCCCCGGTGGTTCCAGAGCTGCACAGCGACATAGACACCAGTAACTTTGATGATGTAGAGGTGGAAAAGGGAAATGCTGAAACTTTTCCTCCTCCCAGAGCGTTTGCAGGCAACCAGCTACCATTTATTGGCTTCACTTATTTCAAGGAGGATCAGTGAGTATTTTACTCTTATTATTATTTCACTGGTATTTTATCTGTTTACATTATTGCTTCTTTTTATTTTTGATTTGTTTGTAATGTTGAGTTTATATGAAGAGAAACCAGTTCCTTGCACTGACTAAGGACTAAACACAACATTATGCTTAAAGGGAAAACACAGCTTCACACTCTAACTCTACAGCAGCCAGACACTGTGTCCCTGTTTTAGACCCATACTGCCGCCTTGTTCTGACCGTCTCTCTAAATGTCCTCTTTGCTTCTGATTTATCATAGTTTGCTGCCTCACTTTAGTCTAGCCTAAAATTTAGGAGAAAAAAACATGTATTTGTTTAATTTATGTTCCTGAAGGGCTTGAATCTGCAAGCTTGTTGCTTAAAAAAGATGAAAGCATAGTTGTTCTTATGTAACCAAATTCTTTTGGACTTATTTGTCAAAGCAGTAAACCGTACTGAGAATAACCAAATGCCCTATGCAACAATTCTGCATCTAAACTCCAGTGAGAAAGTTTAATCCTTTCTTTATGTATGAATATCATACGGATTGCCAGCTTTTAATGATTTTTAAATGTCTTCAATGAATTTCAAAAATAAGTGCAGAAGTTTAAATTGATTGTGGATGTACAACATTAACCTCACATGGTTAATATTATATATACAGAGTCAAATCCATCCCTCCCAAATCATTAAGGTGTTCCAATCACTCCCATGACAACAGATGTGTAAACCCCTGCACTTAGGCTACTTCTACAGACATTTGTGAAAGAATGGGTTGAGCTTAGTAGCCCATTCAATTCCAGAATAATAGTGCGATAGGATGCGTCCTTTCTAGTGGTAAAATGTCCTCTCTACTAAATATTGCAGACAGCTCTTAGTGGAGGTATAACAAAGTGGAACCAGTTCTGAACAGCAGCAACTTAATCATGATTATCGTGGTAGGCCATATAAAATCACGCAGTGGGATCAGTGGATGCTAAGACACATGGTGTGCAGAGGTCATCAACTTTTGGCAGTCAGTAGCTGCTGACCTGCAAAGTTCATGTGGCCGTCTAATTGGTTCAGGTACGGTGCACAGATAGTGTTGTAGAATCGGATTTTCTGACCAAGCTGCTGCATCAAAGCCTCATATCGCTAAGTTCTGTGCAAAGCGGTGTATAGCCACTGGACTCCTGAGCTGTGGAGACGTGTTTGCCTGAGTGATGAATCATTCCTCTTTAGCATATTAAAACATTTAGAGAATTTTTTGCTCCTTGCTCAATGGGGGTTTGGTGTGGAAGAACTTGAGTTATCTGGAAATTGCCCTGACGTATGGAATGCCCTGTGGATTAATTGGAACAGAGACTGTGGGCCAGGCCTTCTCTGGCAACATCAGTGTCTGACCTTACAAATGCTTTAAGAATTAAACTCGTAAGCACACTCATAAGTGACTCAATACTTTCAGCAATATAATTTAGATCAACATAGGCCTGTCACGATAAAGATTTTTGCTGGATGATAAATTACCCTAGAAATCTTTGTGATAAACTATAATATTGTCATTTTTGGGACCACTTTCAACTTATGTAATAATAATGCATGTACACCCTCCGAACGATCAATAAACTTTACAAATTAAAAGAACATTTACTACTGCGACTGGAAAACATGTTTAATATCTAATGTATTAATAAAACAATAAAACATGAATGAACACTTAAAAATATTAATCACTTGGCTCAGTTAGGAGTTTTGTAAACAAAAAGATCAAACTACCAACAAAAACACTCAGTTTGAATATAAAAAGACATCCCATTTTACTCTGCCACTACACATATATTGACCATGTATGCCTTTTTTCATCCAGTCTCTTTGGTAGAAAGAGGGAGACCTGAGGAAAACAAACAAGCATGCAAATGGAATATATTGTGGCCTATAGAATTTTTGAGCTCATTTGAATTTATCATGTGATTAACTGATTAATTGTTTATTGTGACAGGCCTAGAAATCACGCGTCCCCACTAAGATATTGGCAACTTTAACTGACCAATTTCCTTCATGACCACACACTTTTTTTTTCCATCAGTAGGTTTTGGGTATATTTTTTTTTAGCAGAAATAGTAGAGCTCATTTAAATGTGTTGGTTTCGTCACACAGATTTGACTTTTTCATTCGAGTAGAAGTCAGATCTTTGAGAATGACATTCTTAAAGCTTATTGTTTGCCTGTTTTATCCATAATCTAGGAAAATGTTTGGGATTGTTGTTCCTTTGGTACACCCAGTTATGTCTACATTATTGTACATTCTGAGTCATCAAGGACATTGAATTTTAAACTCTATTACATTGTTGGGTGTGCAGCTTTGTCATGTTATTTGAAGTTTTCTTTTTTCTTGTTTATCTGATGTTAAGCACTGATGATGATGACAATCATAACTGAATAAAAAGTAGAAAATTGGACCTCTCTCTTGTTTCCTTAAAGCTGCAGTCCAGAGAATATATTTATTTATCAACGTTTTATAAATCTTTAAAAGGTTCAATACTATGATGTACAGCTGATGCTCCACAACATTTGTTATTCTTCCTAAGTCCCCCTTTCCTCTCATAGACCCCTATGCAATTCAAACTGACGGCAAATGTTTTTAGCTAACAGAATTCGAGTTTCCGCCTTGTTGGCTGTCAATCAACATGCACGCGTATCGCACAAACCTGTGAGGATGAAGCCGTACACACAGGTGGCTTCGTGTGTTCCTGTATACAGTTGCCATATTGGAAGAGAGTTCAGTCATGGAGAAATTGCTCACCTCTGAAATGTCCATAACAAAAATACAATCGGGTGATGCTCGATTGCGGTTACTACTTTCCTCTTTGACCCGCTGTGACGCCACAGGTGATCCTTGTGCACAATTGTTGAGGTGGGCGTACAGGTAGCTAGGAGTGATGTTTTGAGAGGGGCACTGGTATGTTGGATTAAAAAAATCTCTCTCTCCCTCAAATACTCCAGACAACAGCTTTAAGACATTTAACCTCTCTTACAACAGGGTTTATGTTTTTAAGTTTAACTTAAGTTTAGATGGAACAATCCCATTTACAGGATTAGTCCTGCAACATTTTAACAACTCATGCCTGAGTACAGAGAAAACGCAAATCCTGTGGAAGACATCCTGCCTGGTTCATGTATTCTAGCCTGCAAGTGCTCAAGGATCAGCAACATGTGACTCGTATCTCATTTGGAGAACCAGGTCTTGGCACACAGCTGAAGGCCTTACTTGTACCTCTGCAGTTTCAGCAGGACAGCACCCATAAAAATATAGCTTGAACTACAATGGAACGGTTTAGCCCAAATAATTTTGAATATGTATGTGCTAGAATGGCCCATTCAAAGTCCAGACCTAAATCGAGTTGACAGTCTGGGGAAAGAATTGTAAAGTGATATTCACATATGCTCTCCATCCCCTTTGACTAAGCTCGAGCTATTTTGCAAATAAGAAACAGGGGCATAACCAAGAACACTTGCATTTCTGCCGCAAAAAGGTGGTTTTACAAAATATTTCCCCGGGGGCAATGAATAATCTGTATCCCAAACATTTTTACACATTTAAAAAATAAAAATAAACTATTACACACCTTACATCCTTTTACTTCCATTTCATAAATTTGTTCTGCTTTGTAGTCTATCTCATAAAAATCTGTTAAACTGTGTGGTGACAATGTGAAAAATGTAAAGAAAGTTCAGCAGAATACCTTTGCATGGCACTGCAGATGCTTTTACGAGTGTTTTATGAGTGCATTAAAAGGTCAGATTGTAAGCCAGGATGTCACGCTTTTTAGTGGTACATAGCTTTAGAACAAAATGAAGGCTTTTACAAACTTAAACTGATCTTTGAACCTCACATTATTCCTGAAGTTTGGACTTTTGTGTTACTAAGTTACTACCAATTAAAACAGTTGCAAAGATTTGTTGCTTTTTCTCTTTCCCCAGGTTACTGAGCAGAACGAGCAGCAGCTCTAGAGAGAATTTAGACGACTGTAAGGAAAACTCTAAGGAGAAAGAAAATTCTGCAGACGGCAAGAAAGAGGTGTGCGACTTTGTGTACAAGGGTTTTTATCCTGTCAGAGAGGAAAAATTGAAGGCATATGTTCTTGTTTTCCCTCTAAGCAGTTGCTGAGAAAGGTTAACCAGCTGGAGGAGCAGCTCGATCATGAGATGCAGGCCAAAGATGAATTGGAGCAGAAGTGCAAGTATGAATGGAGACACACACACAAACATGCACACATAGTGGAACATGATCCTGACGGATCATACTATTTCCTGCTCAATCTGAAACAATAAATCAACTTTTTGATAAATTGTCAAATTGTCCTTTAAAAATAAACAGAACTTATTTTAGATTGTTTCTGTGTATATGTTGAGAAATAAGCAGAATCAGTTGGAAAACAGACTTTAGATCCAAAAAATGATAGTTGCATTATGTAAAAATAATTAAGTTATAAAGTCAAACATAACTTCATTTTTGTTTTGTTTTTATAAAGGATCTTCCACCAGTTTGCTCTTTTTTGAGATGTGAGAAGAAGAAAATATTTAAAAGAGTGTGTTGTGATTTTAACAAGTGATTATATGTAAAGAAAATATTTTTAGATCTATAATTTAACAGGAAATCTATAATCAAGCTTTTTTTCTGATACCCAGAAATGCCACCAACCGTTTAGACAAGCTGGTCAAAGAGCTGGATAAAGAGGTAAAAATTGATTCAAAAATGTTTACATGCATTTTAACCTAGCTTGTCATAATAGGGTAGACCTAAGTTTGCGTTTCGATCCCTGTTTTATCAGATGAACAGTCGCCAGAAAGTCGAAGCCTCCATGAGGCAGCTGGAGCGAGACCGAGCCCTGCTGCAGCACCAGAATGCTGAGAACCTCCGCAAGGTGGAGATGGAAGCAGACAGGAAGCGCATTCTGGAAAACGAATGTGAGCACTTAGTAACTTTTATCTGTCCTTTGGTTGTTGTTGTTTTTTACGAAATCTGAATAGCTTTCTTCTTGACTTTGTGTTTCATTAAAGTAAACAACTTGAAGGACCAAATGGAGGAACTGAAGAAGAGGAACCAACACTCACAAATATCCAATGATAAGAACATCCTGTTGCAAAAACATGTGAGGAGCAAGCATTTTTATTGTCATTAACTTCAGCACAATCTAGTTTTCTTGCAGAATTTTTTGTTTTGTTTTTTGTATGCGTTTGTATACTGTGTAATTTAGACAAAGGAAAATGAAAACATGCCCCATGCACATGACTGAATGCAACTCCATATATAACCCTACTAAAAGCATTTAGCTTTCTCTCAGACCTTCAGTGATTTTTTTTATCTTTTTTTTTATCAGTTGCAAACATAACGAGAGAAAAAAATAAAAAAACTTACTGGTTACTACACTCAGACCAGTAATTGAAAGGTTTGAAACATCTGGAACTGTGACATACAAGGCTGGATGATGATCTAAGTTTTTCCGAGTAACAAGCACTGTGAGGAGGATGTTTAGGACACTATAAAATCCTTTAAAGGTCATTGTTAGAGAAGTGCAGCAAGAGGGGCATCTTGTGGTCTCCAAGTCTTTTTAACAACCAATTATATCTGCATACCAGGAGGCACATTAGGAAAAAGCCTACATTTTGTATGGTAGAAGATCTGTGATGCTGTGGGCCTGTTTCCTCACTAAAAGCCATTGGAACATTGTTAGATTTCATGGTATCACTGTCTTAAATTAAAAAGCGTAAAAAACTGTTCTTACTTAGAATATTCAAGATTTGCACCTGAAATGATCATTTAGGATCTTATTGATTCAAATTACTGCACATTGTCTTATTTATATTTTTTGTTTTTATATTTTTACTTTTGTATCAATCTGCATCCTTCTATTTTGCCTGTCACATTGCTACTGGTACACCTGAATTTTCTCACTGAAGGACGACAATGATTATTACTATTCTGTTATAAAATAATAGATTTTTCCCCTTGTTACGTTGCTAAATCTGCTGGTATAATAAAAAAGTTTTACCTTTTAGGCTAAATGAAAATTAACCTTATCTGTCACTTGTAGCTCGAGGAGGCTCTGCAGGCTGAGCAGGAGGCGGTGGCTCGCCTTAAGAAGAGCCAGGCGGAGGTGCAGAAACAAGCCCAGAGCCTCGAAGTCAGCCTCAGGGAGATGGAGAAAAAGTGCAGTGGACTGGAAGAGAGCAAGGCGGAGCAGGAGAAGCAGATGAGGGGGCTGCAAGTCGAGCTGGAGGAGGAAAGAAGAGAACTCAACCTCAAGACAGAGACCCTCGCTGACCTGCAGGGTGAGACATGAAAAACAGTCTAACTCATCTTTCATCTCACTAATTACGATCTACAAATGTAAAAGCAATCCGATATTTGTGGGTTCCCGAAGTAAACATCTCCTCAGTTGTGGAAAAAAATACATTACATAACTTGGAGCATGCAGCTGAACTGAGGATTAGATGTGAATCGTTTTTTGGATTCAGCTTTGGGAAATATCGGATCATGGGTGGAAACATCTGCTGAAGGAGGTGGAGAGTGAATCAGGATGCCAGAACATTACTTTTTTGTTCTTGAGAGGTGGCTTTAAACTTTATGGTTTCTGTACATAGAGAGACACTGGTCAGAGTAAAATTTGTTCGGACAAAGTTTTACCTGTTTGCTGAGATGCCTCATGATATTTTCCCCTACTAGTCAAAGTCTACTTTTGGGTCGATTCATGGGTGGGGGGGGGGGGGGGATAAAAATAAACTTAAAGTGGTGTGTTGAGTGTTTTAGGTCAAACATAAGATGTGACATAGGGAATGTCCAAAAATAAATGTACCAGGTGTTAAATCATTGTGTGTTTGTGTCAAAGTAGTTGCATCACTTTTAGACAAATATTACCAGTCTCTGTGCAGTCGCTCTAATTTTGTTGTTTTTACATTACTCCACCTTAGGAAACATTTCACTCCTAGAAGACGAAGTGAAAGAGGTGAAGTCTTCTCTTTCCAAGGTCAAAAGTGAAAAAAAAGAGCTACAGACAAAGCTAAATAATCTTGAAAAGGTATTTCTTTATTTCCCAGTCTTTTTAAATATATATTTAAATGTAATACAGTCATCCTTTAAAGACTTTACCATATGAATGACAAGGTTCAAAAACAAACCATAAATGTTTTGATTGCAGGAAAAGAACAATCAAGAGATTGATCTAACGTTCCAGCTCAAGTCGCTCCAACAGAGTCTGGAGCAGGAGGAGGCGGAGCATAAGGCCACCAAAGCGAAGCTCGCGGACAAAAGCGAAATCTACCAGTCTATAGAGGAGGCCAAATCTGATGCTTTAAAAGGTGGGGAAAAGGACAACACGAAATGAAATGCAAATAAATGTTCTCGTACACCTTATAAGGATGTGTAAAAAGCCTTAAAATAAATAGATGTTCTTTTGTCGTAGCATAATCTCACTCTAAATTTTAATAAGAAAAATGCAACCTTAATTTAGGCACATTTTATTAGTGGGAAGAAAATGCCATTTTAAGAAATAATTGTTTTTAAAACTGATCACCAGCAAATTTTTTTTTTTAATCCCTACCTTCAATATTTCTACTACTCAGATTTGCCCATAAGGCTTAACCAATTTTATACATTTCTTTTTAAGTTTCGACCAGCAGCCACCGCATTTCTATTCAAATCATCCTGCTATTTCAAAAAGTTTATGCTGTCATGAACTGAGGAGGTTCTTTTCTTTATAATCCGCCTTTGATTAAGGCCAGAACCAAGTAGAGACTTCTTAGTCTTAGTCTGATCTGACCGAAACTTAAGGTTCCCAGTTAGTACAAGAAATGTTTCAAAACATTCGTTTTTAGGTGACTCTTAAAGGTACCAAAATTTGTACTGAATATTTCTTAATGTGGGATTTTTCCAGGACTAAATAAATGTATTCAATTTGAAAATAAATTATTTTTTAGAGTACAGGTGTGCTGCTGCAATATAAAATGGATTAATTTTAGAGCCTTTTAGACATCTAAATTTTTCTGCACCTGTAAATGTGAATTGCTGGAGATGTTAGGACTATAGATTAACTATGTTACCCCAAACTATGCATAAATAAATAGGTTTTAAAATTCTCTATTTATTGAGATCTGCATTTAGAATTAAAATGTAACTATCTTCTAGTGCTTGGTGAATCATAAACCTTTGGTACGCCATGAAAGTTTGTTGCAAAGGCACAAAAGTTTTTTTTCTATGCCAATTCTTTGGGTCCAGAGATGGAGAGCACCCTGCAGGAGGAGCGAAACTTAAAGCTGCAGGTGGAAGAAAAACTGCTGCAACTAAAGAAGGAGCACTCCATGCTGGACTGTGATCACAAGCAAGCGCAACAAAAGCTTGAAGAGTTGCAAGCACAAAAGGAGAAACTTTCTGATGAGGTAACTTTTCTCAGGAGTAGAAAAGAGCTGTTAAAAATATGCCTGAGACTAATGGAGTTAAATACAAAGAAAAGGCATGTGTCTTTATATAAATAAGAGTGGATATTCAGATTTCTTTTAGAGGCCCAAATATGTCACATTTAAATATGTGAAAAATAATTAAATACCATTGGGTTACTTAATGTAATCCCTGGTTCTTTGATAACAGAGTGAGGTGTTTCATTATGGGAATCACCTTGGCGTGATCTACTACTGAAGCTCCAATGACATTGCGTCTGTCTGTTACAGAAAGGTTGAGCCGTGTCCGTGGCTCCACCCACCATCCTATATCACGGCCAAACTACCCCTTCCAACTCATTCTAGCCAGGTTTCTTTCTGTGCCCATGCAAGAAGGGATGTGTTGGTGGAACACCTCACTCTGTTATCAAAGAACCAGGGGTTACCTCAAGTAACCCAACATTCTTTTTCTAACTTTGCTCGGTGTTTCGCTATGGGAGATATGGCCCACTCCCGGATTGCCTGCTGACCATGAATCCGTAAATGGCAGCAAAACTAATCGGGGCCTCACGTGGATCGTGACAACCCCACTTCAAGTACTCTGTGCACCAGTGATGACTGGGCCACATCCAGCCTGTAAAACCTCACAAATGTGTGTGGAGTCGCCCAGCTGGCTGCTGCACAGATTTCCTGTACTGACACCCCACGGAACAAAGCCCAAGAAGTGGCCATGCTCCTGGTAGAATGGGCCCTCACACCTTTAGGGGGCTCAGAGCTTGCACACCTATACACCAGTGTTGTAGACTCCACAATCTAGTGCACTAACCTTTGACAGGAGACAGGTTTGCCCCCTATGAGTAATGGCCCAAGACACAAATGCCTCGTTTCCACTGAGTGGTCCGGTCCGCCTTTTTATCTGTTTCCATTGTAAAAGCGGCCCATACAGCAGGCCCATGCCGGTCCATTAATGGTCCCCTTCAGGTGTAGGTCCACAGGACAGTGGTCCGATAGGGCAGAGCTACTGGCGACACATAACACAGTTCTTTGATTGGGTGAACTCATAAACACATCAGTAAGTTTAAACGTCACCCCCGCGACAACGTTACACGCCTGTCCTCTGTTCCGCACGGAGCCTTTTATTAAACACAGCGGTTGTATTTGTGTAAAGAAAAAAACAAAAAGCAAGTAAGACAAACATGAGCTGCTGGATGCACTCCATTTCTTCCTCCTCTTCTGTGTTTTTCGCGCATCACCCACTTCCTTGTCCCTCCAGTATGACACCACACAAGCATTCAGGGTAAACCCCGCCTGCTCAAACAGAGTTCAGTAGGCAGTGGAAACGCTCCCATTAAAAGTAAGAATTATGCAATACCGGACCGGACCGAGCCGCACTGTTCCGCTCAGTGGAAACGAGGCTAAACAGATGGTCAGCTCTTCTAAAACCAGCTTCCCTCTCCATATAAGCCCTCCAAGTTTTCACTGGATAAGAGCAATTAAGCCATCCACCTCCATTAAGAGAATGGAGGTGGATGGAATGCCAGTAGTTCAACCATTGAACACCTGTAGGTCAACTCCATCACTTTGGGCACAAATGCAGGATTTGGTCTCAGGCACACCTTGGAGAGCCCATTCACCCACTGTAGACAGACAGGACTGACAGAGAGCACATGTAACTCACTTACCAATACCCTCAATAGGAACAAAGGGATGATGGCAAAGGGCCTCCAGCCCCAGACTGAGGTCCCATAAAGGCACCAGAGGCCTAGAAATCGGCAGTTTACGTCATGCCCCCTTCATGAAACTGCATACCAAGGGGTGCTGCCCCACAGGTTTGTCACCAAATCATACATGACAAGCTAAGCTAGCAGCTAAATAGACCTTAATGGTTGAAATGGCCAAACCCACCTCTAGAAAAACCTTGTCATCAAAAGCCCAAGTTACACCACCAAAATCATTGAGGCCATGAGACCGAGGAGGCGCAGACACATCCTGAATAAAATCACTTTCCCCAGCTGAAAATGTGCCGCGCACTGAGGGAATGAAGAAATTCTCCTCTCTGATAGTGTAACACGACATGAGAGCAAATTTAACTTCAGACCCAAATATTCTGCACATTGCGTCGGAACCAGGCAGCTCTTTTGCCAGTTTATTCTGAACCCGAGGCTGATCAGGTGATTTAACACCCCCTGACAGTCACTGACTGCCTGCGCCTGTGAGCGGCAGCATATCAGACAATCGTCTATGTACGAAAATATTCTGATTCAGTGCACCCTCAGGGGAGATAGCGTAGCCTCCACACATTTGCTGAAAACCCTCGGTGCTAATGACAGCCGAACAGGATGGTTTGATACTTGTAGGCTTTGCCCTGATACGCAAACCTGAGGAACTTCCTGTGTGGAGGATAAATCACTATGTGAAAATAAGCATCTGAGAGGTCGATTGTCACAACCCAATCTCCCTGGATGGATCGACATTAAACACTTGCGTGAGCATTCTGATAGTGTACTTGCATAAGTGCCTGTTCAACACACGCAGATCCAGGATGGGACGGAGTGACGTTCCGTCTTTCTTTGGAATGAGGAAATGAGTGAAAACCCTGCCTTACCTCATCGTCCGGGACCACTCTGAGTGCGCAGCGAGGGAATCCCCATCGTGACATCCCTCCGACCCTGTCGGGTAATGCTCTCCCCTTGAGAATGACAGGAATGCCTCCTTAAGATCAAAACAGAGCTTGATAGGGCTTCATTTCCCCCATTTTCTGGTTTATTGTGTTTTTGGGGGGGCTTTCTGCCTTTGGCAATGAGCCTGGATGCAGAAAAGCTTCCTTTATTTTCTAATTTTTTTTTCCTGAATCCGGTGTGTGATGGGGCTTTCTTGAGTGCTCGGTGACACTAACAAGGTAATGTTTTGTGCTTGAAAGCTTACAGCCCTGAGACAATCTCTGTCGCACCCCGCTTGTGCTTCACTCTGAACGTGAGAGGGAGAACAAAACCAGACAGCTGCTGAACCTTGAACCGCCAGAGGTTCTGAACATTGGGCAGAAAGGGGGTTCCTCTCTCCAGGAGAGGAGGAGGGTGTTAGGTTGCCTGCTTCTTCTTCTGCTCACTGGGGTGGGATGGGCGGCCCTTGGCGGCCCCCACTGCGTAAGAATACTTTCCCCACTCTCTCGGGTTTTCAGGTTTCAGTTGACCCGGTTGACTGGAAGACTGTCTCTGGCCCTTAGCCCTGCCTTGACGTTCTCTGACCACTGCAGCTGCGAAGCCCGGTCTGGGTGCCTGAGTGGGATGAGGGTACATACGCTGGTAAATAGATGCAGTGATGCCATCTATTTTAGAAGGGAGAGAGATGGTGGATGAAGCCGAAACAGACCTGCAGTTAAGCTGGAGGTGGTAGGCCACTGAAGGTTCCAACGATGGGGGTTAGGCCAACCCCAGCTCACCCATGCCGTGGATTTCCAGCTTAGAGCAGCCCTTGACAGGAAGTTTGAAGAAGACATGATGTTAGCTCACAAACAGCACTGAAAGTGGGGGTAAATCTGGAGTTCAGTGTCTGTGAGGTTCAGCTCGTCACAACATGTTGGCTGAGCACCAACAACTATGCCCAGCAAGTTTATGTCACATGGAAAAAATGAAGCTCGCCTGTACGCTGACACTGTCTGAAGTTGGGAAGAGCTAAGGTGATAACCCAGGATGATCCAGAACTGAGCCCAGATACCTGTGTTCGGCGACGTACACCTCGACAAGACGCCTGAGAACAGTTAAACAGATGTCCAAGCTAGCCTGGATGCGCTGAGGGTGCTTGTTTTTCTCACGGGAAGAAAGTGAGATTGAGTTGGGAGAGATAGGTTGGCAGTGATATAAGATAGTGGATCGAGCCACGGACACGGCTCAACCTTTCTGTCACAGACAGACGTAATATCATTAGAGCTTCCGTAGTAGGTCACGCCAAGGCGATTCCCATAGTGAAACATCGAGCGAAGTTAGAAAAAGAAACCTAGTTAAATATTTAATTTGAATCATGTTATTATACATTGCAGTTTGTGTCTGTAAATCCTGAAATAATTTGAAATAATAATTTTTAACTGTGCATATTTTTAAAATAAATGCTTTAAACCTATGATGGATTAAAATTTTATGAAGGAATTCATCATGAAAACATTTTATGTATTTATTAGTAAAAGTTTTGCAATATATAATTTTATATTGTTGAACATTTTGCCTGATTTTTTTAGACTGAAACAGTTGGAGGTTGCAGGTTAAATAAATCTGTATAAAATAGCCCTCAAAGAATCCCATCATAAGACTTTTTCTGGCCCATTTATTAACGAATGTTTTCAGATTAGTCAGATAAGAGAACTATAGAACCTCCAGTTTTTTGTTCTGCTGTTGAAGTTTCTCCCCACAAGACTCACAACCTAACAGGCTGTTCTATTTGCTTGTGTGTCCAGGTGATGGACCTCACGCTACGCCTGGAGCAGGAGATCCGAAAGCGAAGTTTGAGCCAGACTGATCTTAAAGCACAGAAACACCAGGTGTCTGTACTCGCCTCCTCAGAGAAACAGCTCAAACAGGAACTCAACCAACTGCTGGACATGAAGCTGAGCCTGGAGAAGCAGAACCAGGAGCTACACAGGTCAGACTCACATGAATTTCAAAATGAGCCCAATTTGCAACAGCGCTCAGTGCTGCAGCTTTGAAGTCTGTCGTGTTTTTTGGCTGCTTTGGCTCTCATGTTCAGTTTGGCCTTTGGCTGTGATTGACAGATTTTTGGTGCCATTTCAGAGAAAAGCAAGAGGCTGATGGCCAGCTGAAGGAACTGAAGGACCAGCTGGAGGCAGAGCATTATTTCACAGTAACTCTCCCTTTTTAGTGCACCTGTCAAACAGTAGTGACAGCTGAATATTTTACAGTCAGCAACAGCATGACTGTTCAGCCTAGTGGAAAATATCATAAATCTCCATCATTAAGCACTAATGTGCAATATAAAAACTGTAACTTGTATGATTTTTTTTTTTCCAAAGACCCTTTACAAGACACAGATCCGTGAGTTGAAGGATGAATGCGATGAGAAGAATAGGATGTACAAAGAGGTACAGCAGCGACTGACAGAATACCAGGAGGAAAGGTAACTGTGCCTGTCAAGATTCTTCTGCTTTTAAGATTCACATAATAATCCAGCTGTTCCAACAGAAAGAAATTATGTTTTTCAGTGAGAAACATCAGGATACATTAGAAACAAAGGGATAAGTTCATGTTGAAAGGAAAATTGTATTATGGTTTTGTACATCTTTTATGAACAAATACATCTGAGAAAAAAACTGACATTGATATGATTGTTCTAAATGAAATTCTGTGCAATTAGCTGCTTTTAGGAGTCACATTACCAGCATATACAGTCCACCAGTGCGTATTTTAGTCTTAGTTCTAGCATACCTCTAGTTGTGATAATATTTATTATTATTCATCCATCCATTATCTATACAGTCTATCCTTTGTGGGGTTGGGGGATGGTGCCTATCTCCAGCAGTTATTGGGCGAGAGGTGGGGTACACCCTGGACTGAGACACACAGGAGAAACAAGTGGAGAAACAACCATGCACGCACGCACACACTCATACCTACTTATTTCAGTTTTCTTGCACAAATATTTGGTACTTCATCTTGGTTCTCATAAAATTCTAGTAAAATCCATTGAAGTTTGTAAATGCAATAGGACAGAATGTAAGGGGATATTTCTTGCACTGTAAGTTTCAGTTGTTCTTACTTGTTGTAGCTCAAAACTACATAGTTTATATTATCTAAGCATTTAAGAATGGAACAGATGTCCCAGATTAGTGTTATTGCTCTCTGGTGAATTCTTCCTGCAGCCAAAAAACAGAACATGTCTTTTACACAATTGTGGAAGCTACACTGAATTTGGAGTTGTTCCAAATGTAAATAGTTGTATTTGTTAAAGATGCTGGTTCAGCCTTCTTTAGAAAGTCTGTCAATGATTGATTATCATTGTTATTGATTAATTATGTTCAGACACGCTACAGGCAGAGAATTTCTAACTGGCATAATGATGTCAGGGATTCAGTTCTGTCCGCTTTATCCAGCTCCAGCAGCTTACTAAGGGTTCATGTGTTTCTCCCCCCTGCTCAGGGATTCTCTGGCAGCACAGCTGGAAAGCAGTTTGACCAAAGCGGATTCTGAACAACTGGCTCGCTCTATCGCCGAGGAGCAGTACTCGCTTCTGGAGAAGGAGAAGATCATGAAAGAGCTGGAGATCAAGGACATGCTGGCGAGACACAAACAGGAGCTCTGTGAAAAGGAGGCTACTATCGGCTCGGTGGGAAATGATCACAGAGCATGTAGTTTGGCATTGATCAAAAATAGTGTTTAATTGGGTTTAAGCCGTCACAAACTTAATTAAATCATACAGAACCCCTGTAGAAAATATAAATATTTTCTAAAACAATTTAATTAGGTTAATTAATTTAAACGGTTTAATAAAATTGAAAGAAATGCCTAACTTCATTGCATTTAAGCAAAAGTAAATTTGAATAGCAGCAAGCAAAGACTTGGAGATTATACAATCTTAAAATAAACTTGTAGATAACGGTGTTGAAATTCAGAATAAAAAAAGTGTTCATCCAAATATTTATTACTTGCAAGGATTGTTTCTAGTGTGGGGTTTTTATTTTATATATCCACGATTTACACTTTGTCATATTTTACCTGGTTAAACCATTTTCAGGATGTACTTCCTTTTTATTTTGATACCAATCATGTCATCTTTATTGCCACCTACTAGAGCAGAATAGTTTGTTAGAAATTATTTAGTTTGGAGAAAGTTTGGAGATTTATGTCCAAAGGTATTACTTTCATTAAGTAAATATACAGTTTTTTTACATTTTCAGTCCAACACTCAACACATAAAAGGGACTTGAATCCTCTGCCAATGTTTGCATTCATGACTCGCATTATCTTATTTACATGTAAAATCCTCAAATTAGTCGCAAAGTACTGACAGTCATTGCAATATCTGATAGCATAGAAGGGGATGGCATGAAAGCAAAACATGCTAAACAGCTGCACTAACACATTGTGAATCAAGTTCGTCATAACCGCCTGCTTTAGCCTGGAGTTCCAATCTAAAAGCAGTTGTTTTAGACAATATGATCAGCTGCAAGTGCCACTTTCTTTTTTACCTTCACTATTGCTGCTTTCTGCAGGCTAACATCAGCTCACTTCTCCGTCTGTCTTCCTTCACAGCTGGAGGAGTCCAACCGAACATTGACAGTGGACGTAGCCAACCTGGCCAGTGAGAAAGAAGAGCTGAACAACCAGCTAAAAGAGCTGCAGCAAGGTGAGGCTCAGGCTGTGCTGATGAGCACCAGTCAGAATAATGTCCACAGAAAGGACAAATTCAGCTGACATGTTTAACATCTGTCTTGATTTACCACATGAGATCAAAAAGTAGCCAGGAATGTTTGTTTTGGGATACACTCTCATAGAAAGAGCAGAGTATTTTTTTAAATATGTTTTAAAATAATATGGTTTTAAAATAGAGGGTAACCTATCAAGAATTTTGTGGTCCCTGATTCTGCAATGGTTCTGACCTGATAATGATTCTAGCCAACTCCAATTTCCATTTTAAAACTTCAAATAATAATGAAATACTTTTTCTATTTTCTCTATTCATTAAAATTTTAACTGGCAAAGCAAAACCACGATAAAATGTAGATTATAGAGCAAAATAAAGCAACGGTTTCTCAAAAAGAGCCAAAAGTTTCAGATTAGTCTCTTTTTGCCTCATACAATGTACAAATACAGTACAATCTTTCTTGTTGTCGGGAAGGTGTATCTATTAATAATACCAAAATAAAACAAATCAAAGTATTTTTGCTTTACTCGTTACAAGACAAATTTTTATTAATGAAAAAATTATGGGCACCATATTACAAGATAGCCGATGTGTTCTTTTGCCTACAACATCCATTCATGAGAAATCCAAACTTTCATCAATCTTGGGATTTAAGAGGAAAAAGCTGATTTACTGTTAAGCATTAGATTGCGTATTCATTCACTCATTTATTGAAACTATGCAGGAGTCTTGAGTTGCCTCTCTGTTATGATCAATGATTAATTATTTTAATTGGGAGCAGAGAGGACAAAAGAGAACAATATCGTTTATGTTGATATAAATAGACCAGTTCGTTTTTCTGCCCATCCTTCTGTCTTTCGCCTCACTTCACTTTGCTACACCTCCCATTCTCACTGAATGTAAATCTCACCGCAACCCCACTGCTGCATTCAGTTCGGAAGTCACAGCAGCACGGAGAAAGACGAAGGCACAAGGGAGAGTGTTGAAGAGGAGCTGCTGGTTAGGCCGCTACGCAATGGTACTAAGTACCACCACTTCTAAAAATAGCTCTTTAGAGTTCCACCACTTCTCCGAGCGCTGAGAACCTTCTCACAGATTCCTAGTATGCTCATTAGTGCATTTGTTGTAATCCTTTTGCGACATTCCCTCTCGAATTTTCAGAACCCCTCACAACGTACAGAAAGGCAGAAGCTTGTCTGTACTGGGCTGCATCGCACACATGTGGTCCATTCAAGGAATGTTCGAAATGTATAGTGAGTTCAATATCGTAGGAGATTTAATACTTATAACAAAAAACACAGAACATAATACCACAAACCATAAACTTCTGTTTAATGGCAGTTGGCAAGCAATGTTTTATCCATACTAAACACGCCCTACTTATTTTTTACAAAGTACTGAAACAAATCCTCAATATTCTCTATTAATATTGTCTTTTTGGCCTCTTAGAACCAAGCTCCTAGGCTGAATTTCAACACCCGCCCACCCTTGCCCAAAACAATACTTTTTAATAGCAAAGCTAGAACTATCTTTACTCGAAAGAATAAAACAATATTTTATTCAAGAAATTCATATTATTGATATATGCTGATACTTTATCCTTTAAACTGTTTCTAATGCACATCTACAGCTCTATGTCAATAAAAGTGCCTGTGTGACATTTGAGACATGTAGCTTAGATTCTGAATTGCTTTTTTGTCAATACTTTTTGGGAAGAAAAAATATCTATCTATCTATATATCTCTATATATCGAAAATTGGATTTTAGCTGAAAAATATCGAGATATAACTTTTGGTGCATATTGTCCAGCCCTAATTTCACTATTTAAATACAAAGAAAACGTGATTAAAAACCGACATTTTAAGCTGACTTTTTTATATCAACGATAGACATCAATCTCGATGTGTGTATCCCCTGTAATGTAAAAGGTATTTTCATACTAGAGCTGTTTGGTCCTCATTACCCAAACCAGAGTTCAGTCACTTTGTTTGAGTAGATGTGAAGCTCATCTGAAGCTTTGTGAAAACCAAACAAGCAAACTCTGATCTGCCTGAAATAGATCTTTGTTCACTTGGAAGTAACCGTGGAGCTATTTCTAGTGGGAAAATGAAAAGGCTGGCAAGTTATTCCAAAATTCTAGGTGAGGAAGTGATGTCTCTTAGACGTACATGTTGTACTCGTTCATTTGTTTCATTTGCACCATATCAGGCTGATGGATTGATGCCTCGTTTGTGGCAAGGTGTTTTTTTTTACATTTATTAGGAGTTTCTTTGATGAAATGTTATAACAGCTTGAAACATTTGCTGCTTTTACTGTGTAGCTATTTTTGTAAAAGCACCACAAATCAGCAGCCTATAGCCGTGCTATATTTTCAAGACATCTTGGTCCACTTTTAAAAGTGCATTGTGAAAGTAAAACAAACCAACTGAGGGTGTTACATATTTTAGTCTGTCTCAACCAGTTGAACTGAATCTCCTGAACAATCCAGGTGTGAAGGGCCCAAAATAGACCTTTAACATTTTCTAATATAGCATGTAACAACATTGCTTGGTGCAGTCACTGATCGGAAAAGACTGGCTTTAAAGCTCTGATGGGTTCCCCCTATTCTCGTCACCACCCAATTTTTAATGTATGTCTACTTTTTAAAGGTTTTTTTAACATGTGCTGAATAAAAATGCATGTCTATAACTACTGAAATTATATTAATGTATATATGTATAAGTTTATTCATGCCTTTCATAGAACTCCAAAAAGCCAAAGAGATTGGGAAGGAGATGGAAAGTCTAAAAGTGTCTTTTGAAAGGCAAATACAGACTGAAAGGACTCTGAAAATTCAGGTATGTGAACCTACACAAGTCTGAAGATTTATGCATATTTTCTATGCTTTTTAACTTAAAAACCAATGACCCCTGCTATGCCATCTTTAGTTAAAAATAGCTCACTGCTACAGGCTTCTATTGAACTCTGGACATCTGTGAAGAAGCATAAACATTCCTTTACCCACAGCAGCATTGATTCCTGCAATCCACCCCGCTTATTTTCCGAGTTTATATTTACCATAAAAAAGAGCTTTGGTTTATTGTAGTTTGTTTTTGCTCCCAGACTGTGAACAAGCTGGCCGAGGTGATGAACAAGAGGAAGGAGACGGGGCGAGGGGGCGTCCGGGGTGTTGATTCTGAGTTGCACAAGAAGGAGAAGGAGAACAGGAAGTTGCAGCTGGAGCTGAAAGCAGAGAGGCAGAACCTTAACAGCATCATCATCAAATACCAGAAGGAACTGGATGACATGCAGGCGGTCAGTGCACCCACGATGCCCAAAATACACTCAGAATATATACTTGTTACGAGAAAACATCTGCCGTTTTGACACATCCAAAAGAGCTGTATTTTCTTTTTACTGGTCAGATTATTTTTGCATAGCAGGATGTAAACTGACATTTGCTTTATATGCAATAAATGTTGATAGTATGTATTGGAGACAAGAGAGGCATAAATTAGGTTTTTAGGACCCGTGATCATACTGTTCAGGTCGGAAGTTTAAATACATGTCATAATCATGCTTAACATTAAATTTGGGCTTTTATTCATGCATCTCAACATATTTTTTCCAGGATGGATTGATGATAGAAAATACAACTTTTTTTTAAAAACCAGAAGTGAATGCCCAAGTCTGAATTTAATGTGGATTTTCTAAAAATGCATACATATAAGCTAAAATATATTATGCATAGACCCCTGTTAATGTTTGGTTAAATCTAGCAAGTTGCAGAGAAAAATTATGCTTTTTGCAACCGTCAACTAGGTCCTTGGATAGTTCTCTGGATGAATATTTGACCATTCTTCTCATTAGAAATGGTAGGACTTCATTAAAAATGGTTGATTCCTTGGCTTAGAGCTAGCCAGCCCATAAGGTTTCAATAAGGTTTTTTTTTTTTCAGCATTCAAGAAACCTACTTATCTGTTCCAAAACCAGTTTTGATTGTGTGGGATCATTACCTTTTTGAACCGCCATCTGACCTAAATTCTCACCGTTAGATAAAAGGAATCGGTAAGGATGTCCCATTATAGCCCAGGAACCACCGAGACTAGAAAAAGATGAAACAATAGTGTTTTACATCACTGAGGGGGTACTTTGCAAGATAAACCCAGCCTCTGGATGGCCCAGATGCCAACCTTGTTGAACATTTGTGGGAAATGTTTGAAAGCTGAGTCTGTGCCATAAAACCAAACAATTTAGATGAGCTTTACAATGTCAGAAAAGAAGTAGCACAGCTCTACTCCATGGAAGTCCACAAAAAATCAATCCTGATGCACCCAATGGTTGTCTTCTACACATTAAAGTTACATATTTTATTTATCATTCCATCCTAAAAAGATAGCCAAAGGCAACAATGATTAACTGAAATTACTGTAACATTCAAGCCCATGATGAATCTACATTAATGTGATGTGAAAGTGAAAGTATTTGCATGCTTACGTATTTATTCTATATCTAATTTATTTGTCACAACTGTTTTAGATCATCAAACACATTTAATTATCAGCTAAAGCTGACCTGAATAAATTCATAATTATGACATCATTAATCAGAATCAGCTTTATTGGCCAAGATTGTATACAGAAACAAGGAATCTGACTTGGCTTTTAAAGCACTCACCACAATAGATATATGAAATCTTTAAAGGGAAAAATATTTGTTTCACAGCACTGTAAACCTTTTACGTGGGTTGTGTGTCCCTAAAACTCAGATTCAGGAAACATATCCCTAGTCTTGAAATAATATATTAATTGTCAGGAATGTGTGTTTTTGTGTGCCCAGATGATGGTCGAGGAGAACCACCTGCGGCAGGAGCTGCAGATGGCTCTGGACAGCAAAGACAGCGACATTGAACAGCTTCGGTGTCAGCTCACCTCCCTTAGCATTCACTCTCTGGACTCCACCAGCATCAGCAGCGGCAACGATTTGGAAATTGTTGACGGATTTCCCGGTAGGCCCTCAATCACAGCTCTTCGCTACGTCTTTCTTTTAAGCTGTATTATTGAGTACTTAAAGGCACCGCAGCATGGATTCCTCTTTTTTTGTTACTTTCTTGCACTTCTTTTTCAACTTCTCTTTTTCCTCACCACATCCTTGCTTTCGTGCTCCTGCTCAGTGCGCATTACTCACTCTCGCACCTCCGAGTCAATGTCCTTCACCTACCAGCGCACGCACAAATCTGTCCGCATTGATACTCGGCCCAACCTTCGCTCTGCTCGGGCTCTGTTTGACTCCGAGTCTGACGATGAGGAAGAAGAGGACGAGCCTGAGGAGCAGGGCCAGCGCCCTCTGGCTCTGACCTATCCGCAGTCCCCTGATCCTGAACCTGGAGGTGACGCTGCATGGCGTGGAAGTTTGAACTGCAACCCAACATGTTTTTAGCATTTCTTTTTCTATGGCTTAGCCCTGCTGTAATATAGCTAATCCTCTCTCTCGTTTGACTTTTAATGTTTAGTGAACACATTAAAACTCACAGCATGGTACTGCTGAGCTCTGCTGAAATTGGTTCTTCTATTGAAACAAAGACCGACTTGAATTAATGTTGAGATTGCGCTCTGCTCATAATTTAATCTTCTTTGTTAAACTCATGTCTTTGCTTTGTGCATAAATTTTCTTGTAAATGTTGCTGCCCCTACTAAACATGCTATTGCTTTCCGTGAAAGCATGGAAGCAGGATATCCTGTCTTCTGATCCTTTGTTTTAGGAATGAATTCTTTCCTCCCAGAGTGAGGCCGCCTTGCTTGAAGAAAATGTCACAAACACTTAAAAATGTCAAGGTGTTCGTTTAAGTGATTAATTTCTGCTTTCTAGATTCCAGGCTGGAGGGCTGGATTTCGCTTCCTTCCAAGAACACAAAGCGATTTGGCTGGGACAAAAAAGTAATTAGTCCAACAGTGTTTTTTGCATTTAAGGGTTGTGGGGGGGTTTTGTAATCAGCAGAGTCACATTCTGTTGTGATCCGCATTGATCCTTGTTTCCTTTTCCTCTGCAGTTTGTGGTTGTAAGCAGTAAGAAAATCCTGTTTTACAATAGTGAGATGGACCGGGAACAAGCCAACCCGTTCAGGACCTTAGATATCGAGTGAGTCATTGAAAGCTGAAAATCTCACACTTGCTAAACAAGAAGCGGAACTGAATCTAAAAGGAAAGGTGGTAAAACACTGAACAAAACAATTGTTGAAGTCAGAGTGAACAACAATGGCAAGATCCAATGAGCTATCTGAGGCCTTCTGAAAGACGATTGTAGCACCTCATGAGTCTGTTAAGAGATTTAAAGAGGTCTCAAAAGAATTTAAATTTAGTCCTTGCACTACATGGGGGAAAAAATTACATCTGCCATTATACCCAGATCTGGCTTTCCAGCTCTTAAGTTAATCTTAAAAGCAATACTTAAAATGCTAGAAGATGTCTCCAAAATATCATCACAGGACTTACAGTAGGCTCTGGCAATTGTTGACATGAACATTTATTACTATAGAATTGAAGACTGCACAAGTTTAACTTTCATATGCAAGGAGGAAATCTTTTCACTCTAAGAAAAATATGAAGGGAAGATGAATGTTTACCAGATAGAACGCAGACTAAAGCCAGAACGTTTTAATTCTACATCATCAAATTGGCCATCAAATCTACCTTAAATGAGAGGGTGCTTGAGGAGAATGAGACTACTTTTAAAAAAAAAGCTCAAGTAGAACTGAATTTTGCAACATGACAATGACACAAAAATTTCAGCAAAATACTAATAGATTGCCACAAGAATTAGTTCAGCTATAGGGACTAACACTATCTATCTGGGATCCCAAAACCATTTCTGTTTGATAAATGCCAGAATATTAAGACAGAGAATTTTTGAAACTTTCTTTGACTGTCCATCCTTGTCTCTATTTTAGAAAGCTGTTCCATGTCCGACCCATCACTCAAACTGATTGTTACCGGGCAGATGTGAAAGAAATCCCTAGAATATTCCAGGTATTCTCTGATTCCTTAACTTTCTATCCCTGTTAATCTTGTTCATAATATTCTCATCAAGTAAAATGTTATTTTGCACCGTATTTCATAGCACCTTACTATCTTCCTTCAGATCTTGTATGCCAGTGAAGGCGAGAGCAAACGTGACCAGGAGGCCATGGTGGAGTCCGCAACTTGCGAGCGTTCCTCTTACATCAACCACAAAGGCCATGAGTTCATTGTCACCATGTACCACTTCCCCTCCAGCTGTGAGGTCTGCACACGGCCCCTGTGGAATGTCTTCAAGCCTCCGACGGCCCTTGAGTGCCGCCGCTGCCATACCAAGTACCACAAAGAACACCTGGACAAGAAAGAAGAAATTATTGCTCCCTGCAAAGGTATCATTTTGTTCTATTAACAAGTTATTTTGGAGCTTGCTAAAGTCTTTGTTACAAAAGTAATTATCCCTCTTGAACTGCTCACATTTTATCTTGTTACAACTTCAAGTAAGTCATAAATCTAAAGTGGTGGAAGGGTCACTTATTTGAAGTGAATCACTTTAAAACAGAATCGAAATATTCACTTTAAATCTGAGACCAAAATGACTTTCAGTTAGAATTAGTTAAAAGCTATCATCTGTATCTTAATTTTAATCTTTTTAATGTTAATCCCCCTTAGTGAACTACGATATGTCCGCCGCCAAAGACCTGCTCCTGCTGACCAGCTCCCAGACGGAACAGCAGCGTTGGGTCAGTCACCTCCTCAAGCGCATCCCGAGGAAAAACCCAACTCTAAGTCCTCCCCCTGCAGCACGGAACAGCCCCAATGAATCTCCGCCACGTTCCTCTCCAAGCATGTCCCCACAGCTCTCCCCCAGGAGCTCTCCTCGCCTGTCCCACCGCCCCGCCATCAAGATCCAGTCCACCAGACCGCATCAGACGTCAGAGAAGTCCAGGTAAGGTGCACAGGAAAATGTTTACTGTATTTCTGTTATCTTACCTGTTACAATGACTATCTGGTTATCTCCTAAGTGACTGTGAACAGCTGCAAGGCTTTGAAACATGCAGTAACCTGCAAAAGGAATCGTACCAGTCAAACTTTAAGTTATTTTGTCAGCCTACAATCACCAACTTCAATATGTTTAACTGGAAATTTATGTAAATCACCACCACAAAGTAGCACATATTTCTAAAATAAAACAAAGAGAATTTTTGTTTTTCAAATGAAAGGTAAACAAAAATGTGTATAACTTGACCCTACTCATTCTTTATGTACATTTTCCATAATTTTGTGGTCTCAAATTTTCAGAATTATCTGTCCTTTGCAACGGTTTTAAAATATAGTCAGATGCTAAAGTTCATTATGAATCTATGGCAGATATTTCTAAATATGGAACATAAAAAAACTCAAATAAAGCAAGGTAAGGAGAGAGGTAGGGTAGGTAGGACACAAAGAAAGAAGGAAGAAAACAGTTCAGCATAGAAGGAAGACCAAAAGGGAAAGAAGGAAGAAAATCTAGTAAGCAAGAACAGGAAGAAAAAGCAGTTGGAAGGATGCAAGGAAGGACAGAATTATTCGAGTGGAGGACAGAAGGGAGGAAGGAATGACTGAAGATATAACAAGGGAGGAATGAATCAAGGGCACAATAGAATGAGATATGATACAAGAAAAAAGGATGTAAATAATTAAGAAAAGATAGAAAGAAGGCAATTAGTACAGAAAGAGAAAAGAAGGAAAAGAGAAGAAAGCAGTGAGGGAAGTATACACCGAAAGAAAGGATGAATAAAGAACATTAAGGAGAGAACATGGACAAAAGGAAGGACACATTTAGACCAAGGATAGGGAATAAAGTATGGAAATGCAAATATATTTCATACTTTTTTCATACTGCTCCAACAAAACATTTCCAGACTTTATAAAAATAATAAATATATCTGTTTGCAAACACAGCTTTGTGTTCAAACATTCATTCTCTGTAGTTAAAATGAGGCAGTGTGTTTTTTTTCTTTTATTGTCATAAAGTTGTTTTTGCTTTCAGCAGGCTTCCTAAGTCATTTTCCCATGCAAAATGCTGAACACAGCACTAAAACTCACTTATTCCTGATCTAATAGAATACTCACTAATCACATTTTTGAGAACTGTAATGAAGCTTGATAGTCTCAGCGACACCTTAACTAGCTTTCATCCTGCAGTGCTGGCCCTATGCTCCGTATCATCCTCCACTGACCCCTGAACTCCTCACCTCTGACCCCACATTTCTAAAATCTCTCACACTTGGAGACTGTAAGTAGAAAGAGCCCGGTGAACCTCTACTGCCTGTTTTGTTGCTCTGCTGCAGTGCCAATTAACCCTTGCCTCATACCAAGCAGCATGTACATCCAGAGTAACAGAGGAGCCAGTCCTTGCTCCATAGTGCCCTCTGGTGACTGTGGCAGGTATTGCCATCAACAAATATGTCATTCCTTGAACCTCATCGTTTCAGGATGCTTGAATTTGACCTGAAAGACTGGAGTTGGTCGATGGATGATGATCATGATGGTGATGATGATATTGTCTTCTGAAAAAGGAGAGTCAGAGGGTAACTCCACCTCTGCATGAGAACCGTGTGAACATTGTACAGGAGACATATTTATTACCTGGAGCAGGTGTTTGTGTGATTTCCAAATCAAACAGTTGAGTGCAAAACAAGCATTTCCATGTACAACTTTAAGCTTAGTGAATTTCCACAAACCTTGTAGGCAGCTTCTTTCTGCATGTTTCAAGTCTTCACAAAAGTATAAAATCCTCACGATAAAACAGTGCTTCTTGCAAACATGCAGATGGAGCTTATCCCTGGATTTGCCTGCTTTTTTTGTACATTTTACAGCCCTGATGTGTTTAGATGCAGAGTTGCTTCCTTGTTTTAGTATGTGTGGATTTTGTGTGGGTGTTGCCTTTGATTTCTTGCCACTCTGCTGGTTGCATCTCAAGTTTTTCTCACATTATTCTGTTTTTTCTTCCTGTCTCTTTTCCAGTTAACCCGGGCTGTGTTTTTCATCCATGTGGATTGTCTGGGCCCAGTTGTCTGCACATGAAAAGTACAAAAAAAAGGAAACACATGACAGAGATTCAGATTAAATGGCTGTTGTCATGAGAACTGGGATGATTTTTGTCATTTTTAACAAGCGGAAACTCAACCAGATCTTCATAATGAGACTGCCTCTTTTATATTCACCGTTGCACTCATTCAGAATCGTTTGTGAAGTGTTCTGCTTCTTTATGAACCCAAAAAGCACAGCTGATATTAGATGATTGTTATATTTTTATGGGTATTGTAGCGGCACACTATACAGGGTGTCCTGTAAATGTATGAACAGTTTTAGCGTGGGAGAGCACATCTTTTTTGAGCCTTGATGTCTTGGACTTGTTTTGTCACACTAAATATAGCCATCACAGCATTACAGTATAATGTGAAATGTATTTATTCTTGCAGTTCAATATTCAGGACAATGAAAAATAAAACCTGTTAAACTTATTGGGATGCATGTTGTATATTCATGTCTTTTTTCAAAGCCTGCTTACTTATATTTGTTCCAAAGCCTCCATGGTGTGCCTCTGTGCTTCTTTGTGTTCTGATTATTCTAGACAGTTTCTTTTCCTAAGTAGGTGGTAGTTAAACTTAGATTGTTAAAACTTGAACACAGGTGTTCCAACGGGACTATAACCCCAAACATGCATCAAAACTGGTTTTATAATGGACAAAGGAGGGCCAACATGCTAGAATTTGCAAAACAGCAGGGCTCTGTGCCAGTTTAAATGAGCTCTAATATTTCTAATCAGAGAGTGGTCAAATATCCCCTCATATAATAGTGGGAGTGTGTATAATGTATAATAATTTGAACCATGAGGTGATTTGGGAAATGTATGATAAATTACAATGTTTAAAAATAATTATAGATGAAACTAATATAATCATTCCACCCTAGAAAAACTGTTTAACTGCATGTTTAAAGACCATTAAAAATATACGTGTGGTCTTCTTGAGCATAGAATTCACTGTATCCATTATCAAGTCATAAAAAGGTGAACCTATTGTCTATACACACCACCTTAGCAAAGTATCAATTTAAATTGGCTCGTTAGACACTTTACCAGAAGTCTACAACTAGTTCGTCGTAAAGACACAGCTTGTTCTAACTTCTTTGGCTTAATCTACATGAAAAATTATTTCAGAGACAGAAAAGGGTATGCTAGCACCAACAAGGTGACTAAAAAGAGCCATTAGCTGAAAACCTGGCAGACAGTTGATCGGCAGAAGGATGATGCATCGTTCAGCTCCAGTGTCAGTTTTTTACTGAATTCATTTTTATATGTTGTATAGCCATGACATTTATGATACCCATCTGCTTTAAAATATTGGAAGAAAGTCTTTATTATTTCAAGCCATCTTGTACAACACCTCATGCTTTATATCCAATTAAAAAAAGTATAAAATTAGATCTTTAAGTGGTATTACCAATGCATAAAATGTATCAACTCTGCTCTGATGTTTCCTGACAGTTTGCTGTGGTGTATTTTAGAGCAACTGCTTGGATTTTGAAATTTACCAGGATTCTTCTGTGTCTGTATCTCACAACTGCATGAGGATTGAGTGGGCTGGCCTGAAATAAATCTTTCAGTACCCCTAAAGCCAACTGGCTCCCACCATCTATAATGTAATGGTTCGCCATGTTTCTCAAATGCTAAAATCCTATATCACAGGTTTTAATCCGATATGAGTGTGACTCCATATTTTGGATAATTTACCAGCAGATGAAACCTGCACCACCTGCCTACTGTCTCCTCATCATGAATTCTCTTCATTCATATTTTTAAACCAATTGGTTCCTATTCGGCTATGATATTCTCTGCATTGCATTAGTGTTTGGTGCCACTATGCACACAGCAGGACACGTTTTCTTTTTACTCAATAACTACAGATACTCTATGAATTAAAATTGAGACTTGATTGCCTAACTGAGCAACAAGTGGAGTATTTTCCTATTAGTCATGCAAATCTTTAAGCCATTATTATTTCAAATGTCTCATTTAAAAGGCTTAAAGCACAGAGACCTGCAATTATGTTAGACAGCTATTGCACTCATTCTAAAGTAATATGTTTGCATAAAAAATGTGAAAATCTGCAGAAAAAAGTGAGTGGTATTGCTTTTAACAAGTATCTTTCCCAACTATTGGAGCGCTGTTGGACATTTAAAAAGTGTTTAAATTGCTGTTTTATTGCAGCAGTATTGTCTTACACTGAAGATTTTAGTAAAATCCAACCCTTAATTTGAGCGCTTTCAGAAGAGGTGGCAGAAATCCCATATTAAGAAACATTTGTTTTACCTATATCAGACGTATTGAAATTTTTGCCTTCCTTACTTTCCAATACTTTGTACAACTCCCTTGTCCCAATATAACAACAGTTGTTCTATTACATTTCAAAATGTTAGAAAAGATGGAAAGGGACGTCTGACCATTTCTCTTTGCACAACCTCTCTGAATCGTCCAGAGTCCCGTGTCTCTCCCACAGGTTTTCTCAGGTCATGAAATAAACTAGATTTTGATTTTGATTAAACAGTTTTCATTTGGCCACATGTTTAGGATCATTATCCTGCTGAAAGACCCAGTTATGAACGGGTTTCTAGCAGAGATTACCATTTTTATTTTAAAGTCATTTGGTATTTCAAGGAATGCTTGGATTAGGTTCTTTGCCATAAAAAAGGTTCCCCAGTCTCTTTGTAAAAGAAACAGGCCAACAGCATCACAGATCCTACATTATATTTGAAAATGGCTATGAGGCGCTTATCCACATTTTTCAGCCTTTGTTTCACTCCAGACTCACTGGAGCATTTTATTGTTGTTGTTTCCAGTAGGAAGGAGGTGAGTATTACTTGGGTCCACTAGGTTTTATTTGTTCCAGTGGGAGGAATGTGTGGTTTGGTTGTCTGTGAATTGTTTTTATTTTTGGATTGATGATTGAGAGTTTGTTTATTGTAACTGTTTTTATTGTATTTTGCACACTACTGGAAAACAAATCCCCCTTTGGGACAATAAACCTGAAGTGAAGTGAATATAAATGTTATTCTCATCTAACCAAAGCAGGTCAGGTTTCAGTTGAAATTCCAGACTCTGTATACTTCATGATAAAAGAGCCTGTGGGTAACCAAGTAAAAATTCATGGGATTTCATTTGCCTAAATAGTTTTCAAAAAAGCTTTTTTATTTTTTGTTTAAGGGGAATTGCTTGCTGGCAGGCATGTGTGTGTGTGGGGGGGGGGGGGGTTAGTAGGGTGCACACGATAATAGCTACAGGAGTTTATATTGCTTTATACACTGTCTTTTGTTACTAGATCCCTATATACACTGTCTTGTTAAGTTGTGTTGTGGAAGTAAAATGAGCATGTTGTGTGTGCACAGTGCGTACTTCGCGAATCAGGACAAAACATTAATTCTCCTCTAACTACCATGGCCGCAGACATTTGTCCTGAGCCCATGGTAGAGGTGGGTTTCAGAACTAGGCCCTCCCACAATCGAAATATGGCCAAGAATATAAAAAATAGACCTGTTTGTGAATGAAAATATAGTCCCGGTTTTGATGTTACATTAAACCATGTTTTTTTTACTTGTAGTAGTGGTTTCCCTCGCGCCCCCCTTTCCCAAACACAGAAGTGGTTTGGCCCCAGATAAATCTTCAGACTTTCAGTTTATTAGGCTGCTCCAGGTCTGAACTGCTCAGTCCACTACAGGGTGGAAGAAGAAAAAAAATGTGGCTTTAGTCGGTCCCTCCACTCTGCTTTAGGCAGCCTCCATCACTTCGATACAAAGAAACGGCACCGCGACTGTCACCGGAGGAACACCCCTCAAAGCACAGATACAGCCTATCTTCGGGTCGCTCTTTGCTCCTTTCATCTAACGTTACCTGGCACGTCCTCACACCGGATCTGGGATGGAGGTGAGTGGCCTTGAATGATATGAAGTTACTGCTGTAGACCCTAACATAAACTGTCACATAAACACTAGCTGACAATAGCCAACTGTACCAACAATTCGGACTACAACAGGAATGGCATAACGCCAACGTGCTCAAAATTAAATAAATAAATAAATAAAACCTTGTGAAATAAATGTCTACATGGATAAATATTAGACAAAAATATGTGAAAATGAAAGTGAAAAAAACTGAATTCATATAAAATTCTTTGCTTCGTTAGGATGACATATTTTTAATTTTCCCTCAAATATGTATTTGTTAATAAAAATATAATTCATCTGTAAATGTTTTCCTAATATATTTAATTTTTTGCCATTTCTATCAGTTTTTATTGCAAAACGACTTTTTTTTTCAAAGTCGGCTTTTATTAAAAGACAGGAAGGAGAACTGGAGGTTGGAGAGCTCAAGATGTTGAGATTCTCTTTGGGAGTGACGAGGATAGATAGGACTAGGAATGAGTACATCAGAGGGACAGCGCATGTTAGATGTTTTGGAGATACAGAGAGGCCAGACTGAGATGGAGTGGACATGTTCAGAGGAGAGACACAGATATATTGTTAGAAGGATGCTGAGGTTGGAGCCACCAGGCAGGAGGCAGAGAGGAAGAGCAACAAGGAGATTTATGGATGTGGTGAAAGAGGACATGAAATTAGTTGGTATGAGGGCAGAGGATGCAGAAGATAGGACTAAATGGAGACAGATGATTCGCTGTGGTGACCCCTGAAGGGAAAAGCTGAAAGAGAGGAAGAAGAAGAAGTTTTTATTTCATAATGGTGTTTTTCCCAGTAACTTATTTCTTTCAAAAGGACGTTTTTCAATTGAATGAATTCATCTGCCAATCTGGGTCGGAGGGTGAGACCTTTTTCATAATTTCAATTTCACATTATATATTTGTCTATCATTTATTCATGTAGACATTTATTTCTCAAGGTTTTATTTATTTACTCAATTTTGATCACTTTGGTGTTCCATAATGGAAAACCAGACATGCCACAATTCGATAAATCAAAATGTTCAAAAATGGATATTTATACACGTGAAAATGTGAATTAAATTTTAAATGGATTTTCCAAATAAATGAATTTATTCTTATCCAAATAAATATATATTATTTTTATATTTAAATGATTTAAAATTGTATTGCTATTTTTACCTCATTGCTGTGTGTTAACGATATCTTGAATTTATTTTATCTCTTAACTTAAAAAACCTTAATCTTTCAGGGGTACTAACACTACTATAGAAAAGTAGAGCTTGCCCCTCTGAGCTGTTTTGGTCTTTAAAGCTGTCTGCAGCTGAGTTGCTGTGGAGGTAACCAGTTAGATATTAGGGTTTATTTAGTGAGACACAGAAGCAAGTTAAATTATTACATAATGTTCTTTATTACACTTGTCTATTCACCTGTCAGCTCTCCTATGGTCTTTTTAATGTTTATGGTCTTTGATCAACACAGCCCAGCAGCAGCGTCTCAACAGCCACATTGCACCCCATCAGGTAAAAAATAAGCTACTTTTGCTTAACATGGTCCACATCTGATGACATTGATATAATATGTTGTGATTCTCTATTAGATTCTTGATATCGGTTGTTGTTATTCAGGTTTGCACAGTAAGTTATATTGCTTTAAGCCGTTTTAAAATCTTGCTCTATGTGCCCCTTTTTAACTTTGAGCACCTGCCCCTCCAAAGGTCTCTGCACGGCCCTACAGAAACACTGAATTTCGTAAAAAAGGGGAAAAAACAGGTCAAATTACAGTCCAGTTTTGTTTTTGTTCATGGGGGAATTTTGCAACACTATTTGGTCATTGTGTTTTACTTGGGTTGTGTAGTTTCCTTTTAGGGTTACTGAGGGTTTTTTCTGTCACACAACCAGTAAAACAGTGACATTCTGGGAAAGAAAGATATTTTTAATAAATACCTGTTATTCAACTGTACATATATATATCTGTTGTTTAGCTGTGAACAATTTTATCTGCAGAGCAAACATTTTGTTTTATGAATTACATCTTGAAAATGGGAACATTTGAATATTTGTAGTAAATACATTTTCTTATCTATTTATTTGCTGCATCCCTGTCAGTTTTATTTGCTGGCCTCATTAAAACTCAAATTCAGAAAACTTTTTTAGTAGGACTGAGTTTGGACTTTCCCTGTATGTTCGAGTCAGTCTGTTGCAACTGGATGTCCTTGAAAAGTGACTGTACAAAGACGGGTCGTTATTTACACAATAAGTAATGATTAGATCACAGGATGTATCCCCTTAAATGACAGTAATTTGCAAGTGACCATTACTGGAACAGACAAACTGAGCAGTTTGGTTGATCCTTAACTGAAATACAGCGGTAAGTCTTTTTTCTATGTCTGAGTATCACTTGCCAAAACTGGAATAGATTTCTTAATAGTTTGATTTGCAATTATTTCTTTTTGCAATGCTTTACGTATTTAAATCTTTATGTTCTCATTCTGTTATACTTTAGCAATGAAGTTCCATGTTGCTGCTTTTCTCTTCCTGGCATACTTCTGCCACAGCACTTTTTCCTGTCCAGCTTTGTGCAAATGCTACCCCAGAAGAATGGAGGTAGTTTGTAATGAGGTTCCCCTGACAGAATACCCAACAGAGGGTCTTCCAGAGAACACCACCATGCTGACAATTCAGCTCACAAACATCACCTCCATCTCAGAACATGACCTCAAAGCAACCCCACTTCTGCAGGAGCTCCATATGAACGGGAACGACCTTCAAAGCCTTTCCTCTCATCTGCTCAGAGGCGTTCCTCAGCTGCATACATTGGATCTGACAGGAAACAAGCTGAGTGATCCGCCTGCAGATGTCTTCAGCGATGCTCCTCTTCGAAACTTGGTTCTTAAGAACAATCAAATTAGATGGGTAGATCCTAAGTGGCTTCCTGATAACAGCAGCCTGACTTGGTTGGACTTATCTGGAAATCATTTAACTGAGATCCCACTTGGTTTGTTTCAGAGGCTTCCAAACATCGAGAATCTTGACTTGTCCAACAACCGACTGGAGAAGATATCCTTAAACTCTCTGGACCATCTGACAAAACTCGAGAGGCTAAACCTGCAAAGCAACAAGCTTGAGACTTTGGATGCATCTGTTTTCCAGTACACAAAGAACCTCACTTCTCTGTTTCTCACTCAAAACAAGCTAACCAAACTCCCACAGGGCCTTTTCCAGGGACTCACCAGACTCTCGTATCTCAGTGTAGATGATAACCAGCTGAGGTGCATCCCTAAAGGTTTGCTCGACCCGTTAAGTGCTCTTGAGAAGTGGGGCCTGGACCTGACTCTCAACCCACTGCTTTGTGACAGGGAAGTAGAGTACCTGTGGAGATGGCTTCAGAAGAACGAAGAGAAAGTTTTGTTTGCAGACAACATCACCTGTGCATTGCCTGAGTCTCTCACAGGGCGCTCAGTAATGTCTCTCACAGAAAACGATCTGAACATTGGGTCTCAACTGTCCTGATTCTGGCTGTGATTAGATGTATGAAAGGGCTTGTTCTAGATTTTTGAAGTGAGGTTCTGTTAAACTTTACAACCCCTTAATTTCTTTCCTGCAAATTTCACAGTATGTTTATTTAGTATAAATACTGATTAGTCAAAGCTTAAGTTAATAATTAGTCTAAGAGGAGGTAAGACAAACACGAACTTCTACCTCCTTAAAACGACTACAATCTCAGAAATAGCACAGTGGATAATGCTATCATGTTTGTTATTTTAAAAGAATATAAGAATAGTTTACCATCCGCATACATTTAGATATTTACTCTGACAGGACCAACGCAGGAAGATCATTAGTGGTGCATTGCCTCAAATTCTTTTTCCCTTTTATAAATAATCATTGGGTAACAATAACAACCTTTAAGCAGAAATAAAACATAATTTGCATTAAACCCACAATTCTGTATTAAAAATGTTTTTTGTGTGTGTTTTTTATCAGTCTGGTGTAATATTCTAATCTGAAAGATTTAGATGTGTTTTCATCAGCTGTAAGTGGAAAACCATCATTATTAACAAAAAGACTTTAAAACAGCAGTATGTGTGTAATTAATCTATATGACATGTTTTTGTGTGCATTGAGTTAATGAAATAAATAAAACTTTTCATAATATTCTAATTTGATGAACTGGTATTGATATCTGATTGCCAGATCTGCCGTAGGCTGGATCTGGTTCTCCTCATTTACAATTTACAAGTCAGATAGTGTTGTGGTCTTTTTGGACTTTGGTTCCTCTGAATAAATCTTACAGGGTTAGTTTGAGATTTGCAATGAAGACTTTTGAAACATTCTGGATAGTTTGCTGCTACTTATTTAGTGTAAAAGTTTTACTGTAGTTATTTTCCTTTTTTACTAAAATTTTAAGGCAATTATTTCAGTCTGCCATTGCTAGATGTCAGTGGTCTTATATGAAAACTTTTTTTTCTTTTTATCATATCAATGATTATAACATAAAATGAAATGGGTTTGTATCAATGATAAATGCTTGACTGTGGTTCTGAAATCTAACACAATATTATTAAAAGCATTTTTTCTACTTAATTTCTGCTTCAGATAACAAATTACATTTAACATGTTGAAAAAATAAAAAGGTAAGAATACTACAATTTTGGCTTTGTTGTTGATTTTCAACCTTAGTTTATATGTGAAAATAGTAGTAAGTCTTTAAGTGACATGTTGTCATCATCACCTCTGCCCACATATCCCTTTTATAATAAACATATGTGTGAATCATTGGCTTGGATGTGTTTATGAGTTTTGCTTTTAGTTATATGTATCCTCAAATAAATCTTGTGCATTAACATATGCATTAAATAGGTTTTTTCCTAAATAAAAAGGAGAAGATACTGATTTGCGTGGGAACAGTGTTATTGATACAAAGTACAGGAAAACAGTGACCCCTTTATTTGCTCTGTTCTGTTTGTCTTTTGCGACATTTCATCCTGATTTGCTGAAATATGTTCAGCCTTGTGTGAAACCCAGTCCAGACTTGAAAGCAGACGGACTCCTGCTGCTCTTTTAAGGTAGGCCTACATTAACACAAACCATTTATATAATAAAGTGTTGCTTTATACTTAAAGTAATTTTTTTTCTCAGTGTTTCGCTGCAAAGATGAAGTTGTTGCTCCTCGTCACTCTCGTTGCACTAGCTGAATCTGACTACAATAGAAGTGTGCACTCATGTCCCGATCGGTGCTCATGCTCTTTTGAGCCTTCTGCTGCTGAGGTGGTCTGCAGCAAAGGAGACCTCAAAGTTTTCCCCAAAACTGGTTTTCCTACCAACACCACATTATTATCCATCCAAAACACAGACCTTAGCAGCATTACTGCCGATGATCTGCGTGCTGTGCCGTTGCTAAACAAGCTGCAGCTCTATCACACCAATCTGGCAAACCTTTCCTCAGACGTTTTGGTCTCCGTATCTAACTTGGACACTTTGGATCTCACTGGAAACAAGCTAGTTAGATTGCCTGCAAACGTCTTCAGTCACAGCTCGCTTCGTAACCTGGTGGTGAAAAATAATCGGCTAGAGGAAGCAAACTCAGCATGGTTTTCTGACAACAGCAGCATCCTCCATTTGGATTTGTCTGGAAACCATCTAACCAGTATCTCTGCTGTTTTCCTTCACAAGCTGCCACTCCTGCAGACTCTCGACTTGGAGAGTAACAGTCTTCACGAGCTACAAGCTGATGTGTTCAGAAGCCTGCATTACCTGGAGACGCTAAATCTGGCTGGGAACAAATTAATAACCCTAAACCCTCAATTATTTACTCACAATCTAAAACTGAAATACCTTTACTTGCAGGAGAATCAGCTTCAGGATCTGCCAGCGAACCTCTTGCATAAACTCCAACATCTTGAGCTTTTGCTGCTAAATCAGAATCAGCTTCGCCACCTCCCCACAGGCCTGTTGGATGGGTTAAATCCTTCTTTGCAGGTAATCCTGGCAAGGAACCCCTGGGAGTGTGATAAGAAGATGGAATACTTGTGGAAGTGGCTCACCAACCATCATCAAAATGTTCTCTTTGGGGAGGAGGTGACTTGTGATCAACCAAAGACACTGAAAAATCAGCAAGTTTCTGCTTTAACTGACAGTCAACTTGGTGTAAGATTACAATAAACAGTTCAATGAGAAAATGCAGATAAGTAAATTAGTTGTCTTTATTCACTTTAGTTGCAGGTCAAGTAAATAAGTACTGATAAACATTGTTGTGCATTTTGAAGATCTTTTGTTAATTTTCAATTTTTTTAATTCTTTGGAGCTGTCAAGGTGGGTGACATGAAACAATATACCTTTTTCAAGTATTAAAACAGTTTCACATTTTGTCATGTTACAAATAAAAAACCTTGATGTATCTTATTGGAATTCTATGTGATAGACTAAACACAGAGTGGTGCATCATTGTGAAAAATAAGTAATGCGATCGATGGTCTTCTAATTCTTTTACAATAAAAAAAATCTAAAAAGTGTAATTAGCATTTGTATTTGTCTCCTGTGAGTCTCTGTAGAACAAATTTTTACTGCAGTGTTTGTTTATATGTCTCTTATAGAGTTCCACATCCAGAGAAAGATACTTTTGCTAGATAGCTCCAGCACAGCCTGACTGGATACAGTGTCTGTGAACACCAATTTTCAAGTCCTGGCACAAATTCTCAATTAAATGTTTTATAATATTCAAAAACATGAATTTTCTTTTAGATAAACCATTGTATCATAGCTCTGGTTGTATGCTTAGTGGTATTGCCTGCAGGCAAGTGAACCTCTGCCATCTCTGTTTTTATTTTTATTTTTTTGCAGCCTCAACAGGTTTTCCTCCAGGATTGCCCATGCTTTAGTTCTTTCAATTTTACCATCTGCTCTGACCAGCATTACTATTCCAGTTTGAAGGAAATAGTGTCCACAGTACGATGCTGCTGGGTTATACAGTAGTGTGTTCAGTTCAGAGTGATGTGCAACTTTATCCCTGATCAGTCTGCTGTGTTCATTGTTGTAAATGTAGTGTTTAAACACAGGAACGAAAATACTGAACAGAAACAAATAGCTCCAAGCAAACTCTACATTCATATTGGTGAAGAATTGCACGAAAATGAAGCTTTTTTTCTCACAAGATTGTTGCAGTGCAGTCTTACAACAACAGATCTGTCTCAGTCGGCTGCATCACAGATTGCTACATTGTTTCCGTGGTGCCCTTTTGTTTTTTAATGATGTTCAGCATGTGGGTGTGTGTGTGGGCTATAAAAATGGCTGAGTCTTGAAACTGACCTCTCCTGGATGTGTTTAAATATCTACTTCTTTCTTTTTTCTTTGGCTATTTTCCTCCTCATGCTGTATTTGTGTATAGCATCAGTGTGCCCACACACTCTGGTCCTGGAGCCTCGATCACACTGAGGTGTGCCGTACTCCAATTTATGACTTTTATAAAACCTTAATGATTGCAGTCTCTGGATGCTGGTACTTATGAAAATTAAACCTTGCTCATAGGTGTTCACCAAAAGGGAAAAAAAAGGAAAAGAAAACCTGAAATGTTTATGCCTTTCTTTGTGTTTGTTTGAATTGCACCCTGAAGGTTAAAGGTAGAGGAAGTGGGCTTGCTGGTCTAAACCCTAATTCTCTTTTATTAGAACTCCCTCAGGATTTGAGCATCTGTTTTGAGGAAAGTGAGTCTTCTCATCTTTCCTTATAACTTCTGCTTCCTCTTAGGTTGGACATTTAATCTGGCTGTGCTTCCACCAACCCCGAGGCTCAGACATCTGTAAGTGGACAGATTAGTATGGAGGTAGGCTATGGAGTTTTCTGGCTGGCATGCTGCCTTTTGGTGTTTTACTCGTGATGAATGAATAATAGTGACAACTTAGAGGTCATGGTTAAGGTTGTCAGGCATTTTCTGGAATCAAACTGTAATAATGGAGACATGGTCATCTGTGATAGCTACTCATTAGGATATGCTGGCGAATTTATTACACAATATTAAGATTGGCGAAGATTTTTCTTTATTGATTTTAACTATATTAAGTATATTAAGTAACTATATTAAGTTTCCTCTCTGAAGGATGACAAATCATCGTAAAATAAAATGCGTTTTCTATGCCAGACATTTGGCTTTTCTTATACTTGTTAGCTTTAAACCTGATTTGCTTTGCAATTACTTGTTCACAGATACAAACATACAAAGAAAAAAGTGATTTTTAGATGCATCAGCATGGCAAAATAAGAAACATTGTAACAGCCGCTTTATATGTTGCATTAGAAGCACGTTAGATGTAAACATATTGGTGTGGTCAAATATTTTAAACACTACCTCTTGCTGTAAAGCTTAGGCAAAGAGGACTCTCAAATTTGTGATTATGGATGCTGTGGACAGGTGTAACACACTAATTGGTCCAGGCAAAGACTTCGTTCTTCCGCTGACAGCAACTTAAAAGAAAATCCCAAAACTCTAACATATCAAAAAGTACACCTACTAAAAGGAAATGCTTATTTTATGTGATGCAGTGCACGTTATCCCCTTCATCATTGACATTTCTTTAGTCACGCTAACCTTTTAACGTTCGTCTATAGGCTACAATAAGAAAAGAGCTTGTTAGACTCATTAAACACTTTTTTCAAGGTGGGTGAGAAAAATCACACTGGTTCTGCTTTTAGAAATTTGAGGCCATTATCATGAAATACTTAATGCCCCATAAAACATTCCAACAAAGCCTTTTATCAATCTTCAAAAGCTTTTCACCCACGCCTGTGAACACACACAGGTTTATCCCTCAGACTTGCACATATTGCTCACATCTAATCGATATGTAGTTGAAGGCGAGTGTGGGGCAGGGATGATCACATGCTTTCAAATGTATCTTCAGTTGTCATAATTTTTCAGACATTTTCTATATCTCATAAAGCTTCACTCTACATAACACACTTGAAGTAAGACATGTGGTAATGCCTTTGTGCATTATCCTATTATTGGCAAGGAGGACAGAGGTCACTTACCTTGCCATATAACTCGTTCTTGCAAATGGCCTCTCCAGCTCTCCAAAGTAAATAGGCTGTTAGGGGGCTTTCTGTTGATGGACGTTACGTTTAATAGTTTACCACAAACCAAGGCTATTTTCCTGCTGAAATAAAGTTATGTTGAAACCTGAGAGGCAAAATTCAAAGAGACAACTGTTTACACTCTAGAACATATGTTTAGAAATATGATGTATGGCAACAATTGAATGAGGGTGTGCATAATAAAGATGTTTAGAAAAAAAATTAAGAGAGCTAAGAGTTTTCATTTTAAATATTTACATAAGTAGTATTAATTCTGATGTGATGAGGTAAAAACACAATTTTCTACCAAGCATATACAGTATAGGAGGATGGCTAGGTAAAGTAACCAATTTTTCAAGCACATTTTAAAGAGCAACTCACCCCCAAATTAACTTTGATTTGCTGATAAACTGTATGAATGAGTGTCTAATAGTGCTGTCAACATGTCTGGTCATTATTTTTGGTATTTTAGTACATTTTAGTAAAAGTATAAATTTTCTACCAAAAACCACCAGTGTGGCGCCCTCCTCAGGTTAAAACTCTACACTGCACTTGAATTTGAATCAGCCAATGCTGTTCACTTTGTGATGATGGCTGACGTCATCTGGCGATGGCTGATGTCAGGCATCCTGCCACTGTGGAGTATAAAGCAAGCCGAGTCTCGGCTACGCCTCCGTAGGGAGTTGGAGATGGCAAGGAATTGTTCACGCCGCCCAGCCCTCTCCCCTTGCCGTCCCTCGGTCCGCCAAGCAACACCTCCTTTTGGCGCATTTTTCAAACCGGAAATGTTTTTCAAAAGCCACATCTCAGAGACACTTAGGCCCTGTCTACACGGAGACGAAAACAGGTGTAGCAGCAAAGATATTTCATCGAATATGTGTATCATCCACAAGCAGCCAACGTTTCAAGACACTGTAAAGAATAATTTTTAAAACCGGGTCCCAAAGTGCAGAAATCTCAAAACGCCAGCTCAGTTGTCTCCGTGTTTACGCGCTCTCCGCCATACATCTGAAACAGATGACGTCACCGGCCCTCTCCTATACCCAACTCTCAGTAACTACACAAAGTAAACAAACATGGTGCCTTACAGTGCTGCGGACATAGTAAAGACATTACTGGGCTTATTATGGATCCTAGAATACATTATACTGTATTGTATTGTATCCACCAGCAAGAGCAACAAATGAATACAGAGAAACACATAATTCAGATTTTTTGTTTCCCTTACTGCGCATGCTCAGTGTTCTATTCTGTTTGTTTTTTCTGGCAGTGTCACAGCGCAACCAATGGGCTCGACATGGCATCCGTATGGAAGGGGATTTTCAAAATTGCAGTGCCGTTTTTAAAGATTCCATTTTTGAAACTATCCCCGTTTCGTCTCCATGTAAACTGGGCCTTAGTCTCTAAAACTTCAACTAGAAATGTATTATTTGATCAGATGGGACTAAAATTTAAAGTTTTAGCTACAAGCTCTCCAGTTTGGTCTAAAACAAAGAGTATTTTCTGCCTCATGATCATGCATACACATTAGAATTAAAGTAAAAAAGAATACTTTTGTTGGGAGACCAAAAACAGATTTAAATCATTGGAATTGTGTGTTATCTATCCAATAAGGTCCAACTACCCTATTGTCTATCTAAAATCTTTCTGATATGGGATTGTTTTCCCCCTGTACCAATAAAAGTTTTGACAGTGTTACATTTCCTTTTTGCAATATTGTCATGTCACTTTTTACACAACAGAAACAGTAAGTGTGGCAGGCACTGTAAATAGGCTTAAAAACATCTATTTACATCTTTTTGATCAGGTTGAAATACTGTATATTAATACACTGACCCTTATTAAATCTGAAATGTCACTTCCGTTCCAATAACCTCATGGAGATATTCACAAACATGTAAATGACATACAGTAGGTTCACCCAGAGGGGGGTAGTAACTAGTAAAAAGGATACATTTAGAGGTAATTTTGCTGCACCATACTCTTAACTTCTACTTGAGTAATATTTTTTTGAAATGATGCTGTTCTTCAGTACAAATTCGGGCTGCTCTTCTACCCACCTCGAGTTACTTCACTAAATGAAATGGAGCTTCCTTTGTAAGGAAGAACTAATGCAGTATATCCTACTGTGCTGAGTAAAATAAGTACAGCTGAAATTTATCCAAGAAATTCTGTTACTACTTTTCATATACCACTTGTTTTTCTTCCAAGGGATGGCAGATACTTCCCCATTACCACCCATCTGTAATGATGCAGTGACCCACACAAGAGACAAATGGTCCATAGGATTTTATTACCTCCAGGTATCTCCAAGAGAACAACACAGCATTACATTACAGTTCGACTTTTGTATCTTTACAGTGACATCTTGAATCCTCTGCCATAAATTTTCATGTCGAGAGGCTTTCTGCCAGGCCCTTAACAGAACTTTCACCTGTTGTTGTTATGCTTGGAGTAGAGTCATGCTGAGGTGCCGTTAGCAACTGAAACTTGTTTACAGCTTGTCTGAAAAAGGTCAGGGCTACTGAAAGATATGTGTCATTAATAAGCTCTGAGAGGAGGTCAGCCCAGCTTTTTCTGAGGTCCAGCTTGAATCAAATAGGTAGGAACAAACAACTTCTGTGGGCTTTGATAAACAGCTTATGAAGGTCGAAGGTTAGGACAAGCTACTCCAAATATATTTTTACTTTAACATGGAACATCCATCCATCCATGACTGGGTCAAGGGGTTAACAGGTCCATAAGGGAAATCCAGACATCCTTCTCCAAGTGACAATCCCTCAGTTAATTTTGGGGGATCCCAAGGTATCCCCGAGATGATTGTTCCTCTAGTGGGTTCTGGGTCTCCTCCCACTGGGATCTACTTGTAAAAACTAATCAAAGTCCCTTTTTAAAGTTAAATAGAAAAACATCAATGAAAAGGGGGACCTTTATTGGAGGCAAGCTGAAGTGGAAGACTTTTCTTCTTATCTTAATGTTTGTTATTCTAATGTTGACAAACCCCTGACAGAAGCTACATGGAACGTTTGTTCAATGTGTCCGTCATTACATCCAAACAAAACCAACAAAGCATATTGCTGTTATTGCAGAAACACCCCATCCAATGCATTGACTCCCTCTCAAACCTTAGAACCTACTTTCACTCAAGATCTTTGAATCCAGTTACACTGACAGCTGATAACAGCTCAACAGATTCAACATTTCAGAAATCCTTTAAAGCCCTGAACATGTGTATCACTTTACTGGTGCCTCTCAAAGTGCTTTATTGGAAAACATGAACCCATTCGCACTTACAAATCCGCACATATCTATACACCAATACGCAGATCGGTAGACAATTTGGAGTTAAGTGCCCCATGTGACCGATGAAATCAAACCTGCAACCTTCCGATGGCAACACAACTACTCTACCCACTGAGGCACAGTCACCCCTTAGCTCTGGTCCTACAAACATCCTAATTTTTAATTTTTAATAAGAATGATTTTTTAAATTATTTTAAATTTGTGACAATCCAACGCCTTCAATTGATTCAAATAACCAGCAGTTTAAGTCATGATTGTAGTTCATTAATAACAACCGATCTTGATTGTTTTATCAGGATTTCAAAAGGCAACCACAATTGCAGCTAGCAAATTAATATTTACTAGTACTTTAGCATAAAGTTAGAACACCTGTAATTTATGTGAACCATTTATGCTATCTTCCTACAGCCTTTCCCAATATTTAAGGATCCCATGTGAGCAGGATTATCTTTTTAATCAAGCTCTCAGCAAGTTGGAAGCATATGAAGATGAAACATGCAGGCAAACGTGACAATTCCTCCTGTTAAGTCTCAGCAAGAACACAAATAATTGTATTTCAGTGCATGCAACAAGTTTCTATGCAGATTTACCTGTACTTTAATTCATGAAATTAGTTTTTCTTTGCAAGTGACCTAATTCCATATCTACTAATATTGGATGCATTTTCACTTCTCTATTATGCAAGACTTAAATGTGAGGAGATGATATGAGAATCAGTCTCCTGAGCTGAAAGAGCTTAATTTATTATGAGACGAATATAACGCGTTTACATCTAGTTTTAAAACATTTCTCCTCATTAACTCAAGTAGGTATAAGCCCGAGGCTGCACATTTCCATACTGCAAACCATCGTATTTTTATGCATAGAAAATTTATGTGTGAACTCTCTTGTGAGAGAGACAAATCTCAGAGGAAAGATAAATCAGGTATTACTGTCTCTAAATTAGATGTTTATATTATACAAGCCTGAACTAATGGCAATCATTGAATCACGACAATGACCCACTTCATCAAAGTATGTTGTATCTGAAGAACAGGCGGGCAGGTCAAAAGTGTGCAGATCCGTTCAATCGACTTTGGTCTCGCAACACTAATTTCAATAATTGGATGTCCATACATTTTTTAGCTAAAGTGGCACAGGGCCAGTACTGCATGGATGATTAATTTAAAAAATGCCCTTTGTAGCTGTTTTTAAAGTGCTGTCTTTCAGTCAAGGGCATGCACTACGACTTAAAGAAAGGAAGAACAGACGGCTGTTTGAGCTCCTTGGAATGCAAGCTCCACTAAGCTGGAAAGCCCTACCTTTTATGTTCCTGTTTATAACTCTCTAATTGAATCCATTTGCTAAGAAAACCTAGCAAAGGGTGGATTGATTTTTAAATAAACTCAGGCGGCTTTAACCAGCTTTGGCTTTGAACAAGTTATTTGAAGCATCCCGTCCTCGCAAGGCCTGATCAAAGGAGCTCGGCACAACAGTGAGGCATAGAACACAAAACACAAGCCTGACAAGCCAAACCCTGTGTGACGCACTGAAAAGTGGGAAACAACGTGAATAAATATTTAAAAATTCTGAATTTTAAATTAAGCGTTGTGTATGCATACTTGCTGGATTGGAGTTTGGTTTATTTCCAGAGAACTCTGCAATGTCAGCCAAAGGAATGGAATGCAAAGTAGAGATTACACATTAATATCAAGCCATGAGTGAGCTGCAATAAAATGTGTCTTTTATTTCTTCAATTTTCTACTTTCAAAGGGACTATTTTACTGACAGAAAAGATAAAGAAACATCCCTGGGGTATTTCCTGCATATTAAACTGCCAACGAGAGGAGGAGTTGGGCATTAAGCATAACTAGATATAAATTCAGAGGACCCTTGAGGTTTGTCATCTGCTCATTGTTAATGCAGAGTGCTTCCAGACTGCTCCGTTTTATTCAGGGTCTGACTTTTAACTATCCATTTTCCAGGAACGTCCTTGTCCTGCAGAGGAATCACCCAGTTGATCCCAAGGCAGCTAGGATTTGTAAGCTTTTCATTTAGCTCTGGGACCAGGGTCTTCACATACAGTACCTTGCAAAACTGTTTATACCTCTTATATTTTTCTACATGTTGACACATTATTACCCCAAACATCAGCATATGTTATTGGGATTTTGCATTGTGAAGAGAAAAGAAAGGTTTTAAAACTAAAACTCTGAAGTGTGGCATGCATATGCATTCATATTCTTTAATCGCGTGCTGAAATTAAATCAAGAGCAACCGATTAACTTTTCTTTGAAGATGTTTGACCCACAATAAAAAAATGTGTAGTGAGAAACTAATACTGCACATCAACCTGAACACACCAAGCTAAGCGCTGCAAAGGCTGTATCTGTACTGTTTCTTTTGTTTCTTCCATCAAATGAATTGGCTTTTTGGAGACCTAAACATAAATGAAAACTCAAGATTTTTTGCATCAGGTGTGCGTGAAATTTACATATTGGTTCAACAGCGCCCCCTATAGATTTCCTATTCCCCATGGTTTAACGTAGCGGTATGGCCTTTGGTACACTGTTAGAACTCTCCATCCATCCATCCATCCATCCATCCATCCATCCATCCATCCATCCATCCATCCATCTATTTTCTGTACCCGTCCATCCTAATGCAGGGTTGCAGGGGGGCTGGTGAACTCTCCAAGATGAAAAAAAATATATATATCAATGTCACAAACAGAAGTGATCAGGAAGTCGGCCATTTTGGGTCAAAGGGTCAATTTTCAAATTTTACTCATGTCGAACTTTGACAAACTCCTCCTTGGAATTTTTACCAATTGGCTTGTGCCTTGCTCAGGATGGCCTTCAGGCATGAGGGATGAAAAGTTATCAAAAAAATTTACTTTTCATAAATGCTGTGGGGGCAGCGCCAGGCCTCAAAGTTTGACTAAACGCCAAAAATATTAAACATCTTATGTTTCCTGTTCAGAAAGTCACAGAGGGATGGAAAGTGCTGTGGTGGATGGTCATCAGGTCCCTGATATATCCCGATTGTCAAATGGTGACATCACTTAAGCCTCGCCCCTTCAGAACAGGAAGTGTAATGTTTTGCTGTGAAAGGTCTGTATTTTACACCCTTGACCTAATCAACATGAACCGGTGCACAGTGACTGAAAAGAAGTTGGTGTAAGTCTGTATCCTGTACAGAGAGTTTTCGAAAGTGGGTGGGGCTGTGGCGGTGTGGCGAAGTTCTGCGTCACGCCACGGCCATATGTTTGGTTCTAATTTCCACAAAACCTATTTGATCTGCACCATATATTACATAGGATGGTTCGATCAAACCCTGAAAAATACTGATGCAAATTTCTGTTGGGTGTGGTCTAATTTCTCCATAGCGTCCCCTAGAATCACTAAAACAGTCAGCCACCAGCCATATTTTATCAGAGAATTATGAAATCCAGGATACCAATAGACTGTCTCAGGACCTACAAAAAGTATCTTGGAGCCATGGTACGAACCCCACAGGAAGTCGGCCATTTTAAATCCAACCCACCATTTTGTTCTATTCATACACATCATATTTGAACGAACTCCTCCTAGAGCTTTTCACTTGCACACTTCAAAACGATCGATGACAGACTTAAGACATAGGGAATTGAAAGATATCAAAAGCATTTTGCTGCTTCACAGCAGGTGGGCGTGGCTAAGCCTCAAAGTAAGGCTTCTCGCTATACCCTCGAGCCACTAAAACAGCCAGCCATATTTTATCTGAGGATTATTTCATTTGGCTTACCAATGGAGTGTCTCAGGACCTACAAAAAAGTCTCTTGGAGCCATGGTCCGAACCCCACAGGAAGTCGGCCATTTTGAATCAAACCCACCATTTGGTGCCATTTATGCACATCGTATTTGAACGAACTCCTCCTAGAGCTTTTCACTTGGAGACTTCAAAACGATCGAGGATAGACTTAAGGCATTGGGGATCAAAAATTTTCAAAAGAATTTGGCTCCATCAAAGCATGTGGGCGTGGCTAAGCCTCAAAGTAAGGCTTCTCACTATTCCCTAGAATAACTAAAACAGCCAGCCCCCAGCCATATGTTATCAGAGGATTATAAAGTTCGGGATACCAATGGAGTGTCTCAGGACCTACAAAAAAGTCTTTTGGAGCCATGGTCCAAACCCCACAGAAAGTCGGCCATATTTAATCCAACCCATCATTTTGTCCCATTTATATACGCCGTATTTGAACAAACTCCCCTAGAACTTTTCATATGCAGACTTCAAAACAAGCGACGACAGACTTAAGGCATTGGGGATCAAAACTTAACAAAATAATTTTGATGCATCAAAGCATTTGGGTGTGGCTTAGCCTCAAAGTAAGGCTTCTGCCATAAAGGCAGAAGATATATTATTTTCAACATACAAGGTCACAACTGCAATCTGCTAGGATTCCTTAAATGGGAAACTAATTAAAACTTTAAACTAGTTGGAATGTTTGCATGATTGTATTAATATGACATTTCTTCTAAAGTGCCTTGAGATGACACCTGTTGTAAATCAGCGCTATATAAATAAACAGAATTTAATTGATTTGAATTGTAACAAACTTCCTAGTTCTCATTACATACCACCACTCAACACATTCATAGCCTCATTTTCTCATGTTACTTAAGCCCCGCCCCTTGAGAACAGGAAGTGCAAGGTTTTACATAAAAAAAATTCGTATTTGCCTCCTTTTACCTAATCAACATCTGGCTGTGGTCAGTGACTGAAAACAAGTTGGGGTAATTTCTTATCCAGCACTGAGGGTGTTCAAAAGAACGTGTGGCTCTGGCGGCATGGCGAAGCATGGCGTTACGCCATGGAAATACGTTTGCCTCTAATTTCCACATACTTTATCCGATCTGCCAAAAATTCAACAACCTGGATATTCGTCCAACTCCAAACCCATATTGATGTGAATATTCGGTGGCTGTGGCCTGATTCCTGCACAGCGCCCCCTAGAATCATTGAAACTATCCCCATCAAGTAATGCATTCAACTAGGATTGTGAATAGAAGTCCATATACAGTTTATGAAGACCTATTAAAGTCTTTTGAAGCCAGGATCTACACCCCACAGGAAGTCAGCCATTTTGGTCCAAAGCTGACATTTTTTGTTTTTTGAACACTTTGTCGTACAGATTTGATCAGCAAGCTCAGTGGAAGCGTTGAGGGGCGGTGCGTGAGTCCTGCGGTCGCAACACAGGCCGAAGCGGCACAAAACTGCGAGGGCTGTTCGAGGCTGCTTGCAGCTTTAATTTTACTTTCTCTTTGAAATTCTGCCTAACTTTGTGTTAATACATCACATATAATCTCAATAAAATGCTTTTAGGTGATGAAATACAAAGAAGGTTTTGGTGGTGACGTAACAAAATCTTAAAGAACTCCAAGGGTGTCTATACTTTTGCAAAGCACTTTTGCAGAAGGCCTTAAGATGGCAAAACAGCAAGTGAAACTGTATTGAAAGAATCACAGTAAAGTTAATGTGAAGTTTTGAATAATAAAAGAAAAGTAGATAATTTGTTGTAAATGTAAAAATCTGTTTTTATTAAATTTGTATTATTATTGCAAATTACATACACTTAAAGGCATGTATAGAAGAAATATTTGAAAAGTATTCAAATGTGTCTGGATAGGTCAGTTTCAAGCATCCATAAATCCCCAACCTCAACATAAAGTATGAGAAAGCTATTACATTTTCAGCATTTTATTGTTATACTTATATAATGTACTGAATTGAACAAGCATAATCATGAGCAATGAGCTTTAAAAAACATTTAAGTAGTCTAACTGTGCATGTGAATTAAAAACAAAGGCTTCCAAGTGGACCTCATCAACTATAATTTTCAAAACTTATTAAAGAATATAATAGATACAGATAATTAGTTCATAACAGCTATATTGCTACCTGTTATTTGATGTATATGCATCAGAAGAGACATTCTAGTGTGAATCTGCTCAGCTTTCACTTATCAGCAGAGAACAGGTGTCGTTAAGCGTGTGGATGTTTTCACAGCGATAAGACCACATCACTTCCTGAAGACTCACTAGCATTCTCTGTGATGACCCAGAGCTCTTCAGCCTGTTTTTCATGTAAAAATCCCCATAAAAGCGATTAACAACCAGAACAAATGTGACCATAGATTCCCAGGCAAACCTCAAGATACTGAAATGAGACTCAGTAAAGCTGGAACGCCTGAGACTATCCTTCTTTGCTTTTTCCATTGCATGTTCTTTGCAGTCATACTTTTCTAACATTTTAGCCTGATTCTCTAAGCATTATTGTAAGTTATAATGTAATAAAAATCTGACAATATGATAAACTACCACTGGGATGTTATCAGTGCACTCCTAGGTATTACTCATAGTCTTCCTAAAGGTGTCTACATGTTGAATTTAAATGTTCCCAAGCCCACGTTCAGTTCCCTGCAAGGAGCTGAGTTATTTCCTAATATGAAGAAGCACATGTGAGAGCAACTCTGCATGCAAATCATTTTTCTCTCCTTATATAGAAAGTTGTATCTGTCAGTTTTATTAGCTCCATTATTAGTTCAGGTAGTTTATGTACTTTTCCAAAACATAAAAGTCTGCTACTAACATTGGTCTGTGGGCCTTGCAAAAGTATGCACACTCCTTCAACTTGACATATTTTCACATTAGAGTAAAAAACTTTCATGTATTTAATTACATTTATTCATTTGATTGTGATAGAGCAACAAAAAGCTGAACAATTTTTTTTTTTTCAAAAACAAAAATCTATATTCGTGGTTTGCATTTGCATTTACCCCACTTCAATTTGATACCCCTAAATAAAATCCAGTGCAACCAATTCCCTACAGTGGTTACCTAATTTGTAAGTACACCTAACCTACGGTATGTGTAATTCAATCTCAGTATGAATGCAGCTGATCTGTAAAGGACCAAGAGGTGTATTACAGCACATTAGAAAACAAACACCATAATGAAACACAAGGTCTCTGCAATTCATGAAGCTGGACTTTGGCAAGAAAACAGTCATGTAAATAAATATAACTTATTTAAATATTCAGCCATATAATCCTAGAAGAAAATCTGCAAAACATTTGAGAAAAGGGTGAAGGTTAACCCTTCCTGTACGATACTAAGTATCGAAGAAGAAGAAGAAGAAGAAGAAGAAGAAGAAGAAGAAGAAGAAGAAGAAGAAGAAGAAGAAGAAGAAGAAGAAGAAGAAGAAGAAGAAGAAGAAGAAGAAGAAGAAGAAGAAGAAGAAGAAGAAGAAGAAGAAGAAGAAGAAGAAGAAGAAGAAGAAGAAGAAGAAGAAGAAGAAGAAGAAGAAGAAGAAGAAGAAGAAGAAGAAGAAGAAGAAGAAGAAGAAGAAGAAGAAGATTTTTTTGATTTTAAAACACCATTTATTTACAGTATTACTATACAGTCAAGAAGAAACCACCATCATATTAAAAAGCTACCCAATTCTAGCTTTCCATTTAAAACTCCGCAAAGAACTCCCTGTTCAGACCACTGTTGTTCAAAACTATCCAAGTCTTGACATATAGAGAAATACGCAAATTCTAATTTTAGTCTGGCTCTGACATTTATTTTCCACAGTGTTACCACATCATAGGCTTGTTCTTTTTGTAATTTATCTCTTCGAGACAAATATATAGCCAACTTGGCTTCACCTATTAAAAAGTTTAAAACCTTGTTCCTGATCTTGTATTTTTTGTTCTTCCTTACCCCACAGATAAAAACAGTTGTTGAAAAAATCATATTAAACGAGCTAAAAATCGACCTAAGAATTTTAAAAAGAGGATCAAGCCTCTTGCACTCAGTAAAAACATGGAAAACACTCTCAAATAAATTACAAAAAGGGCAAGCGTTAGATACATTTGCATTAAACTTAGATAAAAAAGAATTGGTAGCGATTACACCATGTAGAATCCTCCATTGTAAGTCCCCAGTCCTCTTCTTTAGTGGAGGACAATACAATGTTGACCACTGTGGATCGCACTCTCCAAGTCTATTTGCCCACACTGTAGCGGTTCTACCTCTCAGGTTCTCCTTGTTGATGATTTTCACACAGTTTTTATACAATGTTTGTTTGTCTGCACCTTGAAAAGACAACTTTTCTTCACAGTTAGTCCACAACAAGGGTCCATCACTGTCCACAAAAGGAAGAGTTAGAAACAGGTCCAGAGGGTCATCAGACGGGTCTGGTGTTAGACCACCTTTATCCATCCTCCTCATAAGAGCCCACTCCTTCTCAGATATTTTCTTTCTCCAAAGATCCAACGCCATCTGGATTAAACGGACAGAGCTGACTTTCAGAGCTGAGGCCAGACTGGCAGCGTCTGAAAGCGTGGTGCCAGCCACCTGCACAAGTCTTTTTAGATTTACTATCCCAGAATGATACAGTGCTCTTAATAATCCAGGCAGAGGCTGATTGGATACATCAAATCTTGCACCGTCGATCAGAGGCTCTTCTAATAACCAATATAAAGATTTGTGCTCGCCTCCAGTCCACTTAAATAGAGCACATACTTTAAAAAGACCTTGATAGAAGACAGGTAATGTTTGTAAAAACTGTGATTTAAAACCCGTTAAAAACCATGCAAAATCCAGATTCAAACCTCCCAACCGCCTCAAAATGCAACAGGTCACACTTCTCCATATCAAATCAGGAGGACCAAATAAAAACCGTTTCACAAATTGCAACCTGAAGGTGGCCACTCTACTAGCTAGGTGAACCAGGCCCTGGCCCCCCTCCTCTCTGGGTAAAAACAGGACAGCCTGTGGTACCCAGTGAAACTTGTCCCAGAAAAAATTAATCATTAGCTTCTGTATTACTGCTAACAGATCACAGGGTGGTTCTAAGCACACCAGCCGATGCCACAGCTGGGAGGCAACCAGGTTGTTTATAACCAGGACTCTTCCCCGGTATGACAGCTGTGGATGAATCCACCGCCACTTTGCTATCTTATCAGTTATCTTTTCAAGGATTCCTTCCCAGTTTTTCTTTATTATATTTTCGTTGCCTAGGTATACACCCAAATATTTCAGGCCATCTCTCTTCCATTGTAACCGTTGAGGTAGTATAGGGGGACAACCTCCCCACTCTCCAATTAAAAGAGCATCACTTTTGCCCCAATTTACTTTTGCAGAAGATATTGTTTCAATCTTACTGATAACATTAGTCAGAATTTTTATATCAGATTGATTCTTAATAAACACAATAACATCGTCAGCGTATGCCGATAGAAATAACTTGTCGGTGCAACCGGGCAACGTTAAACCACCCATAGTTGACCTGAGTTTGCAGAGGAGGGGTTCCAGGGAAAGCGCATAGAGCATCCCAGACAGAGCACAGCCCTGCCTAACACCTCTGCACACCTTAAAAGGAGCACACAGACTGCCATTAATCTTCAGTACACTCTCAATGTCACTATACAACACCTTGATCATAGCTATGAAACCAGCATTGAACCCAAAACCTTCCAAGGTTTCCCATAAAAAGTTGTGTTCAACACGGTCAAAAGCCTTTTCTTGATCTAATGAGATCAGGCCGACATCGGCATCCAATGAACCAGAGACGTCCAAAATATCTCGAATAAGGTAGATGTTATCTACCATGGACCTGCCTGACACACAGTACGTCTGGTCACGATGGATAACCTCCTCCATCGCACCCCGCAGCCTCAAGGCCAAGGCTTTCGACAGAATCTTGTAGTCTGTGCATAGAAGAGACACAGGACGCCAGTTCTTTATATCCTGCAGATTCCCTTTCTTCGGTAGAAGAGCGATGACAGCTCTACGGCATGATATCGGCAGGACACCACACCTGAGGCATTCATTGAAAACCTCAAGCAGGTCATTAGAAAAAATGTCCCAATATGCTTTATAAAACTCCACTGTCAATCCATCAATGCCAGGAGCTTTCTGTCCTTGCATTGTCTTCAATGCAGCACCAAGTTCAGCTGCTGACAGAGGTTCAGCCAGCATGGCATTCACTCCATCCGAAACTTTCGGCAGTCCAGTTAAAAAATCTTTTAGCGTATCTCCATTATCCGTCTGTTCGCTCTTATACAGAGAGGCATAAAAGCTGGCTGCCCTTTGCCTTATAGCAGCAGGTTCAGTTAATTCAAGTCCATCTTCTGACAGCAGGGAATTAATTATTTTCTTCTGTCCGTGCTTCTTCTCGAGACCAAAAAAATAACTGGAGGAAGCGTCCATCTGGGAAATATTTTTTACCCTAGAACGAACCAGAGCACCCTGTACTTTTGTATCAAGCAGGTTAGCCAAGGTGGCCCTTTTAGTCTTCAGGGCTTCAAAATGCCCTTGATTTCCTGTGGTCTCACATGATCGCTCACACTCCACTATATCAATCTCCAGATCGCTAACAGATCTGGTGATGTCGCGTGTGACACTAAGACTGTACTGTTGACAAAGCTGCCTGATTTTTACCTTCCCATGATCCCACCACTGTCTCAGAGATAAAAAATCATCTTTTCTCTGCCTAAAACTAGTCCAATAGAAATCTAAAACCTCTTTAAAAACCTTATCGGCAGTCATATTAAAATTAAAATGCCAATATGCGCTCTTCGGAGATACATGCAACTTAGAGACTGTGCATTGAACCAAAGCGTGATCGGTAAAACCAACAGGTAAAATTTTACATTCACTAAAAACATTAAAATGATGTGAAAAAACATAAAATCGATCCAACCGAGCTAAAGAGATTCTACCTTCATTGTGGTGGGACCATGTATACTGTCTGCAGTCAGTGTGCATCCTTCTCCACACGTCCACCAGGCTATGGTTGCAGATCAACCGCTTCAGGATGCGTGCTGACGGCAAATGAGGCTCTATATGGTTCCGATCCAGACTCTCGTTTACCGTGCAATTGAAATCACCCCCCAGAAATAAATAATCTGTGACATTAATATTTTTCATTTTCTCATTTACAATATCAAAAAATTTTACCCTGTCAGCTCCTACATTAGGAGCATAAATATTTAAAACAACGATTGTAAAAAGGTCAAATTTTGCTGTTACAGCCAAAGCTCTTCCTTTAACAAAGGATTCAACCTTCACCGAGTTTGGTGAAAAGGTCTCAGAAAATAAAACCCCCACTCCCGCACTTGCCGATGACCCATGATCGAAAAAAATTCTTCCTCTCCATTCTTTGTTCCACTCAACCTGATTTATATCATCGCTATGAGTTTCCTGTAAGAGGATCACATCCATACGTTTACATTTCAGTAACTCAAAAAGCACTGCTCTCTTTCTAGGATCTCTTGCCCCGTTTATGTTTAAAGAGCACACCTTAAAATTATTCATAGCAGCCATGATATGAAAAAACTGAAAGGTAATAAAAATAACCACCAGTAGGATTAGCTCACTTGTCATGATATTCATAAATTAATGCTGTTTTCTTATTTTTCCCAACAGTTTCTTCAGTCTATATATCTCTTGATTTGTCAAACTGGTCTTTTCCTTGTTTGCAATATGACATTTCACGGATCTACAAAAGGCTTTTACATCAGGGAAGAAAGTTTCAATATTCAACCCCTTCATATTCTTTGTTTCATTTAGAAAATTTTTAATTGCTGCAGCAGGGTACAATTTTTCCTTCCCATCTGAGGTATGACTTAGTGACACGTCACTTATGTCAGAAAAAACACTCTCACAGTCACTCTCATCTGACAGATCTTGATGCAGGCCAATCTGCCTACTGTTTTTTGCACCGCTTCTTGTTTCGACTGTTCGCTCAGTAGACACATTTCTTTTCTTTGAACTTTTTTTCTCAACAGAAGTAGGAACCTCTACCTCCATTTCTTCAGCTGTTTTTTTAAAGGTTCTGTTACTCTCTTCCTCACCACTTGGCTCACACTCACCCTCAACCTCCTCTTTTCCCCCAGCACTACTCTCCGACTTCTCCGCATCTTTAGTACTGGCTTCAGTTTCTCCCCCTGCTACCACACTACTCCTCTCCACTGATTCTCCAGCCACAGCTTCCTCCTCTCTTTCATACCGTTTTTCTGCCGTTCTTGGCTGGGTTTTTTCACACTCTGGCGCACTAGCTTCACCTATTGTTTTCCCTGAACTGTTGTTTTCACTAGTTTCGGTTGTAACACTGGATCCGGCCGCGTCAGAAGATGACTGTGGCGGCTCTCCTCTCCCTGCACTGCTTGTACTGCTCCAGGCGTTGCTAGGAGACGATGTTCCCCCCTTATTTGAGCCCGATTCTGTTCTTTTGGGACACATTTTTACAACATGACTTTCTTCCCCGCAACCGAAACATTTCATAGTAGAAGAGGAAGCGAACAAAATATAATCAAAATCATCAACTTTAACATGAAGTCTCAGATTGAGATCTTCACATTTATTTGCAAGAATCATGAAGACCTGACGCCTGTGTGAGACGACATGATTTAACAAAGGTGATTTGCATCCAGACAACACCTTCTTTATAGGGGAAACTATTTTCCCATGTCTAGAAAGCTCTCTCCTTAAAAAATCATCGCTGATGAAAGGAGGAACATTCGACAGGATGACCCACGTAGCTGGCTGTGCCAGCGGTACAACCTGTACAAATGACCCCCCCACCGTGATGCCCTCTTCAACTAGTTTGTTCGCAAGTTCCACCTTTGACACAAAAAGAACCACAGCCCCGTTCATCCGCGCTGCGGATTTCACGGAGCTGTGTCCTACAACCTCTCCCACCGCTAACGCGACTTCTTCCACGCTGCACGAAAAGCCGGTGTTTACTCTAACACCATGCTTCCTGGTGAGCGTGGCGAAGCCACCTGTACCAGCCATGGTGTCGGCGAAAATCGCCGCCCAGGCTGGCCCACTACCTCCTAACAATAACAAAAAAACACGTAAAACTTAAGCACAAACACGAAATCAAAAGACAAACATTAACTAGAAAAGTTTGGAAAAAAACAACACTCACTCAAGACGCTTTCTCTCTCCTTCCACTCCACTTCCGCTCAGAAGAAGAAGAAGAAGAAGAAGAAGAAGAAGAAGAAGAAGAAGAAGAAGAAGAAGAAGAAGAAGAAGAAGAAGAAGAAGAAGAAGAAGAAGAAGAAGAAGAAGAAGAAGAAGAAGAAGAAGAAGAAGAAGAAGAAGAAGAAGAAGAAGAAGAAGAAGAAGAAGAAGAAGAAGAAGAAGAAGAAGAAGAAGAAGAAGAAGAAGAAGAAGAAGAAGAAGAAGAAGAAGAAGAAGAAGAAGAAGAAGAAGAAGAAGAAGAAGAAGAAGAAGAAGAAGAAGAAGAAGAAGAAGAAGAAGAAGAAGAAGAAGAAGAAGAAGAAGACCCCTATGATGAATATGGCCGATGATCTCTTGCCCAGACGCAGGTCACCGGGGCCCCCCTCTGGAGCCAGGCCTGGAGGTGGTGCACGTTGGCGAGCGCCTGGTGCCCGGGCCTTTACCCATGGGGCACGGTCGGGCTCAGCCCGAAGAAGTAACGTGGGTCCCCCTTCCCATGAACTCACCACTTGTAGTAGGGGCCATAGGGGTCGGGTGCTGTGCAGGATGGGCGGCAGCCGAAAGGCAGAGACCTTGGCGGACCGATCCTTGGCTGTAGAAGCTCTTGGGACGTGGAACGTCACCTCTCTGGTGGAGAAGGAGCCGGAGCTGGTGTGCGAGGTTGAGAGGTTTCGACTGGACATCGTCAGGCTCGCATTGACGCACGGCTCTGGCTCTGGAACCCATCTCCTCGAGAGGAGTTGGACTCTCTTCCACTCTGGAGCTGCCCCCCTGAGTGGCGCCGAGCTGGGGTGGGCATACTCATTGCCCCCCATCTCGGCGAAGGTACATTGGGGCTTACACCGGTGAACAAGAGGGTAGCCTCCTTCTGTCAACGGGTGGGGGGACATGTCCTGACTGTTGTTTGCGCTTATGCCCCAAAAGGCAGATCAGATTACCCACCCTTTTTGAAGTCCTTGGAGGGGGTGCTGGAGAATGCTCTACCAAGGAACTACCTTGTTCTGCTGGCAGACTTCAACACTCACGTGGGCAATGACAGTGAGACCTGGATGGGTGTGGTTGGGCGGAATGGCCCCCCCGATCTGAACATTGAGGACATTGAGTCTGAGTGGGCCATGCTCGGGGCCTCCATTGTCGAGGCAGCTGACCGAAGCTGCGGCTGCAAGTTGGTCGGTGCCGGATGCAGCGGAAACCTTCGAACCCGCTGGTGGACACCGGCAGTAAGGGATGCTGTCCCGCTGAAGGAGTCCTATTGGATCCTTTTGGCCTGTGGGACCCCTGAAGCAGCTGATAGGTACCGGCGGGCCAGGCGGAGTGCGGTTCGGATGGTCACTGAGGCAAAAGCTCGGGCGTGGGAGGAGTTTGGTGAGGCCATGGAGAAAGACTTCCGTGCAGCTTCGAAGCGATTCTGGTCCACCAACCGGCATCTCAGTGGGGGGAGGCGGTCTGCCACCAACGCTGTTTACAGTGGGGATGGTGTGCTGCTGACCTCGATGCATGACGTTTTGGTTCGGTGGATAGAATACTTCAAAGACCTCCTCAATCCCACCGGCACTGCTTCCAATCTGGAAGCAGAGTCTGGGGACTTTGGGTCGGGCTCTCTAAACTCTGGTGCTGAGGTCACCGAGGTCGTTAAAAAGCTCCTCGGTGGCAAGGCTCCAGTAGTGGATGAGATTCCCCTGGAGTTTCTCAAGGCTCTTGATGTTGTAGGGCTGTGTTTGTTAACGCGGTTCTGCAATATTGCGTGGACATCGGGGGCTGTTCCCTTGGATTGGCAGACCGGGGTGGTGGTCCCCCTGTTTAAAAAGGGGGACCACAGAGCGTTTTCCCACTACAGGGGGATCACACTTCTGAGCCTCCCTGGTAAGGTCTATTCAAGGGGTCTGGAGAGGAGTGTCCGACAGATAGTCAAACCTTGGGTCCAGGAGGAACAATGCGGTTTTCATCCTGGCTGTGGAACACTGGACCAGCTCTACACCCTCAGCAGGGTCCTGGAGGGCGCGTGGGAGTTCGCCCAACCAGTCTACATGTGGACTCTGCCAAGGTTGCCCTTTGTCACCGATCCTGTTCATAACTTTTATGAACAGGATTTCTAGGCACGGCCAAGGTGTTGAGGGGATACGTTTCGGTGGCCTCAGGATCGGGTCTCTGCTTTTTGCAGATGATGTGGTCCTGTTGACTTCATCAGAACGTGATCTCAGGGATGAGGTCCTTCCCCAAGTGGGGGAGTTATAGTATCTGGGGGTCTTCTTCACGAATGAGGGAAAAATGGAGCGGGAGATCAATAGACGGATTGGTAGGGCATCTGCTGTTATGCGGGTGCTGTACTGGTCTGTCGTGCTGAAGAGAGAGTTGAGCCAAAAGGCGAAGCTCTCGATTTACCGGTCGATCTATGTTCCCACCCTCATCTATGGTCATGAACTCTGGGTGGTGACCGAAAGAACAAGATCACGGATACAAGCAGCTGAAATGAGTTTCCTCTGTAGAGTGTCTGGGCTCTCCCTTAGAGATAGGGTGAGAAACTCAGTCATCCAGAGGGGGCTCAGAGTAGAGCCGCTGCTCCTCCACATCGAGAGGAATCAGTTGAGGTGGCTCGGGCATTTGGTCAGGATGCCTCCTGGACGCCTCCCTGGTGTGGTGCTCTGGGCACGTCCCACCGCGAGTAGGCCCAGAGGAAGACCCAGGACACGCTGAAGGGACTATGTTTCTCAGCTGGCCTGGGAGCGCCTTGGGATTTCTCCCGAGGAGCTGGCCCAAGTGGCTGGGGAGAGGGAAGTCTAGGTCTTTTTGCTTAAGCTGCTGCCACCAAACCAACTCCGGATAAGCGGAAGAAGATGGATGGATGGATGGATGGATAATAACAGTAATTAGAAAGAAAGAAAGAAAGAAAGAAAGAAAGAAAGAAAGAAAGAAAGAAAGAAAGAAAGAAAGAAAGAAAGAAAGAAAGAAAGAAAGAAAGAAAGAAAGAAAGAAAGAAAGAAAGAAAGAGAAAAATTAGATACATAAAATAACTCAATAAAAAGCCAAGCTAAAAAGGTAGGTCTTGAGATCTTTTTAAAAACCTCAGCAGTTTCTGCGGCCCTGAGGTCCTCCGGCAGGCTGTTCCACTGACAAGGGCTGTAGTGGTAGAACAAGGCTTCACCATATGTCTTAGTTCTGACTTGTGGAACAACTAAAAAGCCAGTACCAAAGGACCTCAGGGACCTTGAGGGCTCATACTTTAAAAGAAATTTGAATAAATAAGATGGACGAAGACCAATAAGACATTTATAAACTAATAAAATAACCTTAAAATCGATCCTAAAACGCACAGGGAGCCAATGCAACGACTTTAAAACTGGTGTAATGTGTTCCCGTCCCCTGGTCCTCGTCAGCAAATGTGTCGCTGAGTTCTGTAGTAGTTGTAGATTTGAAATACTCTTTTTGGGAAAACCAGAGAGCTGCATTACAATAATCTAATCTATTGAAAATAAAAGCATGCATCAACTTTTCTGAGCTGGCAAGAGAGAGAAATGGGCGGAGTCTGACAATTTTTTAAAGGTGATAAAATCCTATTGGAATAAAATTTAGCTCAGAGTCAAAAAGGACGTCCAGATTTATTACACAATGAGAAGGTTTAATATTATGCAGACATTTTAGTTTCTAGAAGTGCAAATACAGTGAAGCAAATCAAGGCAAGTTGATTTATACAGCACTGGATTTTACTCAGGGGTATCAGAGTTAAGGGTCTGAGCACATCTCCATACCAAACTTTTCTGATTTGTATTTGTATTGTCAAAGAAAAACCATGTATCCGTTTCCTACCACTTCACAAATATGCAAAACTTTCTGTTCCACCAAAATATATTAGACTTTGTGGTTGTAGCTTGACAAAATGTCCAAAAGTTGAAAGGGTATAAATCATTTTATAAGGAACAATATGTTACAGATCTACATTTGTTACACTGTCTAATTCTTCAGCTCAACATCCTGCATTAAAGGATCCAAACTAGCTGTTCCTAAATATTAGTTTCCACCAACAGATAAATTAGATTAAATATAATTTACACATTTTTCATCTGTACATTTAAAACCCTACAGGCATAGAAGACAAGCAGAGGATTTTCCAAGAGAACATTTTAAAAGGTAGAAGCTTTAAAATTGATTGGGTTAGAGGCAAAGAGAGAAATGTGAATCCACTTTCGATAGACATGTTTTTCTGGGTTCTTCTACTGTTTCACAGAAGGTCATATTTAATGTGTGTAATTATTTTCAGGCAATTTTGATGCAGCTCACCTCCTGAATTGAAGTGCTTCAAGGTGAACCTACTCAGCATTTAAAACACTCCGTGTTAAAGCAACATCTCTAAAATATGATTTTTTTTAATGTCGTCTTTAGAATCTGACATCAGGGACATTTCCTTTTTCCTCTCCGGCAGCTGTAAATATTTCTTGAATAAACAAATGTCCAAGACGGCTTGACTGCTAAGCCATTGCATTGTGCACATACAATTTTATTCCAGCAGGATATAAACGCAGGTTTTATCTCTTGTCGATATGTTAATTTTCACGTTTGTTGAATAACACTGATATGATGAATCTTTCTCATACCATAAAAAAGCACCTCTCTGCAACTTGATTTGTCTTTGTTTGTCTGTGTCCAGCCATTTGTACACTGGGGTTTCCCTATCTTTAGAAGGGGAACAGGTGTCGACAATCTCCCCCTACTAAAGGTCGAGGGAGAAGGGAAAAGGGAGACATGTCTGTGCTTCCATGCTGTCATCAAAACTCTTGGCTGACACTCAAAACCGGCTATGTCAACGCTCAACAATCAGCCCTGAGGCTCTGTTTGACATGACGTGACATTTCAGGAATTGCACTGATTTCCTGAAAGCTAACCAATTCCAGCTCTCCTGGTGACACCCCGTCTGCTTGGAGCATGCATTAAATACACTCCGAAAGCATACAAAGGTTCAGGCTGAGTGTTTATGTACAGACTCATACATGCATGACACAGGGTAGTAATGCAGAATTGTTCCAATGGCAGTGTGGTACAGAATAAACATGACATGCATGTATCATAGATGACTGCTTTCAGCCTTCTCTGCATGCAGCTGTTGATGAAAATGTGAGGCCGGCTAAAGTAAACACTGTCACAGTAACCACTAAAATAGGTGTTTAAAGTCTCAAAGCTGTGGGTCAGGACCCCCTACTGTCGGTTGTGAAAAAGTAGGTGGTCATGAGAGGATATCTTAGAATCAGGTCAATTCTGCTTTTATTAGCTGAAATTGTTGCACGACATAACAATAGTCACAAATGTATAAAAATTTAGTGTTTGTGGTATTATCTGCTTCTTTAACTGCTTTTAAGGACCATTTTCATACAGTTTCAGCCACATCAATATAACAATAAACTGAAACTGAAAAATTAAAAAACTTAACCTTTAACTTGAGCAAACATATTAAGTGGGGACGAAATCCCTCATTGAGAAGTAGCTGTTTAAGATTAAATCACAATACATAAAAAATTAAATTCATGCAACTCATCTTATTTTTGTATTCACGCAACACATTTATGTTGCACACTGTTAACTATCAGAGAATGATGGTAAACACTGGCATCCTATGATTAGCACGTCTCCATAACAACCATTAGAGGCAATGAACATGATAGCTTAACTTTGACTTTAGTTTTTTATGAGTTCCGTGTTACACTTTATATGTTTTGAGTTATCCTTGTGTTTGATATTTAACAGTATTTGCTTGTGTTTAGTTTGTTTTCCAGTTTGCTGCATACTCAGTTGATGTCATTTCCCATGCAAGCCTCTGTTCACTACAGCTCCATGCTGTCCCTCACAGCTGTCGGCTATTATTATTATTCGCTCAACCTGTTTAGCTTTCCAGTATTCACCTCCCCTCCATTTCAACCTCCACATTTCAGTCAGTCTTTTCCAGGTCCTTCTGTTGTTTGCCCATTCTGTAACTTGTTGTCACTCTTTTCACTTCCTGTTCCTTGCTGTGGCTCCTCCTGTGCTCCGTATCAGTTTTGATCGGAGTTGAAATGCCTTTTATGTTCTAGCACCACAAAAAATAAACATGTGGAGTTTGTTGAGTATTAACGGGACTTAAACTAGAACCTTTAAACCTTGCAACCTCGGTGAGATTCTAATAATTCATACAGCAATCAATATGATAGAAAATTACAAGTGTTGATGTGCTTATTATTAGAGTTGGATGCTGGAAACAGGGAAAGGGGGAGGATGTAAAGGAGTAAGCGGTGTAAGCCTTTATGGATGCATAAGAGAGCATACGAATCAAACTTCCACAGGAGCAGTCACCCTGTGCGATTTTCCCAGAAATAACCTTACCCTGCTTGATATTTGTCGCAGGTTGTCTTTGGTTGTTGAAGCACTGCAGAGTTTGAAGCCAGCTTTAGTCAGAAGACACTAAGAAGGAGTTTTTTAGCAACAAACTCTCAAGTGTGTTTTGTGTGAAGCGAAGAATAAATTTGTGGAAAAGCTTCTTGAGCATTGTTAAGTATTCAAGAGGAGCTGTGGTACTATGTGCAAGAGCCAGTGCGCTAATAACTATGACACAAGTTATTTTTTTAAGTGTCAATTTTATCCATGCTTAATACATGTATTCATATTAAAGTCAGATAAAAAAAAAAAGTTAATATATTAAAGTAATCAAAAAATAAATTATTTTAAGGCCTTTTATATGCTTTTAGCAGAGGCGCATCTAGGGTCTCTGCTACTGCTAGGTTATACTTTGATGAGCTTTCTTTCAAAGCAACTGTTTTTAACAGGAAAAGAGTTTATGTTGGTTGTTAAGTTTATTTTTCTATTTTTGGGGGAGGCGATAATGAGCATTTTTTTCTGTTGTGGCTTGTCCAAAACACCCACAGAATGCAACAAATGAGCAACATGTGGGTGTTAAAAACTTGTGAACAGCTGGCGGATCACGGCAGGTCACTGTAGAGTACATAACACGCGACTGCAAATGTAAAGACGAAACAGGGCTAGATTTGCGTGAGTGCAATTATTTGTCTGCTGATGTGGGTAGGTGGTGGACAGGAGAAAAATGATGTTTGGACACGTGTTTGTGGAACTAAATTTGAACTTGCATGTGTGTATTTGCATGTGCATCTGTTGTGAGAGGAGCTGTTACACAATGCATGCTTTTTACATTCCTGCCTTCACCTGTCAGCACCAACAAAGGCCCTTTTCTCGGGCTTTGACGTGTGTGAATCTGCTGCTGGCCAGAGAAGATAGCTGTAGTGTAAAGAATGTGAGTGGGTGGACAATCTGAACAGTCCCCTTCCCTTCTCACCACCTTCATGTTCTCGCTTTCAGGATGAGGAGCACAAGGCTTAGAGCTCAGTTGAGAACATCACTGAAGAGTTGGTGGAGAAGTCTGTCTATTCCACACTGGCATGTTGTAAAAGTGACAAATGCATAATCCTTGTCAGTGAGTGAGCATCAGTGTGATGTATTACATGTGACAAAAAATTAGAGACTGGATTAATTAAATCTCTCTCTCTCTCTCTCTCTCTCTCTCTCTCTCTCTCTCAGTAACCCCAGTAAATCCAATCATAACCCCTTTTTCTGCAGTTAAAATGTCCTTCAATTTGACATTAGGTAATAGGAAAAACTATATATATATATATATATACATATATACAGTCACCTTTTTCTGTGAATTAAATGGTCAATGATTTAATTTTTTTTATTAAATCTAATTCTTCATTAGGTTAGTTTTTGCTGTTTGTCTGATTATTATTTGTTTGATTTATTTCTTTTGGCCAGTTGGCAAAAAAAGAGAAAAGTTAACTAATTATTTAGAATACATTCAAAACAAACAAACAGTGTAGGTTGAAGCAGTAAGGTACTTTTGAAGCAGTAAGGTACTTTTGTCAGTTTGCAATTTGGACAGTCTCCATTTAATATTTGTTTCAAATACTATAAACGAATAAACAACAAAACAACAGCAGTAAAAATGTTCTCCTCACTTCCATATGATGTTTTTCTTTATCAGTATTCTAAATTTCTGTGAGTTATCTGCAAAGCTTTTCTTTGTGTGTGTTGAATAAACAAATTTAGTGTGAACCAGATAAAGCTTGGGGACATTTGCTTTTATGCATACATATTGATCATCTTTTACTACTTGCTTTTTATAGTTCGATCATGGAGCCCGCAACACATTTGCTCTTCTATGATTACTGTTTATTACATTTGATTGTTAGATTGAAAGAAAGTTAATTTACATACATTTATTTTTATGTGTTTAAAAACTGAATAATTAAAATTGACATAATAAATTGTCAAAAAGGTTGGAAACCCGACTGGTCAAATCAGTAAATCTGTCATTTTTAATGAAGGCCCTATTCTGGTTTGTAATTTTCTTTTTTACTGTCTGACATCTGATTAAGATGTTTTTAGAATGTCTATTTGCATTAGGCTTCTTTATGGTAAATTCTTCCAAAATCGTTTCCATTTTTTGTTTGTTCATGCTTCCTGTACAAAGACTCTGCACTTTATGACCCAAATGTCACAAAAAGCGCTGCAAAGTGTACAATCTTTGCTTGAATCGTGCCACGGGATGTCAGGCATTGAATTATTCCTGCTGTGCCAGCTAACTGTTGACTGTTCTATTTGTGCTGCAAAACCAACATCATTAAGACTTGTCAGTGTAGGAGTTGAGGCACAAAGTGTGAAAAGTTCCCTTTTAAAAATGGCACCTGTCAGGGCAATTTAGAAACCTGGGGCACGAAAAAAAAAGCTGCATTCTAGTTTTATCACAATAAAACACATCTTACACACAGTTCTACTTTTAAATGTTTTGTTTTTTCGTGATTTTGTTAGAGTATAGTCATGTGTTGCTTTGGGATTTGTTCACTTCTCAATTGTTGCTTCTTTCATCCATTAACCTCAACTGCACAGAAAGAGACAGGTGGCAGCTGCTGCAGAGCAGGAATGAGCCCTGCAGAAAGATGAATATCCGAAGCTCCTAGAAATCTACTCAACAAAAATTCTGGCAAATGACACAGCTGCTGCAAAAGCTCTTGTGCATTTTTTATCTGATTTCACCCCACACTGACACAGAAACAAAAATCACACTGATGTAGATCACGGATGACAAACAGAAATGAAGAGTCCTCAAGGGCTTGCATATCTAAATCCATGCTTCCAGCAACTTCGATGAAATGTACAGAATTATATCACAAGTCTACAGCGCAGCGCTTTTTTTCTGTTTTTCTACACTTTTCATGAATCTATTAGACTTTTTTTTTCTTCGATCAAGCTGCCTCACAGGAAAAAAGCTACAGAGCAATCTACAGTATAAGTGAAATGTAGTTGTATGGGAGTGTTAAATCACACCCAACATGTGTTTGTGTGCCCCATATGGATTTTGTTCTGAATGGATGGCTACTATGGGTGGATGAAAGCTCACAATGTGCTTCTTCTATGGGACCAACTTGGGTTTACAGGATAAACCTCATTTCAACAAAGTCAGTTGGGCACCCTAAACATGTCCTTGAGGGGTCACAATGGATATTAAGAAAATAAATTTCAAAGACAATATGGAACCCATACAGGTACCACTTTTTATCCAGATTTGTGCTGCATGAAATAATTAAAAGCAAATAACATTGAGCTTTTATATAATCTGCATACATTCCCATGTGGGGCCCATTATCACCCATGCCCTATCAACGTGGCCCCCATATTTATATATTGGCAGATATGAGATGACTGTTCAAACAGAACACTCCAGCAAACATGAATATACTGCTATTGGTAGAGTAATTAATCCAGACAAATAACATAGAGAAATTGGGAAACCTGCAAACAATCTCACCTGAGGCCCATTTTTCACCTCATATCCTATTAGCTCCATATGTGAATGTTAGCTTTGATACGATGCCAAAATGGGGAAAAGTGTCTTTTTAAAGAAAACCCCTCTGCAAATAGGTACTCACTGCAAAACAGCAAAGTGCAGATGTAGTCAGATTACCTTTCATAGTACATTGATTGCTACTGAGCAAGGATTTCCCCATGTAAGTGGTAGCTGGTGTAAGATGGCCATATAGGGAAAACTGTTTTTTTACAAACATAGCTTCTCAGGAAACATGAATTCACGGCACAGGCCAAAGTATCAATATAAGAAATATAACTAACACGGGGCAATTATGTAACCTGCACCAAAACCCATCTGGGGGACACTTTAAGACAAGTTCCTACTCATATAGGTCCCATGTGTAAATGTTTACCTTGATAACATACAAACAAGGTAAAAACTGAATATCCAAACAAGACCACTCAGCAAATATAGATTCACTATGAAAAGGCAACAAACACATTCCCATTTCTTATGCTTTGGGCTCCATATGTATTTCTTAGCTGTCTGGATAGGGGTAACTGGCTGTTCAGACAGAACCCATCTGTGGCAAAAAACACTCAAAACAAAAAGACAATTGTCAGATAATTTTCTAACTATTTGGGTCGCATATGTAAATGTTGCCTGGAACAAGATCCCTACATGGGAAAAAACGTATGTTCAAGCATAAGCCTTAATTGCAAACATGGTTTCACTGTGAAAAGGCAAAGTTTATCAAGTCCAAAGCTAAAAAAATTTTCCATGTAATCTTTTTTGGGGGGCAGGAATATTCACAAATCTTAATCCCATTTCCCACACATAAATATCAGTTCAAAATGAATGATTAATTAGATCATGTTTATCTTGTAGATGTTTTTTTGTTTTTTTATCAGATGAGACAAGTTTTTCCAAGTTTATGAAATGAAATACTCTGAGGCCTCTGCTGTGCTCTCAAAGCTAGTCTCCATGCTCGGGGTCTGCATACTCGACCCTCCTCTAGTGTCCTTCAGCAGAGGTAAGAATGTATCGCTGTGACAGGAGCTCATGGAAGAGTCCCAAACCCGGGCACCGCAAACATGTTCATGGTGCTCGGGTACGGCCCTTAGTTCGCCTTCACTGGAGCGCAGCGCCATCAGTTCAATCTCATGCTTGGCTGCAGTGTCCAGCACCTGTTGCTTGTTGTAAAACAGCACAAAGTTGTTGATGATAGGGTGTATGGGCAGCGCTATGGCGATGACCCCGCACAGAAAACTGATGGCCGCGTTACACCGACCTAAAGTGGTCTTAGGATACACGTCCCCGTACCCCACAGTGGTCATGGTGATCACAGCCCACCAGAACGACTGCGGGATGCTGGTAAACAGTGTGTCTGGGTGGCTCTGCTCCATGGTGTAGCCCAGCGCTGAGAAAAGGAAGACTCCCACCCCCATGTACATCAGCAGCAGTCCGAGCTCTTTTAGGCTGCTCTTAAGTGCAGCTGTGAGCGTCTGAAGTCCTGATGAATGGCGCGCCAGCTTGAAAATGCGCGCAATGCGCATTATGCGCAAAGCCTGCACCGCCTGCTGCACGTTGGCCAGCTCCATCACTCCCGCGCCGAAGGAGGTCAAAATCAGCACCACAAAGAAGGGCGTGATCGCCATGAAGTCGATTATGTTCATGAAGGACAGGACAAATTTGATCTTGTTTGGAGAGGAGATCAGACGCAGGAGGTATTCGATGGTGAACCAGCCGATGCACACCGTCTCGATGACCTCCAGAGTGGGGTGCTCAGTGAGGTTGCCTTCTGAGTCCTCCACCTGAAGCTCTGGGATTGTCCCGACGCACATTACCACAGAGGAGATGAGGATGAAGATGAAGGAAAGAATGGCAATGACGTGGGCAGGCACTGATGACTCCGGCTTCTCCATCAGCCTCCAGAGGGACGCCTGGAAGCGCTGACAGCCTCCTGCAGACGGATCTCCCTCTCTGTCCACCAAGATAGTTCTCACTCTCTCTGCGATCTCTGCAAGTTCATCCTGAACCTCTTTAAGGTGGCTTTTACAGCATTCATCCAGAAAATCAGCGCCAATTTTCCAGAAGTCCATCTCTTTCATGAAACAAATCGGGCAGATGCCCCTTTTCATGTGTATCTCTCCATAATAATACAGCTCAACTATACACTTAAATGCTTCAGGGTCCCTGTCAAAATAAAATTCCCCAGTGTCTGGGTCATAATCGTCACACAATGAAGATATCTCTTCGGGAGACTTCAGAGAAGCGTCCACCAGCTCTGCCAGCCGAGTCTCCGGGTAACGATTCAACACGTCGCCATACAACACCTGTTTCACCCCGCCGATGTTCACCACGATCTCCGCCTCTTCACTCGCTTCAGAGCCGTTGCAGTCCGCATACCGAGTCCTTTGGATTCCCCACATTATTCCGAAGAACCCCTGCTCCAAAACTTAATTCGATTTCCACAGAAATGTCACCAGGCGCACTGGCGCGCAGTCTGTGTAGCGGCTAAAATTCTCCAAAATATATATTTTTGTGTAATAAAATGGGAAATCTGTTTTCTTAGACCTGACTGCAGCATGAAGTCCTCTCAGTTCCATGCAGCCTTGTTTGGCAGTGAACAGTGCGCCTGTGCGCGCTGGAAAAGTTGGCATTGAAGTGCGACTATTATCAAATTAGAGCTGATGTAACCCAAACTTCCTGTCATAATTTCAAAATAAACCACTCATTAGGTAATAAGGGTGGGTTTCAAATTAAGACTTAATTTACACGAGTGTGGATTTCTGTGGAGCCAGTATTTCACCACTTAAAGAAGAAAAATAGCACATGGAGTAATAATTGTCACAATAAGTACGATATGCAAAGATTCATTGTTATTGTTTATAATTACATGGTCATCATTTTTACTTTTAAAGTTAAAATTTTTCTTTAAATCAATGTTCTTTAGTTCATCTTCTAGTGACTTGGAGCCTCAAACCTCAAGGACAAAAAATTTGGAAGATGAGGGCTGGAGATCTCACTGATCTATCGTCATCTAAACAATAAGACAAGAGCAACAGCTTGTCTTCATCAGAGTTCAAGTGAGCACAATAATACGGTTTGAAACTATATACAAGCAACCTGAAATGGAATGAAAATGATACATTACATTCCCAATTTTAGAGGGATTCATCAATATGAGATTTAAGGACCAAATTTTTAGATTTACTGTTACAACGTGGATTTTGAAAGCCAAAAGTTAAACGGAAAAACTCCTAATTTTTAAATAAAACATTACAGTTATGAGATTCAAAGTCTTAGTTATGAAATTGAGTCAAAGCCGAGTTGTAGCATTAATGTCAAAATGATGACTAGGCCTATGTATCTCAAGATTTTGACTTTTGCATCTCAAAGTTGGCACTTTTAGCACTGAAAGTATAAGTTTATATCCCAGAATTTTGAACGGTTCTCAACATTTGACTTCAGTAGTCGATATATTCCTTCACGCTTATTTTTAAGACTTATTTATCAACTTCCGGTTGTGACATCGGATTGCTGCGTGCTTTGCTATTTACAGTCTGAACGCAGCGCAATGCAGCCAGATCGCAATTCTCTGCGCTTCACGGTGAGCATTATGAAGTATAGATTTGACGAAATTACAGGTGAGAACTGCTGCAGGTTTCCATCGCAACATGGGATCAACCTGTTGAGAATAAATGGCAATAAGGCTTCCTCTGTCAACACAAAATCAGAATGCAGATTCTGTCATTCACACTTTATTCATCATCATGAAACTCAAACTGAATGCTTCTCAGAAATAACTTGAACAACATATTTTTGAGTTTAACACTTTTTTACAGAGTTGGTATTTAGTATATTTTTACAGAAATCCAGCAATCCAAACTAGTCAGTCATTTAGGGCTTTGATGATAATAATGATCTGATAGGTGATCTGATTAAAAATAAATTAAGTAATTTATGAGGAACAAGAACGTCTTAGTAATAAAAATGTGACCAATAGCTGTCTTAGATTATTTATTTACATTTACCCAATATTATGTTTTACAGATTAGCTTGTTTTAATATTTTTATACACACACAATTCTGCCACAGTCTAAGATGTATATTAAGTATAGGACTTTGTCTCCATCTAGTGGCCATATCTTCACAATGCAGCTCACTTTTGCTGCTCTACACTCCTTCCTTCTATCCATTGAGAACTGAAAAACCTTTGCAAGGAAACCAGAACAGACAATAAATTCGGATATAATACAGGTGACGCTAAATAAATTAATAGATGACTCCAATGGAGTTCTATGAAATAATTTTCTGTTCTAACTATTCAAAGGTAGAAGTAACTTTTTTGTCTCAATAAAATAAAATATAACTTATAGCCTTAAAGGGGTTGTTTTTACTGCCGTCCTTTTGCTTACGTGTACTTTCTTAAGTATTTCAAGGGTATGTTTTTGCATTACTACTGTGCTTTCTTATGGGTTTATGGAATATTATTGTTTTGCCTTCAGTTTGCTAAACCTTTTGCCCACTACACATTTTTACACACATTATTGTTTTATCATATTATTTTTCTCTTTGTTATTGTGCTTTAAATTGAGTTGAAAATATTATTTTACTAATTATTTTCATTTAAGATATATTGTGTTGTCTTTTGCCAAAAGTCATCACAATAATCAATTGAAATGTGTCCATTATAGTGTCACTTGCAAAAATGTTCATACTCCTTTAATTATTTTTTCCCCATGACGCAACAAAATATTTATTTTATTGGGAGGGTATGTGATGGACCAACATAAAGCAGTGCTTAATTGTGAAGCGCAGGAGGATTCACTGCTTTCACACACTTTTAGTAAGTAATCTGGAAATTGGGGCATGTATAGGCTACTTTTCCTCCACACAGCGTTTTGCATGCCTGCCGAAAAGTTGACTGTCTCTGACCAGAAACACCTTCTTCCCAAAACTTGCTGTCTCCTCTGTCTGCCTTGGTCTTCAGGATGTTCACAAATGATATCTGAAATAAACTGGTTCCATTTAGGCCTATACAGAGGACCAGAGGTGGATTAGATTTGGTAAATCAGAGACTTTTTGAATTAGTTTACAGGGTTGTATTTAGTGGTCAGATTAAAATGAAATGAATACAAACAAACATGTACATTTAATTTAACATTGTATGTGTTGTGATTTTTTTTTCCACTTCACATGTATGCTCTACCTTAGTCTATCACTTTAAATCCAGACACCAAACACTGACGATTAGGAGTTTTGATATACAAAATGGACAAAACTTCAAGGAGTATAGGCTACATATTTTTGTCCTAACTGGATTTTCTGCTGTTAAAGTTATAAATAAATTTGGTTTGACACAAATTCACACACCCTATTTGATGAGTCAGCCTTGTCATATCTAACACATCCTGGTGCAGCAAGTGTGTCGCTTCCATCCTCCTTTTTTTTATGATGTTTTAAACCAACTACACGGCGTACGCTGATTGGTCCAATCTCACAGTCACAGTCTACGGACCAATCACCATGGGCCACGGTGAGGTTTGTTTCGCTATACGATGTACTTTTGTGGGAGAGCGAGCAGCGGCGATAGTCTGTGTGTTTATTTCAACGGAGGGGACTAGCTGAGAGAAATTATAACCATGAGGCCGTTTTTACTCGGTGAGTTATAAGCTAGATCATGTTTTATATCATTATGCTGTATAAGTAATGTGGAGGATTTAATGGTACGAGTATTTTAGTACGTTTTAGTTACTATTGTTAGCTTGCAGGGCTAAGTTTTGGTGCAGGAGTAGGCCTTCTATCGTTTTGTTTTATCTAATAAATAAACGATTTAGCTCTAAATAAATAGGCTTTCGCTGTCCTCTAGCTGCCTTCTATGTTCAGTGTTGTGTTTTTTTTCCATTGAGCATAATTACTCGTCCATCGCTGAGAGACGTCTTCTGGTTGCTCACCTTGTTTTCAGGAGTGCTGGGCTGCTCGCTGGTCCTGTCTGTCCATGCCATGTACTCCTCCAGCGATGATGTTATCGAGCTCACACCGTCCAACTTCAACCGGGAGGTGATTCAGAGTGACAGTCTGTGGCTGGTGGAGTTCTATGCTCCCTGGTGAGTCCATGCACTGATAACGATGGTTGTTAAGCAGTAATAATTGAATAAGAAAGGATTTGTGGTTGAGTGAAAGTCGCCTGGTTGAGGCATTCCCCTCCCTTTAAAGCCTAACATCTCTATCACAAAAACAAAAGAAATCTTGTATGCAAAATCTGGCTGCTTAGAAACATGTGGGTGAACAAGATGTTCACCCAAATGTTTTCATGTTTTCATCTGAAAAATTGATAAAATGCCATGTTCGGTTTTGAAAGCAACATTTCTGAGCTAATTTTTGTCCTTCATTTTGCATTGAATCCTTTGCAAAGTTTTGACCCACACAATTACCTGATTTAAACTTTTTTATGAGGGATATTTCCTGAAAACAATCATATCAGTGTTTAGAATAAGCTGGTCAATCCAATTTTGTAAGTCGCATGCAATTAGTCCTTTTTGTATTGCCAACAAAGCGCGGTCGTTGCTGTAAGAAATGGCATAGGCTAATCATTTTATTTTAATTCATTTTGTATCCATATGCTGCAATTGGGGTTTAGTATTTGTATTACATGTAGAGATAAATGATGATAAAAATTTGTATAATCATATCCAGTTACAATGTGTTTCCACTTTATTTTGGTTCTGATCCCCCGTTTGGGTCAGCATACTTCTACAAGATGACAGATTATAACCTTCAATATAAACAAATACTGAGGAATATTCAGATTTTACGGTATTTGCACTACCAGTAACTGATCAGAGATCAAGGGAAAATTGGCCAGTTTCTTTGAAGTCTGACCTCCTGATTCAGATACACAACCTCAGTTTTTTCCCCACTTCTTTGTTTTTGACTATAACGGATACAAATAAAAACATTTCCTACAGAGAGTTCTCAGTTTTGCTGCATTTAATGAATAGAAAAAGAATAGACAGAGTTTTCCATATTTGACCTACCATTAAGCTATTAGAACCTTTCCTGGAAACATTGTCTGAATCTAATATGTTGCTGACTGCTTTGTGTCTCCCTAATGTTATTCGTAATAAAGTAGCAGAAATATATGGTCATTTGGTAAATCATTTGTATTTTCTTCCATTTTGTTTCCCCCTCACAGGTGTGGTCACTGTCAAAGTCTCGCTCCAGAGTGGAAGAAAGCCGCAACAGCCCTCAAGGTAATCAAAGCCAAGCCGTCACACATCATGCTGGGGGAATTCATTGATTATCCAAAGCTTCAAAACTGGCAAGCCTGCATAAATAGTCTCACACACACCTTGTGAAAGGAAAGGTTTTATTAAGGGGCAAAAACACAGACATAAAACTCAGCTTGCTGCTTTATCACTGCATTGTAGAAAAATCCTGCAAGTAGATTTGGATGAGGGGCTTTTGTTTGACCCGCAGACGATGAAACTTTTTTTTGCTTTGCATCGACCAAATATAGTCAAAGTAATTGGAACTAAAACACCGCGCCTGCAGTGACTGTGTTCATTTTTCAGGGTATTGTGAAGGTTGGAGCCGTAGATGCTGACCAGCACAACTCCCTGGGGGGCCAATATGGCGTCAGAGGGTTCCCCACCATCAAGATCTTTGGAGCAAATAAGAATAAACCAGAGGAGTACCAAGGTGAGTATTAGGAATCTATTTTTATTTGCTTTAAATATAATTGAATTGTCTGTGGCTGAGGTAATATGCCACAAGTTTGTTTACTGGTGTTATGTAATGCAGCGTTGCAATGAATAAACCTCGTCTTTCATACCACTAGGGGGACGCAGTAGTCAGGCGATTGTTGATGGAGCAATGAATGCTTTGCGAACACTTGTCAAAGAGAGGTTGAGTGGAAAGACTGGTGGCTCTAGCTATAACAAGCAGGTAAATTAACCACTGGAACTCCTAAACCTGTTTGAAGATCTTCACTTAACTAATGAAAGTGATGGATATGAACGGTTTTTCATTTAACTTTTCACTGCCTTCCAGCAAAGTACCGGTGGCAGCAAGAAAGATGTGGTGGAGCTCACTGATGACAACTTTGATAAAACTGTGCTGAACAGTGACGACGTGTGGCTGGTAGAGTTTTTTGCCCCTTGGTGTGGACACTGCAAGAAGTAAGTTTTTGTAGTCAATAGTCTATTCTCCTCTGAAAGGAACACGATAAACCCTCTTACCTAATCAACCTGTTGACCATAAATGGCTCAGATTAAAAATTCTTGTCATGGCAGAACAAATCTATCTCCAGCAGTCATTGGGATAGAGGCGGGGTACGCCCTGGAAAGGTCGCCAGTCCATCGCAGACATTTTTATTATATAAATGTTAAATTATGGCCCATATAATCATGGGAAAGTCTACTGACTTTTCAGTTTTCCAGTTTACATCCTCCCCAAAGTGAGCATCTATAAAAGGTCCTTACTGAAAATGCTGGCTGCCCAGTGTGCTATTCCAAGTACTTCAATGGAACGTTTGGTGGAAGGAAAAATAGGGTAGAAAGAAGCACACTGGGGATAACTGCAGCCTTTAAAGGGGAAATATTATGCAAATATAACTTTTTACATTCTTTTGTGTTGCCATTTGGGTCTCTGCTACCTCTATAAACATTCCAAAGATGTATAAAAACCATCCATCTATATTTTTTTTTTTACATATTTTTGCTGTCAAGTCTTGTGCTTTTACAAACCATTTGAAAAAGTGCCCTATTGTGACGTCACAATAAGCAGGATTTGCATTTAACTGGCCCTCACCTGTCAAACCCCACCCACCAATTCCTTGCCATTCTCATGTGTGGCATCCTAGTAACAAGATGGGTGGGTGTGGCCTGCAACTGCCAATTTGCATAAAAGTGACAGATTCCTCTAAACGGCTCATAGTGAAAGGGACTGAAATTGTCAAGAATTGAGCTGGTGAGATTGTTTTAGGAGTGGTTTTTGTGCAAAGAACTTCATTAACATGTTTTGTATAGACCACAGACCTATTATAACTTAAAAGAGGCATATGTGCCTTTTTAAAGGATTATAAAACATTTACCAGTTGGACTCAATACTTGATTACACCATGGCCATGATGTCTGTGTGCTTGATTGGCCAGCTAACTTATCTGACCTAAAGCTGAAACGGCAGACCAAGAAATGAAATGCACACAAACTGAATGTCTCTACTAATGCGCCCTGAGGTTCCTTGACACCCAGCTGAACCACAGGATGATGCCTTCAATGCCACACTGCACCTATTAATGCAAAAGGAGACCTGAACTTTTGAGTGCAGTAAATGGATGTGATTTTTCACCAGAAAAATGTCTGTTCTTTTTATTTCATTGTTTAACATTGGTATTTTCTTTAAAAAATGTCTGTATTTTTATTAGCTGTAAACTATAATCAAAATTAATTTGTAATAAAACATTTTGTAACACAATTTAGTTTTTGCATAAAAGAAAAAAAGTTTGGGTGTCCTTTTTTTGTTTGTTTTTGTAACGGTCACTCTGTCCTCCTCCTCAGCCTGGAGCCTGAGTGGGCAGCTGCAGCCACGGCTGTCAAGGAGCAAACCAAGGGCAAAGTTCGCCTTGGGGCTATGGACGCTACAGTACATCAGGTTGTTTCTGGTCGCTATGGGGTGAGTAATAACTGAATGTTATATCCTCAGTCATTTTAGATGCCACCTTCCTCAAAACTCAACATTAGGGTGTGCATGCTCTGCCCAGGCATCTCATTTCTAGTGGTTTTAGCTCTGTATGCAGGGCTTTGGTTTGTTTGAAAACATTCAATGTTGTTGTTTAAGTAACTTACTTTGTGAAGGAACAGTTACTTGGTTTGCATCCTTTCTCCAAAGTTGGATGCTGAGTCAAAGTCGAGAATAGAAATCCTAATAAGGCTGCTTAATGATTGATTGCATGAGGTTCACATATGGTTCACATCTATAGTTAATAGCTGTATTTTCCAACAGGATGATCAGAGAGGAGACTGTACTGATGTCCTAAAATTTTCTGCTTTAAATATTTCAGCATCTAAAATAAGTGGACCTAAAGATTAATGTTTGGCTTCGCCAGAAGTATATCTTTAGTGGCTGAAATGGTGAAGTCCATAGTAGGTTATGGGTGATATGGTGTAATAGTAAAGAAAGAAAACTCTGAAGAAAATGTCTCCTGACTTTTGTATAAATAAAAAAAAAGAGGAACAATTCTGCCAGATTAGTTTGTTGGTTATTAAAAGCAAATTGTCCTCTTTTAATAAAGAAAAACCTGTTAAGATATTTAACCAAAAAATGCATGTTTTTACTTTTGATTAGTGTTATATTTGGTAATTTAAACCTCCAAACTAAATTCCCCAACAGTTCCATCACTGGTATGTTTTAAGCATAAATTAAGTAATGTCGTCATAAAATGAATATGACTCTGAAGTTGTTTTTCTCGAGCATAAATAATCTTGTTTCTTTTTATTTTCACATCCGACTGCTGAAACTGATATAAAAGGAATGCTTTTGTACGTTTAGATCCGTGGATTTCCCACAATCAAAATTTTCCGGAAAGGGGAGGAGCCTGAGGACTACCAGGGAGGCCGCACCCGTGGGGACATCATTGAGAAGGCCATGGATCTGTTCTCTGACAATGCTCCTGCTCCTGAACTGTTGGAGGTCAGAATAATCATCTATAGTGTACAAATCAGTATTATGTCTTTATTTTATTCCTGAATGATTTTTGGTTACTCCAACAGTTGCTCCAATCAGACCATTTTTATGCACATCCATGAATTCTGTTAATCTATTTATCCATTTGGCTGTTTATCCATCAAGCCATCAGTCTGTCTGTCAGTCTGTGAATCTGTCCATTGTTCAACCAGCCTATCCAACTGTCCCATCCGACAGTCTCTTTATACATCAGTTCATCAATCTGCCCATTTGTTTGCCTGTCCATCTGTAAATCAGTTTGTCCATCCAACCTATTTACACTTCCATCCCTCTGTACATCATTCGATCTGTGCATCCAGCAGTCCATCCACCTCCGCTCTGTCTCTAGCTTTATATTTAAAACATGGGTGCTGTAGAACTATTCTGTGTGTATTTTATAAATGGGCCAAAAATAAATTTGAAAATGTGTAAAATCACTTTTCTTATTTAAAAAAAGTGTAGGAGGCCTATCTGATGTATTAATTTGCCCATTTCAGATCCTTAATAAAGATGTCTTGGAGAAGACCTGTGAAGACAGTCAGCTCTGCATAATTGCTGTCCTCCCACACATCCTGGATACAGGTACCACCACAGAGCTTGTTGAAATTTTATGTCTCAATAAATCAAAAGTAAAAAAACATATTTTAGTCAAACATTTTTTTGCCTTGTTCCTAAACAGGCGCATCCGGTAGAAATGGCTATCTTGATGTGATGAAGACGATGGCAGAAAAGTATAAGAAGAAGCTGTGGGGGTGAGGACTCGTGTTATGGAATAATATTTCATGTTGATCAAAGTTATACAGCTGTCTGATCTTTCTTTTTTTCTTTTTTCCAGCTGGCTCTGGACTGAGGCCGGGGCTCAGTTGGAGTTGGAGGCCGCTCTAGGAATTGGAGGATTCGGCTATCCTGCCATGGCCGCCATCAACTCACGCAAGATGAAATTTGCTCTCCTCAGGGGCTCCTTCAGTGAGACTGGCATTCATGAGTTCCTCAGGTAGAGGGCGCAGTTTGCCTGCCTTTTTTTTTTTTCTTTAACTAGGAAACAAAATTCTGACTGGTTTGAAGAACTTGTGTTGCGGATGTTTTCAGGGAGCTTTCCGTGGGCCGAGGCTCCACTGCCACACTGGGAGGCGGAGTCATGCCAAAGATCAACTCTGTAGAAGCCTGGGATGGAAAAGATGGACAGGTGGGTGTGGGTGCATCAGCTTTCTAATTCGAGTTAGTGGTTTTCTGAAGAAGGAAAAACTATAAAGCTGAGAGATTTTAAAATTAACAAACTTATAACTTTAGTATCCTAACAGAAAATAAAGTCTGTTTCATTTAGCAACATTAGTTAAATCGGGTCTTTTTGAAATCCAGAGTTGGGTAGGGTACCCAAAAACTGCTGGTGCCCATCTCCAGCAGTCTCTGGGAGAGAGGCGGGGCACACCCATGACAGGTCGCCAGTCCTGTCCAGTGTTTGCTTTTCATTCAGTGAATTTACTCAGTGGGTAGAGCATCCATAAATTTGACTGAAGAGTACCCATCCATCCATCTTCTGCTTATCCGGGGTCGGGTTGTGGGGGCAGCAGCTTAAGCAGAGAGACCCAGACTTCCCTCTCCCCAGCCACTTGGGCAAGCTCCTCAGGAGGAATCCCAAAGCGTTCCCAGAAGCACCCGAGAAACATAGTCCCTCCAGTGTGTCCTGGGCTTCCCCTTGGCCTCCTCCCGGTGGGACGTGCCTGGAACACCTCACCAGGGAGGCGTCCAGGAAGCATCCTGACCAGATGCCCGAGCCACCACAACTGACTCCTCTCGATGTGGAGAACCAGCGGCTCTACTATGAGCCCCCTCTGGATGACTGAGCTTCTCACCCTGTCTCTAAGGGAGAGCCCAGACACCCTGCGGAGGAAACTTATTTCAGCTGCTTGTCTCCGTGATCTCGTTCTTTCAGTCACTACCCAGAGCGCGTGACCATAGATGAGGATGGGAACGTAAATCGAAAGCCTCGCCTTTCGGCTCAGCTGTTTCTTCACCCCGACAGACCAGTACAGCGCCGGTATCACTGGAGACGCCTTACCAATCCGCCTAACTATCTCCCGCTGCATTTTTCCCTCATTCGTGAACAAGACCCCCAGATACTTAAACTCCTCCTCTTGGGGAAGGTCCTCGTCCCCAACCACCACCGGCTCAAGACCATGGTCTCAGATTTGGAGGTACTGATTCTTATCCAAGCCGCTTCACACTCTGCTGCAAACCACTCCAGCGAAAGCTGTAGATCATGTTCCGATGAAGCCAACAGGACCACATCATCTGCAAAAAGCAGAGACCCGATCCTGAGGCCACCGAAACGAATCACCTTGGCTCCGCTTATAAATCCTGTCCAAAAGCTATCATAAAAGTTTCATAGACTGGGTGACAAAGGGCAACCTTGCCGGAGTCTAACTCTTACTGGAAATGAGCTCGACTTATTGCCGGAGTTGCGAACCAAGCTCTGACACCGGTTGTATAGGGACCTAACAGCCCGTATCCCTTGGGTTGCACAACTTTAAATTATGTATGTAAATCTTTAAGTTTTTTGTGGTTCTATTTCTATAGTAATTCTTTTAATAGCTCTTGCTAAATATATGGAAAAAATGGATTTAAAATTCTATGAAGAAGAAAAAGTGAAGTTAAGCTGTAAAAATGATCCCATCCATCTCTGCTGTCTGGCTTCCCTCTGCGGACAAGGTGGAACGCCAGGTAATACTTTGAGGAACATGACACCTTAAAAGACTGTGCATATTAAAGTCTCTCACACTAAATGGACTAGAAGACTTGTGGTTAAAAAAATTCAATCACAATATAGCTGAATCCAGATCTGAACCATGGTCCATCATTTGGGGATCTCTTTTATAAAGCATCAAAATTTTTATAACATTCCTTCCTTTGTTTCTCCCTGTCATGTTCAGCTTCCGGTGGAGGAGGACTACGACCTCAGTGATGTAGACCTGGACGAGGACTTTGGGAAGGAGGAGTTATGAGTAAAATCGAAAGGATCAGACGCAGACTGATTTGGGTTTGGTCTTGTCTGGTCCTGTGTCCCCTGCCTTCCCCTTCTTGTGGACAAATGGAAGGCCACATCGGCCAGTTACTGAAATACTCCAGAAAAGGCGCATGAGAGACATCTGCAGTTTTTCACACCATCTTATCTGTCACGCAGGAGGGAGGGGAGTGTGTGTGCTTGTTTGTCCCTGAGGTGAACTCATTTTCACAAACCTGCTGAATGTTTGAGGCTGAATATTTATAAAGCTGCCGCCAGCTGAAGAGAGGAGGGGTGAGGTTCATTTAAGTCTTTTTCAAACATTACTCCCTCTCCCCTCTTCAGCCGCCTTAAAGCACCTATTTTAAGATGTGAAATTGTAAAAGGTGACACTTCAACCTGATTTAACTCGTTTTCCCTTTTCAAAAAAAACGGTGAATGAGACTCCGGGTGGAATTGTGTCATCTCTGTCCAGGACAAGAGGGGGAATCTGTGGGACTTGTGTAGATTTTCTTACACGACTTTATTTCAATTGTGTGAAAACAAAATGACATTTTTGTTACAAAAATAAAAAGGAATAAAAACAAGGCATACAGAGCTTATTCAATAAGACTCTTTAAGCTTGTGTTGATATTCTAAACCACAAATTCTACGGCATTTAATTAGTTTCCTTTTAATTGTAACATAATAGGAGCTGTAGCACTTTAAGCTATGAATCCAGTCAATATAAACTTATGGCACTTTATTTAACCAAAACAGCTAAAGGGGAATACGTTTTGGCAAAAGCACAAATACTTTTAACTAAAACGGCTCCAAAGAGACGACAGTTGAAAGAGGTTCACATCAATGTAAACAAGAGTGTTAGCTGAAGGAAGGGGGGAGTTAAGGAACAGTATAAAGCTGGATTTATGTTGGTATCTTCATGCAGCAGAGTAGGTTTCTCTGTGTCCTCAAAATTGACGGGAGGTTCCCTGATCCGACTGCAGCAGTCTGACGATGGACGGGTCGCTTTTTGCACCTTTAATGAACTCCTCCAAAGATAATCTACCTGCAGAGCACAAACCGTAATGGCGCGTGATGTGAGTCATCCAACCACCAAGAACGAGCATCTGATCTTTTCAGTGTCAGGGGTTGGTGTAGCAACATAATCACTCCTGCCCCAGTTAATACTTGTAAAATCCACAACATTTTTTAACGATCAAGTAACATTTACTCACAGGTGGTGTCGCTGTGATTTTTTTTTTTTTGTGACATAAATTCTTAATAATCAATTTAAAAATATAGGCTATTTAACACAAGGACATCTCATTTCAGGTTTCAATGAATATCAAAAACTGTTAAAACATAAAACATGTTTTTGTTTTGTCATATGGGGAGAAATTGGGGAGGGTGGGGGGAGATGTTAACCAATTGTTTACTGTATAGACAGGGAAGAACTTGTTGGTAAAGCCTTCAGTCAGCATAAGATAACAAATGACAGGGTAAATTATAAGAAGTTTATTCACCATTGTTTGAATCCCTGCTGCTAATACCTTTTGTTTATCCCTTTTTTTGCCAAAAGGACAGCTTTTCTCATAACGTTTTACAAGGTTTAGGTTTCATGAACAATGACCCTTTGTCCTTACAAAATCTCTCTAGGCACTAATCTTAAGCTGTAGACTTACAAAAAAAAACAGTGGAAGAGGCTCCTGACCCCATTACTGGTTGAGAATACAAGCATTTCTACAAACTAATTTAAACAGGAATCCAATGAGAAGCCAACCAGCATCACCAGTACTAGTTTTTATTGTCTTCTGACACCTTGCAGAGTCTAGACCCAACTTTGGGAACTATTGCCTTAGATAATCTAAGTCCTCGGTCTTCATCTATGTTTGGATCACTACGCTGCCACAAAATACCTATTGTAAGTTTACTACTAGAATGCACCAGATTTTTATTTGAAACGTCCTGGCATTTCAACAGGGTCATGATGTATTGCATTCTGACAACGTTCCTTTAGAACAGACCCTCCACCAGAGCCAGTAATGGCCATGATACGCTTTTTTGGATACAGTATTAATCCTGTTTCTCCCCAGACCAAACTGGCATAATTGTTTCAGAAAAGGAAAATTTTTGTTTCATCCAACCAAGGGACACAGTTCCAGATAAAGTCTTAGTAGCGTTTAGCAAACTCTACATGTTTATTTTGTTTGTGATGGTAGGTCAGAAAAAGGCTTTTTTTCCTGGCATCACTATTGAACCACTGGTTGCCATGTAGATGGCATCTAATGGTTGTTATGGAGACTTGATAACCCCAAGATGCCAGTCTTAGCAGCAGTTTTCCAGTACCAGTGAGCTTACTTAATATCCTGCTCACTGTATATGCTAGATTATTAGTTTCCCCGTCCTGCCTACTGGGCAACAGCAAAGAGAAACTGCCCTTTTTGTCATATCACATTCTTACTCCAAGGAACCAGAAAGTCACAGTTTACTAATTAGACATGACAAATTCATCCAGAATATTAACACATCCCTTCCTGATTTATCTTCGTTTTGTTCCCGAAGTTTTCTGTGTTGTGTGGACAGTTGTTGCTAGGCCCCCAGCTCAATCAGCCTGCTTGTGAGCCAGTATAAAGTAAAATCATTTGCCTCAAACTAAAAATACCTTCTGAGTTATGCCCAACAAGAGGAAGTTTGAGCCATATATGGATGATGATGCTGCGTGCATAATTCATTTCAATAAAAAATACTTTATTCATCCCAGAGAGAAATTAAGTGTAGTTGTAGCTCATACTAATTAATTATTTAAGGAGTTGTTGTAGATCATGTAGCTGTGGCAGGATGGATCTCCTGTAGCGGTATGTCTTGCAGCAAAACTGAAGAAGCCTCTGACTGAAGACACTCTTGTTATTGGATGGTCTTGTGAAGAGGATGCTCAGGGTTGTCCATAATTATTTTGATTTTATGAAGAATCCTTATTTGCATCATCATCTCTAGTGGTTTCACAGTAGTGCCAAGAACAGAACCAGAACCTTCTTTATCAGGTTGTTGAGCCTTTTTAAGTCCCTGGCTCTGATGCTGCTACCCCAGCAGATGATGGCTGAAGAGATTACACTCTCCACAACAGACTTGTAGATTTGTAGCACCTTGCTGCAAAACTTGAAGGACCTAAGCTTCCTCAAGAAGTGCAGTCTGCTCTGTCCCTTCTTGTAGACAGCTTCACTGATCAGTCTTCAGTCCAGTCTGTTGTCAAGGTGAACTCCGAGGTATTTATACTCCTCAACCACCTCCACTTCTCCCACGATGGAAACCGTGTTTGACTTAACCCTCTTGCTTCTGAAATCTACAGTCATCTCCTTTGTTTGGCCCATCAGCTTCTTGTCCATCTCTAATACACCCGACAATTGCAGAGTCATCTGAGTATTTCTGCAGATGACAGGTCTCTGATTTGTACTGGAAGTCTGAGGTGTACAGAGTAAAAAGGAATGGTGAGAGTACGGTCCCCTGTGGTGCTCCTTTGCTGGTGGCCACCTGGTTTGACACACAATTCTTCAGTCTCACAAACTGTGGTCTGTTTGTCAGGTAGTCATTGATCCAGGCGATTGTTGAGGGCTCCACCTGTGTCTTCAGGAGTTTGTGACAAAGTTAATCAGGCTGAATTGTGTTAAATGCACTAGAGAAATCAAAGAACATGATCCTCACAGTGCTGCCTGCTTTGTCCAGATGACAGTGGGATGGAATGGAACCTTCTTGAGAATTATGACTATATGGCTGTAGACGGATAGCGAACAATTTTCTTGACTAAAGAAAATACATTTTTTGTGGAAATATGCCAAAGGTGCTTATGTGCGACCCAAGAAAGTGCTATAATGACTTTTGCTATGAAGATGAAAGCAATATGGGTGAACTTTGTTAAAGTAAATACCTGTAGGGGAGGGTCCTCAGCTGTTTCTGAGCATAACATTTATTAGGGGAAATTTTATTTTTATTTTTCCACGGGTTTTGCTTTTTATTTTATCCAGTCGTAACAAAACTTTGGGTGAAGCTGTTAAAACAATAACTGCTCTCTGCAAACAACACTAAGTGGCTTCAGTTGTGACTCGTTTTTTGTCTTTATGTCTGAGGCAAATGGTGTGGTAATGCAGCTGCTGTCTAATTTTATATCAGTATCTAGACCTTGATGGAAGAATGATGGAAGAACTTCCGAAGCACTTGCAATGTAATGAAAACCTACATTTCTGACATATCTACTATTCTCTGTAACCCATAGGATCTGGATGGCTACATTCTCCGTCACAAAATTAAAAAACAATGCCTTTTCAATGTCTTGAACATGGGTGAAAGCCCATCAAACTGGTCAATTATATTATTGGTGTGCAAAGCCAGAGTCCATGGCATCTAACTTATGAGGCCTACCAAATAATACATCCAAACAGGACTGGTGACACATTTGTCCACATCAAAGTTATGAGGCTGGGTCAAATAGAGCTGGAGCAGAAATTAAGTCATCTTGTTTGTGTAAGGGACAATACAACTCTCTGTTGTGTTAAACATTCACTTCAAAACTGGCGTTACATTTGGGACATGGTCCTTCTTCAACAACTCACCTGTCTTCTCGGCAGCCATGAGCTTGCATTTGAGTAAGTGCAAAAAACAGTGCTTAAACAATTATATCATTTATTAAGAGAAAGCAGCCATCCAAACCAACCTCGCCCTATGTAAAAATATTAAGATGCTATGGTGTTAAACAGACTATTCTCACTCAAACCTCCCTACAATTCAGCTTAATTAAATCAATTCGGCAGAGAAGATTGGGCCAAATGTTTTCTACAGTGATTTCAAAGACCAATTTCCAGTCATCAGAAATCCTTGATGGCAGTTGTTGGCAAAACTTTGGAGAGCTTTTTTTGTTTAGTTTGTAAAGCGTATTTCCCTTATTACATTACAGCATCATTTAAAGCCCAATTTTTGTATTTACTCAGGATATCTTCTTTTTTTTGGGGGTAAATTTTTTTGATTATGTTAAACATTTATGTTGGATGAAAACACAAAAACAGATGATAGTTGTTGGGAGCAGATACATTTTCCAAACACTGACATTTTTGGATTTAAGGCATTGAAATGTATTAAATTATTGTGAAATTATGTACCTAAACATTAGTTGTAAAAATGTTATTTGCCCTTTAAAGTGATAACAAGAAAGACATTTTCTCTTAAGCTGATTGCACCAAAAAGGCTGTTGTGTTATTACATGTCATTCCTCAGACAAATGTTTACACCTGTTTTTTTACATCTCTATCAGGATATACAATACAAATCAGTTAAACATAAGTCATATTTTAGCAAGAATCTTTTTTTTTTATTGCGCAGACTGTGAATCGAAAACGTCAGATAGTGGTGATAATAGCAAGAATCAGATTTTTACTTATTTGTTACAGTTAAGTTGTTTTTGAATACTTGGACTATTTTGCTAAGCAGTTTGATGACACAAAATGCCTAATACCTAACGTCAAAGTGAATAAATTCAGCAAATCATTTTTTAATTACTATTAAGGTCATGTTTTAAGCTTTTATCTCCATGACAGCTACTGTGTCATGTATTCTGGTACTTGTGAAAAGAATCTGTGTACCCTTCTTTTAAAACAAACAATCTATTGCCAACAATGATAACATAAGGAGGGAACAAATCAGTGATACGATGTGTATAATAGACGATACACAAACATTACACCAGTCTTACCATCATGGTCAATGTCCATCTGTCTGAAGATCTTATCCGTTCTCTTCTCTGGTGTTGACTCATCCTCTGGCATCTTCATTACTGATGACACCATCTTGTAAATTGCCTACAAATTAACATAATTGGGATTGCAGTTATGCGTATAAGAACCGTTCTAATTATATTTTTGTTGCTGCAGAGTAAATGTGAAGAAAAAATCTGTTCTTAACTGAGATTAATCTTACACTTACTATAGCTCTTATCTGTTTTCTGTTGTTGAACTAAATTTCCTGCAGATCCCCTCGCAGTAAATCACTATAATTCATTATGGCCACTTGTATATATAAGCAGAGGATTTTCAGTGAGACTTCTACAGTACAAAAAGCAGCTTCATGCTTCAGTTTTGCTTTTTTCTACATTCACTTGCACCAGAAAACACAACAGGACTGAGCTAACACTGATATGCCCCTGCATTTTGCTCAGCTCACCGTGGTGGAATAGTAAATACATCTGCAGCAGTTAGGACAGAAATGGAAGCCTGCATGCATAACATAGAATAACAATGCCTTTTAAATTCACATCTTATAATGACAACAAAGTCAAAAATAAACCTTTAACATCAACATGCACATAGAACAACCAATAGAACAACTGCTGCTTCATTAATATTCAGAATACACTAGCCATTGTTGACATTTTTAACAATTAACATTAGGTGAAAAACATCCAACAGTTTAATACAGAAGCTGATTTTTTTTACTGGAATGTGATGGGTAGGGGTGTCTCCTAAACTATCTCTGTAGTTATGCTCCTATAGGCTTACGTTGCATTTACACCGAACGCTTTTGAAGCGTCAGGTTTACATGTAAAATCAATGCAGAAACGCGCTAACGCGCATCAGGATTTCTGCATTGCATAAGAAGCAGATTTGTGTCGCAAAAACACTTTTCTACGTTTGACGCATGCCATTATATGTGGTGCATTTTGTGCATTCGCACGTTACAAGCGTTTTTGCGTCAGCCGCTAAAGTTGAAAATCAGGAGCCTGGTGACGTGGTATCATGTGATGCTTTGACCCAGTTCACGGGGTCAGGTCTGGCCAAAGCCATTCATTCAACATGGAGGAAAGACTCATCAACGCTGTGGCTAATCACCTGGAGCTGTATGACACCAACTGCTTTCTCTACAGAGACAGGAAAAAAAGGACCTCACTTGGAGGAATATAAGTGAGGAGATAGGGCAACCTGGTAAGTTCATTTCACTTTTGAAAGTTTTCACGTTACTGACCCTGCGAACCTGCGCAGGGTCCTCTCCACAGTAAATAGAGAATAGAAACTTTCTCTTCCAATGCTAGATCGACAGCTGCCATCTTGCAAAAAACTGTTTGGCATTAGCCCCTCCCACAAGTTGCGTATTTCCGGCTTGACGCACGTCAAAATTGTATATTTTGAGGTCGAGGTGCAAATATTTAAGCATCCAACTTGGGTGTGTGACGCGTTTTTGACTCTATGGTGTGAACAATATGAAGCATCTACTGCCCAAAAGCTGCATTGACTACTAATTATATCGACTATAGAGGACCGTTCTGTTGAAATGATGTTGGGCTGACCAATCACTGACACACGCTCTCCGTTGCGTTCGACAGATAGTCAAAAAATTGGGCTCTACTCCAATCGTCCTTACAGGTCCGCACCTCCGCAGCCAGTGAAGCATAAACTATGCTTTAGGTTTCAGGTCAACAGGGTTTCTGAAGATTTATTCATCACACTTAGATTATTGGCAAAGCATGTCATAGTGTCATAAAAAATAAAAAATAAATGATTAAAAACATGCCATATTACTGAATGAGATTTTAGTCAAGCTACTAAACAAAATTACCTAGATAACGATGCCAGCACATTTCCCTCCAAAGACTTGAGCATACACTATAGTATCATGCATGGTTGTGACATGCAAGGCAAGTTTTTTGGGATCATTCTTTACCTCTCATCTGAAAATACCAAGGCAAAGAAATACTATTTCGGTGGAGATCAGCCCTGGTAGGAAGGTAATGCTATTGTTTTTACTTTTAACTTCTGAGGTGCAACTTCGATGCTAAGCATTTTTGGATTGGAAGATCATTTAGTCATACTAGTATAAACTCCCCAATATTTTGTGTTTTCTGTTGACCTTAACTATAAGAGATTGAAATGAAAGAGACTTATTGCATAGCATTAAAAAGGGGAGCACAGAAGCACCACACAAAATCAGTTGCCCCTAAACTTGTCCTATGTATTGCTTGCTTGTGCAGTCAATCTGGAGTTGGAGCCCCTTGCCTTATACTGAGAATGGGGAGACTAGGTTATGCGTTCTTCCACATGACTGGTGGCAATCTGCAAACAGGACTTCTTAGAGCTTTACTTCAACTGTAGATTTCTTTTTGCCATTCTAAAATAAAAGCCAGATTTGTGGAGTCAACAAATTCCCCATCCTGAGCTGTTTGTAACAGATTAAAATATTAAACATTCTAATGGACATACATAGGTTTGCAAGACAATAAAGTTATAAAGTGAAGAAGCTGTGACGCAATCATCAGTTTTAGATTACACCCTGAAAATCATGGCTTTTTTTTCATCATCACATAAAATGTCCTATAAAGGAGGAGCAAGCTGGAAGACTGTCTAGGCATCAGTCTATATGGTTTAATTAAAACACCTTACAGTTGAATTGCACACAACACACATCCCAGAGGGGATTAAAAGTTTAGGGCAATTGAGTTTCAAGGGATAAAAGCTCCTGGTACCACAATGGAAACAGGGCAGTGACTGCAGTGGGTATTGAAGTACCACATACCTAAAGCTCGTTCTAACAACTTTCATCATCTTTCTCATCTGTGCATGTAGAATCTTTTGTACCTCTTCATGTGATCACACTGACAGCTTAACAGCACAAACATGCAATTAATTATAATGCAGTACACTTTATCCTCACCTGAACTATCTCTAGCATTTCCGCCCGACTGATGTAACCGTTCCCGTCCAGATCATACATGCTGAAAGCCCAGCGCAGCTTCTGCTCCAGCCCACCACGTGAAGTCACACTCAATGCTATGATGAACTCCCGGAAGTCAATAGTGGCGTCGCCGTTTGTGTCAAAAGTGCGAAACACGTGCTCTGCAAACTTTGAGGCGTCTCCATATGGGAAGAAGTTGGCGTAGATCTTCTTGAACTCCTCCACAGTCAGGTGGCCGGTGGGACAGTCCTTCAGGAAGCCACGGTACCACTCCTGAAGCTCGTGGTCGGTGAACTCTGTGTTTTCCCTCAGGTCATTAAGGACCTCAGGGCGCAGTTTACTGTTCTGTTTCCCCATGATGCAGCACTTCGAGATAGACAGCCAAGGTAGCTTTTCTACCTTTTCTTCTCGTGGTTTTGTCTCTAGTCAACCTGCACTATTGCTCCTCACGCCGAAGGCTGCTCTGCTTCCTCTGCTCCTGTGGGGGACCAACAAACCTCATTAACAACCTTGTGTGAATTTCATAAATGATTCATTGGATCAATTATTCTTCTCAGTTTTCAACACTGTTTCATTCTCAAACATGAGCTGGCAGTCAATCTGAGGGAGAAAATCTCGATTGTTCAGCACAAAAACAATAGAGATATCAATATAAATGTTTTTGAGAAAGTATTTTGTGTGAGCTTGAGAGAGAGTAAGTGAGTGTGTATGTATGTGTGTGGTTGGGGTTAATACATCAACCTTGCCCTTCAATGGAAAAAGGACAAGTATCCTGGGGAGCATTGTAGATCTTAATAAAGCAACTTTGTAAACGCTCAGGCTGACACAGACTGCCGTAACCGAGAGAGAACCAGACGTTCACCTCGATAACAATCCGCTCCATCCTGGGAAAATGGGAAATCTAATTTAATTTAAGCAGGTGGAATTTATTTACTGAATAAAAACAGACACAAATGACAGCTAAAAGCATCTGGCCACCTGGGCCTATTCACCTCTGGTTTCTGCAGTTTGTCTGATTTCAGCTCCCATGGTTACGGTATACTCTGCAAAACCAGTTTATTCATGTATGCAGGAGCATTCATGATTGATGATGTGATAAGATGCATTAATAATGCACATTGAGAATAAAATCAAACTTTTAAATGTGACACCTTGCATGAAGATACAAGCATAAAGGTTTGTTTTGGTAAGCATACACATTAAGCAATCTGATGAGAGAAACTGGTGAAGGCAGATTTGTTTTATCCTAAATATGAGAGAAATATTCTAGTTTTATCTAACAGGGAAATAAATGACTGCACCTTTTTGAGGACAAAGTCGTTTTATAATTTTTCATGTTTCAATAACTAATTTTAATGCATTGGCCTTCTAACACATCAACATACTTTGATCTAAATCTATTGTGGCTCTGATTGTATGTTTAAAGTCATACCGCCTTGGCCTTTTTCACTCTGTGGAATGTTTCTGTGGTGGAAAATTGTTATGCAATCAGGAATTAAGTGTATATTCTCTGTTTAGTGAATCCATCTAGGGTAAAATGACAAGCTTATTGTTCCAGGTTAGTGTTATGAGAAAGATATATGTGTCAGGTCACCAGAGAGACAGACGCCGGGGCAGTAAGGTAACAGTCTGGCCTTCGGATGAGCTGCTTTATGCGTTGCTATGAGTCGCATGAAGCAGTTACTCTGGAGGCGGGGCATGAAGGTTGGAGAAGACATCTACAGAGATAAACAATGATTGCTGAGAACTATTTAAGCGGTTAGTTAGAAAGGTTGGTTAGGGTGATGTACGAGTAACTCGGTCCCCTCCATGGTCTGGCCAGACATGTTTGAATTAAATACTTAAATGCCTTCTGGGACTCAAGTCTTCTTTATTATGGAAACCCTGAGATACTTTAATTTTCCATAACATTTCCTTCAACTGTTTCTCTTTATTTAGCTCCATTCATCTTAAAAATAACTCTTACAATCTTCCGTTTCCCTGCTGAAGAACAACATCCCCATATCCTGATGCTCCTACTGCTATGTTTCATGGTGGAGATGTGTGTTGCTAGGTTACAGGTCACAGATTGTTGTCATGTCCATCAGAGTAACTATGGGCCTCTTAGCTACCTTTAAATTCATGCGCTGCTTGCCCAACCTCTCAGTTTAGGACCAAAACAAAGTTTTGATAGTCCTGCAGATCTGACACACTCATTCCATTTTCTGATGATAAACTGAATAGAGATGTTTAAAGCTTGGGACTCCACAACAATATCCCGGACCTGTATGGTGCTTTCCTTTGTCTTCATGATGCTCTTAGTGTATCAAAATTCTCCAACAAACCTCTGATGTCTTCACAGAGCAAGATCTCTACTGAGGTTAAAAATTAATTTAATTCGTAGTATTTTTGCTAATGGTGTGACTCCTGGTTGCATTCCGTTCTATTTAAGGTTATCAGAGTGAAACCGTGTAAATAGATAGCAATATCACAATTCCTAAATTTGTATTTCAAAAACATTGTATAGTTTCACTTCTGCTTCACAATTACAGTATACTCCACTATCTAATGATCCATCATATTTTGTAAAATACATAGAGGTTTCATAGTTTTAACATTGAGAAACCGTACAAAATTCAAGGTCTAATAGTATTTAAAGTAATTTTATGTTCACAAGAGAGACACATCATTTTGGTAAAACACAAAACCGTCAGTCTTCCAAATAAAATTAAAGCAAACGGCCTTTCTGCTTAAGTATGGAAGCAAAAATTGATCGAACTGAGCTAATATTTTACTTGTATCTGTTTAAGTGTGAGTGGGAAGGATGAAAAACAGGGGTGTGTGGGTGTAGGGAACATGGAAGAAGGGAAAAAGTATGACACATAGAAGAAAAAACTATTTCCAGCCATACAGCATGCGTCGCTTTGCTAATACCAGAGGTTCTATTACATAATATCCCTTTTGTATAACACCTCCACTCCTCTCTGCTGAATTTTTATTTTATTTTACTTTATTTTATTTTTGGGTGAAAGGTATTAGATCCCACTGATCCACTTTTTGCTGCAACAGATTCCTTTCGGAGAAGAACAGATGAAGACATCGTGAATCTGAATGCACACAGACACTGTCATTTCTTTTAATTGTCTCACAGGTTTAATTTCCTGCAGTTTTATGAATTAGAGTCACAATGCGACGACAGAAGCAGATGTGATAAATAGCCAGTGATAGAAGATCTTAATAATGTTGAAAAGGCTTTTGAATGAAAAAAGAATAGATAAGCACAGATGCAAAGCATTCCAGCTTTGATTTAAGGCATATTGCTCAGTTTTAGGTTTGTTTGGGGGTATTTTTTTGGGGGGGTTGCTAAAAATCCCTCCATGCCCTAGTTTTTACTTAATTTTTCAAAGCTTCTGTCACAGTGTTTCCAGTCTTGCCATGTTTAACCTTAGGTTGGTTACTGTTACCAATGTATACCAAGATTTTCCTGTCCGTCTAATAAGATGCAAGTGAAAAGGCTGGAGTAACCAGAATTCTATTTTCATGAAAGACAATTCAGCTGTTTTAAAACACAAACACTCAAGGTGTGGAAGTTTTAGGAGCGCCACCATTACTCTTATTAAGGTAGCTGTTATAAAACAACTGTTAGCAAGGTATAAGCTGTTAAGGTAAAAATGTTTTTTTATCTTTATGTAAATAATGTGAAACCACTGTATTTTTACACATTATCATAAGGCTTGAATCTAACGCCAACCCATTTAGAGAGGTAAATGTACCTCCGATTGGTGTTTGTTCTAAAGAAGACTTCCCCTTCTACATTAGTTATTTTCACTTCTCTTTTTACAGTAAATATAAGTTTTAGGCCACATCATGCTTCAGAAAACATAACTAACAAATTCCCTCGAATATAAAGTGAACGCACAGTATCACATGTTGGTAATAAGTCACAGACTGTGTTACATGGGGTAAATATTAAGAAACAAAGACAATTTTGAAAAAAAAAGAATTCAAGCCTATTAGGTATGTGTGTTGGTTCTGATATGGCCACATTTTGCATAGTGTGTATGTTTTATGCAGGTAGAATGGACAGTGTCCACTAAATCAGGAAGGAGGTCGTTACCTTGTTTTGCAATATCACCATTGCGTTTTTTCCTCTTCAATATAAAGGGATTACTAGGAGGGCGCTCAAGTGTTCAGATAATTATTAGCTAATTTGATCTAGAGGTAGATCGGCCTGTAAGTCATTTTGAGTCGATCCAAGCATGAGACACAATTTTTGGACATGTTCACAAAAAATCCATGGAAACCTAGCTTAGCTGGTGGTCAAAATGTGCATGGTACAGTATTAGATGTGTAGCAGGATCTTGAACGATCCTGGGCTGTTATTTATCTAAGGCAGAGCATCTTCCTACACTACCACCAAACAAGAGGCACATCTATGTAAATGTCAAAAATTAAGTTTTAATTGTCCAGTAAAATAAAGGTCAAAAGCAATTAGAAAGTAGCTACACTCTCATTTAGGGTAGTGAAGATATTGTAAGGCCACATGTAGGGCTTATTGTAATTAGTGTCTGAACCTGCAGACTTACAGAAACTAGATTATGCTTGAGGAATTCTGTGTTTTCATAAATGCAGCTGGTTCTGCAACATTGAAAGCTACTTTCTGACAGCTACAATTAGGACTAGATAATATTGAGAAAGCCAAGCACTTTTCTGAACCTAAAACAGTAGTTGAGAGCCAAAAGAGTAGCTGCTTTGTGTCTTTAGTTTGTCAATAAGTTAACAATAAAGAGACACCTTTTTAACAATGTAAATGTACAGGAAAAATCCTTGTGCTACAATTAATACAAATAGATGTGCACATAAATAAAAATACATGCCATAACGTCCAAAAATAACAGAAATGCTAAATGCATTCATCCATTTCTGCCTCCATCAACCTCTTTAATGCATCTATGTTAATCAGTTCATAGGGCATTACTCATCTTTTGTATGCTAATTGTCTGAGATCTGATCTCAGAGGTATAGCAGGTCAAGGGAACAGATATTTCTCCCCCCAGCAAAATCCTTCCACTCATTCTGGGGGATCCCAAGGCGTTCCCGGGCCAGAAATAACATACAGTCCCACCAGCAGATTCTGGGTAAACCACAAGGTCTCTTTCCCATAGGATATCTGGAAAATCTCCCAAAATAGTCCTGATCAGGTGCCCGAACTGCCTCAACTGGCTTCTTTCAATACGGAAGAACAGCTCCTTACCCTATCTTTGAGGCCCCAAGAAGGAGGAAACTAATTTCAGCTGCTTGTATCTGGGATCCCATTCTTTCAATCATGATATATATGTCATTACCATAGCTGAGAGTTTGAAACATAAGACAGATCAAATGAAAGCCTCACATTAAAGTTCAGCTCATATCTTTTTACCACAACAGACCAAGGCAGCGTCCCCCATTTATTTTCACGGAGCCTCAGTCACAAAAACCATCTCCTGCTCCATCCTACGCCATTGACAGGTATGACATTTTCCCCCCTTTTTTGTGCCAAAGACGCATCATGAATCCACTGTGCCTATTCTTCCTCTCTCTGGCTGTGGCACAGTGTATGGGGCAGAAAGGCTGGCACACACAGCAGCGGATGCAAAGCCCTCATTTAAATACTGCTCTTTGAGCCTGTTATGATTTGCGCACGCAATCTTAGTAGATCACCTGCAAATCAGGAACACCCCTCTAGCGCAATTATTTTGCGACGCAAGCAATTCTGTGCTCTTTATTTGGAATATTGATAAATCAGGCCCTTAGTTCCTTTAAATCAAGCCTAAAAACCAATCTGTTTAGAGCTGCCTTTGAATAAGTGGTTAATAATGGCTGGAGTGTCATATGTTTTGATGTGTCATATGTTATGTGTCTCTAGTGCTGTTTTTTATACTTTTCATGCTGTTCCAAATGTTCTTTTATCCGATAATGATGTAAAGCACCTTGAATTCCCTTGTTTTTGATAGTGTCCTATACAAATAAAATTGCCTTGCCTTGCCTGTAGCACCTGCCCCTGCTACCCCTCTCCTTCTGCAAGGAGCTGAAAGCCACACCTCATACCGCCCACGCGCAGGGAAAGCGGAGTCATCATAACTGCATTGACCCAGCATTTACCTACTTTTTACAATTACATTTTCCAAGGTAAGGATGTTTTTTTTTTTTTTTTACCAAAACCCTCTGGCTTCGTTTTCTTCTTCTTCAGTGTGCTAAGCTAACTGAGAAGCGTCACCCCGTAGTGCACACTGGGGACTGGGGCACATTCTCGTTGATTGACAGCTCCCTATTCTGGATATGCAAATCTGTTGGTCAACGTTCTAGGCTCGCGTAAAACATTCTTTGTGCTGTAGAAGCCAAAGGAGAGACTTCAGGGGGATTTAAATTCTGAAAGATAACCTACTTTAACAGGGTCAGAGAGTCAAAAAATGTTAAGTTACTATAAAAAAATGTTAACTACATACCCCAGCTTTAATATTTTACAAAAGTAATCCAATAGAATATGAACTTTTTTAGTTTGATATATTATTTTAGAAAACAAAAAAATACATCCATTTGGTCTACATGATTGTTTTAAAGTTGAAACTTTGATCTTCCAACTTGGAAACATCAACAGAAAGATTCCAAGAAGTTGGACGTTTCCAGTGGGAAAGTCTTGGATCTCTCACCGACTCTGAACTCAATATACCTACATTGGATTTAAAACTTTGGATAGCTGTCATTACAATTGTTCGTCTACACTTTTGTTAATCTGTGTTTTATTAAATCTTTCTAATTACACAACCTCATTTAGTTAAAATAATGAGAAATATACTGTTATTAGCATGTAAAGCAAACGGCTATTAGCCTGCTCATCAGGCACATCAATAAGCAAATCCTGCTTGTTTTTGATGTTAGTAAAAATCCCAGCTTAGTTGGAATTGATGTCATTCCCAGATCTACGTTCTCACTTCAGAGGTACATGGAACACAGCATAGGCTACAGTACTAAAAAAGTAGAACAACCTGTTGGGGAATTCAAATACTGTAACAAAAAAATTACAACAGAAAAAACTTTATTAAAGAAATTAAATTTCTGCTGAGGAATATATGACACGCTCCATATTTATTTCTTCTTAAAATGGCACATATCAGACAGAGACATATCACATCGGATGCACATCATAAAAACGTCATTACTCGGCATTGTGAAGGAACTTTGTCATGTTTAAACCAAAGACATTTTGTTTGTTCGATATTTAAAGAGGTCTTAAATGAATCTGAAACCACAGTCCACAGTCCTGAAAACAGTCTACAAGTAGTGGACTTTCAAAACAACTACCAACATGATCAGCTCAGGCCGCACAAGGAAGTTCACCCTGAGAGCAGACCACAAGATGCTACTTCAAAGCAGTCTTTAAAACCAATAAAACCTCACAAGACCTTGAGCAGGCTCTTGACACTGTTGATATGAACGTTCAGGCCTCTGCAACCAGAAAGATACTGTATAAGGTTGACTTAATTGGGAGATGTGCATATTTTGCTTTCAAAGAGCCTCATACCAGCTGTGAAGCATGGAGGTGGAGGTGGCATGTTTTGGAGAATGGAGCAGCACCTGCACCTGACAAGCTCACCATTATAGAATCCACCATGAATTTTACAGTGTAGCAGCGGGTGCTTTAAGAGAAAATGTGACAATCTATAGAAATATTAAAGTGAAAGCATGCAGAACTGGACCATGTAACATGACACTGACTTAAAACATGCCAGTAAATTCAACAGTAATTGAGTGAGAATTAGGATATGTAAAGTCCTGGGTTGAGCCGAAGTCCACATCTTTAGAGAGGCTGTGGGGTGATTAAAAAGGCTGTACACGCAAGAAACCCTTCAAACATCTCATTGTGGATGGTGAGTATTTTTTACAGTGATATTTCGTAGTAATTAGAATTAATTGAACAGTTACATTATAGTAAATGCATAGGGAATATGTGTGATAGAGCATTGAAGGCCAGATTCCAACAGGTAAGTCATGCAAACTTGTGGGTCTCCCTCTCACATGAATATGCTGAACTGGCTACTAAGGCTATGCAAATATTGCTCCCCTTTACTACCACTTAACTTTATGAATCATCATTTTAAACTCTGACTATAATGAAGAATAAGTAGAGGGCTCATTCACTAATGGAAGATAATCTTAGAGTCTGTCTGTTATCCAACCCTCCAAGAATAGAAAATCTGTGTTGTGAAAGACAGGCTGATTGTTCTCACTAATTTAGGTAATTGATTTGAGTAATTGATGGTATTAATGACTGGATCAAATGTGTGTAATAAAGCCTAAAGCACATATTTATGATAGGGATAGTTTCTTTTTTCTAATTTCTGCCAATAGTTTTAATAAGAAGTGGTAAGTTCTTTGTGTTAAAATTTAACCAAATAAAAAGTCTTCAAATTGATAAATAAAACTTAACAGCTTAATTGGAATCAGTCCAGTCTTTCCGTTGTTAATTTTTTAAAAAGCTTTAAGAATGTTTGTTTGTTTTTTTAAGAAAAGAAAAGACACTGAGCAAAAATATATCTTGAATAAATGTACTGTTTGTTAAAAGTGTTCAAAGGATTTTTATGTTTTATTTTAATGAAGTCTGGATTTGTATGAAACAGATTGCCTTAAGCATTTAGGTTGGAAATGAAATTTTAAAATAGAATTAATTCTTAGTGTATCTAGGAGTGTAAATGCTGTTTCGAAAAGATGTTATCAGCATAAGAATTGTAAGGGGTTCCTTGGAAAGATCTTATCCCTTGTAAGGGGTCCTGGGCCCACAAAAGTTTAAGAACCCCTGCCTTATACTCTACATTGTGAAGTGATTTAACTTTGTGGGACTGCATAGGAGGGAATGCAGAAGATAATCTTTAATTACCTTCAACCACATAATAGTATTAGGAATAAGAGGGTGCAGGTAGAGTTCGAGCATGGCATAGTTCTGGGTGCACGGTTTGTCCTGCAATCTGGCCAACATGCTTAAAAAAATATAAAACACCGAAAGGACTCCAGTCTCATTTTGTTTAATAAGAAGCCAATTTATTATATGACAAACATTAAAACACTTCTCAGACCAATTTCAGAGACTGTTAGGTGGTTACAAGAAGCGCCTCACTAAAATTATTTTAACCAAACAAAGGCGGTAGGGTGTCTTAAAATCTTCCTGAGCAACAAAACAAATTAGGTTTATAAATTTGGCTTGAAGACTAAAACAGCAAAAGAAATATGATTAGACATCAGTATTTGTATATTATTATTTTGTTCACATAACTGTTTATAACACCCAGTGTTTGTTCCTGGTTTACTATCATCCTCCTTCAGTTCACAGTGAAAGGTCATGAAAATGTTTTCTGCTGTGTTTTTCTTCTAGGAACATTTTGATGAAGCAAAAATCTAAATGCCTATAAAACACATCTTTATTGCCCATCTCAGTAAATTTGTTTGTGTTTATGTATCAGATTTCTGCACGGCTTGCAGTATCTCATCCCATTTAGCATTAAGTCAAATAAAAGTCAAGACTGACTAAGTGATTCTCAATTGAGAACATAATGTAATTTCTGTTTATTTGGTGTTATCTAGGCTGCAGTATAAATACCACACTAGCCTGCAGGCCTGACCGTATGACTTCCTCTTGAACATGCAACAGGATGAGGAAGCGGCAGAGAGTGGACTTTTCCAAGACAGCTCAGTGTGCAGGCTGAGCAGAAACAGATGTAAGTATGGGCGTAACTGTTTATCCCCTCAAACACACAAAGCCACATGAAACCCAGCAGGGTCCAAACTGGAAAACTGAAGTGTTTTACAGATGCCAAGCACGGAAATTAAACATTAACTTCCCAGAGGACGTACTCATTGAAAAGGGGTGTACTGTAGCAAAAATAATGCTAGGCAAACAACCTAATAGATTATTCTAAGTCCTGGCTGCTTTTCTTGACCTCCAGAGCAGGGTCGGTTTTTTCCTTCTGCTTATAACTTCACATATGCAACTCTGATTTTGCTTTTACAGTAAAATGTATCCATCTATCCATATCAAACAGAAAAAGCTAAAAGATACAAGCACTGTTCTCAAGAGATCATTCTGGAGATAAAATCATCCACTCCCTGTCATGGAAAACTGGACATTCAGAGTTTGTGACCAGTGTTTGATACACAGCAGCCCCTCGAGATTGCCTTTCTACGTTCTATGTTTGCAATTCTCCTCAATTACACAGCAACAGTCTCCCTCCCTGTCCCCAACCCCCTTCTCTGGTCTGCATGGTCCACTATTTCTATTGGTTTGCCTTGCCTAATGAGACTGTTTCGCACAAGCTCCAGAGCAGCATGTACCCCCCACCCACCCTTTCCACAAGGCTGTTGAAAGCTTCCTGTAAACCCCTGGCCATTTTTTATTGCTGTTTTCCATTTTTAGACTCACCTTATTTCCTGCTTTTGGCTATGGACAACATGGATAGCAAAAAAGTTAGATGAATAGTGATTTTAATTAATTAAGCTCTCAAATATGATTTACTCTGTGTCTAAATAACACTCTGAGGGTTTTAGAACTGAGAAGATAAATTGGCGTTTTAATGTTCAAACAAATCTGTTCTTCATTGTACTTGTTTCATAATGCTTTAATTGTTTTCAGTGGGTAAAAAGTCTGGGCTGTAAGAACACTACTTGGTTCATCTTACCACAATATGCAGAGTTGAATTTGCATTCTCTTGCTTGACATAAGCGGTGCCTAGGATCTGATTTAAGTATTCATACAATTAAAACTTTTCACACTTTGCCTCTTTTAAAAGCTAACATTCAGCCTCCTTTACTCTGATAATCATACATAAAATCAATTAGTTTCAGAATTCAGACACAGCAAATACATGGCCTACATGTAAAAAGTTACCGAGGCACAGAACTAACAACAAACTGAACACACGATCTCCAGTGTGAAACAGGGTGATGGCAGTATCATGCAGCGGGGATGTTTTTCTTCAGCAGGGACATGAAACATGGTTAGAGCTCATTTAAAGATGGATAGAGTTTAATAAAAGGCAATTCTATAAGAAAAAACTCTGTTAGAGGTTGCAAGAGATTTAGGACCAGGGCACAGGCTCACCTTTAAACAGGATAACAACCCAAACATGCAGCAAGAGCTGCAAATGAATGTTAGAACGACCCAGTGAAAGTCCAGGCCTAAAACCGATGAGATTATGCGGCAACACTTGAAAAAGCACTCCATCCAATCTGACAGAGTCTGGGGTTCAAAATATCTTGTCTTTAGCTGGGCAAAACAGGTGGAGACAAAACCCAATAGATTTGCAACAGTAATTACATCAAAATGTGGTTCTTTTTAGCCTTTTATTTTGTAATACAAATTAAAAAAACCACACGAAACTCACAGCTGACATTCTCTGAACTAATCCTAAATAATAAAACCATATTAGTTATTGCAATAAAAACATTTTCAATTCCCAGAACTAAAAGAAGATTCACATCTCTAAACATTACTTTTATTTATGACTTAGAACTAATGTCTTTAGAAAACTGTTGATTAGACAAAGCTTTTTGACAAATGTTTTTTTTACAAAGACTAAAAAATTAAATAAGTAATCAAAGGCGCAGATAATATCTTTTTTGCTTTTTTTTGTTTGCGGATGAGCAAAAGTACATCTTTAAATATTTCTGGCTCTGGCAGACAACACTCCAGCAGGTGGGTGAGGAGTAAGAACATAAGGAAGAAAATGAGAAAACTGAGCCTCCGGGAAATTCTCGCTTCCAGCCCTGCTTCTCTTAACCCGTGTCAGTGAAAATCAGGCAGAAGATCAGGATGATGTCCCCTGACACACACCAGTAGTCAAGGCAACAGAATAGTAAAACTACAATACAGTACATTAGGACCAAAGAAAACAAAGCACATTTTTCTCAGAAGCACGTCTGATTTTAAAATGTTCAACTTCAAGTGCTGCCAAATTGGAACCAGCTTAGGTCATCCATGGATTTTTTCAAGCATTGTAGTTGTATCCTTTATCATAACATTTTAAGCAACAGTTACAGCATATTGTAAGCTTCTGTAGGAAACTGAATTTTATGTTGTAAGATTCAACATTTTAAGCGTTATTTAATCTTAAAATGCTGAAATGTTGATTATGGCACTATAATGTATAAAACGTGAATAAAATGTATTTTATACATGTCTTAAATATAGGGCAAAAAATAATAGTCAAAAGAAAGCAAACCTATTTCTAAGTGGATTATTAGGATATAATTAATTATCATAATCTCATGTCTGGCATCAAGTGTAAAAAACCCAAAACAAATTCTATATGGTCAGTATTTTTTAAACAAAATCAAACACAAAATATAACATCTGTATTTGTAAAGTTATACATACCATTGCTGTTTAAGAAGGTAAGTAGCACCCAGGTTCTGCATCAGATACACTGATTCATTTATTTGGATTCAGGTCATCAGCAAGTGTGACCAACTCTGGAAGGGTTGCCCCGAAAAAGACTTGACAATACAGCTTTGATTTCTAAAGCTGCACCTGGAGGAATAACAAGGCTTTGCAACAGATATGACCAAAGAAGATATGTTAGACTGAGTGCACAGCTGTGTCTTTGCTGAAAACCTTTTTAAACCGACAAGCAATGTTTTAGATAGGTCATGAATTGGCCTTGTGTTGCAGTGCCAACAACAGGAGCACCTTGTAGCCCCTAGTAGTTATTAACCTGACCAAAAGCTTATGCGTTTTTTTGAAGTCAATTGTAAGTTAGTCTGTTCAGCAGCAGGAGCGTGGCCAAAATCAGGTCATGCAAGCGGGAAAGAAATACTGTATGAAGAAGCCTGGGAAACACAAGACCAGAGAGTGATGAAGTCATGAGGAAAAGGTCTAATTTAGGTTATTGATGCTAGAATCTAGTAAAGAGCGGATTGCTTTATAATATGAAGCAGGGGGCTCTTTTTTCTGTGACACACACAGCAGCATGTGCAGGTAATAGTCGGTTATTATGGTCATTTTTAATTGTGAAAGAACAGAAGGAGATAGTGAACCCGAAATAATTGTCTTTTCAATTGCTTTTTTTTGATTAGGCTACTTCTGTTGTCAACTTGCATTCTGCACTATCAGATGAGGAAGAAAATAAGCCTTAAATAGCCCACTGTTATTCAAACCCTTTTGATTGTTTCTGAACATTAATAATCATTTGCTCAACCTTTGTGTGGATGTTTCAACCCCCCCCCCCCCCCCCCCCCACCCCCCGGGGGCATTCATCTCAAATAATTTTTTTGTAAAATTAGTCTAAAGAAGTGTTGGGGAGCTGTGACATATTTCCATAGTGTCTGAATAAACTTTTCTGAGTAGGTGAGATGTGTGAGAGTCCAGAATGGGTGTTGTCCGTCTGTGACACCCGCCTCTGTCTTGACTTGCATCAGCAGTCCAACTGACCAGACTATGACACGCTGGACATTACAGTGGTTAAAGAATGTAATAAACTCACTTCACCACCAACTTACCTTTTTACAGGTTTACCTCCTGGTCTTTCAGTTGGAAAGTGGTCCACTTTTTTTCAGCTCCACTCTCCCAGTTTATGTCGTTCCAGGCAGCCTAACTTAAGCGTCAACTTACAGCGGTCTGATGAAAAAAAAAAAAATTACGATGCTCTAATAAGTCTGGGCTCCCTCGGGTAAAAGCAATAAAGAAAAAACAGTGTTTGATCCATATAAACTTGAACGCCTCTGTTTAAGCTTCTTCTCCGCAGCCTGAAGTGACTTTATCATTCAGTGGAAGATGTGGCACACACACAGCTCGGCTTTCATCCGACTCCACCAAATCACCTCAAAAGGGGGGCTTCTTTCATTTAGAAAATAATTAAAACCGAGCTATCATGGCTACTGGAGATGTGTTGACATTTTAAATCACACAGAAATTAGATAAAATGGAAAACAGAGCAAAACGCTCGTTTTAAGTCCATCTTACGAGGAGGGACAGATTTGGAGTTGATCGATTTTGCGCCTCGACGCCCCCGCACGCTGAATGGATCCGCCCAAACTCACCGCTTTCACAGCACCAGAAACACACACTGTGGAAAAATATCTCTGAGGACTAATAATAGCGCAATATCTAAAATAAACTGTACGCATTTCAGGGCGAAATCATGACAGTTACGCATAGGCTACGTTGCCCAAGTGCCCCAAACACGCGCGCTCATACACAGAAAAGAAGGAGAACACATAAAATAAAATAAATGAATTCAAATGGGCGACAACTTCAGCGGGAAAACATTTTAGGTATTTTAAACCGATTTAAATAAAATCTCCTGATAAGTAATAGGTTTCTTGTATGTGTTACACTTATCGTTGTTTTCTCTAAAGCTGTGGGAAGTTATTATAGCCTACAGCATGTTCAATACGCAGTTCCTAGTTTTCAAACAGTTACAGTCATCCTCTCATATCTGATTAGGCTATACATGTCCATCTCCGTAAATTGGAATATCATACAAATTTTAATTTATTTGAGTAGTTCGGTTCAAAAACTGGAACTTGGACAATGTACAAATTATTACACATGGAATGATATATTTCGAGCTTTATTGTCTCTTAGCTTATAACTGAGGAAAACCCAGAATTTAAGAAAAAAAAGGTATATCAGGTAAAAGAAAAATTATTATTGTTTAAGTTATATTATGGCCCTGTTATGGCCTACACTGATTTCACAGTTGTACATCACACAGTCACTGTTTGTGCTGATATGCTTGTGTCCAAACAAATGCATGGAAAGTTTAGTGTAAGGGAAATGTTTGGTGGAAAGAGATGCACAAACGAGAGAGACAACTACCACCTTGATTGGATTGTGAGGCAAGGTCATTGCCAAGTTTGAAGAGACTCCACACACAGATGAATCCAGGACATGGGATGCAGCTGTCAGATTTATGCTTTTAAACCACCTCTAAACCAGGCACAGATTCGGAAACATCTTATCTGGACCACAACGAGAAAGTGCTAAGCAGTTGGTAAGTGATTAAAAATCATTTTTTAGGATTGAACTAAATTTAGCTTTTCATTTGGAAATTAAGCTCCCATAGTCAGGTGAAAGAGTAAAGAGGCATATAATTCACGTGACTGGAGATGAGGAAAGTTTCCACAGTTAGTGATGATTTAGGGATCCATGTCATCTACAGGTGTTGGTCCACTGTGTTTTAACAAGAACAAAGTCAGCGACCAGCTGACTTCCAAAAAGAAATCCCGAGCACTTTATGCTTCCTTCTGCTGACAAGCTTTATGGAGATGCTGATTTTATTTTCTAGCAGAACTTGGCATCTGCACACACTGCCAAAGGTACCAACGCCTGCTCTAAGTCCATGACCTCACAGCCAAATGTCCTGACCTAAACTTCCCAAAGAATCTGTGGTTTATAGTCAACAGGAAGATGAGAGACACAAGAGCCAACAATGCAGACCAGCTAAATGCTGCTATTAAAGCCACCAGGGCTTCCAGAACACTTCAGCAGAGCCAAAGGCTGTTTGCCTCCATAATGCAGAGCACTGATGCAGTAATTCGTACAAAACCTGTCCTGACAAAATAGAGTTCATATTCTGTACAGTAAACTGACATGCTTTTCAAATTTAGGTAATGAAAATCGTTTAAGTTAGTCTTATGTGATATTCTACTTTTCTGAACTGAATTTCGGGCTCTGTAAGCCATTGTCAATTCAAGAAACAAAAATAAATGTTTGAAGTACTTATTTCGTTATGTAATGAATCTATACCATATTTAATTTTAAATATTTAAGCTTATTAGATACAAAGTCATTACTAAAATCAATGACTTTTGTAAAGCTATTCTAATTTATGAGAATATAAGCATTCTTTCTGGGCTTTTCTCTTGATTGTCTATCAGAAACTTCTCTGGTGACACTGCAGGGAGGATGGTGTGTATGTCAGCGTTACAGTGGAAGAATAAATAATTAACCATGAGTGTATGTATGTGTGTATATGTGTGTGCGTGCGTACAACATGCTGAAGCCTGACACCTGTTTCTGTAAGCACATGGAGCGGTTATCAAGACCTGAGCATGACTACAATACAGTTGGAGGAAGGGATCAGAGGTAATAATAAAGCTGTCTAAATTTGCTTTTGTTGCTGCACCCAGTTTGAAATTTGATATTGTCTGTCATTGCTAAAATGATGCTGAAAACAAATAACCAGATTGCTGATTGGGAGGCTGCAGTTGTGTATTAACACAATCCCAAGAAGGAAATATGCCAGCAATGACCTTAGAGAAACAATTGTTGCTGCCAAGCAATAAAAAAAAAGAATAAGGTCATTTCCAAACAACCCAAAGTCAATAATTCTACAGTTATTGTTAGGTAAAATAATAATGTTGTATTATTATTTTCTTAGGGTGTCTTTCTAATGTACTTTTTAAATGTCATTTTGGTTTCAGTCACATGCTCATTTGCATGACATCCTGTTCTTTTATATGTTAATGAAGTGTGACTAAATAAAGAGAGACTGCAGAGGGGATGCTCTTCGAGACCAGAGACTATGACACTGGGAGGCTGAGAACAGACAGACACGGTTGGCTCATTCCTTATAGTATTTTCCTGGTCTCCCTCTGCAGAACTGATTATCCACATCTACCTCTGCAGAGCTAATTGACTCCATATTCTCTCCGACCCTTGTGTGTGATTCATTGTAGGTCAACCACTTTTTTAACCTAACATCTTGGTGCCGTGACTCGACGTACGGAGCACTCCCGCTGGTGGTCTCCGTCGAAGGACTGTTCTTGACGTCCAGATCGCTGAATTGCTGCACTGACCGGCTGCACAACTTCCACGAGGACCCCCTGCGCGTGCTCCCGTGTGGTCGATTCGGTTTGAATCACTCGCTTAGGGGAGAGATTGTGAGTACTTCTTTTTTGTGCACCTTCACATTAAAAACAAAAAACAAAAACAATTCTAAGATAGTCAGGGTATATTCTGCTGTTTGGGCCTAAAGGACGCTTTACCCTCTCTGATAAAATATCAGGTGTTGATCCATAAGTGATTAATGCGTTAATTACTACAGCAAAAGGGTGTAACGGTACAGGTTTGCGAACCTGTCCACCTCGAAAAAAGGGTGTAACGGACCAGGTTTGCGAACCGGTCCACCTTGCTGGGAAACGGTTGTAACGGGTTAGGTTTGCGAGCCAACCCACCTCGCTGGGAAATAAAGCACGCCAGTGTATGGGAGTAAAAACACAAACAGCAGAATCAAAAGGATATACCGCACCCCAGGTGGGTAGAGTAAGATAGGCACAGGACATAATCTTTATGTATGCCAGTCCAACCTGAAACCTAACGGTGTTAACGTACGGTTTGACGTGCAGTACAAGAGATGTTCTGTGCGGAATTATAGGTTACACAACACATCCTTAGATTAAGAAAGCCATAAGACGGCTCAATCTAGTTGCACAAAAGAGACACTTAGAGTAAAAACTATACGATCCAGTTTTAGCAGAATTTGATACAATTAAAAATCTCTAATAAATGACCAAAAAATTATTTTAATTAATTAAAGAATAAATGACTAACTTTAACTCGACAGACTAATTTAATAGTTCTTGCTTTTTCATTCACCTTAATCTTAACATTAATAATTGCCGTTATCCTCCTAGAACTATTTGGTATTCTAACACTAGACTTTACCAGACCAATTAATAGAACCCAATAAGGGTTATATAAAAACAACGCAAAGATGGGAAACGATGTTTCCACCGACAAATTAGAGGGAGATTAAAAGTATATGCATAAAAAGGACCCCGAAAATCTTCAGTTTCTGACAAAATGGTGCAAAAAGTATAAAGTAGACGGGAAACTTAAAGGAAATCAATGGAAAGAACTGGTATGTGTTCTCGAAGCAAAAACACTTATCGCTAAAGGTAAAAAGAAAAAACTTAAACAGACACAGTTAAAAATAGCACGTGTGTGGGCTGATGAAACAGAGAAAAGGAAGCAAAATATAAAAAACAGGGAAAAAAAACAAAGGCTCTAAAGATGAGGCTTTTCTTATGAAAAAGCTTGGTGACGAACTCACACTGTGTCCTCCTCCTTATGCACCTCTACCTACAGCCCAGACATACCCCCCTGGGGCTGTTGGAGGAGTACCTTATGCACCTGTACCTACAGCCCAGACAGACCCCCCTGGGGCTGTTGGAGGAGTACCTTATGCACCAACACCCCCATCAGACCAGCCGGGGGCTTCAGGGGAAGGTCTATATCCTCCTGTTCCAAGAGATCAATTTGCAATTGAAGAAAAAACAGATGGTACCACAATAAAACAAAGACTTAGAATTACAAAGAAGTCAGGTCCAAAACAATCTGAGGATAAGTCTTATGAGAGTGAACCAGAGGACTCAATAGATGTTAACTCTATGATTCAAGTACCATCTGCCGATGGCACTCCGAGATATGTTTTTAGACCATGGTCACTTAAAGACGTTAAAGAGGTTGTAGAACAAATCACCAGCCATAAGGAAGATCCAGAAAAATGGACAGAGGATATGGTTGATGTGGTCAAATCCTACCGGTTAAACGGTCATGAATTAGGACAGGCTATGGCTGCATCGTTGGGAAAAGACTGGCACCATGTAGGAGGAAATTACACAGGAAGAGATGCTGCCGGAGTTGTGTTACAATTTCAGAATGATTTCCAGGGAGCACTAAAGCAACAATTCGTTGCAGTAGCGGTTAAAGTTCGTGCACAGTTTAAAAAGAAACCAGATTATGGGCAAATGGCCTCCATAAAACAGAAGCCTGGGGAAACTGTAGATGATTTTAAATACAGATACCAAAAAGAACATGATACCCATAGTGGCCTAACTAAAGAGAATGGTGATGATACTCCATATATGCGGCATTTGTGTAATGGTCTGCTACATAGTTTCCACCCCACTATAGATTAAAAATCACCTTCTGACATGGGAAACTTGTGACCTTACTACCCTTATGGCCAATGCACGTTTTGCAGAAGGTGTCATGGAAAGAAAGGGGAAGAAACCTAAACCTCCAGACTCCGACACACAGGTATTTCACACCCAACTTGAAGACGATGAGGGGGAAGTTTATTATCAAAGTGACAACCACAACAAAGGAAGGGGTTTTTGACCACGAAGGAATACACATTTTCACACACCCCAGGGTTCATGGAGACATCAAGGTGGCCACACTGCCCCCACGTGTTGGATCTGCGGGAAAGTAGGCCACATTTCAAATGAATGTAGCAGAGGGCGAGGTCAGACCCATACAGAGGGTCCAACTGCCCCAGACCACTCGCGGTTCACACAACAATGACTAGATACTTTTACCGCCTCTAATGAGGTGGTGGATTGCTGTGGCGCCTGGGAATTACTTAATGTTCTGAAAGAGAAGCCTTACATAACACTTAAAATTAATGAACAAATGGTAGAGCTCCTTTGTGACACTGGAGCTTGCAGAACAGTGAGCTCCTCTGGCGTTAATCTGCCAGAATCTAAAGAAAGCATTTTGGTCAAATCAGCAGATGGTGCTACTACGCGCTCATTTTTATCTAAACCAGTGTTAATAACAGATCCAAAAACTAGGTTTAGTTCTAAAAACTCAATAGTCATTTCACCACAATGTCCACTCAAATTGTTGGGCAGAGACTTAATGTCAGCCCTAAAAATCTCAATTATCCCAGTGGGAGACGGCATGAGAGCTGTGAGAACAGGAAAGGATGACATTTACCTAAATACAACTCATAGACCACAGGGACTCGGTCTGTACTATTTTTTACGAGTTGAACCTAAATAAAACCTTAAAGATACAACAACAATGATGGACACAGCTTTGCAGGTAGTTCCTGAACCCGACAAACAAATCATGCCTACATCCCAGTTACATGTGACTATGGCTCTGAGGCTTGAACCTGATCCCAAGTTCGAAGACTATTTTATGCAACTCTCACCTGCTGTAGTGTTCACCTCATACATCATTACTGATGGAAAATCTGTTTCAGCTGCCTCAGTAACACTGTCTACCAGCCTTAAACCATTCTTCGAGTTGCCTACAGATCCGCATATATCCCTGACAAAAAGCAGTACATCACGTTGGAAAGATTTGGGATATATGGTGCGAAAAGCAAATAACGCCACAGATTTAAAAACTTTGCAAGAAAATAAAGAAGATCATTGGCAATACAGTGAATCCACAGGTTTATATAGACTGCCCCTTATCATGCCACTCCACTGCACCACTCAAGTTGCACCACTAGAATGACCAGAAGCAGACACCATCTTATTGACTGAAGAGGAAGAAAAACAACTCAAAGAAGTCCCTGACACATTATGGTCTAAAAGCCCCACTGATGTGGGCCTACTCTCATCCATTGCTCCCGTTCAAATAACTGCTAAATCACATTTTACACCCAGAGTGAGAAAATATCCGCTCTCTGCGGAAGCAGAGTTAGGAATTACAGAGACCACAGAACAGGAACTTATAGATCAGACTGTTTTGAAAGACATGCAAACAAACGCTCCCTCTTCTGAAAAACAATTATGGAAAACAAAAGGTGCCATTCTAAACGAAAATGGACTTTATGAAGTTCGTAATAAACCCATCCTACCCAAATCACTGTTTAAAGCTGCTGCGCTTGTGAGCCATGGGCCTTGCAATGTCTCCTCAGGGGGGATGGTATCAATGATACAGCAACACTTTACAACATACAACCTTGAAACATACTTAAAACATTTTTGCAAGACATGCCCAACCCAAGCGAGGCCAATTTCCTCAACCAGCCTACCCATTCCACACAATCCACATGGATTTCATTGAACTAACACAGAGCGGCTCATACAAATATTGCTTAGTAATAATTGACGCTTTCTCCAAATGGCCGGAAATAATTCCCACTGCAAAGAATGATGCTCTAACAGTGGCAAAAGCACTATGTAAAACTATCATTGCAAACCATGGTATTCCACAAGTAATATATTCAGATAATGGACCACATTTTGTGAATGAGGATATTCAAAATATGGCAAAACATTTAGACATCCAACTAAAAAATCAGGTTACCTCTAGTTGCGCCTGATTTGCAAAAAGCAGACGAAGAACTCACATTAGCTGATTACATGAGGAAATTATCCTAGCCAAAGAAGTGCAAAACGCACACAATCTGCCTATCTCTCCTTCTGTTTTGCAGGATCCTGAAAAGCCAATCAAACCTGGAGACTGGGTATTCATCAAGGTGATTAAATGGACGAGTCCCCGCTGGGAAGGACCTTTTGAAGTCCTACTGACCACGCCCACGGCTGTGAAAATTGCTGAGAGACCCTCGTGGATACACATCTCACACTGCAAATTGCAAAGGCAATTAGGGGACTAGACACGGGACAGTGGGGAAGTCTGGGCTACAAAGGACAGAGTGACCAATAGGGCCTCTGGTCTCAAACCCAGCAGAACAGCATCCCTGTCCCCTTAGCGGTCAAACCTCTGTTTTGGAGGGCTAGTCCTCTTATTTGCCTCTAGCCAACATGAAAGTAGTTTGGCTCCCCTCCTGTCTGGCAGTTTGCCTGCTTCTATTGCCCTGCTTTTTCCTCACACCTGATGACATCCAGACATCAAAGGAAAGAAGAGCAGAGGCTTGAAGATGAAGACAGAAATGAAGAAGAAGATGGGTTGTAATTAACATGTGTAAAAACCTTTTTATGATTCCATTAATCTAAACTACTGTTTAGGTAGCGATTAATTGGATAATGTCTAGGTGAAGCTCGCATTAATATCTTTTTGAAATTGCTACTTACTTTTGCAATTTCTTTGTTGTATGTCTTATTATTATTTTTATTTATTTGGGATGCTACTTATTTTGCAACCTTTTGTTGTCTGGTTTTTATGATTCTTATATTTTTACATTATTGGAGTTGTTACCTATTTTACAACTTTTTGTTGTTCGTGATCACATTTAAAAACCACATTTCAGGGGGGAAATGTTAGGTAAAATAATAATGTTGTATTATTATTTTCTTAGGGTGTCTTTCTAATGTACTTTTTAAATGTCATTTTGGTTTCAGTCACATGCTCATTTGCATGACATCCTGTTCTTTTAATATGTTAATGAAGTGTGACTAAAAAAAGAGAGACTGCAGAGGGGATGCTCTTTGAGACCAGAGACTATGACACTGGGAGGCTGAGAACAGACAGACACGGTTGGCTCATTCCTTATAGTATTTTCCTGGTCTCCCTCTGCAGAACTGATTATCCACATCTACCTCTGCAGAGCTTATTGACTCCATATTCTCTCCGACCCTTGTGTGTGATTCATTGTAGGTCAACCACTTTTTAACCTAACAGTTATGACAAATATTCAAAAACTGAACAGATGTATTGCTTTCTAAAAGCATATAAAAGTATAACATTTGTTAATGTAAAGTTACATATGGATTTGTTGACCTCTTGAACAGAGTCCCTTGGAAGGATGAAACCAAAGTAGAGAGCTTTGGGTAACAGAGCCATATTTGGTTCAGAACTAAATAGCATACTAGCAAAAATACCTCACACCAACCCCACGGGGGTGTGGGTTTAATGATTAGGGCTTGTTCCACAGCCGCCTTACATCAATCTGTCTGTAAGCTGAGACTGGTCAACATTAAATCATCAAGGCAATATAAAAAGCAATGTTGCATCAAGAGTTGGTAAAGATTCCTTCTCAAAGTGAGAGATGGATCAAGTCATGCAGAAAATGCTATGCATGCAGGTAGTAGTGCTATGAACTATTAATCATGGGGTTTACTTATCACTCAAAGCCTTTACATTTATCTTTGTTTTTTTGAGTAATAGTACTGATGGATTTGATTCTCTGTCACTGAAATTCAGCGTAAAGACAAAAGTGTAAGAAAAATCTTTCATAAACTACATTAAAAAAGGCAAAAATGTAAAAGTAAAGTTCTGTAATTTGTTAAATATAAAAGGTTAATGATGACTGATTAATTAGCATTAAACTTTATGTTATAGGAAAATCAAACTCACATTTAAACACAAGTAGGACAGAGCGATGAAATACTGGACCAAAAAATGCAAGTCAGTGGAGTTGTATCTGTCCACTAGAGGGCACTAGCTTCTTTCCATTCTACTTTGATGTAATTGTTGTTGGATATTAAGTAGGTAGATCACCTCGTCTGATAGGTTGGTTTCATAGAAAGAGGCAGGCTGGCTTAGACACTGTAGGGACGTTCGTGGGGACCGTCCCTTCCAGCCAATTATACATGAGTTTACCTTGTCATGTAGTGGTACCACACTTTTTTAACAACCTCCCCCCTCCCCCCCACAAATAAAACAGAACTCAGAGATTAACATCAACATGCATTTACTGAATGTTGTTTGGGTTTGATAAAAATGAAATAAAATAAAATAAACAAGTAGTTTTTATGTTACCAGATGCATTTGTCATTGAATTTGGTAATTCATTTAGTAGAAGATTTACATTTAAAAGAATCAATGAAAGCTTCTGGTCACAAATAACAAGTAAGTGCATCTCATATTATTATTATTATTATTACTATTATTATTATTATAGAATAGAAACCAAGATTAACTCGAGTTCTACTTCTTTCTTTACATCTCCGTACATCTCTGACCCCTTGTCCTTCCTCTGGGATACAAAGTACATTTGCTCTCACACTTTATTTGCAACAAGACCTTGGTGAGTTATCAATCAGTTTTTCTTTACCTTAGACAGAGTGAGGACATTGCCCCCCATCTATGGTTGCCTGTTGATAATTGATGCTGTAATAACAGTGACTCTGGTATGGTATCTTTCCTTTAAATGCTTTTAAAAGTGTTGCAGACATACAGGTGGCACATGGCTGTACATGTTGCATTGCATTTTTTCTGTCTTGCCATGAACTGCTGTCTCCTTTCAAGGCAACTTCCAGATGTACACTGACTTTCATACTTATTGGCACCCCTGTTAGAGATGTGTGAAATCTTTGACTGTAGCAGCATAATATTACAATGAGAAATACAGAAAAATCTGACCTTTTACATTTACACAATGAGGAAAAAAGAGACATTTCTGCTCCCCCATGTTAAACATTCTTAAACAGAGATTATTACTTTAAAAAAACTGATTTAGCCAATGGAGCTGCAAGGTTGGAGCACACAGAGAGTGCGATCTTTCACCAGTCTTCTTTGCACTATTTCTCTGCTATCATATCTTCTGCTCACCACACAGACTTTCTACAGGAATTAGGTCTACTGAGATACACATAGAAGAAGGTTGATTTTGTGAATGGTGAACCAATTCTGTGATAATTTGGCAATATACTTGAATCATTATTGTGTTAAATGACCCAGTAATAACCAATTTTCAGCCTTTTGGCCAATTTCGCCAGGCTTTCATTTATCATTATCTAGTATTTTGAAGAATTTATGATGTCAGGCAGTTTTGGAAGAGAAACAGGCCCACAGCTTTGCAGAACCACCACTGTTCTTAAAAGTGGCCATGAGTAACTTTTCTACATCATTTTTCATTTAAAAGCAAATTGATCTCGAATGTTTGTTGCCTAAAGCTACATTTTTATCTCAACGGACAAAAACACATGGTTTTAGCTGAAGTGACAGTAGTGTTTAGCAAATTCCACTGATATTTTTGTTGAACATATCATTGCTTCCCACCGAGGGAATTTTGCCAAACTTACTAAATATTCTTAAAATTAAAAATAGACTTTCTGTCTAAAATTATCAGGCTGAAATTATGCAGTGACAATAACACAAGAATGTGTTTGAAGACGTTTTACACATTTCTACCAGGGTTGCAGGTGAGTACAGATGTCACCTGTTCAACAATCCCTTCTTTCCAAACAGTTAAATGCATTTTTTGAATGTCTGAAATCAGACTGAATGCCTAAAATTCACCAATTTTTCTCATCTCACAAAAATGAAAACAAAAGCTGATTATATCAGAGATCTAATTGTTCCATATGTTCCCAACAGAGCACTTTGCTCTCAGACTGCAGGTTTACTGGTGGTTCCTAGGATTTCTAAAAGTAGAATGGGAGGCAGATCTTTTAGTTATCAGGCTCCTCTCCTGTGGAACCAGCTCCCAGTTTTAGTCCGTGAGGCAGACACTCTGTTTACTTTTAAGGCCAGGCTTAAAACTTTCCTTTTTAAATAAAGTTTATAGTTAGAGTGGCTTAGGTCATCCTGAGCTATCTCTGTAGTTATGCTGCTATCGGCTTACCCCCAATTTCCACTGCATGCGCTCCGCTCCGCTCCGCCACGCACTCCGCAGCCGTTTGCAATTTCCACAGCATGCGCTCTAGATCCGCTCCAGTCCGCAGCCCAGAGGTGGTCAAAGAAGCATCCACGGGAATTACAAGATCTCGCGATAAAAGCCAGTAATAAATGCGGAAGTCAGAAAACAATTCTTCATTCCGTGGAAAACGAACAGAAAAGAACAGTTATTCTCTGTTATTCTGTGTCAAGATATTTTGGACAACATATGTAGAAATATACGCTGGCTTATATTAATATTGCTATGCATACAAAAAATTCTAGTCCATCTTTATTGATTTATTTTGAAAAACAATGAAATGTGGTTGTTCTATATCCGGTTGGTGCTTAGTGATTTGTGTAGATTGACTGTGGATTTGCTCCAGCGTCCGGCAAAAATAGAATCGATCCTATTTTTGCCGTGTTGTGAGTAAAAGTTGTTGTCCTTATTAAATTTAATAATATTTAATTTAGGATGGCCTGTGACCTGAAAGGGAACTATGGGTGTAAGAGACAATAAGAAGTTTCAGTCACAAACTGTTACAGGATGTAATTCCTGATTAAAACAATAAAATCAGCCTGACACACATGTGTGAGCCAAACCGTCTGCCCACCTGTGGTTCCTGTGTCTGCTGAAAGACCTGTTTTCCATATAGTACTGTATGTTGGGGGTTGTGTAAAGGCTGACACATATGTGTCAGTCAAGCTGTGTGCCCACCTGTGGTTCCTGTGTCTACTGACAGATGTGTTTCCATGCTGTGCTGTGTGCTGGGGATTGTGTCAAAGGGCGGGGAAAGCTTGTGAGACTTAACCAAGAGAGAAATAAAAGCCTTTTGCTCACTGGAGTTTGGCGTTCAGTTGAAGGAAGCTAACCCCGGATTCTGAACCGACCTGCAGATGAAATGGCTGGCAAATGTATGAGTGTTGTCTGTGTCTTTGTTACCTTCTTTTTGCTCTGGAATTACAGAAAACAACGAACACGCTGAAGGGTGAATAGCTGCCGGTTGCTGCAGCGAGGAGTCAGATAATAATTTAGGAAGCGGCCCCTTTAAGGGAGACTTTGGTATAAATAAAATCACCCCAACAGCCGGATGGCGAAACGGCGGCCGGCGCCCTGCACCGCTCGGCGGCGGCAGTGGAAAGGCTCTCATTGACTACAATGGGAGCGTTTTTGCTGTGGAGTGCGAGCCGGAGCGGAGTGTATGCAGTGGAAATTGGGGGTACTGCTGGAAGACAGAATGACCCCTTTTCTTCACTCTGCTACTTTTATTTCTAATACTTTCCAGTTGCATTATATGCTGTTATTTTGACTGTTGACTTTGTTTTCTCAGTGTTTTTTTCACCATTGAAGGTACACCTGTTCTGGTATCCTGCTTCGCTACAATGCCCTGTTGGGGCATCGACTGGGATGATGGTGGCTGAACATCCCCGTGTCCTGTTATCAACTTTTTACATTCTTTAATATAGATAGTACTCTGATATCAGTTCTTTCTTTGTCTCTACTCTTCTCAAATTCCCAAGACGGTCATGGAAAATGGCCGCTTGTACTGAGCCAGGTTCTGCTCTAGGTTACCGTCTGTCAAAGGGGAGTTTTTCCTCTCCACTGTCACTACATGCTTGCTTAGTATGAGGGATTGCTGTGGTTGGAAGTCTGCATCAACGGGACACAACCTCAATGACTCAATGCAATCTGCTGAGATTCCTTAAATAGGAAACTAACTAAAACTTTAAACTAATTGGAATTATGTAAGATTGTATTGAATTTCCTTTTCTTGTAAAGTGCCTTAAGATGACATCTGTTGTGAATCTGCGCTATATAAATTAACTGAATTAATTTAATTGAATGATAAGGACACACATTACAGCAGATTTGAATGCATCAAGTCACCTGTTATCCCAAGACTGCAGCAGCTTTAGTGGTTATGTTCAAATCCATTGAAATAAATCATAATTTATATTACAGCAAATGTTAAAAGCAGCAACAGCTGTGACTCTGTGTTTGCTGGAAATGGTTATTTCTCAGTGTGGTTTTTATTACCCTTTGAAGTCTTCATAAAAACAACCTCTGCTTCACCTCCCTTTAAATTATTTCCTTTGCATCTTTTTACCTTGTGTAATACACTGCTGTGTAGCAGAGGCCATTCTGATCATCTTGAAATTTCCCCTGTCAGATAATTTCCTAAGTATTTTGTGCAATTTCCAAATGTATCTGTAAATGAATAACCTTTAAAATAGTAACTATTTAACCATGCTTCTCAATTTGCTGTGCAAAATGTATACTTAATACATATTTACAGTACAAATAAAAACGAATATCCAAAAAATTCAACCTTTTAATTTTAAATTGGACCTTCTCTGTTTTGAGTTGACAAAACACTTTGAGTAAATTACCATCCTAAATTACAGATTAAGTTAAATTAAATTATATATCTGCTGTAGGTAAGTTGTTTACCAGATTAACAAATGGGTCTGTCTCCAAGTCAATAACTATGCTTACTTTTGGTTGGTATGAATTGGTAAAAAATGTTTGTCTCAAACTGATGCATGGTATCTTGTTAGGACTTTATTTACTAGTTAGATTATGAAGTTCCTCTTTAGCAGAAACTTTTAACATAACAAAAAAAAGCAACAAATAAAGACACTTTCAGCAATGAGCGAGGCTTAAGCAGCATCAATTATGGCAAACAAATTTCTAGCCTGCCACTAATCAATTATCTAATCATGTAGCTGACTTCTCTAAAACATAGCTTGCACAAATTACATTATAATATATAATAGTATTTAACAATTGCAGATGAGTAATTGCTTAGTTACGTCCTAAATGGATCTTCTGTAAAAACATTCAAATGTTATTCTTTGAATAAATTAAACTAAATGCACTTTTACTATTTTAATTACTATAGAGGCATGTTTAAACCTGCCATTTTCCTTTAAATGTGAGTGCCTCTTGTCTGCACTTTGTTGGCAAAGATGTGTATAGGTGCAGATTGAGGTGGACTAATAATTAGGTCTATACACTACACACATCTACCTTGGAGCATTACCATGCTAATAGTGCAGTAATAATGTGAACATGTGAATCATGAGATATTTTATCTGTTATGAATGAACTTTGACTTGAACTTTGAAAAGGTTCAATCAATGCAATCAGGTTTGTTTTAAAGTGCTGTCTGTCAGCTTCTGATAAAGCAGGAGAACAATATGGTGAACCAATTTACGACACAGTGATACCTGGTGCATGACTTCATTGTGTCTGGACTTTCAGCCAATGTTTGCTCAACTCGATTGACTAATAGGTCAGCAAACTGCAAGAGAAAGCAGTATGAAGTGATACAGAATGGTGGTTTCAGGTGATTTATGAAACTTTCCTCGTGCGATTTTTTAGTTATGCAAGACATTGACAGACAGACAGACAGACAGACAGACAGACAGACAGACAGACAGACAGACAGACAGACAGACAGACAGACAGACAGACAGACAGACAGACAGACAGACAGACAGACAGACAGACAGACAGACAGACAGACAGACAGGCTGAAATTAAATGCTTCTTAGTTTTGCACATGGCTTCATAATATCAATGCAACCCCACCAGGCCAATATATGAAGTAGAAGTCCATTTTCTTCCACACCTATATAATCTGCATGAGGTGCATCTTAATCATTCAGCTGACATCACCGTCAAAACTGGATCAAACCTCTATGTATTTCATGGGGATTTAATGTGATAGATCAATACAAAGTAGTGCCTAACTGTGTGGAAGGAAAATTATCTATGGTTTACAATATTTTTTTTATCAATAACAGCACATGGTGAAAAATACAGTGGGTTGCAAAAGTATTCGGCCCCCTTGAACTTTTCCACATTTTGTCACATTACAGCCACAAACATGAATCAATTTTATTGGAATTCCACGTGAAAGACCAATACAAAGTGGTGTACACGTGAGAAGTGGAATGAAAATCATACATGATTCCAAACATTTTTTGCAAATAAATAATTTAAAAGTGGGGTGTGCGTAATTATTCAGCCCCCTGAGTCAATACTTTGCAGAACCACCTTTTGCTGCAATTACAGCTTCCAGTCTTTTAGGGTGTGTCTCTACCAGCTTTGCACATCTAGAGACTGAAATTCTTGCCCATTCTTCTTTGCAAAACAGCTCCAGCTCAGTCAGATTAGATGGACAGCGTTTGTGAACAGCAGCGTTCAGATCTTGCCACAGATTCTCGATTGGATTTAGATCTGGACTTTGACTGGGCCATTCTAACACATGGATATGTTTTGTTTTAAACCATTCCATTGTTGCCCTGGCTTTATGTTTAGGGTCATTGTCCTGCTGGAAGGTGAACCTCCGCCCCAGTCTCAAGTCTTTTGCAGACTCTAAGAGGTTTTCTTCCAAGATTGCCCTGTATTTGGCTCCATCCATCTTCCCATCAACTCTGACCAGCTTCCCTGTCCCCGCTGAAGAGAAGCACCCCCAGAGCATGATGCTGCCACCACCATATTTGACAGTGGGGATGGTGTGTTCAGAGTGATGTGCAGTGTTAGTTTCCCGCCACACATAGCGTTTTGCATTTTGGCCAAAAAGTTCCATTTTGGTCTCATCTGACCAGAGCACCTTCTTCCACATGTTTGCTGTGTCCCCCACATGGCTTGTGGCAAACTGCAAACGGGACTTCTTATGGTTTTCTTTTAACAATGGCTTTCTTCTTGCCACTCTTCCATAAAGGGCAACTTTGTGCAGTGCACCACTAATAGTTGTCCTATGGACAGATTCCTGAGCTGTAGATCTCTGCAGCTCGTCCAGAGTCACAATGGGCCTCTTGGCTGCATTTCTGATCAGTGCTCTCCTTGTTCGGCCTGTGAGTTTAGGTGGATGGCCTTGTCTTGGTAGGTTTACGGTTGTGCCATACTCCTTCCATTTCTGAATGATCGCTTGAACAGTGCTCCGTGGGATGTTCAAGGCTTGGGAAATCTTTTTGAAGCCTAAGCCTGCTTTAAATTTCTCAATAACTTTATTTCTGACCTGTCTGGTGTGTTCTTTGGACTTCATGGTGTTGTTGCTCCCAACATTCTCTTAGACAACCTTTGAGGCCGTCACAGGGCAGCTGTATTTGTACTGACATTAGATTACACACAGGTGCACTCTATTTAGTCATTAGCACTCACCAGGCAATGTCTATGGGCAACTGACTGCACTCAAACCAAAGGGGGCTGAATAATTACGCACACCCCACTTTTCAGTTATTTATTTGTAAAAAATGTTTGGAATCATGTATGATTTTTGTTCCACTTCTCACGTGTACACCACTTTGTATTGGTCTTTCACGTGGATTTCCAATAAAATTGATTCATGTTTGTGGCTGTAATGTGACAAAATGTGGAAAAGTTCAAGGGGGCCGAATACTTTTCCAAGCCACTGTACCTATAGGCACTCATCTGAATGAATAAACATGGCAAACAAGGAAAGCATGTAGGGCTACAGAGAATGCATAAAACAAAGTCACAGTCAGCTTTATTGTCAATTTGCTATTTATGCCAGACATACAACCAAATTGGAATATCTATCCTCACAAAACCATGGTGCAACATGTAGTGTCAAAAACCAACATCTAAAAGAAAGCACAGGACAATAAGCAACAAATTACCAGTAAAATAAAAAAAATTATCGTAGAGGTAACTCAATCCAAGAGGTAGATTAATAAAGGGAATATATTAATAAAGTGGCTGGTGTAGACCCTGACTTGTTTATATTTTTAAGTCCAAGGCAGCATCTGTGAGGGTGCGGAAAAATGAAAAAAAGTCTCGTAACGTACAGTTATTTTTAATGGAAAGAATACTGTAGACCTCTGGAAATTACATTATTATATTAGTTTGGAGGGAGACAGGAGGGTGAAGGTGCAGAGTTTGTGCAGGGAGCAGAGCTGGGAGACAGTTGAGCTTCCTCACAACCTGGTGGATGAGGTTGTTCCTTAGTTTGTCGGTTCTCGCCCAGAGGCTTCACAGCATCCTTCCTAATGGCAGCAGGCTGAAGAGGCTGTGAGATAGGAGGGTGGGATCAACTGTTATCTGTAGAGAAAAAAAGGAAAGATAACATGTTGAGTTGTGACCACTTTTGGTATGGGTGGTATGGGTTTCTGCCCAGGTGTTACAAGGCGAAATTTGAAAAAAATGTGTTATCTGTGGCCTTTGGCGGACTAGTAGCCTGTCCAGGGTGTATGCTGTCTCTTGCTCAATGACCACTGGAGACATGCAGCAGAATGACCCTATAGCAGTGTTTCTCAAACTTTTTTTATCATTCCCCACTTTGGACAAAGGAGCATACACAAGCCCCCCATGCTTTTATCGCCCCAACAGAATGGTGACCACGCCTGATTTTTAAAGTGTTTTATTTATTTAAATAGCCGAGTTAGTCTAAAGTTTTTAAGGGTATAAATTAGTTGGAAAAAGGGGTTGCCACTGGTATAAAACCGGCTCAGAAATATATACTGTCAGTAGTTGCTACATGTAGAACTTCAGCTCACAGTTGGAGAAAATAAAAGTTGTAGTTTTATCAAATTTACAAAGCTTTCAAAAGTACAAAATAAAAATAAATAATAATAACATAAATAAAGAGCAAAATACTCATCCCTGTATTTCCTCCGTGGTTGACCGTGTGACTTCTCTTACTCTGAAACGTTCCCTGATCTTTTTAGATATTTGTACATTTTGTAGATGGAATCTCTGATAATGCGGCTACTTCAGCTTGTTTTGTTCTGCTGCGATATATTCCAACGTCAAACTCCCAGCCCGATGTTCCAGGTCCCGGTTCTGTTTATAATGATGATCACAATTGCAAATTTATTTGAGTGTGTTTAATTTTGTGGGGGGGGGGGGGCTGGTTGTTTTAATTTACAGTGCAGTGAAACATTCACGACAGAATCTAGGGGGGAAAAACTATTTAAATCCCATTGATGTCACGCCCCACCTGCAATACCTCTGCGCCCCACTAGTGGGGCTCGCCCCATAGTTTGAGAAACACTGCCCTATAGGGATAAGCAGGTATAGATATAGGGTGGGTGGATGGATGTTATCTTTCAGTTGTTTAATTGCATTTTTAATTGTCCTTTTGTTTTTTGGTCAAGGGGCTCCACGGGGGGCAAATTACATGGCAGAAGGAGGAGCTTACCCAGAGCACCATTCATGTAAGAACCACAACTGCTATTGATTTCCGGGTAAGCCTTTTCATACATAGCCTCAACCAGCAAAAATTACAATTGTATAATTGTTAGTTAGGTGTAGAAGCATTTCACATAATATATCATTCATTGTTTCCTTGTTTTTACAGGAAAATTGTTTTAGAGCCCAAGTTATTTATTTGCTCCATATTGGAATCGATATGTTTCCTAATCAGTCTCCTAAAATGTACAGAAAGAGGTGAACAAGTGAACAGTTTGGGAAATTATCTGCACTTAAGTCATGCTGAAAATCTAGTTTAAAGTAACAGCTTTCAGAGCTCTTTGTAAAACCTGTCTGAGCAACAAGCTGTACAGCAAGTTGTGAAATGTGATTAAAAAGTTAACAGATAAGCTTTAATTCCGCTGAGCAAAGCCTACCGCTGATAATGTCAAAACTACTGTGTTTTTTACAAATCCTTGTGTCATGTTCCTGTCTGCAAAGGTCACAATCAAGAGTCTTCATTAAAATGCATGTTATGCTGAAAAATATAAAGCAAATAATTGGGTAATGGTTGTTTTAAAAGATCAGTGTTGCCATGTGATTAAAGCACTGACCTTTACACTGAATGACTGATTAGGTAAGCGCACTCAAAGCTGCTGTTCAGTCTTTTTGCAAGTCTTTCTCCTTCTGTGTCAAGAATGACTTTCAGCATATAGTTTTTTTTTATCTAGTCATGAATAATTGAGTCAGGCTTGTTTTTCAGTTTGTCTATTTTAATCATCTTCTGGTGATTTTATTTACATCTGGAGTTCCTGACAGATTTCACAAGCTGATTGCAAAAGGTTTGAGCAAATAGATTTGCTGTTTATAAAAAAACCCAACCTTGATAAAAAACCCAAAAAAAACAGATGCCGGTTCACTGCAGCCTTTGAAATCACAACAAAGAAAAAAGGTTGAACGCCGAAATAGCAAGTCCAAGTGTAATGAAAATGGATACTTACAGAAAATGAATAGATTGTTTTTGTCCATATATTACAATATTAATATACAGTCAAAACTATTCTTTTGTGATTTCTGCCTTTTCAGTCAATGTATTAAGGCTTATTTTATCTAGACATAGACCCTTACAGATTCCCTCTGCTTTTGCTTTTTTGTCACACTTAAATATTTCAGATCATTAAACTATTTGTAAGGTTATACAAAGATAAGCTGAGCAAATGCAAATTTCTTTGTTGAAACTATTATTTCCTTTCCTTAATTGAGAATGGCTATTCAACTTTGCCCCCATGTTGAAAAAGCCATTTAATACTGGACTTAATGGTGTGCTTCAGATTGTTTTGCTACTTGTTCTGTTTGCTTCAGTTTAAGGTGACAAACGTATGGCTGGGCATTCTCCTGCGGGGTTTCCTAATGGGAAATTACAAAATCCATTGTCTAATCAGTTACATCAAAGCAGCCCCAGACCATCATACAAACATCCATCAGGTTTGGCTGTAAGTATGATGTTCTTTTTCTGAAATGCTGTTCAGTTTTATGCCAGATGAATCGTGATGGACAAACTGTAAAAAGTTCCACTTTCTGCATCCATTGTCTATACCTGCTGATCCTTGCAAGGGGGCTGGTGCCTATCTCCAGTCGTCATTGGGCAGGAGGCGAACCCACGCATGTACAGGAAGATCATACAAACTCCATGCAGAAAGACCTCAGGCCAGGAGTCTAACCCAGGACCTTTTTGCTGCAAGGCAACAGTGCTACCAACTGTGCTACTGCACAGCACCTTTTGTGTCATTGCCCAGAGACCTTTATATGTTATTCTGAATTCTTTTATGGTTTAATGGATTAATTGTAATGTATTCTTGGAGTAATTTTGGTAAGTTCTCCATTGTTCCTTGGTTTCTTCATTTGTAGATAATGGACAGGAAAATTGTTCAGAGTTAATGGGAAGATTTGCTGGAGCAACCCTGAGAGTTACACCCGGAATGTTTAGATCAAAGCGTTTTGTGGTAGGATGGCCTATAAATTCAAGACAAATATCCAATACGAAAAAATGTGGCAAGAAAATTGATACTCAGAGAATCTTAAACCTAGGGTACATAGTTTAATTTTTTTAAATAACTTTAAAAATGCTTACATTTTACCATCTGACCCTGTTCTATGATATAAAGTAAGTCATCTTTCATAAATTATATTTTCCCTAAGTCCCTCGCCTCGCCTCTGCAGCAAAACGACTCATTTTCGCATGCCTAGACCGCTGACCAATAGATATGAGTATCCACAAGAGAGCTGTTAATCAGCAAGAATACAACCCAGTCCCCAGTGACGCGACACTACAGGGTGACACACCTCAGTCAGCTTAGCAGTAAAAAGTCAATAGCTGAAGTTTTGGGTAAAAAAACATCCTTACCTTAGAAAGCTCCTTTGTATGAAGGAGGTCAACGCTTCATTAATGCAGTGATGATGAGCTATAGATGTTTACATTTTAAAATCTCTTCCTCCTCTTCTTGATGACGTCACCCAATGGACCACACAGCTTTAATAGCCTTAAGGTTTCTCACAGAGAAGAATGGGGAAAACTCTCAGTAAATGTCCGAAGCTAAAAGAGGTATACCCCAAATGACTTGCCACTGTAACAGCAGTTTACGGTGATTCTAATGAAGCTTCAAATGCACACCATTGTTTTTTAAAAGGGAAAAAAAAATTCCGTATCTTGTATCATTTTCCTCGCATTGTCACGTTAATCTGTGAATAAGTTCAAAGCGTATGCATATTTTTGCATAACCTTTACCTGTAGAGCCATATACAGTACTATACCTATTATCATATGACACTGGTTTTTGTCAGTCCTGATCCCTCCTTAATTTTACTGGGCGAATCCAAACTTCAGTCAGTTCAACTGAACTCAACTAGGGTCAGCATAGAAAAAGAAAGATTGATTGGGAATCCATATTTGTGTCTCATTAACATGCTTGTCTGCACAAAATATGCAGTTCTTGCTAAAAAACTTAGATAAATGCTATTTATGAAGTTAATCTGCTGGTCAAAGAAGTATGTCAGTCTAGGCTGTTACAGAGAAAATATGTTCTTTTAGAACAACAAGCAATCTGTAGGAGTAGTAGTTTATAAGACTGCACAATATTAGAATATCATGCAAATTGTGAATCCCCAACACAGAGTGAAGTGTATTGCTCACTGAATAATTTATTTAGTAAGCAGTGTTAGTCTTTGGCACAGTCATAGGTAATAAGAATGAACATCCTTTTCAAATATAGGGCTCATAGATTGGGAGATGATATAACTGCCAGTGTGAAGTGTACAATACCTCACACCCCAGGTTCCACACAACTATTGTTTATCAGCCTTTGCAGTTTGCTTATCTATAGCTTACAGAGCTGTGTTAACACCATGCCGATGTATAAAGACATCAGAGAAGCAACTGTTGCTGCCATTAAAATTGGGAATCTTTGTCAAATATTTTCCCAACACATTTGAACTCCATCTGCAGTTCTGCAGTGAGAAAGATTATTCACCTGATGTGGTAACTTGTCATGATCTCTGTTCATTGTCATGTTTCCTGTTCACACTCCATGTCACAGTAGCTATTTGCTTATTGTCTTCACCTGTGACATTCCATATTTAAACACCTGCTCTCCTTCTGTTTAACAATAAACTTCTGTTTAATTTAGTGCGAGATTGTCTTCTGCCACAGCCTTCAGGCCTTGTTACCTGTTTTTGACTTCAGCCACTAGATCCTTGACCCTGCCTGTTTTTGACTGCTGCCTTTGCCAGATCCCTGCTGGTTTTTGGAACTTGCCTCTCCTGTTACTGAACCACGCCTGTTACTGACCCTGATTCCAGTCTGTGGACTATGAATGTGTTTGCTGTACCTCTGGACCACCCGTGTATGACCCTGAACCAATTGTGGATCACAAATTACTGTATTCTGGACACTCTCACCTTCATACCCATGGCTGAGAATCCTGAGACCCTGAAGGTTGAAGATTCTGGTCACTGGCCCGTCTTTTTTGCTGGATCCTCAGACTCTGTGTATTCCTGCCTCTGGGTAAATCACTATTCTTCCTGTTTTACTTACTGGATTGAGTTAATCACGTCACTTACCTGCCTCTGTCTTCTGGACATCCTGGCAAATTGAACCCAATATCACCCTGTTCAAAACTCAAATAATTGGAAAAATAAATACTTCCCTCTGCAAAGAAAATAACAAAATTGCTCAGATTTGCACAGTTGCATCTGAATGAACAACAAGCTTTTTGTTGGTGGTGTTGCGGCAATGATTTCGACTTGATGGGAGCTACAGTACAAAGTTATGTTGCACTTTTTTCTAGGGTTAAATGTGACCACATCTGTCTGCTAAAGCTTGGCTACAATCTGACCACTTACACACTATTTCTTTCCTTACTGTCTCCTGATAGATAAAACCCCAAGAATTAAGAGACTGTCCTTATTTAACCATGTCAGCTGAAGGCTAAACATTTTTTATTTAGAGATGTGTATGACGGTCACTGTAACACTATTTGGTACCAAGCAGACATTTAAAAATTAAGATGCAAATCATCACTGCATAAGACTCAGATGCAGAAATGCAGTAAACAAAGAAAGCAACTAAAAGAACTAAAAGAAGTGAATAACTCTCTGATATCACAAACATTGTGTGTATATATGTATTGTAAGTTGCAATGAAAGCAACAATTTAACAGCTTTGTAAAAGAACTGGCACAAATCAAGCTATAGTCCAAAATTCTAACAGCAAATCGATGCCTGCATGGACATTTGTTGATAAAAGTTTCAAAGTTCATCTCCTTACCCCCAAAAACATTTGGTAAATGTTTTCTCTGTATTCACTTTTGGCAGTGGAAGCGGAACAACAGGAAGTTTTTCTCCTGTACCAGAGAAAAACACAGTAAGTAAAATATCTAGAATTACTCTTTTTTTTCTATTGACAAGCAATAATCAGATTTGAAAATCCACTTTGAAAATCCATATTGAAAATCCAAATATGTTTTTAATTTCCTTTAAAAGGTACGTTAAGTGGATCACATGTTACTTACTGTGTTTGGTGTACTAACAGCAACACCAATTAGGTAGATCAATACTAAATTAACTGAACAACATTAAACGAATGTCTAGAGTAATAGTTGTTCTTCAGGTCAGAGGAATCAAGTTATAAAGTTTTTGATAAGTTTATCTCTTCCCATCTAGACTGCAGGGACTTTTGTGTCTAGATTATGCTTTGATCACTCTGTGATCACTAATAAGTGACCTAATTCAGACTGCACCATCAAGCTGGAACGACTAAACTTTGATTTCTGCAACAAGAATTTTAAAATGCTTTTTGTTTTGTTTTTTTGTTTTTTCCTTAATTCAAATGCTTTGTGAACTAAATTTAATCTCTGAGAGTGTTGCACTGGATCAATCTGAGAAATATTTTACGAAATCATTACTCTTTTAACCTTTTAACAGACAATCATAGTCAATGACTCTTAGTGACGAGAAGTATATTAATCTTTTTGTAAATGCATATTACATAATTGTGAACACAGAATGTAACAAATATGCGTTTTATTGCTAACAACACATCAAATTGTTGTGGATAGCTTAAAGCAATGAGACAGATAAAATTAGAGTAACTTTTAATGTTCATTAATACAAAAATATATCTCTCATTTAACTCAAAAACAAGTTAGCAAAATAGATATCTAAAACTATTTACGAAGAAGTCCTTTCAGGACCATTTAGCAGTTTTTGTATGTATTGCTTCGATCTACATTCTCAAACCTTTTGCCTTTGTCCCTCCACACAGGAGAGTGCAGTGGACTTTGGACGTTCAAAGCACTGTCTGTGCTTTGCGGCCCTCTGACAGAGTCTAGGTGACAGTATAAAACAGCCACAATCAGACAGAGACATCAGTCTCAACTGAGTACTCGCCAACCCAGGAGGAGAGAGCTCCAACGAGCCCGCCATGGGGGACTCTAAGCTCTGCCTTTTGCTTCTCCTTAGTATATCAGCCTTGGCTGGTGAGTACATTTCAACCTCTCTAACATTACAAATCAACATTTAAATATGCTCATATATATTAGACAGCAAATATAAAGTTTTTTATGTGTTCCTTTTTACCTTGAATTGCAACTCTTTTATCAGTTTTAAATGTAGCCCAGTGCTAAAATAAACTGATGTGGTTTGTTAACAGTGTGCAATTTGAAAATAACATGTAAAATACTTTTACAAAGTATAATTTAGTAGATTTGATTCCATTCAGATATTCATTTTCAATTTTCAAAGATTGAATTAAGTTACTATTTTGCAGATCGCAAGTTAATCAAGTCTCTAGCTAAGTCCAAAGTCAAAAACTTCTTAAGTAAAGTCTTAAGTAAAGCAACTAAATAGATTATTTAAATATAAAGTAATCAATTAATAAACGATAAAAATTTTTTTTTGAAACTTAAAATAACTACTTATTTTCTAGAATAGGCAACATGTGTAACTGGTCGAAAATAAGCAGTGATGTTGCATTTCATAGTATTTTCAAAAATGTTTTTCCTTCTTCGCGTTTTTTAGCTGTCTTCATTTAAAAGTAGATTTTGTGTAATACTATATGACTTTAAAGTAATTTTATCTAAAATCAATGCAAATCTAAATGTAAACAACAATAGATGGATTTTAGGAATTTAATAATAAAAAAAAAAAAAAAATTATTTTAAAATTAAGAGTTAATTATTTTGCTCTTTCCATTTTATAGGGACTATGGTACTTGTATAGCACAAACCAATCCTTGAACTTGAACTTTTTATTTCCAAAAACTCTCTGCTCTTCTATTTACTTTAGCTGACCAACTCAGTTGTATTATTTAGTCGCAAAAAAGCCTTACTTCAGCTGAAGCAAAGCCCTTTACTCCAGACATTGAGCTAGAGTCTCATAATAATAATAATAATGTTCTTCTTTCTGTATTGGTCATTTAAATAAAGCCAGCTGAATTGAACTCTATTATAAAAATAAAATCATGTTTTTCAACCAATTTCTGTCCTTTTGATTAAAGTAATCCATAATTAAATACCATAAGGTTCAGTGGTGGATGTTAATCTTGTCATCATTATGAGTGTTTGCATGTGAGTGCATGTAAGTGCTTCACAGACTCATACAAGCAGTGTCCAAAGCACTAAGGACAAAACCGTTGATTGGCTAACCAATTGAATCCCTTTATCAAATTGGCAGGATAAGTTAGCTTGTCATTTACTGTTCTATGTAAAACCTTGATTTTCTTTTTTCATCTCCCAAACTTTCCTGCGAATTATCCTCAGAGCTCTAATTAGATAATCAAAATAATATTCCTCTTTGAGATCTGAGTATTAGATATTTGAGGCAACAGAGCTTAGTTCACTGCTTAATGTATGTCTCATATATTGATTACTTTATTTTATTATTATTATTATTATTATTATTATTATTATTATTATTATTATTATTATTATTATTATTTAGAGTGTGTGGTGGAAAATTGTCATGCAATTAGGAATTAAGTGTATATTCTCTGTTTAGTGAATCCATCTAGGGTAAAATGACAAGCTTATTGTTCCAGGTTAGTGTTATGAGAAAGATATATGTGTCAGGTCACCAGAGAGACAGACGCCGGGGCAGTAAGGTAACAGTCTGGCCTTCGGATGAGCTGCTTTATGCGTTGCTATGAGTCGCATGAAGCAGTTACTCTGGAGGCGGGGCATGAAGGTTGGAGAAGACATCTACAGAGATAAACAATGATTGCGGAATACTATTTAAGCGGTTAGTTAGAAAGGTTGGTTGGGGTGATGGACGAGTAACTCTGTCCCCTCCATGGTCTGGCCAGACATGTTTGAATTAAATACTTAAACGCCTTCTGGGACTCAAGTCTTCTTTATTATGAAAACCCTGAGATACTATTTTTTGCCATAACAAGTGCATGATGTTTTTCTTTAACATTATGTACACATATTAGATGTGATGCTTGACTTCATATTGTTTGGTAAATTGTCGTATTTCATGGTCATGTTTTCTATAAATCTAATAAAAATTAAAAAGAAATGTACACATGTTCTCCTTAATCTTTGGCAAAGATTAGATTTGCCATGTTTCCACTCTTCTTTTTGTCAGGTACAATTAAAAACTCCCTGACAAGGTGTAATTCATGCTTCAAAAGAAAATAACTTGATATTTTAAAAGGGATTTTGAAATCTAGTAAGGCTGGATATCAGTCGTTTAAAAATGCTCATAGTATTTATGGTAGATTAGAATGATTTATAAATATTTCTTTTGGAAGCCACAAAACTGAAAACAATTGCAGTTTTTCCCATTCATCTACGTTTTAAAAACGATTAGACTTTTAAGCAAATCAATTTGAGGTTCAGACTGTTCAACAAGTGAAGTTGTCACTTTGGACAAGGGAACAATGACATCTTTCTGTATTTGCTGACTTTCCTTAACTCAAACAACCAATGAATTAAGAAAAACTTAAGCATAATAATTAATTATAAAGAAATAACATTAACTGCACTGGTACAAGTCAAGTATACACCTTCATTTTATCACACCTCTGTCAATATTACCAGAAAAAAGGCTAACTAATCTGATTGTACATTAACAGTTGCCCAAGATGAAGAATTGTCATCCTGTCTGCGTAAGTTAATTCTCGCACTTTAATACTTCAAAACTTTCAAACCTTAATGAAACACAGTTGAGATGATGCAAATATTAATTTTATCTTTAGTGGCCAAAAGGTACAAGCCCCTGCACAAATATGAATATCAATATGAAGCTGAATCTTTGAATGCCATCAATGGGGCCTCACAGCTCAAGAATGGACCCAAGGCCTCCTGCAAGGTAAGAATAATAGATTCCACACTGTTTTGTATGCATCAGATTTAGCTATTTTTTCTGTTCATTTAATTTGATTTGTTGCACAGGTTGAGATCGAAGTGCCACAAACGTGCCATTTCATCATGCACACAACAGGCTGCAGCCTGAGTGAGGTGGTGGACATGGACAAAGATGGCAACCCTCTTTTCCTTCCAGCTGCCAGCTCTATTGACTTTGGTGCTGAAATGGGAAGGTAAGATAAACCCCGTAAAATATAGATGTTAAAAATAATAAATAAATAAATAAATAAAAGAGATCGGTTTATAACTAAAAATGTTACACATTTTCTTTTAGACATCCTCTGAAGTTTAAGGTTGTGGATGAGTATGATGTGAAGCTCTACCCTGAGGATGGCGAGACAACAACTATTCTGAACTTTAAGAGGGGTATTGTCTCTGCCCTAGCTGTGCCTCTGCTGGAGGAAGACAAGAACAGGAACATGGTAGTGTGATTTATTACGAAAAATGCTTTTCAGATTTGCAGAGCCATCTAAACCTAATGACACACCTGGTAAAGATCTGCAAGAACTCTCATAATAAAATAAAAATTTTAACCGATTGCAGCATAATTTTAAGGTGAAAATTTAAGAAATATCCAACATTTAAAGAGCAAGTCACACCCATTACCAGAGTCTTACTCCACCCACATTTCCTGTTTGAAAAATGCGCCATCAATGCCTGGCGGATCGAGGCTCACGTAGGGAGAAAGGGCTGGGCGTAAACTCTTGCTTGCTAATCCAACTCCAACTACTGAGGTCTACACCACAGCAGCAGTGCAGCTGACATCACATGTACCAGCTAACATCACATATCACTGCTTAGCCAATAGCGATGCGAGATTCGAATTCAAATAAAGTGCAAACTTTTAACCCGACGAGGGTGTCAGACTAATGGTTTCAGTTAGAAAATGTATATTTTTAAATAAATTGCACTAAAATGTCGAAATAATGACAGGACATGTTGACAGCACTATTAGACACTCATTTATAGAGGGGGTTAACTTGCTCTTTAAATTTAACTAAATTATTCAGTGTGGGGGGGTACGTCCTACACTAAGACACAATTCTTTCACAGATAACCTTCTGTGTCACAATTATTGGCTCTCTTGCTGCTAATTCCTTTTAGAGATATTTCCTCAGATTCCAAAGTTTGCATACTTAGACGCAACTATGCCTGTATATGGTGTGTGTATGGTGCCTGTGATTTTTTCATCAAAATAATTATTTATCAAATTGCAAGTTTTTACTGATTTTAAAGACTTTTTACAAAACTTTACCAAAGCTGGCAATACGTGTGGGGAACATTTTAATGGATATTTTCCTTTTGCAAAATCATGCATTTATTTTCTCTAATTCTCCATCCTTATGCTAGCCCACCATCCATGGCAAATGCAGGACCTCCTTCACGAACAATGTCAGGGAGGACATTGTCACTGACATCAGCCTGCACAGAGATCTGTCCAGATGTGACACGTTTGTGCCCATAAAAAATCACAACAGCCCTCTGGCACTTATCACTGGCATGGTAAGACTCCTAAAAGATTTAATATTATTCACTTTTCTGTACTTAATTCAAATATATTAATGACAACGGTGCTTAAATTTGAGCGAACGAATGCAGTTCATGAAATTTGAATCTATGTGAAAGCGTAGTTTGCCTGTGTCTTTTTGATTGGTCTAAATTACTGACTTCACACTCTCCTTATTTACAGCACTATCCCTTAGCTCAGCTGGTTAGAAGCTCCCAAACATGTAACTACAAGTTTGATAATGAGAAAAAACACATGACCTTTGGCTCCTGCACTGAGGAACACCTTGTCATACCATTCTCCCACAAGTAAATCAAATCCTTAAAGTATTATTTAATATGGCATTACAAAAATGTTTTATACATATTCCTTTTACTTATGTTTATCTATTTTTTCACAGGGGAAAATATGGATTTACCAATGTTGGAAAGCAGGAGCTGACTCTGGTTCAGGTTTCTCCTCACAATGGCATGATTGTCATTGAAAGTGGTAAGCCCTTTGTTAAAGATCACTTTTTAAAACATTAAAACTGTGAAATCAGGTAATAACAATTATTTGTATTTTAGCAACCATAGTTCCTTAATTATTATTATTATTATATAAATAGTATATAAAGAATAATTATATAGGTGATTGGAGATGGTGCTTTCAAATCACTTAGTTTTCAGTAGATATGATACAATTAAATTATATTATATGTCAGATTTGAGTATATTTGTAATTACTTACATGCATACTTTATCTACTTCTTACCTACTAAGAGAAATAAACTGATATGCAATAGTTAAGCACATGATCTGGTAATGGGTAGGAAATGGGAGTAGGCTAGGATAAAATGACTATGTGTGTTTATCAAATAGTGGTATGGAGTGACTGGTGGCCCGTTGATTCAATTTCAGACCATAAAAACAAACACAACAGATCTAATTGAGAGACTCTGAAATGTTTTTTTTTTCATATGAAGTTTCACAAGCGTGATTTTTCTAGGGGCACGTTTTTGAATCAGCTGTTCTTATAAAAAAACCTGACTTTTAAAAACATGTCAAAAGTAAGCTGTGCTTTTTTATATATTCATTTAGTTGACATAAAAGATTGCTTAACCAGCATATAGTAGTGTGAAATTATATTTGTCCACTTACAGATTTGTTTAAAAAAAGATGACTATGAATACCCATGACAAATTTTCAAAAGGTGCTTTCTTTATTAGGGGAAACACGCTTTCAAGTCTAATGTAGCCATATGTGAAAATTTGATTGCAAAACCAAAGAAGTCAGAGCAACATCTAAAACACGTCAGGCCACTTTGGCTATGTTTACACTGCAAGCAAAAACGCATCAAATCACACTTTTTACCCATATGCAAGGCAAGGCAATATTATTTGTATAGCACACTTTTAACAACAAGGTAATTCAAGGTGCTTTACATGATTAAAGTAAAAACAGACATGAATTTAGGATAAAGTAAAAACAGCAATAAAGCATGAAGCACAACCAAAACATACAAGATAGATGAAAACATTACTCAGAGGCAGCTCTGAACAGATGGGTTTTTAGCCGTGACTTAAAATAACTCAGTGTTTCAGCAGCTTTGCAGTTGTCTGGAAGTTTGTTCCAAATTAGAGGAGCATAGAAACTGAAAGATGCTTCTCCATGTTTGGTTCTGATTATAGGGATGTTGAGAGACTGGAATTAGAGGACCTGAGTGGTCTGAGGGGTTGGTATAGTGACAGTAGATCTTCAACATACTTTGGTGCTAAGCTATTCAGGGATTTCTAAACTAGTAAAAGTATTTTTAAGTTATGCTGTCTGTACACAATGTCTTTGTATATTTTTATCATCATATGTATAACACCAACCTGCCAGAAGGTCTACAGATGGAAATTAGCCTAAGGCTATAATCTGGCATATTTACATTTGTAAAAATGTTCATTAATATGCATTGTACCTAATTTTAAATAAATAAATAAAAAGTATATTCTCTAAACTACAGGTCACTTTCATAATGTACACTCACTGCCCATTTTATTAAGTAAACCTTGCTAGTACCGGGTTGGACCCCCTTTTGCCTTCTGAAATGCCTTAATCCTTCGTAGCATAGATTCAACAAGGTACTTGAAACATTCCTCAGAGATTTTGGTCCATATTGACATGATAGCTTCACGCAGTTGCAGCAGATTTGTCAGCTGCACATCCATGATGCAAATATCCCGTCCACCACATCCCAAAGGTGCTCTATTGGGTTGAGACCTGGTAAATGTGGAGGCCATTTGATTACAGTGAACTCATTGTCATGTTCAAGAAACCAGTCTGAGATTATTCAAGCTTTATGACATGGCGCATTATCCTGCTGGAAGTAGCTATCAGAAAATGGGCACAGTGTGGTCATAAAGGGTTTGACATGGTCAGCAACAATACTCAGGTAGGCTGTGGTGTTGCAACAATGCTCAGTTGGTATTAAGGGGTCCAAAGTGTGTCAAGAAAATGTCCCCAACACCATTACACCACCACCACCAGCCTGAACCATTGATACAAGGCAGGATGGATCCATGCTTTCATGTTGTTGATGCAAAATTCCTACCCTACCATCCAAATGTCGCAGCAGAAATTGAGACTCATCAGACCAGGCAACGTTTTTCCAATCTTCTATTGTCCAATTTTGGTGAGCCTGTGCGAATTGTAGACTCAGTTTCCTGTTCTTAGCTGACAGGAGTGGCACCCGGTGTGGTCTTCTTCCGCTGTAGCCCATCTGCCTCAAGATTCGACGTGTTGTGCATTCAGAGATGCTCTTCTGCATACCTTGTTTGTAATGAGTAGTTATTTGAGTTACTGTTGCCTTTCTATCAGCTCGAACCAGTCTGGCCATTCTCCTCTGACCTCTGGCATCAACAAGGCATTTTTGCCCACAGAACTGCCCCTCACTGGATATTTTCCCTTTTTTGGACCATTCTCTGTAAACCCTAGAGATCATTGTGTGTGAAAATTCCAGTAGATCAGCAGTCTCTGAAATACTCAGACCCGCCTGTCTGGCACCAACAACCATGCCACGTTCAAAGTCACTTAAATCACTTTTCTTCCCCATTCTGATGCTCGGTTTGAACTGCAGCAGATCGTCTTGATCGTGTCTACATGCCTAAATGCATTGAGTTGCCGCCATGTGATTGGCTGATTAGAAATTTGCGTTAATGAGCAGTTGGACAGGTGTGCCTAATAAAGTGGCCAGTGAGTGTATGCTGTACTAAACACTTACAAATACATATCTCATGTTTTTGAAAGCGACTTAAGTCTGAATGATCATGCCGCATTAAATTGTTCTTGTACGTCACTGACAAGACGGATATGACTAATCTGCTCTAGTAGAGGCACTGACAGAGGTATTCAAAAGTCTGTCTTGACATCCTGAAATCGTGGATGAACTCTGTCAGTGTAGCCCTTCACATCACAACTCCACCACAGACTGTGGTTCCAAATCCGGATCCAGAGGTAGAAGCCACAGCTCCAAAAAAAGCCATCGTTAAAATTTGTTCTCTATTTTTACTCAATGTCCTTCTTTCTGTAATTATTTTGTCAAAATGTTGTCTATTCCAAGTGTGCATTAATTCCCAAACTGCTGCACAAACACAAACATCTGCAGCTGCCATTTTTACTTACATAAACAAAGAGTATTGTATGTGACATCTTGTCTTCTTCTGTGCATGCACACTGTAGTGTGTTTGCAGTCTCTTTTTGGTTATAGTGTGAATAACTACACAAAAGAATTTGATTTAATCCAAAAATTGGAACTGAACATTAAGACCTGCAGTGTGAACGTAGCCTATGATAAGAAAGGGATTTATAAAAAATAACAAAATGTGAGAGTTCAAAATGCAAAAACAACTGCTAACTAAAAAAACACAAAGGCTGGTATCAAAATAACTAAAAAACAACAACACAATGATTCATAACTTCTTTTTTTTGCTTTTTGGAAAATATACTGTGGACTGACATAACATTTTGGAGAGTGTGTGTCCAGTTACAGCTGCATAAAACTTGGACAATGGCAAATAAACCTACAACAAACTGTAGGTTTTGGAATGGACTAGTCAAAGTGTGGGGGAATTTTCTTTTCATATAGACCCAATTAGGTCTAGATAGCTTTATTCCCTTAATAAATAAAATCATCATTTGAAAACAGGTTTAAGTATTTACTTAGGTCATATTATTGTCATGCTGATTTTAGTCTGATGATCTGAAAGATTTTAAATGTGAGAAAATTAAAAACATATAAAAATATGTATGAAGGAAAATAAGTTTCTTCCATTTTACATTTCTAGTTTTTAAATACAGTTGAAATATTTTTAAAATGTTCAATATTGTAGAAAACCTTTTTTGAAACTGCTTTGTGGTTTCCAAAATTTAAGAATTAACACAGATCTCTGTTTGTATATCAAGATAACATTGTCAAGGACCTCAACATGGAGGTTGTTGATGACAAGAACACCATTCAGGATAAAGATGCAGCTGTGAATCTCATGAGAGAACTGGTTAATTTGCCTGAGACGGAAGGAGAGAGAAGGGCACGCCTCTTCCACACACTTATCTCTATGGTCCGTGGAATGAAGACTGAGACCTTGAGTGCTGCCCTTCCCGAGGCAGTTGCCTTGTCCCGCTTCCTGACCTACCAGGTTCTGGCCCAGTGTGGTACCCCCGAGTGCAGCAGTGCAATCATGCGGATTCTCAGAACTTTTGACACCACCGACCTCGAGGTTGATGCTGCAGTTTTTGCTTTGGGATTCATGTCCAACCCCTCTGGACTCCTGATTAATGACTTGCTCGAGATGGCCAAATACAAGCCTAGTAAGCCCATTATGTATGCTCTGAGCAATGTCGTAAAGAGGTAGGCAATAATTTTTGTTATCTGTTCAAAATTTGTCAGAATTTTGTCAGACCATATTAAAGATATTACTGTTCTGTATTTACTTTTTTTTGTGTTCGCCACAGATTTTACAAAAGTGAAAAAAAAATAATTCCTGAGATTCAGTCTGTTGCTGAGTTCATGGCTTCCCAGTTGGGCGACTGTACTGGAGAAGAGGACCAAACTTTCATGACACTCAGGGTAAGTATCACAGCTGCTAACACAAAACACAAATATAAGCCCGGAATTAAAAGTGCAACTCATCCCCAAATCAACTTTTTTTTTTTTTACTGATAAACCGTATAAATGAGTGTCTAATAGTGCTGTCTACTTTCTGATTGACATGTATGTTTTTTGGTATTTTAGAACATTTTAGTAAAAATATAAAATTTCTACCAAAAACCTTTAGTGGAGTGCCCTCTTCAGGTGAAAACTGTACACTGAACATTTGAATCAGGCATTACTACTGGCTCAGCCTCTATGGCTGACATCATCCTTAATGGCTAACATCAGCCATCCTGCTGCTGTGGGGTATAAAAGGAGCTGAGTGTTGGCAACACCTCTGTAGCGAGTTGGAGTTGTAATACCAAGGAACTGTTGACGCCACCCAGCCCTCTTCCCTGGCGTCCCTCGGTCCTCCAAGCAACACCTCCTTTTGCCACATTTCTCAAACTGGAAATGTAGAAGTAAGACTCTGGTAGGGGGATGAGTTGCTCTTTAAACAAAGTAATATATCGCAGGGGAAATAAGTTCTGGACACATACATTTTTCTGATTAAAATGTTTCAAATTACATTCATGTCTATTGGCATGAAATTTACACTTGATTTCAGTAATGATATAGGTAATCCACACAAAAACAGAAAATGAACACAAAACAGTTCATTGTTGCTTCATCAACTCTAGGATTTTTGGTAGTACAGCACCAAATGCCCCAAACTATGAGGCTCTTACTTTCAAAATTCTTCATTTGGTGTTTGGGTCAACTACATAATTGGTATTTCAATATCCGGTAAACTATATTCATTTGCATCAAAATCAAAATAAACTGACTTATTCAAGATATGTACCATATCCATGTTTGTTTTGAAACCCAATTTATTTTAGTCCAGAATGATCCTTTATCTGTCCCTCAGTAGTAAAATATATTTTTATCAACAGCAAATTGACTGCTTAACGGAAGCACACAGTGACACACTCAAGAAAAGTAGTTATAATAAAATAAAACAAATGCACAACTGAATAAAAGTTACATACTTTCATAAATAATATTAATGTTTATTCTAAGTGTTATCTTGTCTACTGTTTTGCCAACTAGGGAAGAGACGTTTATTTTATGAGGGCTGAAATTGTCTCTACTCATTGTTTTATTCCTAATTGAGGATGTTAAAATGTTGTCATATTGTAATCAATCATAATTTTTGCTGTTAACTAGAAAGAACTCTGTGCCTGCAACATTTGTTGCCACAGTTTCAGAAATGGGATTAACTATCTATGAATCAGTAACGAGTTTTGCTTTTTTGTATTTCCCATCTGTATTGCATGGATTTTGGGCATAAGGGTCTGAGCTGTCAAACTTCTGCACTTCTTCATCAAGGTGCCAGATGTATTTTTTTAAGGATGTCCAAAGTGTGATACTCCCTTCACTGGCTCCCAGTGGATTTTAGAATCTGTTTTTAAGTTTCGGTTGTGACATACAGGGCTCTGAATGGCCAGGCTCCTGTATACTTGCGTCAGCTTACAACAGAACACTGTCCTTCTCGAGGCCTTTGGTCCCAAGCGTAGAACCTTCTGGTAGTTTGAGATTCTCACCTAAAAACTAAGGGGGACAGGGCCTTTCAGTCCATGGCTCCTAGACTGTGGAACAGCCAGCCCTTGCATCTTAGCTTTGCTGACCCTTTGGAGGTTTTCAAAAAACTACTGAAAACCGTTTTATTCACCCAGGCTTTTATGTCATGGTTTTACTTTGATTCTTATGTTTGCTTTTTTGATCGCTTCCTACACTTAATACTACTTTTACTTTTGTACTGCTTTTACTATGATTTATGTTGTTTGGCACTTTGTAACTTTTATGTCTATAAAGCGCTTCATAAAAAAACTTTACTTAATTACTTAAGTAAATCGTACAGATAAATGCTTTAGAAAACACTCCCCTTCTGTGACAAAGGTGGAGTCATGGAAATAATTAATCTTGATTCCCTTGTTCAGGCCTTTTTTCCCAGATCTGATGACCAATGTAACTTCTCTACCAATCTTGTTGAATTAGATTAACTTTAGTTCTCTTGTAGCGTCCTAATTGAGTGAGTCTCCATTGCTGGGAAAAAGATACCGGCAGTTACATCACTGAAAACTGCATTGAATTTGCTTTTAGGTGATTGGAAATATGGCTCCAACTATGATTCCTTTTAGTCCTGCACTGCGGTCTGCTGTAATCCAGTGTGTGAAGGAGCCTGCAGCCTCCCAGAAAGTGCAGCAGGCTGCTATTCAAGTCTACAGGCAGATTCTAGACCTAGATGAGGTAGGCAAAGCAACTCTTTCTAGCTGTTTGATTTTGTTCTTCAGTATTTCTTTACTCATCTAATTTTTTTCATTTCTGTTGATTGCAGGTGAGAGATGTTTTTATGCAGGTGCTTTTGGATAACAACAAACCCACCCAAGAACGCATCGCAGCATATCTGATTATTATGAAGGACCCACAGCCGAGCGAGCTCACACAGCTGACCGATGCTTTGTCCAGTGAGGTTAACCAACAATTCAAGAGCTTTGTAATCTCCCACATCACCAACATTCTATCCTCGACTGAGCTAGAAACCAAAGAGTAAGAAAGAGCAATGTCACTGAATAAAACATGGGCACATGTATTGTTACCTCCGCCAAGGAGGTTACTTTTTTGCCAGGGTTTGTCTGTTTATTAGTTTGTCTGTTAGTCAGCAACATAACTCGAAAAGGTATAGACGGACTTTGATGAAATTGTCAGAAAATATCCACAGTGGGACCAGGAAAAAATGATTAGATTTTGGGGTGAGCTGGCAGAGGTTTGCCGTCTCCAAGTTCTTTTCTAGTTATTCTCTTCCTTTCCACAGCCTGAGACAGAAGATTCAGGATGCCCTGCAAGGTAACGAAATCGGACCCGCAATGGACCCAATCAAGTTTTCGCGCAACTATAAAATTGGATCAGTGCAGGGAAACATGATTTTTGAGGGTGTCAGCTACTTGCCCAAAGAGGTTATGCTTGAAATGACTCTGAGAGCTTTCGGGTTTGAGATTGACATGATGGAGGTAAACTTTCTGAGCTATTTAACATCTGTTGTGCCCTGAGGAATTTTGCAAGGCTAAGACAGTGTTCCTTTGTGGAAAAAAAAACATCATATTTGCAGATTGGTATGGCGGGTGAAGGTTTTGAACCAACTATCGAGGCCTTGTTTGGAGAGAGCGGCTTTTTCCCTGACACTGCCCTGAAGACGATGTACTTTGTGTCTGAAAACATGCCACAAGCGGTCAATGAGATCCTGGAAAATATCATACCAGCACTGAAGAGGAACAGGATGAAGAGAGAGGTACTTTGAGCAAATCTCTATATTCACATTCAGAAAATGTAAATTATTTAAATCCCTGCTCATGGTTTTTTCATATGGAATGCGGTCTTAGAAAATTTTGCATATTTGCATTTAGACCTCCAACAACCTGATAAGGGAGGTCGGACAAAACATTGAGAAGCTGTTCAAGGAGCTGAAGGCTACAGAATCTCCAGAAGCAATGGTTTATTTGAAGCTCTTGGGGAATGAGTTAGGATATCTCAGGACAAAGGACATTGAGGAGATGACCTACTCTGCGAGCATGATGATTGACAAGATGCTCAAGATGTTTTCCCATGAAGTGAGTTTAAAAAATAGCTAAGCTAATGAATGAAAGTTGAAAATAATTTTTTGTTAGAAATCCCTAATTTATTTGCTGAATTTCCTTTTTGGGCTTTTTTGTTACAGATACTGAGGTCTCTGATGACTAACCCTGACACCACAATCTTTGCACATTATATCTTCATGGACAATGAATTCTTCCTTCCAACTCTTACTGGAGTGCCCCTAAGGATTGGACTGTCTGGTACTTTCACGCCTGGTTTCAAAGGTGGACTTCAGATTGCTCGTGACATGGTGATTATCTATGACTGTGGTTACGGACAATTTATAACTTTTTCACAGCATCAACACAAGTGTTGTTGTATCAACCTTTTTACTATGTTTACCTACAGAACACAATGACCTTCATGCCATTTGGTGGGATTGAGTTTGTTACTCGGGTTGGATCCCACATCCCTGAATATGTCAATTCTGGACTAGAGATGCACACTGACATGTTCCATGAGAGTGGGATCAGAGCCAAGCTCTCAATGGGACGTGACCATGCTAAGCTGACTATCCCAGCCCCGACAAACCCTACCAAGTTAATCAAAATAACGTAAGTTACAAAAATGTTCAAACAGTTTTTATTATAATAAGTACAGCTTTCAGAAATCATGTTACAAGAGAACACATTGATTGATATTGATTAATTTTTGCCACGTTTGCAATTTAGAAACTCACTTGTGGCAGTAATCGGATCAGATCTGAAAATGATTCCTCCTGTGGTTAAGGACAAAGTTGATGTAAAGAAGTGCACACCTGCCTTTGCTGGAATAAAATACTGCTCTGCTCTGCAGTATACCAATGCATTCTCTCATGAAACTGCCCCCTATTTCCCCCTGACCGGTTACAGCAAGTAAGTCCGACATTCTTAACTACCAATCAGTAATGGCAGAAATATCATCTGATTAGCTGACAGGTTGTGTTAACTGAACAACACAGATTTGCTGTGGAGCTCTATCCCACTGGAGAAGTTACAGAGTACACAGCCACTGTTGCATACGAGCTTCTCAAGGAGGGAGATGAGGGCCGGCAGAAAGTTGATGTTTTAAAGTTTATGTTGAGAGCTGAAGGTAGGGATCCGTACAAATATTGCTTTAATAAGATAAATCCTGAAGAATTAAAAGTCGGTCTTTGCATGATCAACAACAGGAGCAGAGCCAACTGAAGCACAACTGGTGATGAAATACAACAGAAGAAAGAATATCGTCACAGCAGACGTTCAGATCCCTGACTTTGATATGGAGGCTGGACTCAGACTTGGTATTGTTGATGGAAAAACCACAGGCAAAGGAACTTATTCAATCTCTCTTGATTTTATCAACAAGAACATCCCCCAGCTCTCCCTAATTGGACGTGCTAAGTAAGAAACCAAATATGAATACATAAAACAATCGTAATTTGACCGCAATGGTCTCCTAGATTCACTGGCTGATTACGTTTCAGTTTGAAGGAGATGAAGGAAGGCATGTTGCAAGTCCAGCTCCTGGTACCCTCAATCACCACTGAATCCACTGTCACTGCTAGCCTGAAACACAATGATCAACTGGAACTGGAGCTTGAGAGTGAAATTAAGGTCATGGATGCCACCTCTGAGCAGAAATTTGAAATGAAATATGGTAATCCCGTTTCACTGTCACCTTTTTTTCTTTTAAATCAAATGTATTATTGGTAGAAAGCTAAAGAAAGTTTGACTTGAATTACTAATTCTACTTTGGTAGTTGCCTCATTGGAAATACATAGACTCCATTGTGACAGAAAGCAGCAAACAATTGATTTATTGAAGTAGATGCCAAAATCTTTTTGAAGGCACCTACCTTTTCCTAACTTTAGAAAAAACTGAATCAGTTATGGGTGATTGTTAGTCTTTTTAAGGACATAATGAAGGTCCTGTATTGTGTTTTCAGATGGCAGCAAGATTGAGCTGGGGTTCAAGTCTGATATGAACACTAAAACCACCTCCTTGCCTAATGGTAACATCATTCAGAAATATGGCAATGAGATTCTTGACATGCAAGTAGTACAGACTGATATGAAAGTTCGTCATATGTTCAGAAAGTTTGTGGAGGTAAATGTTCTTTTTTATTCAGAATTTATCAGAGATTTAAACAAGACAAAAAAAACCATATCTTTCTGATTTCTTTAGGCGGCAAACAACTACATGGAAAAGTATGGTGCTGAAATGCTCCCTTACATGCAAAACTTCAGACTGCCTGATATACCAGATATTTCAATGCCAGACAAACTCTTCCTGAATACGTAAGATGAGAAAATCAAAGCTAATTTTAAGAGTACATTTTTAAAGAAAAAAAAAAATTTACATATGTGATTTGCTTTTTTTTAACAGTGATGCAAAAGCAGTGTACAACTTCAACAACGATCGCTTCACGTTTGTAATCCCACTGCCTTTTGGAGGAAAGACAACAGCAGAGCTAAACTTTCCACCAGTCCTTACCACTCCAAGCCTGTCTATACCCCAGTTTGGACTGGAAATTGTCTCAAGAGAAATCCCCATCCCTGATCTTGTTGTTCCAGAGAGTTTTACTCTGTCTGTTCCTCTCTTTGGCAAAGTTGAACTTTCAACTTTTATAAATAGCAACCTTTATGATGTGGAGGCAACACTAGCAGCTGGAAAAGATGTTGTAGAACCACCTAGCTATTCTGCAAGATTTGATGCGAAAGGAAATTCCCCAATTGACATCCTCTCTGTAGCAGTTGAAGGTATTTTATAATTATTGCAAAACATGTTCAGCATTTCTATCATAATTTGGTAAAAAAGACGCTTTGGTCTCTCTTGTCAAAAAAAAGTAGTTAGTTTTTACTTCAACTCATGGAAACGTATGTGATCAAAAGCCACCAGGAAATCATTTGGCTACTTTGTATAAGATGTTTGTATAAGATGTGATGCTTTTTTTACATATTTCAGCACACCTAAGACTTATAAACTGGAGCTGATCCGGCTACTTGGCCTGACCAGTAGCTGACAACTTTTTGGGAAAGCAGAGACACTAGATCGACACTATACTAGATATTTATTGGGGAATATTTCATAAATTTAATTTACTTGGTCAGACATAAATGGTCAGACATTTTGTTTTGTATTGGTCTTTCTGTTCCTCACATATGCTTTCCTCTCTTCTTTTACATTTAGGTTCTGGGATGGTGTCCATGACTGAATCCATCAAGGCTCATTTGAGAAGCTCTTTCACCCACAAATTCTTTGAAGCTAGTTTCAGAATGGAAGAAGATGGAGTAATCACAGACAAAATCACTTTGAATTCTAACAGCAAAATAGAAGCCACAAGTCAGTTTGGTCTGAATGCAAAACTACAGCACACTAGTATGACTGAAGTCAATACTCAAGAAATGTTTGTCAACAGCAGCTTTGAGGGATCATTCAAGGCTGGACCAATCTATGGCACAACCACTTCAGTCCAAGCAATTTCTGTGATCCCATTCAAGCCTGAAGCAAAGATTGATTCTCAAATCCAGCTTGATTCAACAATTTTTAAAGTCGAGAATCAAATCGCAGCATCCCTTGGCAATGGTGAATTTGTTGTTAATTTAAACACCAAAGCATTTGAAGACATGTTCACACATGTCACAGAGCTTTCTTTCAAAGACAATGAGCTGGTAATGAAATGTGATGCAAGTGCTCATGCTCTTGGTCTAAAGATCCGCAACCAGGCTGAAGCCTCTGCTGGTGCTGGTGAAGCCACCATAAGAATAGAGACAAATGGGGACCACTCTGATAATCGTGTTTACTCTCTATTTGTGTCCACCTTTGATGATAATGGTTTGAAAGTAAACTGCAATGCCAACATAAAGCTTTTTGAGAATGAAGCTACACATGAGGCCAGTCTGAGCATGAATAAGGACGGTTTAAGCACAAAAGGAACAACTACTCTCCAAAGCCCACTCTCTTTAGAAAACACATTTATTTCTGAAATTGATGCTACAAGAGCAACTCTATCAATTACCAACAAGGCTGCTATTCATGATATCAAAGTGGATAATGCCAACTCTTTGATAATCACTCTTTCTAGTTTGGACTTCAACTCAAAGGCTGAAGTTGGTGCAAGTGAATACGCCTCCTACAATCACGATATCACCTTCGGCCTGAAGACTCACACTGCCTCTGCAAAAATTAACAACCACCTGAAACTTTTGGAAGCCAGTTTTAATAATGATGCACAGTTACATGCAGAGCTTTACAAGATTGACCTGACTGGAAACTTAAATGCCCTATATGGAGCAGAAGAAATCAAGCACACATACCAGATTAACTATGCAGATCTAAGTGCAAATGCAAAATACAGCACCACTGGAAGGCTCTTTGGCACTCACTTGAGCCACAATACTGAGCTAGAAATTGTTGGCCTGGCTGTAAGGTTTAGCAATGATGCCCGCTTTAACTCACTGCCCATTCGCTTTGACCACACCATGCGTTGCAATTTTGTTCCTTTTGATTTCAACCTTGACGCCATGTTCAATGGCGATGGAGATATCACTATCTATGGAAAGCACAGTGCCCAGCTTTATACCAAGTTCCTTCTCAGAGCACAACCCCTTGCTTTTGTCAGCTCCCATGAATGCAGAGCATCAATGACCCAGAAGCTAGATAACGGCCTTTCGTTTGAGACCACATATGATAACAACATAGCTACTGTTCTGTCACCCCAGGAGCAAAAGACAAGTTTTAAAATGAAATCTAAATTCAATGAGCAGGAATTTAGTCAAGGCATAGAGATTTACAATACTGAGGAGAGGGTTGGAATTGAGGCTCGTGGCACCATCCTTACAAACATCATTAACACAGCCTCCACAGAGAACCAAGATTTCACTATGTCTGGCTTCCTCAAGTATGACAAGAACACACAAAGTCATATTTTCCATCTCCCTCTGATTGAAAGTCTGCCTGTCTTCATGGAGAGGATCAAGGAATTTGTTGTCATTGTTGGAGAATCTCTGCAAAATTTAATCAACAACAACAAGGTGAGGGCAACACTTGAGGCACTTCCCAAGGACATAAGTGAACTTATTGCCCAAATTAATGTAGAAGACAGGGTGAATCATTTGAAACAGATTTTAAATTATTTTAACCAAAATTTTGTTTTCACCAGAGATAACGTGGATGATATTTTGAAAAGTCTCGGGGATACCATTGAAAATCTTTTTGTCAGTCTTACATCATTCATCCAAACCTTCGCTGACTTAGGTGCAAACCTCCATGAAAGCTTTAGTCAGGAGGTAGAATATGTTCTGGAATCCATGAATGAACTCAAAGTTACAGTTGTTAATGTGATTGAAACCTTAAAAAATTTTATCCAAGAGATTGACATAGAAAAACTTAAGGGCAGCAGTATTGAATTCCTGTATGATATCGAAGCCCAATATGAGATCAAAGCTAAAGTACAGACTTTCTTGATTAATGTTAAAGAAACCGTTGACAGATTTGACTACTCAGACCTATCCTCAAACATTTCATTTCAAGATATCAAAAATATAATTAATTTCCTATTTTATGAGACTCCAGTACACATACTTAGACGTGGTTTAAGAGCAATTAAGAGTGAGATTCATGAATTTGACCTTGTTGGCAAAATTAACAAAATTAAGGATTTGGTTGAACATCTTGAGATTGACCAAAAGACTCAGGCTGTCTTGGAAAAAATAGCAGACTTTATCAAACAGCTCAAAATTCAGGAAACCATCCAGGCTGCGGTAAAAATTGTGAAGGATTTTGGCATTTCTAACAGATTTATGGAAATTTTCCAAGGTGCTATTGAATATTTAAAAACAACCGAGGTTAAAGACATCATTGAACATTTGAACATGTATATTGAAACTGTGCTCCAAAAGCTAAAGTCCCTCAACTACAATGACATTGTAGACAACACTAATCAAATTATTGAAGAGTACAGAACGTACACAAATGAGATCATCAGGACTCTCAAAGTCTCTGAGAAACTTGAGGCAGCACGAGAATTTGCCAATGTGGTCATATCATCCATTCGAGACTTTATACAGTATCTGAAAGAAATAAAAGTTGCAAAAATTATTAATTCTGCAACAGATATCTATGAGCGTTTCATTTGTGATTCCCTTAAAGCATTTGCTGAATACATAAAAGAGAAAATCAGAAATCTGGATATCAAAGATAAACTTTCCCAATATTTGAGCCTGTTGACCTTCTTCTACAGAATCATGATAAATATTGTTACAGAACTAATCAGTGAGGTTCTTAGAAGCATAAAGAATATGGTATATGATGATGAAAAAATTAGTGAGGTTTTGCAAATCATTAGGGGAATTAGTAAGGATTTGAGTAAAATCAACATACCATCCTACATTTTCCCTCTCACAGATCTTGTCGTGCCTTCCATAAAGCTTGTTGAAAATATTCAGATTCCAGCAGAAATTGATATACCCGAGTTTACCATCTTGGGCATGTACACTGTTAAATCTTTCACATTTTCATTTGATAATATAAACCAGAAGATCATTGAACTCATTGATTTCATTGTGAACTTTAAAATCAGAATGCCAGATCCAGATGCTTTCTTTGGAGACCTGACTTTGAATTACCTCCCAACCCTTCCTGAGATCACCTTGCCAGAAATCCCACTTTTTGAAGTCACATTCCCTAGCATCCCACACATAGATCCTGAAAAGTTTGCTAAAGCTCTGGAGATTCCAAAAATCAAGCTGCCAGCAATTCCAAATGAGATTATGCTTCCATGCTTTGGTAAAGTTTATGGCGAGATTATATTCCAATCTCCCATCTACAACATTAAGACATCAGCTGAGTTCCAGAACGCCACTGAGAACAAAATTACACCTTTATTCACTGGATCCTTGAGTTCTCAGGGCACATCTCCCTCTTTGGAAATTCTAAATTACAAGCTTGACATCAATGCTCGCATTGCAGTCCCAAAGATGAAACGTGTTGTTCTTGCAGAAACTTTAACATTCAAACACACTGCTCTAGGACTTGAACATCAGGCATCTGTGACACTGTATGGAATTTCAGCTCAAGCACAGGCACAAGCCCAAATGAAAACCACAGTTAAGTTTGTTAGTGCACCTTATTCGGCCAACTTGATGAACACAGCCTTTATTGCTGTTGCAGGGGGAATTACCTCCACTGTTGATACAATTTACACTCATGTCGTAAATATCTCATTTGCTGATATTTCAAGTGAGGTTACTGCAAGCCAGAAGTCAGTTGTGCAGCAAAACGGCTTAACTTTGAATTTTCAAGTAGATAGTACGGGTAAAGGGAAATTTAACAGTCTTGACTGCAATCACAAGAGCAAGTTTGATCTGTCTCTAAACCCCAAGATTGTCAGCCTATCATTCACTGGTGATACAGATTCTGAAATCCTAAAAACGAAACAGCTCATTACAGCTGAATCTGGCACTTTTAGCTACTTTAAGTTTAATGTGCGGAATGAGGCAGATGCACCATTCATCAAGAGTAGTCTTGTTGTGGCATCTGGACTTGCCAACCTTTATGATATGAAGATTGAGATGAAAGCAAACCATGACACTGAACTATATGGTGCAGATACTGGAATGGTCTCTAATGCAGTTAACTTCAAAGTCCGCCCTGTTGAATTTTTCTTTGAAATCCAAAACAAAGCCAATGCCAAGGTCAACATTTTCAAATCTTTGAATGCTAAGACAGAGCTGCAGAATCAATATTTAATCAGCTTAACACCTGACTTCCAAAAAGTGAATGCAGCCTTCCTTGCTCGTCTTAATCAGTACAAAGTGTTTTCTAACTTCTCTGTAGACAATACCAGAGATCATGCTGGTGTCGTAGTTGAAATGGAAGGTCACGCTGATCTGTCCTTCCTGGAATACCCAATTAGCATTCCTGAGATTGATTTACCCTTAGTTGACTTCCATTCTCCACCTGTCAATGATTTGAACTTATTTGAGAAGACTGGGCTCAAAAATATTTTGTCTACTACAGAGCAGACTGTTAATATGAATGCCAAGATCCTTTACATTAAAAGCAGCTCTGCTCCACTTATTGATGTGATGGGTCTGATTCAGATCCCCTCCATAGGTAAACTGAATTCAGAGTTGTCTTTCAAGTCTGCGCTTATAAACCTTAATGCTGAGACTTTGCTTTTTGCTGAAGATGATCTTGTGTTCCGACTAGGAGCTACGACTACCTCTGTATTTGAAGCTCTGAACACAAAACTCAAAGGAACCACCAGTCTGACTACCAAGAGAGGAATTAAGATAGCCAATTCCCTCTCGCTTGAAAATCGTCACATCAAAGGAACACATGACAGTACCTATAGCATGAACACTGTCACTGTATCTACATCCTCAAATATTTCCCTACCTATACTTAACCTAGAAGCAAGCCAAAATCTGGTTGCAAATACAAAGTCCAAAGCAAACGCTCTGTCCACTCTGAAGTTAAAAGGTGATTTCAACATTCCCATTATAAACGCTGTCGGAAAGACTGAGGTAGAATACGGTGTGAAAGTGGAAAGAGATTCTGAGTTTCTTTCAGTGGAGTCATCCTTTAAGTCAAGCATGGACAGCACAGTGTTGGAAAACTATCTAGTTTTAGGAGTTCTGGACAATGAAGCCAATATGTACCTAAATACAAACACTGCTCGCTCTACTTGCAAGTTTATTGCTGATGCCAAGCTTAATCATGGCAACACTAAAGTCATTGGCATGGATGTAAACCACCTGCTGGCTGCTGAAGCTTCAGTGGATCATCTTTTTGCAGAGCTTACTCATTCAAGCAACAATGAAGCAAATGTGTTCACCTTTAACACTAAGGGAAAGCACACTGCCCAGGCAACTATTGACTTTGCACCATCTTCATTGAAAGTTAATGTTGAGATTGATATATCTCAGCCAAGCAGCTTGGGTGACTTTGCTTACTTTGAAAAGACTGTTGCTGAAGTAAATCCATCCAAGCAGAAGATCTCATCAAATGCCAAATTTGTTAGCCCAATGTACCACACCAATATAGAAGCTGAAGTGGAAGCCAGCGCTCCTGTCCTCAAGATCACATTTAAGTCCTCTGCCACCTCTGCTATTGTGGTTTTGGAATATTACATGGAAGGTGCGTTGATAAAGATTGTTTTAATATATCTACTTCTATTTCATATTTAAAGTATGCTAAGCTCATAGTGGATATGTATATTCATTCGCCAAGGTTCTACGACTGTAACCTCTGAGAATGACCTCCTGAACATGGTCAGCAAGCTCATCCTGACTCACTCTGACGTGACAATGGATGTCAACCATGTCATTGTTCAAGGTTTGAGGTAATATTTTACATTTTAACATATTTTAGATTATTGCTGATAATATTAAAAAATATAATATATTTGATCAATATTAAACTGCTTTTCTCTCCTGTTTTAGGAGGAAACGCCAAGCTGATGAAAGGTAAATATTCCCTTTGTTTGTGGCTGTTCATGCTGGAATTTGATAACTGCTTTATAAAATATTTATTTTTTATTTCAAATGCTTGTTTTCTCTGTCAGTGCCCTCCAACATAATCTGAATCTTGACATAACCAGTCCTATTTTCACTGATCTGAACGTGCGCTATGCTGCACACAGAGATGCCTTTAGTGCCTCTGTTTCTACTCCATCTGCTGGCTTCCTTGGCCTGCAGTTCAATTGCAAAGACCTGTCCCAAATGAGTGCTAGGTTCTATGGCCGTTATTCTGTAAGTGTTTTTGTTCTTCTTAATACAAAGCAACTTTCATCTTGAGATCAAAATATGGCATAATTAACATCCCTTTTCTCTATTCAGACGGCCCCAGAAACTGATGTTGACATCTTGCTGGTCAGATTCTCTAAGACCAACGTGCAGATTATGTACAACATGAAGGCACCTGAGGACCTGATTGCTGAGCTCAAGACAAGACTCCCCTCAATTATGTCTTCTGTTAAAGCATTTTCTGACAAGTACCAAATCACAAGCAGCATGGAGATGCTGGAACATGCTGTCATTAACCACGTCAACGAAGCTTATAATGTCGCAATCAACTATGATGTTCAAATGAGCCCAATATCCATTTTCTTTAGGAACACCATAGTACGATATCAAAGAAATGTTGAGAACTTCCTTAATGCTGTCATCGAGGTCTTGAGAGAGACCTACTTCAAATTGCCTGGGTCTGATGAGCTCATCACTCTTCCTAAACTCCTAAAGAAGCTGACTAGTAGCATTGCTAGCATGCTGGATGTAACCATTCAGATTGTTTATGAGAATATGGAAGTGTACTATGACTATTTTCTTGACAAAATTAGCAATGCGGAAGTGCAATTAGCAGGTGATGAGATGATTACTGGAAGGCAGATAATTGATCAGGTCAAAGCAAGTGTCACAAAGATCTCTGATCAAGTAGTCAACTTTGTGAGAAACATTGAGAGTCTTGACACGGTGCTGGAAAAGTTAGATAATACCCTGAAGGCAATGGTTGAGAAAACACTGGAGTTTGTTGATTCTATCAAGTCTGAATATTTAGATGCAGTGTTTACCAATTTCAATCAGGTCTACCAGGAGGTTGTAACATCAGTTAAGAAAATGGCTGACCAGATTCCTCCTTACAACTTGGATGAAATCAGCAAACTGTGTGAGTCTATCATGGACAGGATCATTGAAATAATAGATCAGTTAAATAATGGAGTTCATGATTTTCTTCAGCAAACTTCAGAGGAAGTACAAGCCTACATGACAACAAGAGATGGCAAGCTTGAGATTTACCTTCCGTTTCATTTCCAGGATTAAATAACCTACCTAGACTGGAAAACTTGGTCTACATGTTACAAACCGTTCTGCACGAATGTTTGAAAAGAGTGTGAACAACTCAACAGTATTTATAGGTGTGTTTTATAGAAACACGTGTTGCATCCTGTTAATTTTAATTGTTTTTTTGTGTGTCCAAATTCTGAACTTGTAATATTTTACTGGAACTCAAACAAAAAAATTAATAAAAGCCAGTATTACAACATTTGTTTTTGTGAACTTTCTCCCAGCCATTATAGAAATGACAAGTGCAAACATTTATTAAAGGACAGATCAACACAGGAGGGAAGAGTAGCCAAAAATTGTACCAGAATGATGGCAAATAAATTACATTGATGAATAATTTTGGATCTAACTTTACAGTAAATCTATCGAAAACTATCATAATGTGTGCTGAAAAGCACAGCAGACAGGGTTTAATATATAATGTTTATCAAATAAACTGTTAAAATCAAAGACTATAATTCCCTTTTAAGTCGTTCCGGATAGTACTGAAACAATTTTATGGGATCAAATAGTTGCTTAATAAGTTTGCAAATATGATATTGCCTAAATTACTTGCTTTATGTTCTGCTAATACTATTATAATATCCGGCATTTAAAAAATACTTTGGCAGCACATCCTGATGGACAAAAAATCGGAAGTAATTATTTTTGGTCCAAAGAAGTAACGATTAAGATTCAGCACACAGCTCAGATTACAAGTTATGGGTGTACAATAACTTTCTTCAGCTAAATAGAAACAAAGCTGAAATAATTGTTTTTGGCTCAAACAGTTTCAGTTATTCAGTTAAAAACAACTCAATATGTCTGAAATCTGGGAGTAGCAATTGACTCAGACCTGAACCTTCAGAGACAGATAAATACATATACAACATTGGCTTTCAATCATTACCAGGAATAAAGAACTACTGTCCCAACAAGATCTTGAAAAACTCATCAATGTGTTTATTTTTAGTCCAATTGAGACTGCAACAGTATATATTTTCCATGACAGACAGTGGCATCAATGCTTACATTGTACTCCAGGTCAAAAAGAAAAGCCATCTTTTGTTTTGAAAAAAGATTTTACATTGCTGTTGGAGACTGATGTCTTTTGACGATTAAATAAGAAGTGAGAAATGCATATTCTTGTTTTTAGAATGTGTACTTTGTTGTAAGGTTTGAGCTATATAGTAATAACGTTCAAATCTGGCATGGGTTGTGAATATGATGAAGGGAAAAGGTATTTTAAACAATAATCCATTATGTTCTTACTACCTTTGGTATTGTTGCATGACATGTTTCTCATGTCATTTCAATATTACTGGAATTTATTATCAAGTAAAATGTATAAAAATCATAAAGCAATAATTAAAGCTGTCATTCTGTATATGTCTAAGCACAAAACGATCCATACCAAAGTTCTGTTGGATATGCTGATGTTAAGTTATTTTTATACTATCCAACTTTTTTTCATTTATCTCTCCTGCAATCTTTAATTATTATTTTTTTACATGACTAAACCTGTATTTTAAAAAGACAGGCTTTCTGAATACTCTGCACTATATGGCTGACAGTGTGGTCTCCTCAGATGGACTGTTTTCCTTTTGATGAGGTACTGATATTGAGAAATCTGACATGACAGCAGCTCGCCCCCTTTCAATAAATCATCTATTAAAATACCTTGTTTAAGTCAAGAATTATCACTACAGCACCTCATGTAATATATTATAGATAATATATAAAAACAACGTATTTCTGAGACCTCTATCTCTTAAACAAAGCACTTTCTTTACAAATCTGCTGTACTGATGAATATAGAATTATCTATCTTCTGCCCTCTAGTGGAAGATCTGCGTCAAAGACGAGTTCAGGTGCCTCCTAAGAAGCGGAATGGTGATGAAGAATAAAGTCTCTCTTTTGAGGTGGTTACATAACAACTAAAACATCTAACAGAACATCTAAACAATAATCAAAAAAGTCTTTATTACAGTTTTACAACAACAATTAACAACTCATATTATTTTTCTTTTTTTTGGGGGGGGGGGGGTCGGCTATAACTATATCAAGTGTGAATATAGTCCTTGGAGTAGTCACAGCTTAACTAGAGGTAAAATTAAGTTATTTTCCTCCTATGAAACAAGCAAAAATGATTTTGTTTTTTTGTTTCAGATAGGCCAGAAGAGATTCATTGATTATTTTTGAATATTTTTGGGAGCTGAGTTGATTTTTTTTCTCAACTGTTGACAAAAACAGTATGCAACCACCCAAAAATACAAGAGTTCCTGGGTTAAACCCAATGCCATCCTCAGTAGACATGGCAAACATCAAAATCAAATACATTTGTTAAATAACAGCAGTTATGTGGAGACATAAGTTTTATAAATCTTTAAAATGATAGTGGGGTTCAGTTTCAGTTCAGTTTGTTTATATAGCGCCAATTCACAACAGATGTCATCTCAAGGCACTTAACAAGAAGTCATTTCAATACATTTATACAAACATTCCAATCAGTTAAAAAGTTTCCTATTTAAGGAATCCCAGCAGATTGCGTCAGTCATTGGCGTGAGGTTGGGCCCCGGTTCAATACTATGATAAAAGGCTAGTGCTCCATAACATTTGTTGTTCTTCCTAACCTCCAATTTCCACTGCATGCGCTCTAGATCCACTCCGGTCCGCAGCCCAGAGGTGCTCAAAGAAGCATGCTCGGGAATTGCAAGATCTCGCGATAAAAGCCAGTGATAAATGCGGAAGTCAGAACAAAATTCTTCATTCCGTGGAAGACGAACAGAAAAGGACAGCTATTTTCTGTTATTCTGTGTCAAGATATTTTGGACAACAGATATATATATATATATATAAACAATATATGTTGACTCCGACTCGAGTGCGACTTAATTTACACACACAGTGACTTCAGACTTGACTTGAGACTCGTCCTTGAAAGACTTCAGACTCGACTCGGACTCGAGCTGCGGGACTCGTGAACAATGTTTATTTTTAGGAAACAACTCATGAGCTCGCTGTTATTCCCCTCCCTCCGTCACCTATAGCCTGCCCACATCAGTGTTTCCCACACATAGACGAATCTGTGACGGTGCGCCACAGATTAAACTCCGACCGCCACAGATTCAACACCGGCCAAAAAATTTTTAACACCGACTGTAACATATTGTGTTTCTTTTTTCTTTTTTACGCTATTTAAAACATGCAGCATATTCTCTGCTCTCTCTCTATCTCTCTCTCTCACACACACACACAGGCCCTCCCCTCCGTGCACAGAACGTCTGTCTGGATCACATGTGGAAAACGTGGCCTATCTGGTGCAGAGAAGACGGCTGGCAAAAGGTTGGTATCTCGTGAACACTTTTAACACACAATCACAGATTAAAAAGTGCTATAAAATATTTTATATTCTGAATACAATAGTTTCAGTGTGTTGATGTTACTGTGGGTCCCGTCCCTTAGCAAACAAGCGATTGCGCCTTCTTTACAAAGTTAACTATAGTCGCAGGTTTGTGGTAAAACATAGGGTGTTAAAATTAATTTAATACAGTCTATGTAACTGTGAGGTTCTGTGTTTGTGTGTCTGCTGTGAGTCATCTGTCGCAGGGAGGATCTGTGGTGAAGAGCTGCTGCACGGGCTGATTACACTCACCTGTTTTCAATCAGGCCTTTTGTGTCCCTGGGCTTCTTAAGGAGCTGGCTGACAAACATTCAACGCCTGATGGTTGCCCTACCGGTACCTCCAAGCCTCTGATCTCCAGGTATTTCTCCCGAGATTGTTCCCAGTGATCTCCAGTGATCCCCTGCGCTCTTTGTTTCCCAGGTTCTTACAGAGGAGTCTCTTGATCCAGCCAGTCTCCATTTTTCCACCTGGCTGCCCGCTCTCAGCCACGCCGCCTCCTCCTTGTCACCTTCCACCGGACCTCAGCAGCCTCTGACTCCGCTCAGCAGATCTCACTTATCTCCCCTGGAATTGGAAATCGCCTCAGATCTGTGAGTACCACCGCTCTCAAGAATTCAGTTAATTCCCATCCGTCAACGACCTTCTCTAACCTCATCTCTCCATATCCAGACGCCCAGCAGTCCCCGCTGTTTCCAGCTGATCATTTTCGTTTCTTTAATAAAAACATCTTAACTTTGTTCTGTGGTCCGAGTGTGGTTCTGCATGTGGGTCCGGAGGTTAGACAGGAACATGACAGTAACCAATTAACTTTTTTTTTTCCAACTGATTAACCTTTAGAAATTAGGATATCCCTTTAGGAATCCCCTAAAGGTCTGGACTGTACTGTGTTCATGCTACAAGGCAAAATACAGATATTAACTTAAGAGGAAAGCATTCTTGGTGTTTTGGTCATATATTAAAATCAAAGCTGATACTGTATGCTAATAGATAAAGGAGTCATAATAACATATTACATGCTTTTAATTCCTTATATAGCTATGACGTGTTAGATGGATCGCTGTAGGTGATGATGCAATACTTATAACCGGAGACTTAATATAATAAAGAGACTTGAGACTTGACTTGGACTCTAGCTCAGAGACTTGACTTGGACTGTAGCTCGAAGACTTGAGACTTGACTTGTGAGCATCTCTGCCAAGTAGTTAAGAAGTGTTCTGAGACGCTCGGTTACAGTGGTGGCAGTGGTGTTGTGTCAGCTTACGCCGCGGTACGATTAGAAATATTCTGCATGCGAGTAGTAGGGACAAGTTTTGTTAGCTAGACGAAGCTAGCTCCCGCGTTCCGTCATTTTGTGTTTCATATAGTTAGTGTAGTAGTTGGATGATCTGAAGATTTGGGCATCATATGGCTGCAGGATGCCGATTCTTCTGCTAAATGGCAGAATAGATTATAGACTATAGCATGCGTAGTAAGGTGCCTAAATTATAAGTTACTTTCGATGGATGTCAAAACAGTGTAATGTGTCATCTAATATACAATGGCTAATTTTATATCTAATGTTCATTGTTTTGGAAAATTAGATCTCAAAACACAAAATAATTTAGTTCAATCAGTCTTTTTTCACTTGCTTCTGTCGGTCTCCCTTTATTCTACTTGAATGTCCCTTTCTTTGTCCCATTTGTCTTTGCTTTTTCCATCACTCTCCTTCCACCAGTGAACTCCCCACATTTTCTTTATTTCGAATTAGATTAGTCACAATGTGCACACACTATCATTCATACACAATTGGAACTACTGGAGAGTTGGGTCGGACTCTCTGGTACAGTACTTGGCTGGTTTGATTCTTACCTAAAGAACAGGGACTTCTTTGTTTCAATAGGAAACTTTTCATCCGAACAAACAAATCACATGTGGGGTGCCCCAGGGATCCATCCTGGGGCCCCTCATATCTACATCCTCCCACTAGCCCAGATTATAACAACCAACAAGATTAGCTACCATAACTATGCAGGTGATACTCAGCTCTACATTACGATGTCACCAGGTGACTTTGAACCCATCCAAACCCTAAGTAAATGCATAGAGCAAATCAATGGAGAGATGTGCCATATCTTTCTACAGCTGAACAGAAACAAAACAGAAATAATTACTTTTGGAACTTAAGAGGAAAGCTCAAGAGTCAGCACACAGCTTCAGTTAATACAGCTAGAAAGGTGTAGTAATGGACTCAGACCTGAACCTCCAGGGTCACATAAAGGTAATCACAAGGTCAGCCTTCTATCACCTGAAGAACATTTCTAGGATTAAAGTACTGATGTCGCAACAGGACCTCAAAAAACTCATCCATGCGTTTATCTTTAGTTGGATTAATTACTGCAACAATATTCTCACAGGTCTGCCTAAAAAGTCAATTAGACAGCTGCAGCTGATCCAGAATGCTGCTGCTCGTGTCCTCACTAGAACCAGGAAAGTAGAGCACATCACACCTGTTCTAAAGTCCTTACACTGGCTCCCTGTAGCTTAGAGAATAGACTTCAAAATACTTTTACTAGTTTATAAATCATTGAATGGCTTAGCACCAAAGTATTTTGAAGATCTGTTACTGTACCAACCCCCCCAGACCACTCAGGTCCCCTAATTCCAGTCTTTCAACATCCCTAGAATAAGGAACCAAACATGAAGAAGCAGCTTTCAGTTTCTATGCTCCTCTAATCTGGAACAAATTTCCAGACAACTGCAAAGCTGCTGAAGTTCTTTTAAATCACAAATAAAAATGTATCTGTTTAGAGCTGCCTTTGCGTAATGCTTTAATGTATCATATGTTTTGTGTGCTTTATACTGTATTTACTTTATATGCTTTGTCTGTGTTTTACTCCTATTTTTATTTTACCCCTTAATCATGTAAAGCACCTTGAATTACCTTGTTGTTGAAAGTGTGCTATACAAATAAAATTGCCTTGCCTTCCACCCAAACCCCCAAATCCACCCACCCACCACATATTGGAAAAAGCAACTCTACAGTTATCCCATAGTTATTAATTTTTTATTTTATATATTCGCACAACAACTCTTTAAAGGCAAAAACCTAAAGAATAAATATAAGTTTGAAGGAAGAATTACAACATTACAATAACCAACAACTTAAAATGGCGTGCAAATGTCATGGGTGCAAAATCAAAAGCAAACGCAACATAAAGCCGTACAGTAAGATCAAAAGCAAAACTCAAATGTCAAGGTTAAGACAAAGCTTTGAAAGGATACGTTATCACGGTGGCCCCAGCCGCTGGAGGGGGTTGGGAGCACAACTGAGTCCCAAGACGCTGCAATTCAAGGGAATGTTATCAGTTTGGATGGGGTAGGAACCTGTTTCTTCATCTCCTGAAGTGGACTCGTTGGAGCACAATCTGGATGGAGATAACAATCCAGAGGCTCTCCCAGCCCAGCAATTGCTTACCAACGAGAGTGGGAAGTTAAGACAACAAGAACACCATCCCTATATCCTACCCTGATATAGGGATGGTCTTGACTTGGTTGGAAAGAGATGGAGTCCGTCCACCTTGGGCACAGATGAAAAGCAGCTCACATGGGTTGTGTAAGTTATGGACTGAGTATTCCCGTCTGGGGCTGGTGAATGGACTACTGTGTCATCAGTTGACCTCATCCATCCCAGGAGATGCTTTGTGTCAAGTCGTGGTGCCCCACTCCCTCGTGTCAGAAATTTGGCAGCATCTGCATGGAGGAATACTATCTGCACATTTCTCAGCTGAGAAAGTATTCAAACGTGTCCCCAGGACTTGCTTGGCTCTTAATGTTTAAAGACATTAAGCAGTGGTTTTAACAATGTTTGGTGTGTCAGACCCACAAAGCCCCAGTGCCTAAATTACAGGCGCCAATGGGAGGATTCCCCAGAAGACCATTTCACAGGGTGGCTACTGATCTCTTTGAACTGCCATTCACATCCAAGGGCAACTGGTATGTGCTGGTGGTGGAGGGGTTTTTCATTAAATTTATCTGTATGCACTCTCCAACCAGAGAGCTCAGATGGTGGCCAAGTGTCTATTTGATGACTATGTACTGATTCATGGAGTTCCGGAGGTGGTCTATAGTGATTAAGGTTGGTAGTTTGAGGCGATCATCATCCAAACCCTGTGCCGACTCTTGGGTATCAAGAAAACACACACCACTGATGGAGTCTTTTGATAGAACTGTAATTGATCAGCTGGCCAAATCTTTGCCCTACCTGTGAAGTAAGCAAAGATTTGACTATGTCAAGCAGGTGGCATTTGCCTACAACACGTCTGTGCACGCCTCTACCAACTACTCACCTTATTTCCTTACAGATGGACGGGAAGCACGTGCTCCAGTGGATGTCTTGGTGGTGCCTCAGTAGCCCCATTCTGACCCATCTCGGTCTCATGGGGACTTTGTGTCCACGCTCGTGGACAATTTGCACACTGCTTTTAGTGGAGCTAGGCTTCGGACAGCGGATGCTCATAAGAGACAGAAACTTCATCATGATTGAACCATCTGTCATCAGCCATACGCTGTTGAGGATCTTGTGTGGCTTCATAACCCAACAGAGGACCATCTGAAACTTGCTCCACATTGGAAGGGCTCCTACATAGTCCTGAAACTGCTGGACAGCCAGGGGGAACATGGTTTCTTGTTCAGGAAGGTTTTGAAAGGTTCCTGTTCGTTATAGGGATTATGTTTGTTATTTCCAATTGTTTTGTTTGTACACCAAAAAAAAAAAAACATACAAAGAAGGATTTTCTGAGTGTAAGCAGAACTGAGACTGTAATTGGTGCCCCAGTTGTATTCTATCTTTGTGTGTTGTCGTATGAGGTTGAGATGGGGAGTTGTACTAAAGTGTGCTGATTGTGTGTCATGTATTTTGTGTATCAACCTCTGTTGGTGTGCTGAGAATATAGTGAGGGACATATGATTCCTACAGGACACTTATGGCTACCATATCCGTAATATGCTCTGGAGGTTGGTTTACCTATTGGAGGGAATTACAGTGCTGAACAGTTGCTGTTCTATTCTGGATTTTTTTTTTGTTTTATTTGTTGGAAACGAGGACTTTTCTTTTTGTAGGATGGGAGGTATGTAGGAGATGTTGATGCTTTTATTTTGAAGTCTGGCCAGGAGTCCCCGGAAGTTCTGGTTCTGAAGGGAAGTGTGGAAAAAGATGCCGCCAATGTCGGAACAGCTGACTGGACCTGCTTTCCGTCGTTATTTCCCAGTAGTTAAGAAGTGTTCTGAGACGCTCGGTTGTGAAATCAATTCAAATTCACCTTGCAGCATAAATCATTTGCTCCATGTGGAAAAAAATAGGTTGGATAAAACCTTCAGATGATGCAGATTTACAGCTTTTGAGTCCTTCACTCTTCACTACTTTTCTTCATAAAATTCACTTAATCTCTTTCACCGCTGCTTTCATCTATCTGTCCTTGACGCTGATTCTAAATGAGTATATCGACCATAAAGGTGAAAAACCCAGCTAAGTTTTGCTGAGCATTCATTGGCCCTCAAAGATGGAATCGGGCCACCCCCCTTCCCTCTTTCACACTGGCTCTTGCTTTGACTTGTCACACCTGATGTGATATTCACACAGGCACACATGCACACACACATGCACACACAGGCAAACACACACACTGCAGTGTTTCACCGTCACGTCGTGCCAGGGAAACATTAAACAGTCGTGTGCTCCGTAACAGATCAGCTGCAGCTCTATCTGCACTGTAACTCACTTAATGGAATTAAATCAATCTGTCTGTATTTCAGCCAGAGTCAGCAGCATTTTTCCTCTTCCCTGTAACACAACTAGCCCCTGACTGAAAATCATTCATTGCCACTGAAGCAGGGTTCTGATACCTCAAAGGTGTGAGTTGTGTTCGAATTTGACTTGCTTATTCTATAAGATCTACATCTCAATTTAAAAGACTTAAAGATCTACGTCCCAATTTATCATAGGTTTGCGCTAGTAAAAAAGTGCACAAACCTGACAGCGGGCGCAAAAACATGCAGCAGGTGATTTACTAAGCAGGCACTGGGAGGACTGCGCCTGTTAAACCCAAAGCAAGATGCGCAATTCATTTAGCACTTTTGCCCTTGATGAATATGCAATTTTGAGTTTCTGTCATTTGAAGGGTTAGGGTTATGGAAGAGAACATGCAAATAAGTAGGCGTCCCTACCAAACGAAAAATATAATTCACAGACATCTCTCTATCAGCCAAGCACTTGACAGGTATGTTGTTTTTTTTCACTTTGTTGCCAAAGGCTGACACACACAGCACCAGTCCTAATTTGAATACTGTTTTTTGCTCCTGTTATAATTTGCGCATAAAATCTAAGTAGATCACCCACAAATCAGGAACACACACTACACACATTTTTTTTTGCTGCGGATGCAATTTTGTACTCTTTATTTAAAATATTGATAAATCCGGCCCCTAGTCTTCCAAATGCATAATGAAGTTAAACCATCTCATGTTGCCATTCTAAGGCAGGGCAATGTTTAAAAAAAATAATAATTTATACCTTAATCAGGGTCTTATATCCAATTATATCTTCCTTGAGAGGCTTAAGCATATAAAGTATTGTGAAAATATTCGCCCCCTCACAAATTTATTCTGTTTTTGTTTACATTTTTGATGATCTAACAAATTTTAAAATCATACGAAGATAAACCAAATAAAAACAAAAGGTAGTTTTCAGATGATGATTCAATTTGGTAATAGAAACAAGCTATGCAAGAGCTATGGGAAAAATTAATTACTCTTTAAATCTACTATATTAACCGGTTGTCCCGAAAACTTCCATCAAGTGCTTCTGATAACTGCAAATGAGTCTTCTTCAAGCTGGAGGGACTCTGACCCCCCGTCTTTGAATGGTTTAATTCTGCCACATTGGAGGGTTTTCAAGCATGGCCTCTTAAATGTTATGCCACAGCATCTCAGCTAGATTTCCATTTGAAGAGTTTGATCAGGCAACTCCAAAACCTTCATATTGTTTGAGTTAGTAAGAGGTGGACTTGCTGGTGGGTTTTTGGTCATTGGATAATCCAGTTGTGTTTGTGCTAAAAGTACTTCCTGGATGAGTCAGCAATGTGCTCTTGAAGTAATTTCAATTTTCCAGCCACTCCTGGGAAGTTTCCTCATTGTTCCATGTTTTTTTCATTTATGGATAATGGCTCTCACTATGGTTTGCTGGAGTCCTAAACTTTTAGAATTGGCTTTGTAACACTTTCAAGAATAGTAGATAATAATTAATTTGTTTCTTATATGTTCTTGAATGTGTTTAGATCTGGACATAATTATTTAATTTTTGGATCTTTTAGGGATTAATTGTAAGGAATGAAATGGATAGACTGGTAACATTTTACATAAATGCACAATCAAGTGCCATCTGTAAAAGAATAAACCTTCAGAGGTCATGGTCAGTCTTTTTTTAATCTTTGAAATGAACCAGACAAGCTGTTTCGCCACGCTTTCACTCTTTTTGTCAAGTCAGACATAAATTGCAAGCTCCAAGGACAAACATGAACTTTCTGACCTGCACAGTGAGGACATCCAGTGGTAAGTATGAAATACGTTTTTGGCATGGTTTAATAGTCTCATCTGTTGGAGAGACTGCATCTTGCAAATCAATACTAAAACTGTTCTGGATAACCATGTCTATACAATACAAATTTGCAGATGCTAAAGCTCAAGCAACTATTATTCAAACATAAGTTGTTGGGCTGCTTTTGCTTTTGGAATTAACAATATTTTTGTTTAAAAACTGCAGAACGCTTGTTAAATGAACAATATCTCAGTCACTGGAGAAAATCTTTTTGGTTTGATGTAAATTAAGAACAGATGAAACACAAAGGTTTAGGGTAATTAAATAAAAGCGATTTTTCACTTGCTGGTTCTGCATTTTTATATCAGGTTTTAGACACAAACATCACTTTATTGTATTTACATTTATGTCATAGACCAATAGAAAGTAGCACATACTTAAAGGGGAAGGAAAAGAAAATGTGATTTCTTTTTATTTATCTGAGGGGGTTTTGAGTGAATTTGTTTTGCGCCTCACCCACTCTGATACGCCTAAACAAGGGGTGTCTAAAGCGTGGACGATTTTGTGTGTGTGCCCCCCCCCCAACCACAATTAAAGAGTGACCATAGAGAGTGACACATATTTTTTCTGTCAGTGGTTGATGCAGATGGAGACTTCAAAAGAAAATGTAACTAGAAAAACAACACAAAGTACTCATCATTTAATAACTGACTTTCACTCAAAAGCAGACATGGGTGCACCCAAATCTGCATTTTGTTGATTTATTAAACTTGGCTAAATATAGCAAAAGATTTCAAAGAAAGAGTGACCCAAATCCTGTTCTTGTTGGTAATAACTGACAAAACAAATTTAAATCCAAAATTCTATCTTTTGTGGCCCCTGAGCACTTTTGACTTGAAAAGTTTGGACACACCCAAACAAACTCCAGTGCAACCATTTATGTTATGATGTCAGTGAATTATGCTTTTGTGTAATTAAAACCTCACCGTGCTGTGATGTATTCGTTAACAAACTGAGCTCAAACACAGAGAAAATATTAAACTTATAGCATCAAACTGTTACTATGTTAACACAACAATCAAACAATCAAGATTATTCTTTGCCCTGTTACAAAACAAACTTGCCAATTTCTTTAAATCTTAAACTTCAAACAAATGTTATGCTAAAAACATCAAATCAAACTTAATGGTATTCTCCAGTATTCTTACCCCTCCTTTCCACCGGACGCGTAAGCGGCACGTTACAGGAGCAGCACGTTTCACTTGTGTATTCTGCTGCTTGGCCCTTTCCACCGGGTGCGTATGAGGCGCATAGCAGCAGGGAAGCAGCTGTCACCGAGAGCACGAAATCACGCGAGATTAGAAAAATCACGCGTGCTTTCGTCAGTAAACACAACAACCATAGACATATATAAACGTCTATGACAATAATAACCAGGAAAAGACAACAACATGGCTCCAAAAGGTTGTTTTATTTTATGTCCGTTTTATATTCGCCAATAAGTTTATGTTATGTCAGGGAATATCCAAAATCACAAATGAGACCCTCCCGCGAGGTACTGACTGGACTCACTGGACCACACAGGTAGTGACTTTTTTTAAAGTAAAGCAACCACAAAGCAGCACGTTTCTTTTATTTTGAAAATTTCCGGTGCCGAGCCGTACATTTCCTGTCTCCCCTATCCAAAATGTAGAAATTTACGTGTTTCAGAGGCGTACTGCGTAGAAAATAGGACTGCCGCGTATATTTAGAAAAGTGCTGCGACATGTCGCTCCTCAGACGCTGCAAACTCGTGCTGCTTTCGCCTCTGGTGGAAAGGGATCTATTGACTACAGTGGTGGCTATCAGCTGCGTATGACGTGCTGCTCCTGTAACGTGCTGCTTTCGCCTCTGGTGGAAAGGAGGGGTTATTCTCAATAAGTCAAGTAGGGGACACAGCAATCTTGTGCTTTGGTCGAGCTTTATGAAATGCAGGCAAAATGTTAGATATAGTGGAAAACTAGAAAAGCCTTCAGATAGCGCAGACCTCCGCCAAGGCAGCTCAGCCCCCCCCCCCAATATTGTGATCTAATTGTAACTTTTTTAGATTCCTTGACCATGAAAGCATACCTTTAGCAGCTGGATTCACACTGATATTAAATATTACTTCAGTAGATATTCATGAAAATCACTTTTCCAGTAATTGCGGTTTTACGATCACCCCCAAAGTCTAATCACTTGTTCCTGGTCCTATTGCAGACATTTCCTAAAAATTACATCAAAATCTGTCGATAAATGTTTGAGTTATGTTGCAAAGTAACAGAAAGACAGACAAACAAACCATGGCGAAAACATAACGTCCTTGGCAGAGGTAACTAAGAGTCAACATCTTCTTAAAACACAATGCCACAATGAAACATGGTGTTGGCAGCATCAACCTGTAAGGAATATGGTTGTTCAGAAGGTGCAGTGAAGCTAGTCAGAGTTGATGTGAAGATATGGTGCTAACTGAAACAAAAAACTTGCAGCAGAAACATGCAAATTGTGGTTCTACAAATATCGACTCAGGGGGCTTAATACAAATGGATGCCACACTTTTTTTAATATATAAAACCATACAGAGCTTTTCCTCTACTTCACAACTATGCTCCCCTTTTTGGGTAGGTATTAGAAACTTAGAATCAGATCCTGTTCAATTATGTGGCTGAGATGACAAAAATACGTAGCAAACCTTTCCACTAATGGAGAAAGGGCTATTTTTTTCCAACATAATAATGGTTTGATTCTAAACACGGGTGAAAAAAGTGCAAACAAAAAAAATATGTTTAGAGATTTGAATGGGAGATTTGATTATTCTTAATATCTAGGTTCTAAAAGAAAATTGCATATCAAAATCTAATGCAAACCTTTGCTCTGTAAATCATGATAGGTTAAAAGTGCTTTCTTTGCATAGACTCCTTAAGAGAATATGCAAGTATTTGAAAAAGTAGGATTGAGACTCTGATATGAGCTGTTAGGATATATATTATAAATTTAAACAGAACCATTTTTGCTTCCAGAGCAACAATATCATAAAAAGAATCTGCATCCAGCTGCTCTATCCTCCACCATTCATTGACGTATCTCATAAATTACTGGATTATTCCCTCTGCTGTGACTCTGCAAAAGTAAAACGGCCTGAAACGCCACGTAGCAGAAATTTAAAATAAACCATGACTGTGAAAATTTGTGGCTGTAGCCCTGCCAAATGAACTCACTCAAGTAAGTGCTCTCAATTTCAGACTCATTTCCTGGCTTTTGCCCATTTGCTCATGAGAGAACAAGAGCTTTTGGCCCACCCTGCCTAAGCCTTGACAAAGACACTTTCATATACAAGGACATATTTATTGCTTACCCTGCAATGAAGCAGGCTCCCCTCTAGGGAAATTGTTACAAGGACACTTAAAAGCATGCTTGCATTGAGTAATAACCTTGTATAAAGTTCATTTTAAGGGTTTGTTGCTTTAGGTAGTTAGATAATCACATTAATCAGTGTTGTCATGATTTGTGTAGACCTGTTAAAAACACCTAGAATGACTTTCAAAGTCACTTTAGTGTCATTGCTGTTGTACCTGAACATTGTGTCTATTGATATTAGATTGGGAAAAAAAACAAAAAAAAAAACGATTGGGACTTGGAGTGCATAAGCAGTAAAGTAACTTCACCCCCATAACCTTTACTGTGCTGATGTGAACTTTTTTTCCTATATAGAATGATGGATATGAAATATGGATGAGACACTTTGTGTGCATGCACTGAAAAATGTCAAGTTCAGAGAAAGGAAATGGGCAAAGTCTTAACGTGAGTCCCAGGCTGAAGGCCTTCCCCGGAGCAAGCAGGGAGGGTAAGCGGTCTATGGCGGCAAGCTGCTAGCCACCGTTAGCCACCGTTAGCCACCAGCTCTAGCGCTGGTGGCTCATCCGAGACATGTCAATCAAAAGGACACGCCCCTAATTATTCATAATTTCAAGATTAAATTATGTCTAAACGGATGAGTTAGAAAAAAATTCACCCCCCTCAGAGTTGTCATGACTATAAACCTGACCTATTAAACCTAAAATGTTTTTTTGAACCAGGCTGTAAACAGATTTATTTCTGCTGTGAAGTTGGCCTGTTTAACATGGAAGTCAATGGCAAATTGCTCCTTTCTGGAGCCAGCCCCCAGCGGATGAGGGGTGAACTGCAATTTTTGTTACTTCCGGGTTGGCCTCAATTCTGGGCGGCGGTTTTTGCCCCTTGGGTTAAACACAGTGGGTCTGACCCACATTAATAAATACCGTTATTAATAAAAAATCTTAGAAAAGTCTGTGTTTTGGAGCGTTGTGCAGAAAGTTCTGGTTCTGCTAAAAGCAAGCGGCCAGTTATGGGCCGCTTGCAATGAGCTGCACTGTGGAGCGATGAGGAGCCGTAGTCACAGATCAAAGAGGAGACGCAGACGGATGCACATCGATCCAAAATGTCCAAAAAGATTTTGTCCGACTGACGTGTTTTTGCAAACACTGCTGTAAATCTGCCTAATATTCATATAATTTGAAGACAAAGCATATAAATTGTTTACCTGTTTTATGTGTTGGCCCAGAGTTTTGCGGCCCGTTGCCAGCCGTCGCAACTAAAGAATTGTCCCTCTTATTTCAGTCAAACATCGTCTGATGTGCATTTTCTGTCTATATGAGGCTATATGAAATACTGGGCTGTCAGCCAATAAGACACAGAAGATTCCCAGTACAGCTCCTCTCTGATTGGTCATACCGTTGTGCCTCTGTTGCATTCACAGAGGTCAGGAAATTACAAAATTACCTTCTTTTTCCTTCTGGGGTGAAAAAAAAAATACTGGACTTGAGGAGAAATGCCTGGGGATAGAGCCGGGAATGCCCAGGCCAGGCGACGCCACTGCCCCCTCCCAAAAAAATAGGCCTAAACCCGCTGATGATTTTAGGTCTGTTTAGCTTATTGACACCACGAAGGAAAATAAAAATCTGTAACATTTCATTAACACTGAAAAACTGCCATCACCATTTCGCTCATTTAGCCTACACCGCGGTGACGGCTGAAGATGTAAACTTAAACTCACCGTGGTCGCATCTACATGGTGAGCAACTTGAGACTTTTTGTTCATTTGTTACTTCTCATAAATTTTTTTTTACATAAAATTAAACAGAATTAGCTAGAAATTTACCATCGATAAAGTGTTCACTACACAGCTGAGTACTCTCCGACGGCCTCCTTTTTTCCCTTTTAATGGCAGCAACGCATTTATCCCGTTGTTCAGGCTCAGCAGGCAGCCTGGAAAATTAAATCCCATTCTCGGGATGTCGATTGGAACACCCAAAGGCACTCCACGAATGTACAATGATATCTTTAAGGGTGCCAAAAGCTAGCTGTAGCAGCTCTGCCGGTAGCAGTACACCCGCGTTGTTTATCTTTTTGCCACGCAGCATGTCGCTGACATGCTCGTCACATCATCCATACCAACAGATGAGAAGCGTATGGAAGTGTCGCCACTCTCATTGGAGCACTCTGGCAGAAATGTTATAAGGGAATATGCAATTTGATTGGTTGGTAGCGTCAAGTAGGGCGCCGTGCTGGCTACCTGCAGAAATGAAAGCAGACAAGCGCTACAGCCCGTTGCAGGCAGGTGAAAACAGACATTCATGCATAAAACGTTTAACCCGTTTCCGTTCATCCACAAGGAGGGAAAATTATTTTCCAGGACAACTCAAACGTTTCCAGGACATTTTACTGTTTTTCCCATTTTCCAGGTGTTTTCTATGACTGGAAAATTGGTCTATCATTTTCCAGGTTTTCCAGGACGCGTGGGAACCCTGATATACTTGTGTAATTATATACTTATTATATACTTATTTAAATGGATGAAATTAACCGAGAAACGTTTATGATTGGTCAGTTGTACTGTGATAATACTGCATGCACATGCGCAGATCATTCCCATTCTGAGTGTCATGATGCAGAACAAGCCAGCTCTCTAATCTGTAGAGAACACAGCGATAAAGTTTCAGAGAAAGTAGCTAAGGGTGGTCAGAAATGTTGCTAGATTTGTCGCTATGTACTTATTGGGAAAAGAAGTGGTTAAGGGGGTCTGAGAGTCATTAGAAATAGCGATACAGTTGCTAAATTGGAAACACTGACTGTGTGTAAGTGAGACGTAGAATGGGAATGACAAGCAAGTGCAGCGACTGCCCCCCGCCCCCAAGCATCTACCAATCAGCAGCTACTTTGAATGACAGCAGAGAGCAATCTGACCATTTTTCTTGAAATATCTTTGAAATTTTGGATTTTGCATGCCATCACGTTTGGGGGGGCAGACACGGCATTTAGGGGGGCATTGACCACCCTTGCCCATGCCAATATCTGGCCCCGGTCCGTGCTGAAGATAGGCCTCCCCACAGTATGATTCTTCCACCACCTTGTTTCACCTTGGTGTATTCAGGATGATGTGCATTGTTAGTTTTCCTCTATGCAAAAAATGTGCACAAACACCAAAAGGTTAAAATTAGCTGTCATCTGACCAGAGTACATCCTGCCACGTCTGCTGTCTGTTCTACATAGAAACTAGAGTTCTTGTGCCTTACTTTCATCAAATGCTTTTTTTGCCAATCTTCCAGATTTTGGAGTGCATGACTAACGGTTGCCTTGTCAGAACATCCTCTCACCTCAGCTGTGGATCTCTGCAGCTCTTCCAGTGTTACCATGCATCTCTTTGCTGTTTCTCTGATTAACACTCTCCTTGCCCTGACTGTCAGGCTCCTTTCATTTTCAAATAATGGATTGGACTGCACTCTCTGTGAGATGTACAAAGCTTGGGATACTGTTTTATATCCTAACCCTGAATTACATGCCTCCACAACCTTATCCCTGACCTGTCTGGTATGTTTTATGGTGCTGTTATTTTTTTCTCTACAAATCTCAGGGGCCCTGAAGGAGAGCAGGTGTATTCACATCAGGATAAAATGATAAAACACACTGAAATTTGTTGTCCTGTAATAGATTAGTGACCTGTCCAAGGCGTACCCTCTTCTCGCCCAATCACTGCAAAGATAAGCAGGTGTGACAATGGATGGATGGTTGAATTAATGAATGAAGGAATGAATTGAAGTTTGGCTTGTGACAAACTTTAAAAATATTCAAGGGATGTATATATTTTTGCCATACACTGCATGTGTTGAATCTATAGTGAAGGTAGTTTTCATTCAAAGGAATACATTAGTAAATATCTAGGGAAATATGGATAAATCTACAATTGTTATCCATGAACTTCATCAGCATGTTTCCTCCTCAGTGACGGCACTTCTCACAAATCCCTTAGCCGACACTTTTGGCTCAGTCAACATCCTCTTAGATCCTGCTGTGATCCATCAACAGATGTGATAGGTATTGAATCAGTCATCCATCAAAAAGTCATCAACAGGCAGCCTTTTGCTCTCAGCCAGTAGGTGATGCATTACTCAGGATGGTCAGATTTATGTCTTTCATTCACTGTTTTCTCTGTACACTCAGCGTTTGGGTGCTCTGTTTGTCACACCTCCACCTGCTCCACCCCACTGCCACCACTGTGATTAAGCATCTCTCCTGCATCCAAAGGGATGATGCAATGTCAGTCTCAGATTGTGTGTAATCTAGGGGAAGGCTTCTGATTTGTTGAAATCAGAACTTCTTGTGCATTATGGCCTGATCGATCCAGGTGAGAAACCAGTAGTCCATTAGTGAACATGCTGCACACTGAGAGCCTTGATTTAAAAAAAAACCCACTGCAGATCCCAAAAGGGATTTCCCCTTATATCCTTACATGTATTTATGGCAACAGGCAAGGGTTTAGATAAAGGTCATATAAGTATTACTTAAATAATGTATGAGCCTTTTTGACGTTTCACAGATAAAGGTGAACGTTCAGGATAAATAGTGAATACATGTGTTTTATGGTAACAAGTGCAGATCTTTACAAGCAATCTTTACAAGCACAAATAAAGTTCAAAGCACTTTTCCTAGTAGAATCAAGAACAAAGATATTCTGAATTTAAAACTTGTCCGAACAATTTTCAATACATTCTTATTTATGTTCAAGACATTGATTAGCATTTGAATATCATAACATTTTCCACCCTAAAATGTGTGAGTTTTGAACACATATTATATTTAGGCCAGATCATCTTGTATTAGATTGAAGTGTGAGAAATAGCAACACTGTGGCTTTTATTTAAAAGTATAGGCGCGTCTTTTCTGCACATCATGACAGTACTGTAGGAGGGTTTAACTTTGTTTAAAAAAGCAGCATACTGGAAGAGGGCTTCTTCCCTACTCCCTTTCACACTATTTGATTTTTTTTTACATTTATTTGTTCATTCTGTTGTATTTCCAGGGTTTCTTTTACCTATGAAAAACCAAACAAAAAGGGACAAAAATAAAAATAACTAAAAAAAGATAAAACTGTATGGACCCAAAAACAATCTTGAAGTTGAGTTCAACATATGTAAAATTTCCTTAATAAGCGTTTATATTTCACCTCCTTATGAACTAAATTCACAGTCCCATCCTAAACTAGTTCACATTTTGTAAATATTTTTATAGAAGATTTTTTGGAAATATAGGCTATCATCTTGCACCAAGTAGCACATTGGTTATATTTCTTGTATTCTTTTCGCTCACATAAACGGTGTCTCAGTTTGGCCCAGATTTTGATCAAGTTCTTCTAATTGACATATATTCCTGCTTCCACTTTTCAGAAAACTAAAAAGGTTTGAAATTTTACTGACATGCAGCCCTTTAAGATAACTTTGAACGCAACAAAGAGTTGGCTTTCTTCTGTGATTAAATCCTGTTTCTATTTAAACTCGTAACCCAATGCAATAAAGACATATTTTATTATTTCAGCTGATCTCACCATTATCATAGTCAGGAAAATAACGTTTTAAATGATTACCTGACCAACAGACCACAATTTGTGAGACTGAAGAATTGTGTGTCAAACCAGGTGATCAGCAGCACAGGAGCACCACAGGGGACCATACTCTCACCATTCCTTTTTACTCTGTACACCTCAGACTTCCAGTACAAATCAGAGACCTGTCATCTGCAGAAATACTCAGATGACTCTGCAATTGTCGGGTGTATCAGAGATGGACAAGAAGCTGAATACAGAGAGTTGGTGGACCGCTTTGTGACATGGTGTGGAAACAATCGTCTCACCTTGAATGTGAACAAAACAAAGGAGATGATTGTAGATTTCAGAAGAAACAGGGATAAGTCAAACACTGTTTCCATCATGGGAGAAGAAGTGGAGGTGGTTGAGGAGTATAAATACCTCGGAGTTCACCTTGACAACAGACTGGACTGGAGACTGAACAGTGAAGCCGTCTACAAGAAGGGACAGAGCAGACTACTTCTTGAGGAAGCTTAGGTCCTTCAAGGTTTGCAGCAAGATGCTGCAGATCTTCTACAAGTCTGTTGTGGAGAGTGTAATCTCTTCAGCCGTCATCTGTTGGGGTAGCAGCATCAGAGCCAGGGATTTAAAAAGGCTAAACAACCTGATAAAGAAGGCTGGTTCTGTTCTTGGGACAACTGTGGAAAATCTGGAGATGATAATGCAAAGAAGGATTCTTCATAAAATCAAAAAAATTATGGACAACCCTGAGCATCCTCTTAATGAGACAGTCATACAACAACAGAGCGTCTTCAGTCGGAGGCTTCTTCAGTTTCGCTGCAATACAGACCGCTACAGGAAATCCTTCCTGCCCACAGCCATCATCATCTATAACAACTCCTTAAAGAATTAATTATATGAGCTATACCAACACTTAATTTCCCCCTGGGATCAATAAAGTATTTTTGAATTGAATTGAATTGAATTGAATGCATTAGGCTCCAGCTTCACCCCTCGGCTGGTCACTGCTGTACCTTCAAACCCACATGTTCTCAATCCCTGCCTGCAGCGGGCTCCAGCTTGGCAACAGCAGAAACCAGAGTACAGAAACAAGTTGGGATAATTAGTTATGATGTTTAGGGCATGAACAGTCAGAGTTGTCTTTGAGGTGAATGTTACAACTCTTCTCTGCCTAAAAAAGGGCTTGATGTTCATTCAGGTTTCCATTACCATTGTTAATTCACTCATTAGCAAAGCACAAAATAATGATGGCAGGGAGAGCTGTGCTTAGTTTGAGGCAAAAATAGATAAACTTTGATTTAGTTTGTGCACAGCAACCACAACTAATAAAGCTAATGCTGAGATTGTTGTAAAATAATAAAGGTTGGTTCTTCATGCTAGTATATGTAAAAGTTAAATCGCTTCAGTTACTTTTGTTTCTTCATGATTGATCATAGTTTGTCGGTTTTGTCTCTATGCAGCCCAAAGATGGTTGAGTATGTAGAGAAACAATAACTATCCATCAAGGACATAGTTTAATTATCTTTGGAACAAGCATTTTTTATGTAAATCTACACTGTGTTTACTGACGTTTGAAAATTAGCTTATTGACACTGTATATTGATTAACCTATTTTTCCTTGAGCTTTGCCAATATTCCTCCTCTGCGGTGACTGACCTCAAACTTTACTGACTACACGTTTTATTACCTGATTGTAATTTCTACTTTTATGTGACCCAAAAATTAAAACTGAATCAAGGCTGCTGCTCTCTGTGCTGCTTTTTCATGCAGTTTTAAAGCATAGTCAAATGCAGGAAGATAGCTGTCAGGTAAAATAAACAATTTTCTGTCATTACAAAGCAGCGAACATATAATCAACTCGTAAAAGTAACTAATGTCCTCACCAGAGAAAGTTGTCGCTACGATGCTGCTGTAAAGTCTGGAGAGAACAGACTTTATATTACAGCTGAAATTCCTTTGTCTTCAGCTTGAAATCTTTGACAAAATTTTGCAGACAAGATGTACAAATGCCCGCTTTTCCTGAAATAAATAGTATTTTTTTTGTCCATAAACACAACTAAAACACCTTTATATGTAAAGTGAACCTCAAATAAATTGTGTTTTGGTAACACTTTATTGTGCCATCGATCTGTTAGCACATCTTCTCTGGCGCCTAGGTGCAATCTAAATCAGACCATTACCGTCTTCTAATGACCAGGCTGACGGCTGCTGTTTTAGTCCTTGCTTTGTGGCTTTCAAACAGTTGCTTTCTACACTAGTGCTTTCAGGTAAATGTAGCTTTGCAGGCCATTATGTAAGTTGACTCCATCATTTTTGGGTTAACTTTTTTGCACAAATGTACAATAGAAACACAGAAAAAGGAGATAAAGTTTTAATGTTTTTTTTGTACAATGAATACAATAAAGAGCTGAGATTTTAGAGTGATTTATTGGATCAATAGGAGGGAGAGAGCATAGATTAGTGGCATTATAACCAAGGTGAATTATGATTGGTGGATGGTTACAGTGGTCATACTGAAAACTGGGGGAGGGGTGGGGGCACTAGGATTTCGGAGAACCCTGACTCTGCTGCTTACCCTGGAAGGACTCGGATCCTGATGAGGCTCTGTGGTATCTGTGAAGGTGTAAGATGGGGAGATGGGCAAGTGAGAAGGGAACTGTACCCCAATTGATTATCCTGTAGGAGAACCTCTAAAAGGAAGAGCTTTAAAGTTTGAACAATACCTCTGCACAGCAGGATAATATGTGGTTCTTGGTCACATTGTTTTCCAGAGAAAGAGACTGTTGATATTGGTGTCCATCAGAGTAATAATGCTGGTCAGAAAATGAGCAAAATAACAAAATCTTACTGAATGCTTCTAGAACCCTAATTTATTGAAGCTAATGTTTTTTAAATAAACTTTCAGGTTGGTGAATCATAGGCAGACTCAACTAACCACAGAGCACTTTAATTCCTGGGTAGGATGCTGGTTTGTTGGGTGTCCAAGTCAATGCTCTCTAATAACATTTATCTGGACATCTTCCTTCTTACTGGACAAATCACCGGACAAATCTACAACTTGTGAACAGGAAATCAAACTGGAGTCTTTGCTTCAATAAGTTTTGTGTTGGATAGTAATTATGTTATGTATTATGGAACATCATCACTGTTTGGCAACTTTCAGTTGTATTCTTGGCTGCCTTGAGCTTTCTTTCACTCTTTTCCACATAAAGAGGAAGAAATTATAAGAAATATGACTTTTTAGAAGAAAACTACAAAAAATGTGGGGTAGTTCAAAAGTTTTGTATAGAAGCAGCATGTTAATTTTCATAGTATACATATAACACATAACAGCTTAATTTTTTCGTTATTTTTTTTTCTTTATTTAATATTAAATCATTTTATCAATATTTATACAAGTCTTTAAAATTGTAACTTTAACTTGTTATAAAATAGTTAGTTAGTTAGTTAGTTAGTTAGTTAGTTAGTTAGTTAGTTAGTTAGTTAGTTAGTTAGTTAGTTAGTTAGTTAGTTAGTTAGTTAGTTAGTTAGTTAGTTAGTTAGTTAGTTAGTTTTGGTCACTTGTTCATGACTGATGTTACTAGGTCTCTAGAATTAAAGGTGTTTTTTCGCAAAAACAGCAACAAACTGACTGCATTAGTCAAAAAGATGGACAAAGAATTTTTTTGGGCAAGATCTTTTTGATTAATCACTCTGACAAGATTCTCGTAAATGATTTTATGGATGATCTAAATAGAACCAGAAAATCTGGAGCATGACTCTGTTTTATTTTGAATAGAATTGCTTTTCACTGCTTTCCTATCCTTAAAGAGGGATAAATCTTATCACATTAAAGCCCGAATTAAATTTTTAAAAGCACTACTAAGAGCAGACGTGCATGTAGAGGATGCAAACTGCGCAAAAAAAGATATATACTCTGCATACAGGCGTTTTTGTTACATCAATCACTGTGTTAGAAATGTCATTCTCAAATCAATTACATTGGGTCATCTTAGGCTAATCAAAGTAATTGCAGGGATACAATCCTGCAATGTAGTGGCCAGTTACTCACTGAATAATGTCATTAAGATTTTTTTAAGTGCTTTTGGACTCACACAGAGTGGATTTCCATTTTAATGTCAATCGACATTACAGAGTAACTGATGGTGAGACACAGAAACCTGACCACTGCAATCGCTACATAAGAGCAAATAAGAGTGAGACTGAGAACTGATGAGGTGGCATGTAAACTGCCCTTAAACTCATTATAAAAGAAACTTTTCTGGAATGATGGATATTTCCTCTCAGTCACTCATTACCGTGGTTTATGGGGAAGTACAACAGATGCATCTGGTGATTTATCTTCATTTCAGCTGACAGATTTAGTCACTCTGGAATTACTACTGCGTGTTGTTTGTTTGTATTTGTAAACATTTATTACAACATGAAATAAATCTCCATATTTCCCGCTCTCAGTTCTGTTTAAGCGAATTCTGGGACTCTGCCTTTGTTAGGTCCATCTTTAAAGCGCTTCATTTAGGCTTGAGGGCAGTCCTCGCAGCATCCATCCAATCTTTATTAACTTTATTAGGTGGATGTAACAATCCATCTGTTTTATTGCCTCTGCATGCCTAAGACATCGGCCAGAAAGTCTGTGCAGTCACTCATTGCGGGGGCTGCAGTAATAAATATTTAACAAAAAGCTTTTTAATTTTTTCTTTTCTTTTCACAACTCATCTGGACCTGAAATAACACCACAAAGATATAGATTCTATTTGATTTTAAATTTAGTGACAATTATTAATACCTTGAAAGGCAGAATGGTTATACTACATATCTGCAATTCATAGTGCCAGTATTAACCTTAACTGGAGGAAAACTCCTGATGCAGCAACAAATGCTTTGACACAGTCCTGCTAGATTTAATGACCGTATGGATGCATTTTATGATTCCGGGTTGAAAGAAATGCAGTCACAAGTCTAAGTGGCTACAAACGTGAGAGCTCTCTGTGTTTTTCTTTCTTGTGTAGAAAACTGGAAAAAATAAGAGTTGAATGTTATTTACAGTTGAGATTTGGAGTGGAGCAGACATGTTGGAGAAATTTGGTAAATATAATAATAAGTAATATAATCATTAGCTACAGCATCTAAGTGCTGATCCAGCTGTTTACAACATAAGCTTTGATGACCATTTAACTCTGGATAGGAAATTTATTAAATCCTGAAACTAAGAATAACTGGAGCAGTAAACAAGAAACAAAGCGTGGGGCCATTAAACTCAACCACTCGGCTAAAATGGGTTTCTCAGTCAGTTAGATGAAGAGATAATCTTTCTTTTCCTGGCAAGCTAAGAGGCAGATAATTGCAGAAGAAACGTAATCTAAAATGTATGCTTTAAATTCACAACATGCTCTTAATATTCAGTTACATTATGAATTAATAATAATCCAATAATATACAAAAGGCATGGGCTGGTATGAGGCACTCATTGTATGGTATACCCTAATTCTAAACCAAAAATGCATAGCATGATCTGATTTTTATCTAAAACATAAAATCAACAATTATTCCTACTGCTAAAGTAATCTAATACAGAGTTATAATACTGTCATAATATTTATTTATTGATTGGCATACTGGTAGCAACTTGTTAAAAGAATGCTATCTTAATAGAGATTAATACATTTCACTTTGACATTAATGGGTGGCACTGCTTTAGCTTAAACTTTAACTCTTTTTTTTTCTAAAGACATAGGTCAATCCGGCTCTTTCTCCAGCATCTCATCAAAGGACTTTAAATTGTAGGAAATGTATGATGAAAAATTTCTGCGATTCTTAAACCTTTTAAAATCTTGCTATACCTTCATACTGGTGCTTGACCAATGCCTAATCTCCAGGTTTTTGAACTAAATGCAAAACAATTACTTGCCTTTTTTTGTATTTGTATTATTGTATTAATATTTCCTCATGGAATAAAAGCCATTCCCTGTGTAGCTTACCAGGCCCTAGACGTCAAAATAATGATAGAGATTGTAAAAATGTACTTTTATGAAACTGTCCACACCGATTTTCTAACACATCTTTCAGTTTCAGTTTTGTGAAGTTAGAATGTTGGACCAACTCTTACTTACAGCTTTTGCAAAACAACAGGGTTCCCCTCGTCTCAGCAGGAGAGCTATAGAAGGTAAACTACAACAACGATGGATGGATGGATGGATGGATGGATGGATGGATGGATGGATGGTGTTGTATTCTACTTTTTTGGGGCTATTTTTTATTATGCAGTACATATTCAATTCAATTCAATTCAGTTTATTTATATAGCGCCAATTCACAACAGATGTCATCTCAAGGCACTTAACAAGAAGTCATTTCAATACAATTATACAAACATTCCAATCAGTTAAAAAGTTTCCTATTAAAGGAATCCCAGCAGATTGCGTCAGTCATTAGCGTGAGGTTGGGCAGATTTCCAACCACAGCAATCCTTCAGCAATCCCTCATACTGAGCAAGCATGTAGCGACAGTGGAGAGGAAAAACTCCCCTTTAACAGGAAGAAACCTCCAACAGAACCAGGCTCAGTAGGAGCGGCCATCTGCCACGACCGTCTGGGGGTTTGAGAAGACAGAGCAGAACACAGAAGGAACAGAAGATCCGATATAAGAGAACTTTCTATGTTACAGAAAGTAAAAAGTTGATAACAGGACACAGTGGATCTTCAGTTACTGAGAGGATCATCCCAGTCGATGACCCCCGTCCAACAGGGCATTGCAGCCAAGCAGGATACCAGACCAGGTATATCTTCTATGGAGAGAAAAACACTGAAAGAAAACAAAGTTAACAGTCGAAATAACAGAATGTACTGTAATACAACTGGAGAGTCGTAGGAGAAAAGGAAGTAGCAGAGTGAAGAAAATTGGTAAGTCTGTCCTCCAGCAGTCTAAGCCTATAGCAGCATAACTACAGAGATAGCTCAGGATGACCTAAGCCACTCTAACTATAAGCTTTATCAAAAAGGAAAGTTTTAAGCCTGGCCTTAAAAGTAAACAGAGTGTCTGCCTCACGGACTAAAGCTGGGAGCTGGTTCCACAGGAGAGGAGCCTGATAACTAAAAGATCTGCCTCCCATTCTACTTTTAGAGATCCTAGGAACTACAAGTAAACCTGCAGTCTGAGAGCGAAGTGCTCTTTTAGGAACATATGGAACAATTAGATCTCTGATGTATGATGGAGCTTGATTATTAAGATTATGTAAGAAGAAGGATCTTAAATTCTATTCTGGATTTAACAGGGAGCCAATGAAGGGAAGCTAAAACAGGAGAAATGTGATCTCTCTTTTTAATATTCATCAGAACTCTTGCTGCCGCATTTTGGATCAACTGAAGGCTTTTAATGGCATTTTGTGGACTTCCTGATAGTAAAGAATTACAGTAGTCCAGCCTTGAGGTAACAAATGCATGGACTAGTTTCTCAGCATCACTCCTGGACAGGATGTTTCTAATTTTAGCAATATTCCTGAGGTGAAAGAAGGAAATCCTAGAAACCTGTTTAATATGGGATTTAAATGTCAAGTCTTGGTCAAAAATAACGCCGAGGTTCTTTACGTTATTACTGGGGGACAATTTAATGCCATCCAGATGAAGTGATTGACTAATCAGTTTCTGTTTAAGAACTTCTGGTCCAAAGACAGCAACTTCTGTCTTGTCAGAATTTAAAAGCAAAAAGTTTAGGGTCATCCATGCTTTTATGTCTTCCAGACATGCCTGTAATCTACCTAACTGACTGGGTTCATCAGGATTTATGGATAAATATAGTTGTGTATCATCGGCATAGCTGTGGAAATTTATCCCATGCTGTCTAATGATTCTACCAATTGGAAGCATATATATGGTGAAAAGAATTGGTCCAAGGACAGAACCCTGTGGAACTCCACAAGTAACCCTTGAGAGTGAAGATGATTTATCATTTAGATGAACAAACTGGAATCTATCAGACAAATATGATTTAAACCAGCCTAGTGCTGTTCCTTTGATCCCTGCAACATGTTCAAGCCTTTCTAAGAGAATATTATGATCGACTGTGTCAAAAGCAGCACTGAGATCTAACAAAACCAGAACAGACACCAGTCCATTATCTGAGGCCATGAGAATATCATTAGTAACCTTCACCAGTGCTGTTTCAGTGCTATGATGAGCTCTAAAACCTGACTGAAACTCTTCAAACAGCTCGTTACTGTTTAGATGTTCACAGACTTGATTAGCAACTATTTTCTCAAGGACTTTGGATAAGAAAGGAAGGTTAGATATAGGTCTGTAATTCACTAAGTCATCTTGATCAAGGGAAGGTTTCTTGAGTAAAGGTTTAATTACAGCTATTTTAAATTCCTGTGGTACGTATCCGTTTACTAAGGATAGATTCATCATATCCAAAATGGGGCCAGGAACCAAATGGAACACTTCTTTAAATAATTTGGTTGAGATTGGGTCCAAAATACAAGTTGAAGATTTAGATGAGGCTAATATTTTTGATAATTCTGAAAGCTCGACTGAATCAAAACAGCCTAAGCACAAATTAGGTTCTACAGTTCTTTCCGATACTGACTCATTTACTGAGGAAGAAGTAATCATGTTTGGGAGGGTGCCAATGATTTTATTTTTAATAAAATTTATTTTATTTATGAAGAATCTCATAAAATCATCACTGCTAAGAGCCGGGGGAATAGTTTGCTCAACAGAGCTATGACTCTGTGTAAGTTTGGCAACTGTACTAAAAAGAAACCTAGGATTGTTTTTATTCGCCTCTATTAATGATGAAAAATATGCTGTTCTAGCTTGTCGAAGGGTCTTTTTATACAGCAGTAGACTGTTATTCCAGGTTAAATAGGAATCCTCTAGATGTGTAAAGCGCCATTTTCTCTCCAACTTCCTAGTATTCTGCTTTAAAGTACGCAACTCTGCGTTAAATATGTTTTAAATATATCTTTAGTAAGCGTTTAGAGGTAAAAGGCCTGTTTATATTATTCAGGGTAGTAAAACATGACTCTTCACCAGTATTTTATGGGGATAAGGTTTTAAGTAAATAAACTCTTGGGTAAAGATATGAACTGAAAGCAGGGAGGATCGGTTATAACTCTAGTTCATGGTACGGCTATAAAACCAGGTCAGGAGACCTGGAGAAAATGTATGACTTGTCAAGATGTAGAAGGAGGAGAGAGGAGTCATGTGATATTTTCTTTGTTCTTCTGTAATAAAAATGGTACACCCTTGTAGAGAAGCGAGTCAGATCTTTTCTGGCTCCCATCTGCAGGTGCGTCCTATGTGAAACAGATATCTGTTTGTGTGTGTGTTATTTTACTCTCTGTCTCTCAGTTCTGGGTCTTATTTTGAAACAGTTCCCGCCGGGGTTTTGGAGTTCGGCGCCCCCACCTCTCTGAGTAGAAAGTGAGTTGCAGAGCATATTATGGTAGAAAGCCGACAAAATGGTGGAGGATGCGGGCATTAATTTGGTTTTGAGTTTTCTCAGGGCTGGGAGAGATTGAGTGTGAGTAATGAGTGTGGCATAACTGATTGATACATGTGTTTGTGGCATTATAGTAATTTTGTGTTTTTTCTTTGAGTTCAACAGAGAATCGGAGAGCGACTGGATTGATCCTTGCTAATCAACACCCGGGTGGTTTTGTATCAATCTGGAAAAGCGCTAACACCAAATTAATAGGTATTGATCGATTTAAACGTTCTCCATTTAATGTTGACGTGTTGTTCTTTCGGTTGAGGGCCGACCAAAGTGCGGACCAGGGCTTGAGGGTTGGCCGCCTCGCCTCCGGTACGACGCTGTCGGAATTCTCCAAGGCTGGCAAACGAATAGTAGACAGCAGCAGAGCCTGTGTGCTCTCTGTTGTCCGGGCGGATTCCCTTGGAGAGGCCGGCGTATCTTCCAAACGCACGTTTGAGCCACGTGAATTGGATTGTGTTTAAAGGTCCGGCTTTAGGTGGCTCCGGTAGAGGTTAGTGTTTGATGAAATTGTAAAATTGTTGTATTTTCTTTCTTTCTAGTGTGAGTGTGTGTGTGATTGGAGAAAGTGGAGGTAACGGAAAAGAGCTACCAAGTAGCTCTTTGCACACCGGCCTCATATAAACTTCTCATTTAGGGGAACTAACCGACTGAATCTAAAACCATAATTCCTCTGCGAATCTTAAACGCCTAGACAATGCCCGCGCTTCTTGTATAGACAATAAGCGTAGAAGCTTGACATTGTAGAGGAAAAAGGGAATATCATTTTCAGTCGGCTAAAGTACCACCATAGCTAGTTTACGGCTAACACACAGTGTGGATGAGTCTCGCCTGGAATAAAGGCGTTCAACCTTGTGCAACTACGTAAACACGTCTAAAGCATTGTCTAACACATATATATAGGACTGTTATTATGGATAACTGGTAGTAAACTCTTTAGAATATATATAAAATAACTTTTTTATTGTAACGGAGCGGTCACGTTTGGCTTCCGGTTGAGCTAGGTTGCTCATGGTTACAGCTAATCTCTGGTAGCTTAGCTTCCGAACTGTATTTATTTGGCTCGGTTAAACAGTCATTCGAGTATTGGTGGCGAAGTGTGGTTTTGTGGGAGGCATTGTGTTCTTGTCTTTGGTTGGTTTACTTATGAGTACGGTTTGTTAAGTTTAGCATCGTAGTGAAGAATTAGCCATCTGTGCGCCGGCGTATTCATTCCGCGGTGTGACCCGGAAGTTTTATTGGGCCTGACTTGATCCGTCAGTCCGGCTGAGTTTTTTTTTGAGCAAACTGTTGACGATTTAGTATTGCAAAGCGAGTTTTAAATGTATTTCTTTCGGTATATGTTTTAATGATAAATAAAAATTGCTTTATATTGGGAGAATTCTATTTCTTCGTGTGTTTCGCCGAAGTGCGCGTCCCGGGTTTTGGCGCCGGCCGGACTCTATTAGGAATTCTTTGATTTTTAGACAAAACGGCAATAATCTCCGTATATAAAGAAATTAATGATAAGATAAACAGTGCTTTATAAACCTTTTTAGCTTTCCTTCGTTTCGGCTTTGCCTAAAACATTATTAAGGTTAATGTTGCATGACAAAATAATACATAAACCCCTTCACTATAAAAAGAAATAAATGAAAATTAAATAAATAAAAACTGTGCCTGCCTTTACTGTTAACTGCATTAATATTGGGATAAATTTGGGCCTACGAATTGATAGTTTATCAATTAAAATAAATAATTTATAGAGTTAATACAAATAACCTACTTTGTTAAATTTTAATCCATTTTGGATTTTGTTACGAATTTTCAATGGCAGCCGAATATAAATTACTCCCTGCTCCACAGGGACAGGAGTGGCGCACTTTAGATGCCCAATTGTTAGTATACATTTCTAAATTATATTCTGTTTTAGTTGATAAGCCCGGTAAAAAAGATAAAAACCAGTTCCAGGGCCTTATGACGGCCATGTGGGCTCGTCATGGTGCCCGAGGGGATGATAAACGGAGTCTCTCACAGAATGTGTTCTGGGGAGGAAAAGCGACAGCTACTAAAATTAGTTAGCAACAAAGTAGAACAGGACACCGATAAATTGTTCTTGGCGTATAATGCTAAATTGATGGACGAGATGGAGCAGCACGAACACAGGTTAACTAAAGTTCAGCGACAGATGGATGAGGTGCTGCAGGATCAGGAAAGATTAGCATCTGTGGTAAGGGGGCAAGCTGCAGACCTTCCAGGGAGTGCCAGCCCCAGTCAACGTGATGAATGTGCAGCAGTTGTACAGGTCGACAATATGCAGGCGTTGGTGGACAAGGAGAGTGAGGGGCCATTTAAGTATACCAGATCTAAGTTACCACTGGGGGCATGTGGGGGCCCTGATTTAATGCTTCCTTTAGTGGGAGCATCGGATGGTTCAGTAATTTACAAACCATGGAAGATGGCTGTTAGGTTATTTTAGAATTCACAGGTAACCTAGAAAGGAAAGCACGCACAGAGAAGATGTGAAATGTGTTTGCTCAGCTGAGGGAGAATCATGCAGTAAAAGAAACTGACACACCAGTCGTTGTTCTGATCCAGCAGAGTCTCAAAGATGTTGAGAATCACAGCTTCTATTTATTCACACAAATGAACAGATTTCACCACACCCCCATTGTCCATTGTCTTATCTTATCACCCTACAACACACAGCAGTACTGTTTCTAACACAATGGCACTTTGTAGGTTTGTTTGTAGTTTTGTAGGAGCATCCTGTTTGGACAGCATAAAATCTTACCCCCACACTAAAAGTTACTACCCCCAGTCTTGTCACACAAAGTTAAACAAAAGAACAGACTGCATTTATCACATTCTCCAACATTTCCCCCCTGAAATGCAGTCTTAACAACTCCAGTAAAAGAAACATTAAAAACATCCTTCATACAACGGCTACCTTAAAAGTAGTTTACATTGTAGAATTCATTAAAGTTAACTTAACAAACATACTCCTACTCCTCATCAGGTGTTTCTTACATGGTAAAATACAGGATACAAATAAGCAAAATAGAATCAGAATGACAATAAAAGGCATTGCAAAGTTCAAAAGAACCTGATACCAACGTCCAGTAGTCAACCATAACATAAAGTCCCAGGGAGCATTTTGTAATTCTTGTGACTTCAGGAAATCAACAAGTCCTCGCACCTTGTCATAGATGAGAGTCCAGTTGTCATGTGTAGATGGGATGCAAGTACAATAATGTTCTCCAATCACTGTACACAGTCCCCTTTCTGACGCAAATAAAGTGTCCAAGGCAATTTGGTGTTGCATTAGCATAGTTCTCATAGCCAATTTTTCAGGATTGTTTCCCATCAGATCAGACATTTCCGTAAGGATGACAGTGGTGTTTTCCAGGGACCACCAAACTTCGTTCATCCTCTTTGTCAGACCTGCAACTCCAACAGATGGAAACATGGTGTGGAAAATTCCTTTAGCATCACTGTAGAGCAGTTTACGCCCATCGTTGTCTGTAAAAGGAACGAACTCCTGTACCGGTGAGAAATCACTCTTCTTCAGCTCTGATGATGATACAAAACCATTCTCTGTATCATGATGGTTGCAGTCGAGCCAAACTGCAGGTACCACACTAGTCTTTAGGCAGGTAAAGGTAGAAAGTATATCCACACTTCCAAATGTAGCCATCAGGTGTTCCTGTTCCAAATTGTGAAACGTTTAGCAGTCAGATTAGCTACTTGATACCAGGCGTTCTTAAAAACGTAGTGGGTGTTAATTACAAATCTTTTATCTCATGATGGGGTGGTGTTCGAATTCATCAGAAGCCATAACACTGCAAAGCTTAGCAATGTCAAACCAGATAATGTAATAATCTTCATGGTGTTGGCAGAGAAAAACAACTGGATGAATAGCCCCTCTTTTCACAGAGAGTTTGACCACTAGGTGACAGGACTGCTTTTCTGCTGGGGTTTGAGACCAAAGGCCCTAGTGGTAACCAATGCCCTTTGTAGCCCAGACTTCCTCCTGTCACACGTCTATTAATCCAATTGTCTCTGCAGTTTACAATGTGAAAGGTGAATCCAGGAAGGTCTCTCAGCAATCTTCACAGATGTGGGAGTTGCTAACAGAACTTGGAAAGGTCCTTCCCACTTTGGACTTGTCCAATTCTTTTCCTTGATGACTCTTATGAATATCCAATCTCCAGGCTTTATGGGGTTCTCAGGATCCTGTAACACAGAAGGAGATACAGGCAAACTATGTGCTCTTTGTACTTCTCTAGTCTGAATAATTTTCCTCATATAATCAGCTAGGGTTAATTCTTCATCTGCATTCTGTAGGTCCATGCAGTAATGGGAAATTTATATTGTCTACCATAAATTATCTCAAAAGGAGTTAATCCCTGATTTGTTGGGGTTATTCTCATACAGAGTTTAACTAAATCTAAGCATTCTAACCATGGCCTTTTTTGTTTCTTCCATACATTTTCTTAGCCTGCTTTTTATTGTCCCATTATTTCTTTCAACCAGACCTGTACTTTGAGGATGATAAGCACAATGATTTTTTAACACTATTCCTAAATGTTTTGCCATGTTTTGAATAACTTCATTAACAAAATGTGGTCCATTATCTGAGTAGATAGTCTCTGGTATGCCATGATTGGCAATGATTGTTTTGCATAATGCTTTTGCCACTGTTAGTGCATCATTTTTAGCTGTTGGAATAATTTCAACCCATTACTAGGCAGTATTTAAAGGAACCACTCTGTGTTAGTTCAATAAAGTCCATGTGTATAGTTTGGAAAGGCTGGTTTGGTTGGGGAAACTGGCCACGTTTTGGTCTCATGTTTCCCTGAGGATTGTGTTTTACATAAATAACACATAATCTACAAAAATTTTTAAGTAAGTTTCTAGATTGTATGTTGTAAAGTGTTGTATTATACTAACCATCCCCCCTGTTGACACATTGCACGGCCATGGGTCAATATTGCTCTAATGCTTTAAGTAGTTTGTCACTAAAGATCACCATACCCTTGTTACCCCATTGTTGGCCAAATGCCAAGAAAACATGTAAAGTTCAATTTGGATCTACTGTTATGAGTATTTCATCTTCATCTGATTACAAACTTCAGTTAAAACTTTATTCTTCTCTTTCCAAGTAGAACAATTCTTTGGTAGGTGTCTCATTTCAAGAGTTTTATGAAAATCTACAATTTGGATTATTAATTTATCCCCTACAGAGAACATGCCCAACTTCAAGTGAAATAGGAAATCTCTTCCTAACAAATTAGAAAATAATCTCTAGATTTTATGATTATCACAACAGGTTTTCCCTGTAGCCAAAACTATTATTTTAATTTAATTTTCCTAACAACTCAACCTCATTTTTAATGGAAAACAAAATTCCACCAAATTCATAATTTTTTCCCATTGGACTTCAATAACTTAATCCAATTTTATTATTCAGTTAATCAGCAACTAATAGTTCCATAATGAAACATCACATCTTTAACCCTCATTCATTACCTTTTTTATATATATATATATATATATATATATATATATATATATATATATATATAGGTTCTACAAATTAGCTTATTATTATGATTATATGTGGAACTAAAATTGAATTTCGGAGTGCGTTACTACGTTCTTTACTACAGTAATCCCATAACGAAAATTTCTTCTCTTATTTGCAATCTCTAACCCAGCACATTACAAAATTGTTTCCTTTCAACATGTATCTTATCTTTCATTAAAATGTTAGAAGCAAACATCTGAAACTGCCACTTGTTACAAAGAATAAATTCACGTAGCCACCCAGCTGTCACCCCACAGGACCTGTAGACATCCATCTAAATTTCAAAATAAAATCACTCTACTCATAATCCGTCATTTTAAACCATTCCTTTTCTACTATATGAGAGATCTCACAGACATCCCATGAATATCATTAAAAATATTAGCTAAGTTTTTTCTTATTATTATTATAGAGTAACAGTTACTGCTGCACTTAAGAAATCCCAACCTTTTGTATTGAACTGCACTCAGCTAAAACATCCCCCTCATTATCAGCTAGCAGGAGAGGTGTGTTCCTCCTCTTCTGCCTTGGCAGTTGATAACCTTTAACAATTTTCAAACGCATGATCAATCTGGTTTCAAACAAGTCTTCCTCAGGAAGTCCATTTTACCCGATTTCTGTCACAACCCATCACAGTTGGTTTGTTTATTAAGAGAACAACTAACGACCCATTGTTGAGGGACAGAAGGGTGTTGTTTATTATCAGAACAGCCCTTCCTTGAGGGGAAGGGGAAAGAGTGGTCGGTTGTTTAAGATAATTCATTTAGATCACAATAAAGTTTACCTTACTCTTCATAGGATTTTTTAAAATATGTTAGTGAGTTTTCTCTTATTTTATTTTCTTTCGGCGGAACTTTAGGAGAAAACAAAGTTTAAAACGTTTTTTTTTTCCATCCTCCCGGGTGCTAAAAAACACATCTGTTTCATACATTAACCCCCCTTTTTTCCCTGTTTGTTTGAGACGCCAAATGTCTAATTCTTCAATTTTCATCTTTTAGATTTATTTTATATCGCAACTACCAAGAAGTACACGAAATTACTCAGTCAATTGTCCTTCAAATTCATAATCTTTATTTTAAAGAAATGTATTGTCCTTCCTCTTACATAAATTTTTTACATCTCCTTTAAAATCTTCTTTGCTATTTTTAATAAGTTACATTTTACTGTTTTCATTTTTCATTTTTATCATTCTCATGTTAATGAAGTAAATTCAACTTTTATTTCTCTTTTATCTGATCTATTTATCTTATCACACTGTTATTTACTCAATTTTCAAACCATGAGACTCCGTTCAGCCTACAGCTGTTTCACCATAGAAATCTCCATTCACACACAGTCACACAGTCACACAACCGGTTTATCACACATTAAGATAATTATGTATTTATTATCATGCTTTTCCATTACTAGTATTATTATTTAGACATTATTTATCATTAGGCCTATTTCTAATGAAGATCCCCCGTTGAAAGGGCAGGTTCTACAGTTCTTTTCCAGTCTTGATCAAGTTTTAACAAGTTTTATCAATTTTATCACTGTAATTATTAAAAGTAGAGTAATAATAAGGAGTATTATGAGGAACGTTCCTTAGGGAATTTAAAATCAGACTTAGTTTATTCTCCTATTTCATCTTATTTTATCTTTTATCTAGAGGAATGAAAAATTTTAGTGATCGTATAGTCTTATATTCCGGTTTTGTGAACCCCTGTTTTTGAGTCAATAGACTTCTCTAATCTAAGAACGGTACAAATCCTGGATCCACACAGGACGCCCCTTGAATGCCCTTCTCTCCGTACGTTAACACCGTCAGGTTTCAGGAGGAAATGGCATACATAAGGATTATGTCGTGTGCCTACTTAACTTACACCAACCTAGGGTCGGTACTTTTATTTTTTACTTCTGCTGTTTCGTATTTTTACTGCCTTCAGTGGCGTTCTTTATATCCCTCTGAGGTGGTTTTAGATTTCACCGATCTAATCCGTTACAACCTTCCCATATAATCAACTGTTTCATACCTATATTATTCCTATTTTGTCCCTATTTTATCCCGGGAAGGCTCAATACCTGACTCCCTTAGTCAGAGGTTTAAAACGTCTTTTAAACCTGAACAGCAGAACTGTACCCTCTCTGTCTTAGTTAGAAATAATTTTAAATGTAGGGTGCAAAACCAAAATGGTACTCACAAACTCCCCCCTGTGCGAGCGATTCAAACCGAGTCGATCACAAGGGACCGGCAGAGAAGGTGTCCGGCGGAGCTAATCAGCTGGCCAGTGAAGCAAGAAAGCAGCCTGGACTTGTAGGTCAGGTGGGGCCCCGTGCAGCCCTCCGGCGAAGACCTTCCCCTGCACGGACCAAGCGTCGAGTCACGGCACCAAAAATGTTAGGTTATTTTAGAATTCACAGGTAACCTAGAAAGGAAAGCACGCACAGAGAAGATGTGAAATGTGTTTGCTCAGCTGAGGGAGAATCATGCAGTAAAAGAAACTGACACACCAGTCGTTGTTCTGATCCAGCAGAGTCTCAAAGATGTTGAGAATCACAGCTTCTATTTATTCACACAAATGAACAGATTTCACCACACCCCCATTGTCCATTGTCTTATCTTATCACCCTACAACACACAGCAGTACTGTTTCTAACACAATGGCACTTTGTAGGTTTGTTTGTAGTTTTGTAGGAGCATCCTGTTTGGACAGCATAAAATCTTACCCCCACACTAAAAGTTACTACCCCCAGTCTTGTCACACAAAGTTAAACAAAAGAACAGACTGCATTTATCACATTCTCCAACAATGGCTGACGTATCTGCCATCATTCTGCAACTCCCTGCTTTGACTGGTGGAGGAAACTGCTGGATAAATAAATTAAATCAGCTGACTTCAGGGCAAACCCTAGCGGTGGGAGATTGGAAAGCCATTATGGGTAGGATGTTGACATTGACAGATTATAATGAGATGATGCTCCAGTGCCAGTTAGCACGTGTACTTGATGAAGCCCCCTTCACGCATCATGCACATGATCTTGCCGAGTGCGTCAGAAGAAAATATCCTACTCCGCCCGCGTCTAAAATTTTGAAATTTCCCTGGTCAACTGATGTTACTCCCGCAGAACATATGGCAAAATGTAAAGATAAATGGGTTGCCGTTACTGGGGAACACCCCCGAGATCCGGGGAATAATCGGATTTGGTTTAGAGAAGCAGTTTTAGCAGGCATGCCAGAGTCTGTTGCTACATTAATGAAACGGAATCCTGGTTCACACATTTATGATCAGCCTACATGGGAAAGACACGTAACACATTATTTACAAGACGGGCAAGATTCTGCGTTAAAGGACACTGAGGAGAATAAGAAAATGGAGACTGCTTTGTTAAAGCTACAGTTAAAAGAGGCTCAGAATAAATTGACTGACTTGTATCAGTCTAAAAAAGTGAAGCAGATGGTGGCTGAAGCAGCACCTACTGTTGGATCAGCGACAGTGCTGCCTTCTTTTCCTGTGATGTATGCTGGAGCTGCGCCGAATCCGCCATTTACTGCTCCTTATAGGACATGGCAGCCCCGTGGCAGGTCGCGTGGCAGGGCCAGGTTTGGGGATTTTAGAGGCATGGGAAGAGGGCAGCCAGGTGCTAACGGTTGTCGCAGGTGTGGCTCCAATGAACACTGGGTGAGGGAGTGCCCACACCCACAAGGGGGCGCTATACCTCCCGGTCAGCCACCTCTACATATGGCTCCGAATCAGCATATGGCTCCTCCCTCCTATCCAGGAGGACAGAGTGGGCCTCAGTATTGACAATGCCCACAGAGTACCTTAGTGAGCAGGACAAAGGGGGATCCGATGCTCACAATAGACGTACATGGACATTCATTGCCATTCCTTGTTGACACTGGTGCTACTTTCAGCACGTTGGACAGAGTTTTACCAGACGTCAATTTTTCTGGGAACACAGTGTCTGTAATTGGAATCTCTGGGGCTCCAATGATTCTCCCTATCACTCAACTATTGCCTGTTTCAGTGGGAGATCAAAGACTATCACATCCTTTTGTCATTGCTCAAACCACGCCTGTCAACTTGTTAGGCAGAGATCTGCTTATCAAACTTGGTGCTTCGATCCTATGTACCCCTGATGGACTTATGGTGACTTTTCCGAATGGACATACGCATTGCTGTGACACCATGAGTGGTCAATTTTTGCTGAAGGATGACACTTCACAAGTGGCTGATATTTTCTGGGCCAGATTGACTACGATGTCTGCACATGAATCTTCTGCGGCTGAATTTCTGAGATGCTGGAAGCCTTGGCTGCTTGAACTCCAGCCTTTTGTTCCACCGCCTGACCCGTTACATGTGACCTGCCTATATGAGAGAGGCGATCCTACTTTATATCAGGAACAATTTGAAACAGAACTTGAAGGCCAAAGTTGGTCTGTGGCTTCGGGTCCATGCTTTGTGGGGAAGGAGGGTGTTGCACTGTATGCTGATCTGACTTCAGAGCAGCATAAATCGTATATGATGGAAGCTGAAGCGCTTCCACACATATCGCTTTTGTTGCATCCGAAACATCAAGCTAAAGATTTGGGGGGAATGGTTAAAAGGGGAGTTGAATTAAAGGATTGGGTTCCTACCCAGATACCTTCAGTCTCTTTTTCTCCTTCTACTCAGATGTACAAAATAGACACGCAGCTCTCAGATACTACCATTCTGGAACATTTGCAGCTTTCTAGAAATCATGGCAGAGAAAAAACAGATCATCCTGATGCAGTGGAGGCCTTAAAGGTCGTGCCTGACTCTTTGTGGTCAGATGGTCCCACTGATGTCGGTCTAGTGCAAACCACACCCATCACATTTGAGATGAAACATTCTGATCCAATCTGGCATTCGCAGTATCCACATAAACCTCAGGCTGAGGAAGGTATTGCAGACACTATTGCAGGCTTACTTGAAGTTGAAGTTTTAGAACCATCAAACTCTTTAAAATGGTTTACCTGCATAGATTTGGCTAATGCATTTTTCTGTTTACCGCTCCATCCTTCTGTCAGGGATATTTTTTCATTTACATTCAGGGGCAGGAAGCTACGTTATACTAGGCTTCCGCAGGGCTTTGCTTTATCTCCAGGTATTTTTAATCAGGTGTTGAAGCAGTCATTAAGCACTGTACAGCTCCCTCCAGGCTGTGTACTGACCCAATATGTGGACGATTTACTTTCAGCATCCCCTACTGTTGAAACGTGCATAGAAGCTACTCTAGTTGTGTTGCAACATTTGGGAAAAGAGGGATTCAAAGTCTCCCGCGATAAGCTTCAGTTGGTCAGGCAGGAAGTCCAGTTCCTGGGGCGAAGGGTGACCGCTCAAGGCGCTGGACTGACTGACACCCACAAGAATGCTATTTTGGCTCATTCTAAACCTCTCACTGTTAAATCAATGCTGTCATTTCTGGGACTGACAAATTTTTCCAGACATTATGTGCCTAATTACACAAACCTTACCACACCACTCAGGGCTCTTGTAAATGCTCATGGTATGAAAAATCTGCATGCTAAATTAGAATGGGACATACCAGCTGAGGAGGCATTTATTAAGTTAAAACAGGCTCTAGCACAAGCAGCTGATTTAGCCACTCCTGACTATACATGTCCATTTTTTCTTAACACATCAGAAACTGATGGGGTGGTTAATGGGATTTTGTTTCAGAAAAAAGGTGGTCAGAGACACATTCTTATGTATCTTAGCATAAAGCTGCAAGCTATTGAAATGAGACAGCCGCCTTGCACGAGACATGCAGCAGGAATTGCACATCTAGTGGAAAAAACATCACACATTGTCAGGGGAAATCCACTTAATATTTTGACAAGTTAAGTGTAAGGGTCACAGCAAGGCTGACACTGTTGACGCGTGGGGAAATATGGCAGCAGATTTGGCGGCGAAAGGAGCAGCAGGTTACCTGTCACATGTCCACACGCAGCTGATTGTCACGTCAGCACAGGAAATGTCAGACAGTTTTGCTGAGGAAGTAAAGTTGGCACAGCAGGCTGCTGCGTCGCAGGAGATAGCTGTGTGGAAGGATAGAGGTGCGATTTTTTTCTGATGGCTTTTGGCGTGGGCCTGATGGCCGTTTGGTTTTACCTGCCGCGTTAAAACCCATCCTTTTTCAGGAGGCTCATGGTGCGGCACATGTGTCATACACTCAGATGAAACGTAATCTTTGTTTTTGTTGGCATCCCTTCCTGCCACATTTAATTAAGCGTTTTTTGAGTGAATGTGTGGTGTGTGGTCAATTTAATCCTTAGCCTACTATCAAGCCAGAAATGGGCGCCTTCCAGGACTTGTGCAGGCCTGGCGAGGAGGTCGTTATCGATTATACAGATATGGTGACCCCTGTTAGAGGTTTCCGTTACCTGTTAGTGATGATTGATCCACTGACCTCGTGGATTTCAGCTTTTCCTGCTAGACGGGAGGATGCTCAGAGAGTGGTGAAATCTTTGATTAACCACTGGATTCCGTGCCATGGCTTTCCGACTAGGATCAGGTCTGACAATGGCACACATTTTAAAAATAAACATCTCCCACAGGTTGAGGAACAGATGGGAATAACCCACAAGTTCGGTACTGTTTACCATCCACAATCCCAGGGCGTCATCGAGCGTTCTAATTCAACTTTAAAGTTAAAGCTGGCAGAGAACCACAGGTTTCACCGCACCCTGACCCGGACCCTCGCAGTGATCATCAGCATCTGAAGGGCCTGGTCTCCTCCTTCCTTCCGACCCCCCTCCTGTCCCTCACGCTGCAGCAGCTCTCTGCTGACCTGGGAGAATCTCTTTGCAGTGGGTGGTGTCGGTTCTGACTAGGCGGTGTCGACTGCCGAAGCCAGGAGGCGGGGCCTGGCCCACCCAGAGGATTGGTTGATGTTGCTGTAATCATCCAGTGTAATCTATATGTGCAAAAATTGGGCGAGATAAGCAATTTGGACTTGCTTTTCTCGAAGAGGGATTATACCGAAGAGAAAAGATCGCAAGAAATCAAACACATTTCACAGCAGGTTTTGACCACCTCACAATCGGTGGGGGAAGCTATTGGAGGCGGGGCCTGTCTGTGCATTTGTGTTTATTGGGGGAAATGTTCAGTTAATGAAGTAACTGTCATTTCAATGAGGGCGATCTGCATAAAAGACAGTAACATCGGGAAAAATAAAGAGTCCACTGTACTGAATCATTTCATCACTCTGGTAGCCGCCTGCTGCCAGAGAAATAAACAAGAGCGAAGACTAGAGAACAACATAATAAAGACTGAACACTTATTAATCATTTTTCTTGTATTTTACAGGTTGTTTAACCAATTTTTATTTACAGGTGCAGATTGTTAGACACTGCCGAAGAGGGTGTCAAAGAATTTTTAAGTAGTTAATTTGTAGGATTTTTTCTTAATATTCAGTTTTTACGGTTTCATAAAACTTTTTAGTAATAAGCTAAAACATTTTAAGGGGTGTTTAAAGTATAATCAGGTTGACTTTTTTCATTATGATGTGGTTTTTGTAGGATGCTTTTGGGGTTGGTGACAATTGCTAGAGTTTGCTTTTTACTAAAAGAATATTGAGAATTAGGTTAAAAAAAATATTGCTTAAAGGTAAAGATAAAAAAAAAAACAGACACTCTTCTCATTTTGAATAATCATGTTAGAAAGAGGGACGATTTGTTAAATAATATGTTTGGTAAATGGAAGACTGGCAATGTCTATAATGGTTTCTTTAGCAGTATTTGTGTCAACTATGGTGTTATGTGGATGTTGCTGTATTCCTTGTATACGTTCATTGCTCACAAAGTGTATTGAAAAAGCTGTTGGTGATAATATGCAAGGTCAATATCTGTTACTCCCTCACATGGAGCCTGAAGGAGAAGTACAGAGGAGTGATCAATCTATTTGAAAATAGATTGAAAGAGGGATTTGTTGTATTCTACTTTTTTGGGGCTATTTTTTATTATGCAGTACATATGTTTTAAATATATCTTTAGTAAGCGTTTAGAGGTAATAGGCCTGTTTATATTATTCAGGGTAGTAAAACATGACTCTTTACCAGTATTTTATGGGGGTAAGGTTTTAAGTAAATAAACTCTTGGGTAAAGATATGAACTGAAAGCAGGGAGGATCGGTTATAACTCTAGTTCATGGTACGGCTATAAAACCAGGTCAGGAGACCTGGAGAAAATGTATGACTTGTCAAGATGTAGAAGGAGGAGAGAGGAGTCATGTGATATTTTCTTTGTTCTTCTGTAATAAAAATGGTACACCCTTGTAGAGAAGCGAGTCAGATCTTTTCTGGCTCCCATCTGCAGGTGCGTCCTATGTGAAACAGATATCTGTTTGTGTGTGTGTTATTTTACTCTCTGTCTCTCAGTTCTGGGTCTTATTTTGAAACAGTTCCCGCCGGGGTTTTGGAGTTCGGCGCCCCCACCTCTCTGAGTAGAAAGTGAGTTGCAGAGCATATTATGGTAGAAAGCCGACAATGGATGGATGGATGGATGGATGGATGGATGGATGGATGGATGGATGGATGGATGGATGGATGGATGGATGGATGGATGGATGGATGGATGAAATGGTCTTAGGAATTGTCATTAAGGCTACTTTAGGGTAAAAATTATTATAAGTTTATACAAATGATCATATGTTCAAATTCAACTTTAAGTGATATTATCAGGGAACATAAATATCTCATGGGGTTTTTGTTTCACTACAAATATGACATTTGATGTTATTGACAATCATAGTAAACTCTCCCTAAATGTTATTTTAACATCAGATATGAGCAACTCAGAGAAATTAGCTCTAAGATTTGGATGATTCACACCTTAATTGACTCTAACCATTGACAACTGCTTGAAGCAAATACACAGGTTGTCCTGTGGATTATATTACTTAGTAAAGTAAACTCAAAGTTTGCAATTTGAGTACTGTTGAGATGCTTAAAAATAAATTCAGAAAAAGCAAAAAAGTTGTAGGAACCTATAAAAAGTTGAAAGGTAACTGTATTTGTCAGCTGGTCATTCAGGCTGCAAAAAATGGAGAGAGAAAAAAGTATTTCAGCTGGTAACAAGGAAGGCTGAATGGAATACAGCAAAGTTGCGGTAGCTGAAAATTTTGGACGTCTTTTGGGTATTTTAGAGATAAACCTGAGATGCTTAAAATGGATTAAAAATGTAAACTTCAGAATCTATAGTTTCTTGATCAAAATAAAAGTAAAACCAAGCTCCCTCATACACAAAGCACAATCCAACCTCTGTTCCCAATAAAAGACCACTCAAGGCAAGAAAGCTTCAAAAATCGTTTGAATGCTGTTCTTATGCATTTTTGTATTTCATTTCTTAAAGAGAAATTGGAATCAGCTTTAGAAAAAAAGGATACTGGCACAAAATTTGGGTCAGCATCTTTACTTCACATATTGTGTTTACCTTTGTTTCCATGAACAAATCTAACCCCCTTGATTGTACAGAAAAGCAATCATGCACAAACTAAAAAAAATAATATTATTACCACTTTTTGTTCAATAATTTTTATGTTAACAGGATTTGTGCAAAAACAGTTCTCTAAAGAGAATCTAATGGACATTTTTTATTGTCATAAAACTTAACTACCCATGCACTGATGTTAATCAACTGGGTTTTACGTTTTATTTATTCCACTGCTGCAGATCTCGGAAAGACCCTACGTTGGCTGTATTTCCCCACACCCCAGCATGCTCCGACCTGGAAAAGTTAATTTAATAAGGGAGAGGCAGATAGTAACAGCCATTTAGGCTCCAGTTGTTTACAATGCAATACAATACCTTCGTGAAAATAGGCAGAAATTTAATTAGATTTGCCCATTATGTTAACACAAACCGCAATTACAGCATTAAATTTGATGCAGTTTTTAAGTTTCATGTTTTTCATGGTTTCATGATCAGCTCAGTGTTGATGTGCATTTAATACTACAGCATAACGAAAGCCTGTGATGCTTGTCAATATGTAGTTCACTGCTATGTGAATCAGCATATACATACAAGGCAGATGATCTTTTTATTCTCCTCCCATTTTCTGCTTTGTTTTACTCCCATTCTCATCCTATCCTCTTCTGATTCATTAGCAGGGCTCTGAATCCTATTTGCCCTTTTCTGCCTCCATTAAATTTTTGCTCTTTTTATTTCAGCTCTCCATGGATAGGGAGTACATTAGTTCATCATCCAAGCTAAAAGCCGAAGCCATGTAGCTGACAACATTGTTTCACCCAGCCCTTCATTTTTTCTGTGGCCCAGACCTGCCCAGTTTGGCTTTCTTTCACTCTGAAATACATCAGCCAAATGTAAATTCAGTTAATATCCAATAGCCAATCAGATTGTGATAAACAGTTTAAGAAGGTGAAACTATTATGTCAAGTGAGCTTTATTTGTACCTACTGGAAAACTGATTTCTGGATAAAGTGACATTGTTTATTCAAGTAAATAATGAAGCAAAGCTACAGTTCTTAAAGTTGTGTGTTGTTACTGATTTACTTTAGCTGATAGGAAATTCCTGAAGTCTTTGCGATATTAAACCACGTTATTGTATTTTTTGTATTTTTCTAATCTCATCCAGTATTTGGGACTTACAAACGATTAAAAGCTGTATAAGAAATATTGTTTTAGTATGATTTTTGTCTCTCAGAGCAACCGATTAGCATTAAGTAATTACGGATTTCATATAACCCTCTGCTATTGCCTGGATCATTGTGTTTATTCATGAATAAATAAAATCAAACAATAAATTAAATAAAAAAGGACAGTAAATTTTAACTGCAAAGCATTTGTGCTTAGGGCTCCGAAATGTCTAGATCCACCCGTGCCTCTCAAACTCAACCTCAGGAACCAACTGATCTGGATTCCTACTAAATCTATCACCTGAAGAACATTTCTAGGATTAAAGGACTGATGTCACAACAGGACCTCAAAAAACTCATCAATGCGTTTATCTTTAGTCGGATTGATTACTGCAACAGCGTTCTCACAGGTCTGCCTAAAAAGTCAATTAGACAGCTGGAGCTGATCCAGAACGCTGCTGCTCGCGTCCTCACTAGAACCAGGAAAGTAGAGCACATCACACCAGTTCTAAAGTCCTTACACTGGCTCCCTGTAGCTCAGAGAATAGACTTCAAAATACTTTTACTAGTTTATAAATCATTGAATGCCTTAGCACAAAAATATATTGAAGATCTCCTGTTACTATACCAACCCACCAGAACACTCAGGTCCTGTAATTCCAGTCTACTCAACCTCCCTAGAATTAGAACCAAACACGGAGAAGCAGCTTTCAGTTCCTATGCTCCTCTAATCTGGAACAAACTTCCAGAAAACTGCAAAGCTGCTGAAACATTGAGTTCTTTTAAATCACAACTAAAAAACTTATCTGTTTAGAGCTGCCTTTGAGTAATGCTTTGATGTATCATGTTTCGTGTATGCTTCTTGCTTTTGTTTACATTATATGCTTTGTAATGCCTTGATGTATCTGTTTATGCTTCTTGCTTTATTGCTGTTTGTAGTTTATATGCTTTTTCTGTGTTTTACTGCTTTTTTATTTTACCTCTTAATCATCTAAAGCACCTTGAATCACTTTGTTGTTGACAGTGTGCAATACAAATAAAATTGCCTTGCCTTGCCTTGCCTTGCCTAAATACAGAACCCAAGAGACCTATTTACTAAATGTAAGATATGAACTGCTTGCAATTTTTTAACATAAGTTTACTCTAAAAATCCTCACCCATCCCTGTAAGTAGTTGTGGTCTATTTGGATGAAATTAGGGACATTTTCCAATCATTAGAAAGTCAAAGTCACTCAATTGAATCTCTTTGAAAAACTTTTACATCAAATTGTAAAGCTTTCTCACTGCAGAATTGGTGACACCCAACATTTTTTCTGATATACACCAAGAACAACAAATACAGAAGTATTAAAACCACTGTTGAGGCTGCTGTTTCCTGCTGGCCAGCTTTCCATTTGATCTGGGTTTTGCATGCAATGTTTTATTACTGTAACTAAAGATGAACTCAAACAGGCAAGGTCATTATTAATAGCCTTATGTTTGTAGATCTATTATGATTTTGCTATAAAATCTTCACCATCATTTAACTTCATTACAAACTGTGAGGAGGTAGAGACAGAGGAAAAAGAGATTATACACTGAATATTGCCACAAAGTGTAAACATTTAATAAGCTCGAAACTATAGGGTAGAATCTGTATGCAGAACATTTACTTATCCCAAGAACAATCAATTGTTGGATGCTGAAAGCTTGAATCAACTCTGTGTATTTTACTTTCCTGCTCATGCAAACTGTCCAAACAGAATTGAATCTGTTAGCAAAGGCAAAGAGGTCAGTGGAGCTGACGCTGCAGTGTGCAGTAAGCTGGAGCTAAGGCCAGAGCTGAGCTCAGGCCCCTCTGGGGCAGACCAGGATTGGGACCCTGGATTTTCTAATTATCTCTCCCTCTGTAATTACTGTGTTTTTCAGGCTTGAAGACGAATGGACAATATCCATGACCAAAAAGTCTTACTAAGATGTTTCAATCTTGCAGTGTTTTAAATTGGATAAGTCACACAGCAGTGTCCAAGGTGAGGTGAAGGTAATTTCTGGCCGTCAGTATATTTTATTGTGTGTAGAAAATCACAGATGGCAATTCTTATTTTTAATGGCCAACAACTTATCCTGCTATTGACTCCCATTTAGTATCGCTAGACATTTCTGTTGTCTGTCATTTTGACTGACAGGGTCAAAAACAATTCTGCCTTAATGTCTATTTACCAATCAATTTTTAAAATGATAACATATTCAATAGTTTTTTGTTTAAAAAAAAAAGTTATATTCAATCCAAAAAAGCTGAACAAAGAACTACATATTTAAAAAAATAATTTTAAGGATAGCACTTAAAATATGAACAGTTCACCTGCTGTGGCCTGAGCCCACAGTCTCAGAAGTTCCTCCTGCTCCGCATGGAACTAAAATGCACCCACTTGTTTGCAATCAAATAGTGTGATTGCTGCAGAGGTTTTTGACATGAGGTTTTTGATTTTTGCTTGGACAGATGACTTCTCATGGGGACTTAGATGTTGTTCTGAAAGCTGAATCTGCAATCTGGTGCCACACTGGAGACTGGAATTAAGCACCACTTCAGCCAATTTAAAATAGGGGATTATTACTTCAATTGAAGTGATTAGAAGTTGGAGAGACTCTCTGAATGAGCCGTTTCCTGACCTGCCAGCTGTCGCTTAAGCGGAAGAAATGTGTTGGAGGTCAGCTTGACCCATGACCCCACTAGATGTAGAAAGGATATGCTCAATAATACATAGGCAATAAATATCTGTTTAGTTCAAATAACTGCCTGAATGTGTCATTTTGCATTGACAATTTATTTTACCATCCCTTTTCATTCTGAATAACATAACTATGAAAAGTTGGTAATAGCAGATCATATTGGTCAGTGGTGGATGGAAGGTCGGCCCATGCTGCAACACAGCAGCGCCTAGTCTGTGGGTGGTGGAGTCAGTGGTGTGAAAACAACATAATCACAACCACACATTTGATTTGCTTCTTGGATTTTGGGGCTGGCAGACCTAATAGAACTCCCAGTCTTCTTGAATTCTCTGGTCTTGACGATCTGCTCTGCGCCATTCATCTTGGAGCAGCAAGTCTTTGACACGGGTTGGCACTCTCTAGGACTGATATGTAGCTGTAGCTCTTTTCTACCAGAGTGTATAGCCTCCGTCTTATGGACCTCTTCTTGTACAACTTTCCATTCCTAGCAGAAGAGATTAGTATACATGGGTTGATAACTACAGATTTACACAAAGAAAAGCTTTGTAGCAAGCCACAGTTTATAAATTTTATCTAACAGAGACTAATCTAAGGGTGACACTCTCAGCCATTAGAATCTAATTTTGAAAACGATTTATTGGATTTTGCATTGTTTAAATTGAATCTGACTAGCTCACAACTTGAAATACAATCTCTAAGTAAATCAATTTAGTTGAAAATTGGCTAAAATTGATTAACTAAATCATCAATTTAGTTCAGCTTAGTGTAAATAATTTTCAAACCCAAGAAAATGGCTTTCAAATTACACTAATTGAGATTCACTTTTTATAAGCATTTACTCAAGCTGAGCAGTGCAAATTCTAATGAAGTTATTGCAATTCATTTTCTGATGGCTCAAACTTCTGCCTTAACAAATCAATGTAAATGCATTCACCTTATCAGTTAGACTGTCAAAACCTGTTCAAATATATTTAGCGAAACAGAGAAATGTTGCAAATTCAAAAAGTCATATAAAAAAATGTTGTGTTGTGCAAATGGAATAGAAAACAGGTGGACTTTATAGGCAATTAGCAAGACACCCCCAATAAAGGAGTGGTACTGCAGGGGGTGACCACAGACCACTTTTCAGTTCCTATGCTTTCTGGCTGATGTTTTGGTCACTTTTGAATGCTGGTGGGGCTTTCACTCTGGTGGTAGCATGAGACAGCATCTACAACCCACACAAGTGGCTCAGGTAGTGCAGCTCATCCAGGATGGCACATCAATGTGAGCTGTGGCAAGAAGGTATGCTGTGTCTGTCAGCATAGTGTCCAGAGTATGGAGGCGCTACCAGCAGACAGGTCAGTACATCAGGAGATGTAGAGGAAGCAGAAGGAGGGCAACAACCCAGCAGCAGGACCGCTACCTCCGCCTTTGTGCAAGGAAGTACAGGAGGAGCACTGCCAGAGCCCTGCAAAATGACCTCCAGCAGGCCACAAATGTGCATGTGTCTGCTCAAATGGTCAGAAACAGACTCCATGAGGGTGGTATGAGAGCCCGACGTCCACAGGTGGGGGTTGTGCTTACAGCCCAACACCATGCAGGACATTTGGCATTTGCCAGAAAACACCAAGATTGGCTAATTTGCCACTGGGGGCCTGTGCTCTTCACAGAGGTTCACACTGAGCACATGTGACAGACGTGACAGAGTCTGGAGACACTTTGGAGAACGTTCTGCTGCCTGCAACATCCTCCAGCATGACATGGCAGTGGGTCAGTAATGGTGTTGGGTGGCATTTCTTTGGGGGGCCACACAGCCCTCCATGTGCTCGCCACAGGTAGCCTGACTGCCATCAGGTACCAAGATGAGATCCTCAGACTCCTTGTGAGACCATATGCTGGTGCGGTTGGCCCTGGGTTCCTCCTAATGCAAGACAGTGCTAGACCTCCTGTGTCCAATGCTACGTTGCACCACAGACTGTCCAGGGTTGGCGGATGCTTTAGTCCAGGTCTGGGAGGAGATCCCTCAGGAGACCATCCACCACCTCATCAGGAGCATGCCCAGGCATTGTAGGGAGGTCATACAGAAACGTGGAGGCCACACACACACACATTACTGAGCCTCATTTTGACTTGTTTTAAGGACATTACATCAAAGTTGGATCAGCCTTTAGTGTGTTTTTCCACTTTAATTTTGAGTGTGACTCCAAATCCAGACCTCCATGGGTTGATACATTTGATTTCCATAGATAATTTTTGATGGGATTTTGTTGTCAGCACATTCAACTATGTAAAAAACAAAGTATTTAATAAGAATGTTTCATTCATTCAGATCTAGGATAGGTTATTTTAGTGTTCCATTTACTTTTTTGAGCAGTGTATGTATACATTTTGATGTAGCTTGTAGCTACATGGGCTCAGAGTTTGATGAGTGTCAATCAGCCGTCCCCCACCCTCACAGTTCCACTCTCATCTCCACCTTTTTGCCCATTTTTTGTATTTTCTGGGCTTGATGAGACACGTAACGTAGCCCAGATGGGGAAGTGGGAACCGCCCATTGGGCTTCAATTCAGCTTTTTAGAAAGTAGAGGTGACGTCATGGAGGCTCCGGTCTACATTTGACAATGATTTTTCTGTTCTCTAATAAACCTAAAACAAACAATTTTATGACTTTTCAGCAAATAACACATGTTTGAAACAAATTAGAGAAGAACAACAAAAAGGTAAAACTATTGTTTGACAAGTCAACTTGACAAAGTCCAAAGATGTACAAAGCCCAAAGAAGCGATACGCTAAGGAAAACATTGTCTTACATTTATTTTTTAACGTTACCCCCAATCTGGCCGTTGTAGTCCTTCATGGCCCAATATTTGTACTTTAAGTTTTTTTAAGTTTCCCCCAGTAATTGTTTTAACTCTGCTAGAAGCCATAACTTGCCATTCTGAGACATCTCTTCACATGCACACCGTCAGGCCAATCAGTGGCTCCCACTACGTAAGTAGGAGTGTGAGTGACATCACTTTCCCAGACCAGTCAGTCCCTAGTTTGGACTTGTTGGGTCGCCTCGGCCCGTTTCGGACTGAGACAGAGGTGGTCCAAAAAAAGGGGTCGGCTCGGCCCAGATAAAGGTAGTGGAAATGCGTTAAATACGGGCTGACTCAACCCGGGCCGGGCCGAATTGTCAATCGACCCCAGTGGAAAAGGAGCACTTGTTTCACTGGTGTAGAAGCCCAGGTTATGGCCTTCTTCTCTTAGCTAACAAAAACAACAAATAAGAGTCCTCATTCTAGCAGCATAAATTACATGGTCTGAACAACGTATTCAAAAGTGAAATACAGCTAATTTGAGTCAGCAAGTAAGACACTTGATTGTGAGCCAATTTAGCAAACCTAATGCAGAACAAAAATACAACAAAAATTACAAGCATTGCAGTTCGTCCATTTCATTTTAGCCTCAACTACTGCGATACATGTTATAATAAAAACATAATGCTGTACACAAGAGGTAATGTCAAGCAACCATAAAACCACAATTTTGTTTTACTGATCACAGACATATAGAGCCTACATGGCCTTAGTTTGCAGATCTTTCTATTCCCTCAGCTGACGCCATGTCTCAAATGCAGCACCCAAGCACACTGCTCTTCTTTGGTTCCGCTCTTCATCAGCTTTTCCTTTGGCCATAGCCTTTGCAAATACAGTTTTATGTTTTCAACCCATTTGCCATATTAGATTTTTTAATATATAAAAAAATCATTCAAAAGCTGTTAAAAGAAAACTAAATTGGAAAAAACTAACATACATATAGCACATAAAAAAAACCTTGGTTGTTGTAATTCTGTGTATCCTGGATATATCAGTGGAAATTTGGTAAATGCCATTTTTTGTGAATATAGGGGATGTTTTTAATACGAATGCATGCAGCCAATTTGAGCTAAGTTGGTAATATTGTTATGGAGCACTTCAATTTTCATGGCACATAAAGGCATATAATTAATTCTTCTTTTATTCCTGTAGTATGATCTAAGACAGAAAAAATGTTGCAGTTCTCTGATGGGGATGCTTGGAGATATATCTCCTTCACAATTTTACTCACTGTGTATGACGAAAAGATGCAGTTTAATCTTCTTCCAGCCTTGTTTGTCACAGTTCCAGTTGTTTTAAAGGTTTACTAATCTTTTTTGTTTAGTTGTTTAAACTTTTTAGTTTAGTAAACCTAGTATATATTTTTTTAACCATAGCCTGATTTATGAAGTTCAATTTGTATTTGCTTTAATTGAAGGTTATGTTCTCTTGTCTTTCTCATCTTCAAGGATGGCTAAGAGCAAGTGAGTCTGGGTTGTGTTTTTCGAGCCCCACATCTTCATCAGGGGTACCAAAACAGAGGGTGCTGTATATGTATGTGTACACTCACTGGCCACTTTATTAGGTACTCCTTACTAGTACCGGGTTGGACCCCCTTTTGCTTTCAGAACTGCCTTAATCCTTCGTGGCATAGATTCAACAAGGTACTGAAACATTCCTCAGAGATTTTGGTCCATACATGATAGCTTCACGCAGTTGCTGCAGATTGGTTGGCTGCACATCCATGATGTGAATCTCCCGTTCCACCATATCCCAAAGATGCTCTATTGGATTGAGAGCTGGTGACTTTGGAGGCCATTTGAGTACAGTGAACTCATTGTCATGTTCAAGAAACCAGTCTGAGATGATTCAAGCTTTATGACATGACGCATTATCCTGCTGGAAGTAGCCATCGGAAGATGGGTACAGTGTGGTCAAAAAGGGATGGACATGGTAAGCAACCATTAATCAGGAAGCATTAATCAGGTAGGCTGTGGCATTGCAACAATGCTCAATTGGTACTAAGGGGCCCAAAGTGTGCCAAGAAAATGTCCCCCACATCCTTACAACACCACCACCAGCCTGAACCGTTGATACAAGGCGAGATGGATCAATGTTTTCATGTTGTTGACGCCAAATTCTGACCCTACTATCCGAATGTCGCAGCAGAAATCGAGACTCATCAGACCAGGCAACATTTTTCCAATCTTCTATTGTCCATTTTTGGTTTGCCTGTCCGAATTGTAGACTCAGTTTCCTGTTCTTAGCTGACAGGAGTGGCACCCGGTGTGGTCTTCTGCCGCTGTAGCACATCTGCCTCAAGATTTGACGTGTTGTGCATTCAGAGATGCTCTTCTGCATACCTTGTTTGTAACGATTGGTTGTTTGAGTTACTGTTGCCTTTCTATCAGCTCGAACCAGTCTGGCCATTTTCCTCTGACCTCTGGCATCAACAAGGCATTTTCGCCCACAGAACTGCCGCTCACTGGATATTTTAAATTTCTCGGATCATTCTCTGTAAACACTAGAGATGGTTGTGCATGAAAATGCCAGTAGATCAGCAGTTTCTGAAATAGTCAGACCAGCCCGTCTGGCACCAACAAGTCCCTTAAATCACCGTTCTTCCCTATTCTGGTGCTCAGTTTGAACTGCAGCAGATCGTCTTGACCATGTCTACATGCCTAAATGCATTGAGTTGTGATTGGATGATTAGAAATTTGCGTTAATGAGTAGCTGGACAGGTGTGCCTTATAAAGTGGGCAGTGAGTGTATATGTGCAATGGAATTACAACTTGGACTTTGTTGCTGATTGGGTCATTTAGTCTATATTTATCCTCTAAAATCTGGCACCACAAAGCTTGTTAACTGGTGCATTTGCTGTTTTAACTTTAAAATGGAGGGACAACTCTAAATAAAATGAACAAAAGAAAAGAAAACTTGTCTGAGACTGAGACTGTCTGCATTAAAGCCACACGATTGAAAAAAACAAACAAAATGCAAATGCATTCAAAGTGGTTTCCTTGCTCTATCTGACACAAGCTAAAGCCACAAGGATCCTGTAAAAGCTGAGTGGATGTGACCTGACCACACTCTGTGGGGAAGAACACCATGTACCAGCTCTGATCCAGCACACTGTGTTATAAGAGCTGAAGCTAAGGGACATGCTTAGACTGTTTTTCACATCTAAGGTCGGAAAAAATGCTCTTTATATAGATCGACATGCTTAACAACAACCTCTTGTCCTTGAGAAAACACATATTTACAATTCAATCAGTGATGAAAGTGCTGGTAACAATTTAACAAAGTCGTTTACTCATGGAGACCCATCAACTTGCTGTGTAGCATTGTAAGAATTTTAAATTTGAACACAGCATAGGAAGTGAAAGTAAACAGTCAGGTTATGTGTAAAATACATATTATTTGCTAATATAATGAAAAATATAAAAATATACCAATTCGAACTATTTGAAACAGTTTGGTGTATATACCTAAACACTTTTTATTGCATTTTATTGTTGTTTCTGAGCCTCATGGTTGTGCAGCCTGCTCCTCTGAACTTAAGGCAAGGAAACCATAAACAAATCTGCAGAATGCATATATCAACCAAAAAGTTGAAACTAAGCCATACAAGTTCCCATTTGCCTTATATGCACATTCATCATTGATTGCAGTGACCTTTTATTTTGCGTAATGTTCAGGGACAAAGGCCTTTTCAGAGACCCAGAGGCTTTTTGGACGGTAGAAGTTCATTAACCTTACCTTAAAACAAATGTCAGAAGCTTCAAAGAAAGATTTATGTTTTCTCACCAAACACTTGACATGCACATGTGGGTAAAGTGCCCTGCAAAAGTATTCATTCCTTTTAAACATTTTGTAAATCACTGAAATTACAGCTGCAAATTTCTTGAGGTAAGTTTCTACAAGCTTTGCAGACTGAATTTCCCCATTTTGCAAAATAGCTCAACAACTTCAGTCAGATTTTATATAGCGCCCATAATAAATCACATTTTAAAAGAGGAAATGGATTTTAGTCTGGACTTTGACTAAAAATAGCCTTTGTTCTATCATTCCATTGTACACAGCATAATGCTGCCGCTATCTTCTTTAATCATAAGATGGAGTGCTCATGATAAAGTGCAGTTGTTTGGTTCACATTCAAGGTGAGACGATTGTTTCCACACCATGTCACAAAGCAGTCCACCAGCTCTCTGTATTCAGCTTCTTGTCCATCTCTGATACACCCGACAATTGCAGAGTCATCTGAGTATTTCTGTAGATGACAGGTCTCTGATTTGTACTGGAAGTCTGAGGTGTACAGAGTAAAAAGGAATGGTGAGAGTACGGTCCCCTTTGGTGCTCCTGTGCTGCTGACCACCTGGTTTGACACACAATTCTTCAGTCTCACAAATTATGGTCTGTTGGTCAGGTAGTCATTGATCCAGGCGATTGTTGAGGGCTCCACCTGTGTCTTCAAGAGTTTCTGACAAAGCAAATCAGGCACAGCATTTATGGCACATACAGCATTTTGATTGTTGGTCAAAGGGTTCAAGGACTTCATGTGGTTTTCTTTCAACAATGGTTGTCTTCTTTCCACTCATTTCAAAACCTTTTTAAACCTCTCCACAACTTTATGATTGACCTATCCGCTGTGTTCCTCAGGGCCTGTCTACACAGAAATGAAACCAGGTGTAGCAGTAAAGATATTTCATCAAATAGGTGTCTCATCCACAAGGAGCCGGCATTTCAGGACACCATAAATAATCATATTTGAAAGTGGAGTGATCTCACAACGCCGGCTCAGGTGTCTCTGTGATTATGAGTTCCCCGGCATTTATTCTGAGTGGATGACGTCGCCGTCCCATTCCTGTATTTAAAGCGCATGCGCAACTCTGTGATAAAGTAAATAAAAGTGGCACCATACGGTGTTGTGGTCCAAATAAAGCTAATATTGACCTTATTGTGGATCCTAAAATATGATTTACTGTCCCTCCTCTATCACCAGCAGCAAGAAAATGAATCAAGAGAAACACATCCACCATAAGCTTTTGAATAAAGCTCTTATTTAAAGCTAGATTTGTCGTGTTTGCCACCGGGTTGACTCAGTGTTCTTTTCCGTGTTTCTCTGGCAGTGTCACAGGGCCATCAGTGAGCCCAGCATATGTACTGCAGTATTTTAGGCTGGTTTGTGTAAATCCAAGTGGACAAAGGTTTGAATTATTGTGGTGCCGTTTTTACACACTATGTTTTTGAAAATATACTCGTTTTGTCTCCGTGTAGAGCAGGCCTTATTCTTCATGATGCTGATCGATCAAAATGTTATTTAACAAACTTGTGAGTTGTTCACAGAACAACTGAATTTAAAATTAGATTAAATTACACACCAGTAGATTCTTTATACTAATTATTATGGGTGACTTCTGAAGACAACTGTGCTCTGGATTGTCTTTTTATAATAACTTGATATTCATAAAACATTGGTGAGAAAGGGATATGAGTACTTTTGCAAAGCGCTGTAGGTGTTAAAAAAATTCACAGTGTTCCCACCATTCCCTACAGGGACTTTAGGTTACCATTAATGTCTGCACTCTGGAATCATTTGCCTCTTTGTGACATCGCTGCAACCCAATAAAAATTACTGTCTCTTTTTTCTGTGTGCAAAGATTTGACATCAAACATATTAAATTGATTCAAATACAATTTCTCATACAGGTCAAAACAGTAGAGAAAACAGCTTAAATAAAGGCTATTGATTTGTTTTTGGTTTTTTCCCAATGTTTCCCAATGTTTCTGACTGAACTCCGATTGTCCAGTGACACCTGGTATTCTGCTGTTTTAGTGCTCCTCCATGACCAGTCAGTGAGAATTACAGCTTCATTATACCCAGAAAACCATTGGAGGAACGAGCTTCACTTCAGCTATAACGCAGTGAGAGCGGTTTAATTTCATGGGTTATAAAAAAAGGCCTAAAGGTAAAGCATATGAAACAGAGGCCTATTCGCTCTCTCTGCAGCGACATTTTTGCTGACACACTTGCTGTGACCTTTACAGGTAATTGCCATTTTTCTAATATACTTTAACAACTCCATATCCAGCACATCTGACAGGGCTTTATACAGTGACTAAGTAAGGCAGGGTTAGGTATACTTCCTGGAAAGACTGAATTCTCAACATTGATATACCTTGGACCACCTATTCGCAGTTTAGTTTTCTGCGGAACGTAACTCCAAATTATTCATGTAAAATGTTCCTACTTGTGGATTTGTTTTCATAGTGCATCTCTAAGATATTCAAAAGAAAATTCAGCCTTGGAAGCTAAAATATCTATGCGCAATGCTTGCCGCACTATTGGCTGGCGTTTGCAAAGGAGCCAATTCAGGAGCAGATAATTTTCATTTTCCTTGGTGCTGATTGGCTACACCCCCAAGAACTGAGATATAGAAGACTAAATGTTAGCTTCTGCAGAAATCAAAAGACAGTTTTCACTGTAAGTTTCAGAGGACCCCAAAATTCCACATTTAAAGATGGCTGCATCCAGTACTACCTGTTTTCTTTATTTTTTTCTCATTTATATGTTCTGTTTTCATTCTGTTTGCTATGTAAGTAGCACCGAGTAGTTATTATTGTTGTCATCGATAATTACATTGTTGCAAATATGAAAACTTGCAAACGTTGCTGCGAAAATTGGTGTTTATGGTTTTTACTGTTACTGGTGTGTATGTTTTTACATTTGAGTTTTTATTGTTTCTGGTTGTATGTGGCATAACTGTAAAAGGTAATGCGTCAATTCTTTCGGAGTTGGTTCAGCCTGAACGCAAAACGAGCTCATTACATCATTTCCTGGTCGGAAATTCCGAGTTCCGACGACAACTGGAACGCACCATCAGTCTGTACACCGGTATGCCCATAGACATATATAAAGAATTTTATATATGTCTATGGGTGTGCCTGTGTAGACTACTTCTGCTGGGTGGAACAGGCAGCCTGTTGATTAGTTTAATCACTGCTGCCACCTAGTGACTGGAGGCTAGTTTATCGTTAAAGCATGAATAAAGACAAAAGTCCTCCTGCCTCTCGTGCGGCGCACCCCACTATTTGAGAAGCACTGTGGTGGAGGAAAAGCTGGAGGGGTGGAGGTATGTACTGGAAAAGAGAGGAATGAAGATTTGTTGCAGCAAGACAGAATACATGTGTGAGACCAAAGATAAGACAATAAGGCAAGCCAGTTAGATGCCCCAAAATACTTTCAGGTTTCATTTGTTCGAGCAATTCATCACTTTCTTAACAATGATGTCAAACTCTAACACAAAATTCCAAAAATATCCATTGAGGTTCATAGTTATAAGTACTTTTGCATGGCGATATATACTGTACTTTGCACTGTACTCTGCATGTTAATTTACAGATCGTCAATAAGTGAGGGGAAAAATCTTTGTCAATACAACTAAAGGCAAGTAAAGAAAAGAATGAATGCAAAATGTGGATAAAGCAATATGCTAATCTACAAAGTGATGCACATCTTACAGAAACACAGAGGATCGAAACTCATTTCGTGAACCTCAATGAATAACCTTAGAGTAATTGGATTTATCTGTTTAGGTTAGTATCAATGTGAAAAACACACAGTGTCCAAGAAGCCAGATTCCCAACTGACATTTATGACTATTTCCTTCTACAGGTTTTTATATCCTTTACCTATCACATTGTAACAATAAAAAAGGAAACCGATTGAACTTTAATTTCAGTCAGAAAAGAAATGATTTAGGTAACATCTTGCTGTGCCAGAAGATGCTTCAAATCAACTGCATGACTGCACTGAAGCCCCCTGCAGAGACCAGATTTTTGTAAGTTTCCTTTTGTGGTGCAGCAGATCATCTGAGTGGAAATTACAACAGGGGACAGGAGATCAATACTTTGAAGAACAGAGCAGGGTGAGCAGATAAAGAGTGCTTCAGGTGCATCTTAATTGCATTTTGTCAGTTAAATGAAATACCTTCACTTTGTTTCGAAAGCATTTTTTGTCTGAGGGAAGACAAATAAAGGCAGCAACAAATATCTGAATACAGATAAAATGAGAGCTTTATTCCATGCTCACAGGCCCCCCCCCCCCCCCCCCCCCCAATTAACAACCTGTGTTTTCACAGTGTTCTGAGAGAGATGTGCATTTTCTCCCAGTTAGTTTTATCATAAAGTTTGATCATGCTTTTTCATACAAGCATTTAAATGTTTTGTTTTCCAAAGATACTTTTCAATTAGGGCCATGCAAGCTGCAAACTTTGCTGCTGGGTCACTCTGGGCTCTCGCATCTGGCAAAGTCTCCATCTGAACTTTCAGCCAGCAGAGGAAATCAATAAACAACATTACTTTGAAAAACATTAACATTATGGCCTCCTACATGCATCATTGCAGTTCTTTCGAGCAGAAAATGGGCTTTCAAACCTCTGAGGTGGGTTCAGATAATTCCCTTCAGATTTCCCTCTTTAGTGACAGTATATTTTACAGGCACACATACAGACACAGAAAAAAAAAGTTTTGGGCAAACATATTTCTCTGTCAATTCTCAGGAGGACGGAAGACGGTATGGAAAGGCAAGGTAAGTGATGCTGCGTGCTTTCCCTTGGAGGCACGGAGTGACTTGCTGTCATAAAGAGAGTGATACTCTGTGAAATGGCAGGAATCTCATTTTGCTGGCCCATTTTCACAAGTGTCATTATTGTACACCTCAATGTCCTGAAGGCTGGAGGCATCAGTGTCGTCCCCTCTGCTGCTCACACTGTTTCTGAAGGCAAGGCTTCCTATGAAGGGGTACACGCTCCCTGTGAACAGCTCTCTGATATTATAATACGGGAGTTCTGGGTCTTTTCTTTCCGGCTTGGTGATACACCGTACATCCATGGCTTTATTCCTCTGATAGTACTTTGAAAACTTATTAAAGATCACACTGATGGGCAGAGCCACCACCAACAGGCCACAGATTATGCATAGGGTGGCGACTACCTTCCCTGCTGTTGTCACGGGGCATGTGTCACCATAACCCACTGTGGTCATTGTGATCATGGCCCACCACCAACCTGAAGGGATGGTCCCCAAATCTGTGTTCTTCTCCTCCTTTTCCGCGAAGTAGATAAGGGCAGAAAACACGGACATTCCCACTGAGAGGAAGAGAATGAGCAGACCCACCTCTTGGTAGCTGTGGCGGACGGTTGCACCCAGAGCTCGCAGTCCGACAGAGTGGCGGGCCAGTTTGAGGATTCTGAGAACCCTCATGAGACGCAGAACCTGCACCACTCGTCCCACGTTTTCCAGGTCCTCACTCTCCTCTATGCTCTCTTCGTCAGATTTCTCCACAGCTAAAGTGATGTAAAACGGCAAAATAGAAGCAACATCAATGATGTTCAGAGGGTTTCCAAGGAACTTCTTCCTGGACGGAGCAACAACAAACCTGATTAGGAATTCTGCAGAAAAGCAGGCAATGCATATCTCCTCCAGGATGGTGAGGACAGGGTCCTCGATGGGTCGGTCATTGTCATCTACCTGCTGAAACTCTGGCATGCTGTGGACGCACATGGCAATGATCGAGGTCAACACCACACTGAGGGAAGCAATGGCAATAATCTTTGAACCTCTGGAGTGAGTGGGATCTTCCAGTCTGAGCCAAATGTAGCTCCTAACCTCTCCACACCATGCCCCTTTGAACTTATCCAGGTCCTTGTCAAGAGCAGAGAGCTCCTCAAAGGAGGAATCAAAGCTCGATTCCTGCTCGTCACTCAGGATGTCCCAGTCTTTGTCCTCAATGTACTCCTTTCTCTCATGGTACCAGGTGTTGCAGCAGGGGCTAAGGTGCACCTCACGGATGCCCCAGTACTCAATTTCCTGACTGAAGGAAAAAATGCAGAGCTCTTCCATCATGTGGATGCGACCGGTGTAATAGAAGTTGAGCACGCAAAGGAAAACCCGAGGATTCCTGTCGAAGTAAAACTCCCTCTCGGTTGGGCTGTAGTCGTCGCATAGCTCCAGGATGGCTGCCTCACTCGAACAGTGCAGCAGACGTGCCAGGCGTGTCTGTGGGAAGCGGAGTAACATGTCCGGGTCCACTTTGTGGCGTACCCCTCCCACGTTGAGGTTGACTTGGTCCTCCTCTTTTCCATGTTGTTGGAGGATTTGGCCATATCCCATGTTCCTAAAACATAATGAGAAAAATAACTCCAGTAAAACTTGGAAGGTGTTTAATTTGCAGGGGTCCTGAAAAGTATTTAACCTGTTAAAAATGTCTTCTGTGTGCCACGTTTTAAGATCAACAACCTATTTTTTAGTAACAGACAAAGATAATCTCAGCGGATTTTAAAAAATAATGTTACATTTTTGGTTGGGGGAAAAAATACATCTAAACCAGCCCGTCCCTATGTGTAAACATCATTGTCCACCTTGTTAACCACATTATTTGATTCAGTTTCATTTGCCACACCCAGGTATGATTTCTGCCAGACCTGTACAAGAAATTAATTAAAAATAACCTGTCTGACAAATTAAGGTAGACAAAAAAAAATCCAAAAGCCACACATCGTGCTCTGATCTAAAGCAAGTCAAGAATAGAGGTGAAACAAAGTTATTTTTTTATTTATCACATTGAAAAGGATAGTCATTTCTAGGATTTGGGGACAAAAGGGAACCACATTCAGAACCATTATTCAGAAAGGGAGAAAATGACATTTAGGAAAGTATTCTGCGCAATGATGAAAGAAAAGGTGGTCATCCGGTTACATCTGACATTGAACTAACAGCATTTCAGAAAATGAACATTATGAATACAGCCAAATATATTGGTGGTAGTGTGATAATCTAAGACTGATTTTCTGCTTCAGGACCAGTAGGACTTGCTATTATTAAAGGAACCGTGAGTTCTTCTCCCTACTATAAAATCCTGAAAGCAAATGTCTGTGACCCTAGACTTAAAGCCAATTAGATTATGCAGCAGAATAATAATCCATACCACACCTTAAAATCTATCCCTATAGATGTTTAGAGGTAACGAAAAAACCCAAAATGAAGGTCGTGGAGTGGTCTAGTTAAAGACAAGAAGTAAATCTGATTAAGAGACTTTGGTAGGACCCTAAAAAGGGTGTTCATGCTAAAAAATCATCCAAATTAGCTGAATTAACCCCGTTCTGTGAAGAACAGTTGGCCTTAAAAACATCTAAACCAATGTAAAACACTCATTGACAGTTATCAGAAAGGTGTAATGACAGCTTTTGCCACAAGTAACTAGGTTATGCAGTTAGTACTTGAAAACTGCCTTTTGTATTGACACAGATTATCCTTGTCTGACAAAAAAAAAATCTATTTAATAATCGGAACCATCTAAGCTTGACCACAAGAAAACTGAAAAGATGTATCTATGCTGCAATACTGGATTATCATCAGACAAGGCAAAATTTGAAACTCAGAGAGGCAACAGGTTAAAATAAAATCCACATGATTTTTCACATTAGAAAGCCAACCAGGGACCATTTCTGAATGTATGCGCTTTTCTATTTCTTTACATACAATACTGTCGTCCAATAATTCATTCTGCCTCTATCCACAACAGGTTTTTGCTAAAAAATATCAAATTTAACAGGTTTTCCATTACTTTTCGCTTGGACTAAATAAAAAACCCAAACATGAAACCTACCTATAGTTTGTTCTTCTCTTTCCATGAAAACAACTTTTAGGTTTTTAGGTGGTTGGTTTTGTTCCCATGTTCCACTGATATGCTGATATCAAGATAAGGTGGGGCGAGATGAGCAACATGAGGAAAAGGAGTCAGGCAGTAGTGATGCCGCAGCCTCTCGAATGGGACAAGGGGAGCTGGAGCTGGGACAGCCGAGCAGCAGCAATTTGTTCCCTTTTGCAGGGAGCAGGGAGGGGCGAGAGAGGAAGAGAGAGAGAGAGAGAGAGAGAGAGAGAGAGAGAGACTGCTAAGATGTAGAGATGCAGAACAGAACGATCTTTGTGGTTGTTTTATTAGCAATAGGCCTGTGATGTTCCCTAACATGGACTGTTGCAATATTTTACAGCCTCTTTTGATCTTAAGAGCACATTTTACTCCATCTGATAAGATGGCACCTGCAATCCCTTTATGTTTTATTGTTTAAAAATGTGTCTTGGCTTATACTTGTGTGCTCTAACTGTAGCTAAAAGGAGCTGACCTCAGCTTGTGAATGCAGGAGAGAGTAGAGTAGTAACATCAGAGATTTTAATCCCCCCTGAGAAGGTACTGCTGCCAGGTTGGCCGCCAAACGAAACTCATATACTGTGTTTGGCAGCAAAAGATGATTACACCATAACTCCAGAGAAAGAATAGCTTTACAGTGACTTCCAATAGTATTCACATTCATGAAAATGTTCCCCACAACCAAAAACTTTATTGAAATACATTTGGATTTAATGTAATAAATCAACATACAGTACTTCATAATTGCAAAGCAAAAGGAAAATGATTAGCTGTTTTTATTTGTAAAAATTTGAAAAATGTGCCTTGGACATTTAACACCATTTATTTTGACATCTTTAAATTGAATTAAACCAAATGTTGTTTAATTAGTAAATAGAGTCCTTCTGTATGTTATTTAAAATAAGCATACATGCAGTTATACTGTGAAGGCCCTAGGGGTTGTTAAAGAACATCACTGAGTAAACAGCGTCATACAGACTAAGAATACAGTGAGTAAAGAAATGGCATTTTATATAACCTTTATTTATTGGGAACGCTTTATTATGGAACGCTTTACCCCTACATATCAGGCAGACTGAGTCGCTTCATGTTTTAAATCCTCTCTTAAGAGTTATCTTTTCTCACTGGCTTTTAACTCTGAATGAAGAGCTGGTTTTTAGTTTTATTGATTTTTTTATAGTATTGTTATTTTAATTGTATGTTAATCCTCATGTTATATGGCTGTTTGTGTACAGGACATTGGTAGACTGTGTTGTTGTTAAAGTGCTCTATAACTAAAAGTGGATTGGATTAGTTATCAGCAAATGAAAAATTAAATAATAATTCATTATACATTCAAGAAAGAATTTAATTATATTAAGTCTGATTTAGAAGAGTGATTAAATGTTTTACTTTTTTTTTCAAAAATAATGGAAATATGGTAAGAGTTTAGACTAAAACACCAATTCCTACTGATAATTTTAAACTTCAGAAAAAAGTTAATGTGGTGCAATTCAGAAAAATAGATCATTTAAAGCTGTTTTGGGCCATCCACAACTAAATGTTTGTTTACTATACAGGCTAAATTGGTAATTTACATTAAAAACTGACGTATATAGGATCGAGGCAAATTTATAATTTTACGCCAACCACTAGAAATAATGCAAAACAATTTTTAAATCTGCACATGTTGAACCAGTTGAATGTGTTTCTTGCAACAAAAAAACCCAAAAAAAACTAGAAGCTCTAATGTGGAAATATTTGCTCTGTTTTTAGACAGATATAGAGTTTAAAATAAAAAAAACTTTTTGTAACTACATTTAAAAAGTTGTTGAGTGACAAATTTTTTAACTTTTTTCCATTTTTTTTTCAAACTATTGAACTAATAGATCAAGAGAAAATTTAGAGAGAGCAGTTTGCAGGAAATCAGCATCAGCTCAGGCAGTCCACACAATTAAATCCAACAAGTCGTAATTGGATCCACCTGTGTGTGGGTGTATTTGAGGGGTAAGGAAGCGCTTCCTGGACAGCCAAAGGGTAGACCTGCAGAGTTCCTTTCCTCAAAAAGTGCTTTAAGAAGTAGCAACTATAGGAACTCTGAGGTTACCAGTCTCCCACAGACTGCATTATGGGTCATTTGCTTGGATTGAGGTGTGATGTTTTTTTTTTTTTACCTAATTTGGTTTTACTTTATTCAACTTCTTGTTTTGTTGTCTTATGTCTTTATCTTTTTGTCCCAGGTGGATTTTTCTCTTGTTACTGGCTGCAAACATAGAGGCTCAAAAGAAGACCCCTATTAGTAAGGTTCTGTCCTATAGTGGCATATTTTCAACAGCACTCTCCATTTGGTAAGCTTTTCTATTAATTTTTAACTTCCAGATATCAGCACAAAATGTTTAGGGAATATAATGCGGGTGGATGTTGGCCCACTTGGAGGAAGCCTCTTGGATGTTGCTGTTATCATGAGTAAGTTGATGCTTTCATTGGCTCTTGCTAACTTTACTTTTTTGTTTCTCACCAAAACTGAAAAGGTTTTGTTTTTTTTCCCCCTTTTAGATGACACTGCTATTGTTGTTACACCAAGTATTGCAGCCCAGTGTGGCTTCAGCATGAAGAGTGACTCCCTTGGAAACTCCTTAATTTATATCTCCCTCCAAAACTGTTTTGCTCAGAATGTGGTAACAAGATTAGAGCTCTCTAGAACTACCAAGCATTTATTTCCTTAAACCTTTTTTTTTTTACCTGAGGAGAAACTTTGATTGCAGGAAGATAAAATGTTCACAACTGCACTCCAACTTCGCCTGCATGGGAACCAGTTTGGTCAAGATGAGCTGTATCGGGTGGCTGAAACCTGCCAGTATGATGTCTGGGCCTCCAGAGAAGTAATCTGTGACTACAACTACATGGAAGTGAGTGAGGAGGAACATAAAAGTTGGTGCTTGTCTGAATAAAGATGATTGGCTTCACATCTAATGGCTTGTGTTTTAGGTGTCTGTAAACCGTGCCACTCCAGGTGAATTTCCTCTGCCTGGACACCCTGTCCCCAGCACAAAGTCTCCAAACTCTCGACGAGCTGCAGAGGTGAACTCTAGAGCTAATTTGTTTGTTCTTGGGAATAAATCCTGGCTTACTGTATAAAAGTTGCACTCTTGTATCTGACTTGCAGAAACGGCTTATGGACGCAGGATTCAAAGCCACGACAGTTGTCTTTTTTACACCAGAAGGAGAGAAGCCTATGACCGTGATTGGTGCACAGCAACGTGGATATGGTATTGGAAATACTCCTACGAGGCTGGTTTTGAGAAGTCAAATGATGGCACCAGAAACTTTTACACAGAAAGTGAGTAAAGGGCATGCTTTACCCAGGGTAAATGATGAGGGGAAAATCTCTAAATTTGCCTTACCTGTCAACATATGGACTTTGAATACCTTTATTGTATGCTTGTCCCATGACATGATGCATTTCATATCTATCCCCACCCAGGTGGCCGGGGTTCCCATGAGGGTTTTCAAAACTTCCACAATCTTTGAAAAGAAGTGGCTGGCAACTCAAATTGATGCAACAGCTGCTTGTCCAATCCAGGAGGGTAAGCACTTTTGAGAGATTTGCTTTAAAACTACCTTGACGTGCCAAATGTAGGCTGACTCACTATGGCTTCAGTTTTGGCGCCATGGAACAACATTCATAGCATGTGATGACCCACTTTAAATGTATAGCTTAATGGGGGGGGCTGTCCTGTTCTCTCAAGCATATGACTGGATTCTTGCATGTTCTGCACATGGAGGGTGAAGTATGACTGAATAAACACTGACTTTAGTGAAATGCCCTCTTAATCAGTCTTTCTCTTAACACTTAGGTAGTGTCTTTTTCACTCACACCACCATCACCTGGTTCCTGCCCCGGCAGATGGACCCAATGATTTCTTCTGGCCCGTTTAATCTGTTGGAGGTGCACTTTGGAATAAATGGCCAACGGCTAGATGCTGCAGAGATGCAGGCCAGAGAATACTCTGTGGCTCTCAATGACTTCTACATTGTCACTGAACTTCCCATCGGGGGTGTTGGTGGCTACTACAAGGTGCTCTGGCTCATAACTTTTCATCCTTGAAGTATGCAACTGGATAGTATCTAAGATTGGAAAATGTACTCTACTGTGCAACTGACAAAACTGTTGGCCTTGAACTGACACTTGAAACTCTTTCCCTTTGCAGAGCCACATTCAAGATGCTCTTTACTACATATCTTACATGATTGAGCCAATGCTTGAGCTGCTCTGGACAGAAGATGCCACTCATGAACAAACGAGATACAAAGTCTTCTTTCACATTGCAACACATCTGATACCTCGGCCCTTAGAACTTATTGACAGTGAGTAGCTGGTTACTACTTTGCTCAACTATCTGTCTGCAAGCTGGTCTCACGCCCTTATTCTGCAGATACAGTTCCTGGGGAGAAGATGTTTAAGATGACTCTCGGACATTTTGCTGCTGATGTGGCTCTAATAAACATAACCTTCCCTGCTGAAGTTCTGTCTATGCCAGACTGCGGTGCCCGAGGCTTTAATGTCTTGGAGCATGTGTCTGCTAACAGCAGTATGAAGGTCTTTACCCTCCAAGTGCCCTTTGCTGACCCTGCGGTCTTGCAACAGGTAAAGATGTAATATTGACATTAAATGTCTTGGCACATCTAATGTTTTCTTCATTTCAGACCAGAGAGGCAGTAACTGTCTACTCCCTTCACCTCACCTTTGGTTTGATGATCCTGGACGAGTTTGTATTTTTCTCTCACACAGCTGACTTGGAAGCTGTTGTCCAGGATATTGGTCTGTATTAAAGAGTTGAATAGTTCCTCATTTATATTGCTTGAACACACCCAAACTTGAACATTCTGTCTTGGCAGTTCAACCCTCTGTCTCCGGTGGCTGTGATAACCATAACTTCTATGTCCTTGTAAAATATGGGACGCAAGGCTACAATTTTCAGACCATGGTGGGGAAGCGCTTCATGACCCCCAGTCTGGCTCAGCATTATGACTACCTGGAGAACGGGACACACTTCAGTTTTGTTGTGCCATTTTCAGCCCCTGATGTTGCAGTAGAGGTATGAAATTGAAGGGTTTCCCCCTCAAATGGGCATGTTTTAATTTTAAATGACTCTTTCAGGTGATTGAATCATCATCCATTAGGAGTAGATTGGATGTGGTTTTGAGTAATCCAGAGACTAATGCCCAAATTCAAGAATTCTCTGTGGCTTGCAATTTCCCCTCAACACTAACTGGTAAGTGTGTATAAATATAAAACCCTTGGTGCATCTCTGAACGCCTTTAAAATTGAACATGTTCTCTTCTAGAATGCTTTCCAAATGGCACAATGACTGCTTTGGCTTTAAAATTGGAGTCCGTCCCCTCTCTGAACCCCAGGAAGCTCACTCTTGAAGACCCATCCTGTGGCCCTGTCCACAGTGACGACCGCTATGCCTTCTTTGTTTTCACAGTGAACTCCTGTGGTACAACAAGGAAGGTACTGTGATTAAAAAGTGACTACAAAGTCCCTCTCGATACCACGTCTAAACTCTTACTCTGTTTGCAGTTCATGTCCAATGCCATGCTGTATGAAAACGAGATCTCTCTGCCAGATGAAATTCTAATGAAAAAGAATCCAACATCAGAGGAACCAGAGTACAAGTAAGACTCTTCAGATTGCTGACTGAAGGGTGGGGAATTATCTAAACTCAGCAGCTTCTAGCCTCTGCAACCAAAACTGCTCCCAACAAACAATGTTTGCACCCCTGCTGTAATTTGCACTGTTTAACTCAACACTTATGCTATTTCCACAGGTTTTCCAGTTCTGTAAACTTTAATGCACTGTAAACTGTACTAAATGTGTGCACGCTATTTTTTTTCATTTCAATTTGGTCCCTTATGTACATGGTAATTCTGTTCTAATTGTGACTCTAAATTCTTGTGTCCCTTTTGCTGCTGTTAAAGCTGAATTTCCTCTTTGTGGGACAACACAAATACTTTGTTTTCAGCTTGAAGGTTTCCTGCGTTTATGACATAAACACAAGCCAGGCAGTGGCCTTCAACCCACGACCTCGAAGGAGTGAGCCTTATGCTGAGAACTCAAAAGGCCAGCTGGAAGTTGCAATGCGGCTTGCTTTGGGTAAGGACTGACACTAAATGTTGATGGCTGAAACACATAGTCAAAAGGGTAACTGATCTTAACAAGGGGGTAGAATTGCAATTTAAGTCATGGGGCAAAACTGCAATCTAAGGGAATTCCTTAGTTTGTTAAAAATGCTGTTCAACTGCATGTATTCCAAACTCTCCAGTGTCTATATATAATTTCTGACAAATTGAAAATGCAGAAAACCAACTGACTTTTCTCCTCATGAAGTAGTCAAGCCTCTGTACAAATTAAAAAACTTCGTGTTTTGTCCAGATGACTCCTACAGTGAGTTTCAAAACTTTGAGGACTATCCCATAGCAAAATATCTACAACAGCCACTGTATTTTGAGGTGGAGCTGCTAAAATCTACAAACCCTCTGGTGTCACTGGAGCTGGAAAACTGCTGGGCAACACAGGAGGAAGACAGAACATCCCAACCAAGATGGCATCTGATAATTAATGGGTATATTTAATGCTGACACTTGCTATGAATTCCTTGCAAATTCAGAGTACAGAATTTAATTTAGGATTCCTTAACAAAACTAACTTGAACCCTCTGCAGCTGCCCAAACCCAGTAGACCCATACCAGGTAGTCAAGCATCCGGTTTGGCCTGATGCCAGGGTTAGATATCCCTCCCACTTTAAACGATTTGAGATCCAGATGTTTGCATTTGCTGATGGCAAAGATCACCTGAGTACCAAGGTAGCTAGTTAAACAGTTTGTTTTCCCAATTTGTGAAACTTGTAACCTAATGAATCTTTAAATCTTGCAGCTCTATGTGCATTGTGACATTGTGATCTGTGACACCAAAAATCCCCTTGGTGGCATTTGTGGCGGCCAATGTTCAAATCCAAAGACAAAAGGTGAGACTGCAGTTAAATAACCCAGCTTTACTTGTGCTTGCTCTTTTAACATGTCTCTCCTATTTTTGCAGGTCAAAAACGTGATGTTTCACAAGTCTCTGGTTTTGAATATGTCTCTGTTGGACCAATAAGTATGCGTCTTTGAAAATAAACTTTTTAAATCTGAACTTGTGTTTTGTTTCACCACATGACTTGATACCAGGTCTTCCAAAAGACAATCCCAAAGGCTTTGAACTGTACTACAACCAATGATGTAGATATACAGACACTACTTGGAAAAACTGCAAATTTCAACTTTAAGTTGAAATGCCAATGTCTGGGGGGGAAAATGCTCCAGATTTTTAAACTGGGAAGGTAATTGTAAGGGCAATTGTTGTTGTGTTTTTTTTTTTTTTTTTTTTTGCCAAAGCTGCACACTTACACTTGAGTAAAATGTTGCACAGTTTAGCAAAAAATACAAAAGTCGGTGAGTAAATTAAAGTCCAGTTTTTACTGTAAAATTGGCCTTCAGTTTCAACTTGACTGTAAAGCTGCATAATAGCTCTTGATTCTGGTTCAACGATTTCACTGGACATAGAACTTATAAGTGTTTGTGCTGCTTGAAATGGTTAAAAGGCATTAAAAATGACTCTCCAAATTTAAAAACCAATTGGCTTCTCTTTGAATACTAAATGTTTACCAATGTTCTACAGAGTAAATCTATTGATCATATATGCATTTCAATGTCTGCTCCCTTGAATGAACTGCAATTCCGTGCATGAAGGTAATTGACTTGTGTTGAATCCCAGGTTTACATAGTTGTTTAAACTTAATCTGACACTAAAATTTCATCTGGACAATAGTCCTGAGTTCAGGCAAAGGAAAGTACTGAAGGAGAAGTCTTGCTGGACAATGAAATCCCAACCTTAAATGTTTTTCAGTTGACTGATTCTTGAGCAATTTTATTGGAATTGCCTTACTTTGAGCTGCAGCTTTCTACTAAATTTCATCTTCGGCTACTGGATTGTGTATCCAAAGCATACAGAACTTTAGTAACTTGGCGCTTCAGTGTTTTCGATTTGGACAGCCTGCTCAGTTTTCAACCCAACTGATATCAGAATGCTAAGGAGTGTTTATATCAAAGTAACCTTGAGGCTCCCAATTTGGTGGCAAAATGCACTGTTCTGGCTTGAGTGAAAAAGCAAATATTGCTGGTTTGACATGACTCGCTTCCTTTAAAAATTAAAATTCACTGGAAAAGGTGATTAGTAAGGCATTAACAGAAGGCTGTACACTACAGCCTACTGTTTAAGGATTTAAAAATGACAAAATTTTGGAGAATTTAATGAGGTCAGTCAATATGAACATAAATTCAAATATTCCAGGACCGTAACCAGTGATGTAGCAAATATAAATGCATCTAAGATTTTATTTGTGGCTCAAGACTTTTTTTTTTTTTTTTTTTTTTTTTTTTCACAGTAATCAGTAAAGGGTGGGGCATGCAACAAGACTGCAGTGGTCACACTACTTTTACACCATTCACCACCTTGACAGTATTTTAAATATATTTTGAACAGTTTTCATGAATTAAGTAGTGCTTGTGCATATGGCAAGACTCCCCAAATTCATTGAATAAATTGTTTCCAGCACGGGCAGATTTAGGATGAATCGATCCGGGCCTAGGCCCAGCTGAGTGGATTTTTAACAAGTGCAACAAACTGGTGCTTTTTTAAAAAAAGTGATATGGCATCTCAACTTTCAAATTCTGAGAATATTTCATGCATAACCACTAAAGCTCATTTATCGAAGCTGTTTCAGTCAGTACTGTGTACAAATTATGCTGTAAGAGTGATCAATTAGCAGTTTTCCCAACCACTATGTCAGAGGTGGACATTTCCCATGTCCCCAACGTAGCGTGCATTGTACCTGGCGGGTTGTAGCCTACCTCACTGAAAGATGGCGTCCTCTAATTACACTGAGGAACTTTGTACTTTTCCCTTTGTTTATATCTTAGTATCACACAGCTTGAAACAATTAGGACTGTTCCTCAGTGTAAATATTCTAAAATTAAACACTTACGTGGTCGTTTGCGCCCGCAGTATTGAGAGTGAGGAGTTGTCATGCTACAGAGCCCCTCCCCTCGATATCACGGGATCACGCAAGATCCTCACCCTCTCCGCCATGTTGGCAGGATTCCGGCGGCAAAACATGATTGTTTACGTGTGTTGGTGCTTGGGAGTAGAGGTTCTCGCAATTCTGCACTGTTTTACCATGTCTGGAAGTCACTGCTGCGTTAAAAAGTGTAGGTTACCTAATGTTGCAAACCCTAAAGGGCATCTGAAGTTGCTGCCTAGCTAACTGGCAACTGAACACTTTAGAAGAGGCAACAGTTTGTTAACCATTAAAGTTAACTAAAAAGTAGTTGACAGTTCCAGACTGCAACCCTTTTTTGAGAATGTGCTAATTAAAATTTTATGTGGTCGCATTTGTGCGAGTGCATGGTCATGTACTACTTAGTAAAATTCACAAATTAATTTTTCTGCATTTAACTTGTTTTAGTGCCTGCGGGAGTGAAAGTTTGTCCTACTAAAATAATAAATGTGCCAAAACCAAAGAGCTCTGGAATGTTTATTAGTGCTTCTGTGAAGTTCTGAAGGCATTGCCCCTGGCAACCGATAGCATCTCCTACCATCATGGCCGACCGGCTCAGACCCCGCCCAAATCGGCACGTGACTCCTCACTCTATCAATTCCTTGAAGAGGACGCCATCTTTCAGTGAGGTAGGCTACAACCTGCCCGGTGTAGGTACCAGATCTGTTCGAGGGCCCAGCGCTTGCCATTTACGTCACACTACGGCAACGCCACTCTGACAAACTACACTGCAACCCATTTTTAACCCTGCCAAGCACTATATGGTGAAATGTAAAAGAGACATAAATGTTAATAACAGCTCTTGTGGAGATCAAGAAAACGTGATATCTTTTCTGGTACTGTTCCTTCACACATAAGCTTTGGAAAGAGTTTAGAAGGTTATTAAGTGTATTTTGACAGATTTTCCCTTACGATGGAAATTTTTTTTATTGTTTTTTTTTTTTAGAATACCCCAAAAAGATGATAGATGTTTAACTATACATCAAATCAATATGAAGAAAAAGGCTCCCAAAACAATTCATAGATATATAGATTTTTGCATGTACAGTATTTATATAACACCCCTGACTATCTGTTGAATTCTTCTGTATACTTCCTTTGTTCGTGTGTTGTATACTTGCTTACTTCAATAAAGTTCTTTAAAATGCACACCACGTCAACGTGCTAACATCCTGCCAATCATGTAGTGTGATGTTAGCATTTAGCCAATCATATAATATGACATAATTAGGCGCAGGCCCCCCGAGCAGATCTGGTACCTACACCGGTACAATGCACATGACTTTGGGGACATGGGAAATGTCCACTTCTGACATCGTGGTTGGGAAAACTGCTCATAATTGATCACTCTTACAGCATAGTTTGTACACAGTACTGACTGAAACAGCTTTAATAACTGAGCTTTAGTGGTGACGGTTGATGTATTCTCTACCAATCATGTAATAATAGTGTGCAGGAGGTGTTTGATAGATTATGTTCATTCCCACGTTTCCTGAAGGCAACATGATAGAGGGAATGTTTTCAGCCTCCTTCACTCTGCTGCTACTCATGATTCCACTCCCCTCTCTGTGTAGCCCTGCACCCACCATATCAGTGGCAAAAGTTTGAAACTGAAAAACAGGAATCTGAAAGTGTAGAAAAGGATCTGAAGCTGGAAGAAAAATTGGAAACTGAAAATTAATTATAAAGATCTGAATCTGAAAGAATATAATCAGAAACTGAAGGGGAAAAAATGAGCAAACTTGAAGAAATATATAATACTGATTTGTTTATTACAGTTTATTCAGGAAAAATACAAAATATAAATACCATTTAAATTTCAATTAATATAAACATTCAAAACATTTCATTTTGAATCCAATTTTTTGTTTTTCAAAGTAAACAAAAAGACGTTACTTTTGTTTTCAGCGCACATTTTCAGTTTCAAATATTTCTTTCAAATGCATAAACATTATGGCCCTGATTTAACTCCATAGAAAATTACAAAGGCAGTAAATGCGGTCGGGAAAGTGGAGATGTTCATGTTGGGAAATTAAGGAAACAAATGGTTTGATATCAAACTGAATACAATAAAATGTCCCTCAACACAGCTTGGCCAGATCTCCTTCCTACTGAGGGTGCACCAATCATATTTGACACTTGTGTGGCCATGTGTAATTGGAGACAGCTTTGGCTGCCATAAATACGCAAGGGGAAAGTGACAACCTGCTTCACTGATAAGTGGGACCATTGTCACAGTAAAGTTTGCAAACCTTTTAATTTACATTTTAACAACATCCCATTAAGCTGAAGCGCTTGATGTGACAAACTAATAAAGGGAGGGGGGTGGATTTAATGCAAATCCATCCATAACTTTTTGAGTTACTTTGCTAAAAGACAGACGCCAACATACGCCTTGGCGGAGGCGATAAACTGCTGAGAGAAATGTTATGTAAACGTAAAACTGTTTCAGTGTTGCAGTTCCTCTGTTCTAAGAGTAGATGCTGTGCGTACACATGATTAGAAGTGTACTTATATTTAGGAACATTTGTATGCACAAGTACAAATTGATAAATACCACACAATGCTCAGGTGGCATGCCGGTTGAGCCCTGGTGCCTGCCTGGCCGGGCCTGGGTAGACCAGGGTGTCGGTCGGCCGCCACGCAGGAACTGGCCCCGCTTTGGGTGGGGCCGGTTTGGGCATTGTTTGGTAGTAGCCGTCGGGTGGCTCGGATCTGGTTTCTCCACTTGGTTTTCCTGTTCTGTATGTTTTGTGCTTGGACGGTTCATTGGTGGGTTTGGTTGACCTTGGTTGTATTCTTTTTGCTCTGCGGTGTGGGGGAGTGAGATTTTGGTGCTGGCTGGTCTTGGACTGAAAATGCTCTCCGTCAGCTGGGGCTATTGGCATGGGGCGGTTGGGGTGGTGGTGGATGTCGGCTGGCCATCGCTCCTGCAGCCAGGGCCAGTCCCTGGTCGGGTCCCTCCTGGGTGGTGGGGCCCCCTCAGGCCCTGGACCTCTGGCTGGATCCGTCCTGGTGTAGCCAGCTCCGGCGGGGTCTGTGGGTTCGTCACTGCAGCCCCCCGGGCCCCTGCATTGTAGCTCCTAGATGTTCCCCGAGGGCTCTCCTCTGCTCCTATCCTGGGGGTGTGGTCAGCCTTTCAGTGGTCCACCTGGGGCTCCTTTGGTTTCTATGACCCCAATCTCCGTCGATTCCTAGGAGGCGGATCAATGGCTCTTCACACCAGCTATTGAAAACTCAGAGAAGCCTAATATGCACCAGCATGCTCATACACATACGCGTGTGGGGATTCCAGTGTTTACAGATACATTGTTGGGCTTAGGTTCCCATTACTAAATCTTTTAATAAGTGGTTCCATGAGCTTTTCAGTGATGCTGTTACTGCATTATATCCATTTGCGGGTTGTGTAGTTCTCAGTTTGCATTGATTGATTTGTTTTATCTGTTTTTATCCCCTTTCCCTGCAGTCATCCTGGTGTGGAGGGAGACTGATGTTTTCTTTGTTCCCCTTCCTTTCTGGTTTCCTTTTTAGCCTCTCCCTCTTAACCTTTTTGTCCTACCTCTTCATCTTTCCCTTTATTTCCAGTTTCTGTGTTCCTGGTGCATTGAAAAAAAAAAAAAAAAGAAACAGCAATTTCTAATAAAGATTTCTTACACATGTCAAGCGGAGTACTATAGGATAAACTGTAATGCTACACTAGTGATAGTAAATCTGTTGGGCTTCTACATGTTACTCACACCAATTCTGATCTCCACACTGCCAGACAGGAAATGTGTACAAAAAAAGAAATCTGATTTCATGTTCTCCTGACACCAACTGGGTGGAATGCTTTTGGTAGTCATACGACTCTAAAATGCACTTGGCGGGAATGGATGCGCTGCTGAATTCGCAAGTAAAACTATTACATTGCTCACCGCTTACACGTCTGGTGGAAAGCAGGGGTTAGTGTGCTTAAAATTGTGCATGTTTTTCCCTACAAGTCCCAAAAACTATGCATTGAAAGTGACTTACATGATTTTCAGACTCCATTTTGTGCACAAGCAAGCTTTATAAATGAGACCCCAGAACTTGTTTGACAGTGATGGAAAGTTCTGAAACAGCAAAGCACACAGAGACCTTTAAACAACTGTCACTATGTTAAATTGAATTATCTTGCTAAATTTTTGTTGATTCCACTTTTCTGCCCAGTCCACATATCTTCTCAAAAGACTTCGAAATTAGTTTCAGTATGAAGGATTGCTGTGGTTGGAGTCTGCATCAATGGGGCACAACTGCCAGTCAATGACTGGATGCAGTCCGTTAGGATACCTTAAATAGAAAACTAGCTTAAACTTTAAACTGATTGGAATGCTTGTATTAAAATGTGTTTCTTCTAAAGTGTCCATCAATTACATCTTGTGAATTGCTGCTATATAAGTAAACTGAATTTTGATATCAACCCTTTGGCTTTGTGTTCTTTTTACTCAGCTGTTTTTATCTTCATCTCTCCCCATGGATTCCACATTTTTTCAGTCTCTAGATGTTATTCTGGGTTCTTCTATAACCACTGGACAATTTTTGGCTACCCACTCTGTCCTTTCAGTAGGACCAACTGGTTTGATGGAATCCCAAAGCTAAAGAAATGTTTTTGAAGTAGTTTCCAGATTATGTAATAGAGCTGTTATGGCTCAAGGATAGTCGGCCAGTGGAAGGTAATGGCATCTATTGTATGTGAATGACATGTATAAAACTTTGTTGCAAGTCTGTCAGACCAGAATGTTATGCTTGTCTATCTTGTATTAAAGACTAAACTGAAATTCTCATCTTTTCTGAGTTCAGATGTTGACTAGGTTTCTCATTTGAAAATCTTTAGATTAGGGCATAGTGTTTTGCCCTTTGGCCAACTTCATATTTTCAGAAGTTTGCCTTTTTCCCCTGTAGGTCTGGGTGTGACAAAATTGAAAACAAAAAAAAATGCAGGTTGATCATTTACAAAGAAACCAAGCCGTTGTTAGACATTTTAGTGGTCAGTGCTTTTTGCAGCACCATCTGGACATTAAGAGGGAAATCATGTTCATTAGCAGAGGGTGCACCACATTTCTGCCGACTGACAATTGGAAATATACAACGCAAATTCTGTCTCAAAACTTGTTCAATCTGAAAAATTGGCCACAATATTTGTCTGGTATACAATGCTTTAAGGCAGCCATGAGAGGGGTCAGATTCAAAGTGTAAAAGCACATTAGACTTAAGTGTCCTTGTTTAAAGTCCTGTGGACAAGCTGTAAAAAAAAAAAAAAAAAAAGTTTTGCTGCAGGAAGGTCTTGGGCATTTAAGGCATAGAAAGCTCACAGCAAGTTTGGGCTTCCTCCTGGTCCAAAAGTTATGCAAAAGGGGGAGAAAGAAAAAAAAAAAAAAAAGCCCATTGCCCTTGAGAGCAAGATTGTTTACCGATGCCTAGCATGAAGGTTTACACTGAAGTGTCACCATGGGATGGCCACTTTAGTTGCTAGCATTCTAGCTACTTTCCACTTGGCAGACTTTAAGCCATTTAATTATAGTGTTAGACTATAAACTTCTCCATTATACCTGATTTTAGATAAAGTTATATTGGCTTACTGTCACTCGTAAGTTTTAATTCCTTTAAAGATTTGAGTGGCCATAATCAGAAGCCATGGCTCAACTCCAGGCTGGATATTTACTAGTTTGGTTAATTTGTTCCAATGGCAAGCCAGTTTTAACCAGTAATGCCAAGACTCTGGCATAACCCAAAGCAAGCATGGGCCCTTCAGCAGTTGCACTAGTTATGTATAGTCTAGACCCTTTGCATTTGAAAAATTGCAAAGTGGTTAAAATTTAGAGTCTGGCCTGCAGACTTTGAGTTGTTTTAAAGTCGGTTCCATAATGTAGGACAGGTCAACATGGTCAAGTGCAGAGTTACCTTCTAGTGAGTTTAGCCATTAGACTTCCAGAGACCATAGCTACATAGTAACCATCACTGTAGACTATTCCAAAAACAAATTTTTCAGAGACAGGAATAATTTTAGAGTTTTATTTAAATCTGTTCAATACAATGGGTCCAGAGGAAATCTTCTTTTGGTGGGTTGAGGTTGTACTTCGTCCTACAAGAGAAGGAGATTAGGCTGAGCTTTTAAAAGAAATATATATAAATAAAACACACTTACCTCTTCTAGTTTGCTTTGAAGTCCCCTTCACAGCAAGATTAGCACATTGCCCCTGGCAGATCCCCTCTTTGGGGCTGGTTGTGTCACAGATCACCAAGTCACAGTGGACATAGACCTGTAAATTAGTTTGTTAATTTTACAGTACTTAAAGATTTGTTTTTTTAAGAAAAGCCACGCTAGTTACACTTACCTCATGTTTCAAAACCTGCTCCTCCTGAATGAAGGCAAACATCATCATGGAGAACCGTTTGTAGTGTGGTGGGACAGAAACTCTAGCATCCATTGAAACTGGACTGAAGACTGTTGTGTAGCTGTCACCAGGGTTTGCACAACTAGTGCAGAAAGAAAATTTGTCAGTTTATCTGAAATGGAGGTGCAAGTCAGGGTTTAAGTTGCTCTAACTATTACCTGTCCACAATAATGTCCCAACTTGGAAGAGAAGTCCTCCCTTTCTGAAGAGTTGCCCAGCAGTTATCCAAGATCAGCTCCAAGTGAGGATCAGTTGACTGCACCAACTCAACTTCAAAGTTGAGAGGCTCTCTCAGGTACTTCTCCACTGGATAGTCTTCAGCCTCATAGAAGTTCTGATATGAAGAATCTAGAGAGCAGGGCCATTTGTTTTAGTGTCAATTGTGACTGCATGTAGCCATGACACTTTGAGTCATCCTTACCTGTTGCTAGCCTCATTTGGACAATCATTTGTCCTGATCCAATCTCAGCCTTTGGCTCATATAGTCTTGACTTGGCATGGAAGGACAGTGTTTGGGTCTCATTGACCACATAGTAGCAGGACACCGTTTGCCTACAGAAAAGACAAATGTCAGCAAAAGTTCTAGATCAGATTAAGGTCAACTTGTCCTTACCGGTATTCAGGGTCCACAGGTGATGTGTGGGCAACTCCCTTCTTGCTGTTGTAGTACAGCCCAATCTCATTTTCATACATCATGTAGTGGTCGAAGAACTAAAGAGGAACAAAGATTAGTCTGAGCTTTTTAAGAACCATGTAGTAACAGCTATTGTAGGCTCACTGTTCTGGTTGTTCCACAGGAGTCAGCACTGAAGATAAACTGAGCAAAGCGATCATTGCTGGACACTGGTGTGCAGGACTGATCCCTCAGAGTCAACCAGCTTGGCTCAAGGTTGGGCACAGATTCCACTTTCACAGCCAGAGCACTGATCGTGCCATTGGGGTAACATGCTTAAGGAAAGAAAATGAACATTTTAGGAAAGTGATCTTTGATCACAAGCTAATAGTGATTACTTACTGGTTGTTTGCAATGGGAAGTAGCAAGCCAGGAACAAATCAGAAAGAATCCAGTTTGTAATGGGGTCCCACACTAGCACATCCAGTCGGGCTCTAACGGAGTTTGTTGTAAGCAACTGCAAAATATATGCATCATTAAGTGTTCCTGCTTCCTCAGAGTTCAAATTTGCAGTCTTACTCACCTCAAAAGCTGAGCCTGTGGCTGCATATGGCACATCAATACTAAAGTGTGTCACATTGCCTTTAAATTTGTAATCTTCTGCCAACTCTGGTGTGAGATCTAGACCACCAATCATGGTCTTGAAGTTGTTTCCTTGGCTACCATATTTCACAGTGATGTAGAACTGATCTTGGTCACAAGTACCAGTGAGTGTAGGCAGCACTAGAAGTGGTGATATGTCCTTAGGTTGACAGCTAGACCAGATCAAAGGACTAGAACTTCAGATTTTGCAAGCCTTACCAACATCCTGAAGAGATGCCGCCAAGTCCACTGCATGGGCAAATGGATTTTCTTCAGGTAGAATTACAAAACCAAAGACTACATTGAGTGTGTAGGTAGTTGTCAAGACCTCTGGATTCTGCAGACAATAGTTTACCATTAACCAGTGAAAGGTTAAGTTGAAAATTCTTTGTGCCCAACATACATGCTTGTAGATGACATCAGTGTCAAAGGGAACTTTGAGTGAGAATACAGATGTTCCATTGGCAAGGACATGCTGCTGAACAGTGAACCCCCTGGCATTGCTCTCCTCTACAGTAAGGACTCCAGTGGCAAAAGTGATGTTCCTCAGCTCAACATCATGAAGAAATGAGCCAACATAAAGGCTGAACTCCCTCATTTCTGGATTGGTACCTGAGAAACCACATTACTTGTTAATATTTGTTGAAAGCCTTTTAGGTTATTTTTAGTAGGACTTACGGTCTTCAGTATATGGAGGGCGAGGCATTGGTGGGGTTGTAATAGGGAACAAGATCTTGTATTTGGTGTCATGTTGAGTTTGGTCTGCCCGCCAGAGCACTTCAAGCATTGGCTCAACAGTGTAGGTGATGTGGTACTGGAAATCTGGAGCATGGCTCTGCAAGTAAAGAGTCAGTTTAATTTCAGAAAAGCAACGCAAGTTTGTCAAACAAGAGCTCTCGCCAACCTTGTAGTAACCATCAGGTGATCCAATTGGAATCTCCACAATAATATGGAAATCTGTAGTAGACAGATAATACCCCCTAGCAGTCATCTGACTTTTATCCAGCCTCTGTCCATTGATTCCCATGTTCATTTCTACAAGTCTAATGCTCCCATCCAACAGGGGAGTCACACGGCGAGGTACATGCCAAGAAATTAGGTCCCCAGTGAACAGGACGCCACCTATTAACAGAGCAATATTCAGTGTCCAGCAATCCTAGTGTCATGTAAGAATTAAGTTTTAGACTTACCTGTAGGACAAGCAGCTGCCAAGTTGAAAACATTCAGTCCAGCTTGAGTCTTGTGGTAGATGCTCACCTTAAACACTTCCATGGGGACTCCCGCAACCTACAAGTGCATTAGTGTCACTCAACTAAAGTGATTCATGTGCAAGAGTGATAGGGTACTTACATCCTCTGAATAAGTCTCAGCTGTGTTGAAGGGACTTCGCATAACCACACGGGTAGATGTAATCATGGCACTGTAACCAGCTTGTTGGGCTTCCTTTAGGACCATTGACATAGGCTCAGGAGTGAAAAATGTAATCTTCCAGATGCCATGCACTTCTTCAGAGACCTGCAAAAAGGGGACCATGATCCATCTTGAAAGCTAAGTGTCAAGAGAACTTAAACTATTTGTACATACACCAGGGATTGCATTGACTTGTGAGTCCTCTTCATTTTGACTTTTTGCCTCAGCTTGGGGAGCCATGTATGTTGACACCTAAGTGATGAATCATTTAAAATTATTCAGCAGATTAGACAACATCTTTATAGTGAAAAGTAAAGTGACCCACTTCCATGTAGTTCCTGTCACAAAGGATCTCTTGAGGGGCCCAGCGAGTGTAGCTGCAGGTCTGTGCTACATCATGGGTAACCACATCAGAAGGACTATGGTGGTAGATTTTCAGTTTCAGACCAACACTGAACATCATGTCATCCTATAAAGCCCAGTGTGTCAGTTAATCAAGCCAAGTCACCAGCTATGAGTTTAGAGATTTAACCTGGAGTTAGAGTGCAACAGACCTTATTATCAGCAAAGCAGCCCATTAGGGAGGTATAGATTCTGGTGTTACCCCAGGGGTCTGACTCCATGCTGTATCCACACTGAGCAGCTAGACTAGGTGTCAACAAGATGTACTGGGTGCCATCTAGAGGAGAGAAAGTCAGTCACTTCTACCAATGAGTCATTTTAGTTAAAACCTGAAGACCTACTTAGTGCTTCCACTTCAAGCTGGTTTCCAACTGCTAGAGCTTCATCTAGAGTCAGTCTCATCAGATTACCAACACAGTCTGTCTTTAAACCACTGCCTGTTAGGAGAGACATGTAGTTAAAGCAATGATTCATGCAACCCAGCGAGTAATGTAAATAAACCTTACTTGGTTGAGGACTGAGCATCATATTTGACCATGCTTGACATAAGGTCAAGAGTGCCACCATCAAGTTCCACAGCAAACTGGAATTGAACAGAGATCAGAGGCAAGAGGGGGATAAAAAAATAAACATAAAATCTCATAATGAAGGAAATATCTACTTACATTCTCTCAGGTTTCCGCATGATGCAATGCAAAAATAGCCAAACAAAAAGAAACTACAGGAGCTCAACAACCAGCACTGGTTCAGTGTAAGCACAACAAACCCAAAGGACAGAGCAGCTCAGAGGGAGAGGAGCTGAATGTATTCTGAGGATCCTCAACACCTGTTTTATATCCCTGCCAATCACAGCCACATAGGTGACCTAATTAGAGAGAATTGCTCACATCTGAGCCTTTTTTCCTCAGAGACAGATAGCAAGTTTGTACGTAATTAGATCAATTACCAATCAAACACAGTTTATTCACCCAGTTTGTCTTTATGAATTGACTGCTTTCTACAAACTCACATATGAACATACTGAGTGGTAATTTTGCAACAGTTTCAGCCACAGTGTTTCCTAACATTTCTAACACCACTAATGTATCTCCATTAAATGTTCAAAATCATGTAACATATTTAATTAGGTCACTGGTTTCTTTTTTAAACCCAAAAAATCAAAAAAGTGCTGCAGTGAGATTTCTTATAACTTCTGGTAGCCTGGAACCCAGTCGGTTTTCTTTTTGGTGACTGGAAACATGTTTGCTTTCGTTCTAGTTTTCATAAGTTACAAGGTGTGAAATAACCAAATGCGATTGTCTAAAGTGGATAATCTGCTGGCTTCTATGTCAGAAAGAACATTTGGGTTTTATTTTACATTTTATTGACAAGTTTTGACCAGCAAGAAGTTATTTTCTACTGCAAATGACTCAGTTTATTGGAATCATTCCCTGTGGGGTGAACAGTAGTCCTCCTTTATGCATTTAAGCCATTGATCAGAGTTTTGACTTTTTACCCATGATCAGGATGGTGACCCAACTTACCATTGTGGGAAAGCCAAACTTCACCTTTTGATCTCATCACTAGCCTCCTTATTAATTCATTGCGAATGTTTAGGACAGAGTACATCACATAGATTTACACAAGTGATGTCTGGAATATTTTTTTATTAGAACTTATGTCACTCCAAGAAGGACTGTAGTATCTTTCAGTGGACCTGAAAAATTGCATTATTAGTGTTGATATTACTACTGAAAACCTACTGTTGTCTGATATAGATAAAAAAAAGATGGTACTAAAAAAACTGATCTGAGACTAACAAGTTTTCCAGTGAAACATATAGGTTTTCAATTCAGTTTATTAATACAGCACAACATGCACTTTACAAGACAAACACATCCAAATTATGCTTATTTATACAATAACTGCAAATACATACTAATCAGATATAACATCAGATCCAGTAAGATTATTTCCAATTCAAACATTATTATACAAAACACTGTAAAATTTAGTTGATCATGTAATGCCAGCTGGTAGAAAGTTTTCTATTTATTGAAGCCTTGCTGTTTGCATTATGTTGTTGACTTTACAGCAATACCCCTGCGGAGCAAGCATCCAACAATAGTGGAAAAGAATAACTCCCTTTTAATAAGAAGAAACCTCCAGCAGCACTAGACTTGTTTGATCACCCATCTTCTGTGACCGACTGGGGCTGAGTAAGATTGTTTCTCTTTTTTTAGTCTTTCTTCAACAAAATGTAGCTAAAGAAAGCATTACAATTAAATTATTATAGCTAACTGACACAAGCAGGTCTTAGATAAAGAAAATCAACAATCAAATTCAAAATAAAAAACTCAAAAAATAAGCATAAAGTGCAATCAGAATAAGATGCCAAAATCTGTAGTATCAGATAAATCATACTTCCATCATTCAATTTTTCAATTTATAATGTTCAGTGTGACAATTCGGATCGAGAATCTGCATGAAACAGCTACGTGGACATTAACTAAGAATCAGAGAAACCAGGTGGTCAAGAGTTTACACACAGATGTTTGTGTAAACTCGTCAGTATCCTCTGTTTATCTTCTCTTGTTGGTCCAGAAGTGTCTGCTGCAGGCTCACTTTAGCATCTTCAAAACCGGCATCGAGCTTCAGCGCTTGCTGGAAGTCACTTTTGGCATCTTCAAAAAAGCCTGGAAGAAAACATAAAAAAGTATTATGCAAGATAAGCTTCAGGCTATGATTTATGATGTACTTGCCAAATTTCTAGACACTGTGAGCACCAGCGAACATTATGGCTGTGAACAAACAGCTCCCTCTGGTGGCCATTAAACTTATTCGGCAAAGTGATGACTTCCAAACAGCCTTCAGGACTTCAGTTTTATACTCTTAAAAGTATAAAGTGTTCTACTTGTCTTTTGGATGGATGATGCTTATTATCTGAAAAGTATATGTAAATCAGATGTATGTATATTATTTCTAGATACGTTATATATTTAGATTTTTTTTAGTTTGTTTTATTTTTTATTTTTGTCTGTTATTTAAGTCATAGTTTAAGATATTATTTTTGGAAATTTGACATTTATTTTGTTTATAATTCCTATGAATCTGCTTTATATTGGTTCCTTAATTTTTTTGGTTAATTTGGTATGAATGTTATTTCAAAATCATTGTTTGCACTTTTCAACATTTGCAGATTTGTATTTCAGTACTAGCTGCAGGAAAGGAGATGTATAAATAAAGGTGCATCCCAAAAATTAGAATATCATAGAAATTCATTCAACACAAAGCAAGATATTTCAAGTGCTTATTTTTATTAATAATGATGTTTATCACTTACAGAAAAAGGAAAAAAAAAATTATATTAAAATGTTATGGTCTATACAATTATGGTTAAAATTGTTGACTTGAAATTTGTGCATTGGACAGTCATTGATAACCTCTACAAGGAGGATAAGCCACATAAAGCAATTGTTGAGGACAATGGCTGTTCACAGCATGCTGTATCCAGGCATGTTCACTTAAATCTTTGTGGAAGACAAAAGTGGGAAAGAGGTGCAAAAGCAACAAATATGGCTGCAACACTAGAGGATTGCAGCTGGAGTCTGTAGTTCCAGAGGATCCAGGATGTGGGCTACAACGGTTGAATCCCTCATATCAAGCCTCTCCTGAACCAGAGATAATGTCAAAAGCATCCTACCTGAGCTAAGGAGTTAGTGGTGCAGCATTCTCTTTAGAGATGAAAAACTATGTTGCATCTCAAGGAACACACACATATAATGTCCAGAATCAGTGCAGACACCTACAAAGACATTTTAGAGTACATCATGCTTCCCCAATTTGACTAGCTATATTGAGATGAAGTTCTTATTTTCCAGCAAGACTTGCACCTGCTGACACAGCCAAGACACAAGTACCAATACCAGCTTTATTCATCATGTTATCAGTGTGCTTAGATTGATCACCAAATTCTTCTGACCTAAACCACATAACCACATAGTGGAGGTATGGAGGATTATCAACAGAAAGATGAGACACCAGACCCATCGATGAAGATGACCTGAAGGCCTCTATCAAAGCAACCTGGGCTTCTACTAACCTCAGCAGTGCCACAGAATGACTGCTTCTATGCCACGCTGCATTGATGAAATAATTCATGCAAAAGTCTTTTTATTTTGTTCAATGTAGAAATACAAATTTTCTGTGAAACTGCATTAGGGGTTTTCATTAGAGCTGTCAACCATAAACATCAGAACTTATAGGAATAAGCACTTGAAATATAAGCGTCACATTTTGAACTAAATTACTGAAACAAATGGACCTCTTCTGGTAGACAAAAAAGTGCCTGGACGAGAAATTTTATTTTATTTTTCAGCAAATAAAGCTTTTAATATGAAGGGTCAGGGCGGATGAAGCTATTTTTCTTTGATATTTTATGGTTCATATTAGATCGTTTCATTGTTTACTCGTTGTGAGAGGTGGTCTTTGTTACCTAATCTATAGCGAATAAGTCCCCTGTTGTAGAAAGGGACTGGAAACTGGCAGTCAGTCTGTATTGCGTTGGTGTAGTCGTCCATTGCTTCATAAAAATCCACCCGGAAGTATTTGATTTGTCCACGGTTGTTATAAGCGGTCGCTAATTCGGAGGTTTCACAGTCCCTGTACAGACAAAATAGAATTCAATCTTGTTATAGCAATGAATACTAAAATTATAAACAGAGCAGATGGAAATAAATTGGCTCCCAGTAAATGGAAACCATGTCACTAAATTTGACAAGCAACAAAATGTTACAAAACACTGCTCATTTTGTTTAACGTATCCTGAAAGACAAAACAGTACCTGGACTGTAAACAGGAAGAGATAAACTTTGTATACAGCTTCTCCGCTTGGTCAAATTTGCGTTTGTGAAACTCGGAATGCGCATTTTCCAGGAGCTGAGAATTTTCACCATCCATAACATTGAAGGCTTTTGCGGATGTGATGTCATGACAGACAGTCCAATCAAGTTTTTTTTTTCTTTTTTTTTCATGCGTCGAAATATCTTCCATAATATCATAGCTTTGAAGGTGGAAAGTAAGGAAATATTCATTTTGATGGAAAAAAACGTCCGTTTTTGTTATTATTATTATTATTGTATTATTATTATTATTATTATTATTATTATTAGTAGTAGTAGTAGTAGTAGTAGTAGTAGTATTGCTCCTGTTTTTACAACTATATTTGATTACAGTTCATCTGACTTTTCTTTCTAACTACATTTTACTGCATTATAGCCATAATTCTTTTGGGTATGTGTCTACCAATTTTTGTAATTTAGAGAAACAGTTTTTTTTTTTCTCTCTCTCTTTAATTCTTCCTTGCAAACCAGCATATACTGAGTTATACTGGATAAAGTGTCTGTAAAAAAGTATTACCACAGATTCTTAGGTGGGTTTCTGGCAGGAAATGCATCCATTTTCTTATGTCAGTTCATATTAATTTCCCTGTCACTGCTAAAGGAAACCATCCCCGCAGCATAATGATGCCACCACCATGTGTCTACTTGGGAGTGGTGTGTTCTGTATGTACAGTTTTAGTTTTCAACTACTTATTCTATTTCGCATGAAGCCCTAAAAGGACAGTATTGGTTTAATTTGCTTTCACTACTGTTAATTTAAAAATAGTTAACAACGCTTTCAGTTTTTCATTCTGAAACCCAGAAATGTGTTTTCTCGTCCAGTTTTATACTGATAACAAATATGAAATATTTGTAGTTTAGTATGAATTTGGGCATGTTTAGTAGTAGTAACAATATTTTTTTGAATTGATTTCATATTAAAGCTTTCCAAACTGTTTTTTCACTGTTTAGCGTGATGAACTTACTCAGAAAGTCATCTTACATTGAAACATCTTTCACCAAATGTTTTTGACAGAAGCCACATTATCATGGTATTGTATGAATTAAATCTAAATTATGAGTTCGTCTTTGAAGTCTAAAATGAATTTTGATGTCATCAAAACACAATGAAACAATGAAAGTTTTTTTTTTCATGAATTGGCAACCTGGATGAGCAGATTCCTGTGAGCCAGATATACAATTTACTTTCTGTGCCAGACATACAATTAAGAAACCTTTAGTCTACTGGTTCTCAGCAACAGATTAAAGGTTTCACAAATCAGAAAGTTTTTTTATGTTTTATGTTTTTATATATTTAGAAGATGATGAAGTGTAGTCAAAATTCCTTAGAAAAAAGACATGTTTGACTCTGGTGCCACCTTTAGTATCTGTAGCCTCCATTACATTTTTCTTAAAACATTTAGACTAACAACACTTAGGCCCCCTTCCCACTAACTTGACATGCAGGTAGAACGCTTGGGTGCAATTTAGATAATTGTTCCTCTTATTTTTTCCAAGTGTCCTGATGGTTTGGCTCCCTGGATGTGGAGCTATATCCCCATGTCAAAAATGGCCACTGTATGTGAAATACTGTAGGCCTACAAGCAAAGAATATTGTTCAAATAATAACCAAAAGAGTGATTTAATATATTACATACAAATAATGTTTCCTAATTAATATAAAATACTGTAACAAAAATAATCTACAACATCTGTCAAATTGGTCATGGGATATTTATTTGTTCATCTGTACAACAAGAAGAGATGACATCTGTTGTGAATTGGCGCTATATAAATAAACTGAATTGAATTGAATGAAGGAAACATTAACAAACTGGGAAAAAATTCTCAGACAATTTCTAAGATGAAAAAGTCGACTGTCCAGAAGAAAAATTACACCTTATGGAGCAAGAGGTCACTTAGCATCTGTGTGTTTCCCTCAACAGCTCATTTATCTCCAGACTGTGTGGAAGAGTTGATACAGATCAAACAGAGCATGTAGACAGAGAGAGGTTACAAACCAGCTGCTATTGGGAAAATGGAAAATAACTTTTTGCTGCTAAGTTTTATGAAAGCTTAATGATGACCACAGCCGATGGGTCATAAAAGGTCTAAAAGCAGAAAATGCAATAAGTGGTATCTAAATTGTGAGAAACAGAGATTTTAGTTTGACCTTCAAAACTTGCTTCTCCATGTTAGACAATAAGTTTTGGGCTTTCTCTCTACTGATCCCAGAGCCATTCAAATCAAATTAAATCAGTCAGATTTGAAGCAAATATGTTTAACGCTTGCCCAGTCTAAATGTTGCTGTTTGCTGAGAGAGTTAACACAAAAGTGTCCAAATCCACCTTGGACTAGCATCCATCTTTCATTCATCCACATTCATACCAGTTAGGTCTGCCTCTCTAACAGCCCAACACTGCTGCATCTATTAGTGCAGGAGCTTACATTTGTGTAATTCTTGCAACTCATAATATGGCAAATATTTTATTTTTCGACCCTACAGAAAAAAGTTCTGTGAGACAATTTCAAACAACAGTTGTTAAAGAAGTTTGAAAGTTTACTTTCTGCACAGTAGTAGAAATTCATCAGTTGATAAGGTGGACATTTTATTAACCTAATCTCTAAGCATTTTAGTCTTTAGCTGAGGAGATGTCATAATACAGACCCTTTCCAAAAAATAAGAATATCATTGAAAAGTTTATTTATTTCCATAATTCTATTCAAAACGTTAAACTTCAATAGATTATTGATTCAGTGCCCACAAATAAAAGATTTGAATATTTAGTTGTTCATTTGTACATGATTTGGGCTTCCAGCTCAGAAAACCCATGAAAACAGGAATTCAAAAAATTAGAATACTGTGAAGAAATCACAATTTACTTCTCAGTTTTTGTAGAAAATAAAGAAATTAGGATCACATCAAATGAATCAAAACATGGTACTTTTTAAACGATATGTCAATCTTCAATACTTGGTAGGGAATCCCTTTGCCTTAATCACTGCCTCGATGCGCCGTGGCATCAATCAGCCTGTGGCATCGCCTGTGAGTTATGGAAGCCCAGATTTCCTTGATGGTTGCTGTCAGCTCTTCTTTGTGTTTGGGTCTGGTGCCCCTCATTTTCCTCTTGATAATTCCCTGTAGATTCTCAATGGGGTTTAGGCGAGTTGGCTGGCCAGTCAAGCACTGTGATGGTGTGGGCATCAAACCAGGTTTTGGTGCTTCTGGTGGTATGGGCAGGGGCCAGGTCCTGCTGGTAGATGAAATCTGCGTCTCCACAGATCCTCAGCAAAAGGAATCATGAAGTCCTCTAAAACATTCTGGTAGACTGATGCGGTGACCTTAGATTTAATAAAGCAGTTTACCAACACCTGCACCGGACATTACACCCCAAATCATGACTGACCATGGATATTTCACACTGGACCTCAAGCAGCTTGGGTTCTGTTCCTCACCAGTCTTCCTCCAAACCCTTAGACCTTGATTCCCGAATGAAAGGCACACTTTACTTTCATAGGAAAAGAGGACCTTGGACCACTGGCCAATAGTCCAGTCCTTCTTCTCCTTGGCCCAGTTGAGACTCTTCCTACGTTGGCTCAGGCTCAGAAGTGGTTTGACCCGAGGAACCCGACAGTTGTAGCCCATCTTCCGGATGAGTCTGAATGTGGTGAATGTTCTCTGCTTGATAATCCGCTGAAGCCCACTGTCAGCTCTTCTGCTGGTGCATCTTCTCTTCAAACAAATGCAGAGCTGCTCAAAAGCAGTTTATCAGGATTTTAAGGGAAGTCTTATTCCTTACATTCCACAAAAGATCAACAAATTAATATTTTTTTAACTTTCATTAACTGCATCTGTATTGTTGGGTGAGAAGTACATTATTTTTCATTAATTAGTCCTGATGATGAATAATGATTTAAATATCCAAACAGTTCCACTGTAACTCTGGCTGTATGTTTAGGGTTATCATCTTACTGGAAGGTGAACTTCTGCCACAGTCTGGTTTTCTTTCAGAATTCTGCTGGATGTCGTTTTTATTTAAGAAAAAGGCACTAGTAGCTGGACAGGAAGTAGGTCAGAGAGAGAGGGGGAGGATATGCAGTAAAGGACATTGGGCTGGGAATTGAACCCATGACAGCTGTGTTGGGGACTATAGTCTAACCACATGGTGCACCTTCTCTAGCACTCAGCTCAATCAATTTTGACTAGTTTCACTGTTCTTGCTAAAGGAAATATCCCCACAGCATAATGCTGCCACCATCATGTTGTACCATTGGCTGATATTCACTGTTAACATTCCCCCATAGCTACCATTAAATTGGACATAGGTTAACTTTATATAATCATCAGTTTACTTCAAAAGGCAGTTTGTGACACTTGATCTTTAAGGGGTATCAGAGTAAAGGGAGCTGAATTGAAATGCTTTTCAGATTTGTGTTTATTATAAAAGAAAATTAATCTATTATTCCTTTTCTGTCCTACAGCAATAGATAAGCTATCAAGATAAGGTGCTGGCATTTTCAGGACTTTACTTGTTTAAATGTCCCGTGTTTTTGACATGTATGAGCTATTCTAAATCAGAGCCTTGTTTCTGTCTTGTTTTTGTGGGTTATATTATTGGCAGGAGAAATGTTGTGCTTCATAGGCTTTATGGGAAAAATGTAAACAAGCCCTGGATCTATCGAAAAACCACCCGGATTGGCCTCCTAAATTTTTGCTTACCCATTTGTGTTGCTTAACAAGGCAAACACAACACACTATCTTTAGTCTTTGTACATAATCAAGAAATTTAAAGTAAGGTTTAGGGCGGTGTAGCTACTTCAGTAAAGTTCTTCTTTTTAAAAAAAAATAAAGAAATCATGTCAAATATACCCAATTACAAAAGCAGATGTGTCAGTAAAAGTCAACACCTGCTGAAGATTTAGGATGACCCTCTGCTTCTGTTAAACCTCCTAAACAGCAAAGCTTTGTGCATCTTTTCCACTTCTCAGACAGATGTGAGTCCCATTTATCTTTTCCCCTGAAACGGTCACCTTGCTAACAGCCTTTGTATGCGTGTGTGTGCATGTGTGTGTGTGTGTGTGTGTGTGTGTGTGTGTGTGTGTGTGTGTGTGGTAACCATGAAGCCAAACAGCAAACAAACATAAAACAGCTGTCTGGTCAAAGGAGGGACTAGGACCCAACCCAGATCAGAGCGTAAATGCTGGACTGTTGACTTAGACTCGTAAAGACTCCACAGACAAGAGACGCCCTGTCCACTGGGTTCTTTTAGGAACATTCCAGCGATGACCTGTACCGGCTGTTTTTCTGGACACAGCCAGTCTTTTAAAAAAAGGATTTTAGTAACAAGGTGAACAAATAGATCACATTAGTCCATTTGTCTTGTATAATTGTATTTTAAATTGTTTCTGAGTCAAATGCATGAACATTTTTGAAGAACTCCCATGACCTCAGATATCAGAGTGAACTATGACACATTGGTAACAGAAATGTCAGGGCCCTACTATCTTATTTTTCCATACTGACATAGAGATTGAGATATAGTCATATATTTCGTCATTGTATATGTAGATACATTGTTTTTTGTGTGTATCTTACATTCACTGCAAGCTACATATAATGAAGACTGACTTTTTGCGCTTTATTTTTCAAACTTAGAAAGCGAAATGGTCTCTCAATGTATGGCAGTTGAATATGAATCATATAATATAAACGTGCCAAAAATCCTGACCTATAATTATTTGGTTGAGTGTGTTTTCAATATTCCCTTCTAGAATAATGTAATATTTTTCATCACTGACACATATTAAGTAACTTATGTTGATTTTAGTCCAGCATTTGATTCCAACCAGGCCATAAGGGGTCAAATACTAGTGAATTGTGCAAAGTGGATTAAAAAATGAAAGAGGACTACCTCGTAATCCTTCAACTTTGCCTTAAATCAGCAATTATATGGTTGATATTTGGACACAGAAGGGTGTTCTAAGATCCAGTGGATACATAAGAAATGATTTTAGAATAGACAAAGCAGGCTCTGGGAATAGCCATCCAACTTTGTTGATATTGATGTCCAGCTCACTAAGCAACAACATATATAAGTGGGGGTGTAGTTCAGTGTAGTGGGGCAAAAAGTATTTAGCAGTCACCCGTTGTGCAAGGTTTCCCATTTAAAAAGATGAGAAATCTGTAATTTTCATCATAGGTACACTTTACCTGTTAGAGACACTATATAAAAAATTCCAGGAAATCTCATTGTATTATTTTTAAAGAATTTATTTAATATTGGTGCAGAATATAAGTATTTGGTGAATAACAAATCTTCACCTCAATACTTTATGATGTAAGCTTGGTTGTCAATGACAGAGGTCAAACGTTTCCTGTAGGTCTTCACCAGGTTTGCACACACTGTAGCTGGTATTTTGGCCCATTCCTCCATGCAGATCTCCCTCTACATATTCTCTTTAATATATTTAGGTCTGAAGACTGGCTAGGCCACTCCAGAACCTTGAAATGCTTTTTACGTAGCCACTCCTTCATTGACAAGGCGGTGTATTTGGGATCATTGTCATGCTGGAAGATCCAGCCACGTTTTATACTCAATGCTCTCACTGATGGAAGGAGGTTTTTGCACAAAATCTTATGATACATGGTCCCATTCATCCTTTTCCTAATATGGATCAGTCATCCTGTCCCCTTTGCAGAAAAACAGCCCCAAAGCATAATGTTCCCACCCCCATGCTTCACAATGGGGGTGGGAAACACAGTGATTTGCATTTATACCAAAGAATTATATTTTGGTCTTATCTGACCACATAACATTCTCCCAATCCTCCTCTGGATCATCCGGACAGTCTCTAGCAAACTTTAGACAGGCCTGGACATGTGCTGGTTTAAGAAGGGGGACTGCAGGATTTTAATACATGGCAACATAGTGTGTTACCAATAGTAACCTTTGTTACTGTGGTCCCAGCTCTCTTCAGGTCATTGACCAGTTCCCCCATGGTAGTTCTGGGCTGTTTCCTCACCGTTCTCAAGATGATGTGTACCCCATGAGGTGTGATCTTGCATGGAGCCCCAGGTGGAGGGAGCCCCAGGTGGAGGGAGAAATAAAATCATTGGCACCCTCCCAAACATGATTACTTCTTCCTCAGTAAATGAGTCAGTATCGGAAAGAACTGTAGAACCTCAGTTGTGCTTAGGCTGTTTTGATTCAGTCGAGCTTTCAGAATTATCAAAAATATTAGCCTCATCTAAATCTTCAACTTGTATTTTGGACCCAATCTCAACCAAATTATTTAAAGAAGTGTTCCATTTGGTTCCTGGCCCCATTTTGGATATGATGAATCTATCCTTAGTAAACGGATACGTACCACAGGAATTTAAAATAGCTGTAATTAAATCTTTACTCAAGAAACCTTCCCTTGATCAAGATGACTTAGTGAATTACAGACCTATATCTAACCTTCCTTTCTTATCCAAAGTCCTTGAGAAAATAGTTGCTAATCAAGTCTGTGAACATCTAAACAGTAACGAGCTGTTTGAAGAGTTTCAGTCAGGTTTTAGAGCTCATCATAGCACTGAAACAGCACTGGTGAAGGTTACTAATGATATTCTCATGGCCTCAGATAATGGACTTGTGTCTGTTCTGGTTTTGTTAGATCTCAGTGCTGCTTTTGATACAGTCGATCATAATATTCTCCTAGAAAGGCTTGAACATGTTGCAGGGATCAAAGGAACAGCACTAGGCTGGTTTAAATCATATTTGTCTGATAGATTCCAGTTTGTTCATCTAAATGATAAATCATCTTCACTCTCAAGGGTTACTTGTGGAGTTCCACAGGGTTCTGTCCTTGGACCAATTCTTTTCACCATATATATGCTTCCAATTGGTAGAATCATTAGACAGCATGGGATAAATTTCCACAGCTATGCCGATGATACACAACTATATTCATCCATAAATCCTGATGAACCCAGTCAGTTAGGTAGATTACAGGCATGTCTGGAAGACATAAAAGCATGGATGACCCTAAACTTTTTGCTTTTAAATTCTGACAAGACAGAAGTTGCTGTCTTTGGACCAGAAGTTCTTAAACAGAAACAGATTAGTCAATCACTTCATCTGGATGGCATTAAATTGGCCCCCAGTAATAACGTAAAGAACCTCGGCGTTATTTTTGACCAAGACTTGACATTTAAATCCCATATTAAACAGGTTTCTAGGATTTCTTTCTTTCACCTCCGGAATATTGCTAAAATTAGAAACATCCTGTCCAGGAGTGATGCTGAGAAACTAGTCCATGCATTACTATCAGGAAGTCCACAAAATGCCATTAAAAGCCTTCAGTTGATCCAAAATGCGGCAGCAAGAGTTCTGATGAATATTAAAAAGAGAGATCATATTTCTCCTGTTTTAGCTTCCCTTCATTGGCTCCCTGTTAAATCCAGAATAGAATTTAAGATCCTTCTTCTTACATACAAAGCCCTTAATAATCAAGCTCCATCATACATCAGAGATCTAATTGTTCCATATGTTCCTAAAAGAGCACTTCGCTCTCAGACTGCAGGTTTACTTGTAGTTCCTAGGATCTCTAAAAGTAGAATGGGAGGCAGATCTTTTAGTTATCAGGCTCCTCTCCTGTGGAACCAGCTCCCAGCTTTAGTCCGTGAGGCAGACACTCTGTTTACTTTTAAGGCCAGGCTTAAAACTTTCCTTTTTGATAAAGCTTATAGTTAGAGTGGCTTAGGTCATCCTGAGCTATCTCTGTAGTTATGCTGCTATAGGCTTAGACTGCTGGAGGACAGACTTACCAATTTTCTTCACTCTGCTACTTCCTTTTCTCCTACGACTCTCCAGTTGTATTACAGTACATTCTGTTATTTCGACTGTTAACTTTGTTTTCTCTCAGTGTTTTTCTCCCCATCGAAGATATACCTGGTCTGGTATCCTGCTTGGCTGCAATGCCCTGTTGGACGGGGGGCATCGACTGGGATGATCCTCTCAGTAACTGAACATCCACTGTGTCCTGTTATCAACTTTTTACTTTCTGTAATATAGAAAGTTCTCTTATATCAGATCTTCTGTTCCTTCTGTGTCTCTGCTCTGTCTTCTCAAACCCCCAGACGGTCGTAGCAGATGGCCGCTCCTACTGAGCTTGGTTCTGTTGAAGGTTTCTTCCTGTTAAAGGGGAGTTTTTCCTCTCCACTGTCGCTACATGCTTGCTCAGTATGAGGGATTGCTGAAGGATTGCTGTGGTTGGAAATCTGCCCAACCTCACGCCAATGACTGACGCAATCTGCTGGGATTCCTTAAATAGGAAACTTTTTAACTGATTGGAATGTTTGTATAATTGTATTGAAATGACTTCTTGTTAAGTGCCTTGAGATGACATCTGTTGTGAATTGGCGCTATATAAATAAACTGAATTGAATTGAATTGAATTGATTGTCAATGATCCATTCTCTATTAATTGCTCCAACAGTTGATCTCTTCTCACCAAGCTGTTCGCCTGTTGTAGACTGGCTCATCCCAGTCTTGTGCAGGTCTACAATCCTGTCCCTGGTGTCTTTAGACAGCTCTCTGGTCTTAGCCATGGTGGAGGTTGGAGTCTGACTGTTTGAAGGTGTCGACATGTGTCTTTTATACAGATAACCAGTTCAAACAGGTGCCATTAATACAGGTAACAAGTGGAGGATAGAAGAGCTTCTTTAAAAAGAGGTAACAGGCCTGTGAGGGCCATAATTCTTGCTTGTCTGTAGGTGCTAAATACTTATTTTCTGCACCATTATACAAATAAATTATTTTATAAATCATAAAATGTGATATCTTGAATTTTTTTACATTCTGTCTTACATTCTTAAAGTTGACATGTACCTAGGATAAAAATTACAGACCTCTCTTATCTTTTTAAGTGGAGCAACTTGCAAAATCGGTGGTTGCTAAATACTTTTTTGCTCCACTGTAAATTAGTCGACATAAAGCTCCTAATTCAGCTGTTTAATTAGGTCTGTATTAGAGAATTTCACTACACATGTGTAGGCGACAATCAATTGTAGGTGAATTACTTTGCTGTGTTATCTTGACCTTTTGGTATCCGGGACAATGGGTTTTCTTGTTTTCTCATGATGAAACATCCAGTTGAATACAGTTGTCAACAATCAGACTCAAACCGTCACTCTCAAATGAAAAGAAAAAGGTTAGGATAGTTAAAAACAATCCGGAAATCATCAAGGCTAAAGCCTTGCATGATGATGAAGATGGACGGACAGCACTGTCAATCCCCACGGGAAAGCAATATTAACCTGGACCAGCTGGACTAAAATTTGCTCCTGTCCTGATGGAAAACTTTCTGGAAAAAAAACAACTTTGTATTGAAGTGAGACAAAGAGTGAGGTATTAAACAAAGACAAGAAGTATGTTTGGAGGAATCGAGGTGAGGCTTTCAAGCCTAGAAACACTGTATCATCATTCAAGCATGGTAGTGGTGGCATAATGCGGTGGTGCTGTTTAGCTGCCATGGGTAATGGAGCACTGTGCAGGTTGGAAGGAATTGCTAAAAAAGCAGACTGCCTCCTAATTGCTCGATTCCACCTGAAATCAACATGTAGATGTTTGAAACTTAGACAGAATTGTGTGTTCCAACAGGACAATGATCCCAAACACACAAGAAAATTGATTCTGGCATGAACAAAGCAACTTAAAGCTTCTTGAATGGCCCTGACCTAAAGCCTGTTAAAAATGTTTAGACTACGTTAAAAAGTTTGGTTTGTGTAAAGGGGCGAACCAGTTTAGATGGGCTGCACCAATTCAACCCAGGCTTGTTGATGGCTACAAAAAAAGTGTTTGGCCAAGACGTGTTTATTAAGAAGTCACCCATCTATTGACACGTTCTTTGTAAACAGTATGGAGGACAATCAGGAGGAAGAAGACATGTTGATGATGGTGCACCAATTAACCTGCACAGCACAACCTGAGGCTGGCTGTAGGAGCGGCAGTTCAGACTGGGTTAAAGTGTGCCCAAACCTAATGATCTACTGTGCTGTCATCATATTGACTGACCACAGGTAGTATCTTTTGTTTTCCTTGCATGTTATGTGGAACAAATTAAAACCAGTTCATTAGTGGTTTCTCTGACTGGAAACATCCTGAACACGTGTGTGAGAGTGAGGAAGGCTCAGATCCTTGCATCACTGCTAGCATCGCTTCAGCGCTCATCAGCCACTGGAAATGGGACTAAAAAGCTCAACTACAGCTGGAGGTAGAGAAGCGCTACAGGCTGGAGGTGCTGTTTAGACGAGTTGTAGCTGTCAATCAGTTTTTAGATGGCAGAGGCCTGTTTTTCTGTGGTGATGATGAATTACTTGGATCACCACACAGTGGTAACTTTCTTGACATTTTGGAACTTATCAGTCAGTTTGGTCATTTTCAAAGTGAGCACAAGAAAAGGTGGACAGAAAGGCTGGGGCAGCCCATCATGTAGGACGGTCAAAAGTAGCGATGCACCAATCTAAAAATTTGCAGCAATATATGAATATTTCAGATTACTATTGGCCGATAACAATGTTATTGCCACTATATTGTGCATTCCTAGACAAAAGCTGTGTTTTTGTGGTTTTACCTATGAGAAACAGGAGAGGAGGAGAAAAACAGGAGCTCTGAGAGACAGATACAGGTTTATTAAACACAGAACTGAAAGAGCGCTCTGTGAGTAAAGAGGAGGAGTACGACAGGGAAGAAAAATAAACTGCTATGAGTGAGTGAATCTGAATTGTAGTCCTGACATGGTGGAGGTGAGATCAAGCTGCATGTATTTACATAGAGAAGCGAGTTACACCACTATGTAGTGTCTTGATGTTGTTGCCCTCAGATGAGAACTGTAGCTTTACAAGAACGTGGTGAAAATCCTGTAGAAATGACAATATTTATAAGGGGCCCTTAAACACTTTGTGCCTCTGCTATCATATTCCAGTCCTGAGTATAGTCTTGACACTTAGTTCAGACGAAATTCATAAATAATGCAAACAAATGGACAATTATTTTTTCTTTTTTAAAATCCCTTCATCAAGTTTGTTGTATGATTAATACACCCTAAAAAAACAACAGATAAAAAAAAAATCAAAAGCCTCAAATTCTGCATGCATGCCTATGATGAGTGCATGTAAACCGTTCACAGGAGTTGTGGATTTTGCAAAGTTCTACCTTGTAATTTCTTTGTTTAATTTTTTTTTTCAACCTGCTTAAGATACTTGTCAAAGGGGTGACTCAGCATAAAATCTTAATTTCTATCTCATTACCAGCATTGGATAACCTCAGGTTTTCACAATTTTCTTTCTTGAAGACTCACGTGGTTTACAACTGAAGCTTGGTTAAAATCTTCCCAAATGTATAAATCTTACATAATATATCATTGTCAGTCTCAAAGCGTGAATGCTCTTAAATACTTTGGAAAATAAACCAGAAAATTTAAAAAAACAGAGATCAATCATAAAAATATGTTTTATTATGTTTATTTCCTGTCGGTTACATTTACATAAACTTTTTTTTTTTTACAAATGTGACCTTTCATAACATTACAATATATAAAACATATATGCCTGTTTATGTTTACTATATAAATCTAAAATAAAAATGTTTATCATACAGTGAGTAATCTTGAAGGGTACTATACATATTTCTGTACAAAAATCATGTAAAAAATAATAAGTTCTTTACTTAGTTTCAACAGAAGTTATGAAGCTTAATAAAGAAAAGTTTTTAAACATTAGATGGGATGCATTAAATGTAAATTGTAAACTGCTGAATTTAGAATCACAGCTTTAGATTCTCTGGATGAAATCTGTTCTGATAAGGTTGCAGATGACAGGAAGCTCATTCCCATGATCAAAGTTGCCCACAGAAATAGCCTGCCTCTGCAGAAACAAAGAAGGAGAGGTTGAAAATAAAAATGAACACAAAGTGAGTGACTTCAACCAATGATTAGAAGAAAGAAGGAAGTCACTCTTACCAGTGTGTAAAGATTCAAGCACGGCCCAACATGTTCTCCAGATGCTCTATTCTCCCAGATATATCAGCCAGTTTGACCAGTCAAGGAAAGAAAAAAAGTAAATAAAACTGGTCAAGTCACATTTGCAGCAGACTGTGTAAAATACTGTCTGCCATCTGAAACAACAGGAAGGATATTCTTGGCTGTGAGCTGCTGGATTGCCGCCTGCGTCTGCCTCTGGAAAGTCAGCCTGGCTTCACATTTGCAGGGATCCTCCACCACCTCTGCCCTCGCCTCTTCACCAGGGGAGAGCAGATTTCACATCAGCGTAACAGCATATGTCCAGCAAAAAAATTTAAAATAAAAGTGCCACCCACATTGCTTTTTACAAGTGCGCAAAAATAAAGCAGAGCAAAGAGAAATGGGAACATATTTTCACATCAGGTTAAGAAGTATGAACTGTACAAAAATAAATTCTACAGTATTAACTGATTATTGTTCAACAAATACTGCCTTGAATTAAAAGTCTGCCTCACTAAACTATTCATGCTTCTGGTGCTGCTTCACGTTTCCATCTTACAGCCACAAAACTCAACATATTTTATTATTGATGTAGCATACAGTATATTTGTAAAGTGGGAGGAAAATCATACAGTTTTCTTTGTTGTTCATGAATATCTAAAAACAGGGTAATTCCAAAAAGAGTGCTAACAATGAACATAATAAACATGAAAAAGGTACTTTCATTACAAGAACCCTAAAACTGAGCTTTGTGACCTACGCACAAAGAGATTCTAACACTCCATATCCCCATGGTAGTGACTTTGTAGCATCATGCAGTGGGGATGCTTTGCTAAAGCAGGAAGAGAAACATATTAGAAGCTGCAAAAGACGTGAGACCAGGGAAGAGGATTAAAACAAAAGAATACTTTAAATCAAAGCATACCCTGGTGATTGAATGGCCTAATCAAAGTCTAGACCTAAATTTAACTGAGAATCGGTGGCGAGGCTTAGTAATTGGTGTTCACAGATGCTTTCTTTCAGATGGGAAAGGAGGTGGTACTACAAAGTATCAACTCGAGGGGGCTGACTATAAATGTAAGTTTGATTTTGTTTTGTTTTTGTCATAAAAACATGTGAAAATCATGTTTTTTTCTTATACTTTACAATTTGCACTATTTCTGTTGATCTGTCACATAAAATCCACATGAAACCATTATGTTTTGTGTTTGTAACATGACAAAATTAAAAGAACCTAAAGGGCTCTAAATATTTTTGCAAAGCAATGTAAGTAGCAGTTGGTTGAGATGTTGTGAAGCCATACACAGTTTTACATAGATTCTCTAACCTTTGGAGCAGTAAAAGTAACGCAACAAAAACAAACAATTAAGTGAAGCTACGAGAATCCACCCAGTTAGTTCTTACGTTTTGGGGAACATGTTTTCTTGTCTGCATTCAAGATGTAACTGTTCCGGCACTTGCAGTAAAAGGAGGCATTGCTGTTGATACAAATTTGCTCACAGTCATGTCCCATGGCACAAGGGTCCAGACCTGGGATTGAGGGATGATAGTGTTAGTACAGTTCCACAAGCTGGTATGCAGTATTTTGAATTTCTTGTGCTAAGATTGGTTAGTTTGTGCTTGAATTTGTGCAGCAAATGGTCATATTAATATTTTGTATTGTAGTTACATAATTAAAATGCATTGATGTTTCCTTTTAGCTGTCCAATGTATTCTTGATACCACATTTGGTGGGAAACACTATCCATTCAAACACATTCACCACATCTCAGCCAAGCCCACTTGCTGTGTGTTAGACAACCCAGATAAAATCACAGAAACATTCACAGCACACAGACCTGTTACCTTAAAAAGGAACACAAGAAAAAAAGTAACAGTGAGACAAAACATATCTTCACAGCAGAGCCTCGGCTGTTCAATTAACTGGTGCTTCTAAGGCAGACAGGACATCTTAAACTCTAGACTAAGATTTCTTGGGCTTTTTACTTTAGAAAGGTACGTTTTCCCTGTACATAAGAGTCAATTTAAAGACAAAAAAAAAACATTCAGAAGCATACTTGGTTGCAAACATCTAAAAGATTCTGACTTATTTTTGGATTTTTAAAAAAAGATAAAGCCAAAAATTTAGGACTGAACAGCCCAAAAGCTTTACATGCGTTTAATGCCTCAACAAGCACATTCTAGTGCTGACATCTGCAGTCCATGTGGGGGTTGAGAGCATCTGCAGCTTGATTTTTCCCTCATGGTTTCAGAGGTCACTAATAATATTGTAAATAATCCACATTCTTCAGCAACCACCCCAGTAGACTGTAGGTGCCCTGGTTGAGGAAATAGACTGTGGTTAATGGTGGGAAAGGTCTTGAAGGCCCTTCTTTATCCTACCGCACAAGGTTTCCCTGAACTTGGAGGTGAGCTTCTCGATAACGCCATAGGTCTCCACGTAGAAGACATGGTCCTCCAGAGGGAGACTGGCCATCAGTTGTAGGGAGCGCATGTCCGCACGGTCCACGCCCACAGCGTAAATCTCCATGCCCGAGGCCCGGGCCTCAGCGGACACTTCTTCTACCTGGTCTTGAGGTCTCCCATCAGTTACGATGATGGCCACCTTGGAGATGTTCCTGTAACGTGGTCGAGCTCCGGACTGCTCAGTGAAGGCTTCTTTCATTGCCGTCTTGATGGCAAGTCCAGTCATGGTGCCGGTTGCTAAGGGCTCAATTTGGGCGATGGCTTTCTTCAAGCTAGGTTTATTGAAATGGTCCTTGAGCAGGAACTCTATCTTGACCGTACTGGCATAGTTGACCACAGCCACCCTGGTTGTATCTGAGCCCACATCGAGGGTGTCCACCATGTTGGCCAGGAATATTCTGACCTTCTCGAACTCAGCAGGGCGAACACTGCGAGAGCTGTCAATGATGAAGACCAGGTCCAGGGGGCGGCTCCTGCACTGTGAGTCTGTCTCTGGTGATCAACCAAACCATGGCAAGAATACGGTAAGTCCATTTAAAAATTAATGAAAAACGTTAAAGTTCAGTTTTAGTGGTGAAGAAAATCATCCAAAACAGAACAGTTTGAGATGTATGGCATGTTCCCAAAGCAAATAAAGAAAACAATGGTGCATCTCTTGTTTGGTTGTACAAAAATGATAATGTATGCTATATAACATACAACGCATCATTTCAGACTTGCAAGAATCCATCTCACTTTTCTTTAAGGAAAATATGTTCGGTGTTCACAACATTAAAAGAGACAACACACCTGAACAAGAAGATATTTGTTAGGATTCCTGCCTGAACACCATCATGCACATTATACAACAAGCTCTGCATCTGTAGACCTGGAGATCAGTGGTAGGACTCTTCTCTCTTTTTTACTACAGTGATGAAAGTATTTGCCTCCCTTACAGATTTCTTCTGGCATTTTTTTCTTGTAATACTAAAACAACTGTAAGGGGTTAATATTTTTTTTTTAATATAGCAACCGTACCTGTTTAAGAGAGATTGTTATGGTCTCTGTATGTGTGCATAATTGAGAGTGGCACAAGTGTTGTTTAACTATTAGCTAAAAGGACAAGCTAAGCACTTTCTAAGTCTACCGCTGACCGTAGTTGGGAAAATACATCTAAACTTGAAAGTATGGAGAAGAATTGGTTGGGTTGGAAAGCAATCCTGACTGGTAATATTCTACCTGTCTCCACAGGACTGATGGTGGTGATGAGGCCGCTTTGGGTACTGACCAGTTGCATCCCAAGAGTAGGAGTCTCCATCTGTGATGCAGTGGTCACGATGAATGTCACTGGTGCCTCCGTCATTGGAGGGAACGTTGGGCTCATTGTAGGTTCTGGTCGAGTTGGTAGGACTACAATAGCTGCTGTTGGTGCTGACTTTGTAGAGCATGGACCTTTCTGTTTGTACGGCCATGGGCCTTTGACCCTATGTTGGGGATGTGGCTGAGCAACTGGTGGAGATAAACTTTTGTATATGTGATGCACATATGGTGCCACTGGCCCATTGAACCTGTGATGATAGGGCAGCAAGGGGACCAGGGGTCTGTGGTAAGTCACTGGTGGAGATAGAGGAACAGGTCGATACACTACCGGTGGAGGGATCCTTGGTGGCTGGTAGTGGTAGTGATACCTTCCTCTATACGTGTAATCACTTCTGTGATCTACAGGCCCACCAGAAAGGAGAAGTGATAGAGAACATTAGAAGGTTAAAGGGAGGCAAACATGAAGGTTTTGTAAGTTGACATTTTAGTAGAGGCTAGTTAAATGAAAAATCAGACTTTTTTTCCACAGGAACACAGACACATGATTAGTGGAAGCAAAAATTAAATATTTAGTCTCTAGAGTTGTTTCAAACAAGCAGTGATTTTACTATAAGTTGCTTGTGAAACCCCCCCTATAAAGGCTTTTATCACCATGCACAGTGTTCAAAAAAGTATGAAATACGGTTGGTAAAACATTTAACTGCAGGTGAAATATTCGTCCGCTGTAGCATTTTAGAGTGCTTTACAAAATTATTCACACCACTCTTACTTTTTTAACTTTTCGTCAAGTCACATCCAAAAATCTCATTGTGTTTTATCAGCATTTTAAGTGATAGAGCAGCACAAAGTAGTGCATAATAGTGAAGTTAAAGGAAAATATTTTGCTGGGTTTTTAGATTTTCACAGATAAAAATCTGAAAAGTGTGATCTGGCTGTTTGCGTAGGGTTGTTATCCTGCTGGAAGATGAAAATCTGCCCCAGTCTTTTACAGCCTTAAACAGGCTTTTTACCTGTATCGTCTTGTACGTAGCACCATCCATCCTCCGATCAACTCTGAACAGCTTCTCTGTCCCTGTCGAAGAATTGCATCCCCACAGCAGAATCCTGATACTACCATGTTTGAATGGCAGATTTAGGGTGATGTGCAGTGGAAGTTCTCTGCCACATATGTAGTTTTTGAGTGTAGGTCAAAAAATTTAATATTGGCCTCATCTCGTCAGAGAAGCATTCAAACGAACTTCCTATGGCTTTCTTTTTATCATAAATGCCAGATTTGTAGACTGGACGACTAATCTATTTGTCCTGTTAATAGATTGTCGCACCTGAGCAGTGGATCTCTTCACCAGAGTTACCATGGGGCTCTTGGTGGCTTTGCCGATTAAAACTCTCCAAGTCCGGTCTGTTAGTACAGGTAGATGGCCACGTCTTGGAAGTTTTGCAGCTGTGCCATAATATTAATATAATTTTCAGATGGTTTAGTGAACATTGCTCCCTGAGATACTGAAATGTTGGAAAAGTGCTTATCACCTAACCTTGCTTTAAAGCCTGTCTTTTTCTTTTTTTCTTTTACAATTTGTATTAATATTTTGGAGTGGATTTAATTTTGTGGTATCAATGTAAAGAGAGCTGAATACATATCTATGCCACACTTTTCAGATTTTTCTTCATAGGAATTAAAAAAGTAACCTTTTCATTCCACTTCACAATTATGAACTATTTTGTGTTACTTTTCCAGATAAATTCCCAATAATATTAATTTTGGTTTGTAGTTACAACATAACAAAAAAAAAAATGTAACAGGACTAGTGGTACAAATAGTTTAGCAAGAACTGTAAATAATAAGTAATATTAATAAGATAATTTACATTATGGTTAAATAAACAAATCCACACTGGTACAAAATGCTTCAACTTCTCTACAATCAGGTATAAAATTGTTTTATAATATTCTGAATTATGATGGCATGCTGAACTAAACAATACGTGTCTTGTAATAAGTGTCTTGTGAAGAAACAAAAATCCAATTGATCATTATTGAAATGGTGCCTAAATTCATCTGTGAAGAAATAAAATTCTTGTTTAATTTTATTGTGTTCTTTCACTCCTTTTTTTAGCAAGGTTTAGCAATGGAAAATTATAAACAAAAGAAAAAAATTTGTCATGCAATTTTACTGAGAATAAAAAAGCTTAATAGGATATGAATGGATTGTAAACTGCTTTTTTATTTTTTACTCAATATAAAACAGTTACAATTAGAAATTAAGCATATGGCAAAAGCAGAACTTTTCTCCTGCAAAGGCTTTAGAAGTAACATAAAATGAAAACACAACTTCAGCTTTATAACAAAACCCTTACCACCTAAACATATTTTTTGAAGAACTGGGATTTTAGTGAACTTACTTGTTGGATTCAGGGTCCTGAGTATTGGTTGACCATTGTGTCTGGTCTGAGCATAACTTTGTGCAGTTATTATCTTATGATCTCCTGCTCTGAGGTGGTATGTTGCCTGTGCAACATCAGAAAACAGCAGCAAAACACAATACAGAAGGCTCCAGAGGAAAGGCTTCATCTTTAGATCATTTAGCAGAGCCAGGTCCCAGTGTATCCTCTCTGGGTCAGGTATCTGGAGCTCCCTGCTCTGCTCTGCTCTGCAGGGGATCACCTACCTCCACATATGAGAAGATCTCAAAAGAGACACGTCAGACTGTCCACCCAATCCAAAGGTGAGATAGGGCTTGCAGGGTAGGGGGAACAAATATTTGCAGAGGCTCTAAAAAGCAGCTTTTCCTTATGTGTGCTTCTTTTATGTTATGTTTATTTCATTTGCTTATCCTTCTATTCACCTTTTTTGTTTGTATATTTTCTTAAGCCTTTGCTTTAAAGCAAGTCATTTTTAGAGTAAGAGGGTCTGTTAAAGGGAATAGAGTATTTGAACAGTCTTTACCAATCATTAGTGGGGCTGAGATTTCGCCAGCTTTGCATAAAGACCAGATTTGTGGAGTTCATGTGCAAGCTAAGAATAAACAGATGACTGTGTTATATTTCAGTTTTAGAGATAAATTAGAGGGAAGGCTAGAAAACAACCAAAAACGAACAAGAAAAGTCTGCGGTAAGAAAGTTGAACCTTTAGCACAAGAGGAAGAAAAAAGTCAAAAGATCTTCACATTGTTCTGACACATTTATTTAAGTCAACTGCTTTTTCACAGGGATTTAAATCATTACCAATAAAGCAATGTGAAGATGGCGTTGATAAGCATGCAACAACTAATGTTCACAAGACTAGCTGTTAATCTCTTCACATCAGGTGAGAAAGGAGGAGAGAAAAACGATCCATGTTCTGCTCTTCCTCAGTTCCAGATTAAAAACAAACTTGGCAGCTTTGCTCAAACACCCCTGCAGCAAAGCGGTGATGACACTGTGAACCGTACTACTGCAAAGCTAAATAAATACAGACAAAAAAGTGCTAAAGACTCAAATCAGGGCAGGGGTGGAATACTTTAGGGCTTAACAAACAGCAGAAAACACTGCAACAAAACTTAACAGTAAGAGCTCTAAAAAGCAGATTGTCATAGTTTAACAATTCTTTAGTACTTCATATATTGATCTATTAATAAAATGGTGCTGGATTGATGAGCAAATTTCAAGCATTATTTTTTTCACATATCCCTTACTAAGACTTAAAAAAGGGCTGAGGGTTTAGAGAAGAAAGGGTAGAGGGCATTCCTTCCAATGCTTTTTCAAACACCTCATTCATCCATCCCTCCATTTTCTATACCCGTCCATCCTAATGCAGGGTTGCATATCTCCAGCGGTCAAGGGGCGAGAGGCGGGGTACACCCTGGACAGGTCGCCAGTCCATCGCAAACACCTCATTCACTCATTCATTCATTCATTATCACACAAATTGTAATTCTCCCACCTTTTTCCCATCACATCTCCGGGATGCTCTATAAACACTAAAGAAATACAGCGGAAAGATCAAACAAAACATTTTTAAAGGCCTCACACAGAGACAAAGGGTTCAGAGGGGGGATAAGGGCTTCATGGTGTTTGAATGGGTTAGACAGGGCATGTAGGAATGCATATGATGGCTAGGTGTGCATGTGCGTGTCCTGGTGACACGGCTGGTGCTTAGGCTGGCATGTAAGGGGGAGGAGGGTCTTTCTCTGGCATCTTCATCGCCATCTCGTAGGTGGGCAGGATGTACTATACAAGAAAGGCAAAGGAAATTGTTAGATTCATTTCTAGTAAGTGCTATGACAAAATTTTAACATTAGGTTTTTAGAACGTGTACTGTCAAAAGCTGAAATTGTTGAATTATAATACTCTACAGATAAAATGTACAGCCACCTTTCTAAATGATCACAATTAAAAAGACATCATTATAACATGCAACTTTACATGGACTTTTTAAAAAAATTTATGGATTTAAAACTGAAATAATTGAAAATAAATACTTTCAGGTAAAACGTGATTGCTTAAAAAAATGAAAACTTTACAAATGTAGCTGGTGTTTTTATTTACCTTCAAACTTAAGAAATTTCACAAATTTGGGAATAAAAGAAAACATCCCCCCCCCATCTACTGAGAACAATATCACTGCTATTACACCATTTAAAACATGATTTTGAAGACGTCAACAATTGAATCTTGATACTCTACATGAGGAATGTGACACTGCCTTTGTAAATAGGAACTTTCCACATTTAACTGGTGTTTTCCCCCAAAAAAAGAGGAGCTATATACCCCATAACACAAACATTAACATTATTCTTTTTTTATATTAACATGAAGATGAATTTAGAAAGGGAAAAGACTGAACCTCAACACTTTTCAGTCAGAACAGGCATTATTTAAGACACTTAAGACTGTTTAACATGACAAACTTCCCGTATGCATTTAGTGTGCCACCTGCTGGCTTGACTTAAACATTACACCCATGAAGTCTTGTACCAGGGTGTCATCATATCAGCAGCTTACTGTCTATAAATATCGACTGTGACTGACACGTACCTGGGGAGGGGTCTCAAAAGCAGGGTAAACAGCAATCTCTGGCATGTTCCTGTTGTTGATGTACTTGTAGCAGTTCCACACGCAGTTGATCAAGTAAGCCTGGAAGCCATACAGAGAGCATCACATATACATGTATAATTAGCAGTCTTTTCCTCTGCTTGTAAATGTAACAACCCAAACTCAAAAAGCTTTGGGCATGGTTTTATTTTAACAACCAGATTACATTTGCCTACATGCTAGCTGGTTGTATAACATACAGAGTGAATTACAACTTGACACAAACAATTTGACTGTTTCACGGACAGGATTACCTTGAGGATGATCAGGAAGGCAAAGAAGACCAGCACAAAGAGGAGGAGGCAGCTTGAGTTCAGAGACAGAAGATAATCCTTATACGGGAAATCCGGCTGGGAAGCAGAAATAACAAACAGTTTTGGATAATCAATCAACATGAACTCAGTTCACAAAATCCCCTAAGCCTCACACACAAAAGGTTAAAAAAACTCAACATAAACAAGCACCACTGGGACTTCTGTAGTGACAGGCGGTATTGTTGGTGTAATATTGTAGAATCCTAAATGTTCATTTTAAAAGGGTCCTCCTTTAGGAGCAGTTTGTGTGCCAAGACTTCTACGGTCATTTAAATAATTCTCTTTTAAATGACCACAAGGCCTGATTACATCAACTGCTTTCTATTAAAAAGGACACTGAGCTAAATATGTGCCAGCGTCTATAATTACTACATTTTTACTATATGGTAAATTGCATTTACTGACAATTATTTAGCCACAACAATGATGTGTAATTGCGTTATTTAATAAAGCATCATCTACAGTCCCTTGCAAAAATATTTAGACCTTGAAGGTTCTGGGGGTTTTTTTTATTTGAATTTCATGTTACTCCCACAAAGTTAAAAGTGTGGCTTGCATTTGTTTTTAACCCCATTTACCAATATAACCCTAAATAAAATCCAGTGTAATTATTTTCCTTTAAAGGTCACTTAATATCTCAATATTTCACTTCAGTATAAATGCAGGCCCAAGAGGTATGTAGATTGGTGAACACTATAGGGGATCAAAGACCCTCACCACTTTAAAAAAAAGCAGTGGCAACATCATGCTGTGGGCTTCCTTTTCCTTAGAAAGGACAAGGTATTTAGTCTGAGTTGATCAGAAGAAAGATGGAGAAACTTTTCAAAGGTTGCCAAGGTCTCACACTTACAGTGGCTCACCGTGTAACACAGGGGTCTCCAGTCCTCGGGATCTACTGTCCTGCAACATTTAAGTGCATCGTTGCTCCAATACAGCTGAATCAAATGACCGAATCACCTCTTCAGCATGCCATCAAGTTTGGCACAGGCCTGGTAATGAGTCATTCATTTGATTTAGCTGTGTTGGAGCAGGGATGCACCTAAAAGTTGAAGGGCAGTAGCTCTCGGGGACTGGAGTTTTAGACCCCTGGTCTAACAGAACGACAACCCTACACATACAGCCACAGCTACAGTACGATGGGTCTAAGGGTGCCCACTCAAGTCCTCGAAGGCTACTACCCTGCAGCTTTAAGATGCTTCATTTCTCAAACACACCTGATTCCAATGAATGGCTTGTTTTCCAGACCTCTGTAAAGCTGAATGATATCCTGACAAGAGAATTCAGCCATTTTATTTAGCTGTGGTGGAGCTGGGATGCATCTAAATGTTGCAGGATAGTAGCTCTCGAGGATTGGACTTAGGCAATCCAAGTATAGATCCTATCCAATATTCATGTCATAGAAATCTGTGGAAGACTTAAAAATTGATGTTCATAAATGTCCTTCATCCAATCTGACTGATATGTAGCAACCCTATAGAGAGGAATAAGCAAATATTTAATCTATAAATGTGCAAAGCCGGTGGAGTTATAACCAAAAAGACTTTGTAGAATGTGGGGTTCTACTTAGAGCGTCTCAAGATAAATGCATGAAAGCCTATTTAACTTTTTATATTTAGAAAAATATATATTAAAAACTACGACGCATTTTTCTTAATGCTTCAAAATATGCACTACTTTGTGCATATCTTTGTCTGATATAATCCTAATAAAATACACTGAAGTCTCTAGCTATAACATCACAACACTTGAAAAAGTTCTTAATTCATAATAATGCATAAATAATAATAATGTATAAAATGCAAGTGAACAACTCTAAGTGCTTCACAATAATGTCGACTTCCTGTTTATTAATGAGTGAAATATGCTGAGTGGCTAATATAGGAAGCACTGAATGAGTCAACAAACCACCCAGCAGCAAAATCATAAAAATCCAGTGAGTGAAATTAAACATGGGATGTTTATATGTAGAATCTAGAGTCGGTGAACTGTTGGGACTGACCAGCTGCTCCAGGTAGTCCCGGATCCTGGGGAGGTAAGTGAGCGAACTGATGGCCACCAGGCAGCTCAGAGCAAAGTCAAACAGCTGGTAGCAGAAAAACGGGATGAGCCATCCATCACGGTGCTGAGGACAGTGGACAAAGTAACAAAATATATACGTATATATAAGAGAAAACAGCAACTAACAGATCTTTATTGAATTTGGATGGACCACATTGCTCAACTTCATCTGACCTCTAAACATCATAAAATATAAACTAACTTAAATTCCATTCCTATGTCTCTTTATGAAATTAGATAAAGATTAGGTTCATATGACGCTAGAAGAGATCCATTTAAAATAAGCAAGGTGGTCCTTTGTTTAGTAACACAGCATTTTGGATCTTACTTCAAACTAAAACACAAAACACTTGGGCTGGGACAGATGGCTTTTTCGCTTAAACTAACATAATACAGGTCCTTCTCAAAAAATTAGCATATTGTGATAAAGTTCATTCTTTTCCATAATGTAATGATAAAAATTAAACTTTCATATATTTTAGATTCATTGCACACCAACTGAAATATTTCAGGTCTTTTATTGTTTTAAAACTGATGATTTTGGCATACAGCTCATGAAAACCCAAAATTCCTATCTCAAAAAATTAGCATATTTCATCCGACCAATAAAAGAAAAGTGTTTTTAATATAAAAAAGTCAACGTTCAAATAATTATGTTCAGTTATGCACTCAATACTTGGTCGGGAATCCTTTTGCAGAAATGACTGCTTCAACGCGGCGTGGCATGGAGGCAATCAGCCTGTGGCACTGCTGAGGTGTTATGGAGGCCCAGGATGCTTCGATAGCGGCCTTAAGCTCATCCTGAGTGTTGGGTCTTGCGTCTCTCAACTTCCTCTTCACAATATCCCACAGATTCTCTATGGGGGTCAGGAGAGTTGGCAGGCCAATTGAGCACAGTAATACCATGGTCAGTAAACCATTTACCAGTGGTTTTGGCACTGTGAGCAGGTGCCAGGTCGTGCTGAAAAATGAAATCTTCATCTCCATAAAGCTTTTCAGCAGATGGAAGCATGAAGTGCTCCAAAATCTCCTGATAGCTAGCTGCATTGACCCTGCCCTTGATAAAACACAGTGGACCAACACCAGCAGCTGACATGGCACCCCAGACCATCACTGACTGTGGGTACTTGACACTGGACTTCAGGCATTTTGGCATTTCCTTCTCCCCAGTCTTCCTCCAGACTCTGGCACCTTGATTTCCGAATGACATGCAAAATTTGCTTTCATCCGAAAAAAGTACTTTGGACCACTGAGCAACAGTCCAGTGCTGCTTCTCTGTAGCCCAGGTCAGGCGCTTCTGCCGCTGTTTCTGGTTCAAAAGTGGCTTGTAGCCCATTTCCTGCACACGCCTGTGCACGGTGGCTCTGGATGTTTCTACTCCAGACTCAGTCCACTGCTTCCACAGGTCCCCCAAGGTCTGGAATCGGACCTTCTCCAGATTCTTCCTCAGGGTCCGGTCACCTCTTCTCGTTGTGCAGCGTTTTCTGCCACACTTTTTCCTTCCCACAGACTTCCCACTGAGGTGCCTTGATACAGCACTCTGGGAACAGCCTATTCGTTCAGAAATTTCTTTCTGTGTCTTACCCTCTTTCTTGAGGGTGTCAATGATGGCCTTCTGGGCAGCAGTCAGGTCGGCAGTCTTACCCATGATTGCGGTTTTGAGTAATGAACCAGGCCGGGAGTTTTTAAAAGCCTCAGGAATCTTTTGCAGGTGTTTAGAGTTAATTAGTTGATTCAGATGATTTGGTTAATAGCTCGTTTAGAGAACCTTTTCATGATATGCTAATTTTTTGAGATAGGAATTTTGGGTTTTCATGAGCTGTATGCCAAAATCATCAGTTTTAAAACAATAAAAGACCTGAAATATTTAAGTTGGTGTGCAATGAATCTAAAATATATGAAAGTTTATTTTGTATCATTACATTATGGAAAAGAATGAACTTTATCACAGTATGCTAATTTTTTGAGAAGGACCTGTATTCCTAATGTTTTTCAAATCTGGGGAAAGCTGCCAGTCTATACCGGAAGGGTTTCTAATACACTTTACTGGAAAGTTGTCATGGCGCAGCTGAAGTATGACTTTAGGACAGACAATCTGCACGCCTCATGTTCCCAGCCAGCAGATTGGTGTCATACGTTAACTGTGCAGACAAAGCTAGCAGTTTAATAAAGGTCCATGTGACAAAGCTATCAAACCTGTCCTTCTTGTTGCCATCAGGCAGGCCTGTGAGGTAAACACGACACAGTGAAAACAGCATGGTATGGTACAAACCCATCACATCACAATTCATTTTAACAACTGCTTAAAAAGGCTTTATTTTGTCTTCCTCTAGAACCATGGTGCTAATTTAAAAAAATAAAATAAATAAATAAACACTGAAGCTGAATTCCTTCCACAAGTGCATTTCAGGATTATGTATTTGCACAGGAAACCATGACAATCCCTTTAATATGTTGTAAAATCTGCCACCGACTTACAGTGATTGCTCCGTACACCATCATGGCACTGATAGTGAGCATCAGCAGAGAGATGGCAAATCCAACACAGGCATTTTCTACACAAGAGGAAAGACATACAGTCGGTGAATCCTGGTAACAGTATAGCTTCAGTGCATGGTAGAGGCCATGAGTCTCCATGGAATGCATATTTGCCTGAGCTTTAAAGAGGCAGCTGGGATTTAAATACGCTGATAAGAAGGCCATCTCACTCAGCTTTAAAAGAGCAGCTCTGGGGAGCATTAAGTCGATCAATTTCAGCAGTGTCAGTAAATATAAAAGACACCGTCTGAGATAATTGAATGGTCTACCTTTCATTTCCTTTTGTCTCTCATCACTTATCCTCTCACTTTGTTAACTCTTGTTGGTTGCTTCTGGCAGAGTTGCTGCAGTAATGTAGTCTGTATGAACTATTTGTTATCCTGTAGCTCGGGTAAACAACTGTGCATCAGTATGAGCCCATTTGACACTCTGCAGCTTTTGGTGTGTGTGTGGGGGGGGCAATTTCACAGTGTTTTACTGGTGTTAACAACTTTGAATGTGAGAAAAAATAAAAAGCTGACTCAATATCCGTTTAAAAAACAAAATTTAGAAAGCAGGGTTAGAGAGTATTATTCTTTAATTTTGGAAAAACTGTGACCTTAATGGTGCTTTTATAAAGAGCTTCAGTGAGGGCTTTCTACACATTTTTCACGACAAAATCCAAACGTTTACAGGTTCATACATTCCAAGGTACTCAATCCACTATTAAACGGTAAATGCAAAAGCTTACTATCAAATTACTACATATACTTCAACATTTAATTTAATTTTGATAGCGCCAATTTAAAACTAAAGTCCTAAGGCACAAAAAAATCCCAATTTATATTAAGAAAGGTCAATCCAATCCTATTCAAATCCCCCCATTTGCACAAACAACAGATATCAAACAACAGCTACACAGATGAGTTCATTGCTCCTTGCATTTTTAATCCTTCATATCCAACCCAAGTCTTTTCTCTTGTAGGAAATTATTTATTATTTGTTGCTTACCGGACATCCTGTCAGAAGCAAAGTAATGGTCAATGACCTCATACTGTAGGTCAATGGTTGGTACATTCTCTGGGTGTGTCACAGCCACAGTCAGCAGGATTCCCATCAACAGGTTCACCACCTGTATACAGGTAAGCAGGGAACAAAACTTGAGCTGCATTGAACTTTAATTTTCTTTAAAAGCTGCATGAAGTTCAAGCTGCAAATAATAAATGAAAAAAAAGATACTTAAAAGTGCCTTGGTGAAACAAGAGAAAAGTAAAGAAAATACATTTTAAAAAATCCACAAAAGTGACTAGACAAAAGTATTTTTAAAAAAGCCTAGTGTTTGTGTTATATGAATGATTAGATGTGAAGTTAATCCAATGTAAAAAATAAAGCTTGACTGTCCCTTTAAATAACAAAGAAGCTCCAGAGTGTTTGGAAAGAACAAAAGAATTTCCACGTTTAAAAAAAAATCTAATATTTCTCAAAACAGCTAGTTAGTCGGAAATTTTTTTTTATTTCAATTTGGTAAGTAGATATTAGAGATTGAAAATGTAAACATGCCACCCTGCTTATGGTGTTTAATCCACTGAGTCTCTACATATTTATGCTGCCATAAAACAGTCTAGGAAAAGAAATAAATGTGTTGCGACGGAAGCATGAGTTCATGTATGAGCACAATCTCTCTGAAACATGCCACTTTATATTTCGGTTTGAACTTGGCTCCCCCACCGTCATCAGCAGACAACAGGATGAGTCTACTGGGTACAGCTGTGAGCTGCAAACAATGTCTGCCACATACTATTTTAACCAAGGCAATACTCATATCGGGATAAGGCAGTTCCTAAAGATTTAGGTGAACTGGAAAAACAAAATCACAGAGACGTTTGCTGTTAGTTATTATCAGATATGATAGCTTGGCAAAGCGAAATCCCAAAGTTCTTTGCAACACAAGCAGATCAAGCAACTGGCTAGAGTTGCATAACCACTAACAGCAAAACTAATCTTGGTGTTCATCTTAAAAAGACGGTCCAAAGCAATGAACTGTTAAACACACACCTCAGGCAGTACAGCCTCTATGGCAGCATAAAAATAAAGGCCCCAGCAGGGCTTCTGCAAGATAACCTTCCCATTGTTAGTCAATGCAGGTTTGAAGGCTTTTTTTTTTGGTTAGTTTTTTTAAGAACAAATTATATAATAAACAACAGAGAGTTGCTACAATAGCACCAGCAATATCAACAGCCGGGATCTAACATGCCAGACAGGAGCCCAGGTGCAGGCTGTGCAGAAATGTCCTACTGACAGTTCCAAAATAACAAGCTGTGAGATGCAGGCAGAAACCGCATACATGGAACGCCGTAGGCAGGCAGCTGGAATAGTGTACAGGAACATATCGGCAGAGAATGGGCCTGAAGCCATAAAAGCCAAGCTTTCAGATCTGGACTGATCAACTGATAGTGCCTAACTACAAATATTAACATAAACCAAGCAATCATGTCTCCTTCCATCGTGTTTCTTTTTTAATTTATTCACATGCTCTTTTCTGGTTTGTCTTCATAGCTTCATAATCCTCTTACACCAGTAGTTGGTTTTTTATATTATTATAATCTTCCCATCTGTACAACTTTAGAATCAAAGGAGTAACACAATAAAAAGTATTGTGATTCATTTGAAACCATGGAAAAAAATTACCTATGTACTGATTTTAATTTTGTCACTAAAAAGAACAATGCAAGGATTTAGAAACACAGAAAAACATGACACCTCTATTATGTTACATATGGAGAAAACAGGGTTCCAGGTGATTTTTGTCGTGTTAAAATTCCATACTTTCCTCATTTCAAATAAACAGGACCCTCGGATCTTAAAGCCCAGTTTAGAAAGCAAAATAAAAGCTTAACACTTGGATGGATTCATTGATAGAAAAAAGGAGGGGTATTGTGACACATGGATGGATGACAGATGGGAGGATGGATGAACAGGACAGATAAATGGATGGATAAATAACAGAACAGATGGATGGAGGGATGGAGGACATATGGGTGGACATCTAGATAAATACATGAGCTGGAGAGAGGAACAGTTGAAAAGAACGACAAACAGAAGAATAGGGGGAAGGATGTTGGCCATACAACGGCTGGATGGACAGAAAGAGGAATGGATGGTTAAATGATAAACAAATGGATGGATGATGGGCAAACATTGATCAATGGATAGAAAATGGGCAGATAGATGCAACCATTAAACACAGAGATAGGAATAATTATATTTTATTTATAAAAAAATTCTATGCTCCATCTCCTTTTACCGCTCCATTACTGACCCTGGAAAGGCTTAAAACTATATGCTGTACCTGTTCAGACTGTGGAGGAACTATTAAAAGCGTAAACACAAATAAGCAGTGTCCTGTAGAGAACAATAACAAGAAGTTAACAGCTGGTCATAAACTAAAATAAACAAAGAATAATTACTCGTGTTTAACAGAGCTAAATTAACAGTAGTTTTGTATATACGACTGTTTATTCAGTATTTATATACTTAATAATGCACAAATATTTTTTTTATGATATAATTATCTGACAACCGTCATGCATAAGTTAGCAAAATATCGGCAAATTGAGCCCAATATCGCTGATTTGACACTTTCAGATCTCACACAACTACCCCAACAACCAAACACTGACAGCATTTGTTGTGAAAAGTCTCAAAATGTCAGCTCTAATATTAAACCTGAGCGGGCTGATCCACGAGAAACACGATATAACTTAGCTAGCTATGGCTAACTTTAGCATCCTGTTAGCATCACTTCGATATAATAACAGGTTTTAGACGGTCGAACGTGTAGCCTAGAAATTATTTAAGAGCACAAAAACAGTCATAAACAATTCCCCAGCTGAGCACAAGACCTGCTTAACCTGCAAGGCAAGTGAAACTCCTTAATTATGCAAACTTAATAACAGGCGAACGACGCAGGCTAACGCTGCCGTATTGACCGTTATCGAGAACCATCTTACGCACCATATACCATGTACCCAGAATGATAGTCCCGGTCCGAACATGGCAGCATCCGCAGCACCGGGTGGTGTACAGTCTATCTCGGCTTGGCTTGAAGTGATGCATGTCCTCTACGAGCGTAGGGAGAAACATCTGTAGAGCTGGCAGGAAGCGTCGGGAAAATCTCCTCAGCATCAACAGTCAGCAAACGACCGCGGAGAAACGCCCACCCCTTCCCTAGACGATCTGCGCACACGGCGGATGAAAACAACGCTCTGACGTTACGTCAGTCTGCGTTTCCCCGTCGATATGTTTTTTCCCCCTAAAACTTTATTAACAATTTAACCAATACAATACAAACTCTTAAAGAGGATAAGGTATCAAAATTGAAAGCATAAATAACATCATGGTATAAGGGGGCTAGATAAATTTCACAGTGCTAGAAAATGTAACAAAAATAAATAAATGGCTTGATAAAGTAATGATGTGGAAAAATGATTTCTGGATTTAAAGTCTATGATATATTTGATCACAGTAATTATTAGAGTCAGTGAAAAGGCCTTTCACTCACTCTGATCTATCTGCTGACTCTTCAGCAGTGAGGAGTGTTTTGGTTAACCTTGCAATGAAGACATAACATCTGGGGACTGAAGGCAGAAGCTGCTGGCAGAGAGGCCAACATGATCTGGGTACGAGGGAGTTCGAGTGTTGGCCCAGGCGGGCTCATGTTTAAGAATGATCGTAATAAATTATGAAAAACGTCGATGCAGACTCCAGCCTCATTCCTATGAAGGGAAAAAGACATTTTTCCCACAACAGTAGGCTAATTAATGACCAAATATTGCATCTAAAAATAAGAACTTTCCCAACTTATTTGATTATACAGTGTGATATAAATTACTAGGCTATTTGTTCATTTTTCAACAGTATTAATAACAGTCACTGTTATTTAATTTTCTATTTTATTTCCAAACAGATTTTTGTATTAATTACTTTCATTCGGTCACATTGTATTTCATTTTATCTCATTAGTTGATGGGTTTTTTTTACTGTCACTTTTTAACTCATTTATTTATTTTCCATTTTCATATTTCCTCTTTGCCAAACATAAGTACTAAGTGTTATATTTCTATAATTTAAAACTTGTGTAGATTGTAAAATAAGAAAAAAAAGCTGACTCAAACTTGTCTACCAAATTCTTGTTTTTAAAAATGACTGAAATTGAGTGAAATATTATAGACTCATTATTGCAAATGCAGCTAATATAGCACCACAAGATAAATACATTAACAAGGATAGTGTGTCCATTTACAGTACCATACCCCTACCTGAGTTTAAATATCCTATATACACAGGATATACAGTGGCTTGCAAAAGCATTCGACCCTCTTGAACTTTTCCACATTTTGTCACATTACAGCCACAAGCATGAATCAATTTTATTGGAATTCCATGTGAAAGACCAATACAAAGTGGCGTACACGTGAGAAGTGGAACGAAAATCATACATGATTCCAAATTTTTTTTACAAATAAATAACTGAAAAGTGGGGTGTGCGTAATTATTCAGCCTCCTTTGGTCTGAGTGCACTCAGTTGCCCATAGACATTGCCTGATGAGTGCTAATGACTAAATAGAGTGCACCTGTGTGTAATCTAATGTCAGTACAAATACAGCTGCCCTGTGACGGCCTCAGAGGTTGTCTAAAAGAATGTTGGGAGCAACAACACCATGAAGTCCAAAGAACACACCAGACAGGTCAGGGATAAAGTTATTGAGAAATTTAAAGCAGGCTTAGGCTACAAAAAGATTTCCCAAGCCTTGAACATCCCACGGAGCACTGTTCAAGCGAATCATTCAGAAATGGAAGGAGTATGGCACAACTGTAAATCTACCAAGACAAGGCCGTCCACCTAAACTCACAGGCCGAACAAGGAGAGCGCTGATCAGAAATGCAACCAAGAGGCCCATGGTGACTCTGGGCGAGCTGCAGAGATCTACAGGTCAGGTGGGGGAATCTGTCCATAGGACAACTATTAGTCATGCACTGCACAAAGTTGGCCTTTTTGGAAGAGTGGCAAGAAGAAAGCCATTGTTAAAAGAAAACCATAAGAAGTCCCGTTTGCAGTTTGCCACAAGCCATGTGGGGGACACAGCAAACGTGTGGAAGAAGGTGCTCTGGTCAGATGAGACCAAAATGGAACTTTTTGGCCAAAATGCAAAACGCTATGTGTGGCGGAAAACTAACACTGCACATCACTCTGAACACACCATCCCCACTGTCAAATATGGTGGTGGCAGCATCATGCTCTGGGGGTGCTTCTCTTCAGCAGGTACAGCAAAGCTGGTCAGAGTTGATGGGAAGATGGATGGAGCCAAATACAGGGCAATCTTGGAAGAAAACCTCTTGGAGTCTGCAAAAGACTTGAGACTGGGGCGGAGGTTCACCTTCCAGCAGGACAACGACCCTAAACATAAAGCCAGGGCAACAATGGAATGGTTTAAAACAAAACATATCCATGTGTTAGAATGGCCCAGTCAAAGTCCAGATCTAAATCCAATCGAGAATCTGTGGCAAGATCTGAAAGCTGCTGTTCACAAACGCTGTCCATCTAATCTGACTGAGCTGGAGCTGTTTGGCAAAGAAGAATGGGCAAGAATTTCAGTCTCTAGATGTGCAAAGCTGGTAGAGACATACCCTAAAAGACTGGCAGCTGTAATTGCAGCAAAAGGTGGTTCTGCAAAGTATTGACTCAGGGGGCTGAATAATTACGCACACCCCACTTTTCAGTTATTTATTTGTAAAAAATGTTTGGAATCATGTATGATTTTTGTTCCACTTCTCACGTGTACACCACTTTGTATTGGTCTTTCACGTGGAATTCCAATAAAATTGATTCATGTTTGTGACTGTAATGTGACAAAATGTGGACAAGTTCAAGGGGGCCGAATACTTTCGCAAGTCACTGTAGTCACAACCCTGCATCATAGAAACATAAAACAAAGCACAGCTCTTTTAAGAACTATGAAATACAATAATATATGCAGATCTAGTCATATGCAATAAATTAGAATGTGTCACGATGAGGTTTAATTATCAGATTAAAAGTATATACATATTTTTCATTAAGCCCACATTTCTATTAAATATATTTTATTTGGTCTGATGTGAAATTATAATCTTAACCGTCATGTTTTCATTAGCTGTAAGCAGAAAACCATCAGTTACCGGAATTAAAGGCCTGAAAACTACAGTCTGTGCAATTAATTTTTAGGATGTGTTTCACTTTGTTTCTAAATTCAGTCCTGGTACTTGACCATTTTCAGAAGAATGCATTTTTGCATTCGAGAGCCTATAACACACACTCAACCATAAAAGGTTCCCAATTCAAAAGATGGACCAGCATTACATCTACACCAAAACAACTTTAAGCATCCATATGGCAAGATTTGTTCCCATATCTTTAGGTGCACATAAATATATGAAACAAGTTTGATAGGCATGGTTTTAATATTGCACACATTTGAGGATTTCTGATAAGTTTTTACATCAAGTCTTAAAAGACATTGTGTAATTAAATCATACACACAAGAAGAAGGATTAGACAACACATTACAAATCAAATTACATTGCAGATTATGAACTCATTTTGTATAATTTAGCTAAATAAAGAGTAAGGAAGAATATTTTTTCACTGTCCTTTTAGCAGTGGATTAGACCATACACAACTGTATACATGAAATACATAGAAAGTAAACAGAGCCATTACTTCAGGCTTTAACGAGACTATAATGTTTTTGTAAGTGATAGAAAAAAAACTAAAATTACAACAACAAAAATCTGAATGAAAACACAGACTTATCAAGATCTTAATGTAGTAAAAACCTAAAAGGTCCTGAAAAGCGATATGAGCTGCCACAATTTTCTTTCCAGGATTGTTCATGCTTTTTTATTATAAATGGTACAACAAACTATGGAAACGGCTACTGACAGATAAGTCAAATAGCACAGTGCATCTCATTTCAAACCAATGTCAAGATTATATAGAACAGGCTGAATACACAGTAAATAAGGTCAAAGGTTTTAACATAAATATCAGCTTAGTTACTGATCATTACAGTTCTAGATTATTGAAAATACATACATATATACATACACATATATTAGATATTTCTAGACTACAGGCAGAATAAGGTCCACCAATGAAACATTTTTATAAAATGTTATCACAGATATAAATATTAAATGGTCAACAATAGATACATTGTCACCAGGAAGTATTAACACCCCTTCTCTTTCATTTTGTTACAATACATTCTGATCCTAAAATAAATTAATGTTGTTTATCTTTAAGCAAATCTACACACAATAATTCATAATGGCCAAATGAAAACATGTTTTAAAGCCTTTTTGTAAAAAGAAAATATAAAAATTATAGGTACACAAGTACTGACAGCCTTTGCGAGGAAAATTAAAATTGATTAGGTGCATATGATTTCCACCGATCTGTCTTGAGATACTTCCACTACTCTATTGGAGATTGGAGCTTAATTCAATTTATTGAATTAGGGACCGGAATTTATTGGAAAGGAACACACCTGCCTATAAGGTCTTACAGTTGACAATGCATATCATAGCAGAAACCAACCAACAAAATCAAAGGAAAGGTCCATAGACCTCTGAGATTGTGTTAAGGCAGAAATCTGGAAAGGGATGCGAAAAATGTGGGATCTTTAAGAAAAAAAGACTCTAAAACTATTTTCAACCAGACAAAGTTGTGAAAAAGTGAAGGGGTGTGAACACTTTCTGCTGAAACTGTACATTTGGATTAAGTGCAAGAAAAAAACATTTTCTCTTTTGATAAAAATTCATTAATAGCAGCTCTCTACAATCAGGAAGAAAAAGACACCGTGAGGTGTCTTAAAGATTCTTAACCAACCTGGGTGCAGCAGTTAAATATAAACTTCATCGCTATTGGCTTTGTGATAATCTTCATCTGAAGCCTTGTTCTGGCTGAGAATACACTCTTCTTTGTGTTTTTTTCTCCATTTGTAAATCAGGATCGCTGATAGCAGAACCCCGATTATTGCACCAGTTATTCCCCCCGCAGTGGCAGCTGTGGATGTAAACAAAAATAACTGAGCTCAATTCAAATTTGCATTTTATAGCTTCATCACTTTCAGTATGCCTGTATCTCGCAGTACCTGCAACGATTTCTTTGTTTTCTAGCAAACTCTTGCTGTTTGATATAACAACCAGTTCCGTTGCAGCGCCTCCATCATACCTGTATGACCTCCCCACATTCAGCATTGAAGAACTCTAAAGCAGAAAAAAACAAAACAAAAACTGTTGCATAATTTCCTGCATAATCAACCAAATTACAGGCAATGAAACAGGATATATTTTTAAAAATGGGTCATACTTTAGCAGCATTTGTGTTTCTATTGGCTGGGTTTGACACAACTGAAGGACCAAGATTGTTGTTGGTCCCTTCTTTGGAGTTTTTCATTTTCACCGGGCAAGAAAGCAAATAAGAGACGAGGAAAAATTATGTTTAGAGAACATTTTGAGTGACTCACTATAATAGTTGGTAAAAGGAAGTGTTCAGACATACCCTGTTCTGGATCGTCTCCAGAACCAGAACCATCAAGGGGATACCCAGATCCCTCCAAGTCCTCTGGAGGTCCAGATAGCTTATTTCATAGAGAAAAATGAAATAATTTCCGCATATAGATGAGAGTCACTAAAATAAACATGGTTTAAAGGAAGATAAGAAAGCAATAGGGAAATAAATATTTTCCCTATGCAGACAAACTGTCCCCGACAAGCCTACAATGACTGAGGTAGTCATTACCAGTAAATACTCACGAGTAGATAACAGTACATGATTGCATAACGTCACGCATATAAGGTCATTATCTAATTTCTTTGTTTTATAAATTAATTTATAAACTAAGAGCAAACATAAATGTAAATGTATATTGTTTATTATTGGCCCGTAAACATTGTGTAAATGCAGAACCACATAGGCTACCGTAAAACTGTAAGGGCAGCACATACTTATCAGTAAAACACTTAGACGTCATGATCAGAGTCATGCTACCCACACCCACTAAACAGCTCTACAATAAAATCTGGAGGAGCTACAGCAAGTGGGTATAAATAGAGAGCACTTCAAAAGTATTCACACCCATTTATTTTACTATACCTAAATGTATTTTATTGGAATTCTCAGTAACAGACCAACACAAAGTAGAAGCGTATATCTAAGTCATTTTTATTTAGCCCTTTGTCTCGGATACCCCAAAATAAGCTCTACTGCAACCATTATCCTTCAGAAGTCGCCTAAATGGTAAATAGATTACACATCTATGTAATTTAATGTCATTTTAAACAGAGCTGGAGAGAAGCAATAAAAGAGATCCATGGTAACTCTGGAGGAGCTGCAAAAAGCCACAGCTTGAGCGTGAGCATCTGTTGACAAGACAACTTTTACTGACAGGCAACAAAATGCTGGCCTTTCTGGAAGAGTGGCAAGAAGAAAACCACTGTTGATAAAACAGAGCTGTACAATATATTGATCATAATCCTTGTATTGCATTTATTATTTCAAATGTACTTAATGCAATTACAAAGTGTTGCAATATTTCTTGGGCTATTATATTTCATGTGTCATGCATCAACACTCTCCATGCATCATATATCTATCTTTAATTCCCACACCTAATGTACAATTTAGTGGATGAAATGCAGTAAGTTTGCAGAAAGTAATGGAGAAATGGTGATGATGGAAAAAAGGGCAAAGAGGAAAATGTAGCTCGATTGTAATCAATATCTTCATCACCCTATCCAGCAATACTCATGTTTTCCTAATATTGTGCAGCCCTAAAAAAACTCCATATGTTTAGTTCTGTTTGCTGTTCACCACAAGTCATGCAGAGGACACAGCAAACATGTGGATGGAGGGGCTCTGGTCACAGGGCATCAAAACTGACATGCAAAAGTGCTACGCATAGCAAAAAACTAACACCACACATCAACCTGAACACACCATAGAGGTAGGAGCATCATGCTGTGGGGGATGCTTTCTAATCAGTAGGGTCATAGAAGCTGGTTAATGTTGATGAGAAGATGAAGGAAGCTTAATACAGGGCCAATCATGGAAGTACCCTGTAGTTAGAGACTGGAGCAGACGTTCAGCTTCCAACAAATTGACAGTATGGGGCAATACTTAAAAACTGATGTTTGAAGATGCTCTTCATTCAATATGCATAGCTTTGTGCTGGTTTATCACATAAAATCCCAAGAAAATAGACTGAGATTTGAGGTTGGAACATGACAATACCCAAGAAAACTACTATAGACACCATTTTTCCAGTTTGTTTGTTAATCAAGTATGTTGAAATTCAAAGCATAAAGTAATAAAAAATTCAAAACGTGATCAAACACGGACTTTGTCTGTTTTGTGGCAATGATTAAAGAAAGAAAGCTATGACTTGTGAGCAATTATTTTTAACTGCTGCATTGTTACTGCAATAATTAAAAAAACGTGAAAGTCTTCAATCCAAAGTTTCTTTAATGCATTAAAAGTAGAGTCAAGTATTTAGGTTTGAATATTTTTCAAGCATAATTTTAATAAAATATATCAGATATAAATCACAATGTGGTCAAACCCAGTGTGTGCAACAATATTTTTGCATTTACAAAAATTTTTGCAAGACCTGTGTGAACGAAAAATCTTTTCTGGGTAAGGACAGTATTCTTTCTAAGTACTGAAACAAAAAGATAAGTACATACCTAAAATATCAAGGCATAGCATATTCTTATGTTGAAAACAATATAGGGCCCCACACCCTAAACAGGTCTACAATAAACCTACAACAGCAACCACAGCTGCTTGTAAATACAGGAAAGAACGTTTTTTTCCCATATATTTATTTAGTTGCACTTAATTTAATACTGTATGTAAAAAGAATATATGATCAAACTGTTTTTTTTGGTCACTAAACTGTGTCTATGAATTTAATGAATAAATCTTTGTAATTTAAATTAATTTTTATGAGAACTTTATAAACTTTTTTTCTTTTTTAGTCGACCTGTCCACGAAAAAAAGTCATTTATGGATCAGAACAGCGAATTCTCAGTATTAAACAACAAAAACCAACATAAGTTGTAGCTAGATGTTGATAAATCAATAAGTGAGTTAAGTCACTAGTTTTGATTGGGAAGTTTAAAACTCGAACTGTTTTGTTTAATCTATAAACTCTGTGACATTTTTGGCTCGAAGGTCTTGGTCAATAACAGGAAGTGACACAGGTAAGCGTGAGACGGAGGTAACCATTATGTCTCTCCTGTTTATAAACTCTGATGGCAGAAGGTGACTTACCGACAGGGTTTCAGGAAGAATTAATCCCAGCGCTAAAATCAGGGAGGCTGTCGCGGATAACCGCATCTTTAAGATGTGTTCAGAACCCCTTTGCTAAAGAGTCTCTCTCCTCCTTCCTTGGAAGAGCTTTGATTATTAAAAAAACAAAAAACGCCTGGAGCTCCTGCCGGTTTCGAGCTCCTAAACTCCGCCTACTTTGAAAATTATCACACTCTCCACCTGATGGGAGGAGACTTCTTTTTAACAAGAGTGAGTTTGCACGCTAATCTACAGCGCCCTGCCCAATTTACTACCAGCCAGACAGGTTTAAAATAACTTGAACCTTTATTCCAGCAGAACCATATTACTCTGCTTTTCTCTTTTCAGAAAAAAATCCAACTTTTATTCTGAGCTCATTTGTTGCATCCGAAATTAACTTTAGAGGTCACTTGCCTAAAATTCTTTGCATTTATTGGGCATATGTTTTGGATTATTTTCTGCATAAAAAACAAACTGCAGAACGATCAGTTTTCAGCTAACTAACATTTCAGTAAAGAATTTCTGGTATTTTAACGAGTTTATGATGCCATGCACTCTAGCAATTTTCCTTGATTTTGAGTAACAGTCCCACACCAATACACATGAAGTTTGGCCTGACTTAACTTCTGTGAGAAAAAGGGTGTCTTTTTATTCGGTGTATGTAACTCCTGGATTCGGCTGTAAAGCCTGTTAAATACAGACCCTTTCCAAAAAATTAGAATATCATGGGAAAGTTTATTTATTTCCATAATTCTATTCAAAACGTTAAACTTCAATAGATTATATATTCAGGGCCCACAACTTAAACGATCTCAAGTATTTAGTTGTTTATCTGCACATAATTTAGGCTTCCAGCTCATAAAACCCACATAAACAGGAATTCAAAAAATTAGAAAACTTTGAAGAAATCGCCATTTACTTCTGTTTTTGCAGAAAAAAAGAAATTAGGATCACATCAAAATTAAAACATGGTACTTTTAAACGATATGTCAATCTTCAATATTTGGAAGGGAATCCCTTTGCCTTAATCACTGCCTCGATGGGCCGTGGCATCAATCAGCCTGTGGCATCGCCTGTGAGTTATGGAAGCCCAGATTTCCTTGATGCTTGCTGTCAGCTCTTTGTTTTTGGGTCTGGTGCCCCTCATTTTGCTCTTGATAATTCCCCATAGATTCTCAACAGGGTTTTAGGTCAGGCGAGTTGGCTGGCCAGTCGAGCGCTGTGATGGCATGGGCATCAAACCAGGTTTTGGTGCTTCTGGTGGTATGGGCAGGGGCCAGGCCCTGCTGGAAGATGAAATCTGCATCTCCACACAGATCCTCGGCAGAAGGAATCATGAAGTCCTCAAACATTCTGGTAGACTGATGCGGTGACCTTGGATTTAAGAAAGCAGTTTACCAACACCTGCACCGGACATTACACCCCAAATCATTAATGACCGTGAATATTTCACACTGGACCTCAAGCAGCTTGGGTTCTGTTCCTCACCTGTCTTCCTCCAAACCCTTGGACCTTGATTCCCGAATGAAAGGCACACTTTACTTTCATCGGAAAAGAGCACCATGGACCACTGGCCAACAGTCCAGTCCTTCTCCTTGGCCCAGTTGAGACGCTTCCTATGTTGGCTCAGGTAATGTCAGGTTCCTCAGATCAAACGAGAATCTCAAATGTCAAACCCTTTATGGTCCAAAGGAAATGAGACTAAGTGGAAAACCTTTTAAAGATCCTGTATCCTGTTTGTTTCTGGTATTCTGAAAATAAAAAAAGGCAAATAGGAAACGGGTACTAGACAAGAACAACCTGGGGTCTCGTTTACAAAACTTTGCGTAGAATCCTTACTAACTAATCTGTGACCTGCCACATCTGTACTCGGCCCAATGTAATTTTTATTGCTGGTCTTAAGTGTGTGCGTGCATGAAGGTTGGGTCTGAGGGAGAGGGTACAACTGTGATCATGCTTTTAAATTATGTGGGGGAGGGACAGAAATGGGGTCTTTGTGGGGTAATTTTAGTTCTGTAAAGCACTTTGAGTTGCAATTTTTGTATGAAAAAGTGCTTTATAAGTAAATGAGCTAAGCAAAAAAAAAAGAAAGTCTCAGACCTTTCCAACTTTGGGTAGATTCTGCTTTATAAATCATACTCTCCCTAGAAATGTGCTCAGGGCTCTCATTTATAAAGCTTGCTTAGGCACCAAACAGGGTCTGAAAATTGTGAGTCAATTTCTACCGTTTCTGGTCTTGTTGGCTATATAAAAAAAAAATAATAAAAAAAGCAGGGTTCAGACCATAAATCTTTTGTGTTGTACCAAACTTTTTCAATTTAAAGTTTAATTTGTCAGCATCTTTTTTTTCTTTTCTTTGAAAAGCCTCACATCAGAAAATCTCACCATCTATTAGAATTACCTCTGTCACCAGTCTGTAGTTATGGGACACAAAAATCAATGGACACCTCTGCTCCAAATCAGACACTGAAAGACCACAACAAATAGATTGAAATGTTAGAAGAACAATTTAATCATACATAGTCACAATTCTGCTTCCAAAAAAAAAAAAAGTTTGTTTTCTTCATCTAACATCTGGAAATGTACATAAGGCCACCTGAAAATGTACATGACTGACAGTGTGACAAAAACTCATATGTTCATATTTATATAATTGACAATATTTTACATTGCTTTTGCTTACAAGGTGGTGGCTGTTCCAAAACACAGCATTCATCTGTACAAAAATAATTCTCATCATATCTTGTGAAGTTTCCACGGTAGCAGAGAGGACTGAAATGCAACCTCAGTTTTAGTAGTGTGGTTTTTCTTTCTTCCATTTTTAAACTGTCACAAATTAGAGACTATCAACAGTTGATGTTACAGCTTCAGTACAAATAGAGGTTGGCCTTTCCATAACAGATTAAAAACAAACAAAAAAATCATGCCAGATTGAAAAGCCATATTTTTTTCTTTAAAACAACACCTGATCAAATAAAACTGTATACATTATATTCAAGGGGAAAGGAGTGATGAATATACACACACATCTAAATGCACAATTTTTGCTTCTTTTTTTTCTCCCCCTCAAAGAAAAAGTGTAAAAGACATCCCATTTACAGCATCAACGTTTACAAATGTACAACTGTACAAACGAAATAAAAGCATCACTACAAATTTAGAGCAAGGCCTGTCAAAAAACACCACAGCTAAACATATTTTTGATTTAACTAATAATCTTACACTTATTAACTGCACATATACTACATGTAATCTACAATTCATAAGCAAAGAAGCCATCACTACAAGCATTACAGGTGAATTATTTTTGATGGCCTGTCGGCCTCCACCGCTGCAAACCCAACCAAATGGAAAGAAAGAACTATTTATATATATTTATATATTAAAAAAGAAAAAAAGAACCAATACAAAAAGGTTCTTTAAACATCCCTTTCCTTAAATCATTACTACTTCTAGTTCATTTCACCTCAGACAAAAAGATGGGATGAGCTCCACATATCTTATTATGCCTCCTCTTTTTTGGACTCTGCTCTGACCTTCAGGCGGTGAGAGTTTCATCATCACCGCAAGCCGCCCCATCCCACATAATAAGCAACAATTTTACTCTACATTAAGATGCTATATGTCGCTGAACTACTTCTACTCGAGATGATTATTCAGTACATAAATATACTGTGTTCTAGGGCAGTAATCATCTCAGACTACGAGACAGATGTTACACAAAACATGATAAAAAGGGGGGGGGGGGGGGGGGGAAGTATTTCAAGAATTAAAACCAGTCAAGGCATGCGAACGCATTTCCTGCCCAAAACCTGCTATCCCCTATGTAAAAGCTCTCAATAATATGGTCAAGGTAAGATTAAACCTGCTGTACAACCAAACCTCATGCTCCACTTAAAAAAAAGAAAAGAAAAATAATATTTTGTTATCAAATCGTAGCTTCTTTTCCTTTCGTCAGCCCCAGAACAATAACCTGATGAGGGTAAGAAGAACGGCTCAAAAGAACGGGGGCTCCATGAATGCAGCAGCTCGGATTCACCCATTGGTGGCAGGTAGTGCCGGAACTCGGGGCGGACCCGGAGCTGCTGGAGTAAACACACGGCTCCCCTGACAAAGTCTGGAGGCGAGAAAAAGCCACAAGTGGAACATGTACCTAAGACTAAAGCACCAATCCCCAACGGCAAGCTGAAGAAAATGGTCTTGAGGACCTCTAGGCGGATGTGGCGCTCCCCTCCGCAATCCATAGTCTTTAGTGCCATTTGAAAACTAACTCATTTAGCTGCTTTGGCATGTGAAAACACTTTTACTGTGCATGGGATATTATACAAATATAAAATTCAATCACCTAGAGTTCATTAGCACAGCTGACATATTAAGTCTGGCTAGAAAAACAATAGGAATTGTGTTTCAAAAGAATCATTCGGATTTGATTTATAAAGTCACTTGCTGGTGTTAATTGTAAATTTCAGCAAATGTGTAATAATTTCTTTGTTTCTACAGAGAATTTACAAGGTAAAAAATTAAATGTACAATATGAAAACCAGTCAAATACATTGATTACATCATTAACAACGGGCTTGTGCTTTACCCAGCAAAAACAAAACAAAAAAACCAGAACATAGCCTGCTGACTGTGCAGCCTCTGGGGCCCATGCTAGGGACTTGCTCAGGGGTGGCAGAGGTCAGTTGTCACAGCATTCTTAGGTGAAATTGACTTGTCTTTTTGTTTTTTTGGCAAATAGCCCCCCCTCCCCCCAACAGAAGAAAAGAGATGACCAATCGCATCAAAGGCCTATGCCTAAATGAGCATTCTCTGACAGAAGAGGGGAGTTTGGGCTTCAGACTCCTCCACTTCTTCAGGGGACCAAGAGTGTCGATTACATGAGTCCGTTTGTGGGGCCGCCGATGGGGCCGAGTTCAGAGCCGCTCTTCATGTAGTACTTTTCTAGTTTAGCCAAAATGTGCTTCCCGTATGTGTACTTGCGCAAAGTGGCAATGTGAGGCCGGATCTGAGGATGAAAAAGAGGAGGAAGACAGAAGGAATAAAAAAATAAAAAAACATCTAAATTAAAACAGCGTATAAACCCTACAGATAACAGGAAAAATAAAGAACATTTCTGATAAATATCTGATAACTGGTTTTGTCATTCCAAACTAAAATATGCTTTTATTGCCCCAAAAGAAAATTGAAAGTGAATCCTAAAAGTTAGAAAGACATTTTTAAAAACTCAAACGCATCGCATTAATGTTGCACTTTTACATATATATATATATATAAAAAAAAAAAAATCCATGTTCAACGAGGCAATATAGACTCTTAAATGATTAATTAGCGATATAGTAAAAAAAAAAAAAAAAAAAAAGTTCCTTACTTGAAGCAGAATTGTACAAGACAGGTCACAACAAGACAGCTTTAATGAGCTGAAATTTAAATTTAAAAGCCTCAAAATAAAATAAATGAAATGAGAAAATTTGATCGTAAACATCTTTTGAAAATCAAGGACTGAACATTTAATAACATCAGGCCATTTTTCTGATGAAAAATTATTTCAGACTTGAGTTTAGTGAAGGGAAGTTTTTGTGCAACATTGTTAAACTTGATTATCATCTTGCCCTCATCTGATCATCTGTTTGCTAATGAAAGGCAGCGGCAAGAGGGGAGACCTGGGCATTTATTGTGGCTCATAATTATGTGTTTTTAATAGCTCTTTCAGAGTTTTATTAGAACCAGTCATAATTGCACGATTACAGGTGGCAAAAAGTGACGGTCTGCATAAGTCGCAGCGGTTGAAGATTAAAATTTAGCCAAACAATATTATCAGCAGAAATAAAAAACAGAAAGTGTTCCGAGTTTAACAAAAACAGCTACGAAATTTAACTGAACGCAATATTAGCAACAAAGATTGTTTTTGTGCTAAGAGTTGGCTATTTGTATGATATAGCCTTGTTAAGTTTAAAACAAGGAACAGCTGCGAGTTATGGGGAGCAACACTGATCACAAGTTAAAAACAGTGATTTGTATTTCGTAGACTATTTGTTGGCACAAAACTTAAGACTCGACATAACCTGGGAGGTTGATTGTTCCGTGACAGAGCTTTGGGAGTAACCTTTTATCCGACTAGCCTTGCCTACTCACCTTTAACTGTGACTGCAGCACGAAAATATACCCATATAAGAATATCTGGACCACAAACAATCAGATTTGGGACATCAAGCACACTTTACTATCCGATTGGTTTAGACCAGGGGTGCCCAATTCCGGTCCTCAATGGCCGGTCTCCTGCATGTTTTAGTTATTTCCCTGGTTCAGCACACCTGAATTAAATGATGGCTCAATAGCAGGCCTCTGCAGAACTTTGACATGCTGGGGAGGTAGTTGGACCATTTCAATCAGCTTTGTTGGAGCAGAGACTCATCTAAAACTGGCTGGAGACAGGTCCTTGAGGTCCAGACCTTGGTTTAGACCATGATGTGGGCCTAATGTGTATTGTTCAACCACATGGTGACGTTCAATGTCGGATACTTTTTTTTCCTCGAACAACTGGTTGCACCGGTGCAACCTCGTGTTTTTTGTTTTGGGGTTCGTTTGTTTTTTTTAGGCGCACTATTGAGAAAATTAGGTCTCATTTACGACCAAATCTGTCACACGCTAGAGTCCTGCAACAGCGCCTTCATTTTGTACCCACTTCTTTGATCAAACAAACATGCCAAATACTTTAACTTTCATTTATAAACTCACTAAAGAGTGAAATGAGCCAAGATCCCACAGGTTTGTGTTGGACAGTTAGCATAATCATTCACTGCTTTCCTGAGCGTTGGAAACTTGATAAAATGTATAAATCAACAGGAGAGTGTTAAAGACAGCAGTCCCACAGAACAGCTGTGCTTGGGTTCTTTCCTTATTTACAGTTTCAATGATTAAGAAGTCTTCTGAGAAAGGCCGCCAAGATCTCAAGTGCTTGAAAATTAAGCTTCAAAGTTCGTGGAACTGATTCATAAACAGCTACCCAAACAAAGAAAAATGCTGTGTGGTAGCTCTGGCTGCTGTGAAGGACAATACCACACTGTCATTTTGAGGCACATACCTTGTGCATGATGATTTTCCGCTGAGCAGGTTCTGCCATGTCAATCATTCTCTGAACAACATAGTTGGCATACTGGTCCTTCATCATGGTGTACAAGGCGCTGTGAGGCCCGTCCTTCTGGCAGCACACTTCGTCTATCAGGAGAGCCCTCTCTGCACGCGAGGAGTGGATCACACACTTCTCCACGACATTACTGAGGACACATGAGGTAGTCTTATACACAAGTTCTCACACAAATCAATGCCTGTGGCAGGGTAGAGGTTAACTTTTCTGAGGTAGTGGTACAATTAGAACAGCTCTGGTCTTAAAAAGGATGATTTTTTTTGTCCCCTGATGATTTGTGATACATTGGTCAGTGAAACTTACAGAGAGCAACGCTGCACCAAATGAAAAGTTGTATAGCAAGATGTTTCATCTATGTCTGACTGTTATTAGCAGCTAGCTAAACGTTTGGCAACAAATGACTATTGCTTTGTATAGAACTACTGAAAGTTTCAACATTCAGATAGAGTTCAGTTTTAGTTCTATTGAGCTGATTTACCCTTTCGGCCTAAAGCCCTCTTCTCTAGAGATTTAGACCATCCTACCTACTTCAGGACCTCCAAGGTTTGAACGTGGCTGTGTGAAAAATATCATGATGCCTCTTCAAACTTGGTACTCGCCAAATTCGTTTTTCCCTGCCGTCTTCCTCACTACACTACCACTACATGAATCACATCTGCACTGTAAACGTTCCCTCATGATGGATTTTCATACTAATAATGGTGCACAGATCTCAGCAAGTGCAGCTACGTGGAACCATGCGCACAAAACCCAACAGCTGTTACTCACCAATCATGTCGAAGCTCTGAAGACTTATTTTTAATGAGTTCACTCTTAAAATGCAGTGGCTCATTTTTGTCTCTTCTACTCCTCTGCTAAATTAAACAACAGGACTGATTTGACAGCATGACGGGTATGATTCATATTTTAATTGCAGCCTGAAAAGCATAGGTGCAATTTGGAGGTGTGGTACTCCACAACTGAATCCTATCCTGTAATTCCTGAGAGCACAGCGTGTCTTATCTCTACAGCCAAGCGTCCTGCTCGTAGGACCTTAGTTGAATGAAGATTGTTGATTATTCATGTTAGCTAATTGCTTTGAGCACAGCAAAGTGTGGGGTAGTTAAATTGGGATATACCCAGTCTGTCGGGAATTCTGATGACTAAGCCACGCCTGTGTACACGAGCCGCACAGCTCTGATAATCTGCCACAGCTGCTACCAGGCTCCACCCAGGACCAAGATATGTTGCCACTATCATAACAACCACCATGATCCAAGCACTGAAGTTTTTCAGAAACTCAAAACAGTCAGTGAAGTCTCACACTTCATCACACATAATAGGAGACAGAAAGAGCTCTTTATGCAGTCTGGAAGGCCTCTTCCAAGACTCTGCAGAAACCCTTCACACTCTAGCTTGTTTTTTTACGTTGTGAGGAAGACCACTGTAAAGAGGGCCTAATGTCAGCTGCAGAGGGATGTAATCTATGCACAAGGTTCATATAAAGATAGGGATTGCATTTTAACAAGTATTTAAGTATGCCAGATTTAGTCATTTGGGCTAAATGCAATCCTATGTCTGTGGCACTAACACCAACTGGGCAAGAAAATCACAGATAACAAATGAGATCTGTTAGAACAGTATAACAGATACATTTTAAGTATTCATGTGTTTTTTTTTTTTAAACCAATCAATTAATTGCTGCTGTAGATTTAGCCAAATATCGTTTGACTGAGACTACTTGGATTTGGGCCAGGAAGAAAAAGCTGCAAATTGAAAAACCAAGTACATAAATCTGCCTTACCACTTACCTTGCAAATTTATGTTGGCTCAGGACCAAAACCTTTCCTCGAACTTCAGCCACTATCTTGCTCTTGTCCTCTGGTCTACCGTGCTCCAAAACATGCTGAATGACGTAGTTACCATACTGATCCTGCAGGAGGCACCGGAGATATAAGTGCAAGTGGAACAGTTTAAACAGAATTATTTGAAACTAAATAATTGATACCATTTTCATTTTCATTGATATTCATGCAAAAAAAATAAAACATTCACCACTGATCTCAACTGGTGAGAAATAATCATGCATTTCTATGGCAACAGGCTAACGAATAAGTGACACCCCCATTTGTAGTATGTCAAATACCCTAATGTCATCACTGCGGAAGGTCAGACAAAATAGATGCTGCTGGTTTGGAGTGTTGCTGACCGGACCATGCAACCAATAGCATCTTTGCCCCTTCAGAAATAGGTGATAGACAGTTATGGGTGTGATTTTAGTGACAAGATGGAGACAAAAACTCACCCTCACCCAGCAATAAATGAAGACTCAATTCCCAGAAATTTTAAAGCAGTAATTTATTGGGAAGCCACTGTAGTCTCCACTTTGATTTGCCCTCACATTCATTTCCAGATCAATCTGTTTAAACACGCATTGTGCTGCTTTTAGAACCTTTTAGAGGTTTGACAATGTTCAGGAAGCACCAAAGATTGCATTTTTAGCTAATGAAAACGTTGAGAAGACATCAGATTGATCAGAATGTGGTGTAGGCAAAACGCAGGAGATAGACATGTGAGCAAGAAGGGAGGAAGCAAAAGGGGGAGGGAAATGCCGTTCAGTGGGTTAAAAAAAAGAGGTTTGCGAAAGTTGAGAATTTGATAACTAAATGTTAACATCTTGGTAGAATGTATAAAGAATAAAAAAAAAGGAGGAAATGGGAGAGGAGAATGGGGACATCCGCAAGAGAGGCAAATTGCTCTGACCTTGAACAGTGCATCACGGGACACTGTATAATATGTTTTGGGTGTCATCTCCAATGAAACGCCTTGATATTTCTAGATGGAATAAGTGAGGGGGGGGCAGGGTGGATGTTTAAATAATCACAATCAGATGGCATGACAACTAACAGTTCAATTACATTCATCTTTAGACTTTTACACGTGTCAAACCAGAATGACAGTGAAATGCTCAAACATGAAGGAGACATGCAAAGACCACAAGACACATCTGATGTCACAGCTTGCAAACAAATGTTACAGCTTCAAAGTGGGATTCTGAAATAAGAGGTGAATGGGCTCACCTGGCCCAGCTGTTCAGAGTGCTGATGCAGCTCTTCCAAGATAGGCAGAGTTTGCTCCTGAGTGCAGTGCTCCAAAATCCGTTGGATTACTCGGCAGCCATAAGGATGTGTGGAAAGCACAAAAACCTGCAGAATGAGGTAAAAATAAGATTACAATGAAAAAGAACAGGCATAACAGAAATGGCTTAAATGAATGTGAAATAAAGCAAAAATACACCACTTATACACTCCTTTGAGTTTGCCACATACCGCTATACATATACATACTATTTACACACAGTATTTTAGTCACACTTTGGATCATTCCTGGTAGAGATATAAAATACCGTAGTCATCTAAGGCAAAATTAAATGTCAAGAGTGGCATTGACTTTTAATTAATTAATTTGATGTACTCAGTACTGTGTGTGTGTGTGTGTGGGGGGGGGGGGGGGTGTTTCAGCAAATAAACTTGTATATTAAATATGATAGTAATAATCCTACCTGTCCCTGGAAGGCATCAATGATAAACTGTAGAGCCTGAGGCTGGACACATTCAATGCATTTCTGCACCACATGGTTCCCATTCTGGTCTTTCACACATTTTAACACGTGGCCATCCAACTCCCGTACAATGTCACTCTGGGGGTAAAAAATAAATAGAAGAGGTGATATTATTATAGTTAAACTGAAATAACATTTGATATAAAGACCTAAAAATTAAAAACTGTTAGAAGAGTAAAAGCTCACTTACAATTACCTGCTGGTCTGAGGAAATAGACTCCAAGGCCTTCTGAATGACTCTGCAACCATACATCTGCAGAGCCAAGGGGAGAACATGGCCCCGAATGCGTGTTGCCAAGGCCAGCTTTTGGTCTGCACTTCCAAACTGGAAAATTAAGAAACAAAAAAAACATTACAATAGATATACAAAAAAATAAAACTTTGTTGTGGATAATAATGGGTAGTTATATAAATAGAGGAAAAAACCCTCCAAGATGAGGATTCCAAACCTCAAAGAACTTTTGGATGACATAATTTCCAAACACGTCTGTCATTAGTTGATATGCAGCTTGAAGAATTTCTCCAAACACCATCTGCCTCTCAGCAGGAGTAGCCCTTTCCAGCTTCTGCTGAATAAATCTAGAAACAACAAAAATAATAAATCAGACATCAAAAAGCAACATTATTAAGTTTTCTTTTCAACTAAAAATCTAAAGTCTAACGTCAAGTTTTAGTCACCTGGACCCGTGCTGGTCTTGAGAAAACTCCACCATGTGTCCCGGTAAGTCACGCAGCTGAAGGTTCGGGAAGCGGTTGTTCCTAAAATCTTCGAGTAGGCGGCTGCGTCCGGAAGGCATGACATCAGAGCGGCTGTAGCGGGGTCGAGAGGGCGGGAACAGCTGGCTGCTGGAATTGAACAGACTGGACGTGCCGCCAGCACTGCGATATTTGGCCTCGGCTCCTGGGGCAGCAGAAATGTAACGCCCGCTGCCATTTGTCAGGCCACCTAAGGATAAACAAAGAGTCATGAGTAAGGCCCTTTGGGAATCAAACAATTCATTTTAATTATTAAATACAACATTGCTATTTTTGCTTTAGGGAATGCATTGCATATACTAACAAACTGCAACACTGTGTACATAAAGGCTGTAACTGGATTCCCCCAGCATGAAGACCATTGAACAGATGCTCCACTGAGGAGGAAAAAAAGTAATTGTTTGTTTTGATAGAAGTCCAAAATCCAACACTCCTCTCAATAAAAGAAAAAAACCCAGACATAAAAAAATTCTGCAGACCTCTACGCTTACCTAGGTGAAGGCTGGAGGATGACCCATGGGAAGAGGGCAAAGAAGGTGGAGGAGTAAGAGGGGAGTGACCTGGTGTTAAGCCAATAGGACTGGGTGAAGAGGAGTAACCCAGGCTATTGTAAAATGGTTGACCAATAGGGGTTAAACTGCTGCCACCGCGTTTGTATAAGTCAGAACTCGCCAACAGCGAGTCCCTGCGAGACACACTGCTACTGGTTGAACTGGAAACTGGAAGAAGAAAAAAAAACAGGACTAAAGTTAGAAAGGAGAACACCTCCTTGATACATAACAGAAACTGACAATAGGACTGATGAAGAAAGTAAGAAGGTATATAAAATACCAAGAAGAAACTATCTAAAAGCAATGCCACATACTAACTGACCTGAAGAGCCGAAACCTCCAAGAGCAGAGCCCAAACCCACACCAAGAGACCCGCCTGTGCTGCTGAAGCCCAGAGAGGAACTTGGTGGTGGTCCACCAGAGGTATGAGAGAAAAGAGAGCTGCTCTGGGAGGTGTTGGGGACTGATCCAGAGCCGTAGAAAGAGCTTGAGGGCAGGCCACTGCTGGGTGGGGGGGCTTGCTGCTGCTGTTGCTGAGGTTGAGGCATGGAGCGGTACAGTCCGTTGGCTGGGGGTCCAGACATGTTGTTACCAGAGCCAGATGCAGATACGGCTGCTGCTAATGAGCATTAGTATTAGTTGGATTTATTTCATTTAACTGCACCAAAGCTCCAAACACCAGGATTTGCAACGGAAATGCATAAGCTTACCAGCTTGTGCTGCTGCTGGGTTAATGAGGAGGGGGGTTTGTACAAGACGAACGGGTCCACCCAGTCCAGTACGCGCTCCAGGGCCCATTACCAAGGCTCCAGTTTGGTCATAATAGGCAGCAGGGGCCAACACCTGATAACCTGAGCAGAAAATAAAACAAAAGAAGTAATCTTAAGAAAATCTATGTTGGCATAAAGACGATTTCAAAACTTAAAACACACTGTACAATTATAATCATGAAGAAAAAAACAATAGTTATCAATGATGGCCAGATTCAAGTATAACGCATGTATTAAGCCCTTTACTAACCAGGCATTCCTGCGTAAGCTAGTGCTGGGTTTGCAGCAGCTGCTGCAGCTAAAGACTCCTGCTGACTTTGTTGACCTTGCCCTGGTGTAAGAGGTCGCTGGTTGGTTCCTGTGCGCATCACCTAAAAGAAAGGAGAGACAAAAAAAAAAATACATAATTTTTACACAAACAGAGCATGTAGTCCTTAGAAATGTTCACTTTACATTTATTAAACTAAGTGTTAAAAAGATAAGAGTTGTAGTCAGTGTGACCAGGAATATCAGGTTTTAAAAGCAGCTCTGACCGTTTCCAGGGATGATAAGCAAATGTTAGTTGGCATTTGAGTAAAACGTAAACAATCTGATGAAGGATTAAGGTGGAAAAACTTCTATTTTTAACTGAGCAATTCATACTTTAAAAAAATGAAAAACAGATCTGAATATAAGCCTCCAGTCCAAAACTAAATTTTACAGAAGCTCCCAAATTATACAGCGTTTTCTAAAATTATTCATATTCCTTAATTTTGTTAAGTTTCACATAATTATGTGAAAGAAAAAGAAAAAAAACAGTACGATAATGTCTTACATCTACAAGTGTTTTTATGTTGGAGCCTCAAGAGTAAATATTTTGAAGAAACACGTTTTGCCGTGAATATATCAGTCTTTCGGGGGCGTGTCTCTGCCAGCTTTGCACAACTAAGACAATTTTTGCTCCTTTGTCTTTGAAAAACTGCTCAAGCTCAGTAAAACTGGAATAGCAATATATAGTCCTTCCACAGATAATCAACTAGATTTACGGCTGGACTTTGACTAGGCTCTTCCAACAGGAGTATGGTTCATATAATTTAACCACACGAATGTGGCTCTGGGAGAAGGTCAACCTCTAACCCAGTCTCAAGTCTTTAAAGCTGTGGTCCATAGCGTGACGTCATCAAGGTTAGGAGATTTTAAAATTTTAACAGCTATACCTTCCGCCCCTGCTCTTCTGACCCTTTTGGACGGACTTTTAAACTGCTTAAATTTCCTTTGAGAAGTACAAGGCAGTCAAGGAATGGAGCCAAGAGCATTCAAGTCCTCCAGGGCAGGAAATATAACTTCTTTCTCACCTGGGGCTGGCCTGGCCCTGGTCCCTGGTTGGATGCTTGTTGATTAGCCGAATGATTGGCCGTTGATGCTGCCTGTTGCTGGAAAAGATTGGCTGGGTACACGCCCCAAGGAACACCGTAGTACTGTGGTGGAACAACTGTGGGGCCTAGGGATGAAAAACCATACACATTTTTTAAAGCAAATAAGGTGAAACCATAAAAATAAAAAAAAACTACCTGAAGTTTGTATTGGAGTATCATGCATGGAAAATCTGCCAGATTTCTAGAAAAAAAATTCTGAATGATCACCTGCAAGGGTGGCTGCTGCCGCCAGGCCAGCGGCGGTGTACGGGTCGGTTCCAGGTGGCCCAGCATTAATGATGTAAGGATTTGGCACAAATGCAGGAGCAAGTCCAGCTGAGAGATAAGGAAGAGTGATGCTGCTAATGTTCCCAAATAAAGTCTCATTCAAAAGTCTAATTAAGAGTCAAATTAGAGAGCAAAGTAGCAAACGTGTATATAATTGTAGAAACACTGAGCTGAGCAGCAAATCATACCGAGATGCTGTTGTTGAGCTGCAGCCAGGGCATATTGTTGTTGCTGAGCTGCTGTAAGCTGTTGAACTGTCAGGGGATTAGATCTCTGGAACAACTGAAAAAACCCAAACATTTGAAGATCGTTATCTGCTGAGCACACAGCTGAATAAATCTTGTAAATCTGCTCTGCCCTCCGACAGACCTGCTGCTGAGAATTGTAGTCAAACAATCCTACTGGGGTTCCTGATGAGTCTACCTGGATCTGGTTCCCAGCATAATCAAACTGTAAAGACTCTACACCAGCCCCCTGCTCCATACCACCCATGTTCTGGGCTTCCTGGCTGTGGAAGTCCTCAGCAGGGACCTTGTTCTGGACAGGGTTTTGTTGTTGGAGGACATGCGGATGGTGCTGTCCCATCATTTCCAAACCCGTCTGAGGGGGACCCATTCTCTCCACGGCCTCGGTGGGGGAAGATTGACGGCTTCCAGGGGTTGGACTGCAAAAGCAAAGCATGAAGTGCTCGTGTTACTGAAGAAGTAATTCCTTTAAAAACATTTTTTTTTTTACATTTCTATTTTGTAATTTCACCAAAAAACATGTTTAAACTGGATCTTTATTACCCACACAAGCCTAGATTTACTTTGACCCATTTCCTTTAAGAACCTTGTCTGGTAGGTTATCTGGGTGTGACATGTTTGTTTTAGAAGACACAGGAGGAAAAGGGTGGACAAACACAGCCCACACAAGACAATAGAGACAATCAGATTACTCACAAACAGGTCTGAAAATATTATACTTAAAACATATTGGATCGGTCCAAGTTCAAGAATAACTCCTCTAGATTTTATGATCCTTGTTCTGTTTCCAAGCATTTGGTAAAACGCTGTTAAAGACATATAAAAGAACATATTACTAGGGATGTAACAAAATATTGATACACCGATATAGCGCGAAATTTTATTTCCCGATATTGCATCGATATTCAAAACAAAAATATCAATTTTTTTAAGCATTTGAATGGAACCATTAATGATGACAGTAATTTTTGTAGTAAAATAAAAGTATAATTGGTAGTTTGTGGCTGTTTTCACCTTTTTCGTTCCAGTGGATCAACTAGATCTAGTAATAAAACTGAATGTGTTAAAGTATGAAACAGGTTGGAGTGTTTAGAACGCTGTGAGTTTTCCTACAGTTAAATTCAGTTTTAAAAATCACAATATAGTCTTACTCATAGTATTGCGATATATCGAGATATCGTATCGTCTCCCATGTATCGTGATACTTATCGTATCGCCAGATTTTTGCCAATACACATCCCTACTCATCACTAGAAGGAAACTGGAACATCATGATTATTTTTGATAGAAATTGATGCATCATTAGTGGAGACAGAATACAGAATCAAGAGAAAACAGAGTTTGTAACGGTTTAAGTTATGTCACTTTGGCTTGTAGGTTGGCTGCATTCCTGCAACGACTAGGTTCTGATTTCAATAGTTTATTATGACTGAGCCACACCAACCTCTACAATAGCATCCACACCCTTCAGTGCGGATGCTTTTACTGAGTGAAGAAGATAGACATTTTCAGCATTAATGGGGTAGCACAGATGTAAAAAGCTGTTCAAAAGCAATTGTACCCAAGTAAAGCTTTTTTTTCCAACTAATTATTTTATTCTCATTTTAAAAATAATAGCCGAATTCTGTTATACAGTCTTCTCTCACAAGAGTATCGCCTCTGCTTCCAGTAAAAATAATCGAGCGCTCAGGGCCAGGAGGATAGGATAAAAATGTTTTAATTATGTTCTAATATCTTCTTGTATTATAGTTCTAAAAAGGACATTTTATTCAGCTAAAATTTGTATCTGCTAAACAAAGCTTTACACATCAGAAATCTAATTGTTGCATTCCTAATTTAGCTTTTTTGTTGTTGAAGTTTTTCAAAAGGAAAACAATTTCTACAAACTACTTTAGGATGCAGGTAAGGTAAGTGGACCTACTTGAAGTCTTTGCAATCTCTATCCATGCCGTTTAGCAGACCTCTTCCATTGGTTTTTGCTGGATCGATGTCCTCTCCCACCTTCATCTCAGGGCTTTTGTCTTCCTCAAAAGGTGATACTTTCTCTTGTATATCACTCTTCTCCCTCCCATCTTGATCAGTATCTCCTCCACCCTGTGTTTAGAAAAGTGCAAGTTAAAACGATGACATTTTACAGCCAAAATGAAATATCGAAAAACAAAACTGAGTAGGGAGGACTTACATAGCCGCCGTTCCTGTAGCGACCATCCATTTTGTCACCAGGGGAGGAGCTCAGGACATACTCCACCATGCTCACACCCAGGCCTCCGCCTTCTGAGCGAGGCGAAAGCACAGAATTTGTATCACCGTTTCCGTGGAAACCCTGGCCAGGCCGCCGCACCACCATGATTGGCTGGGATACTGAATGATCTGGATGAAATGTCCCAAAATCAAAAGAACGGTAGAGAAAATCTGACCAACTATCAATCATTCCTCTTCAACTCTTCAAAGTTATCGTCTTGGTTTAACAGCTTATAATTTGGCCCTCCCCCACATGTTGCTACACAATGCCAGTCAGCTGGCTGAGAGGCTCCTACATTTTTACCTTGTTTACAACAAAAACAACCATTGAAGGTTACAACTACTACTACAAAGATATTATTTAGTGTCAGTAAGAATAATTTTTACAACAACATCAAAGATATTAATTTACTTACGAGATGATCCCCATGTATTCTCCCTCCATTCTTCACCTAGAAGCATCCCTTTCCTTCCATCCTTGGCTAGCTCATCAGAATCCCAAATCTTTTTTGTTGGCAAAAGCTGAAAGAAAAAGACAGAATAAAACAAATTTTCCCCCTCACCAGTAAGTGTTGACAAATAACTGAAGTGAGAAAGAGTCTGCTCCCAAAAAGGTTAGAAAGCTTCCTCATTTGGAGCAAAACAATTTGTTTTCCCAGGTGAAGTTGATTAAATTATGGATGTGTGTCGGTCGTTGTGGAAGATCATAAGTTAGTCTTTCTCTTTGGGGATAAAAACAACATTTGGACGACCCTGGAGGGAGGAGAAAATGAAAATGGTTTGATTTAAGCTTTAAAATGCCTTACCTCTCCCATTCCTCTCGACTCCAGAGCAAGAGCTTGAAAGTCATAATTCATTTCATCTACGGTTCGAACCTAGAGTAAAACAAAAAAAGCACAAATAGTTTTATTAGAAAACATTTAATTTTCTGCAATATGACAATAAAAATGTTCCAAGTTTTACCATATTTTTGTTTTGTTTTTTAACTAAAACACCCTACCAACCTTATCATTATTACTCAGTAGCTGATAGTTACTCAAAACAGTAATACTGAAATAAATTGTCTAGGAGACAGCCCTGATTCAGTTTGACTATACACGCTACTAAGTGACTTAATTTTTTTTCATCATTATGAATCTCTGATAATCTTTACAACTCCCCTACTTTAGAAAGGACATATTTATTCTATTACACAAATAAACACATTGCTGTTCTTTTAAGGAAAACAATGTGGACAAAAAAAAAGTACAAAGAAGAACAAAAGACCCGTTTCTTTAAGTATCGACTATTGGGCATCATTGGCAAAACGCCCAAACTGTGTGTTCTGATTTGTTTGATATCTACTTAGATCAATATATGTTCACTGAAACTGAAAAAAAGGAACCAGGAAAAAAAACAAAAACGTATGAGTGGGAAACGATGCCACAATGACATCCAAGCTAAAAATAATCTCCTGTATTTCCTGCCAGTAACTATAGGAAAGTTATTTTTTAAAGAGAATTTTTTTAAATTATGCAATGTAATCCTGTTTGTTCACTACAAACACATTGTGATTTTTTTTTCTTTAGCTGTTGTATTTTTTTGCATTAAATACTTACTTGATTAATTAAAAAAACTAAAAACTCCAATGAGATTCAAAACAAAAAAGGAAACAGTGCTTTGAACCTCTTCAATTTATAGTTTTTACCTGATCGACATGATTAGCATCTCCAGTTGGCCAGCGGTGCTTGTTAGGAGTGCAACCCACAAGTTGCTCTCCAGGTTGTCTCTGAAAGAAGTATCCAACTGTGGCATCATCCTGAGATCTTCCGCTGAGCGGAGGCTGCGGCGTACCTGGGGTAAGGTTAGAACTTCTATCCATACCCTGTAAATGTGGTCCCCGGGGAGCCTGTCCAACACCCCCGACCGCAGTCAGGGGCCCGCCGCCATGAACCCGAACACCCCCTGTTTCAGGAGCACCATTTGCATGCAGCATCCCACTTCTCGTCTCCTGCCAACCCACGTCATTCATGCCTAGGATGCTGCATGGAATGCTCATTCCACGGGAAAGCCTAAGCAAAACGCAAGATGTACAAAATCAGACTGTTGTACTCTTCAAAAGTGAAATGGAACCAATTTATTATCTAGAAATGCTTGACTGTATATTATACAGGAATTGCACGAGCCATTAACTGCCATTAGTATATACCAAGATTTTCGAGAAGTTGAATTCAAAAACCACAAAAGTTTGTGTGATTTTTTTTTAAGCTAAGGTGTCAGATAAGGTGCTAAAGAGACCAGCTTTTCCAGCTGTATGTAGCACAAATATGACATTGTTTGCTGCAAAACAATGTTTACTCTTTATTTTATTTGCTTCTATGAAAATAAATACATGTTATAATCAAATGCCTGATATATCAACATTGATATTGGCCAATGTTAGTCTTTTTTTACATATCGGCATCGGTCCAATAGGTAAACCTGGGACGATATTAACGACTGATATCCATTTCCATCTTTTTGCCGTTTTTTTCTGGGTTTCAGGGGGGGGGGTAATGGCCATATGGTATTTGTTCAGTCATGTGACAGTGAAACAGTACAGGACTGTGGATACAAACACCAGTTTTAGTATCGGATATAACCCCAAATTTTCATAATGCATAATACTTTATTTCTTATGATGCGCTAGCACAGAAAAGGGAACCAACTAGTGCCATTAGACCAGTTTCCTTTTTTTACTGTCACAGTTTCACTTTGACAAAAAATTTACTCATTATGGTGATGCACTTTTAGCTTCAGTCGTATTGAGATAGTATCACAGTTTTCATCTGCTAAATCATTGGTCTGCAACCTGCAGCTCCGGAGCTGCAAGTGGTTATTTGGCTTACTTCATATAAACAATGAAACATTGCCCTGGTGGTTTTTTTTGTTGTCGTTTTTGTTTTTTCCGTGCCCCTAATGAAATAAAACAGGCCCGATCCTGGCCCCCGTGGTAGATCTGGTCTAGAATCGCCACTGTCGCTGGGTTATGACTAATTCCTGACCTGCTAATTCTAAGCCATGAGTGTTCAGAGCTTTTATTTCATTTCTATTACTACCTGCACACCAGAAAACCGGCTTTATTTTGGCCCTGGTGTGGTCATTTGCAGACATGGGGAATAAAAAATGAGAGATTTATTTATTTATTTACAGAAACAACAACGTAATGTAAACCAACTTGCACTTAGCTCATGCTAAGCTAACACTGCGCTACCACTATATTGCAGTAGCGGATAAATATTGCAACAGTTGCAGACCTTAGAGATGACAAATGTCAATCTAAATGCAGCAAAAATACTACTTACGTTTGCCTTTAAATTATAATTAATATGCTAAATAAAACGACAAGCCTGTAGTAGGCTAGGTAGCAAGCCCGCTACTAATATTCAAGCCAGTTTAGCACATTTGTCGGGTTTTACTGTAGATTTCCGTTGAATACACACAATGCCCAGCTGGTAAGATCTCTATCGTAAATAATAATTAAATCCAAGGCTGTTTATTATCTGAAATGTGGCATAAATTAAGTTAAATTGTGTTACTAACGAGAGTTAGCATAGGCAACACAAACGGCTAACTAATGCTAACCGCTTTGGGCCTGCTTGTGTTTATTATTGGTTTGTTGCGCTAGATTTTACTGCTAAAACCGCGTATTAAACAATGTTATATTGCTAGTGTTAAGACTGTCACGGGTGACAAAAACAAGCGTTTGTTCGTGAGATCGCACAATGACGTGTAACGTTTTCAACAAGCAATTTGAAACCACCGACAGCTATCAGGAGAGCTAATTGCCAACTTGCTGTTGTCTGAGCTTAAACATCAGCCAAACACTCAACAACATGGCCCCCCTTCAAGTCTCAAACAGAGGGGCCTTAACCGCTAAACAAAAGAGAAATACCCACACCGCAGCTTGGAACCGCCATCGATTATCTTATTATCGGGATTTCTGCTTAAATTATATTTAAATAGGGTGAAATACTCACGCCTTGTCGATGGAGCCTCTGTGCTTGTAGCCGTCAACCCTGTTCTATATTGTTTTGTTGCCGTGGAGAGAGCGGTGATTTTAGCAAGGCTTGTTCAGAGGAGCTAAGAGTTTGCCTACGCTGGTGCCCCCTCCCTGTAAATAGCGTGAACTACGTAGACCGACGTCCAATATCAGAGTGAGTGCTTTACCAAACCTATCACAAGACCCTTTTTTTTAAATCAGGGACCTAAGAGCTACAATCCAATAACTAATTTGTTGAAACATATTTACATAAAATACAAAATTAGAATAGAACATGTGCATATCCTTTAGAACATGTGCATATCCTTTATTGTCCCGCAGTAGGGAAATTCAGCAGCAGCAAAGTGACAGGCAATTGAAGCATATAGATTCACCGAAAGAAAGAACAAGGAATATAACAAACAAAAAAATAAGAATAACACATTGTACAGTAAGGGCAAAATTACAACACAAAATAGTGTGCAGTTATTAAAAGTAGCATACTCAGATCCACAGAAATGTGCACCTGAGCAGGACAATAAAAAAAATAGCATGTGTATTTGTGCATTAAAAAAATACAGATTTGCAATTAACAAGAAGAGAAAATAAAACTACAAACAGCAGAAATGTGCAAATAATAACAAAAATGTTATTTGAAATTAGAAAAATTGTGCAAATAACAGCAGGGATGTAAACATTCACTGAGTCTGTCGGGAGCGGTGATGGTTATAGAGTCTTACAGCTACTGGGAGGAAGGATCTGTGGTAATGCTCCTTTGTGTAGCCTACCAATGATGCAGCAGTCTGTCACTGTTTCTCTCCAGTTCAGCTTCACACAATCCAGTGTTAAAATCATCGATTAAATTGTAAATTTATCAATTAAAATCCCTCAGAGCTATTTTTATCATTTAATCAAATGTATTAAAAACATCATTTGCCCCAGTTCATTATAAAAATAATGTCAACTGTCTGTAATTGCTCATCAAATACCACCTAACATCTGATTGATTAAACTACCATAAAGCATTTGCAAACCAATTATCTCATCCATAGCATGCAACCCTTGAGAAAATAAGATAAATATTTAATCATACAGGCTTCTAGCAATCAATAACAACAGAATAGTCTTACCGTTAAATATTCCATTATGTATTTAATACATTATGGAAAGATATAAATAAAAATGTACATGTTTTTCTTTATATATTGTCTGCATTTCCAATTCAATTTCAATACTCAAACATAAATAAATATACAAGATTTGAGTTGAAATTCAAGCTTTTATAAGAGACCGAGGATGGTTTGGGGGCCCTAAGTACCTAAGTAGTGGCTAAGCTCGCTTGAGCCTTGGGCCGGCTCTGTTGATAGCTCTATAGTGGATGTAATTATTAAAATTTAGTGTAACATTCTGAATTTAGAGGGTGATTCAAAACTGTGGCTCTCTATTATATATATATATATATATATATATATATATATATATATATATATATATATATATATATATATATATATATATGGATACAAAATATAAATAAAAATCTAATATATATATATATATATATATATGCATACAAAATATAAATAAATATCTAATATATATATTTAATTAAAAAAAAATACTGATTATATACTGACTAAATAAGACAATACAATATTTAGTTCGTTCACTTGGGTGGTTCCTTGTGGCTTCTTCCCTCCTCCTTCCCTCAATAGAAACCAATGAGATCCAATCACCTTTTCCTATGATCTCACCTCCTTACTTCCGATTGGATTGTTATATTTAGGAAACCAGCCCCGCTTTATAAAGAGATAGCCGTCTCCTTTCTAAACGTTGTGGAGTTTTGGAGAGGGAATTTATCTCGACTCGACTCGCAGAGTTTAAAAGCAGTGTGTTTTTGGATGCCGCGTTTAAAGAAAGCAGAGGAAGCGATCCAGATGGCTGTCCTACGGAAGAAACTTGTGGCGGTCGGAGACGGCGCCTGCGGGAAAACGTGTCTAATGATCGTTTTCAGTAAGGACGAGTTTCCTGAGGTCTACGTCCCGACTGTGTTTGAAACCTACGTGGCCGATATAGAAGTGGACAACCAGCAGGTCCAGCTGGCTCTGTGGGACACGGCTGGACAGGAGGACTACGACCGACTGCGCCCACTCTCCTACCCGGACACTGACGTCATCCTCATGTGCTTCTCCGTGGATAGCCCAGACTCGTTGGGGAACATCTCCGAAAAGTGGGTCCCCGAGGTCAAGCACTTTTGCCCGAATGTGCCGATCATTTTGGTGGCCAACAAGAAAGATCTGCGCAACGACGAGAACACTAAAAACGACCTCTCCCGGATGAAGCTAGAGCCCGTGAAGGCGGAGGACGGTCGGGCTATGGCCGTGCGCATCGGCGCTTACGACTACTTGGAGTGCTCCGCCAGAACCAAAGAGGGCATCTGGGAGGTGTTCGAAACCGCAACACGGGCCACCCTCCAGAAACGGTCCGCCACGGCGGATTGTTTCAAATGCTGTGCGATGCTGTGAGTGAACCAACCCTGAAGGGGGTCTGTGTGGCCTTTGAAGCAGAGAGGACGTTTTCCTTCCGCTGGGTTATATGTTTGGACATGCCCTCAGCTGAACCCAAAACCAGTGACTGCACAGCGCATTTGTTCAGAGCGCACTTGCATGTGGGATTTTGTGTGTGACGCACTGGTCTGAGCATCTTCATTCCGGGTGACATGAAAAGCAACGAACCAACAAATTGTTTCATTATGTTTGGAGAAGTTTATCCTGCGCTCACGTGAATGTGGCCTTACCTGAGGCTGACTTAAGCCGAGAGCCTAACTGATCCATCTGTGTGTTTCAAAGTATTTTTAACGGGTTGGTTTCACCTATAGCCTAAGCTTTGTACTTTATATGAAAGAAAGCAGAGAATTTGCACTCTAATTTATGTTTAAATTATGTTATAACATTGTCCTGTCGAGTTTGAAATTGCACATCATCCAGCAGTCCAAAGAAATCCATAGTGTTCTGTCAGGTGTCTTGGTTTAGTTTTTACGTTTTTCTTATTTCAACTGAAAGCAGTGATGTTTTGTTTTGTTTTATTTATTTGGGCGGCAGTTGAAAGGAGGGGCTCACAAGCACCAGATAAAAGCCTTGGAACAAGTTTTCTGTTTATTTGATGTTACTGAAGGAATGGCATGCCTTGCTGTTTTACACGATTTGTGTGGAACTGCCCTGCATTTCATTTTGCCTCAGAATTTAGATAATTTCCCACATTTTGAAGCAACCATAACACCTACATATCCCCTAGTTTTCTAAAGGGTTATTGGTAATACCGTTTTCATGCTTCTTGGTGGTCATATTGACCAGTTTGTACTTGGAATGGGCCTGAAGGAAATTCTTACAGTATAACTTTGAGTTAGAAACATGTTTTTTTTGGTACTAAACAAATATGTATAACACAAACTGCTTTAATTGAAAATAGTTTACATTGGGAACATGTAAGGTAGGGGCCACTTTGCATTACTCTTTGCTCCATACAGCCCAGGAAAATTCCAGTCACTCTGGCACTTTTTCTGAAAGCCTCTTGAGAGGACTTCAAATTACAGGAACGATCTAACAAATTTAGGTGGAATTTCTTCTTCTTTTTTTGCCATAACTTTTTAGGACCTTAATATCAGTAACTGGGCCATGCCTAGTTTGTAAACAATAGTGTTGCCTTACAACTTAAATGAACCCAAATCATTTAAAGCACATATAGTATATCAAGCCAGGTGCTTCGTGGTGTTCCGGGTCAGTTTGGCCCTAAAACTACTCAACTCTCACATATTATTTAACTTACATTTTATATTTCTAAAGACTTTGTATCACACCATATTTTCTTTAATTGTGGTTCTGATCTGCATTTGGTCTAATTGATTGAAGAAATATGACAGATTACCACATTTCCTTGCAGTAAACTATCATGGATTGTAAAAAACAGTTTTCAATTAGAGCTTTACAGTACATTGAATTGCAATTGTCATCACAATATTAGTCTGTGTAATACTGTTTCGATGCAATATTTTGGTATGCTATAACATTTCAGGTGCCAAGCATTCATGTTATGCTTTCTTGTGATGAAAACGGCTTGTTGGCTGGCTTGCGTTACCTTATATTGTCAGACCTCCCAAAGATCTCAGTAACTCAGACATTGAAGCTGCATTAGAGGCAATGATTGGAAACAAAGTGAAAAGTGAGGAAAATGTGGGTTTATTTCTATCGACATTGCAATTTGAGGTTTTCCTGTTACCATGAAGCCCTTTGCAAATTGTCAGTTGTCAAAGCAGGTACCAAAGATTCCCCTGGAAGGTTTGAATTGTCTCATGGTTGCTATGCAACATCTTAGAGCAAACTTCTCCATCTTGTTCCTGAAAAAAATCAAAGTACAAAGGAGCAAAGAGATGAGCACCAGCCATTTCTAAGTTCTGTAAAGGGCTAACCATATTGTCATATGTTTACAGGAATACCTTCAGATTTTGGTCATGTTGATTAGTTGGTACATAATCTTGTGTCTTTACAGCACAATTAAACCAATTTGTTCAAATCATATATTGTAAGTACAGAAAAGCAACGACCAGGTTTTTCTATTTACGTACAGCTTCCTTCACTGTTTCACAGTTAGCATGTCTGGGAGAAAATAGTTTGATGATTTGGCGTCTTGTGAGGGCTCGTTTTCTCTTAAAGTCACAGAAATCAATTCTTATTTTAGCTACAAACAATATTTTGTATTAAAAACACCTCAGCTCAACAGTGTTTGGTTTTCTAGACTGATAATTTTCTTTAGTAACACTAGGCTTTACAAAGGTGTCAAAATTGACTGTGAATTAATAAACCTGCTGTAACATGTAAACTGCATCAGGATTGTTATTAAGTCACTATTTTGAAATCTAAATCTTTTCTGTTATGAGAGTGAATGTAGGCTACTTCAAATTTACTTGGTCAGAAACCTTGTGGAATAGAATTTAATGTATCCGAGTTAACCTTTGTTTGTTGCGAAAGTTCAGCTCATCTGTTGCTTCACATATTGTGTAACTGTCCTCTTGTTTCCTTGTGGGAGTGCTTGTTTAAAAAAAAAGCTATTTACATTGGTTACTGACACTGTTGCTGCTCCAGTGATTCAGGTTTTTTATTGACCATTTAGGGGGTAAGTTTGTTCAACGCGTCTTTTTTCAGCTGGTGAAAACTAACCAGCATGCTCCAGGGTTTAAACAGTGAATGTTTTATGAATCCACCCAGAGTTACGATGGTGTAAAAGTCATATTCCCCGCTGTCTTCTGTTGCTGGGCTTTCTGCTGACCTACACAACAGGAATGCATTGTGCTGGACTGCTTGATTTTCCCACACTGGCCCCCAGATGTGCCTCTGATTTACAGCAATGTTACACAGATCAAATGCTGCAGGGTTTTTTTTTAATCTCCTTTATTTTGTTAAAATGTAGAAAAGGACAACAATGAATGTGCTAGACCTTTCTTTAATGGGTTTTTGATTTAATTGAATGGTACGTTGTGAGGAAAAAATGCTGACTGTTAGGAAGGAAAGTGTGGAATCTGGGAAATCTCAATAAAATAAATCATTTTTCATCCACTTTCTAATTAGTTTGATCTCTTTGTAACCTATCACTCATACATCAACTTTGCTTTTTATAGGTAATATGTTTGATCTATTGATTTTTTTTATCTGTTATTATATATAAATATATAAAAAAAACATTTATAGTTTAATCAGTTACACCTATCAAACAACCTACATAGCAAACACGTAAGCCTGAGAACTAAAGAATATATGTTTATATGATATTTTTTTATTCTATTACTACCGATGGGAAATATATTTATCTTTGAAAAAACATTTAATTTACCTTTCAAATATATAGTACGAATAATTCATGCCTACCTATGCTTGTTTTTTACTACTCTTAACAGCCTTCAAGCAGAAACTGTGCATGTCCATTTTTTCCACTTTGTTTCACAAGAAGGTATGAATGTCACAGATACTATTTTAGTCTTTACTAAATTTAGACCTGAGCATAGGGGGAGACTGAAGGATAAATGAATGGAGTGTACTCCACACTCTGTTTCATTATATTGAAAATAAAACATATTTTGATTTTTGAGTTTTGTAGTTGCAACAAGTTAGAAATTCACAACAAAGTCTTGCAAAAGTCTTCATACCTTTTTTTTTTTTAACTTACAAACTTAAATGTGAGTTTAATAGAAGGTTGTGTCATAGGCCAATACACAGAGGAATAAACAATTGTGAAGTGTAAGAAAAATGACATGGTTTTCTGAATCTACACATTTCACTGTAATAAAAGCTGCCTATTGTCGGTTTTTCTCTGCCGGTTTTGCAAATCTCGAGACACAAAATTTGTCCGCATTTCTTAAAAAAATAGGTCAAACTCAGTCAGAGTTTGTTTGTGAACATCAGTTTTCAATTGTTACCAAAGATTCTGAGTTGTATTCAAGCCTGAGCTTTGACTTGACCTTTGTAACACATTAATATGCTTTAATCTAAACCTTTCCATTGAAGTTACTGCTGTTTGCTTAGGGCCATTATTCTGCTAGTAGCTGGATCTCTGCCTCCCTCTTAATCCATTAGCCTCCTACAGATTTGTTTCCAGTATTGTCCATCTTCTCATCAACTCTGACCCACTTCTCCGTCTCTGACTAAGAAAAGCATCTCCACAGCATGATGCTGCCACCATAATGCTTCCCTGTGTGGATGGTATATTTAAGGTGTTAATTTCCTGCTAAACATGGGATTTTTGCATGCAGGCTAAAAGGTTCTTTTTTGATGTCATCTAATCAGAGCTCCTTTCCCCACGTCTGCAGTGTCTCCTGCATGGCTTGTGGCAAACTATAACTAGGACGTTTTAATGTCTTTCTTCCAGAAAGGTCTGTTTTTGCGCAGCTCTTCCAGATAACAATTTATAGCTGTCCTGTCAACATACCGTATTCTCTCACTTGGGCAGTACATCTCTGCAGCTTCTTTGGATTTACCATGGGGCTCTTGGCTGCTTCTTTAAATTATGCTGTCCTCATAACCTAATTCTGTTTTAAACTTCTCCACAGCCTTATCCTTGACATGTCTGGTGTGTTCTTTGCTTTTAATTCTGTTGTTTCTTCAGTAATTTTTCACAATAAATGGCTCAGGGCTTTACAGAACAGCTGGAATATACAGCACACAGGTGGATCTTTTTTTTACTTATGTGACTATTTAAGGTAAATGGTTGTGATACATTTCATTTAGTGCAACCTGAGTATGGTCTTGAACCGGAAAAGGGTAAGGTGCCTTCTCCAGGTCAGGGATGAGGTCCTTACCCAAGTGGAGGAGTTAAAGTATCTGGGGATCTTGTTCACAAATCAGGGAAAAATGGAGCGGGAGATTGATGGGTGAATTGGTAGGGCATTTGCAGTTATGCGGGCGCTGTACCCGTCTGTTGTGGTGAAGAGAGAGCTGAGCCGAAAGGCGAAGCTCTCAATTTACCGGTCGGTCTACGTTCCTACCCTCATATGGTCACAAGCTTTGGATAGTGACCGAAAGAACGAGATCACGGATACAAGCGGATGAAATTAGTTTTCTCCACAGTGTCTGGGCTCTCCCTTAGAGACAGGGTGAGAAGCTCGGTCATCCGGAGGAGGCTCAGAGTAGAGCCGCTGCTCCTCCATATCGAGAGGAGTCAGTTGAGGTGGCTCTGGCATCTGCTCAGGATGCCTTCTGGAGGCCTCCCTAGTGAGGTGTTCCGGCCCACCGGGAGGAGACCCAGAAGAAGACCCAGGACACGTTGGAGGGACTATATTTCTCTGGCCTGGGAACGCCTTGGGATTCCTCCCGAGGACCTGGCTCAAGTGACTGGGGAGAGGGAAGTCTGGGTCTCTCTGCTTAACCCTCTGCCCCTGTGACCTGACCCCGGACAAGCGAAAGAAAATGGATGGATGGATGTAAGCTGAGTAAAGGAGGATTTTATTTATTTAAAAAAGGTTAGAAAACTGTGTATTCTTTTTTCCTTTCATTTTACATTTACAGGCTACTCTGTGTTGGTTTATTACAGAACATTTCAATAAAATACATTACAATCTGTGATATAAATGGATTACATTTTAAAAAGATTCAAGGGGTATGCCTACCCTAGCCTGTGACTGTATATCATCATTATCATCAGAAAAAGTACAATCGACCTAGTGCTTCTGTTTAGATCTGTCTATTTTCTAAACCTTGTTTTTGTTTCCAAGCAAAATTACTCCAAGCTCTGACTGCTTTTTTCTGTGATTACTTCTTGTCATGTTAACCGTCAGCCAGATACTGTCAGCCAGTGCTGATACTGAGCTTCCTTATGCCGGAGGTTTCTTCCTGTTGAAAGGCATGGGTTCCCTTTCTGATGCTTGCGCAGTATGGCAACAAAGTGAGTAATTGAGATTAGTTGCCTGGGCTTCTGATTGCCTTTTTCTTTTTACCCATCGACATTTTATGATCAGCTAAATTTGATATTTATTATTCTATAATTTGATTTAAATGTACTGCATGTTCTTGAATTTGAATCGAACTATATAATGAGATTTTGTTGAAACAAAGTGGATGGACATAACTTTGTGTTATATTCATAAACTAAATTAAATTGATTGTTTACAGTGTTTTGTTTAAGAAATGCTCAGAGATATATGCAGTACAAACAGTTTATTGATGGTCACATAGGGTTTAAATAGTACAAGCCACAAAAGATGCATAGTTGGACAAGAAAATATGTTAGTCTACCATGAAAAAACAAAATTATGTTGAGAAACAGCACAAAGACTATCATACTAAGAACAGACATCCATATGAATGTAGAGTTTAGTTTTTTATGATAATAAATTAACTATTGAGTTGGTTGGTTGTGATAGAAAGGTAGGTAATTCAAATACTTCTCTATGGGTTTGGTTCTCTTGGTGAGTTAGTTTAATCTGGCAACAAAGGGTAAAGGAATGTCAACCTCTACCTGTCTGTCACTTACTCTCACATATTGTTCAACACTCTTGCTTTTTTCTTTGAGGGTCTTGATGACACTGTTATGGAAAGCATTGATGCGTTTCACAGATAAGTCAATCAAAGACTGGATGTCTGTTCTGAGCTGTGAGGTTGACATGTCGGCCATGATGCTGTGGATTTTATCAATTACAGATTTCAGATATTCCTTAATGATTGTTTGCACCTCATCAACATATTGGGCAACATTAGCCAGGGAATCGGAATTCATGGCATCATGGTATGCATCCACCACAAAGCTGGAGATGTTCTCAACATTTGGGCTTTTTAGAGTTTGGAAAAACTTTTCACTTTGTTCAACAATAAACTGCATAAATTCTGAGACTGTCTTAATGATATCGTCCGGTTGGATGTCTCCAAGTTTCCCTATAGTAAGAATAGACTGGATCTTAAATTTTCTCAAAGCAACAATCAAGTCATCAAAAAGTTCTTTCCCAGTGACGATGTGGTTAGAGCCAGGGATGGTGAATTCTATGTCTTGGATTTGATCAAAGACGGATGCAAAAATGGAGGCAAAATATTTAGAAAGCTCATCAATAGCCTCCTTAGATACATCAGCAACAAAAAAGCTGAGTTCGTTGTATACCTCAAGTCCAGAGAGCCTTCGTTCATAGCCAGGGATCTGGAACTTGGTCTGTCTCAAGAATCTAATCACAGCATCAAGAAGAAGCTCAACCTTCTTCTGGGACTCTTTGAGAATCAGAATGGTCTTATCTGTGACAGTTGTCATGAAGTCAGAAGAACTAACTGCAGCTAAGTTTTCAACCGCCTTCTTAAGCATTGCTTTACCCTGCCTTCTTAACTTTTCAAACAAGCCCTTAAGACTCCTAACATGTCTGCTCATTTTGTTGTGAGCCTTAACAGCAGAATCAGAGACCATTTCTATGGCTGCTGGCACCTGTTTCTTCAGTCCCAGCATCATCTCATATGGCATCTCCATATTCCAGGTTGTCTGAAGGTTCAGCTTCTCAGAGTCCATTAAAGACATCTTGAGACCCAAGATGTTGATGTCTGTTGTTGGTTCAGTCTGTTGAGAGCACAAACATGAACAAAAACATAAATTAGAAAAGAGTAAACGTGTATCTTAAATTGGCAGAAAATAAACTTTTACTAATTTGCAAATGTATATGTATTCTCTTACTGGATAGCGACCATAGAGTCTAGCTTTTACTTGTGCTGGCCGCTTGGTCTGCATCTGGACACCAATAAGTCCTGCAGAAGGAGTGGACATGGAGACCACAAGGCCATCTACTGGATTTCCTTTAATTTCCTGGTTGATTTGCATAGTGAGTGAAGGAAAATTGACCTTTGCTGAGTTGGTCACAGAGGTATCTACATTTTCATAGCTCAAGGCAATGGTGCTCTCATGGTTTCCTTCTAGCATTGAGTGCTTTACAGAAAGGAGGGAGGTCATTCTAAATTCACCCACTGTGTTAACGTTGGTGTTGCCCTTAATCTTTCCAGTCAGAATATCAAACCCAGAGGATGATGAGGCATCGAATTTGACTTTGAGGCCATCCTGGTTGAGGATGCTGGCATCAGTTGTAAGTGTGATCATTGCTGTTTCCATGGAGAACTCATAAGTCAGGTCACCCATCACTGGGATCTTGATGCTCTGAACCTTGGGTAGGGTGATCTTTGGAACAGTCAGCTTGCTGAGTGCAGATGGGATGTGCAGCGAGGGCATTGTGATGAGAGTGACATCAGGCAGGGGAATTGTGAAGGAGGACATCTCAACATTCATCGCTGGGACTTTGTAGGCAGGGACAACAATGGTTTTAGGCAACTCAATGCTGTATTTCTCATACTCTGACATCGCTTTGTTGTATGATGAAGCAAGCATGGTGGTGGCCTTATCCTTGCCAATGAGCATTTTCTTGTGCACGGCCCTTATGTTGGCATTAATGGCACGGATGACTGGATCCAGATTAATGTTAATTGTGATTATCTCAGAGTTCTTAACATATTTCAGTTTGGATTTCAAGTCTAGTGTCTGCTGAGTGGTGGTTAGGATGTTGCTTAGGCCCGTGTCTTCCCACAGAGAAAAGTCCTCCACTCTTTGTGTCTTCGTGCCAACAAATGGCAGAGTTATTTCAGGAATGGTGAGGGGTTCTTTTAGCACGTCAAGATCTGCCTCAGCATTGATTTGTGATTGGATGTTAATTTCACTCTCACCATTGTCCATGGAGAACAAATGTGAGTATTTGTACTGGTTGAACCTGGCCAGACCTGTCCAGCTAGCTTGGTGTATTTCCGAGTTCATAGTAAAAGCAATGTCATTCTGGAGGTCAATTTTTCCAGACAGCTTGAATGGAAGAACAACCTTGGCCTTTCCTTTGTTCTTACTATCAAATGTAAGCTCTGTGGCTGAGATCAAAGTGAAGACAGAGCTTGAAAGGGTTCCTTCAATGCCACCGATCAGTTCGGCATTGTGAGATGCTGTGAGATCAATTTTCATGTCTTCAGCCTTAGCCTGAAACTTAAGCTGTGCTACACTGCCCTTAATGAAAGGTGTATCAGTCTCTAACTTGGCATCAATTAGGACATGGCGAAAAATACTGATATCAGCAACAAACATTTCCTTAGCATTTAAAAGGCTGCTACTTGTGTCACCAGTGAATGTCACTTTGGTGTTCTGTAGATTCATTTCTACTTTGATGTCACTCTTGTGGTTTGCTTCATCTGAGAAATCCCAAATTCTATATTTTTCATTGGCCAGGTTGTTCAAGGTGAGATAGATGCTGGCGTCTTCAATCCCAAAGGTAGTCTTTTGATCAATCAACATTTCACTGAAAATATTGAGGGGTGGAAACTTGAAGTCATGTTTGTAGGTGGTGTCCATTTTGGCCGAAACTCCATTTTCCAGAGCAAAGAACCCACTGTTGACAAGCTCTGCAATGTAGAGCTTAGTTGTTGCTTTTGCAGTGGTTTCAGCAGAGGCTTGAGCTGATAGGCCATAAAGATTCATTGTGCCCTTATGGTCAAGAGTGAAGGATGACTGTTGAACACTAATTGATTCAGAGATGGTCAGACGGCTCATTTTGGGAACAGCAAAATGTGCAGAGGCTTCCACAGTGAAGTCTAGAGCTTTTAGAGTAGAATCAGCCTGTGAGTTCAGCTTTACTTTGAACTCTGGCTTGGTGGGTGTGGTTGTGGTGTTCTCCAGCTCAGCTGTGGTCATTAGGCTGTAATGAGGTGAGGTAACTTTGAACTCACCATACAGTTTGCCAAAGCAAGGAATCTTGCTCATCTCTGCCACTTTGTCTTTCAGTTCCACAGTGAGAGCATCATAATCAAATGACTTAATTTGCTGGATCATTCTTGTGAAAAAGCCACTCATATCATCAATAAACAGTTTGAAGTCAAAGGAATGAAGTTCATTTAAAAGTTCCTTTGCATGCACCCCAAATTTGTTCAGCAGAGGCTGGATGTCAACTGATCTGAGAGCCTCAAATGTTTGCTGCAACTTCTCTCTGATCTGATACTGCTTCATAGTTTTTACAACTTCATCCATGATAACCCCAATAATTTTTTCAATCTCATAGTTGGAGAGAAACTCTTCTATTTTGTTATAAATTGCATTGACCCTTGTTGGAATGTTATATTTCTTCATTTCAGTCACAAGAGTGTCCTTGATAGATTTCAGCAGATTAATAACTTTGTCAGTAGGGAGGTGGGCTGTCAGTTTGATGATGAAATTTTCCACAGATGTTATAAATCCTCTCAGATCTTGGACAAAGAGGCTAAAGTCAAAACTGTCAATTGCTTCCTTTAGTTCTTCAATTTTGACCTGAAACTTAGCACTGATCTCATACCTGGTGTTGACATCTTTGAGCATCTCAATGCTGTGGTCCATCAGCTTAATCATTGTGCTTTTCATGTTTTCAATGACTGTCGGAAGGTGCTCAATGAAAGGGATCTGGATAAAGTGGCTGTCAGTGTTCTTGTCATACTTCACAAATCCAGAGATCATGTAATCTTGACTGGCCTCACTGAAGAGCGGAGTTGAGACTCCTCCCTTCAGCTCAACAGCAATTCTCTCTGGATTATTGTTGGCACTCAACATTTGTTTGAAGGTGTGTTCATTTACTGTGGATGTCATCTCCAGTGTGATCATTTGCTCTCGCAGGTTTAGCAAACTGTTGAGTTTGTTGTTCACGTTGGTCTTCACAGTAGGTCTTTCTGTCACTTCATGGCTGGTTGAGGCTCTGTACTCAAATGATTGTGCAAACTCGGCTGGTTCTGCTTTGAGGAGGAATTTGCTGTACAGTTCACCACTATGCTTTCCAAACAGATACACCTCACCATTTGAGTTGTAAATGGCATCAATGTTGAGTGTGAAGGGTGCTGCAGTGGATTTAACTGTGCTGTCCACATGAAGAGATGGTGAGTTGAAGTTAGCCACATTACTGAACTTAATTGTCAGACCACTAACTTCCATGTCAGTGGTATGTGTCATGTGTGATCCCAGGAGTTTTCCATTGGTATTGCACTTTGCAGACAGGACTAAGTCAACAAACTTGATTTCATATATGTGCTTGAGCTCTTCATCTGAGAAACTTCCCTTCAGTGTCCCAGCCAGCTCCACATTGTAAGGTTCTGCTTTGAATAGGGCATCATTCTCAAAGTTGACTGCCATCACTTTCAGTTCATTTTTCACCATAGCTGAGGCTGTAAAACCTTCCATGTTGACTGTGATAACATGCATGTAGGAGTTGCTCTTGTCAAGGAAGTTGTCAGTTTTGGTTTGTAGGGTAAACGATCTTAAAGTAAGAGACAGAGAATGGGTGTTTTCAGTTCTAATCTCCCTAAAAGATCCAACCATGTTGTTGGAAAAGACCAGTCCATCTTCATTCAGCCTGAGGTTCACTCTGTTCCGTCCACTGATGTCAAACAGGCTACCTTCATACATGCTGTTGAAATACACTTCTGTGCTTGAAAGCTTTCCCTCAAGATTGAGCTCTGCCTTGTTTTCTTGAATGGCTCCCTTTGTTTTAAGAGACAGGGTGGCACCGGAGCTGCCAATTCCACCATGGAAAATGTTCTCAAATGTTAATGGACTGTGCTGGGTGGTTGTTGTGCAGCTGGTGGTCAAGCCATTTGTATTCAGTGACAAGGTTGCTTTGTGAGAAGCAAGGCTAGAGAAGATCTTCATGGATGCATCAGCATTGATCTCTAAACCAGAGGGGTTCATTGTTCCAGTAAGCAAGGAGTACACACGGTTCTGTGTATCATCAGCTTGGTTCTCGATTCTAAGGGAAGCCTGTCCTTCAGACATGGAGAAGGCCATCTGGTTAAGAATCATCCTCTCAAGAGCCTTGGTCACAGAGTCAGACTGGATGGTGAGCTTGACATCCTTGTAGTTAACATTGATTTTAGTGGTGTGCTTGACTGGGTCAAAATCCATGCTGGTGGTTGATTCAAACAGAAATCCTTCATTATTATAAGATGCTTTTATCTTGTGGGAGAGCTTCATCAGGTCAGAGTTTACCATTAGCGCACTGTCCATTTTTGCTTCTTTTTTGGCTGGCTCAACAGAGAAGGTGTGGAGATAACTTGTGGTGGCAACCTTTGACCCAATGGAGACACTGCCGTCTGTGTTAACATCTCCATAGAAAGTGTCTGAGTCAAGAGTAAATTGGGTGGTAATGGTCATAGATGTGTCAAGACCCACAGGAGCAGCAGTAGCATAAATGCTGTAGCGACCTGTTGTCAGTACATTGTCAGTGACAGAAAAGCTTTCCAGCACACTGAAACCTGTGTTTATGAGCATGTGTTTCAGGGATCCATCGAGTGTGACTTCAATAGTTTTCCTTTCTGTGTCTGTGATTTTGGTGTTTCCTGAAAAGCAGAAAATTTTTAAAATATTAGTTAAGAGTCAACTTGTATGCTGATTCCAAAAAATCAGCCAACATATTAAATTTATTTAAAAATAAACATTTTAATTACCCTCAGTAGAGAAGGAGAGCAGTTTGATTGGACTTTCAGCCATGACACTGAACTTGGCCACGTATTCAGGAGACTCAGCAGTGTTATTGCCAGCTGTAATCAGTCCCTCCCAGTCATAATAGTTGCTATTGACCTTGGCTGAGGCTTCCAACAGTCCCATCAGAGGTAGGGTGAGATCATGTTCAGATGGGATGGTGAAACCTGGAATTTGGATCTCCCGTGGATCTACCTCCAGTTCCAGCTGAGGCACAAAAAAGCCTGGGATTCTGATAAAAGGTGGAAGCCCTAGTTCCTCAGAGGATTTTCCACCGAGAGGCAGAGGGATGGTCATCATGAAACGGTTCTGGTTGAACTGGTATCTGAGTTTGCTTTCACTGGTGAAAGAGTCAAAGCAGGGCACATATTAAACCCCAAAAATACATAGACAGGCTAGTTTTATTTCATTAAGACAACTAAAATGCAATAGTCCTTTGTCACACTAAATGTTTCAGGTCATTAAACAAATTGCAATAATCAGACAAGATAACCTGAATAAATACAAAAAGCAATTTTCAAAATGCAACAATATTGACATCTGTTCTTACATTACTTTGTTTTGAACAGTGAGCCTACTTCATTGAGTCAGACAGGTTCTATTTAAATAAATACTTGATTCTATAGCTCTGGCAGTAATCAGGCCTGAACAAAATAAAAAAATGTGGGTCATCACAGCTAATTCAGGGTTCCAATCACATTTTCACATAGGTCCAGGTTAGTTTGGATAGCATTACCCCTAAATAAATCTTTTGAGAACTGCATTTTGTATTTAAATCAAGTTATCTCTGTGTGGTTTAATTATCTGAAATGGTGGCGTGTGACAAAGAAGCAAAACCAGAAAAAAGCATTGCTCTGCAATTGTGAACATCTTCACGTAAAGTTACTTACAAATTCATGAATAAGATTTCAGGCACTGATGGCATTTCCAGCTTTTCAATGCTGTTCATCACACTCTTCATGTAAATACAATCCGCAGAGATTTTGTCTATCCAGATGTTGGTGGCCTGTACAAAACACACACAAAAGCCAAGATTTGGACTTTAAATGAAAACCTGAAGCAAGCAACGTGCTTAGATGTCAAGATTTTATTCTGTTCACCTCAATTCCTTTGTTGACAATATGACTGAGTTTCATATCGGTCTTCACAACCTTCTTCTCCAAAAGGTCCTCTGCAAGCCGTTTGAGCCATGATTGGAGGGCTTTAGTGTACTGCACTGGGATCTTTGTATCAGCCTTCACATTGGATGTCAGATAGGCCTCAGTCTCCTCTTCCCCTGAGATGCAGAAGTGGTTTTGCATTTAAATTTGGGTTTACAATCTGAGATTACCTTTCTCTGAATATGATTGGTGCTTTTGTACCATATTTGAAGGTGACTGCCTGAACAGAGGAAATCTCTGGGAGCTTGAGATCACTCTTGATCTGCATGGTGAGCCCATCAGCTTTGGTTACAGTAGCACCAAGGGTCGCATCAATCTCTAGTGATGGCACCAGGAGTTGGACCTGGAGCATCCCATCATTCATGGCCTGAAGTCTGCAAAACATATGAGCAAAAATAAATAAAAAACAGTCAAAGTGTGCATGTCAAAATAAACATCAATACTGTGAAAGTATGGAAGTTAGGTTAGCTCACTTGGCACGACCATTAAGGGATAGCTGTGGCACATTTTTGTTGGAGAATTCGATGGTGAGGGATTTGCCCTTTGTACTGCTGTCTGTCATGCCAATCTTAATCCCAGCCTCAACATCAATGTCAGGTATCTGGAGTTGAGTAGTGAAGATATTCCTGTTCCGGTTGTATTTCATGGTGGCTGTAGCTTCTTTGGGCTCAGCACCTGAAAGTTCAGAAAAAGTATATACTCTTTATTTCTGATTGATGTAAATCGACAGAATCTCATGGGAAGTGCCAAACACAATACTCGAACCTTCAGCTCTCAGGGTCATCTTCAGGGAATCCACCTGGTTGCGCCCATCTTTTCCTTCACTAAGAAGTTGATAGGCAATGCTTGCTGTGTATTCGGAGATCTCTTCAGTAGGCTCAAGATCAATGGCAAACCTAAAGCAGAAACAAGTATTAAAAACATGTAATTGCTTGCGGTATGTGAATGCAAATGATAAACAAGGGATATTCAAACTGTGTCTTACGCTGTCTCTCCATTAAGGGGGAAGTAAGGAGCAGAATTTTTGTCACGGGCGTCAGAGTAAAGCATATTGGTGCAGTATTTGATTCCAGAGAAGAGAGGGCTGCACTTTGATTTGCCCTGTCTGTATGGGATCCTTCTGGCCTGTTCAGCACCCACAATCACAACTTTATTGCTGTAAAATAAGCAAATCAACAGGAAAGGTTTAATTACCTAAAATGCTGAGCTTGAATGTATCTCTTGGATACACAGACTACCCTAACTTGTACAGTTTGAGTTTAAAAGTTTTAATCTGCCAAACAAAATAATGTTAAAAACATAAATCTTATCATTTATTTTAGTCACCTGATTCTTAAGAGCTTTGTGGTGCCCTTTGGCGCTGGTATGGAGAGCTTGAGCTCATTCTGGTCAACGGTGATCTTGGCATTGAGGGAACTCTCGTGGAACAAATTGGTGTGCATCTCAACAGCAGAGGCAACAAATTCAGGTAGGTGGATTCCCATCCTGGTCATGAACTCAACTCCAACAGAGGGACTGAAGACCAGCTCCTTCTGTGAATGAAAACAGATCTAATAAAATGTCATAGCCTGGGCTTGTTTGTAACTATAACTGCAGTGGACTTTCAGTGAAGTATGTTTAGGACGTTTTTGAACCTTTGCAGAGTTGGAAATCAAATAGAGTCATTATAGCACGTGGTTTCATACCGACCACGTGTCAGTTTAAACTATTTCATGTCCGCTTTGACAAATCAATGGTTTAAGATGATTTTTCTAGACCCTTATCCTAGGCTACTCTAAGAAATTATATTTGTTATGAGATTTTAACCAATTTACAGACAATAATGTCTGCAATTCATTAAAACTTTTTACAACAAATACACTATGGTTTAAGTACAAGGTTATGAAATGGCAATGGGTACGAATTCGCAAACAAGCAAGTCCATTACTGAGGACAAAGTTTAAAAATATTACCATGTTTGGGTTGATGTGAAGGCCTCCTTTGACACCAGGAGAAAATGTGCCTGACAGAACGAAAGTCATGGGTAAACCAGATGCTGTTGGCAAGATGAATTTGTTGTCCATAAAGATGTAGTGTGCAAACATCTCTGTGTCAAAATTTGTCAACCTATTAAGGGGAAACTGAAGAGAACAACAAACATTTTTAGAGCTCTCAGATTGTGTTCTTTAGGAACAAACTTAAAGCTGTGGTAGAAAATATTGAGAACTGTTGTATAAAACAATACCTTAGCATTGTGCATGAAAGCTCTTGCATTGAGGATTGCGTTTTCAACAATAAACTTCAAATCATTGCCCTTGATGTAACCCAGTTCATCTCCCATGATCTTCAGGTAGGCCATAGCCTCTGTTGATTCTTGTTTCTGAAGATCACTCAGCAGCTTGTTGAAGTTGCGAGCAATTTCTCCCACAAGGTTTTCAGGAACCTTAAAAAAAGAACAACTCTATCACATACTGTGCTTCAAGCGGCAAATGCCTAATACAAATAAGTACATACGTTTTGTTTTCCTGATTTCAAGGGGGCAACCCATTTTTCCAGAACTTCTTTAACCTCAGGTGGCATCTTGCCCTCAGCCCAGTACAAAGCCTTAGAAATGGTGTCAGGGAAGAAACCGTTCTTTCCAAACAAAGCCTCGATGGTTGGCTCAAAGCCTTTTCCCTCCATACCAAGCTACATGAAAGACACATTTAGGTTATATGTTATGGCGACTGGGTATAGATTGCTCAAAAAAGACCAACAGAGGTCATGGAATGATACATACCTCCCAAATATCCAAACTGTAGCCAAAAGCTTTCAGGGTTGTTTCCAAGAGAACTTCCCTTGGCAACTGGTTGCTGGAATCAAAAATGATATTGCCCTGAATGCTGGCAGCCATATTCTCATGTGCAACGCCCAGTTTGTAGTTGCGAGACTTTGTAGTGTAGTCACTGTGCGTGGAAATATCAGTGTTCTTCACGGCACCAAGTATTCTGTCACCAAGCCTAAGGAAAAGGTAAAAATATTCTAGTTGGCATGTTTAACAAGGCACTTCATTGTAGCTCGGTAAAATAAAGCACAAAGTAGGAAAGTCTCACTTTTTTGTCTCTAAATCAGTTGAGGTGATGATGTTGTAGATGTGGGTGGAAACAAAAGCCTTGATCTGCAAGTTCTGCTCCTGGGTTATTAGCTTCTGCACCATCTCAAAGTCGCTGTTCTGGGGATCTCTCATCAGGATGAGGTAAGCTGCCAGGCGTTTCTGCACGGCACCTTTGGGGTACTGGCTAACCCTCTGGAGATTGGAGCGCACCTGGGCAAAACAACAGCAGGTGCTTAATTTTCAAAGTAACTGTGTCTTTTAGTCACAGTAAAATTGGAAAATGCAGAGAAATGTTGAAGTTACCTCATCTGTTACAGACATGCGCCTGAAGGCCTGGATTGCTGCCAGTTGCACGGACAGAGTGGTAGCAGGCTGTCTCATGCACTTCAGTAGGGTGTTCTTAATTTCAGGGTCAGTTGCCTCCATTGCATCTCCCATGTTTCCAACAACCTGGATAGAATAGCATGCATAAAGGTTAGTTTTTATTTTTCATATATTTATTTTACAGGTGTGTGTTCATGGCTGATTACCTACCCTGAGGGTCAGGAAGGTCAGCTCTTTCTCGCCTGCACAGTCTTCACCCAGGAGGGATGTCATGTATTCATAAACAGCTGTGATCTCTGGGGTAACTCCCTCAGATCTGTACAGTCTACAGATAAATTAAGTAGTAACCAATTAGCAACTAATTTACAGCATAAATTACAACTGAGCATTCAAGCACTCCCACATACCTTTTGACTGCATTGCTCAGTGCATACATGATGGGTTTGCTCTGTTTGTACTGAGCCATTGCCAGCAAGTCTTGCACCAGCGGACGGGAGGGGTTTGAAAGCATTCCCAGGGCATAGACGAAAGCATCAACATCATATGCAGCATGGTCAAAGTTTCTGAGTATTTTCATCATGCCGCTGGTGCATTCCGGGGTGCCGCACTGAACCAGAGCTTGCCAAGTAAGAACGCCAGAGACGGACATCATCTCATCCACATTGGTGGTGAGGACATCAGTGTTCAGGCCACGCAGTTCAGACACCAGCATGTGGAAGAGGCTGGCACGCTCCTCGCCCTCATTGGTCTTAGATAGAGAGTTCAGCCTCTGCATTGTGGCAATAACAGCGTCCTTGGTCTGCACTGGGGACTTGTTATCAGTAACATCCATGAGCAGGCGTTTGAAACGAGCTTCACCTGCATAGGTTTATAACCAAATTGATCAAAATACTAAACAAACCTGAACATGTTTGAAATCATGCTCTGAACAATGAAGTACATACTGTGATCAAAGATTCTGTCGTTGATGTTGGAAGTCTCTCTCAGGGTCACAGTCTGGCTCACAACTACTGAAATTCCATATTCTTTCCTTTTTCCAGAGGAATTTTGAATAAATAAGTATTAAATCAAATACGGGAAATATTTATGATCAATTTTCAAAGCTATGTATACCCAAATATGCTCTCAATTATTGTACAAAGAGTATGACCGCTGGAAACCTACTTGTGGGAGAAGGGCAGGAAAATGTGTTTCTCTGTACAGGATCCGCTAGTCATGTGCTTCTTCTGGCTGTCAAACTTGTAGTCACAGGTCTGAGTGCTGCTGATCAGTTTGGACAGTGGGTAGTTCTGAGAGTAAAAGACAACAAATACATCAAAAACCTATAGTAGACTGTTTTTGACTGTGTAATACTGAAATTAATTAGTGGCTGCAGGAGCCCTCACCATGCCAGAGATGAGAGCCAGAGGACTGGTGTTCTGTTTGCGGGCTACAAAATGGTCACATTTGGACAGATCCCTATTGATAGTCACTTTGGTTGTGTTGTTGATGGTGAGGTCAGTGGAGCACACTCCATGCACGGTGGGCTAAAAAAAATGATGAGAGGCTTTTTTAGGACTCAAAAACAAAGTTGCCAGAGCTTGATTGGTCACTGTTCCCTAAGTCCCTGAATCAGATAATCAATGAACCTGAACGATTATGGACGCAGGTGATGCCGAAAAGGCGATAACTTATCTCAGACTTTGACCTGCATTTGTAGATAGTCACTGTAAGAACACGAAATTACAGGGCAGGATTTATCACCCCTGGCTGGGACGTCTTATCAACCCTTTGTGCGACTTGTTTATCTTTGCATGACTCCACATCACAAGCTTGATTAAACTCGACTTGGCATAAACTAATTGTAGGTTATAAAGAAGGAAATATTCGAAAAGGAAAAACAAAGTTGATCTACCATTTCTTTGGTCTCCTCCTTGTTCGTTTCAGGTACCATGAGAGCTGAGATGATTCCCCTCTTGATGTTTAGGATGTTGACAGGCTCATCATCTTCAAGGAACAGCTTAACATCAGTGTGTCCTTCCACTCCAAATTTTAAGGTGTTCCTGACAACAGGTACAAGTTTTAACCTCCAACCAGGCATTTGGGTCATCACAGGCAATAAAATAAAATAATTCCTGGACAGATAACGACTGCACTTACTTAGCCATTGCAGCTTTGAAATCCTCTGCTCCAGCTGCGGGACGGTACACTGGGTTCCCATCATTGTCCACAGCAGTGATCTCACTCAGAGAACAGCCTGTTGTTCTGAGGATGAAGCGACACGTCTGGGGCACATCGATCTCAACCTGTGAAGCAAATTAAAAGCTTTGTTGTTACTTCTGGTATACATTGAAGGTGATATGAGTTTTTTATTACCCAGTGTTAACTGTAGGTGTAAGACTTACTGTACAGGAGATTCTGGGTCCACTCTTGTCGTCTGACGCTCCATTTACACTGTTAAGGGACTCAGCTTCATAGTTATACACAAACCTTCTGAAGTTCCTGTAACTTTTGGCCACTGAAAACAGTTCAAAGGACCCAATTAGAAGATTTTGATGTTGTTTGATACACTAGACTTATCAATCAAAATTTTTTGCAATCATTTTTATTTCTCTAATAATAGAATTTATTGAAATAAGTTATTATAAAACATTCAACATTACATGTTTTGGAAAAAAACGTTATAATTATATCCATTTTATACGTTCAGTGAAAGATCTTTCACTGAACGTATCTTCTTATTGGTATCTTAGTGCATTATAACATGTTATAATATCAACACTCTGATCTTGTAAAGTAAAAATCTACTTGCTTTTAATAATATTCTACGTGGAGGTAAACTTCCTTAATTATAGTAAAAACAATCAAGCCTGGAAATTAAATTGAATTATGATTTTTGCAAAAGTTTACAGAAAGTGAAAGGTTGCTTAATTTTTGCACTACCGATTAAACATAGTAATAAAATATTTTTACAAATTAAAAATCCTATGCAATCAGCAAAAGATTACTGCCACTTATTGTCTGCGTTTTTTAGAATAATTATTCTAAATTATAATATATAATACATATTACATTATATTATATATACCATTTTAATATACCATATATACCATTGTTAATACATTTGATTTATTGAGATTGTTTTGAAAAATATTTAGTTTTAGCTACTAATTTTCTAGATAGTTAAAGAATCTGCCACTTAAGCTTAATAATATTAAAACATTTGTTTTAATCTAAAATTACATTTTTGTAATATAACATAATATACTGCGATGGACTGGCGACCTGTCCAGGGTGTACCCTGCCTTTCATCCCTTGACTGCTGGAAATAGGCACCAGCCCCCCCACAACCCTGCATAGGATGGATGGGTACTGATAATGGATGGATGGATGGATGGATGGATGGATGGATAACATAATATAACATAATAAGTTTTGATTTATGTTATTTACATTGACCAGAGTCTTATGACATAAGAATAAATCTGGCCAGAGTGTTTTTTTACCCTTACTTTAACTAGCTTATAGTTTGTTACACATCTCAGTAATTTAATTTAGTAATAAAAAATAAGAAAAACTGCTACTGATTACTCTATTAAAAATCAATCACTATTCTACTCTGCTGCGTGCTTTAATTTTTGTTCGCTAACTTTTTAAAATAACATAAGAAATATCACAGCCTGCATCAATCCAAGTTTTCACCCTTTTTGTTGATTTGTTTAATCAGTTACATCACATAGCAAAATTGACTACAGAAAAAATGTAAAAGAAAACTCACAAAAGCAAGTGGGAGGTTGTTCTTCCAAACCTCCAACATCTTGCTCTGAAAACAGACAGGGGATTAGCTTGGCAAACATAAGCTCAACATGGTCATATTTAATTAGTAAAAGTTACTTTCTTAATTATGTGTTTGTTAGAAAAATAGATGTTAAGTTAATTGTTTATTTGGCCTTTATAATTTAACAGCAAACACCATAGTCATTTAATTTTTAAAAATACAATAATAAAAAACAACTTATCCAAAAATTTTTGATTTAAATTTTCTTTACAAATAAAAGATACATTTCAAATGTTAATAACTGTAACATAAAAATGGCGTACTTACGGGCTAGTGTGTAGGTGCCCAGAAGCAGCAAAACGCAGAGCTGTTTACCCCACATGATGGGCTTAGCTCCTGCAGGAGATGGAGAGTCTCCCTCTTTCTCTGAAGACTAATCCTTGTGCCTGCTTCTCCGGGCTTTTATAGTTTTCTAGTCTTACAGTATATGACTACTTGGGACTTGAAGATATGCTGCCCTGGTTCCAAAGTCTGAGCCGTCCTTGTGGCAGGCCAAAGGTAAAACCTACTTGTCTGTCAGCATTGGGAGGGGGTGTCCAGTATTATTGTGTGAAATCACTCCTTTTTTATTAATTTTTGTTTCTGGATCATTTAGGTGTTGTCATTGAAGAATGGCAGAGAAATTATTTTCTTAGAAATCTGTTAACAAAACTTTTTTATTTTCTCAATTATAAAAGAAGGGAATCAGGATATCGTGTAATCAGATCAGTGTCATATCAGTTTATTTATTATCAATCCCTAACTTTTATTGCTTGTTTTGCTCAAAGTGAGGACAAATACATTTATCATATTTATTTTATAATTAGGTTTTTCATTTTAAAATCAAAGAGGTTGTCTACAGGTAGAATAGATGTATGCTAAACTTTTTACAGTAGATGTTCAAGAAACTCCTTCACCAAACCCTAAAACTAACCACACTTTACATTTCTTTCGTGAAGGTTTATAGGTCAAATATAATGCAGCGCTATAAGTTGAGGTGTCCAAAAACATTGAAGAAGGTTTTCTTACGGAAAGTGACGATAACCTTTGCCCAATAGCTGCCAAACAGTCTGGAGAACACTGGCGCACAATCGAAACCTGAGTCATAAGCTGCTATTTGGGGAGGGGTTTCGTAGACAGAGCACATTTTGAGATCATCCTGACTGATTCTTATACTAGCAGTGAAAGTCTCGCTGAACCAATACAGTGCTTCTTTACAATGTATGTTATGTGATAGATCAACACAAAACAGTGCATAATTTTGAAGTGAAAGAAAAATGATAAACGTTTTTTTAAAATGACAAAAGGTTTTTAAACTCAATTCAAATAAAACATACTTTTCAATTTTGCTCATATCTGAAAATTGTCGCACAATATACTTTGGGAATTTTTTTCTGTATATATTTAAAGCTGGTAGAGACCTACCCCAAAAGACTTGCAGCTGGATTTGCAGTGGAAGGGGGCTCTGTAACTAAATGTATATACATTCTATTTTTACTGCGTTTATTTGTAAACCTATTTAAATCAATATCTTATTTTCCTCACACTTCCTAATTATACCCTACTTTGAGTTGATTTACCACACGAAATGTGCTAAGCCTTAGATGAAATAGCAAAATACCCAATGACACTGGGAAAATCTGGAAGGATTATGAATAATCTTGCAATGCACGGTTTTTAGAACTGAATTCCATGCAAGCTTTCTGCTCTTGTAAAGAGAAGGTGCATTCCATCTTCATATATAATTAAAGAAGTAAACATTTGATCTATTTCAAGTACCTATTCATAAAGAGCTCTTTAAGAAAAATAACAAAAGAAATAGTATCTTATTTTTGTGATGTCATTTAAATATTTAGTCTTTATCTGTTAGGTTTAAAATAATAAAATGTTATAAATTATCATTCAGGAGGTTCCTATTACATTATCTAGATCAAGCATACAGTTCCTTGTGCTATTTGGTCCCTTTTATTGCTTTATATCCTCAAGTCATCAGCTAACTGGTTAAAACTTGCACACAACTGAGTGATCCAAAAAACCCAGGAACCGCAACAGGACTGAAACCTTGTGGACAGCTTAAAAGCTGGATCAGAAGCGGAAAAATTATCATTTAGAAGAGTGGGCTGTATCTGCCTAGAAATATTCCAGGACCTTGTTAAATACAAGCATGTTGTTCCCAAATGAAACAGCAAGGCCTGGTCATTTTTAAACAGTAAAGGTGTAAAATCTGCGCATAAAGAGGAAAAGAGGACAGGCCCCCAATAAGAAGACCTTTCTGTGTTTTAAAGCAAGGTTAAGATATAAAGACAAGCTTTGAATATCTCAAAGAGAACCGTCCCACCATTCATTCAAAAACAAAAAATAGAGTATAGCACAACTGCAAACCTGAAAACAAATGACCTAAACTCAAGGGCCAGGCAATGAGATAATTATTCAGTCCAAAGCCATATGGTCCCTCTGTAGGGGCTGTATAGATCTACACCTCCACAAGACCAATCCACAAGAAATCGATTTTAAAATTTGCCGTAAGCCATGAAGGGGACACATGGGGAAGAAGGTGTTTTGGTAAAATGAGAGTGGTAAAAAAACAAACACCGCACATCACACTGAACAAACCATTTCCACAAAGAGGAAAGTTGGCAGCATCATGCTGTGGGTATGATGATCTTCAGCAAGGACAGAGAAGCCGATTAGAAATTTAAACCATCAGAATTTTTCCTTCCACCTCCTAACTATGCAATATTTTGTATTAGTCTATTTATTAAAATCCCAATAAAAACAACAGGATATGAATACTTCTTAAGAAATTGTATAAAGAAAAAAAACTTTCAAAATAACCATTGTAACAGATTTGACTTTCAGATTTAAATAGACTTTTGACCTTTAACCTCAAACGAAAAAAAACATCTGTGGATGATGTGACATCAGGTTTACTGCAGAACTGAACCCAAGATTAGTTAATCAGCAAAAAAGGACTGTCTGTCTGTTACACAAGACTAACATCAGCACAGAGCACTGTAAAAACAGATTACACTATACATCACACTGGGAAACGTACCTTAGGACTGCTGAAACTTTGAATAAACAGATAAAGTTTTGTTGATTTGATTTGATTCAAATTTGGTGTACTGGTACAAACATGAGAGAATTTGCTGCTCATAGGAATAGCTGCATCCCCACTCAACCTGGCGTTAAAAATGTCTGAAAGTATTGTGCATCTGTAGACGAATTTATTTGGGTGAGATGTCGTCGGATCAATAAAGGTCACCAAGTTGATAGAGGTTTCATTGCCTCAGAGGTTCTGACTGTTCTGGGAATTACTCGCCCTATGACCTTTCAAAAATTGACCTAAAAGTGGGCTTACATGTGTGACTTTGAGGCATCTTTGTTGCTAAAATATATATATCCCACCAGAGTACGGATTAGTATCTTAGAGGCATATTGGGACTTCTAGTACCAGAATAACCTGGTACCTAACCTATTAAGTTAATATTGTGGGAGTCTGGAGGGCAGCTGAACACATGAAATGGTTCCTTTTGAGACTCAGTCATCCTGAAGAATGCAGCAGCTGCTGTAAATCAGGTTAGTTGCTATCTGGTGACAGATAAGAAGAGTGGCAAATAGGCAGTGAGGAGCAAATCCTAGAAGAAACAAAGCATTCTGGAAGGCGCAGAAGACAGAAAAATACATTTGTATAAAGGCCAATTCTTTGTTCTTCATCACAAATGTCAGAAATACCGGAGTATCAGGAAAAATACACATTTTGAATTTAGCAACATGACACAGCAGAAGTTTAACCATCTAAGTACCAGTTACTCCCACTGAATCTTAACTACTAAAAACCTATGAGGATCTCAGTGCATCATACTAAATGACCCTTTAAGAGATATGATTTCAAACTAGAATTGACGTTAAGTTAAAGATGAGGGATTTTGTGACATGATGAAATAAAACAATTTAGGATTTCTCCATTTGGGAAGTCTGTGTCACTTCCCTGTCACGGGCCTGAGCTGCTGCTTTCTCCTCTTCCTCTTTCTGCAAGCTCTTAAAGTTACAGTTGAGGTCAAAATAGCTCTTTATTTTCATGTGATCATTTTCTGAATACAGCATTTATTTTTCATTTCCTCTGGTTATTTTTATTTGACCTGAAACTTATTCATCAAATTCAGAAGATTAGGGGCCAAATAGGTTTTGCAGTACTGCAGATATCGATTAAAATCTACCTACATGAATTAAGACTACACTATTTGTTTTATAAGTGTACTTTCCATGTGGTTACATTTAAATCGGGGCTGTTTAAGTTGTTCTTTTGTCGTTTTTCCAACTATTCCCCAGAGTGCAAAAGTCAACAACACTGAACCCATGTGTGCACAACTTACCTGAGAATAAACACAGAAATCCACCAGATCACCCAGACAGTCAGCAACAAGATTTTCCAGATACAATGTGACCAATTTATGATGGAAAACAGATGCCGTTCTCAGAACAATAAACTTTTTAATATATATTTTCAATTTACCATATTAAAGCCAACATGATTATTCTTTATATTATCAAGATCATTGCAAATGCTGTATCATAAATATTTAGTTTTTTGTACATTTTCATTTCAAAAAGACCCATTATAGAAATTCTAAAAATAAAAATGCAGAACAAACATAATAATCTGGAAAAAATTTGATATTGAGCCCATTTCGTTTTTTTACATTCAAGCCCTTCAATGTTTAGTCAAACGGGCTTCAGCTAATAAAGGATAGGTTTAACTCATCTTGTTTCTTAACAGTTTGGTTCAAACGAATGTAAAATAATTTGATGTTTTTGTAATTAAATAAAAGATATCAAAAGGCAATATTGGTAAGTGCGTTTTACAAAAAATAAACTGAGTATTTCAACGGTACATCTGTGAGCATGTGGAGTGTGACAGCCTGGCTAACGGTGTGAAGCTGGAAAAACAAACAAACTGTCAAATGGAGACAGTTTTGGTTAAAAAAACAAAAACAAAAAACCCCCAACAATGTAAAGATTAACAGGAAGACATGAAAACAATCTCTTTTGTGCCTGTACTGCCCCTTGCAGGCAGCACTTTGTTTTTTAACCCTTTCATCTATTTGTTCAGCTCTGCATGCTGTTTGCATAATATTCCCCTGCTCACGAGGTTCTTTTTCCCTGTTTTGTTCATACTCAGTGCCAGTCTTCATCATCATCGTCCTCCCTTTCGGATGAGTCCTCCTGGCTGCTGACCTCCCCCTGCTGTGCAGCTCCGTCCCCCTCTCCTCCCTGCTGAGCTGCCGCTGCTGCTGCCGCCGCCGCCGCTACTGCTGCCTTCCTGGCTCGGGCCTGAGCTGCTGCTTTCTCCTCTTCCTCTTTCTGTCGGAGAGCCGCAGCCTTCTTCTCCTGCTCAGCGTGACTCTTCATGTGGGCGCTTCTACTCTTCACTTTATGAAATACCCTATATAGAAATATGATCCCATGCATTTGCACATTAGTTAACTGAAAAGCTGAAAAATAAACAAAATTGAGCGCTTCTTGCAGACAAATATCCTGAAATTTCAAGTAAAATCCAAACATTAGGGCTTATATTACTTAGCTTGTTTTCATTTTTATTAGACTGGCATAAAGTGAACTTTGCTGCCTGCTAATTTACGTTGTAAGCATAAACATTCATGACCAAATTTAACCAAATGACTGACCATGCTGTTTATGTTGTCTGTTAAAGTTGATGATTATCACTTACAGCAAATGAAAACTCCAAATTCAATTTCTCAAAAGGTTTAAATATTACATTAGACATAATATATAAAAGTTTTGTTATGGAGATAACATAAAAACAGACAGGGATTGACACCCTCGACAATGAGAAATGAACACAAAAATAGCCTTTTCACAAAGTGATATATAGTATAGTGACAGAAAGTTTAGTGGAAGGAAAAAGTACAGCAGCCGATACGACTGAATCAAGCTTCTGACAAACCAGAAACAACATCAGAAGTGCTTACATGGGCTGAGGAGAAAAATAAGGGTCTGGATTATTTCTAAATTAGATAAATTCTTCCTCCCAGATTAAAGTAAATGTTGCATCTCATTGGGAAAAATCAAGGTCCAGAGTCTGCAGGAAGTCAGAAAATTTTTCTACCAAACCTTTTCCTTCCTCTCAAGTTGCCATTAATATGCTTGAAAACAGCCCTCTGAAAAGCCAACCTTTTTAGCAAGGACTCCTTGTGAAAACCCTCAATGACTGCTGGACAGTTATAGCAGGACAAGCATCCAGGCAACTAGTCCCATTGTGTAGGCCATTCAATGGCAAAAGATTTTTTATAGGTCTTATGTAATATTCCAACTTAATAAACAGAATTCTGGATAGCTGTAAGACTTGATCATCAATATTAACTCTTGAAATATATATTACTATGTGTGTAATTAATTTATGTATTTGTTTAACTTTTCTAGGTGAATTAATTAAACAAATTAACATCAAATATTTATTTTGTTTTCAGGTGATGCACTTGTATGAAATAGTTTTGTAAAAAGAAAGAGGAAATAAACAAGATATAAACCTCACGATTTAAATATATTATGCTCTCCAAATCAAAAGTGATTCAGGAAATACGGCATATGTCAAGATTTGTTTTTGTTTTCTGTTGGCTCTAGTTTCATCTGAGGCTAAGGCTGTTCTGGAGTGACACACAGTGGCTGTCAGAGTTAGACACAAAAATCTGTGTTTTACTTTCATGTTTTTATCGACATCTTTATAGGTAATTTTCCTTTTGTCTGCATTCCAGCCCCACATAATCATACGTTGTCTTTTTTATAAATATAAACTTGCAAAATAAAAGCACAATTAGGCTCCTTGTTAATATACGTTTACTATTATACTGAATCATCTTGTGATGGCCTGGTTTATCTTAATAAACACCGTTTACCAAGATAAACTACAGTAAACTACATTTGTTTTATTATATAAGAGGTTCTTTCTCCAAGGGGAAATACTCATTAACACAACTTCAGGTTTCAGAACTTCGGTGTGATCAGTGAAAATATGAATTACAAGTTAAAATGACTGATAAGATGGCGTGGCATCTTTTTACACTAATAACGTGATGAAAACAGGGTTTTCTCCTCCAAACCAAAGCTGACATTGAGAGTGAATGTGTAGAAACCTCATATCTATAGGAACATTTTGTAGATCGTAACAAGACATCCAGGAGTTTGTATTCACAAAGACATTACGTTTTCCAAATTTTGAATGGTTTTAGAAACCTTGGATACTAAAGCATGGCACTAATCTGGTGTGAAGGGGTGCTAAGCTGAAAGGTTTTTAATGTAGCCCAGCAAATTTAAACTTATAAATGCCACAGTAATCAGTTTAAGGAGCAAAACTGTTAAAATAATAATTCTACAACTGACTGAAAACTAGCCTTACCTGCCACATTTCTTGCACGGAAACACTTCATTGGGGTCCTGCGGGGGCTTCGTTTGAGCTTTAGTCTTCTTCGCAGCGGCTTCCACCCGAGGCCTGTGAGGCACCGATGATTGATGAGCCTCCTTACTCACAGGGTCTGGCTCTTTGATGACCAGAACTGTCCCTGTCTGAAGCAACAACAACATGTGGGTTTTGACTGTATGGAGAAAGTCTGACGATTTCTTCTTTTTGAGCATGTCTGTCTGTAAGTATTCAGTCACTGAAGAGGATTACACAGTACTTACTACATAGTCATGAGCCTGTAGTGACTGAGCCACCCTCGCCTGTTGGTTGGTTTCATGGCTCTCATCATAAAAAGACGCTTCCTTTTTTCCTTCTTCTTCCGCCGCTCTTTGAGCTAATTTTGGTTGATGTGAGCTCTGCCATGAATCCCACAAGAGACATTAAATTAATGGGTGGAAAAAGGGGGTCAAAAACTTTATATTTCTGATGCTCAGACGTAAGATTATGATTAGGTCTCTACTTATGTCTAAGTAAATATGCAGTTTTGTCTGACTTTCTATGATTTTGATCACTTCTGCTTTCCCACCCTTTTACCCTGAATAATCAGTTTTCGTGCCTCTTTACTCCTCGTATATCATTTCTTGCTTTGTTCTTAAACAAGAAAAGGTTGTAGTCACAGTTCGCTAAAAAGGACCAAAAAAACCACTCATTAAAAAGTTTTTAATTTTTGTTTTTAAGGGGGTCCAAAAGAGGTTGACTGTTGGACAACCGGGACTTTTAAGCAGTGTTTTCTGGCTGTGTTTTTAGAGAATAGCCCAAACAACAAGTTAACCTGCTCCTTCAATTCAGATCGTTTGTACTTAGTAAGTATTCTATGCTTTACTATTTTAGCCACACTTATCCATATCTCATGTAAAAAAAACATCGAAATCTAACACTCGACATTACCTTAACATCCACCACCGCCTCGGGGTGCTTCTCCACAGGTGAATCTGGGGGCCCAAAGGTTAAGATACCGTTTCGACCGACCTTCACCTGTTTCTTATATGAATAGTAGAACTCCACGCACTGAGCCACAGTCTTAGTCCGCACCTGCAAAAAACATCCAAGACACAAGCAAATGCAAATTTATAATAATAAGAGAGACTAAATGAAGGGTTCCTTCATATAGCAATTAAAGTTTTTTCATGTGTAAGGCCTGGTTCACACGGCAGGATTTTAAAATTGTCGCCAGAATTTCAGACCGCACACAGCGATAAAAAAAAAAAAATCACAGATATTCCTGTGTTGGCCCAACAGTGCGTGGTACACGGCAATGACGAGACACCACACACCAACTGATCTTACTCACAAACATGCCAATCTCAGACAAAACCTCGCAATATAAAAATGGACTAAAGTCAAAGGAGTAAATAAATATAGATGCTGAAGATGAGGCATTGGCTATAGTTTGTGGACTAGTTAACAGAGAAAAAAATGAAATCCTGGTGTTGGATAAAGGAGTGGACACAGCAGGATCAGGGGCTCTAGTTTCTATCTAAGATATGGAGGTGAATAACTTTTGTTTTGTTGTTTTTTCACTCTGAAACGTCGTTACCCACTTTGCTCTGATTGATCTATGTTCCTATGCATTTGTGGACTGAGGTAACGTGAGCAGAGACATGGAAAAAATAATAGATGCTTCCCAGGAGTATCGCTGCCTGTCACCTCGCTTTCTGATAGGCTGCATGCTCGTTTGTCCTCGCAGCACATCACACACGCTGTGATATCGTGCCATGACGATCCAACATGTTGAATATCCCCGATTTGTGATCGGGGCGGTCCCGACGTACTTCCGAGCATACCAGAGCGCTCTGAACACACCCCACATGGAAGGAATATCTTTTAGGACTATCTTAAGAGCCTTTCCGATAATCGGGGTATGTCGGAAGGGGAGAACAAGGGCAAAATTGGCCTAAAAATCCTGTTGTGTGAACCAGGCCTAAATTTCTCACTTTTCCAAAATCAAAGAGTTTTCAGGCTTTTTAACTTAATTTTACCAAATCAATACAAGTTGTCAGGGTTTAAAAGGCACCCACAGAACCCACAGACTGTAACGAAGGAAGGATGAGTTGAAGTGGACAAAAAGTCAGAAAACATGTGGATGGCTGGATAGATGGACAATTGAATGGTTGGTGCATAGACAGATGGATGGACTTTTAGAATAGGTTAAAAAATACAGCCTGGAAATACAAATATTTATCTTATTTTGCAATAAACCATCAAACAATGACATCAAATTCCAGACTCAATAAGAACTGTGTAACTATCTGGCTCATGACTGGCTATTGTTCTGATTCTACAACCCAGACTTCCTTTCACAGAGAGGATGTGATTTATTCACTCTGATTTTCTTCTCTTTGATCTGTAAGGAAATTCACAAAACTAAAAAGAAATGATCTTCCTGTCTGCAAAAGGATGTTTCCATTACATCAGAGTAATGTAAATGACACAAATGAAGTTTTAGTTCTCAAATGCTTTAATAAGCACGATTAGGATTCTTATTATAGTCAAAATAATTGGTTCCCCTGAATGATAAAAGCATCACCCTCACCAGTTTCTGCACCAGGAAGAAGTCCTTCCTGTATGAAGAGATCCCTTTGTTGAAGTAACACTTCTCCTCCGCCGTCCAGCTGTCAGACCCTGGAAAGGTAGCAAAATCAATGTTAGAGAAAGAAACAAAAGAACTACAAAAGAAAGAAAGTTGAAGAGATGGAGGGTGATGTACGAAAGGTGATAAAGCAATTTTACCCGAGTAGTGATAACCTGCCAGGTAATGGCCTTTGGGGAAAATTGGATCTTGAAGCATCAAACGCTCCAGTGTTTCCTTAATATTAAGCAAAATTAATGCAAAATAAAACCTATAGAGATAAAGATAAAATCAATCATGATTACTCTCTTTACTCACAAGGATATTGCCTCCGCATTCGTGTAAACAGTGTAAAACCAGCTCCTGATTGGTTCCTCCTCCACTGAAAACACTCGAACAAGCCAGGTTCATGAAATGCTCTACTGTAATAAAGAAGCAAGGGGAAATTTCGGGAAAAAAGTTCATCAAAGATTGATAAAGTAGTCAGTGAGTGAAACTTACTGGTCTCTTCGTCGCTGTGTTTTTGATTGGAGTTATTCGTAGGATGCCAGACCAAGTCGGCTTTATGCTGGTCCAACTGGGAGGACAGCTGATCTTGCAAACTGGGTATTTCCGCTTGGTACTGCTGCCCGATATTGATACGGCTGTACCCCAACACAAAACAAAAAAATATGGAGATGTGACCATAAAAGAAAAAGGATAAGGTAGAAATCTGTACAAATCTGTGATATGATGCTTACGGTTCAAGGCACACGGGTGTGGCATCAGTAATCAAGGGCAAGACTGGAGGGGTAATTTCTGAACTCGCTAAGAAAACAATTAAAAAGTTAGGCATTATCTAAAAAAAATGTGATCTGCAGAAGTCATGCAAGACTTACTGGAACGCAGCAGGCTACGTGTTGCAGACTTTGGAGTAGCTGGAGGCGGCAGGATCTGGTTGCTTGCGGCTATGTTGGTGAGGAAGGCGGAGAAGTAGAGTCCCGTTCCTCCTCGGACAGGCGACAGGATGGGAGGGGGTGTGTATGGGGGCATGGCGTGCAGATTGTCCGGCAGGCGGACCGGAGACCGTAGGTTGCTCTGGTAGTTGGTGATGCTGGAGTAGACGGATGGAGGGATGAAGGTGGATGGTTTGGGGGGAGGGATGATGAGGGGTTCGGGACGAGTCCGGCGCTTGAACTTAACTTTTCCATCTTCTTCCATTCCCGAATCGCTTTCGCCATCCTGGAATAACAAAGGAAAGTGGCACATCTTAAAGTTTAAATTCATTAGGCTCCCACTGCTTGCTTCTCTGACTCTGAAAAGACTTGCTGTTTTTGTCTTTTATTTTAATAAACATTAGGAGCACTCTGTAACATCTTTCAGCAGGAGGACCAAAGCAAGGAATTAGAGGTGTTAACTTTGCCCCTAAGTGCATTAAATTCAAATCTAAAGTGAAAATTTGCAGAGCTAAAAAGAACATCTTGTGGCTGACCTATGTAGATATCAACAGGCTATTTTAACTGCAGTGACTGAATATATATTAAAGTTATATAAATGCTGTTTAAAACTACCAGCTCTTTAGAATAGGTCAGGTACAAAATAATAAAACAGGAATTAAGGAAAAGAATAAAACCTTACGCCGATGTTGTGCTGAACAAGAGAACAAGAACAACAAAGACGAAAACATACCTTATTTTGAAAGTCTGTTTTTTAATCTACTTTTTGGGGGGAGTGTGTTGTCATTAAATTGTTTATTGCTGTGAGTGTAGGCATACAAAATGGTTTTCCTGTCGGCAGTTAGACAGTTTTTATTAAACTTATTAAAGTACTAAACTTGTATCAGATTTACACTTCTACATAAAGACTTTGTAATGTCTAAATTTAGCCTATTTGACTTATTTTTTTGTTTTTAGCATAAAATTAACTGGTTTAACAAAAGCCCTAAAAATAAATTAATTGTCAGGGTGCCATACAAATTAGCTCTGAAATTACTCAATGTACTGTAAAATGTGTAAGCCAAAAGAAACATTATCTGAATAAATTACAGTTTTTTTGCTGCATATCTCAACAGATGTTGGAAAAATATACATTTCAAGCTCTGCAAGGCTTCTGGAAGCCGTCAGAACGTGAGGTTTTATGCTCCTACTGTAACTGGGCAAGACTGCTTTTGAAGTATTTGACAACAGAATGTCCAAACTAAATATACTCACAATGATATTAGTTATTTTAAAGTAAAATATTGTGCATGCATCTACGGTGCTGTGAAAAAAAAAGAATTATGTTTCAGTTCAAAGAAATGTTAATATTATATAGTCTAATCAGTAAATATACAATAAATTTAATTAATGTAATTACTGACGATTTCCTGTATTAAAGCCAAATATCTGTTCAAAGCCAAGCAAGTGATCAAGTGTTTGCACTTTTTAAAACCATGAGTTACAGTTGAAAACAGATATTTACATACGCTTCAGAAAAGCTAAAAAAGGCACAGTCCAAACACAGAGCCTCTTTCTTTAACATCATGGGAAAATGAATAGAAATGAACCAAGACATCAGGAAGAATTGTGGAACTCCACAAGTGTGGCTCATCCTTATGTGCAATTTCCAGATACCTAAAGGTCCCACCTTCATCCGTTCAAACAATAATACGCAGGTATAAGAAACATGGGAATGTTCAATTATCATACCACTTAGGAAAGAGACGTATTCTGAGTCCCAGAGAGAAACGTTTGGTGCCGCAAAATGCGTGAGTGAACCCCAGGACAGCAAAAGACCTTGTCAAAATGCTTGCTGAAACTGGTGTCACTACCAGTAAAACGAATCCTGTACCACCATTAGCTGAAAGGTTACTCTGGTAGGAGGAAGCCATTACTTCAAACCACCCTAAAGAAGCCAGACATCAGGCAGACATGTCCTGTGGTCTGACCCAACTGACCAAAAATTAAACTGATCGGTCATTATGATAAACAGTATACTTGGAGGGAAAAGGGGGAAGCTTTGAGGCCTCAGAACACCATCCCAACAGTGAAGTATGGGGGTGGCAGCATCATGCTGTGGGGCTGTTTTGATGCAGGAGAAACTGGTGTGCATCACACAATAGGTGGCATCATGAGAAAAGCAAATTATGTGGACATATTGAAGCAACATCTGAAGACATCAGTCTGAAAGTTGAAGCTTGGGTGCAAATTGATCTTCCAGATGGACAATGACCCCAACCATACCTCCAAATTAGTTGCAAAGTGGCTTAAGGACAACAAAGTCAAGGTATTGGTGAGGCCATCAAAAAGCCCTGATCTCAATCCCATAGAAAATTTGTAGGCGACACTGAACAGGTCAGTGCGAGCAAAAAGGCCTACTGACCCAGTTCTGTCAAGAGGAGTGGGCCAAGATTCCGGCAAACTATTATAGAAAGCTTGTGGAAGGAAACCAGAAATGTTTGGGCCAAGTGAAAGAGTTTTGGGGAAATTCTACTAAACACTAAGAAAGAGTATGTATACTTCTGACTTTGATGAAAGTATAATAAAATAAAAATCACAAAAACACTCCTTACTACTTTACATTTCACAAATACATAACATTTTTAATATGTATTGATCCAAAACAAAACAGTTCTGATTTTTATGTTTGACATGAAAGAAAAAAAGGTTTTCATGTATTTTTTTCTGAAGCATATGTAAATATCTGGTTTCAACTGTAACTACCAGTAAATTTAAAGATGAGCTCAAGTTCACAAGCCACACCCAGGTATGGTTACTGCTAGAGGTGTACAATCAAGAAATCAATTAAATAAAACCTGTCTGACAACAGGAAGTGGGCTAAAAGATCTCTAAAAGCAACACATCGTGCCCCAATCTATATGAATTCAAGAACAGAGTCGATGATGATGGTAGCGCATTATTCTGGGGCTGCTGTGCTGCTTCCGGAGCATTCCAGCACCGTAGCGCTCTACCAGAAAATCCTGTCGGAGAAAGGCTAATGATCAGTTTGTGACATTAAACTGAAGGACCCTTGGTTTACCCTGCACTACAATGATCTGAAGCTCACCAGCAAGTTCACCTCAACATCGCTCAAAGAAAATAAAAATAAAGACGTTCGAGTGGCCAAATCAAACTTAAATTCACTAATACACTCTGGCAGGACTTTAAACAGGCTGTTCGCGGTCAAAAAACCCGCTAATGTAGCTGAATTCCAACTTTTCTGCAAAGAAGAGAGGACCAAGATTCATCCAAAGCAAATTAAAGACCAATTGCAAATTAGCTTAAGGCTTCAATCCTTTTGTGACTGGCAACAGTGGGACAATCAATTATGAGGTTTAGGGGTATATTATTGGTTACAAATGGTCAAGCTGGTTTGGATAGAGTTCTTCCCTTTAATAATTAAAATCACAATGTGTCTGCTAAATTTTTTTGATGATCTCAAACTGAACTCTGTAAGTAACTCTAACCACACACCTACTTGGTAAATCAAATCTGTCCCAACACAGTAAGGGAACCAGCCCACCATACTATTAAGAATTGTTACAAAAGGGTGAAGATGACGAAGGTGCAAAGTCTATCCTCCAACAGGGAACCAACCTGGCCAAAACTCTCAGTCACTGGGTTTCTGAGCGAACGGCGCCGAGCCACGATCACAGAGGGCTTCCGATCAGCCTGGCCCGTAGTGCGCTCGCCCTGGTTAACGCGACCCTGAGTCCAGCCGCCCTGAGATTCCGCCTGGCTCTTGTGCACAGGCACAGACACTGGGATCACCAGGGGGACAATGGTGGAGGGGGCGTCCTCCTGCAGAGCACACAGAAAGAAGACGAAGGACAGAAGTGAACAAGAAACAGCCAGGTCAGAAATGTGAAGGGGACATTTTAAAAAGAGTGAGAAATAAAAAGAGGAAGACGGTGAGAGTGCATACCATCTCAGAATATGGTGCAATAGCAAGGAACAGTGATTCATTATTTTTAATGAACATCACTGAGGGTTTATTCATAATATTTCAGTAGAATTAATATTAAACTGACTAGTCATAACAGCTTCAACTGCTAAAACTAGGACAACTAGTTATATCTCAGCAGTGCATTTTTTTCAATCAAAATTAAAATGTAAGACAGAGTTCATGCTTTCTGCTATGTTCTTGTAGATCTACATATTTCAGCAGTGTTTCGGAGAATAACACTCTGGTATTTCTGCTTAAACTAACATGTTTTTTTTTAACTGATCCAAGATTTTTAAAAGTGGTAAGTGAATACAACAAATCACTTCCACGATTTTAAATTTGAGGTTAAGTCAGAGCCTTCGTGACCACTGACAGCATGAAAACCATTTCTCTGAATCAAAAGAAAAAGCAACTTCCCAACCATATAAAAAAAAAAACACAGCTCCGGCCTAAGAATTAGGTGCACAAAACCAGTTTGGGAAGAACGGGAGCGTGGCTGTGCAGGTTGACAGCTTGGCCCCTCCCTGCCTCCACTGAGTGACTGGCTGAAAGGAGGCCTGAAGAATGTGGAGGTGTGCAGACATGCAGCCGCTCCAACTGTACATCCACCGTGCACGCTCCACTCTCAAACTTGCAACGAGCCTCTTAACCCCTTTGGGGCAGAGAACCTTGTATGACTGTGTTTATGTACTTACAGTCTGGATTAAAAGCTGCTCGAAAAGAACAACGTCTTAGAGGGCGCAGCACCAACTGTGTAAACATGATCAATCCTGAACAGCGACAGTGTCATGTTTCGTACAAAGATAAGACGCTCAATGTGGAATAAATCCAGAGCAGGAAATCTTGAACTACATTTGCTGTTGCAGGTTGTGGCAGAATGTGGTGGAAAATTACAAACTGCATGGCCAAGCTCTCTTTAAAAGAGCTGAAACTGGACGGCTGGAGGAGTTTGGCAAACCGTAGGGAAGTTCTGCATAGAAACAAGACTCTTCCTCTTTATACAGTCATTTACCAACTTTGCCACACGAGAAAATATTATTTTACTAGTCCAAATAAGCTACCTTTCCTATTCCCTTCAAACTTGGAGCTAGTATCCAAAGCAGGGATATGTATTTTTAAACATAGGAAAAATCAGGCAGTACCAAATCCAACATGCCACCGAGCTCCTGGTTGCACTCTAGGGTCATCTCCCACTTTGACTTCAGCAAAACCCTCCTGGTCGCCCAGCGTGTGCTGGGAAACCTCTGCAGATGGTCCAAAATGAGATAATCTACTTGGATGTTCTCGTTTTCAAGTAGAAAACCTGATTTTGTCAGTCCGGTTGTCGAGGGATTGTTGGCCATCCTGCCTTTTTTCATGTGCTGTTCTACAAAGGTGGAATGATCTACTAAGCACTACCAGAACAGGGGCTCTGTCTATTTTCAAGAACCTCTAGAAGACCCAGCTCTTCAGAGAGCATCTCCTACGCCTGGACCGACCCTATGCCTCCCTACCCCCTCTACTACACTATTTCTTTCTGCACTTCACTCTATACCTCCGCTCTATTTCTACACTACACCCCCTGTCTAGAGGTCTAAGCAGCTAACTTTGATATTACTGTGAATGCTTTGCTATATACTTATTTGTAAGTCTCTATGGGTAAAAGCATGTGTAAAATGGCTATAAACACAAACATGCTTCTAATGGACATATTGACATGATATTTACAACAGACCCAGATAATCCACATATACAAAGACATCAAAGCAAATTACACCCTAATGTCAATTATACGTAATAAACAGGGTGCGTGCTCACTTCAGTAGGTTACATTTAAGACTCAAGCCTTCAATTAAAATTAAAGACGAACGTGATTTTTTTTTTTTAAACAGCAAATGAAATATGATGTCAACTTTGTTGTCTTGGTGTTTTTGGCTCTGTCATTTGATACAATTCTATTTGCAGCTTAGTAACTGATATTAGTTGTTAATACACTATAGTTGCCATAATTAGATGCAATTATTCCAAACCAGGCCTTCCTAAATATACATTCTCCAGAAGGAGTTGGCAGTGGATAAAGTAAAAAAATAATTTAGATTTCAATTCCCCGAAACAAAGAATTTCTCAAATTAAACTCAAATTGGAGGGGGCAGTGAAAAGAAAGCACAAATTTAAGACATAACAAAATCTAATTTAAGACCTATTATAGAAATTCTAGACAGAGTTAGGACTCTTTAAGTCTTAACAAAAATTGAGATGAAAAAATTTAAGCAGTTTTGATTTTTAAGACCCTGCAGGAAAACTGAATACAAGTAGGATTATACTGGAAATAAGTACTGAACACAAGAAGAAGGCAGAGAAAGTCTAGAAAATACCAGAAATCTGACTATATTTAGAAAGGAATCCTTCTCTCTATTCGTACAAATTAATGTTCTCATTGATGGCCTGTAAAAAGGTTTCTAAATCCAAAAGGTACAAGAGTGCCTGTGAGCGCCATTGGTGATCCAGGAGTGGAAAGAACATAATTTCACAATAAACCAGGGAGAACGAGGTGGCGCTAGAATAGTCAGAGTATATTCAGAAGAGTTGTCCAGGAGCCAATGACCACTTCTATAGAGATTTACGAAGACCTGGAGTTATAGTTGTTTCGAATAAAACAGTAAGTAATAGACTCAAAAGGAACAAACGTAACAGCCCAAGTCTCCATTCTGGAAGAAAAGGCATGCTAAAGGTCAATTTGGACCACTCAATAAAATACTGGGAAAATAAAGTGCATTGAGAAGAGACCAAAATGACTTATTTCAGTTTTGGACAAAGCATGTTACCAGGAGAAATGGCACCCCACATCCTCCCAAAAACACTACACTATTTATTTCATAGAATCTAATTTCTGGACTTGTTTGAATTGATTTCTTTGTATGTGTGGATTGCTTCTGTTGTTACTGACAACTAATGTGAATTTCTTGTCAATAGTCCTATCAGATATTTACTAGGAAAAACATTAATGTGTTCAATACTTATTTTTACCACTTTACATTGTTTTACTTCTTAGCAACATAAATTACTGAATTAGGTACAACAAAAGTGTAAATGTGGAATATTTTTTATAACCTTGGCAGCTTTTGCAGGCAGAGACTCCATTTCTGAAGCCTTCTGGGCAAGAGTTTCTAAGTTAATCTCTTTGGAAGCCCTCCTCCTCCTGCGGGTGATCTGTATGACCCCTCCTGTCGCCGCTTGGCTTTCTCCTCCCTTCGCAGCTGGGACATCTGCTACTCCGTTCTGGGGCGGCGGTGGCAGCGGCTCTTTGGAGGCTTGGGACCACATGTTTGCGGTAGGAGGACCCAGCGGGGACTGTCCCTCTCTGGAGAGGCGGCGTGAGCGCCGAGGGGCCGCAGGAGCGGAGTTCACAGAATCTAAAGGATCCGGGGCAACACCCTCTTCAGAGCACGGAACGGGTAGTGCTGATGCGTCGCCGCTTTGAGCCTCTGGTTTCGGCTCCATGGGTTGCATGTCTTCTTTTGCAGCTTCGGAATCAGGTGCAAGAGGCTTGGGAGGTGGATAAGCTCCAAAATTTTGAGTTTGCTGCTGCCGTTTGGCTTGACCCTGAGGTTGTGTTGTTTCTGGCTGTGGAACATTCTGTTGCTTTATCTGCTGCTGCATCTGCTGGAGTTGCTGTTGCTCCTGCAGCTGTTGCTGGTGATACTGTTGCTGTATCTGCTGCAACTGCTGCTGCTGCTGGATTTGTTGTTGCTGCATTTGGTGTTGCTGCTGTTGCTGTAAATGCTGCTGCTGCTGCATCTGAAGCTGTTGGTGTATGTGTTGCTGCTGCTGCTGTTGTTGTTGTTGCTGCTGCTGGTGGTGGTGATGATGCATTTGATGCTGCTGTATCTGATGCAGGAGTTGCTGTTGAGTTTTAGGCTGCTCTCCGTAGATCATTCCCTTGTTTGCCGGGAAAGCGGAATAATAACCTGATGGGAACTGCTGCTTGTTGGGTCTGAACGAGGCCTGGAAAGGTTGCAGTATGGGCGCCTGCATGGTGTGAGCTGGCGCATGGGGCTGGCCCTGGAGATCCACACCTTTGGGGCCATGCTGATAGGCTTGTAGCTGCGCCTGATGCATTACAGCAGCAGCGGTGTGCTGCTCCCATTCGAGCCCCCTTCCCTGAGTTTGAGCCTGGGTGGCATCTCTGTAAACCTCCACAGGTGCTGTCAGCTGGTTTTCCGCTCCCATCGGCATCGCTACACCTTCATGAACTCCTTTATGGAAGGCCATCTGATCCCTGACGTTCACACCGCTCATGTACGGGCCAAAGTTCTGGCCCCAGGCCGTCACGGGAGCTTCCTGGGTCCACCCAGGTGCCTGTAAGGGGTCCTGCATCCATTTTACCGCAGAAGGCTGCTGATAGTGCGGCAGACTTTGGTGCCCTTTCTCCGGGTTATAAACACCAGAGCTGCTTGCAGAGTCACTATGGCTCGCTTTTAAAGCAGGCGGTCCCATACCATAATAAACCTCCCCCGTGTGCTGCACTCCCTCTTTCATGGCTGGAGTCCGTTGCTTGCTCTTGTCAGTGTTGACCTGAGAAGGAAGACTCATAGCAGTCTCCTAAGATTAGAAAAGGTTTATCGTCTGAATCTGAAAGCGTGCAAAACTTGGTATATGCCTCTTTAGTGTGCTACCGCTGCCCGCGGTCGTGAAGTTCTTTAATTGTGTATACAGAGGTATCTGGGAGGAAACTAAATCCCAAAGGAAAGTGCAGGGTGGGGAACTTGCAGCCGTCTTTCAGCAATTAAATTTGAGGTCTGCAGTCCATTCTTCTCCACATCTTCAGGGAGCTAGACCTTATGGAAAACAACCAAACACAGAGAATAAAAAGCATAAATTAGTTCCTTATATGGGGAAAAAGCATTACGAGTTTACAACCGATTTACAGTCGCCAGCAGCAAAGAGGAAATTGAGGCCTACACGAGCAAACGGCCTTGTGCGAAAAGTGAAATTATAAAGCAGAGCAAAAAAACAGCCCGTGTTTGGATTCGTGCGATCAGGTGCGTGCAGAGGAGACATTTGCAAGCTGAAGTTTTTAAGGTAGCAGAAAACAAGGAGGCGCCTTTAGAGCGGAGCTGCCATTAGGCTTAACAAGAAATACAGGAAACGAATGGGCTCTTGCAATCACCCGAGCGATAGCCAGTAATGTTCTGTTGCAAACAAGCAATAAGGAAGCGTCTCGGGGGCTGCGTGCTCTCTTAGGCAACGCCGCAGATTAACCAGCGTTATTATAAAAGCCAGAGGGTTCAGTTTACCTGATCAATGGTGCACAGACGACCCCTGATCAGCTCCATGGAGTCACTTTGGTTTCGATCAAAGCCGACTGGACGCAGCTCCATGGAGGGTTTTTGCGCAGCAAATGTCAAAACTCTGACAAGTTTCCATCGAGTTTGGCTGCGCACAATATGGCGATCAGGCGGGTTTGACAGCAACACGGAAAGACGCTCCAAAGTCCCGACAGGGCGACGGGAGGCTTCTTAACGCCGTAGTTACACTGTTGCACACTGTATCCGCAAAATCGTGCACTTCCAGGAAAACATGTCCACAACTTTCCCCCACCTCCTCTGCACACCACATCACCGAGTGAAACACACATGAGACGGGTGCGTGCGTGGAAATGCTGCCGTGCGGCGGCGGCTGCGGGTATTTTCTCTGATTCAACAATCGCTGTTGTGGTGTGAACGTGCTGTTCGGGCTTTATCGGGAGTGTTTGGGGCGCTGCGTAACTGCGCAGACGTGCAGAAGTTGTGATGTCCCTGAATGCACCGCCTCACCCCAAAACAGCTCAACTACCATCCTGTTGTCCAATCCGATCTCCTGATTAGGCTCGTCTCTCTGTACGTGTGCGCTTGTTTTATATTCGAGTTGTCCCGGATGCGGAGTCTCATCACGCTGACAGAGGTCGTTATTGAGCCGCAATCAAGATTTCACAACTGAGGAGGTCAAATTCAAGCATCTATCTATCTATCTATCTATCTATCTATCTATCTATCTATCTATCTATCTATCTATCTATCTATCTATCTATCTATCTATCTATCTATCTATCTATCTATCTATCTATCTATCTATCTGTCTGTCTGTCTGTCTGTCTGTCTGTCTGTCTGTCTGTCTATAGTAAAACAACGTAAGGGTATCATTTTCTAATATCATTTTTGCACAGAAAATGGCATTACATTGACTAGACTCTACTTTCCACTGATAATTTAACAATTTATGCTTGATGATGAGCTCCAAGTCTTTGAGTTTGCTGGGCATCTTTGCAGTCACCCTCTTCTGTAGGATATGGAGACTCTGGTTAAGCATCTGCAAAATATTTGCATCACTTCCAGTAAATAAATAAAAAAATCACATTGTAAATCTGTATTCAATAAATTAGAACATGCTTTCCGATAAGGCTTTGTTTGTAAGATTAAAAGTACCTTTCGAAAACAACAATCTTTCAACAGGTATTAACCATACTTTCCACTGAGCCCACATTTCTGTATTTAAAATATTATTTGTTGATCTGATCTAATAGTCTTATCTTAAATCTGGTATTTTCATTAGCTGTAAGCAGAACATCATCATAACTAACACAAACAAAGGCTCGGAAACATCAGTTTATGTTTTTAATATGTAAGGCAATTTATTTTTTTTATAGCACACTTTCAACATTGAATTACACACAATTGTACTTTTTTTTTCACTTAGAGAAATGAGCCACTGAAATAGATTAACTTTTCTATTTTCTTGAATTGTTCTGTCTATATAAACTTACTTTCCTCTTGGGCAGTTATACTTCCAGCTCAGGTCCAGAAGCAGGAGACCAGGGAGCTGAAGGGTTTTGTATTTTAGCTGTCTCCAGGACTGCAAGCTGAGATCACAGAGGTTGTTTACTGGAATCTGCTGTAGACACTCCTTTAGTTTTGGGGCTACAGTTAAATAAGGTTATTAGTACCCCCTCACTGGTTTAAAAACAGACATCTTATTTTATGTTATTTAACCTATCAAGTTTTATTATGGCAAGTGATTCATCTTTAGACAAAGACATTTTATGCCTGTCATCCATGTTCAGTCATGTTAGGTGGAGAACATCACTGACCTGCAATTTTTAAGTAACATGGCCTGCATTTTTATTGTGCTTTTTCCAGTCAGAGGACCACAAAGCGCTTCACACTACATTCAGTCATACACACATTCACAAGCTGATGGTGGTAAGCTACTGTGTGTTGTAACCACAGCTGCCAACAGCAGCAGATCAACCACAGCAGCCGAGGCACTGACCCAGGGCGCCCAGAGGAGCCAAGGCCGAGACCCCCACCTCCACCCAAGCGCTACCTTGAGAGGACCCAGGCAGACACAGCCAGATGTTTATCAGTACTCAAGCAGCCTTTTTACTAAATGATTTTTGACTCTTACTCAAGTAGCTTTTTAGATGGCTACTTTTCACTTTTACTTGAGTAAAAATATGTTGATGAAGTGCTACTCTTACGTGAGTACAATTATTGGGTACTCTACCAACCTCTGGTAGTAACTAGTTAAATTTACTCATTTACTTGAGTAACGTTTTGAGAACATTTACTTTTAAGAGTAGTTTTGCTATGCCATTCTTTTTACTTCTACTTGAGTAATATCATGAAGTATAGCTGCTCTTACTTGAGTAAAATTTCTGGATACTCTACCTACTGTGAGTAAATTCACTGAATGCAGAGCAAACAAATTTTAACCAAAAATACACCAGACAGACACACACCTACAGTTTATTAAAGGAGACGACCTGTTTCTACACAAGCTTTGGTTTTCTAATGAAATCTTTTGTCTAATGAGCTTGTTGTATTTTGAGGTCAAGTGAATATATAGTAAAAATCATAAATTGTCACTGCAAGTCCTTTTCTATCTTATTCTAAGATACACTACTCAAAAAATAAAGGGACAACTAAAATAACACATCCTAGATCTGAATGAATGAAATATTCTTATTATTAAATACTTTGTTCTTTACTTAGTTGAATGTGTTGACAACAAAATCACACAAAAATTATCAATGGAAATCAACTTTATCAACCCATGGAGGTCTGGATTTGGAGTCACAACCAAAATTAAAGTGGAAAAACACAGTATAGGCTGATCCAACTTTGATGTAATGTCCTTAAAACAAGTCAAGATGAGGCTCAGTAGTGTGTGTGGCCTCCATGTGCCTGTATGACCTCCCTACAACGCCTGGGCATGCTCCTGATGAGGTCGCAGATGGTCTCCAAAGGGATCTCCTCCCAGACCTGGACTAAAGCATCCAACTCCTGGACAATCTGTGGTGCAACGTGGTGTTGGTGGATGGAGCGAGACATGTTGTCCCAGATGTGCTCAATTGGATTCAGGTCTGGGGAACGTGTGGGCCAGTCCATAGCATCAATGCCTTCCTCTTGCAGGAACTGCTGACACTCTCCAACCACATGAGGTCTAGCATTGTCTTGTGTAGGAGAAACCCAGGGCCAACCGCCCCATTATATGGTCTCACAAGGGGTCTGAGGATCTCATCCCGGTACCTAATGGCAGTCAGGCTACCTCTGGCGAGCACATGGAGGGCTGTGCGGTCCCCCAAAGAAATGCCACCCCACACCATTACTGACCCACTGCCAACCTGGTCATGCTGGAAGATGTTGCAGGCAGCAGAACGTTCTCCACGGCGTCTCCAGACTCAGTCACGTCTGTCACATGTGCTCAGTGTGAACTTCTGTGAAGAGCACAGGGCGCCAGTGGCGAATTTGCCAATCTCTGTATTCTCTGGCAAAGGCCAAACGTCATGCACGCTGTTGGGCTGCAAGGACAACCCCCACCTGTGGGCGTCGGGCCCTCATACCACAACAATTTCTACCTGTTTTCTATTCCATTTGCACAACAGCATGTGAAATTGATTGTCAAAGAGGGCAAAGAGGGGGAGCTGAGAGTGGGGGCGGATGATTGATACCCATCAAACTGAGCCGATGTAGCTACGAGCTAACTGAGCTAACCAAATCTAATGGACGGTCTGTTAGTTCAATTATTACCACAGCAAGCCATCTTTGTCCCAGAAGTGCATGACATTAACATCTGAACACGAATAAACATTGCGGACGTAACTAATGGTCAAGTTCAGAGGAACGAAATGGCCTAGACTTTTAACTTGGAGCCTAGACTTTTAACTTGGAGCAGAATATTTGAAATCTACCAGTTTTAAGGGCAAGGTCCCACCTTTCTTGCCTCTGATTGGCTAGCCTGATTGATTTATTACTAATCTTTACATTCGAGGAACAGTACCTAACCCTAATCTGACCATTTATTAATAATAACATTTAGGACCAGTATCCAATCCTAATCCGCAGAAGGCGGGACCTTGCCCCTAAACGGGTACATTTTGAATATTTACTCCCTGACATAGGAGGGGTGGAGGGGGCAAGCCACTAGCCACCATCGCTAGAGCTGCTTGTTGGCTCGTCTGAGACCTGTCAATCAAAAGGACACTGTCCTTATTATTCATAATTTCAATCTTAAATTACATCTATATGACTGAGTTATAAAAAAAACTCACCCCTCTGAGAGTTGTAGAAGGGTATACTTGACCCATTAAACCTAAAATGTTTTTTGAACCAGGCTGTAAACGTACTTATTTCTGCTATGAAGTTGGCATTTTTAACATGGTAGTCAAAGGGAACTTGCTCCTTTCTGGAGCCAGCCCCTAGCGGATGAGGGGGTAACTGCAACTTTGACACTTCCGCATTGGCTTCCCATTTGGCCGGTGGTGTTCAGCCCTTGGGTTAAACCCAAACGCCCTAATGTGGAGTTATACTAGTGTGATGACAAACATGACGCACTTGTATTTCTTGTGCTTGATGCAAGCAGTGATATTTTTCTGTCCCCCATTCAATGGACTGTGCTGTGTGATGTCGGTAGCTCCGCCTTAACCGTACTGTACCGTTGTCCTATGGATCTACAACTGATGGGGTCCTAGGGATGGTGTTGAAAAGGTCAGCTGTATGGGCCACTTTTACAATGGAGACAGTGGCGGTCCTAGACCATTTGGTGCCCTAGGGGAGCTTAACTGATGGCGCCCCTCGCCCACGAAAAAAGAAGTCATGTCCAAAGAATTGCACATTCATTTAGACAATGATAGTTTAAAAATAACAATATTACAACATGTGCAAAAGAATAAAGCTGTTCAATAATAAATATACAACAAAAAACATTTAACTTGAACAGTAGTGCAACATCTGAGAACACAAAGTGCACACTAAAGAATCCAAACAAAAAATAAACGTTCAATTTAATTTATTTTTATGTCAAAGTATTGTTACAGATAGAGGGATTGCAAAAACTGTTGAAAAAATAAATAGACATTATAAAAAAATTTTCTCGCCTCATATTTGGCGCCACTCACAAGATGGCGCCCTAGGCAAGCGCCAATGTCGCCTATAGGAAGGACCGCCACTGAGTGGAGACATTCAAAATAGCATCAAACCACGCTGCCGTATTGCTAATTGGAAACGAGGAAAGACCAATGGGGACTGAATGCAAATGTCCCTAGATTTGCATAAACTAAGCCTACATATTTCACATTTTTATTTGTCGACAAATTTGAAAACCGTGTATCATAGCTGTTGTTGATCTATCATAAAAGCCCAATAGCATGTCATAGTGGCAACTCGTAAATGCGTCTTGAAGAGTCAACCTGCGACTTGACAAGGCAAAAACAAACAATTCAAATTCATCAAAATCTTGGAAGTAAATTACTCTTGTATGTTCTTCTTCATCGACATTTCTTTTGTATCGGTAAAAAAAAAACAGTCTGAAGACAGCTTTAGAATTTGCTTTGCAAAGTTGCTTTAGGTCTAAAAATTCAGCTTCGCAAGTACAAAGTGAAGCCACTCCAAAAGCCCAAAGGACATAAAGAAGAAAAACGTTAACTGTCCCAGCAAGACCAACGTTTGATTATCGGGGACTGTCCCCGGTGCGGGACATTAACTATGGATGGGAGAATTGACATTCTGTAGAGCTAAACTGCCCTATTCATGAAAACTTTACGTTGATACCAACTGCTTCTAAAAAAGAAGCTGAGCTTATTATTATATGACAAACTAGCTTGCCATATGCTCCCTGACAACTCCTGATTCCCAGAGCTTCGCAGATGCAGGAGTTTGTGGACCAATCAGAAACCTCAAGACATGTGTCGTCAACAACAAGGCATCGCTCCTTAGCAGCTCGATGGCTAACGCGGGCAGCTAATCACAGCTATGGTCTTTCACCGCCGATGTTTCATCTGGTAAATAAGACGGTGCTTGGAATGACTCATCTAGTTCTGGACGGGTTGGAAGCATGGGGGCTGCTTGGATGTTACACGGTAACCTGTGTCGCAGAGGCGCATCGACGCGAGGTAAAAACCCCCCCCCAAAAAATGGAGTAGTGTGCCTCCTAACGGTTATTCATAAGGAAGCATGCTAATTAGCTTATTCCCAACACAAACGGAGGCAGTTAAACAACCGAAATAATAAACTGTATTTAGAGGTTTTACTGTATCAGCATGGTTTGTTCTTTCTGTGGCCTGTGATTGCGTCTCTGCTGTGTCAGCTGTGCTGTGTTTTAACACTGCTTTAGATAAAATCCAAACCCTGCTAGGTGATATCTTTCTACTATCAAGCTAGCTAACATTTTATCAGTCAGCCTTGGAGACGTGAGATGTAGTAGGATTTTATTAAGTCAGTGTTTATTGCTACGTAAATTACACACTGTTGTTGGTGAGAGATCCGCAGTGAATTTTAAGGTTTTGCTCTTTATTTCCTCAGTGAAGTGCTGGTGACACTGATGCCAGGAGAGAGCCATCAGGATGAGTGGAGCTGGAGAGCACACGGACATCCTGTCAGTTGGAGATGTGGTCAGGGACAGGTGGAAAGTGGTAGGTGTCATTCCTGTGAAGTCTGAGACAAAATCATAATTCAGTGGGTGAATTACACTTCCGAGTGCATCGTTTCTTCCTCAGCAAATATCAACTTGCCAACATTGATTTCAGGTCAAGAAAATAGGAGGAGGCGGCTTTGGGGAGATCTATGAGGTCCTGGATCAGCTGAGCCAGGCAACGGTTGCCTTGAAGGTCGAGTCCGCCCAGCAACCCAAGCAGGTGCTAAAGATGGAGGTGGCAGTACTGAAGAAGCTTCAGGGTAAGTTATGCAGTCATACCCTCATAGAGAGGGTACTGTCTGGTGGCAGGCACAGTCATTTCATTTGGGTGTTTTGATTTGGATGGTTTTTCAGCTTGATCTCACACTCTAAATTCAGATTATACTGCGGCCATACCATACCAGTTTATTTATAGAGCACTTTCAACACAGCATTACAACTGACCAAAGCGCTGTACAGTGGCAAAGGCATATATTATTCACATCCCAAACAGATATAGATTTAAAAATTGAAAATAAAATAACACAAGCTTTTTATAAAATACAATGTAAGTGGTCCAGGGTTACTATCATTTTTAAGACAAAGAAACAATTTATACAACAATTTATACTATTTATATTTTAACCAAATGGGATGCTAAAAATTATCAATAGTACTCTATAAATAATGGAAAGTCTTAACTGACATTACAGCAATCCAACATGTGTTGGAATTTGCTACATTTGGCTATTAATCTTTTGCAATCAGCTCCATGTTTAGAAGGGTGAAGGATTCCTCACCTTCACCCCTATCTTTAGCTCCTTTTTACAGTGGAACTCTAGTTGGGGAAAGCCATACCGTAAATACCACTTCCAGTCAGGTTTTTTTTTAATTAAAACATTACTTTACATCTAAATCTACCAGAGATGTATATCATTTTAGTGAGTCCAACTATAAACTGTTAAAAGTGAAGTGCTACAGCGGAACTTTATCTGATCTGTCTAAAATTCAAAGAAACTGTTGATTGATATATGTAGACCAAGGAATTGTGGGAGCTCTTAGTTGTGTCAGTAAATACTCTATTTAAAACGCAGTCCTTTGTATTCTTGTCATTTTTTTGCAACTTGTCCCCTTGCTTTCAGCAGAGGAGTGGGGCGCTGAACAAAGTATTTGTATTGACATATTTGAAACCAAATCTTCCTTTTTAAATAGGAAAAGACCATGTTTGTCGCTTTGTGGGCTGCGGCCGGAATGATCGCTTCAACTACGTAGTGATGGAACTGCAGGTGAGACCCTCGCCGCCCAATATTTGTCACGTTTTTTAATCCCCCTGCCACATCACATTATTCTGGTGATACAACACTGATATCTGGTCCAAAGGGGAGGAATCTGGCAGATCTGCGCAGAACGATGACACGCTGTACTTTTTCCATCTCCACCACTTTGAGGCTGGGCAAGCAGATTTTGGAGGCCATCGAGAGCATCCATTCTGTGGGCTTCCTACACCGTGACATTAAGCCTGTAAGTTTCAATTTAGGGTGTTATTTCTGTGTAATACATCTGCTTATTGTAAACAAATTCCTAAATAATGGTGAACTTGTTTTTCTGTTTAATAAATAGTCAAACTTTGCAATGGGACGACTTGCCAGTACCTGCAGATGCTGCTATATGTTGGATTTTGGATTGGCTCGACAGTTTACCAACTCCAACCAAGAAGTCCGTCCAGTAAGTGCTCGGAATAACTTCACCAAATAATATTTTTGACTTCTCAAATGAAAAAAAATAAATGTCAGTATATAAATTTGTTTTAGACATGTATGGGGTTTTCTAGCATTTTAAATTAAAAACTGTGACTCTTTATATCAAATAAAGCTAGATTTTTCAAGGGTATTTAAAACCATTGACTAAGATATTACAGTGTGTGTTTGGATGCTAGTAAAATGTAAATCTCTTTCAGCCTCGTCCTGTGGCAGGCTTCAGAGGAACGGTGCGATATGCCTCAATCAATGCTCATAAGAATAAGGTGAGATTTGAGCTGGTCACTGCTCGTTCTATTAACTTATGAGTTTTTATATTTTCCATCATACACTCATTCGCTCTTATTTGAGCCATGGTGATAAGAAATCTGCATTTTCCTGCATGCTTTTTTGAGGGGGGATAATGGCACAAATTGCAATGTGTTGTGTGCAATACAAAGATTAGTAAATGGCTCTGTTCAGATGGATTACATTAGGGCTGCATAGTGTATTGGAAAAAAAGGGAGTCATCCTAATATATGTACATGCAATATTAATATTGTAATTTTTGGAATGCAATATCTCTCGGCTGTTATATTTCAAGTGTCAATTTTGTTGTTGTTGCTTTTTTGCTTTGGTTCCTTTATGATACATTAAGCCTGTTGGATGGAGTCTTACTACAGTAGATGCCCAATCCTTGTAAAGTGTATTCTACCCAAGATGTTAAAGGTCAAAGGGTGATGAAAGATTAGAACGACAGCGCTGAGGGTTGGCAGCACTTATCACATCTCTTTTTATCCAGGTGTTGCCTAAGAAATAATTGACTTCTTGGTCAGCGGTCTGTCCACTACCCTGTGTTGAGTCTCAGGGCTAACCAGCTCTTGTACTAGCTAAAAAAATATACATGAATAAATTGGAAATATAGTGTCATTGCCGTATCAGTCTGTGCAATATTTATATCTCAAAGGACTTCACGGAGTGTTGGCTAATATATTCCAAGAGTTATTAAGTTGCATTTTAGATGCTAATGCAATATTTAGCCATTTGGACAGCGCTTCACAGCAACAAATGTTCACATCGGATACAAATGACATGACCAAAAATGATAAAGGTCACAGTTTGATGGAAGCGCCGATGACATGATTTGCAATGATGTGCTCCCTTATTCTTGTCTGCGTATCTTTGCAGGAGATGGGTCGCCATGATGACCTGTGGTCCCTCTTCTACATGCTGGTGGAGTTCATGGTTGGACAGCTTCCCTGGAGAAAAATTAAAGATAAAGTATGCCCCTGTTTTGTCCACCTTGTTCTAGAATTATTATACACATTTGGCTCCATCCGCTTATTTTGAACCCCTCTCACGTCCCAGGAGCAAGTAGGAAACCTTAAAGAGACATACGACCACCATCTTATGCTAAAGCACCTTCCGTCAGAGTTCAGCACCTTCCTGGATCACATCCTAACCTTGGATTACTTCACTAAACCCGACTATCAGGTTCTTTTTGTTTGTTACATTTTGCATGTTCCGTTCATTCGTGTCTCCATGCTTGAAATGCTGAAACCTGCTTTATTTTTATGAGACAGCTCCTGATGTCCGTGTTTGAAAAGGCCATGAAGAACCACAATGTGCTGGAGAACGACCCCTATGACTGGGAGAAATGTGATTCGGAGGATGTGCTGACCATCACTGCCGCAACGAACACTGCTCAGCAGCTCACTCGCCTCACCCCAGCTTACCTCGGGTACTGAAAGCTAAAAATAAACTCTCATCACGTTTGACATTTGAACCATAACTCTTTTTTTTTTTTATTCCCTCCAGGCAGTTTTTTTTTTTTTTTACAGTTTTAATGTTATTCATCCCTCCTTCACACTCTACTGGAAAGGAGTTCCAGTGTACAGCATAGGCGCTCCTTTTTTTCTATCTTTTTTTTTTAGAGCAGAAATCTGCAGACTCAGAGATCCCTGAGAAATTACTGCTCTAAATGATGTTGTTAAAATGAGCTGTCGGGTGACCTTCGCTCTTATCGTTCCCCAGCATGGCCAACGCTTCAGTGCTACCGGGCGAGCTGCAGAGAGAAAACACAGAGGACGTCCTTCAAGGGGAACGCCTCAGCGACGCCGACAACTGCCCCCCCATCCCCACGCCGACCACCGCTGGTGGAGACGTGTGGGAGGAGATGGACCGCAACCGCAACCTTAAACATCCTCAACCGATGATCAGGAAGGTCAGGGTTGTTGTTTTGTCCTGTAAATATTCTGTACGAAGCTTTGAGCTTCTGCATATAGTTCTATGCTGTAGTTTATGCACACTTCATTTTAAGCTTTTAAGGATGCATTTGAACTTTTTTTAATTTTTTGAATCTATTGTGGATTTTCTCTAGTCCTCACAGGATCAAAATGATGCTTACAGATTACTACAAATACATAAACCCTAGCTAAGATCTGGATGAACATTCCTTAGCAAGTTGCAGAGAGACCACATGATATTTGTAGTCATCAACAAGCTTCTAGCATACTTTTAGCTGGATATCTGACCACTGTTCCTCAGAAATACCGCTAAAGTAAACTGGCCGCTAAAGACTTGACTTTTCAAGCTTAAACTTTCCATAGGATTGATGTGAATACAATTCCAGAAGCTTAACCTCTTAAGCTCCAGGGTCTCTCCAAGCTCCTAGCTCGAATAGGACATGTCCAACATTAATTTAGTTTTTCTCTGCAAAAACAAACTGTGTAAACAATCTTGGTATCAAAATGAAGCCAATGTTTGAGATTTAATCAGAGGTGTAAAAATTTCAGCATATGATACTGTCTCAAAGTAATTGTAGCTTGAACATAGACAAATTACAAGATTCTTTATTCTCGCCTAAGTTTTTTTTCTCATGTTACAGTATATAATACCATTGAAAATATGCACCAGTAGAATATAAACTGCAGAAAATCATAAACCAACATGTGGAGATTATCTGTAACAAGATTCATGTTGATGAAGTGGAGCAAAGTTACAGAGGTTTTAGTGAAAAATTAGCTAGTTTTTTTGCAGTCTGGCACATTTCGGCACAATTTGGCACAAACGGTGCAAGTTTCAATTTCTCAACTCCTTATCTACTGATTGTATTCAAGTTCAATTATATACCTAAAAACAAACTGTTTTTTATATTTTTTGGTAAAATACCCAACATATTTATCACTCTATTTAAATAACACTATAACAAAGAGTTAGGCTTGACTCCAACTGAAGAACATTTATTCAAATTCCAAATACAACAAAACTGGAAATATACATATGAAATTGATAACAAAACTGTTCACAACCCCCTCCTCTTATCAATGCAAATGTTCTTATATGGATGGTAATGGGTTTTGCATGCAGTAACAATATGATCGTAGAGTGGCCTGATTTTGCACAGACGGTTGTAATCTGCTGTGTTTTTTTTCTTTTCATTGTTCTCGTCATCGTTCACAAAGCTGATATGCAATGACCACAGGATTGCCTCAAACTGGTTTCTCTGCATACTGTTACGGGATAATTGAAAATTATATGGCCACTCACCCCTCCAGTAGTCAGCCCTGTGATGCACATTTACAAGTCCGGTGTATATAATGATAGATAGGAAAACATTTAAGTCTGTTACAGTGAGGGGAGTCCAAAGGAACTTTCTGCCAGCCTCTTTCCTTTTTGTAGCATTGGTATTGTCGATAATTGTCCAAATTACGGATGAATTGAAGAAGAGCTGGAAGAGAGAGAGAGGAGACCATGCTGCTGTTTGGTCAAATGTATGTAGGGCCCGGTGGCCTCGTGAGCATGAACCTAAAAGACTCAGGAGTGCTATCGTCCTCATGTCTGTGGCATCTTCAGCCATTGGAGTGTCAGCAGACCTCTTTGGACAGCCGTTGCCTTAGCTTAGTTGAATGCCTTGGAGGTATTTAGTCTTCATCCTCACTAACACAAGATAAAAGATCTGCAAGCTGTGTCTCTCTGATGTTCCAGCAGTCTGCCTGAGCATGGTGAAGTGTTGATGAGCTAAGCTAAGGATGAATGCTGAGGTGACTAAAAGAATATTGACAGAAAAACAGTTAGAAAAAAAATATACATATAGAAACTACAAATACAACCCACAAATATATTTTCACACACATCTATGTACACACATACATAAATACAGTGGCTTGCAAAAGTATTCTGCCCCCTTGAACTTTTCCACATTTTGTCACATTACAGCCACGAACATGAATCAACTTTATTGGAATTCCACGTGAAAGACCAATACAAAGTGGTGTACATGTGAGAAGTGGAACGAAAATCATACATGATTCCAAACATTTTTTGCCAATAAATAACTGAAAAGTGGGGTGTGCGTAATTATTCAGCCCCCTGAGTCAATACTTTGTAGAACCACCTTTTGCTGCAATTACAGCTGCCAGTCTTTTAGGGTATGTCTCTACCAGCTTTGCACATCTACAGACTGAAATTCTTGCCCATTCTTCTTTGCAAAACAGCTCCAGTTCAGTCAAGTTAGATGGACAGCGTTTGTGAACAGCAGCGTTCAGATCTTGCCACAGATTCTCGATTGGATTTAGATCTGGACTTTGACTGGGCCATTCTAACACATGGATATGTTTTGTTTTAAACCATTCCATTGTTGCCCTGGCTTTATGTTTCGGGTCGTTGTCCTGCTGGAAGGTGAACCTCCGGCCAATCTCAAGTCTTTTGCAGACTCCAAGAGGTTTTCTTCCAAGATTGCCCTGTATTTGGCTCCATCCATCTTCCCATCAACTCTGACCAGCTTCCCTGTCCCTGCTGAAGAGAAGCACCCCCAGAGCATGATGCTGCCACCACCGTATTTGACAGTGGGGATGGTGTGTTCAGAGTGATGTGCAGTGTTAGTTTTCCGCCACACATGGCGTTTTGCATTTTGGCCAAAAAGTTCCATTTTGGTCTCATCTGTCCCCCACATGGCTTGTGGCAAACTGCAAACGGGACTTCTTATGGTTTTCTTTTAACAATAGCTTTCTTCTTGCCACTCTTCCATAAAGGCCAACTTTGTGCAGTGCACGACTAATAGTTGTTCTATGGACAGATTCCCCCACCTGAGCTGTAGATCTCTGCAGCTCGTCCAGAGTCACCATGGGCCTCTTGGCTGCATTTCTGATCAGCGCTCTCCTTGTTCAGCCTGTGAGTTTAGGTGGACGGCCATGTCTTGGTAGGTTTACAGTTGTGCCATACTCCTTCCATTTCTGAATGATCGCTTGAACAGCGCTCCGTGGGATGTTCAAGGCTTGGGAAATCTTTTTGTAGCCTAAGCCTGCTTTAAATTTCTCAATAACTTTATCCCTGACCTGTCGGGTGTGTTCTTTGGACTTCATGGTGTTGTTGCTCCCAACGTTCTCTTAGACAACCTCTGAGGCCGTCACAGGGCAGCTGTATTTGTACTGACATTAGATTACACACAGGTGCACTCTATTTAGTCATTAGCACTCATCAGGCAATGTCTATGGGCAACTGAATGAACTCAGACCAAAGGGGGCTGAATAATTACGCACACCCCTCTTTTCAGTTATTTATTTGTAAAAAATGTTTGGAATCATGTATGATTTTCGTTCCACTTCTCATGTGTAAACCACTTTGTTTTGGTCTTTCACGTGGAATTCCAATAAAATTGATTCATGTTTGTGGCTGTAATGTGACAAAATGTGGAAAAGTTCAAGGGGGCCGAATGCTTTTGCAAGCCACTGTATATACACACACACCTACACACAAACAGGCACAAAAAGATGTGAACAAAATAATTACAAAAATTGTATATATAGAAACATCTAAGAACCCAATTAGAAAAAAATATGTATATAAAATGGCTGACAGAGCAATTAGCATTAGCTAGTAGGGACATACCTCTCTTCCTCTGGTAAAATCAGGTTTTCCTCTTCTGATGACGAGTCTTCGACACAAACCCCCGATGAACTATCATTCCAAATAATCGCCAGGGCTTTGTCAATGATGATTCTCTTCTCTTGAAGCACCATTTTTCGAATGCAAACAAAACAATCGAAGCTGAATCGTTCACTCTCGCTCTCAACTGCTCATCTGATCACTTGCGCGTAACTGCGGCAGGGCCCGCCCCCAAGCTAAACAAAATATCTGTTTTTAGAATTACGCAGACCTGTAACTCCAGTTTCTATTGGTCGATTTGGATGATTGACATATCGTTGGAATCGTAAGATCCTATAGAATCACGCTGACATCAGAACTTAAAAGCAGATTGGACAAAGCAAAGGAAGAATTTATGCTCTTGTTTTTCAAATGCTGTACGTATTTTTGGGCTTATTTTGCTGCTCATTTGCTGAAATATGCACATAGCATGACGAAACGTGTGGCTTTAGAATCTGTGAGATGCTGGCTTTCAGGGAAGGCAAAGTTTGCTCGGTTCTGTTCGGCAGGGTGACCGACAGGTTCGGTTGAATGTGTTCATGTAAAAATCGCAAAATAGCACAACTGTTTTTTTAATTGCTTGTTATTTTTTCTGGGTTTGGAGGTCACAGAAAATATTTGAGTCTTTAGCTGAGATTCTGAGGTTTATAATAATAGGACATGCTTAGCAATCAGTGACCACAAGTCAACTAAATTCAGACATTCTCCCCCCCCTTTCCCCACAATGACCCGGTGGCGGGGCTGTGGGGTGGAACAGGTTAATGTTGAACTGGAAACAACTGGAAGTCCAGTGTCACTGTCCTTAATGAAGACATTTTCACATCCCCATGTAACCCAGAGGTTGCTGGAGAAAGACCACTGCTCTAAAATCTGCAGCTTCAAGCTCAACTAGAATTTGCAGCTTCCCACATTGATAAGCCAATTATTAATTCCGAAAAGCTGTATGATCAGACATCCTGAGCTAAGTTGAAGCTTCCAAACCTAAGAGCACTAAACTAAATGTTCATCATAGTGGTGGCAGCATCATGCTGTGGGCCTTTCACCAAATTCTTTAACTTCATCTCAGATTTTCCAGTTGCAAAATGATCACACAATTCAAAATCTGCCAATGGAACGACCATCTAAAACGATCTCCATCAAATAATTCCAAGAAGAGTGATCAAGTATCCAGCTAGAATTATTCTGGAAGCTTCTGGATGGCTGAGATTTGCTTAACCTCTTTGCTAAGGGAAATAAATATCCTTCTTCTTGTAATTTAAAGAATATGATCCATATTTGTAGTTTTCTGTGGTGCAATTGTTTTATTTCAGCACTTCGAGACGTGTGTTGTGTCTTTTTCTGCAGGTAGTAAGTGAGGATGAACACAGTCAGAACCAGGGGAACCAGAGTCCCAACACCGGCTCCGTGCAGAGTTCGCCAAGACGGGTCCGATCAGAGACCATGTTCCTAGACCGAGCCGCGCCATTGCTCCGCAGGATGAGGCACAGCCAGAGCTTGGCGTTCGAAAAGAGACTCGCGCCCGAACCAAAACCCACAATTGAACGCTTCCTTGAAGCCTAGTAAGAGCTCTTTGTAAATTACTATGAGCAAACGGAAATTTAAGAAAAGAAACCTACTTTCTCTTTGTCCGTTTTATTCTGTCAGCTTGGGCAAACAGCGCCCTGTCCTTTGTCACGTTGGGGAGAAATCCATACCTGAGAACGGACACGGGCAGCAGACACCTTCCTGCAACGAGGAACAGTCCGCCACGCCAACCCCCGACCCGGAGGAAGCCGCGGCGAGCAGCGGCTTTGTTGCTGTGAACTTTAGCCCTGTGCCTCAGGAGGCCGACTCTCAGGAGTGGGTGATGCTGGAGTTGGAGCAAGTCAACAGCTCAGGAGGAGGCAAACCTCCGACAGAAACCCAATGTGAGGACAAGTCAGGTACTTTTGGTGCTGATAGAGCTGAGAATCAGTCCACTGAGCAGCAAGACGGCCAGACCAGTCCTGCAGTGCCTAGCAGCCCCGTCCTGTCACAGATGGCCATGCCCGGCACGTGGTTACTGGGCCACCGGAGGTTTCCAGGGATGCTTGGACAGATGCCTTCGGTCTTGATGGGGAGATCCCAGATGGAGCAGGTAGGATAGGGAGAGGTTTTAGTACTCCTGCTGCTCCTCACAAGTACTGTGAGGAGCAGCAGGAAAATATTTTTGACAAAGAGGTCTGAACTTAAGGTCAGCTGCACGCAGAGCAAGCTCAGTTTCAATAGATGTCACAAAATATTAGAGAACACATTATTCTTTCTAGACTTTAGTTGCACCTTTAGAAGGACTACTTTCATAAGGTTGCTATTTGAACAGGGTTTCTATGCAGTTTTGAAAAGTATAAAATTAAATTTGATAGTTTACAAAGTCCAAACGAGTGGAAAAATTGAAAGGTTATTTTGTTATCTAAAACATCAAGATCTCAAATTTTGATCAAATAAAGGGAATTTTACATTAGTATGTAATGGCAACCTTTAGTTTCATTTGCAGCATCACACTTTTGAGTTATTTTTCAACTCCTCGATCATTTTAGTTTCAATTTCAGTTCCGTTTGTTTGTAAAGCGCCAATTAATAGTGTGCATCTCCAGCGGTTATTGGACCAGTCGCCAGTCCATGACACGGCAAATTTAGAAAGACTCGGGATAAACAACCATGTTGGTCAACATCAGTCATGTTTTTAGACATCTTTCAAATAAATAAGGGACATTTCTGCTTTTTTGGCCTCCTAATCCTTGTACTATTGGGTTTAAAAATGATATTTTGTAGGAGTCCTATTTAAAGCCATGTATCCCTTTTTGTTCCACCTTACAATTATGTGCTAATTTGTGTTGTACTGTGACATAAAATGTGTAGGAAATGCATCGAGGGTTCTGTTTGTAATGTGACTAATTATGAAAGTGTTCAGGAGGTATGAACCTTACAAAGGAACCATTTATATACTGCTTAGATTTTAGTTTGTTCATGAGTAACAAAGATTTAAAACATCAGTTATAAAAGGCAAAAACATAATTGACTGAAATACTGTCTACAGGAAGTTCTGACAAAAAGACTTAACAACTTTTGAGATCTTACCATCAAATAATGACAGTAGCTGTTTTCAGTCCTCCAGCGGTGCACCACTGCCACCTGTCAGGAAGAATGATGCAGCTCCACCAGAAGTACCGAGCTGTAAATCTGAGGGGCTCGCTGAGGAAAGCTCGAAGGACAGGAAGAGGTTGGAATCGGTGCCAGAGTTAATCCCTGACAAAGGCCCCACGTCTCACCTGACCAACGACAGAGACCCAGAGAGTGATTCTGGTCTGCCCGACCGGTCCTCGGAGCCGAATCAGCAGCCTCCTGCTGATACGGCGGGGGGCGCCGTGGAGAGCACAGTCACAGTTTCCTCTTCTCCCCCTCCTGCTCTGCTCAAGCGAAGAGACTCTCCGTCGTCTCCGAAACTAAGCCGAATCCCAGTGCGAGATCCCAGCAATCCCATGGACTCTCCCAGCAGGGACCTGAACTTGGAAAGGCGCCACCGCTGGAGCAGCCCAGTTCCCGGGTCCCCCACCCACTCCCCCTCCCCCTCTCTGTCCTGTGACAACCTTCCCTGCGCTCTGCCGAGAGACAGGCTTCCCTCGGAGCGGGGCTCTAGGTCTGACTGCGGCGGAGAAGACCCCCTGTCCCTGTCCTCCTCATCCGGGAGTAAAAGTAAAATCCCTCGTCCTGTGAGTGCGACGTTTCTGCCGGAGCAGCTCAGCGGAAGGTTTTTGCCCCGACCGCCTCCTGGGAAACCACCCATCCGTCCGGTTGTGGACAGCAGGTATGTGTTGATTGAGGCTCTTTCCCAAGACCCAAAACTCAGATTTAGGGCTTGACAATTAGGTGTTGTTCCTTATTGAGTCAGAATAAAACATTTTTAGGCAGAAACTTTTACTTCTGTCAGACCTGGTAATTTCAGGTTCTCAAAAAGTTACTAACATTAAATAGCAGCTTGCAGAAATAGTCACACCCCATGCAATTTTTCACATTTTTGTTATGTTAAAATCCTAAAGAGTATTCTGATTTCCTGGGATTTTATATGATGAACCAGCTGTACAGAGTTAGGAAGTGGGAGTAAATTATCATGTATATATATTTGTTCAAACCCCGTTGAGTTCTTACTTGGTAAAACCACTTTTTCCAACATTTAAAGCTGAAAGTCGTGTCGTAGGTACGTCTCTGCCATCTTTGTGCATCTAGAGACTGAATTGAGAGCGTCTTTGAACATCCCTCCTCAAGCACTTTGGACTTAGGTTTTGGGTTTGACTGGGCCGTTCTAGGAAATGTATGCGCTTCCATTTAAACTGTTCCACTGTAGCTCTTGCCGTGTGTCTACGCTCATTTTCCTACTGGAAGGTGAACCTCGACACCAGTCTCAAGTGCTTTCTCAGCCTCTAAATATTTTCTGCCAGGATGTTCCTGTCCACACACACTTTACTTTTAGACCAAAGATTTACATTTTCCATCTCATATGAGTCTGAAATGACCTGTTTCACATGTAAGCTGGGGTTGACACTGTTAAAGTTGCTGGAAGTTTGCCACGATGTCCACTAGCGGCCTATTGCTGATGGTTTTTGACATTTTTATTTTAAAAGTCTGAATTTCAAATTCAAATGTTTAAAGTTCATCAAATGCCTTCTTCCAGGTTTTGTGACACGTCTTACAAGCTCCCGGAATTAATCTGTCTGCAATCAAATGAAGGCATTTTGATTCCTAAAATGTCTCTGTTCCCTGTTTCTCTCTCCAGACGGCGGCGTTTGAGAGTGCGTGCCAGCAGCACCAGCGATGCAGACTTCCTGGCCAGCCTGACCCAGCTGATGCAGGACCGCGGTGGGATGCTCTTCAGCCCCCCTCCTCGCCCTCGCAGCTCCTCCTCCTCCCTGCAGCGCTCTTTGAGCTCCTCCCCCTCCCGTCAGGAGCTGCGGGAGAACGGGGCTCTGCAGGGGCGCAGCCGCTCGCCGTCCAGCCTGTCGGGCTCCCCTCCGCCTCGACAGCCGCAGGACAGGGCCTTGTCTGGGCCAGCTCAGTGGGGCCTCAGCTCCAGAGGGAAAGCTCCGCTCTATGAGGGAAAAGCCTTTGGAAGACTGACTCGATGACTGCATTCTCGGGCAACTGACTGATCCCAAATGTGCACCTGTGGGGTGAGGCTACCTCCCCGCTATGCCCTGATAGCATGTGTAAATACAACATTTACTGAAAGGAATGTACTGTATGTAATGTAAAATGTATCATAAAAGGTATTTATTTATTTATTTATTCAGGTATGAAACAGAAAAAGTGGAGAAACTCTTGAGATTGCCAACTCTTACCTCTCATTTCACTCCTCTATTAAAACTCTATTTAGGCCTAATGAGACAAAAATAATCATGTTAAATACTTGAGATGTAAAAAAAAAAAAAAAAAATCTATCTGTAGATATGTACTATTAAGGGGGAAAAGATCATTAAGTATATAAACCATGTATTCACTGTTGGAAAACTAAAGTAAAGAACCCCACAAACTGTATATGTAAACCAGCATTCTTGTTCAGAGCCAGAGCATGCAGCATACACTCTGGTATTTAATAATGAGCTGCTTATTTTGGCTTCTCTTAGCGTTGTAGTGTGCTTTTACTTCACTAGAAAGAAAATATACCGCAGCCATCAGCTTCTAAGAATGTACGTTAAGAGCATTATTGTAAACATGCATGAGCATCCCTGCAAACATTGCTTTTTTTTAAAATCTATTTATTTGTACAATCTGCTGAAGCATCTGTGTTTTAATGAAATGGTTCTGATCCAAACGATGTGAATGTTGGAAGTCTTTTATTTCTAGGTAATAGTTGCAAAGAACGATGCAGCGGGGGAGTGGGTGGGATGGATGGGGGTGGGGGGATATGGTTGTGTTTAATCACCTATAATAGAGAAAGTTGAAACCCAACAGATGTTTCAATAAAGGTTTATTTGACCAGTTCAGCTGATTTGTTGTTCTAAGCAGAGGGGGTTCTTGAATAACATGAAAAAAGAAGCCAAGAAAAGTCTGGTGACAGTTTTTACCACTTAGATTTTAATTATATTTAAAATAATTAGTATTTAGTTCTGAAATCTAGAATTTTCCACAGTTGGCTCTGACCGTTGATCAGAAGCTCAAATACTGACAAACCAGATTTGTTTGGGTTTTCTCGGTTCATATAATGCTTCAAAAGGGAAATCCCCTCTATTTTTAGCATGTTTTGATCGATTTGCATTTGGGAGGAAGTGATGAGCCTGTAGCTCTACTGAGGCTATGCTTTAGCAGTTCAGATCCTCTGCAATATTGGCTCTGGTGTCTCATCTTCCTCTTCATAATATCTTATAGTTTCTCTGTGTTTATGATGGGTCTGTATGTTTTGGTACCAAGTCCTGCCGAAAAATAAAATCAGCATTTCAAAGCTTGTCAGCAGAAGGAAGCATGAAGTGCTCTAAAAATAACACTGAACTGACACCAGCATGGATCCTCAAGTCAACACAGACTGGAAACTTTGCACTGGACTTCCACCCATGTGGATCTTTGCCTCTGGTCTTCCTCTAGACTCTGGGACCTTGATTTCCAAATTAAACGCAAACTTTACCTTGATTTTAAAAAGCTGACTTTGGTCCACTGATCAGCAATCCAGTTATGTTTCTCATTAACCGTGTAAGAAGCTGCTAACCTCTCTGGTTCAGGATCCAATCTAAGAAATACGACAGATTTATTGGGAGCCATCGGAGTTAAAGCACAGAGTCCAGCTGCAGTCCACGCCTTGAGAATCTTCCCCATACTCTTGAGTGGACTTTTCTTCACAATCCTTTTTGAGGCTGTGGTTACCTTGCTGCGTCAGCTTTTCCTTCTACACTTTTTGCTTCCACTAAACTTTCCGCTAAAATGCTTGGGATACAGCTCTGTCAGCAACGAGCTGTGTGGCTCCCCCCCCCCTTGAGAGGGGTGACTGTCAGCAATCTTCCTATGAGCCATAATATTATATTTCGGTATTAAACCCTTTAATCTGATTATTATTGGTCACATTACTACTTTAACTTACAGAAAAACTGAATTTAGGGTTTTCATTAGCTATAAGCCTTAAACTGTCACAGCAGAGGATATGTTTAAAATATATATCTGTGATAAACCAATTGTTTTTTATTACTAAAATAAGCTTTCAATGATATACCAATTTGAGATGCATGTTTTTTATAGCCCTGCTTTTTTATTTATTTAACCAAATGTTAATATTGGACAAAGATTGCTTGAGTGAATACCTAAAGCAGTTTTCATCAAATGATTTCAGTTGAATCAAAGGTACGCAAACCAAGCCATGTGAGGAAAAATAATCATGCAATCCAATGCAAAAGAAGTAGTACAAAAATCTTTATTTACAGTCTATCAATTGAAATACAGATTATTTTATTTTCAATAAAGTTTGGTAAAAATGTATCTTGCTCAACTCCAAACAGTCACAAAGAGCATTTCAAAACGTGTTTAAAAGCAAGCAACAAAGCTTGGTGTGACATTTCAGAGGCCCATCACTTTGAATGGGTGATTGGAACCTTTAAAGGGCAGCCAGTGTCATCCATGTTGGTGAGAATCTAAAAACTGCACTTTTCTGTCTCGTGTATTTAGAAGAGAGGTGCAGACTGCCTGGGGTCATCTGGTAACACGCTGATGGAGTCCTCTGCCTTTCCACACAGCATGCAGAGCATAGTGTACTCCTGCACCAACACAGTACAGGGATGTAAGATCATCAGAGGAAATCTGTGGATCCAAGTGAGCACTGTAGATAAATCAGACATCGTTACTCACCTGATATTCGTCTACAACAGAGAAGGTGTACTCGTGTCTGGCGATGACGTGGTCGCAGTTTTTGCAGACATCTGGAAAGACAAATGGAGATCATTTGATTTATCCTGAAAGTGCTGTTGATGTACAAGCAACAGCCAGAAAGGAAACTAAAATTGGACCTTGGATCATAGTTGTCCAGCTCCAGTCCTCAGGGGCCAGTGTCCTGCTAGTTTTAGATGTGTCTCTGCTCCAATGCAGCTGATTCAAACAGTCCAACTACCTCTTCAGTATTTAAAAGTTCTGCAGAGGTTCTGCTAATGAACCATCATTTCATTCATCGGTGGTGCATCAGGGAAAAGACTAAAACAGGCAGAATACTGGCACTGGAGGACTGACTTTGGACGCCACTGCTAGTAATGGGAAAAATGAAGCCCCGTGAATCAACGAGGCTTTCTAAAACATTGCATCACTAAATGGTTCACTACTCGAGGCCTCACCTAAGTCGTTCAAAAAACTGCCATCCGCTGTATGATTCAATGCATTATCCATATTTATATATCCCCTTATGTGAATACCGTTTGAAGGCTAAGTCAATAAAAAATACCCTTTTGCTTTTAAATAAAAATAAGTAAAACCATGCATTTGTTTGATAGTTTTATTTGAATTTAAGTTGGTAGCTATGTGTATATATGTAGCTGGCTGGTCGGCATGATCGGCATGGCAATGTATTGCTCTATAATGGTGAAGCGTGCTGGATGTATTATTGCTGTATGTCAGATCCTTATCACACACCAAGCACTTTACCTTTATTATGAAAGAACAAATAATATAAAATACAAAGGCTGTTATCATTGCTAGATTATCGAAGGACAAGTACGCTAGTAAGCTAACCATTATTGTTTCTCCGATTTTTGCTGCCTTTGTGGAAATTTCAAATAAGAACACAAGATTTTTCAGAAGCGTTGTAAAATGGAGCTACAAGTTACTGTCATGGAAAACATTCTTTTTCCAGCTGCTATTGTAAGGTAAAAATATCACTTCTGCAAAGTCAAATCTACTTCCGCTAAAAGACACAGATTGCCAAACAGAACTGGATGAAAACCACATCTCTGTAATAACCAAACATCTGCTAAAAGCATATCCCCAAACTAGCATATCAAAATGTTAGGAAATTGTTACTTTGGTATTTTTTGCTTTGATGTGCAGCTATAGGCCCAGGCTATAGTGTATCCTTTCATTTATTCACACGTTTACACCTTATTATGAACGATCAACTCAAAATATTCCCACACTGTGAAATACTTCCTTTTTCTTGCCGGCTCCATCTGTAAAAGAGAGTTGGATTGTTGGTGTACAAACTTAGATTATGTGATTGCAGAATGAAGTGCCCACACCAAACAGGAGCGCATAATTTACAGTAAACGCACACAAACAAACACCCAGAGTTTTAACCAACTCCCAAGTGTAAAATAAAATATAGCCTATAGCTCAACTCAGGCTACAAGTAAGATGTTTAATTAACTAACTGACTGACTAACTCACAACAAACCAATGACGTCTCCCACACAAACCGAAGCAGTCACGTGATTTCCCCGTTCTTGACCCACGCTTTGAATCGAGGCTTCATTTGGCACGCCCACTTTAGCTGGGGACACGCTCCAGAGCCTCAGTTCATTTGTCCCACTACTAACCACTGCCCCTGATAGTAAACGCCATTAAACACCTTGCATGCTTTAACTATCATTACTTTACTTTTCAAAACCTGTGTCATATATTGTGATCTTGATTCAGCGTTAAGACATCTCAAGCTCCGTGCAATCCAGTCAGGGTTTTTCACAGTTTGTCGTTGTAGAACAGGGCTTGCCCGACTCCAGTCCTTGAGAGCTACTATCCTGCAACTCTTAGATGCACCTTTTCTCCAAAGCACCCGAATCAAATGGCTGAATTCCCCTCATCAACATTCAGTTCTGCAGAGGTCTGACTACAAACCAATAATTCGATTCAGGTGTGTTGGAGAAGGGGGGCATCTAAAAGTTGCAGGATAGTAGGCTAGCTCTGGAGGACTAGAGTTAGGCAAGCGTTGCATTACAACCACAAACTTCAATATATTTTATTTGGATCTTATCAGGAAAATCAACACAAAGTAATGCATAATTATGAAATGGGGAAAAATCTGTTTTGTTCTTTTAACCAATAAAACCTGAAAAATAAGGTTTGCATTTTTATTCATCCCCCTTTGCTCTGATGCCCCTAAAAAATGTAGTAGATTCAGAAGTAACCTTTATAGTATGCCATGCTCACCTGTTTGTAATTCAATCTGTTGAATTACAGCTGTTCTTTGAAGGCCTCAGTTGTTTAGAGGAGAAAAGTTAACAAGCAACATCATAAAGTTACCAGATAAAGTTGTGGAGAAGGTTTAACAAGGGTTAGGTCCTAAAATAATTTTAGATTTTTTAACACTATTCAATCCATCATCTGAAAATGGAAAGAGGATGGAACAACTGCAAACCTACCAAGACGTGGTGGCTCACCTAAACTGACAGGTAGGGGAAAGAGAACAATCTGAAAAGCAGCTATAAGGCCCGCGGTCCCTCTGGAGGAGCTGCTGGGATGCACAGCTCAGGTGGGCGGGATCTGTTGGCAAAACTACAGCTTGCTCTCCTAAAATCTGGTCTTCATAAAAGAGTAGCAAAGTTGTTGAAAAAAGAAAATGCACACCACACTTTTCAGATTCTATGTAAAAAGTGATTTTAAAGAATTGCTTGAAATATTTACAATTTCTTTCCACCTGACAATTTAATTTAGCCTATCACACAAAATCCTAATAAAAACTATTTAGTTTGTAGCTGTAAGGTGAGTAAATGTAAAAAGGTTTAAGGAGTAGATGAGTGGGACATAATAAAGTAATAAAGGCAGACTTCTGGCTCCGTGTTATCTTAACAGGTAGCGATCGGACAACAAGACACACTAACGATCATATGTGACGATTTCTTCCCCATCATCGTCCTCGGTGGCCTTGTTGCTGATCAGCACGAAGTCTCTCTGATGGCAGTTCGCACAGCCCAGATAGTTCATCAAGTACGAGCCGTTCTCCAGACAAGTGTTCCCCTGAAACAACAAATTCATAAATCCTTCTGTACCTCAAATGAAACCTTTTTGGGATGATGCAGCCGGGAAGCCTCAACTTACCCGGCCTGGGTACTCTTTCTGCACACAACCATTGCACATTTTGACCTAAATATTTAATTAAATAAGACAGCAAAAAAGTCTGTTTTACAACAAACCTCAAGAAGCTAACATTTAGCTAAATATTTTTTTACAGGACTACCTCCTCTTACGCTGGAGGACATTGATCAGATCCATAGAACATCCAGTGCGACAGCATCGTGCTGGATCACTGTAAGCTTGTCCCATCTTGATGTTTTGTAGATCTAATGGGTGGAGCTTCTCTTGCTAACAGCGACCAATGATTGGCGGACGTACACTGGATGTAAAAACGTAAGCAAACATGGCGGTGTAAAGAAAGAGGAGCGTTTAGCTTTTTCAGTGCCATGTGATATTTGTCAGGTAGTTATACTATTTGTTCCAACAACTGTTTTGATGTTTTGCTACATATTTAAATCCAAGAAAAACGTATGTAAATGTCCTTCGGTTAGTCTACCGTCGTATATGAATCTGTTAAAGTGCAGCAGCTAACTTTAAACGTGCTAAAACTCCCGACTTCAATACCACGTTATTATGGGTTGATTTGTTTAAACCCGTCTCATTGAGCTCGCTGACCAGTCTTTCTGTGCAGATGTTCCTATGGTAACATTCGTATTGATGAGTATTTGCAGTTTGGAACTCAGGTTTTCGCTTATTCAGAAATGGCAGACGTACAGTCCAAAAAAGAAAAGGTGCAGAAAGCACGAATGAAGAAGAAGCCTCCACAGCCCTCCATAAAAACGAAGAAAAGCTACTGCATTTTGTGTCGCAAGGGCTATTTAAAAAATGTAAGTTGCTATTATGACTATTATTATATCTTGCTGTTTTTATGAAAAACTACATTCTAATTTTGTTATTGTCTCCCATCTGCAGGAAGCTCATGACCATATGCACAGCATGCAGCATCACAGGGAGCTGGAGAAGGTGTTGGGCAAGTAAGTACCAATGTTTGTGTGGCAGCAAACCTAAATATTCAACGCATTTATATTGTAGGTATGTGACATATTGTGAATTGGGATACTATTTGCAACACACTCTGGATTTTTGGTCTAAATTGGTGAGGCAAGAGGAGTTATGTCTACTGTGGATCACTTCCGGTTCCTAGGGTCCACCTTTTCTCTGGACCTGAGATGGTACTCACACATAAACGACGAAGAGACTTCTTCTTGTGGGAATTCAAGAAGTACATCATAACACAGGAGCTACTGGTTGTTTTCTACACTGGTATTATTCAGATATTACTCAGTCTGTCCTGTGAACATCCATCAGTCGGACGGGTTGAAACTGCAGCGAACAAACACGTCTGCAGGGTAGATCATCTGAACTGATCCTTTCTCCACCCAGAACTTATACAAATTGGGGGTCAGAAGAAGTGCAGCTAACATCTCCGCATACCCCACACATCCTGGACACAAACCGTTTAGACTCTAGTCGGCGTTACACAGCACTATATGCAAAACCCAAAAACTGCTTCTTCCCCCAGGCTCTCTCTCTCATGAACAGAATAAAGCCCTCAAGCCAGAGTACTCAGCTACTAGTTTATAAATAATTGATTGGCTTAGTACCAAAGTATGTTGAAGATCTACTGTTACTATACCAACCCCACCAGACCACTCAGGTCCTCTAATTCCAGTCTACTCAACATCCCTATAATCAGAACCAAACATGGAGAAGCAGCTTTCAGTTTCTATGCTCCTCTAATCTGGAACAAACTTCCAGAAAACTGCAAAGCTGCTGAAACACCGAGTTCTTTTTAATCACAGCTAAAAACGTATCTGTTTAGAGCTGCCTTTGAGTAATGTTTTCATGCATCATATGTTTTGTGAATGCTTCTTCCTTTATTGCTGTTTTTACTTTATATGCTTTGTGTTTTACTGCTATGTTTATTTTACCCCATAATCACGTAAAGCACCTTGAATTACTTTGTTGTTAAAAGTGTGCTATACAAATAAAATTACTTTGCCTTGCCTTAATATTTGCAGTGATCATAGGGAAATGTGTGGACACACAGAGTCATAGCTTAATTATTACTTTGGTTGTTGTTGGAGTTGAACAGATTCTTGCTGCAATTCTTTCTGCTAGAAGAAGATGACCACTCTACCCGATGATCCATAGTCGCCGCCATTTAAAGAGGATTGAGCCATCTGCTTAAACATAGTCTACTGACCCTAATATCACCAAGGGGAGCACAGCCCAATAACCTCACCAAAACGGAAATTTACTGTTGGACTACACCTAAAGGAAAACCATAAATAAGCATCATAGGCAGGGCAATTTTCTTTGTATACCACACTTTTAACAGGGTAATTCAAGGTGCTTTACCTGATTAAGTGGTAAAATAAAAATAGCAGTTAAACACAGACAAAGCATATAAAGTAAAAACAAAAATAAAGCAAGAAGAATACACAGATACAGCAAGGCATTACAAAGCATATAATGTAAAAACAGCAAGAAGCATACATAAGGTCATATTTCCAGTATTTTCTTTAACCAGTGTCTAAAAGTTGTATCCAGCCATATTTTAACAAGCCTGTATAACTCAAAACTATGCCACGGCTTTTAGTTGTTAGAATTTTATAAGCTTTGCATTGAAATACATGTTTGTGCCAAAGTCTTTATTATCTTGAAATGTTTGAAAGCTTGAAATCCACATGTATTTTGTGATATCTAATGTTTTGTTTTTGTCTTTACATGAACAGGGATGCCTTTCACGATTGCCAGGCATGTAAGATAAAGTCCCTGGGTTTAAAGGAATATGCCGATCATATCCTAACAGCTCAGCACCAAACAAGGTTTAAGAACCTGAAGACCAAAAACATTAAGCCTGTCGGTCTGTTCAAGACTCTGAGTTCAAGTACCATAAACAACATCCTGGAGAGGAACAAGACACTGAAGAAAGAGCAGTAAGACTTTTATGTGTTTGCAGATTAAACAGTGAGTTTATTTTACGTTGTTTCGTTTTCTTTTAAGATACTCCGATTGAATGGTTGTTTGTGTTTTCAGGAAGAAAGCAATGAAGAAGACAAAAAAGAAACAAAAGCAGGAAGCTGGGCAAAGGCGTGCCAATATGCAACAATCCATCGTCCAAAATAGGACTCTGGCCTCCCAAAGAAAGATGCTGGAAAAACCCAAACAAATGCAAACGAGGCCTCCAAATCAGTGGCAGCAAGCACACTTCCCAGGAAGCAACCACGGTGTCATTCAAAATAAGGAGAACAAAATTTCCCAAATGCAAAGACGTCCTCCATACGAGCCATTTCCTGATCACAACTGGAGGCCACCCTATCAGCCGAGAGTACCTGTGGGTCAACCTTTTCATTACCAATATGGTTGGCAGCAGGACCACCAGTGGTATGATGGGTACTATGACAGGAACCAGTACCACCAAGTGAAGGTGAACAGGTTCCAAACTCGTCCATGTAACTACCAAAAGGCTCCTGCTAACATGTCAAAGCAAATGATGCCTACAGTCAGCCAGAGCGACTCAAACCAGCAGAATCCTGCAGCAGACCATCCCTGCAGAAGGGACCAGCTCCCTGATTGTGCAGCCATCGTGTCTGATCACAACCAAGCTGAAGAAGTGAAGTCGGCTCCGCCAAAAAGCGGGAAAGCCGACTCAGTTCAGCCAGAATGTTCAAGCGGTTTGGCTCCAGAGGATTCCGAAAACAAATCCGGCGGAGCTCCTATACGGGACGTCGACGTTAATGCCATGCTGAAGCAAATCAGGAGAGCGCTGGGCGTCAGGGAGCCCTGCAGGGCGGATCGAGAAGCCCGGCGGCAGAACGAGAATGTCCCCAGTGATGATCGTGGTGCAGAGCAACAAAAAGATGCAGGAACTAAGGCTACGAATGATCTTCTGGCCAGCACCACTGCTCCTACTGCTGACGCTGATGTTTTTCCTTCCACTATCCCTCCACCTAAGCAGAAACAGACAACTTCCAAAGAGAGACAAGAAACCAACCAAACGAAGAGTCTGCAACCTAAAGAGGGCTCGTTGAATGAGAACGCAGGAAAGTCTCAGGAAGTCAGTCATGCTTCAACCTCAGTCAGCGGATGCACAGCCAAAGTGATGCCCGCCAAGTCCAATTTGAGCAAACCTTCTAAAGTCCGGGTTGCCCACAAATCCGAAACGGCTAAAGCAGAGAAAGAGACTGTACGTAAACCAGTCCTGGACAAGTGGTTTCACTTATCAGGGGCCAGGAGCAAGTTGAGCTGGACTGAGATGTACGGCGACATGAAAAGGAGAAGCTTAAAAGGCGGGCCCCGGTGAGGACCCTCTCCTTTCATAAGGTGTTTAGTTTGAGCTGCTTACCACTTAGTTAAATCTCTTCATTTCGTGCACAGGTTCGGAATCCAGTTGGCAGCCCAGCCAACGGACAATATAGTCCCTCTGCAAGGCAGTGACCAGCCTTTGTCTGAGGGTTTTCATTGGGAATCGGTTCCAGACAGCCCCTCAGTCCCACCTCCCACTCTACCTTCTCCACATACCGACCGGCCCAGTGAAACGCAGTCGGATTCCCAGACGAGGGACTCTCTGGAGCAGCCTGACATTGCTCAGGCGAGCTGCAGCAGCCAAACGGCAGAAAAGGTTTCTGTGAAAGTGGAACCAAACCCGGAGGATGAAAACGAAGATGTAAGCACCAATAGCAAGAAGAGGACTCTCATTGTGGTAGAAGTAAGTTGGGCTTTAAACAGCAGCATCCACTTTGCCAACTTTTCATAGCAGTAGAATTCATTATTGGGTATTTTTGCAGGAAGGTGACCTTTCTGACAGAGCAACCTGTAAAAAGAAGAAAACAAAATCAAGAAAGGATGCTTTAGGTACATGAAGATCTTTTTCTAACATCAATAATAATCTCTTGTTTCCGATAAACTGTTGGGAAGTTGTGATTAAATAAGTAACTCAACAGGTTTCTGGTTCACAAATCAGACAAACGCTTGTATGTGATGTATCCTCACATTTCTAAAACAGTTGAAAGAAAATACATAAAATATAAAAAAACACTATTTATACCTAATTTATTTATGTAGATTAAATGATAATCTTTCTTAAAATGCTCCCAAACAGTCTGTCGGAACATTAAACACTGCAGTGTGGGAAACTAGGAAATTTAAATATACAGCATTCATCCTGTCTTCCTTCTGTCCTTTCAGTTTAGTTTTTGCAAGCCTTGTAATTAAAGCCTGACCTTAATAGAAATATGGATGGTAAATTCATATTTGTATTTTCACTTAAAAATGGACAAAAAAAAGTCTACTAATTCGGAAAGGTATGAATTTGGACGTGGAAAATGTGTAATAGCGCTCACTGTGGTTAAATAGTCCTAGAGTTTAGTAAAACACTGTTTTCCAAGATAGAATCTGAAATAAATATGTACATTTTACACCTGATTGTAAATAACACTTGATTTTCTCTGAATGCTAGAATAAAAGCACACGATCACAAGAGCATTTCACCTTTAGGTGGCGCTGCTTTAACAATAGTTGCTGTTCAGTGCAGAGATTACTCCATGTTCCTTGTAAAAAGTCTGAGAAGTTATGTTCTGCACAGTGCACCCAGGGGTTGAAACTTTTAAAGCAAACCTAGATAAATAAAACTAATAATCTAACTGTATTGTGTTTGATGAAGTGCTATCTTTGTAAAGTTAAACAAGTATTTTACTTCCAAAATACATCAGACCATACTATATTTGTTCCTTTATAGGCAGCTTAGTTCAGATCGTACTGTACTGTATTTCTAAATGTCATGCATCGTCATTCAGACCAGAGTCAGATGGACCAGCTGCTGGCTGTCTCCCTCAGGGAGGACGAGCTGAGCCACTCAATGCAGGATCTGGACAAGTCCCTGATCCAGGCTCGCAATGCTCTGCAAGCTGCATACGCAGAAGTCCAAAGACTCTTGCTGCTGAAACAACAGGTCCTGTCGGCCATTGAAAAATACCAGATAATTATTCTGTCTTTTTGTCTTTCAGAGATGGTAAATGAATGATTTCCTCTGTTTTTTTATATTTAGTTTACAGTTGAGGTCAACTGCCTGAGAGCAAAGCGCATTGAGATCCTGCAGGGAATGCAAGGTAAAATAAATAATCTAGATTCTGTACGAAGGGATGATTTTTATCCCAAAGCACAGAGGAGAAGGGCATCATAATTTGGGGCTACTTTGCTCCTTTCAGAGAGCCGTCCAGACTAAGTATTTAAACACATTTACAATTGATGATCATGATAATTATCTCTAACAGAGGGATACTCTGGAGCTAATCCAGCAGAGAGCGCAGCCACCTCCTCACCTGCTGCGTCCACCATGCCAACAACTTCCTTTCCTTCCTCACTGAGCCAGCAACAGCCTGCAGCAACCCCGGCCTCTTTCATGGCTCCATCTTTTCCAGCTCCCTTCACTCTGCCCGCTGTATCGTTGAAGCAACAAGTTACTCATTTAGCCGCGGCGGGACCTGCGACTCAGCTTTTCTTACCCTCTGTTTTACAACCCACCGCTGAAGGCTCCACTTCAGCGCACACACTTCTTTCTGAATCATCTGCCCGGCAGCAAGAACAGGAATCGAGGGACAGACTCCAGGGTGTAAAGACGGAGAATTTGGAAAAACAAATACAATCAATTGATTTTGTGGAAGAGACTGGAGAAAATCTAAGCACGGAACAGGATACAGGGGAAAACACTGGAAAAGGGCGGAATAAAGCATCTCATGTGCACGATGAGGGCAACGAGAGTGATAGCTCAGTGGAGATGGTCAATTCCTCCTACCTGGAAGTTATAGATATTGAAGAATCAGAGTGTGAGGAATCAGCGGAGAGAGATGCTCCAGCACAGCCAGGGGATCCCCAGAAGTCTGTGAGCATAGAGTTCAGTTATGCAAGCACACAAACGTCTCAGCAATGTGAAACGGAGAGGTGAGGTCAAATCACTGAAGGAAACTTTTATGGAATGTGTGTTTTTCCAAACTTTGTTTCTTGAATCCCTCAGGAAACTTGAGCCTGCAGTTAATCCGACAAAAGATGCCAGTCGACCTACAGGTGAGGGTGTCTCATATTGCTTTTTAAATGTGTCACATGATAAAATACTAAACGGGATGATATTTCAGAGTCCGTGGAGGAAGATGAGCCATCTCTAGGAGCCTTTTCGAGTCATTCCGGACCCGTCCACGGCCTTCAGATCCACGATGAACGGTTATACACGTGCTCAGGAGACAACACGGCCCGGGCCTACAGTCTGGTGGTACGCTGATGACAGAAATTCAATTTCAAAAGAGGTTTTCTGTAGGGGATTCTGGCAACGCATTGAATTTTTTTCTTTTAAAATAAGTTACTACCAGTTTAAACCAGACATCCCTGTAACATTTTGTAAAGCCATATTTTTTTTTACCAAGTAGCTGTTCTCCATGTCAGAAGTGAATTTTCTCACAAAAAAGGGACGCTTTATGGTACAAGATCATCTCAGACCTCAGTGATATGAATTGAGTTTTGTAGTATTGTCCACATTAGGATTCAGTTCTGTTCTCAGGAAAAAAAACGTGTTTTTGATTAATCCAGACCAGAGAATGTGAAGCGGTGTTTGATGGTCACACAAACAAAGTCAACTGTCTGCTGGTGTCATCTCCACCGAAAATGCCGATTCGCCTCTACACTGGATCCAGTGACCAAACTGTCCGCTGTTACAGCATAAAGGTACAAAATGTCTATGAAAAAATTAAAAGCGCAAAAAGTGACAATTGCAGTCACCTAAAATTGATCCCTTCTAAACTACCTAAATCCAACCATCTTATTTTTTCTTTCCTTGCTTGCTTTCTTCATTCCTCCCTCTTTTTTTTGCTTGCTTCCTTCCTTCTTCATCCCTTTTGTGGCTTCCTTGCTTTCGTCTTTCCTTACTACTTTGCTTCCTTAGTTCTTCCTTCTTTGCTTCCTCGCTTTCCTTTCTCCCTTTTTTGTTTGCTTAGTTGCTTCCTCTGTCCATCCATCTTAAAGTATGGTTCAAAAGGGCAGATTAATGTGCAATGCTTTCTGACTGGGTTGATGCGTCTAGACCAGGGGTGGCCAACGTCGGTCCTCAAGGCCAACTATCCTGCATGTTTTACTTCTATCCCTGGTTCAGCACACCTGAATCAAATGATGGCTTGTTAGCAGGCCTCTGCAGATCTTTGCCATGCTGAGGAGGTGGTTGGAACATTTGTATCAGCTGTGTTGGAGCAGAGACGCATCTAAAACTGGCAGGACACCGGCCCTTGAGGACTGGAGCTGGACACCCCTGGTCTAGACTGTAATGAACTTGAACCTTTTGCCCATTGTTACGTCCCACCGAGATGGAGTCTGAGATGGGAGGGGGATGTAACAATAAATTATGTTCCCGGGGTGATGAAAAGGCAGTAGGCAGGATGTAGCCAAAACAAGTTTTATTCTAAAGGTAAAATGAAATTTGTAGCTGGATCCTCCTGGAAAATGAAAAGTAAACAGAAAATAACCTCCATAAACAATCTCCAGTCCAGAAAAAAACCCAGAATTCTCTCAACTATAGGGAGCTAGAAAGAAAAGAAGAAAAAAAATCACCCGTCTCAAAGGGGTAAAACAGTCAGAGAAAAATGGCCTCCTGAAAACAAAGGAGCAGCTAACCCAAAACAACCTCCTTTTAACAAAGGAGAGAAACAAAAAAACACCCTCCTTCACTAAGGAGTAGCAAAATCCCCACAGTCACTCCTACACAAAGGAATTAACACCCTCAGCAGCTAGAGGTGTATGGTCAGACCAAAGCTCACACAAGTAGCAACTCCAAGGTCTGACGACCTGAGCAGCCTTGCCACACCTTATATACCCTGCCTTAGGCTGATTGGCTAATTGGGAACAGCTACACCTGCCTGCACTGCTTGGCAGAGTGAGGGGAAAGAAAGAAAAAACCCACCTGCACAGAGCTGCACGTAACACCCATAGAAAACGTCTCCTGAAGGTTGACAGAAATTTAAACCTTATTAACTCACTTCTCAATAGTGACTCACTTTTGAATTTTTGGGGTATCTTTATTTTTCTTCATTTGTAGTCTAAGAAATGCCTTGAGCAGATCGTTCTACCAGACAGAGTGCTTTGTTTGCACATAGCCTGGAACATTCTGTATGTCGGCCTCGCCAGCGGATGTGTGGTCAGCCACGACCTGAAGGTGAGCAGCCATTTTGCATCCAATCTGAAGCACCTGAGACTACATAATAAGGCTGATTCCTCATCGTTTGCTGAACGTCGTCGTTTAGACTCTGAAGGAGCTGGACGTGTTCGAGTGCCACGGCCCACGAGGCGTGAGCTGTCTCAGCACGGCTCAGGAGGGCGCGCGGCGGCTGCTGCTGGTCGGATCGTACGATAGCACCATTAGCGTGCGCGACGCCAAGAGCGGCCTGCTGCTGCGGACGCTGGAAGGTCACACCAAGACTGTGCTCTGTATGAAGGTGAGGAGAACACGACTTCTTCTACTGTAACATATTTCTGTTCTTATCGTCAGTCTGGATGAGGATCGTTCTTGTTGCAGTAAGATGGCGTTTAGCTAGAGTAATCATGTTTTAAGAGCCTGTGAGGCATTTCTCTGGGGCAGAGTCCAAACCAGCTAACCATCAGTTTGTTCCTCTTTAGACACTGAAACTGCTTAATTAACCAGTTACTTGTTGATCTTTATTGCATCATTTTCTTCACTAATATTTGCATTGATAATATATTCCCAAGTGCCTTACAAAGGAATTCATACCCGTTAAACTTCTTCATATTTTGTCTTGTAACAACCACACACTATAATGTATTTGATGTGTTTATTCAACACAAGGTGGGATTATGGAAGAAAAAATTGTGCTTGGTTTCAACATCTAGAGACTAAACGGTTCTGTCCATTCTTCTTTGCAAAATAGCTGAAGCTCAGTCAGATTGGATGGATAGCATCTGTGAACATGAATTATCGAGTCTCGCTGTTGATTCTCACTTGGATTTAGGTCTGGACTTTGACTAGGCCATTCTAGCACATGAATAAGCTTTGATCTAAATTCTATTGAAGCACTGGCTGCTCGTTCATGAGCAAGAGAAGAGTTTTCTTTCAGGAATTCCATCAACTCCAACACCCGCTTCCCACAGTATGATGATGCCACCACTGTGTTTCACCACAGTGGATGGTAATACATTTTAAACTCTTTTAATCGGAGCAGCTTCCTCCACATGTTCTCTGTCATGATTTCTGGCAAACGTCTGTAAAGACCAGATTTGTAGAGTGCATAACTGACGCTTGTCCCAGTGACGGATTCTCCCACTTGAGCTGTGGATTTCTGCAGATCTTCAGGTTACACTGGATCTCTTCACCGAATAATGCTCTCTATGCCCAGGTTGTCAGGTTAGGTGGATGGCCATTCCTAGGCAGGTTTGCAGTTATAATACTCTCACAGTGAGATGTTTAAGAGCTTGTGATATTGTTTCATATCCTAAACCTCTCTACAACTTCATCCCTGAGCTATCTGGAACGTTCCCAGAAGTCAGTTGGTTGCTCTGGACTTTACTTTGGTGTTTGGTGTAAAAAGGGACTGGATATAAATGCACACCTTTTATACATATATTTTTTTGTAAAACAAAAAAAATGTGGACACATCCTTTTTCTTACATCTGAGTTATGTATGATCTGAGTAGATTTGCAGCATCCTTTATACTTCATTACACTGCATTAGTCTTTAACATGTGTTGCTATTTGTTGGCTTCAGTCTACCTCTTCTGTTGTTTTCAGGTGGTCAATGATCTGGTTTTTAGTGGCTCCAGTGACACATCTGTCCACGCCCACAACATCCACGTAAGTCCTCCAGCCTAACCGGCCACAATATTAATAAGAGTCAGATTTAATAGCCCCAATGTGCAATCAATATGAGCATTATTTTTAGATCTTAATTTATGCTTTATAAGCCTTTTAGATCTGTATTTCTTTGCATGCTCTGTGTTGTTGTTGATGCTTATAGACGGGGGAGTTGGTTCGGATCTACAAGGGTCACGGTCACGCCGTCACATCGATCGTCATTCTGGGGAAAGTGATGGTGACTGCCTGTCTGGATCAGCTAGTTCGGGTTTATGAGCTGCAGGTATTCATGGCCTCGTTAAATCCTGAGATTTTCTTACATGTGAATTAAGGGGTTAAATAGAGCGTTTTAGGTCACGCTTGCATTACTTTAGATTCACGAAAAGAGCAGAGAATCAGTCAGCCAGAGACTTATTCCTGAATCTGTTGGGAGGACATTACAGAACTTTGTCTGGTTTGTTTTTGTAGTCCCATGATCGTCTGCAGGTCTACGGGGGTCACAGTGACATGGTGATGTGCATGGCTGTGCACAAGAGTGTGGTGAGTGGACTAAAATAAAGGCTAACTATTTAAATGTAAGCATCAATAAGGGATTTTTACACTAAAAAAGATTAATCGACTGTCTGTTGTTCCACAAAGATCTACACAGGCTGCTACGACGGAAGCGTTCAAGCTGTTAAACTTAACTTGATGAAAAACTACCGCTGCTGGGTAAGAACTGGAGATGAGAGGGAAGCTTTAACTGTCTCACTGTGGCTTTTAAAAAAAATATGTGTGATTGTTTGTCCTCTGTCCAGTGGCAGAGTTGCTCTCTGATTTTCGGCATTCCAAAGCATCTCATTCAGCACCTCACCAGAGACCACAGCAACTCCAATCTGCAGACGGTGAAATGTCGCTGGAAGGAGTGCAACCATTTTTTCAGCACACAGCAGTCAGTCAGACAGGTAAGTGTTTTCAGGTAGCTGGTTTGTTTAATGCACCGTTAACCTAAAATCAACCACCTCATTGGTCTATAAAAGTGGTGGCATTAAGTCATACATTGGATACATTTGCTAAAACATTTTAAGAAGCCTTTTGATACAAATCTGCTCATCCTTAGTAGGAACAGAATATTTCATTGCAATTTGGACACAGCAAATGTGCTGCAGAGAACCTAGAAAATGCTAACACAGCAAGCATAGAGCCAAACAAGTTTAAGCGCTGTGACTGATCTCGAAGTTTGCATTCTATCAGGAGGTTTTCAGCAAACTTGGAACACTTATCCATTCTTCCAAAACTGTTCATGCTTTGTGAACCTTTTCATATTTTCTCACATTGCAACCACACACCTCAATGTATTTTATTGGGATTTTATGGGATTTCAGCTCATCTGGAGGAACTGCAGAGAGCCACAGGCCAAGTGGGAGAATTTATTGAATGTTCTTTAAGAAAGTTCATAGATGTTCCTCCATCCAATCTGACTGAGGGTGAGCTATTTAACAAAGAAGGGGCAAATATTTCAGTGTGTAGATGTGCAAAGCTGGTAGAGACAAAAACTAAAAGGCTTGCAGCAAAATGTGGTTTTCTATAAAGTGAAATGTTTTACTTCTGAAACCTTTAAAAATCATGCGTTGTTTTCCTTCCACTTTACAATTATTTACTATTTTGTGTTGATCTGTCACAAAATCCAAATGAAACGCAGTAAAGTTTGTGGTAAAAAGTTCAAACAGCATGAGAACATTTTTGCAAAGCACTATAGATGTAATTTCATTTACCAATACTAGATAATAAAAGAGCTTTTTAAAAAATGTATCCCTTGCATTTATTTTACCAGCTGCTCAGACCTTTAGCTCTGTGTTTTTTCTATTAATCTGACTCCAGCGCTTTAGATGTTTGTTGTCCTGCAAAGGATTCAGATATTCTGTGGGAAAAGCTTGACACTTATGCATCATATTTCCTTTAAATATGTTTACTTTGTAAGTTGCTCAGCTATGTTTGGGTCTTTCTCTGCAGGAGCTGCCCAAACACATGCAGAGCCACGTTGATTGTGACAGCAAGCTGCAGGCTTGACAGGAGGGGAGTGGAAGCTGTGCAGATGATGATGTTGAGAAGCTCAGCGTTTTGTTTCCACATTTTTCCCTTTTCTTGATTGAAATTGATATTCCAGAACAGATTCAGGGTTTAAATTATCACATCCGACCTTCTCCTGGGAAAGTCTGCAGCACCGGACATAAAGAGCTACCTCAACTTTTCCCAGTTTTGACGGTTTTCAACTTCTTTCATCATAGTGGAAATTACCGTATTCATTGCGGTTGACACAATGTTAGTTAACATCTAATTAACATTTCATTTAAAAATTTCGTTAAAAAAAAAAAAATTATTAACATTTCATACATGGAGCAAATTCTTTCGAACATTTCTACAAATATTCAACTGATCCATGATTATACCAGAGCACTTCAGAGGCCATTTTAACTATAAACATAAAGACGTTACTGTATCAGTATAAAATCCTGATCTGTTTTTAGGGATAATAATTTAAATGTAACAAAAATATGTTTAAATTGCTTTCATGTCCATCAGACACTGACAACATGTTTGCATTTCTGTTTTTCCCCTAATGCAATTTCTGAGGGAATCAAGACTGCATCCTTATAAATGCCTCATGACTCATGTCACAATCTTTGTTTTTTACTCCACAGTATGTATTTATTACCTACTGTAATGAAATAAAAGACAAAAATCAGCATGTTTACCTTTATTCTTTTCCAAAAAGATTTTAACAAACAGGTTCTTTCATATTTATGACAATAAACTTTGAAATTTTTTTTATTTATACCGAGGTGAAGTTAAAATCTTAATAAGCCAATGATAAATGCTTAAGCAAAAAATGTATTTGAACATGGCATCACAACCTTGCTTTGGCTACATTAACAGTACAGAAACGTGTTTTAAATTACTTTAGAGTCTAAACTGAGGTGTGATCAAGTTGGATGCTGGGTGTCCTGGACAACAGCTTCATCTAGGAGTACATCGTCAGCTGAAGCCACTGAAAGAAAACACATTTAGTTTACTGAATTTTTCCATGGTCTTTGAAATGAATCAAATGAATTTAATCCTTATTTTAGACCGTAAATGGTCTAAGTTTAATTCATTTGCATCCTAAATTTGTTTATGTAATATTTTCATGTTTTTTCTGCGACATGTAGGCCTGGCCGAGGAAATATAATTGTTTGGGCTGTGACCAGCTGTAGGGGAACCAGTAAACCCAATGGAAAGGACTTTATCCAATAAATCTAATTCTGAAATTGATTTAAAATTTGAATCTTTAGGCAATTCAAACCAAAACATTCTTGCTGCATTATCCACTCCCAGCTCCTTGGTTGTTGGTTGGTTAATAAGTGACTGGAATAGTTGACCTAAGCCTGTCACCAACACCTGTAGTGGAGCTTATTATGTTAGGAAGTTATAATCGGGTGACTTTGTATATTTAACATGCTGCAACTATTAAAAAGTTAGTTTTATCATTTTAGGACTTTTTATTATGGTCTTAAAATGTCTATTTTACAGAAATTTGCAGAAATCTTGGTTTTTGTAGGTTTCTTTGCCTTTCCAAGGCAAGTTATATAAATAATGAAAAAACAAAACCAAGGGACAGAACAGTGGATCTAGACTATGTTCAGGATGGCAGATAAGCTGAAGCTGAGATGGTCCAACAAAGGACCTCTGCATTTTAAAACCTGATCAGTGTTGGAAGTGTATCACATAAGTGATACTACTATTCGGTACCAAAGAGAAATAAGAGATAGTGAAGTTACTCATACCCTAATATAGAAGACCAATGACAATGGTAGCTGGATTTAGTTTTTCCAATTTGTGAAACCTTGTTTTTACTATAACTGTTTGCATTGCTCTGTATGATGCTAACAATGGCAACAGTTATGTTTGGGGTAGTCAAAGTAAAGCTTTCAAACCAAAGAACACTGGTTCATCTATCAAGCATGGTGGTGATAGCATCAGATTTAGGGTCTGTTCTGTTGAAATTAGTACCCACATTGTTAAACTATGAATACAAGCAGCTGATCCAGTTGCGCAATAATCCAAAACAGGCATCCAAACTGATCTTGGAGTGGACTAAAAGCAGCGAAACAATTTTCTGGAAAGACCTTAACTTCAACCATGCTCTCCTTAGCAGGAAACGGATCAATTTAAAGGAGCGGTCAAATATCCTGCCAGAATTATGCCGAAAAGCTTGTTGATGGCTATAAAATGCAGATTTACTTTTAAAGGAGTGAAACACCGCACAATGTTGCAGAGACATACAGAAAACAACTTACCTCCAGAACATTTAGTTTGATTATTCCATCTCCATCTTTATCAAAGGCATTAAATGCCCCTGAAAAATGAACAGATATACCAATTCAGACTTGTTTTTATCGACATTGCACTCATGCAGTGATTCATCTACCTTATTCTGATCGTATTTATGCCTTTAGTGCGACCTCACTGACTTCTCACACTTAGAATTTAAAGAAATCGGTCCCTGAACGTTTGGTTATTTTTTACTTTTTGACTCAGTGGGAACCTTTGTGTTTTCATTTTGGAAAATGTAGCACAAACAAAGTGTTGTAATATATTGACTTACTGAACATGCCCTCTAGTCTCACAAAACAGCAAATGTAGCTGTCAAAATCAATGTTGAGGTGTTCATCTGCGTATCGCATGGCTATGATGTCGTACAACTGTTTGTTGAGGTGAAACCCTGCAGAGACCCAGGAGAAACCCAGAGATGTATAGCTTATCATGTCTTATATGAGTTAGAACGTAGACCAAATATCAGCATCTATGACTAATTAAAAGGTTTCCATCCCACCTGCATCATTGACGGCGTTTCTCATCTCAAAGCTGCTGATGGAGCAGGATTTGTCTTGATCGTACTGTTTGAAGATGAGCTGCAAAAATGAAGATGTTTGAACCCAAGAACTGTCAGCATCATCAGACATTAAACCAGAGCTAAATGTGTCCTACCTGCCACGCCTTTATCTTTTTCCATAAGTGTTTAAATTCCTGGAAATTCAACTTCCCAGATCCATCAGTCTGAGAAATAGTTGGTCACAGAAAAATAAGCTCATGCAGCTGTTTGGTTGTTGTTTCTAATGAAGAAAATACTAAATAACTTTTAGAAATCTGCATAATTGTATTAATGCTGTGATACTAAAACAATTCTTCAAATCAGTTTGTTTTAAGAAAGCATGTCATTGGAGTAAAATGCCACACTAAAAACCCAACGCAAGTTAAATTCTTCTCTATATTGTAGTCAAGAGTTGCTATAATCTAAATTTAGATTTATATGTTTGTTCCTTTAATTTATCTCTTTTAAAATGTACTGCATGGATGAAATTCCTTCAAATGAATACAATAATAATCCACAGTCATTTATTAATTCACTATAGAACTTAGCTTGTGAAACCACTTAAACAAATAGAACTTCCCTCTGACCTAAATTATTGAATTACTGACTAAAATCTCTTTATTTCGTAACAGTTTCCTCTTTTTGAGCCTTTCATGGAATTGGTAACCTGTTGCAAAGTCTAATTCTTGTTCAACCTTCTGACCGGTTGTGCCAAATTTCCCCAAAAACACACTTGAATAAAATAGAGAATTGATTCATTGTGTGTCCCCAAACCATAACACTCCCCCCACTGGGTTGCTACAGCATCCTCGCCTAATTATTCCCTGATTGTTTACTGATGTGCTAACGCTTCTTTTTTTAATAGACAAGGACTTTAATGGCAACAGTTACTTGAAGATGCAGATTAGTATAGGAGTAATCAGATATTATCATATAGCTATTATTAATATAGCTAATAATTAATATAATTTTTAGTTTTTGCTGAACGCTTTATATTTTATCCTGGTGACCTTAATGTGAATGAAAGTATCTGGTCCTAGATTTCTTACGTTGAAATAAAAAGCACCTCCTTATTTAGGTTTTACCACTAGATTTATTAACCAATAAAAAGAGAATCAACCAAAAGAGGTCAGCTTGTTTTTCATTTTACTCATAAAATGATTATATTAAACAGAATCGGTATCTACTGACTGCTGTGTGGTCGTATGTAAATCTGTACTTTTGGATATTTACTGGGTACATTTTGAAGTTGAATATGCCATTTCTGCTGAATAGTCCTAAAAGGTCGGTGTGCTGCATGTTTGAGATATATCCTTGAGCCAACACAGCTGCTTTAAATGGCTGAATTACATCCTCAACATGCCTTCAAGTTCCCAAGAGGCCTGGTAGGGAACCAATCATTTGATTCCAGTGTTCAACATCTAAAACATGCAGGTGAAAGTCACCACCCTTCAAGGAGTGACTTTGGACACCACTGTATCACACTTAGCTTTGACCAGTCTAAAGGATACATCCATTAGGGCGATCATACTTCGACATGTCTCAAGGCTAAAGCCTTCTGTCTTTATCTCATTATCTATATAAAAACACAAAAAAAAAGCAAAGATCACTATATAAATATTTAACATTGGTGCAATATGCAAAGTCTGCAGTGGTGAGTTCTTTACGTTTAGAAAGAACGTTCTTCATGATCGTCTTGAGTTCGTTTGCACAGATCTCCATGTCCTGGTGAGGAGATGTTTGCCCGATTAAACACAGTCAAGACATAAAAATGCACCTCTTCCCTGCATACGCACCTCACCCGCAATCTGTTTGTAAATGGCTCTGAACTTTTTTTCTTCTTCAGTCTCTTCCTCAGGTTCTAGCAGTTTCTGCTAACAGGTGGATGAAAAAAAGATAATCCACTAAGACAATCTGTTTTTTCAAAAAAATATAATAAAATACATACAAAAAATAAAAGGGAATATACAATGTTCAAAATCCAAGGAGCAAGGTGTTAAAATTAACAATTAATTCCATACTTCTAGTGTTCAGAAGAGGGTTTCCCTGTACATGTGGATATGTTAAAGTATCAAAGCTTGTTACCTTTGGTTTCTTCCTCCTCTCTCCCTGAATGCCGTCGTGCTCGATTTCTTTGTTGGCATGCGCTCTGTCTGACACAAACACAATAGGCTGCCGAGTGTGCAACACCACGATCATGAAAGAGGACAGAGGGGCCATAGAAGACAATACAAAAGAATTAATTGCATAATATGACTGTAGTGCTCTAAACAAATATTGGTACCTCAGACAAAAATGTCTGAAAAGCCTTAAAATAAATTAATCTTTTATTGCAGATAAAAGTTAAAACGTTTGGCCACTTCCTTACTAGTGAACATGAACACACATCAGTCTTATTTGAATAAAATGTTCTCTTGGCTTTCCCATTTTGAAGCATTGCTAAATAAATGGGTCTCTGGTGTAAAGTCAAATTCATAGAAAGTTATTTGTTACTAATTAAAAGCTTTAGTAAACCATATATTTTTCTAAATCATTCAGTTACATATTTAGAGGGATTCTTGGGTGTAAGAAACTTGTTTGGCACAGATGGAAACTAGAAAAAAATTGTTCTTACAATTTTTTGACACTTAATAGATGTATTTAATTTGTAGGTTGTTTTTTTCAAAATGTTTTAGCATGAGGTAGTGCTACGGCAATAAAAACTGAATTTATTTGAAGGCTTTCTATGCATCAATGTCAGCGACACAAATAGATGTCATGGACACTACGGTATATATTTTGTATATCTTCGAACACCAAAAGTAATTCAACTAAATTCTCATACTGTGCGGTTGAAAATATTTTTTTACAGTATTGTTTCTTTAATTGATTGATTTCTTTCAATTTTAATTCCTCATTGGTTTTTAGTACACATAGTTTTTTTTTCTGTTTGTTTACTTAAATTGATTATTTTGATCATTTTCCCTCTTCAGTGGTTAAATGTCTGTCTTTCAGATTTTAACCTCTGCACCAGTAGAAAATGGATGGATGGATGGATGGATGGATGGATGGATGGATGGATGGATAGTGAAAAAAGTATTTGCCATGATAGATTTTTACTTTTTTTGTTGCAGTTCACTGTTTCAGATCATGGAGCAAATCTTAATATCAGACAAAGATAACCTAAAAGCAAATGGTGATTTTATTTATGACGGGAAAAAAGCTTCCCAAATCAACATGTTGTTATGTGAAAAAGCCCCCTAAACCACTAGATAACTGCTTGTGTCACCCCTAGCAGCAACAAGTGCCATCAAGCAATAACTGGCAATGAGACTTTCAGATTGTTCTGGAAGAAGTTTGGCCCATTGTTCTTTGGGTAATTATTATAATTAACCACATTGGAAGGTTTATAAGCCTGAACGCCCTCTTTAAGATCATGCCACAGCATCTCAATCACATTTAAGCTGGTGAATTTAACTAGGCCACTCCAGATCCATCATTTTACTTTATTTCTGGACTTTGACTTATTTTAGATCAGCTGTTGTTTTTTTATTGTTTTTTTATGGATCTCTCCCATGAATGCCAGTTTTGCAAGTGAAGCCTAGACTTAACTGTTACCGATCCTCAACATCTGGCTTCTTTTGTGCCCTCCTAGATGAGTAAATTTGATAGGTTGGTCACTCCTGGTGAGGTTCACCATTGTTCCATGATTTCTCTCTTTGTGGATAAGGGCTCTCCCTGTAATTAACTGGAGTACCAAGCCTTAGAAATGGCTTTGTAACTAATTCTGGACAGAGAGATGTCAATTACTTTAATTCTAATCTGTTCTTTAATTTATTTATATCGTGGCATGTGTTAATATTTGAGATATTTTACCCTACTTCATGTTGTCAGACAGGTTGTATTTAAGTGGTTTCTTAAGTCTGCAGATCTGGAAGAGAAGTTGAAGTCAAAAATGAATAATCAAAAGAGGGCAAAGTTAGCTTAGCTAGAGTTTTTCACTTTAATAAATATAATCATTTGCATTTTTGTTTTATTTCTTAGGTTACCATTGTCTAAAATTAACATTTGTTTGATGGTCGGAAACATTTAATCAAATACAGAAGAGGTTTGACTGGGAGGAAATACTTTTTCACAGCAATGTATGTTAAGAACAGATTTATTTCAAAATCTAGAAAAGGAACATTGCAGGTTTATTATTTTATTACCTTTTTTTTCTTTTTCTTGTCTTGCTGAAGGAGGAGGAACAGAGGGGAAAATTAGATAGATTAGAAGACCTATGAACTATGACAAGATAAAGGAAGGTAAAGAATAGCAATGATCAAATGTAAGACATGTAGGACAACTGACAGTAAACGTTCACCATTATTTATTTTACCATTAACCATTTCATGTCGTGATCAATTCTGGCAATTTTCCTATACAGGATTATTATTGACATGATTGCTTTAGTTTTTAACCAGGCAGTCGCTCCGTATAATTCTTCTTTGATACAGATTTGGCAGCAGATCTTGAGTTTCTACACAATAAAACAGTCCCATATGTTTATCTTTGAATCCCTCCATTTTACTTCTTAAATGTATACTCTGAGTCAGTGTCTTTAGCATGTAACAGTCACCCTTCCCTAACATCAATAACAGAAAAAGTTATTAAAAATGGGGCAGATTCTCTCACTGTTCTGTAAACATGTCCAAAAATGCAGCTGTTTAATAAGCCCGAATCACTGAAATAAATATACACCCTGCCATAGATCTATCAACAGTGTACAAACCTGTGTTTGATCAGTTTCAATGGTGCTCTCTGCTTCCCTATAAAAAGAAAAGCACACACATTAATCACCACTATTCATTCTTATTTAGTCTTTTAATTTGAATCGTAACTCTGGACCTCAATAGATAGCTGGAGCATCAGAGATCCTTACTCAGATGTGCTTTGCTTCTCAGAGAAAACCCTGAGGATGAACTCTCCCTCCTCATGCGGTTTAAAAGTAGTTGGGATGATGGCATACTCCCCCGGAGGCAGTCGGAAACGCTCCGTCACCTCCCGCAGGTTGATGTAGCTCTTGCATTTAGCTGTGGAGGCTGTATAGAGGAAGAAGTCCTTCTGCAGATGTTGATCCTGCCCTCGCATCTGCACATTTTAAAGAATCTTGAGATATGAATGAACTCTGCATCAAAGGTTGTAAAGATAAAACAATAAATATGAATGAAATATACAATACTAGAGTGAATACTCTAATATTCTGCAAGCATCTACAAAAATGTAAGGTTATATTAAAAACAAATAGAATTTACATTTAGGAGAGGTAGAGGTCACATTAAACTTATAATTTCTTCTTATGCTGATGATCCATTCTTTTTTACTTCAAGTCCCCCATTTTTCTTTTCTTGCTGCGCTCTCATTACTAACCAAGTAACTAATCAAATTTTAAGGTTATAAATAAAATGTAGATTTTTTTTTTAATGTTCAATCTCAACCTGTCTGATTATTCTTTTTGATTGCTATTTTAAAGTGCCAGTTAGCTATCTGGAAATCACAGAAAACACAACAAATTATAAACATATCCTCAAAGAAGACTTTTTTTTAAAGTTATCAAACCATGTCAAACAACATTTATCACAATGGCCACCCTAAAACAAAACTCTGGTGTGCTGAACTAAATCAGTCAAAATCAATATATTTCCTAAATCTCTTGCAGTTGTTACATTTTTTTTATTATTATTTCACATGTATAAATATGTGCTTGGGTTGGCACTTTCTTACTTCTGACTTACATAAGTGGGCAGCTCACTCATCTATTCATTAAACAACTGGTCACAATCCAGAGAGGATCTTACTAAACAGCTTTGGTAAGGGACATTTTTCTGTATACTTTTTCCAAAATTCACTTTTTTTGGACGCCATCTCTCCTGCTTTCTAGATGCCTGGTTTCCAACCTAGTGGAGGAGTTTCTTAGCCTACAACCACCAGACAAAGGTCAATTTTTGATAAATTATGTGGACAGCCTCACGTCTTCTTCAAGCTGATAAAATCTATTTGGATGAAATATATAACCTTTATATGTCATCATGGTGGCACATCCAGCTCAGTGGCGATTGGCAACAGCGAAAAAGAAATGTAACTTGTTTTATTTTGTAATTGAAAACTGTATCTGTTAAAAAGTAATCTGTGGGTTTGTTAAGAGGCTTCCATGTATGTTTGCTGCCCTTGCAGTGTTAGTGTAGTGGTTAGAGTTAAGGTTTAACCTGCTAACATAACAAAGTTTGCAAATGTCTTTATGGCCTAAAACATTACTTAGCAGTGGTAAAAAACTAACACATTGGACAAAAATAAAAGGAAATTGTCATGTGTACATATTTAATTTCTAAATACTGTGTATGTTTGACAGCTATTGAATGTCTTCGCTGATACTTCAGTCAACACAAGCAGCTCTGAAGCAAATGCATCTTTCTTGAAGTTGGGTATACTGTACCTTCTCTGGCACCTGCAGAACAAACCAAAAAGTAACACTTGAGACAGAGTTTTTAGTGTTTTTGATTGATGGCAAGAATAGATCTGTCATATAAACAAAACCTTGTAGATAGAAAATCCAATGGTAAGAAATTTTGCTCCTTTATGGCGCTGCATCCTCCGACCCTTTTGCATCAGGGCCACAACAACAGTGCAGGCCACCTGCCCATCCTCTGGGTCGTCATCCTCTTCATACAGCTGAAGCCGATACTGAGGGTTTGTCCAAAATGTGTCTATAGAGAATGTGTCACATGAAGCTGGCTTGTTTTTGGTTTAAGTTTAATGAAAATGTGTTTACAATAAGGCAAACCTGGGAAGTTCCTGCAGCCACCAGCAGAGCTACCTCTCACCCAGCGGCCTTCATTGACCGACACCGTCCAGGTGTGTCGTTGATTGCCCTGCAGCTCATCGGGGGTGAGGTTGCACATTTCCAGTTTGGTGAAAGTCTGCTTGAAATCATCAAATGACATCCTGGTTGAAAAACAAAACAAATAAGAAGCTTGTGTGAGGAGAGTTTGTTCCCAAAAGATGGGGAAAAAATTCAAGAAAATTGTGAGCATTGGTCTGAAATGAGTGATATCTCAAAGTTTTGTGTTAAGGTAAATGATCTGACTAAAAACAAAGCAAAACAAAAACAAAAAACTCTACATCGGAATTGCGCCGCTCAAGGTGGCAGCATGTTGGAGTAGCTCTGTTACTTTGCTTCATATTTTTTTCTTTTTTAAAACTTTAATTCTTCCATTTCTGGTAGAAACATTGTTTTTGTTGACAACTGTTCTCTCTGGTTTTGAATGCTGTGCAGCTGGAAGGATTTTTGCTGATACTTTTTATTTTTGGACATTTGTTATGATGCATAACCATGGCAACAAGGTGGTTTACAACTGGCAGCAGCTGATTAACATCACAAAAGCTCAAATAATACCTCAACTGCAGCCACAAAACCCTGATGAGTTGAAAAGAAGACACCATAGATCCAGAGCATCCTCTACATCAGACTGTCATCCAACTACAGAGCGTCTTCAGTCAGAGGCTTCTTCAGATCTGCAGACTGCTACAGGAGATCATCCCTACCCACAGCCATCAGCATCTACAACAAATCTTTGAAGGAACTTGCATAATGAGCTACAAAAACATTTAATTTCCCTTTGGGATTAATAAAGTAATTTTGAATTGAATTGAATTGAATTAAATTGTGAAGAATCAACTCTCATTGAAAGCCTATTGAAATCCAAAAGCTCTATATTCCTCTGTTTTATGTCAGATGATTTGTCTTTTTAAAGACCATTGTATTGAAATGACTTCTTGTTAAGTGCCTTGAGATGACATCTGTTGTGAATTGGCGCTATATAAATAAACTGAATTGAATTGAACATTCCCTGAAAACTCATGAAATTAAATATTGTACCCTGACTTGTATGTTAAAATGTTTTTCTTAAGGATTGTAGAAAAAAATAATCTCTGCTGTTTCACCTATACCTATGAAAATAAGTACATAGGTAGAATTGTTCAAGCTGAACAAAAGGTTCCTTGGAGTTGAACAGGAAGTAGGACATTTTGGATCTTTAAATTTAAGGTTCTATCTACACTTTCCCCCGAGGGATCTTAATGCAACTATTTTAAAAATTGCTCAATATTTCAAATGCAGGGGCGACTACCAGCACCAAAATGTTTCTTTTCTAAAACAGTTTGGCCTGGTGTCAAACGTTGCCTACCCTCTGAGAATAGGAAGCCGTGGAGATCCATCTCTGACCTTTTTGTCAATATCAATATTTAACCGAGTCAAATAACAGGAAACAAATTACCGCCAAGGTGAAAGATCTGTTCCAGGCTCTTGAAGCTGTACTTCGTGTACAGTTATTTTATTGCTTCAGCATCAATTTTTTTTCTAAAAGAAGAAAATTGTTGTTCTAAACCTTTTCTGCTTGTATAAAATCACATCATAACAAGACAAGAGCAATTTTTTCCCGACAAAACTTGCTTCTGTTACCTCTAACTTTGAATGTGAAGAAACATTACTTGGAAGGATCAAACCAACAAATCCAGCCTTTAATGTGTTGTAGTTACATTTAAATAGGAAAGACTGTGATAACGCATCTTCACTCACCAGAACTCACTTGTCTCCACAGTCTGTTTCTTCAGATTCTCCCTGTCTGCTGGGGAGATGGTTGACCACTCGTCTGAGCTATAAAAAAGAGCAAGGGAACAATCATTAAACTTTACACATCCTATCATTCTTTCACACACAATTTTAAATTAGCTCGCAGAAACAAATATTCTCAGCATCATCATAATATTCCCAAATTAAACTGTTTAAAAAACATCATTTTTAGGCTTTCTAAAGTTGGTTGCTTTCCACACTGCTTTGAGTCCATGTGTTATAGAGGAATAATTATGTTTGTTATGTTAAGCCACTTAACTCTGACCCATGAATCACCCAGGTAACAAAAGGCTTCTGAGAGAATGTAATTTAGTGTCACACATTAAGAATCAATTTTAATTTGAATAGGCACTTTGTTTCTAATAATCTTTCACAGAGCAAAAGGTTCTTAGAATCTTGTTAGATGTATTTATCAAAAACATTTAATTAAGTTCAATTTATATCGCACTATTTTACAATATGTGTCATCTCAAGGACTTTCACAAGACAAATAGATCAAATCATTTTACAAAAATATATAGTCAGTTCAATTTGATCATGTAGACCTAGTAATAAAAAAAAATCCAATTTTATACTAGCAGAACACTGCTACATCAGAAGTTCAAGGTTCTCATTTATAGAGCTTGCCTAGGCACAAAACGGGGTCTGAAAATTCAGTAAGTCACTTTCTGCGCAAACTTTGTGATGTATAAAAAAATAACGTAACGGAAAAATGTGCTCAACTTTAAGCACACTCAGATACTTGCTTATGCGCATTTGGGGGCACGTTTGGGACACGGAGGGCACTGGCAGTGTGGCCAATCAACAGTGGGTTTTAGAATAAAAACATAGAAAACTGTAACAGTCATCCTTTGACAAAAGAGCAGTCAAAGTCCAAGAAAAACAAAAGAGTTTTAAAATCTGGACAACTTGAAAAAACTACATGAAAGTTTGTCTCTTTGGTAGCAGATCATTTTTTTAATGTTTGGGGTGTTTCACAACTTTTGCACAGAACTGTTGTGAAGATTTCTTATTGTGGAAATTGTTAACCAGATCTTACTTGGCACTCCATCGTCCCTTCCAGAGCACAACACCCCAAGGATTTCGTAAACGAATTAGGCGGATTCTGGTGTCCTTTGAGACTTCGTCACACTAAGAAAACACCACATTCCATCTCATATTACATTTCTTAAAAACATCCTACTGCAAAGATATAAGCCTGCATTCCAATGAGCTTTGTGTTGCACCTCTTCCAGGCCTATGATGGAGTAGGCATGACCCCTGACTAGCCCTTGTTCAGTCCGCGACTCCAGTTCACCGACTGAGGAAACCTACAGACACGGCACATTTCAAAGCAAAGGTGTACATTTATAGGAAAAAGAAACATCTTTAATACCTTTTTCATGGCTTTGCAATAGGAAAAAAAAACATCTCTATTGATTCCCTTCTCAATCCAAACTTGTGTGTTTTCTTTAACACTTACATCAATGGAGCTGCCCATCAGTGAGCCCCTCACCAGTGCCTTCCTCATGATGGTGAAGAGATCAGCAGGTGCTTCTGACAGCTCAAAAAACTCAGTGACTCCACCTGTGAAATCCTCCATGGCTTCCAATGTGTTCCCCCCTTTCAGTGCCTCATAAGATCCATGCAACCTGAGAGAGAGGTTAATCACTCTTGGAGCATTGCTGACATGTCTGATCTCAAAGGCTTTTTTAACAACGTCTGCAGCCAACTCAGGAAACATGAGAAGTTACGTGGTGTAATTGCATGCCAAAATGTGTGCATCTGTCCATCTCAGTCGTTGTGTCCTTGGGCAAGACACTTCACCCTTCTGCCTACTGGTGGTGGTCAGAGGGCCCGGTGGCGCCAGTGTCCTGCAGCCTCGTTTCTGTCAGTGTGCCCCAGGGCAGCTGTGGCTACAATGTAGCTCGCCATCACCAGTGCGTGAATGACTGAATGTAGTGTGAAGCGCTTTGGGGTCCTCAAGGACTAAATAAAGCACTATACAAGTACAGGCCATTTACCATTTCATAAGAGATTTGGTTTCCTGCTGTTTTAACTATGTCACTTTAAAACAGAAAAGGTTTTTAGGACATATGTTTGCATCTAAACAACCCAGAAGGATGCAATATAAATATAAATATAAATCAATGTCATGTTATGATGATTTCCAACTGCAGCTGACCTTCACAGACTCTCCTTACTTGGCATAAGCTTTTTCCAACAAAGCGCTCCAGAACTCGTTCTTTCGGAAAGATTTGGTGAAAACCAGCTGGTTGTTGCAAGTGGGGATGCGGTCATCCACAACCACATCGATCCATTCACCATAACGCCAGAACTAAGCGAGAGAAAAATGTGAAATCCATCACCGGGCAAGGATCAAGTCCCACCGCCTTTATATGATGGTACATTTAAACATTATCTAATAAAACTGCCAATAAATATCTCTATAGCATAATTAAAACCAATGTTTTTCTTTAAGAAAATTAGTCAAAATTACATTTGGATGGAGTTATGGGATACTTCTACTATTTACTATACTACTATTATACTACTTATAGTTATCATCAGCATCAATATTTTCTATTGGACAATGAATTTATCATAGTATTTACATCAATCATAAACTTTCATACAGTTTTTAATGTAATAGATGACTATTTTATATTAATATGTGTCTACTTACTATTATTCTTTATAAATATAGATTTCAAATACATTTAGTCTATCAGGGCACTGAATTAGAGGTTCCTTTATTTTAAAATGTTACTACAGACACTCAATAATGCTTTTTTCCAGAACATAATTTGTCCACCACCGTGCTTGATAGTATGTGGTGTCCGTGCTGATGTGCAGTGTTTGGTTTTATCCAAACACTCTGTGTATTATGGCCAAACAACAGTACTTTGCTCTCATCTGTCCACGGGACATTGTTATAGATGTCTTTAAATTCACTCAGACTTACTTTGCAAATCTGAGTCATGCCCATAGCTGTCAAGTATATCGTTTTGGCCGGGAAAGTACCGTATTTTACCCCGCCGTCCTCACCGTATTATTATTTTGTCGGTAAATCTCCCGTATTACATATATCTTTAAAAGTCCTCTGCCTCTCCAAACTGATCTCTGGAACATTAGGAGGCGATAATGCTATTTTAAGCTGGTTGCCAACCGCCGTTAAACAAGAAGAATGAAGAAGAAGTCTCGCGAGAACCGCCACATACAGTTGCCCCTGTGGCAGTTGTCGCGAGATTTGTGCAGATAGCGGGAACATAACAGAAACAGAAAACGAGAGAGATGGATGAAAGTGAAGAAGGAATTCCTGCCAAAAAAATCAAAGGTTTGTAAATATCAAAAAAGTGTTAAAGAATGCAAAATCTATAACAAACTTGTATAATAAGTCACTAATGAATGTCAGAGACCCACAGGAGTGAACATAATATATGTAAGGGATAATGCCCGACGAGGTGTCCATTATCAGAAATTAATGGACTTCGCGGAAGCAACCGTCCAACGCGAATGGACACCTCGTCGGGCATTATCCCGTTTATACCATGGTCACTTACGAAGGAAAGAAGTATTTAATCAATTAATTATACTTTAATGTGTTTTAGAGTTAAAATTGTCAGGGTTTTTATTTTTATAAGTCGAGCGCACTATTTAATATATCCTGTATACAGGCGTTGCAAAGCAACGTGGCCACAGCGAGCCGACCGCAGCAGTTGATCAGTGATGGGAAGTGAGATTGTGGCTTTACCTTACGTTACCATCCCAGTCTTCAAAGTTGTCAAACTCACCAAATAAGTTAAAAGAAATGATAAAATCAATCATGTTTTGTCTGTCTTGCGCTTGCGATGAGTCAACTGTGAAATAACGTTGTATCCGTTGCCATGGTAACCGTCTAGCGTTTGAGCCAGCGCAATGATTTAGAACTGTCATCAGGCAATTTGACGGGACGCCTTTCCTAGGTGTACATTATCACTTTTTAACCTACACCCTCCAGCCAATCAGAATCGAGTATTCACCCAGCGCATGGTTTAATAAAAGAAAATGTGTAATGAAAATGAAATGTAAATGTTTACCTTATGGACAAGCATTGTGAAATAAACTGTGAGTATGTAATGTGTTAAATAGCATATGAATTGAAAAATGTAAAATCAATAAATGTGCTTGATTTACCCTTTTGTGTTTTCATTTAGGCTGTATTATAAATCAAATCATACTTTTTTTATAAAGCGCTTTTCATACAAGAAGCTGCATCACAAAGTGCTTTACAGATTAAAATGATCCCACATAAAACCACCTTCCCTTCCCTCCCCCACAGATTTAAAAGCATGGTCACAGTTATACCCCCCTCCCCCCAACCCAACTCCCATGCACACACACAGTTAAGAGAAAAAGTAAAAAAGGACATTGGGCCGAGTGTAGATGAACCATGCAAGGAAACGCCGTCAGAGGAGCCATCTGCCCCGGCAGCGGTAGACTAACAGCAGCAGCCGAGGCACCGACACAGGGCACCCAGTGGAGGCAAGGCCAAGACCCCCACCTCCACCCAAGCTCCACCTGGAGAGCACCCAGGCAGCCACAGCCGACCACCGCTCCCGGGGCAGAGGGCTCCCACAGACATAATGTTCACAGCATTTCAATGTCAAAGGTAGGCCTATCAGATTCTGAACACCTAATTGTAGTTAGTAATTGGTTGAAAAGTGATTATAGACTTTTGTACACCTATCCTAAAATGTAAGAGATACTATAGGTTGGTTGTGGTGGCGGTTTGGGTCTCGGCTGATGGAATTTTTATCCAAAACTTGACAGGTATGGTCATGCCACATTTTTAGAGAGAAAAGAGAGAGGATTTCCTCATCCAAACAAGTCATACCTACTCATTTATTTGAAATTAAATGATTGGACTAAGACTCCAGACTTTATACAGGCAGTCCAACTTGCTGATGACCATTTAATCAAGGGCATTTCACGTGCAGCTCTACATTTTTTGTTTACCGGGACTGAAATAACACTAATGAAAATACCCTCTGTTTTACGACTGTATCGTCTTAAATCCATCTATCCATTCATTAGTTTAGAATCTTTTTTTAAATCATTTTTTAAATATTTAAATGTTATCTTTTTAAACAAAAGGTTGACTGTACTGTAAAACCTGAAAGTGGAAGATCCCAGCGTAATTTTCAGTGAAGCTCTGGTCTGCAGGAATCACTCTGTACTGCAGCATCTCGTTCAGAGTCAGACAGGTAATGGCGGCGAGCAACCAGCAGTCCCCTGCAAACAGATTCATGAGCTATAAGGGCTGTGGATTTACTCCAAGCTGACACATGACTTCAAGCCACATTACTGCAAGTGTTAGTCATCAGAGCGTCCATGCGTTTCTTTGACTTTAGCTTCCATTTTGTATTGAAATCACTACGGGTAGAAGGGAAATGAGTAGATAAAAAAAAACCATACAAACACTCCATGTTTCCTTTGGACATGCAGTTAGGTATAAGAACATTTTGTCCGATTTTGACGTTTTATCAGATATCTTCAGATGAATAATACTTAATCTGAAATGTTAAACTCACCTGCAATGACCACACAGTATAGTTAAAGCATTGGTTAGCCATTATTTAATTATGGGAGAACATATGTTTTTTATTAATAACCTTTTAATCTAAACGTAAAAGTAAATATATGTATTATAATTTATATTGACATATTGATAATGAATTAATTAACTTTAGAGCAACTTTGATACCTTTATTGTGTTTGTGAAAATAATTGTAAAAAAGTTAGAAGTGTTTGCTATTTTACCCAGACCCAGTTAAAGAATCATGGATCTGGTTTAAAACCCTGATATAGAGTTGGTTAGAGAGCAGAAGCAGGGGAACTTACCCTTTTTTGGGTGTGTATGTATTTGCAACATAAAAAAGCTGTAATGTGGAAGCTTGAGAATTAGATATTGTAAATCAGGGCAAAAACTATTACCTTTCTAGTAATTACATTTTTTTTTCTTCTAAACCTTTAAAATTATGACTTGTAATTAAATACTCTTCTAGACATTTCAGGGCAAGGATTCACACCTCAGTTTTGAAAAACAGGGAACTAATGTAATATTGTATGTAAAAGCAGGACCAGCTTAAAAATTACCCAGTTCTCCTTGACAGATGTCTGTTCTGTTGGCTCCATCGATGATGAACTGGGGGTCTTCACAGATTTCCTGGAAGGCAAGGAAGTGTTAAATGCAACTTTCTAATATCACCTCCAATTTAATTGCAATCCTCTTAAAAGCAAAACATTGACAATATATCAGTGTAATATATAAAATTGATATTGCCAACAAACTGGAATCAAATCTGTTCATTTTAAATCATTTTAAACTGCATTTAAAAATAAGAAAATGCTAAACTAAACAAGGGATTTATTAAGTCAGGTTAACTGATCTCCTGCATGAGCTGCCAGCACAGATACCTCAAAAACCTGGAGTCGTATGTCCCCCTTCTAGGGGGGGGACATCTGTGGAGCAAGCTCTAATTTAAAAATATGACTCCAGGTTTTTGAGGCCTCTCTGCTGGCAGCTCATGCACACAGGAGATCATAGTTAACCTGACTTAATAAACCCCTTGTTAAGTTTCGCATTTTCTTATTTTTCAATGCAGTTCAAACTGATTTAAAAGGAACATATTTGATTCCAGTTTGCTGGCAATATCAACCAATTTTATATATTACACTGATATATTTATTGTAAATTTTTTTGCTTTTAAGAGGATACCACTATTACTACCACTAATCTCAGCGCAATGTCTCAAACTGCATAAATGATCTGGTAGCGTGCAGAAATCCTAACCTAAATTAGAGTTGGCTTATCGTCAACTGTGACAATGTGAGATACGTTTCTTTTACTTAAATCACCAGACATGCACGCTGAGAAGTATAATAGTTGACCTTGAAGCATATGGACTGCCTTCAGACGCACACACATTTTCTTAGCGACCTCCTTTTCAGCTGACTTAACAGTTTTTTTTTATAGCATTTAGATTTGGGGACTGAGATGAACATGGAAGAAGCTTGATTTTGGGTCTGAACTGTTGAATCGCATGCTTTGGATCATTGTCCTCACAAACAGATCGAATGAAGACTTATTTGAACTTTGCCAGCAGTAAACATCAGATTTCTATATAAAATTTGCCGCCATTTAAAAAAACCCATGAGGCCATTCACTCTAACAAGATTTCCAGAACTACTGAAAAAGAAACGGGCCTACAGGGTCAAAGATCCTGCATCAACAGAGAGCCTGAGGTGGTTTTCCACATATTATTTTTTTGCCTCAAGTGTTTGCTGCTAAAAAAGCTCAATCTCAGCCCTATCTGACCACAGTCACAGTTAAAAGTCCCAGTAAAGTATAGCAAACTTTCTATGCTATCTTTAATGACTGCAGCACAGAAAATATTTTTTCTGAGCATCACTCCCAAACATTTAGGTTCTATATATGGTGGTAATAGAGATCTGGTGACCCCAAGATGCCACTCTTTGCTGCTGTATCAAACAGTGAGATTTAAAGCTTGTTTTACCTTCTTCAAACCCCCCTGCTCACTGAGCATGGTGATAAGATAAATGTTGGCCACCTCCCAACCTAAAGGCCACTGGCTGAAAGAAATTGGCCTCTCACTCAAGTCATATTTATTCACTAGGGAAACAGAATCATTGATTCCTAAAAAAAAAAATAATAAATAAATAAAAGCTCCCAGAAATTCTGGTCAGCTTGAAAAAAAAACATAAACTGGAAAATGCTTCACTTACATTTATTTGAAAGGGATTGCTAGAGGTGACACTGGTGAGTTTATTACAAATAATTATTTCTCAATATTTTATTTCCACGCTGAATAAATGTGCTGAAATTAAAGATTTTTCTAACTTTTTTTTAGTGTCTGATTAATCTACTGCAATAAATGATTAAATCAAACTTTCTGTTTATATGTTTGCAACTGAGCTTTCTTTTGGAGCTCTCTTTGAATTTTTGGATGGTTACTTTTTTAAACAGCAGCTTAATAGGCTGCTTAATGCTGTAAGCTTGGGTCTTAGATAAGGATTTTGCAATGTAAATGTTTGTTTTTAGTGTGCAGATCCGTTTCAGTATGTTGGCCATTGACTCTGGCACGGGGTGAGTGCCAGATGATGATGGTTTCTGCCAAATGCTCCTGTCCCACCTGCTATAAACACTACATGTGATCAAAGACAAATGTCAAACTCGTGTGCGTGTCAGAAAACTGTATGAGTGTAACTTTGCCTATACATTTTCCAGTGTGAGAGTCTGCTGAGTGTGACTGTGGATGATGACAACCCACAAGTATGCACTCAGTTCTCATTGCAGCCATATCAACTAAATGCTTCGCCCATCTGCTGCAGAGGAGGTGTTGGGATACATCAGGTTTATTGTGGAGAGCTTTTAGAAACAACTTAGAACCCCTACTTCATTAGGTGTAGCATTTCCTAAACATTTGAGAGCAACGAAGAAGGGTACTCACCGAGGGACGCTTCCACTCAATCTTCATCCTGGGTTTCTGGCTGTAGAAAAGTGAGGAGTCATTTGCAGGGAAGAGAGGGTCCTCAAACAGAACATGTTTCGTCACATATTTATCCCTCAGCTCCAAAAAGGTCTTTAGGCGCTTTGCATCTTTGACGGCCTCGTTTCTGCTGAGAATGGCCGAGTAGATGGAGTTTGCCCCTGTGATCCCGTAGTCAACATTGCCATCAGCCTCCAGTGACGCCTCAGTGTCAAAAAGCACCTTAGCCTGTGTTTCTTCAACCACAGATGCTTTCCCTGGATGTTTCCCGTCCTCCATCGCCTAACCCGTTAGTGCAAGTTGGGAACTTGAGAAACCTCGGACTTGCTATTCCCTTTGCAAAAACATGTGAAGTTGCAAAACAGGCCTGAGAAACTTCCTGTGTTCTCCTAAATTAATCACTTTTGTTTCCTGTCTTTTCTAAAGCAAGAGCTGTTACAGTTAGTGCTTCTGCGGGTTAACAGACAGACTCTCACATCAGCAGTGCCCCTGGAGTAGCTGCAACTAAAAATAAACCAATTCAAGAAGGGGGGAGGCTTCTCAGAGGTTCTCGATGTCCAGAGTTCACAGTGTGGCTGTCAGATGGACAGTCTGAGTTTAGTGAGCTTTTACTGTATAATGAAACATGTAATTAACCATGAGGGTGGATATATAAAAAACAGATAATGGGGTCATGCATTCAACCCAGCCACACCCAAAATCATGTTTGTAACTAGTTTTTTTAATAATCTGACTGTATTACAGTCACTAATCATGACTGTAATGGGGTTACCACTGATTTATTCTGCAGTTTTATTTTTAGAAGCATTTTAATATTGCCATATTGCATGTTTTACAACAAATACCAATATTTGGATACTTGACTGAATATATAGGAAAAAAAATTATTTTATAAAAAAGAAATCACGTATGTACTGCACAGTGAAAAAATAATGAATCAAAGTTAACATGTTGAGGTAATCTGAAGCGACAGGGACCACCTAGTGGTAACAAATGATATTTCACCTTTTTTTTTCTATCAGCGCAAACCAACCAATCATGATTTATCTCTTTCTGATTGGTTGAATTTGAGCTCAGCCCAGCGCACATAACAAATACAAACTGAGGGCGGTTAAGGACAGGGTTGCCAACTTTGACAAATATCTGCATTTTTACACCATCGTCATTTAAAATCTCAAACACAAGCAGTTTGAGTAAGAAAAAAATAAGCTAATGTTCTTTAAAAAAAACAAAAAAAAAAACAGACGAGTTGTGGCCTAAAAATCAAGGAGTAAGAGTACAAAATACCAAAAACAAAAGAAGCCAAAACAGGAAAAAACATTAAGTGTGCAAAACACCATGCTAATGCTGTGGTTTTATATTAAATGTGTTTCAGTATTGTTAATGTTCTGCCTCAATACATTTTTAATCTAATAAAAGTTATTATATGTCAAATTTTGACCATTCATATTTTATTTTGGTTTTGCATTTTTAGTAGCCTATGATCCTGTCTGTGTTTAGTGTCTGTAATTTGTTTGTTGAGTGTTTTAGTCCCAAAATGAGTCCACTTTTTACATTACAACCACAAACTTTAATGTGTTGTGGGTGGATTTTATGTAAAAGCCTAACAAAACGTAGAATGCAATTGTGAAGTGAGAAAATAATTTTAAAAGACATTTAAAATGATTGACCAATTAAAATCTAAAGTGTGTGGCCTGCATTTGTGTTCAGCCCCCTTTACTTTTAATACCCTAAATATATTTAAGTAAATTGGATTTCAGAATTTTGACTTTCTCTAAAAAGTACAGATTCATTTTTTTCAGTGGCCCTAATCATCATCCCAAAAAGACTACTACATTTGTAGTGTATTTTAGAACCCTGCGTATTTTTTCCTTCCACTCATGAGAACGCCACCAAAAAGGGGGATAGCGACAGTCAAACCTGGCAACCAGCCTCGACTCGTTAGGGCAGTGTGCATCTGGAAGTTGTCGCCATCATAAGCAGCTAAATAGTGCAGCTAGCTCTCAAGTCGTCCAGCCGTTGTGTCCGAAGATCAGCGTTCTGACACAACTCACTGCTTTTCCTGTGTTTCATATCGATGTTTTGTGAGCTGCTGTGATGTTAACAACCAGTAAACGCGATTAGTTCTGTTGCGGTGTTGTGTCGTTTTCTCAAAACCGACAGCAGGGTCTGTTTCCAGAGCAACACATTAGCAGTCTGGAGTCTTGAGAGGCAGCGAAGGGGCGGTGGGCTGCTGAAAGCGTTGCTGCCTGGCTAGCAGCGAGCTTGCTGAGGTGGCTAAAGAAAGTTAAATCGTTAAAACACGGTTTTAGAACCAAAGAAACACAATCATCCTTGTGCTTTGGTGTAAAGTAAGCGGTGGTTTCCTGCTCTTAAGTTCGCAACAGACCATAACCAAGGAGCTAGCAGCGTCAGAGCTAGCAGCATCTTCGCTGAGAAACCAGCGATTTAAAGCTAACAGGACTTAACATCCTGCCGGTGGGACTCTTGATAAACTGGAGCTGCAATCGTCTCTTTTCTCGTATTTTACAGGCAAGTACTGCTCTATTAAGTACCCCCACTTCTGTTTGAGATACGATGTTCCTGTTAAAGCAAGAGAATTAAGGCCAACTTCCTCTGTCGCCGCTGTTTTTAACAAACTAGCTGTCATTCTCTTCTTAAAGGTAATAATCAGGCCTGCTGTGTGATGTTTGGATGAATGTTTCTGTTTTATGCAGCCGGCCTTTGGGCCTGACGGCGGAGAAGATGTCTGAGGGAGAGAGCAGGCAGGCCCCGGACACTACACAGGAGGCGAAGCCGGACCCCGGGGCTGCTGCGCCCGCAGGCCAAGCGGCGGCATCCGTGTCGCCGCCGGTGTCCACGGTGACCCAGCCTCCTCCCACTGCTGCCACGGAGGACGAGGAAGAGGAGAGCGAGGATGAGTCAGAGATTTTGGAGGAAAGCCCGTGTGGACGCTGGCAGAAACGCAGGGAAGAGGCATGTGTGACTAAGTACATTTATCTTCGCTTGAGTGTGCGCAAAATTTGGAATGTAAATGGATTAGAGCAAGAAGCAATTCAAATAAAAGCGAGTTGCAGGCAGATGCTAGTTCGCTACTTTTATATTCCACGTTGAAATGTAGAAGTGCACCACATTAAAACATAATTAGGATTTCAATTGTTCATGGTTTTTGTCAACCAAAACAAATGTATCAAAGATTATCCTCATAAAATTATCCTTTTGGGAAAAAAAAGACTATAACTTGATCAGATGAAGAAGCTTGTTTCTGTTGACCACTTTTCAGTGTTCATTTTAAATTTGCCTCAAAATCTCGGGTAGTCTAAAAATACGACAAACGTACAAAGCAGCTCAGCTGATTGTGTCCAAGTAAAGTGTCTTGTAATCTCCATCATTTTGATTACTAAATGTAACGACAAAAATGTTCACACACCTTAAACAGTTTATACCCCGCTACTGGTGCTCTTAATCGTTTTTCTTTTCCCTCCCTAAAGGTGAATCAGCGTAATGTGCCTGGGATTGATAATGCTTACTTGGCCATGGACACGGAGGAAGGGGTTGAGGTGGTGTGGAATGAGGTCATGTTCTCAGAAAGGAAGAACTTCAAGCTCCAAGAGGTAGGTGGCGAGCTGGTCCAGTGCAGCAAAAGGCATCTGATGTGTTCCTTAACCATTATTTAAACCATTTGACATTGCTTGTTGGAGTAACATATTTTTTCTCTTTTTGGTCACAGGAAAAAGTGAAAGCTGTGTTTGACAATTTAATCCAGCTGGAGCATTTAAATATTGTGAAGTTTCACAAGTACTGGGCAGATGTGAAGGAAAACAGAGCCAGGGTATGAAATCATGTCATTACTACTTTTATTTTTAAATCTCATGGACATAATGTTCGTATTAATTTCGATTGTTTTGAGTTTTTTAAATTATTTTTAAAATCTGTTTTTTCAGGTCATTTTCATCACGGAGTACATGTCGTCAGGAAGCCTCAAACAGTTCCTGAAAAAGACAAAGAAAAACCACAAGACCATGAATGAAAAGGTTTGAAGCATTCTACTGCATTGACAGATGCCTCAAATGCCTCAACTTGGAAATTAGCTTTAATAAGTTTACAACTGTGCTTAAAATAAAAATCATGTTAAACCAGTTTTTTTTTTCTTTAGCCAAGAATTTATTTCTGCTAACCTGTTAACTCTCTGACAGGCCTGGAAGCGCTGGTGTACACAGATACTGTCCGCCCTCAGGTTAGTTTGACATATTCAGACGCACACGGTTCCTGAATAGATTGTGGTGTTTATTGGGTACTGAGTGAAGGGTTTGATACTAAAATATATCAGAGGAGGACAACACGTTAACCAGATTTTAAGGGCTTTGTAGATCTCTGGCCACTCGAGAAACAAAAGCATACTACCTTCCCAAATGTATGATTTCTGCACCAGAGATTCTACATGCATCAGCGTGGCATGGATGCTATCAGCCTGTGTCACTACTGACGTCTTATGGAAGACCAGGATGCTTCAATAGCGGCCTTCAGCTCTTCTGCATTGTTGGCAATGCCCCATAGATTCTCTATGGGGTTCAGGTCAGGCGTGTTTGCTGGTCAATCAAGCACAGTAATCCCACGGTCATTGAACCAGGTTTTGGTACTTTTGGCAGTGTGGGCAGGTACCAACTCCTGCTGGAAAATGAAATCAGCATATTCATATGGCTTCTCCGCGGAAGGAAGCCTGAAGTGCTCCAAAATGTCCTGACTTAATAAACGTCAGTGGACCAGCAGATGACATGACTCCCCAAATCAAATTTTAAAATTTGCAGTTCTTTAGTCCAAGTAAGACGCTTCTGGCGCTGTTTGTTATTCAGCAGCGGCTTGACAAGAGGAATAAGACATTTGAAGCCCATTTCCAGGATCCGTCTGTGTGTGGAGGCTCTTGATGCACGAACTCCAGCCTCAGTCCACTTCTTGTCAAGATCCCCAAAACTTTTGAATGGCCTTTTACTGACAATCCTCTCCAGGCTGCGGTCATCCCTGCTGCTTGTGCACATTTTTCTCCAACACTTTTCCCTTCGACATAGGGGGCTTTGATACAGCACTTAAGAAACATCCAACTTCTTTTGCAATTACCTTTTGAGGTTTTCCCTCCTTCTGGAGAGGGTAAATTATGGTTTTCTGCATAACTGTCAGGTCAGCAGTCATCCCCATGATTGTGATTCTTACTGAACCAGACTGAGAGACCATTTAAAGGCTCAGGAACCCTTTGCAGGTGTTTTGGATTAATTAGCTGATTAGAGTGTGACACTTTGAGCCTAAAATATTGAACCTTTTCACAATACTCTAATTTTCTGAGATTATGAATTTGGGGTTTTTATAAACTGTAAGCCATAATCATCAAAATGAAAACAAATAAAGGCTTTAAATATCTCACTTTACATGTAATGAGTCTATCTCATTGTGACAGAAACATTTTAAAGTTATGTTAAATCAATTGGTTAATTATTTATTAGTAAAGGCATATGCCATAATTATTAGAGTGAGGGAAGAGACTGAAGCTGCTTGCAGAGAGGGCAGAGACATGATCTGGGGTGCGAGAGAGTTCGAGCGTTGGCCGTAATAAAATATGAGAAATGCCGATCCAGACTACAGCCTCATCCTTATGAAAGGAAGAAGATATTTTCTTCGTATAACCGTATCGGCGTTTCTCATATTTTATTACGGCCAGTCTTGTACATGAGCCGGTCTGGGCAAAAGCTCGAACTCCCTCGCACCCCAGATCATGTCTGCCCTCTGCAAGCAGCTTCTGCCTACCAAAACACTCCCGACAGCGGAGGAGTCAGCCGTTAGATCAGAGTAGGTGAAAGGCCTCTTCCCTGACTAATAATTACACCATATTGCCCAGATGCCTTTACTAATAATTACTTAATCATTAAATTGACATAACCTTGAAATGTTTCTGTAACACTCGTATATTAGTTTCACCTTTTAAGTTGAATTACTGAAATGAAGTTTTGCTCAATATTCGAATTATTCAAGTTTCACCTGTAGAATATTGATTTCAGTTTTGGTGTTTAACGCTGCAACTTGTATAAAAGTTATTGTAACTATTGTGCATTTGCTTCCAGTTACCTGCACTCCTGTGAACCCGCCATCATCCACGGCAACCTTACGTGCGACACCATCTTCATTCAACACAACGGCCTCATCAAGATTGGCTCAGGTGGGCCTCAGAGATCGTCTGAAAGTGTCTCGCATTTTCAGGAATTGTGATCGGTTTATCAAATCAAATCCAGACACAAAGTGTTTTACTTATTCCTCTTCTAGTTGCCCCTGACACCATCAACAATCATGTGAAAACCTGTCGGGAAGAGCAGAAGAGCCTCCACTTCTTTGCTCCAGAATATGGAGGTAAGATCCTGCTGAGTCAACGATTAATATCAGGCTTCTCTGGGCAGTTTTTGGTTTTCCTTCTCTGACATGAGTTTCCTTTTTTTTCTGCTTCCAGCTGTTGCCAATGTTACCACAGCGGTGGATATATATTCCTTTGGAATGTGCGCCTTAGAGGTGAGAGGAGGCATTACAGTGCTTCAAGCAGTCACATTCATGTTAAACGATTTCTTTTATTAGTGTGTTTTTTGGCTCTGATTTCTTTTTGTAGCTGTGGGGTGTGTTTATTTCAAGCAGTATATTGACATTCCAACTTAATATTGTTGGTCTAAAAAGACATTTGGTAGATTCTACTTTTATCCTATCTTAGAAATGAACATCTGTTTTGGGGTGTTAGCAGTAGACACTGTTCACTCATGTTTTGTATTTGTACTCCATATTTATTTTTTTGTCCAATCACTTTGTCAGATGGCTGTGTTGGAAATCCAGAGTAATGGAGATTCGTCCTATGTGTCCCAAGAAGCCATAAACAGTGCCATCCAGTCCCTAGAAGACCCACTGCAGCGGGTCGGTGAAGAATAAACTGCAGTTTAAAATATTAGTGACCTTTAGCTGCACAGATGATTTATCTCATTTCCCCCCCTCTGCACACATTTTCTTTCAGGAATTCATCCAGAAGTGTCTGGAGGTCGACCCAAGCAAGAGACCCACAGCCAAAGAGCTGCTGTTTCACCCCGCCTTGTTTGAGGTGCCCTTACTGAAGCTGCTAGCTGCACACTGCATCGTCAGCCACCAACGTACGTCAACACACAGAATCAAAATGTTTCGCCTGTTTCTTTAATTTTAAGATCCACGACTACTTTTCTTATTTGCACTTTCTGGGTTACAGAAGTATTTCCTCTGAAATTGCTCTGCTGTAAATCCGTTAGTGCTGAGCAGTAGTTATACATTCAGGATTCGTGGCAAAGATTAGCTCAAAGTATTTTAAATAAATTATTTGTTTTTTTTCACCATTCTCAACCTAAATTCTACAAATTGTAACTCTAGTTTAAGCACCGTTTTCAGATATGAGAACCAAACTTGTATGTAGTTGGGTTTTTTTTTTGCCTCAGATGAGAATATTAAATTATGCTTACCTTGTTGGAGGTTTGGTTGCAATCTAATGGTTGTTTTAAAGAACATGATTACTAAACATTCTGGAGCCCAGAATCCATACTTTACCAGACAAGAATTTCAGAATCTTGTTAATTTTTTTAGACTTATTTTTAAAGTATAAATATAAAATTCACTATACATTTACTGCTGATTTTCATGTGAGAAATGTAATGCAAATCCAGCAAAAATGATAGAAAGGAAGAGAATAGTGGTGGGAAGTAGGAAAGAAAACATGAAGGATTTAAGTAAAGAATAAGCAAAATGAGTGGAAGGAGGGGGAAATGGAAAAACAGTGGAAACAGTAAAGGACAGATTATTGGATTTATAAGACAGTGAAACATTTAATAAAATAGATATACAGATAGTTTTCATACTCTTTTCTTTTTTTGATAGTCATCCAGATTTATTCAGAGAAATATTTGTAAAATTCTATATATTCTGGACTGTATAGTGACCCTGAATAAAAAGGCAGTCTCATGACTGGATGCAAGGATCAGAAGCTCAACCTGTGCTCATTCTTGGTGTGTGAATCAGGATAATGTAAACATTAAGCCTCCTTCCAAACTTCAGTTGCACAGAAATATTCTTCAGTCAGTTTAGTGTGAGAAAGAGTTGACGGATTCCCATTTTGTTTGTTTTTGTTTCTGCAGACATGATTCCTGAAAATGCTTTAGAGGAGATGACAAAGAACATGGACCCCAACCTGGTCATTGTTGAAGCCAAGAACGGAGTTCAGATGAAGTAGGTCTTTAACTTTTGAGATGAGTTGATTCCAATTTTTGAGCAATTTAACTTTGACTTGATTACAGAGAAATTCTGACGTATAAAAACAAATATAGCTACAAACACTTTGTCATATTTGTTTTTTTCTTTTAATCAGGCTTTCCCAGTTCCCTGCACTAGAGCTGGACAAGTTTCTGGAAGATGTGAGGTAAGCAGATTTTTATTTTAATTCAATTTCCAAAACACTTCAAAGGCTTTGGGTTTTGATTAGCTGGAAAAGGTGATATTGAGGTTATTTCCACGATCCCAAAACAACCATTTGGATTGGAGTATCAACCTTTTGAAACATAAACATGTTTGTATCTCAGCTTTGGATTCATGACATAATTTACTGCTGGCACAAAGACAATATTTCTGATTTGTGATGGGCTTTTATGGTATTGCTTGGTAACGTGAGAAATTTTGATTTATGGTGACAATAATTTCTGAAAAATAACAGTATTCTCTGTAGTGTTACTTTGATTATTTTCTCAAGTGTTGGCTCCATCAATTCAATTCAGTTTATTTATATAGCGCCAATTCACAACAGATGTCATCTCAAGGCACTTAACAAGAAGTCATTTCAATACATTTATACAAACATTCCAATCAGTTAAAAAGTTTCCTATTTAAGGAATCCCAGCAGATTGCGTCAGTCATTGGCGTGAGGTTGGGCCCCGTTGATGCAGACTTTCCAACCACAGCAATCCTTCAGCAATCCCTCATCAGAGAATCAATAAATTCAATAATATTATTAAATGCAGTTATGTGCAGTTTACTGATAAAAATCAAACTTTTCTTTGTCACTGGTGTCGTAAAGAATTTCCAAAGAAGTTGAGTTATTTTGTTTTCGTCACTTTTATCGTTATCACAAATAACCATGGTTAAAATATGAAATCTATATATCGCCTATCCCTAATTCTGATGCCTCTAAAGCTCTAATGTTCTCTCTGTGTGTTCTCAGAAATGGGATCTATCCTCTGACTGCATTTGGGATGCCCCGTCCACAGCAACCTCAGCAGGAGGCTGTTAAGTCACCCATAGTCCCACCTTCAGTCAAATCCCCAACGCCTGAACCTGCAGAGGTTGAGACCAGAAAGGTAAGAACTGAAGTCCTCAGAAACCTTCTAATGCATCAAATTCACAATAAGTTTGAGTTTTATTTTACAGGATCATCTATTTTTGTTAGTAAAAAAAAAAAAAAAAAAGGCATTTAAAAGGGAGAAATCAGAGAACTTGGTTATAGTGAAAATAACAGAGCTGTTGTCTCAAAAAATGTGTAAATGTAAAATATTGTTTCTCTAAAGACCAAGTTGTGGTCCACATGCTGTGAAACGAATCCAACAAATAAAAATTGTCTGGGTACAGATCCTCGTCTTATTCTGCTGTAAATGATTTCTTGGCAGAAAAAGTCTGCTTGGCACAACAAGTCTTAAACAGGTCTTCTTTTGTACCTCCAGGTCCTCCAGATGCAGTGCAACATCGAGCCTGTTGATGAGGGCACAAAGCATCATGTAGGTTTCAGTCGACTGTCAAACATTCTGTTTCTAAATAGTGGGGAAAAAATTTGTTGTAGTTATATTGAATTTGTTTTTGTTTTTTTTTAGCTGACGTTGTTGTTGAAACTTGAGGATAAACTAAACAGGCACTTGAGCTGTGATTTGTTACCAAGTAAGTAAGATTTGAGTAAAGTTTCGCGTTGCAATTACTCTCTGGTTCACAAAATAATTTGGGAACCTGTACAGTCATTGAACTCTAGCTGTACTAAATAAAAAAAACTGGATGTCCTTTTGCACAGATGAGAACGTGCAGGAGCTGGCTGTGGAGCTCGTCCAGCTGGGGTTCATCAGTGAGGTAAGCAGAGAGGACGTCGATTCTCTGCAAAATCCCAGTTGGCATCTCTCTCACTTCATCTTGTCGTCATTCCAGGGCGATCAGCCGCGGCTCGCGTGCGTTCTCGAAGAGGCCTTCTCAAAGTTCTACAGCCGGAACGGTTCTCTCAACCCGGTGACTGTTTCCTCGTAGCCGAGGGAGTCGCCAGGCCTTCTCTAAGCCTCCCTCATCCTCCACAGCAGGACTAGCTTTCGCTTCACGTCGACATCGCTGTAAAGCTTCAGTGAGGACTAAAGGGGGGGCAGCCTTGGTCTGATTGCAGATCCTGCAGCGTCGTCTTTTGTCTTTTGGTGGGAAAAGCTGCCACTAAGTGGTTGTTGCCCTGTTTATATTTTTATTTTCCCCCATCAAATACAGCCATCTGCTTCTCTTCTGAAAGAGGAAATTGTAATGAAGCTTAATGGAAAGTACAAATGTCTTGACTTATTTCTTTCAGTGGTAAGGAAATGGCAGAAGTACAAATAAAATGGATAACAGTAGTGTTTTCCTTAAGTCAGTGTTGGAGTTGCATTTTGAACCTTTGTTTTCTTATGTCATTTGATAGAGTTGTCTCTGCTGTCCCGACATACTGAAACCGTGTGTGTTTATAGTGTTGTGAGCTTAAAGTCTGGTCTTTGAACTTTGTCTCGAGCAGCGAGCGAGGTTCCTGCTGACCTCAGATCGGTTTCGGATGACTATGAAAGGCAGAAAACTAGTGAAGAAACGAGCAGTTTCAGTTTTGCTTTAGAGTTCTATCACACATGTAGTCATAAACACTTCAGCTGCAACACAATCAGATAAGCTGGTGAAGATATATATAAAAGTCTATTTATTTGTGTATCTCTCTTTGACTGATGTTTTTCACTTCCAGCACAGAGGCCAGGAGTTGATTGTTTGCTTTTACTCCCTGTTTTTCTTTAACTCAACCTGTTTCTGTGAAAAAAATGACACGAGTACAAACATTGCGGCACACCTCATAAAACGGTTCTCTTTAAGTCTAATTTACACTCAAGAGGTTGGTACATTTGATTTGATCAGGTTCTGGATTTTCACCTACTAATTTCCATGTACAAAGGAAAAGCAATAAATGAAATCAGTTTTTACCATCTTACGCCCATCAGGAAGTAGATTTTGTGGCACTTGCGGTTCCGTCAAAACTTGTTTACGGTAGTCACTGACTCGGACCACTCCTATCTCAAGCGTAAAAATCTTTAGCTCATTTTATATTGGTAAACTTGTCCTGTTGGAAACGTCGCCGTTGGGCTCTGGCTTGTGCACGCCGCTGGGAGGAACATAAAGACGTCGGTGAGCCTGTGCTGCATCCTCTGCGCTGTGACTACCTCCCGACACTCTGTAGATACAAGTGTGGGACTGCCTGGCATGCCTGTAACCATCATGTACTCTGTATGCTGGACACTGTGCTGTTTCCACATTGCTTTTACCCCTTTTTTTTTTACTTCTAACAATAAAAGAAAATCACATTATCTGCACCTGAAATGTTTGAGTGACTCGTCTTTTAAAATGGTTTCTCGAAAAAAGTTTGGTTCCAACACAATCTAGTTTGTGATTGCCAACTCTGGATGAGTGGAACAGTATTTGTATTTCTGCACTTTTACTGTTACTGTCCTGTTCTGGATTTAAAGTAAAAGTTTTATCCACCAACCGTTTGGTCTTAATCCATCAATCATTCATCTGTGTTTCCATTATTTGTCTTTTCCATCAACCATCCGGCTTTGTGTTATTTCATCCATTCATAAGCCATTCCTCAGTCGTCTGTCAAGTCAATTCAAAAATACTTTACCCAAAAAGTAAATTAAATGTAATTCATATCATCCAAGTATCTTCAAAGAGTTGTGGATGGTGATGTGGTGGCAGGAAGGATCTCTGGTAGCAGTCATTCTTGCAACTAATCTGAAGAAGGCCTCTGACTTAAGGCACTTTTGCTTTATGAAAGTCTCATGAGGATCATATGAGTGTCATGACATACGAACAGTGCAATATCCAGATAGACAATATTCCACAATAGCATATCCTGGATGACACCATTAGTTGTTGGCAAGCACTGCTAATCTACCTCATTTGTTTTTGTCACTCCTTGATTTCTCTGGCCGTATGGTAAGAAAGCTGGGCAGAGAGACTGAGTAAGGGATATGATTCTTGCACATTTCTATCAATGGACGAGATTATTTGAACTTCCCCCTCTCTCTCTGCTCTACAGCCATGAAGCCTCCTTCTCAACTCCTCAGGGATTTAAGGTTGTACTTAAGGTGTCATTTATGCTTTTAAGATGCTAATCAGCTGCTCTCAGTTGTAAAAAACACCTCGTTGCCAATTCTAGCATTCGATGTATCTATTAACTGGTCATGGCCTTCATCCATCCATTCATGCGTTTGCCATTGTCCATCTGCCAACTGCGTTTTATCATCAACCAAGCCCCGGCCTCAGTTATCTGTCCATTCATCCATTTGTATATTAATATTTTCATATACCATCCCATGGTAAATGAAACCCATGGTTTTTCCATTCTTCCAAGTTTCAACCAGTTTTTGCAGGTGCTCCATTAAAAGCTTGACAACTAGAACTTTTGCCCATATATTGAAAGTAAAATGTATTTGTAATTACAAAGGGCTGAGAAATCTGAAATTGGATAATTAGAATTATAAAAACGTTGACATGCAAATTTTTTCGGAACCCTTCAAAAGAAAATCACATTTCGATAATTTATTTATGAAGTGTAAATTAAAACCTTTAAGCCCCCAGTAGAAATAATTCCCACAAAGACAACACAAATTGGACAAAATTCAATATTTTAAATAATTTATACAAAAACCCATCCTGGCGTATCAGGAGTGTGACCTCTAACCTCAGAGCATCACAGTTTGAATTCAACAATTAATCGTCCAAAATGGTTTACAAATGTTAGCCCTTGTACAAGAATATTCATGTACATAAGTTCACAATGTGTGCTCAACAACACTTGGGTAAAAGACATTTCATGCTGACAAAACACACTGCCGTACAAAATTACAGCATTTAAAATAGAAGAACAGCGAAGACTAAAAAATAGCTTTCATATAAAACACCCTAGAAAGACACTGTAAATAAAAAGCTACCAAAATGGCCACATCTCCATCATGAGTTTCTCAGCTGCGTGGGAATTTTCAGTTCTGTACAGTGAGTACAAAATAAATCCAAACAAAAACAGTACATAACACTTCAAACACATTACTCATTCACATTAAATTCTTGTTTTACTTCCCAGTTTGAAAGTAACGTATATAGGCACAGTAATTAAATCCGTGAGCCATGTTTGGTTAACACAATTTCACTTTTAACTTCAAAAGTCAGTTCAGTTTGCCTCAGTTTAAGCACAAGCTTCCAGCCTCAGAACGTCTGCTGATAGAAGGTTACAGCTTGTTTTTACCGCTCCTCCTCACTTTTTCGTGTTACCACAATAACGAAACAATCAGTTACTCCAAAGAGTCTCCCAGACTGCAGCCAGGAAGCTTCATAACAAAGCTAACATCGGTTACGTAGAAATAGTCCAGATCTGAAGGGTCTCGCTCCAAAACACAGCAATTTTAGATAAAAAAAAACAAAACTTTGATCTGAATTTCAGCACAATCCAAATAAATATCTATTTACAGTCAACACAAGCTGACAAGAACATCTTTCTTCATGCTTGTTTTGAAAAAGAATTAATTAATCACATTTATCTTCTCATAGATATGTATAAAGCAAATTGTTTGGACGTGTTATTTATATTTTATCCAATAAAGACATTTCATATTAAAACTTACAGGAATTCCATCAACTAAATCGATTTTGGACTCATACTATTAAATTATCTTTTTTTTGTGTACTTTTCATAACTGAAAGAAATTTACCAAAATGTTTACGACTAAAAATTTCCAATACATAAAATGCATGTTTACATTAGAGCAGTGTTTCTCAAACTATGGGGCGAGACCCACTAGTGGGGCGCAGAGGTATTGAAGGTGGGGCGTGACATAAATGGGATTTAAATAGTTTTTCCCCCCTAGATTCTGTCGTTGTGAATGTTTCACTGCACTGTAAATTAAATCAACCAGCTCCCCCCTCTCAAAAAAATTAAACACACTCAAATAAATTAGCAATTGTGATCATCATTGTAAACAGAACCAGGACCTGGAACATCGGGCTGGGAGTTTGATGTTGGAATATATCGCAGCAGAACAAAACAAGCTGAAGTAGCCGCATTATCAGAGATTCCATCTACAAAATGGACAAATATCTAAAAAGATCAGGGAACGTTTCAGAGTAAGAGAAGTCACACGGTCAACGACGGAGGAAATACAGGGATGAGTATCTTGCTCTTTATTTATTTTATTATCATTTTTTATGTTGTACTTTTGAAAGCTACAACTTTTATTTTCTCCAACTGTGAGCTGAAGTTCTACATGTAGCAACTACTGACAGCATATATTTCTGAGCCGGTTTTATACCAGTGCGCAACCCCTTTTTCCAACTAATTTATACCCTTAAAAATTTGTAGACTAACTCGGCTATTTAAATAAATAAAACACTTTAAAAATCAGCCGTGGTCACCATTCTGTTGGGGCGCTAAAAGCATGGGGGGCTTGATGCTCCTTTGTCCAAAGTGGGGAATGATAGAAAAAGTTTGAGAAACACTGCATTAGAGTGACACAGCTGTAAACTTGAAGTTAAATTATGGCTAAATTTCCATTCAGCTCCTTCAGTATCTCTATCCTACAAACACACATGTAGTAGGACTAATAGATCGCTTCAATAATGTTATCCGCACTATTTTTATTACGGATAGATCAAATGGTCTAAATTGAAAAGGTTCTCATTAATTATTTAGAAGAAAGAATACACTTTTAAATACTACTTTAGCTTGCTTATTTAATAGTGCAGTTGAATTAATTAGAGTTTCATTGTGTTAATTTTTGCACTCTTTAAAGCGTAAAACATACCATTTTTGTCAGATACAGTGCCTCCACATTTATTAGCACCCGTGATACAGATGTTTAAAAAGCTCTTGATCAAACATATTATTCCTCACATCAGAAAATTTTAGAAAAATCTTAACTTTAATTAGAAATGTATTCATTGGGGGAAAAATCTGATGTTACCAAATCATTTCTATCTATCATTATTACCCCTGAAAACTGTATGAACATTTTTTAATAAAGCATTTCTTTTTTCATTTTAGACATTATTTCCGTGAGGTATAAATATGGCCTGCTCCAGGGGCCTCTGTTCAAAATTGGTAAGCCAAGAAAACATGGGAATCAAGTAAGGCAGATGTGTACTGATATTAATTTGGTAGGAAATAGTTACAAGAAAATATTTCCTAAACTTACCCAGAACTACAGTAAGATCACGAATTTTTAGTATTGTTTAGTTTTAAATTAGAACTTTAACAAATCTTTGATGTACAGTACGTGTGTCAATTATTATGCACTCCTGTTTCCTTTTTTGCATGTAAGGAGTGGAATAACTAAAAGTTTACAGTATGCTATGGTGTCAAGAGACAATAATGCCCCCAAGTGGTAAAATAAGTATTAGCTGAATGATACTTATTGATACTTAACAAAACAGGTTGGACTGATCCACCACTGGAGCCACTACAAGAATTCAGCATGCTGAAGAAATACAGCTCGGTATTTTGGAGTCCCCAACTGGTGACAATAAATAATAAAGCTGTCCTAGAAGCAGGAACCGGGTACTTTCTTGAACTTTCTCAGAACTTATTAAGCTCTTTCCACAGATTCTGCTAGTTTCTTTTTCTGCATCTTACAAGTTAGATTTCTGGTTGGAAAGGTTCTGTAAATGTATAATAGGTTGTAGTGTAGGAGCAGGGCAAAAATGCAGACAATAGCTTGGGAGCAGCGTGGTGAGTTGAAGGATTTAATGATAATGAGAAAAACTCAAAAGTAGGCACAAGGAGAGCAGCAAATGGAACCAGGATGAATGAAACTGAAGGAACCAGCACAGAACAATGACAACCAAGGTGCTTGAATACTGAATAGGTGTTATTAGTGACATGTAAACAAGGTGAGCATAATCAGGGTAATGCTGAACAGGAAACTAAGGTGAAGGTGACGTAAAACACACAATTAACATAGAGGGAGCAGATTAAAAACATAAAAGAAGCTACCAAACCAATACCAACACTAAAATGATCCAAGTACAAATAACTGAGAACAAAACCACAAACAGATCATCACAAAAGTACCCATAAATATCTGGTAAAGTCACACAAAATAACACATTTCTTGGAACTTGCCAGGTAGATGTCCTGGAACTTACTGGTTGCTTTTCTAAAACTAGAAAAGCACTCTGAGAGCGCATACCTCCGGATCACAGATCACCCCCAAAATGAAATCACTGGTTCCTGGTCCCCACTGCAGACATTTCCATCAAATGTTTTCAAAATCCGTTTATAACTCTTTGAGTTATGTTGCAAACTAACAGACAAACTAACAAACCTTGACGAAAACATAACCTCCTTGGCGGAGGTAATTACAAATTTCTTATTTACTAGTTCCTTTCCGAAAAACCTTCAAGTTACTCTTCTGTATATTATAGAAAAGTTCTATAAAGTACCCATTAAGTTCAATTAAAATCCCTGACAGAAACCATTTTTCTCCCACATAAGTGCCCCAGAACTTTCAGGTCCTTCAAAGAATTTATTAATTTCTAAAAATATTCCAGATAACAACTAAAAAGTTCTGGGAAAGTAAGGGCTGTAATGTGAAGTGGTAGACATGAAGTTATTTTAATTTTTTTTTTTTTACACATCAATACTAGGTGTCAATAATTGTGGAGGCTGTTTTTTAACTATTTGGTGTGATCATTTGATAATTTTGGTAATTTTTAAATCAGAGTAATTTACTTTTTACCATAAATGACAATATTGGCATCTGTCTTTCTCAAAAAATATACTTCCTTCTGTGTATTTTACTCCTTTGTTGTCATTTCAATTGAACGTCCCCATTAAACGTCAGACCTAAGGTGTGTTTATCTCCAAGGCCCGAAAAAGCAATGATGTTGTGCTTCTCTCATTTAATGAAGATGAATAAGATACTGCCGTGAGCAGCTCTGCATATAAAATACCTCGCTTTTAAAAGAGAAACTTTCTGATGTGGGAGGAAAGCAGGAAACATAATAAATAACATCAAGTTAGCACCAACAGTGCAGCAGAAGGCATTGGACTTGTGGAGGTTTTGTAGCCATTTCCACTGGTAACTGGAAGCAGGAGTCTTCACTGTGTTTTTTTAGCTCTGCATTTAAAAAAAAGACAACTCTTCTGGTCCTGGCGAGGAAGCCTGAGGATGCATCAATTATCCACTTGGTCCTTTTTACTTTTTCAAACACTGGTACATCAGCGCTCGTGGATTCAGCATGTAGCGCTCAGAGTTGAGCAGCTTGGTGAGATACTGAGGTACCTGGGGCCGCGGAGACACGTAGGACACACCGGGGCTGACCGCCATCACCTCTGCAATCTTCTGCTTCATTTCCCGTATCTCCCTGTCCTGCTTCTTTACTTTATCTGCAAGACAGAGAAACACATAAATGAAGACAGGGGCACTGAGTGAAGCAGCAACCGTTGCTGCTTGGAAGGAGGCAGCAAATATCCACAGCTATAAGATAATAAACACTTCTTAAGGATGGAATTCCTTCCTTGTCATTTTAAATCTGCCATTGTTAATACAACCTTATCTGTTGCAACACAAAAACAACACTAAGTGACTAATGGCTGCAAGTAGGGCTGCATGAGTCATCTGGGTGTTGCTGCATGATGACTTCATGAGTTTCTGCACACGTTGCAGCGGGTGACACTTTAAAATCTTCAGATACAATGCCTTTTACGAGACAAAAAATAAATGCAGAGTAAATTACTGACCCAGACCTGTTTTACAAACTATTCACAGTTTGCCAGTTAAAATAGCAAAGGCTGCCACAGAAGTAGCAAATTTTCCTAAAGCCAGAACAGGTTTATATTTTTGCTTTAATCTAAATAATTCAATTTTAAGTGAAATTTCACATAATAAATTATTCATTACAAGCTGATGTAGGACATATGGTGTATTAAATGTCTTTAAATCTTAAATTTTCATAAATCCAAGAAAGAAAAAAAGTTCTACTTTGTCTCTTCCCAAAAGGCAAAGCTGTTGTCCAACAATCAAACAGTTGCTGGTTTGATTTATTCCCCTTTAATAGAGCTGAACAGGACAATGCACACCTCCAATCTGTGTATAGGATGAGTATATTGTGAATTCTTCAGGCTACAGTTCAAACAACTTAGTGCAGATCATTGTAATAGGATGGCCCAAACAGCTGGGGGGGACATACATAGATGCGCAGTAGGGTCAAACTTCCCATCCCACTGAAATTCAGTATTGTTGACCGTTCAGTACGCTTGAACTGTCAAGGAGATGGAGATCATAGGGTCACCCTAATACAGTGAGAATGTGGTCTAAGAGCAGCTACTAGCCTCACTTTCTTCTCATTGTAGACATCTATGAGTTGTGAACAACACTTAAAAATGATGCAGTTCAAATGAATTTGTTCAACTTTTTGGTTCTTCTGTTATTGAACTTCTTCTCGGTCAAAGAAATCTCTCAGCCAAATTTTTGTTTCAAACTGCAGTTAAAACTGCAGTTTTAACACAGATGTGATTCTTGTGGCAGTATTATTGTAATCAGATGGCCAGAGAGCATAAGGGTATTGCTTGGCATCAGACTGAAATAGGGACTTTGCTGTCATCCTCAATCTAAAGCTGTTTAAGAGGTCACCAAATACAGGAAATTAAGCAATGCATTTATTTTTCTCCTTGATGTTTTATAATAATAATGCCTTGCATTTATATAGCACTTTTTGAGACCCTCAAAGCACTTTACAACTGCATTATTAATTCCAGTATGCTGTATCTGAGGCTCATTTTAAATGAAAGAAACCTACGTTAGTATGTTTAGTTAAATAGCTTACAGGTTCACAGCCAAAATGAGCTTTCTTCCTACTTTTTTGTGCAGTTACATATTTTAGTTTATAATAGATATTACAAAGCTCTGACTGAAATAAGAAAAAAAAGTTTATATCAGTTGTACTAGACCTTTAAATGTATGAGTATGCAATCAACAGTGCATATAGTATTTTAACAACTCATTAAAGAGGTCAGGCTTAGTCTAATTTTCTGCTTTGGGTGGGTTTTTTTGTTTTCCAACAGCCTGACTCATATGGGTTGATGGTTGGAGCTCTCAGTTTGCTTGCTTAATAAAGTTTGGGGCTTTGTATTGCAGTCAGGAATTAGAAGTCCATGTGTAACCTAGCAATTCAAGACAAGGACACCTCTCCTCTAACTTAATAATAATTTTAAATCCCTAATTAGAGAACATGGATGAAAATGTAAAACAAACAAAAAGCTTTGTGAACCTTGAGCAATTTCCAGCTGTCTGCGGGCGTCACCCAGAGCAGAAAAAAGGTCCAGCTTGATGCGCGTCTCTGCGCTTAGGTTGTACTCCAAATGCTGTGCCTTCTCCTGCATGGCTGATAATGTGGAGAGCAGCATGTCTGTCTCTTTCTCCACACAACGGTATTTTCCCAATGCCTGAAAACAAAAGCAGATAAAAGAAACTATCATTCATTAATCCAAGCCCACCAGAGGCAGTCATTGCGTTGGCTTCCCAATTTCTTCCACTTCTTTTCTCTCTCTCTCTTTTTTGGGAATTTTGCTCAGGTTTGCACATACATATGACTGCCAACATTTATTATTACTTATTTTATAAAAACAATACTTTTTAATAATAATGAATTTTAACCTGATTGACTTTTAAAGATATGTGAATGCTTTCTCAACAGACCTGGCTTTGATCTCAGCATGCATGGTGAAGTGTATCTCCACTGTTAGGAGATCAAATCCCAACACAGCACAACAACGTGCACACCAAACGTCCATTCAACACTACTCACTGATGTAATGACAAAGTGCATTGTGTTGACTGTAGGTCAAAATTAAAAAAACAACAATCTCGGATTTAAATTGTTCTGTTTGCTAAACAAACACTGCAAAACAAAACTCAAAAAGCAAATCCAGATCATGAGCAAACTCAGGATGACAACGCACAAAACCATTTGGGTCTCACAGACACTTAAACTCACAATTCATTCCCAAACAGAAGAAAAAGATACCTCGATATCTCTCTCTAGATCTACCACATGGCTCTCTTTCACTTGATACTCCAGCTGCAGTTGTTTGTACTCTGTTTCTAGATCTTTAACTCTTTTCCTCAACATTTGGGTTTCACAGTGTTCCTGCCTGGTGTAGGAGATGGAGAGATTATCAACTTGGATAGGGAAGAAAGGAGCGGGATTATCAGAAGACCAGTTTATACAGAAAGAAACAGAGCATTTGCAGTTTTTATGGTATTCTTAAAAGAAGAGAAAAATAAAAAAACAGGATTCTTTCACATGTTTTTTGGAACTCTGGTAAAATATTATGACCATTATATTGCATATTATTGAGTCTGTCTTTATTGCTGCAAAAAATTCTTAATTTAACAAAATTAATTTCCAAAATGGTTAAAAAATAATTTTAATAGCATTTTTTCAATTCTATTAAGCAAGTTTGTAACTTGCCTCATAGAACTGCAGCATGTTGAATCTGAAAGATGGTATTTAAAGCAGCAACACTAACTGGATAATAACAGTTTTTTCCCTAACAGGAAAAAGAATATTAAATTATAATGCATATATTTTTAACTTTGATTTACGTAAACTAAAGATTTCCTTTTCACTCCACCTATCTCTACATTTGAAAAAGCAAATGACTTTGCTGTTAATCTTCTTACATTTATCAAATGTTCCCAGACATTCTCATCTACCTAAAAACTGGATACAGCTGATTAAATTAAAATGAAAAGGTGGATTTTTCTACACTTTTATATGTAAACTTGAGCTACTGCAGCAAACAATAGATTAATTTGAAGTATTTTACACACATTTACCAGGGGTGCCAAAAACTTGTTGGATAAACACATTTAAAAGTAACCGGGTGTACCACAGGGTACTATAATTTCCAGATTTGTGATCTAATCTGCACCAAGTTGAAAATGATTTTCAAGGAGTTGTAGGGACTGATTTGCGGATCCTGATAATAAAAGTTACATAGTTTGAGCTGTGACCAGCCCTCCGAGGGCTTTAAACTCAAACACTAATTTTGAAAGCAATCCTCAGCTGCAGGGAAGCAGGAATAGGGCTAATATGGTCTCAGCAGCACAGTTCTGGATAACATGAAGGCGATGTAATGAAGTCTGACTGATGCCTGCACTGAGGGTATTAATATTATAAAGATATGTTGCAATAAAGGGACGCAAGAGCTTCTAAAAAAATCACTGAAGGATAAAATAGCTTAAACTTGAGAAGGAGCCTGACCTCACCAAGGTTTGCTTCACAAGTCCTGTACAGTGACATCAGGAACACCACTAAGCCCAAATCTGATGGCTTCAGGTAAGGTTTCATTCAAATTTAATAGTTTACAGTCATCGTGGGCCAAATTATGAAAAACAAGAACATGCCAGTAAAATTGAATTGAATGGCTTCTTTTTTTAGAATTGGCTTCATCATGAGCCAACTGCAGCAGTGCTTTCCAGCAAATAATCCACATGGTGTTACCACTGCACAGTATACAAGTGACAAACCTCTCGTAATTTCCTGGGATACCTGATTTGTTTTACCAAAAAAAAGTCATATGAACACACAGACTTCCTCTTTTACCTAACACCAGTTGTAGGTGGGATTTTAAGGCACCCACTAACTTCTAGACAATGAAAGGCCGGACAGGAGGGATTTACCTGTTTGTTAGGGTCCGTGCAGCGCTCGCCGCCTCCTCCAGTTTCTGAGCCTGAAGTTCAGCCAGTTGCTTCTCAGCAGAGAGTCTGCCCTCTGCTTCAGCTCTGGTCCTTTTCTCCAGCAGCACTGAGGTTTGTTTGTCCCTCTGCTTGGTTTTAGACAAGCACAGAATCCTGAAGGGGGAATGAGAGACAGATCAGAAGGGGGCTTGATCTAAGAAAGAATCACATTTTATGTGCATAAGAGCATATTTGGGGATCTCAACCAGCAATACAGTGGCTTGCAAAAGTATTTGGCCCCCTTGAACTTTTCCACATTTTGTCACATTACAGCCACAAACATGAATCAATTTTATTGGAATTCCACGTGAAAGACCAATACAAAGTGGTGTACACGTGAGAAGTGGAACAAAAATCATACATGATTCCAAACATTTTTTACAAATAAATAACTGAAAAGTGGGGTGTGCGTAATTATTCAGCCCCCTTTGGTCTGAGTGCAGTCAGTTACCCATAGACATTGCCTGATGAGTGCTAATGACTAAATAGAGTGCACCTGTGTGTAATCTAATGTCAGTACAAATACAGCTGCCCTGTGACGGCCTCAGAGGTTGTCTAAGAGAATGTTGGGAGCAACAACACCATGAAGTCCAAAGAACACACCAGACAGGTCAGGGATAAAGTTATTGAGAAATCTAAAGCAGGCTTAGGCTACAAAAAGATTTCCCAAGCCTTGAACATCCCACGGAGCGCTGTTCAAGCGATCATTCAGAAATGGAAGGAGTATGGCACAACTGTAAACCTACCAAGACAAGGCCGTCCACCTAAACTCACAGGCCGAACAAGGAGAGCGCTGATCAGAAATGCAGCCAAGAGGCCCATGGTGACTCTGGACGAGCTGCAGAGATCTACAGCTCAGGTGGGAGAATCTGTCCATAGGACAACTATTAGTGGTGCACTGCACAAAGTTGGCCTTTATGGAAGAGTGGTAAGAATAAAGCCATTGTTAAAGGAAAACCATAAGAAGTCCCGTTTGCAGTTTGCCACAAGCCATGTGGGGGACACAGCAAACATGTGGAAGAAGGTGCTCTGGTCAGATGAGACCAAAATGGAACTTTTTGGCCAAAATGCAAAACGCTATGTGTGGCGGAAAACTAACACTGCACATCACTCTGAACACACCATCCCCACTGTCAAATATGGTAGTGGCAGCATCATGCTCTGGGGGTGCTTCTCTTCAGCAGGGAGGGGAAGCCGGTCAGAGTTGATAGGAAGATGGATGGAGCCAAATACAGGGCAATCTTGGAAGAAAACCTCTTGGAGTCTGCAAAAGACTTGAGACTGGGGCGGAGGTTCACCTTCCAGCAGGAAAACGACCCTAAACATAAAGCCAGGGCAACAATGGAATGGTTTAAAACAAAACATATCCATGTGTTAGAATGGCCCAGTCAAAGTCCAGATCTAAATCCAATTGAGAATCTGTCGCAAGATCTGAAAGCGGCTGTTCACAAACGCTGTCCATCTAATCTGACTGAGCTGGAGCTGTTTTGCAAAGAAGAATGGGCAAGAATTTCAGTCTCTAGATGTGCAAAGCTGGTAGAGACATACCCTAAAAGACTGTAAGCTGTAATTGCAGCAAAAGGTGGTTCTGCAAAGTATTGACTCAGGGGGCTGAATAATTACGCACACCCCACTTTTCAGTTATTTATTTGTAAAAAATGTTTGGAATCATGTATGATTTTTGTTCCACTTCTCACGTGTACGCCACTTTGTATTGGTCTTTCACGTGGAATTCCAATAAAATTGATTCATGCTTGTGGCTGTAATGTGACAAAATGTGGAAAAGTTTAAGGGGGCCGAATGCTTTTGCAAGCCACTGTATGTCATTTCTTGAGTTGCTTAAATTTGTTTTAGTCCGAGGAAACCAGTAAAGTGTTATTTCATGGCTTTAATTTAGCATAGCGAATAAATTAGATCAGCTATGTCTCAAGATCTATAACACTTAGAAGTGACAAATTAGGACCCAAAAGCTTTCAATCTTATGTTTTTAGTAGTAATAATCATCATAATGAAACAGAAGTTTTAATGTTTGTTTTGCTATTTGAACCCCTGTTTAATCAAGACTCGTTGGTATTTTTATAATCTCTTAGGGAAATAGATTTGTTGCCTATCCATACATAAAACAATGCAATAAAAAACTGTACTTGTTACCATAAATATAATATAAAAAGTTTGATTAGTCCATGTTAAATAAAAATGCAGTGCATTGGTGTCACGACCCGGCTCAGCTAGGGAAGGGGGAAGTAACATAAACCCTGGAGTCAGGTGTTAAAATGGAGGAACAAAAGAGTTTAATCAGAATAAAGCAGCAAAAACTAAATACACAGAAGAGAAATGGTCTAAGAAGCTAAATTACAAAAGCTTTCAAAACTAAATATGTGCCCCAAAACACAGGCTAAGGGAAGCCTTAAATAAAATATATTTATAATATTTATTTAGTAGATAAAACCCTGACCCAAGAGGATCTAAAGACCAAAAAGAAAGCTGTGTAATGTTCCTTTTAAAAATTTTGAACGAGGGAGTGTATTTCTATATGGGTTTTCTGTTTGTAAATAAAAAGAAAACACTAAATTACACAACATCTGACCAGTGATATAGCAAATCAAGATAAAGTACACTATTTAAATATACATTGGGTACAGACCCCTTTAAATTTGTCACTCTTTGTTTCATTGCAGCCAATTGCTAAAATCAAAAAAGTTAATTTTATTTTATTCTCCTGTTGAAAGGTGAACCTTCGGCCCAGTCTGAGGTCCTGAGCATTCTCTATACTTGAACGCATTCATCTTTCCTTCAATTGCGACCAGTCGTCATGTCCCTGCAGCTGAAAAACAACCCCACAACATGATGCTCCCACCACCATGTTTCACTGTAGGGATTGTATTGGGCAGGTGATGAGCAGTGCCTGGTGTTCTCCACACATACTGCTTAGAATTAACGCCAAAAAGTTCAATCTTGGTCTCATCAGACCAGATAATCTTATTTATCATAGTCTGGGATCCATGTGTTTATTTGGCAAACTGTATGCGAGCTTTCAATATGTTTCACTGAGGAGAGGCTTCTGTCAGGCCACTCTGCCATAAAGCCCCGACTGGTGGAGGGCTGCAGTGATAGTTGACTTTGTGGAACTCTCTTCCATCTCCCTACTGCATCTCTGGAGCTCAGCCACAGTGATCTTTGGGTTCTTCTTTTTCTCTCACCAAGGCTCTTCTCCCACGATTGCTCAGTTTGGCTGGACAGCCAGGTCTAGGAAGAGTTCTGGTCGTCCCAAACTTCTTCCATTTGAGGATTATGGAGGCCACTGTGCTCTTAGGAACCTTGAGTGCTGCAGAGATTCTTTTGTAACCTTGGCCAGACCTGTTCCTTGCCACAATTTCTGTCTCTGAGCTCCTTGGGCAGTTCCTTCCACCTAATGATTCTCATTTGCTCTGACATGCACTGTGAGCTGTAAGATGTTATATATACAGGTGTATGCCTCTCCTAATCAAGTCCAATCAGTTTAATTAAACACGATTTCGAGGAGGATCAGAAGAAATGGACAACATGTGAGTTAAATATTAAGTGTCACTGCAAAGGATCTGAATACTTATAACAATGTGATATTTCAGTTTTTCTTTTTTAATAAATTTGCAAAAATTTCTACATTTCTGTTTTTTTCTGTCAAGATGGGGTGCTGAGTGTACATTAATGAGAAATAAAATTAACTTTTTGGATTTTAGCCAATGGCTGCAATGAAACAAAGAGTGGCAAATTTAAAGGGGTCTAAATACCCTCCATACCAACTGTATCAGTACAAAAAGCCCATTTTCTTTTCATGAAGTCCTTTACTTTTGTCTGTTAGGTATGGAAAAAAGAATAAAGCTTTTAAAATCCAAGATTTTTCTGTTTTTTTCCATATTTAAAAAAATATAATATAACATTCATTACAGTTCCAGGTTTCAGAAGACTGCACAATAACCCTGTTATAAAGTGAAGCACATCTAGACTTACATGAAGTTTTCACAAAAAAAGAGGTAATGTATGGTAATCATGTATATTTGAAGCGTGCCACAAAATTTTCAGCACAACACAGAAAATTGTGTCAAATTACGGAAATGCACGTCTCTTCTAACATCAAAAGAAGCCAACCAACGCAACCCTCATGTACCTACTTCAGACACAGGAAGATTTAGTATAAAAGCTGAGTGCTTCCATGACTTCATTAACATGCACTTAAGAGAGTTGTTGCAGATAGATAATACAATTAAAATTACAGATTAATAATTGATATGCATACAAAAACTGCTTCAGACTGAGGAGTTTTGTATTTATTCCAATAATTCATTATCATTTAACAAATTAGATTTGTTGGGTTATATGTTTTGGTAGCATATAGCATATTGTCATATTTTGTGCAAAACAGCCACACACAGAACCAGACTACAACTCTCCCATTGCGTTTACTGGATCACTCACTTGCTCTGCAGCAGCATATTTGACTGCCTGAGGAGGGAAACCTCTGGCCTCAGGCTCCTCTCGCTGTTGGTCAGGTTACAGATGTGACTTCGCAGCTCCTGTTCACTCTGCCTGCTCGTCTGCAGCTCACCCTTCAGCCTCCGCAGCTCTGCTTCAAGCCTGATAAGTAGCAGAAAAACTTTAGCATCAATTAAAGCCCAGTCTGGTGCAAATAAAAACAGTAACTTACTTGCTTATTTGTTCAGCATGATAATTCTGCGTCGCTGTGGCGCTCTTGTCCACTGCATCCCTGTTGGGGCTGATTGTTTTCGAGTTTGTCCTCTGTTTCTTCTCAGTCCTCCCTGCAGGAGGTGAAGGAGTGTTTGTGCTGCCTCTGCGGGCTTTTGGGGAGGAGCTCTTGGCAGCTCGAGTGGCTTTGCTTCCCTGATCCTCCGGAGGTAGATTTTCTGGGGTTGTGGATGACTCTGGTCCTCCTTCCCCACTTTGAAGCTGATCTTTGGACTCAGCCACAACGTTTTTAGATGACGATGAAGGCGGCAGTGGTGGTCGTCGGTTTGGTTCAGCTGACCTCACCTCCTGTGATGTCTTCTCGGTTGCTCGCTCCTCGCTGCGTATCTGCAGACAGTCCGCGCTGTGTGCATCATCATGGGCAACCATGGCCCCGTTTTGATACTGATATTGACCGGGCTCAGGCTTGATCTTCCACTTAGAGCCTGCAAAGCAGCAGAAAGAAAAACAAAAGCTTTACCAGTCTCTTCTCTTATTTTACAAACAATTCTTCCTAATTACTTATTTATAAATTTAATATTGCACAAAAATAAAGCTGCACATATTTGATTATAAATGCATAAAGTTCAGATGGGTTGCTTTTGTGTTAGATAGAAAACAATTTTTTTTTTACTTACAATATCTATTGTAAATACGAACACTGAACATTAGTATTTATCCTCCTTGTATACCTAGTAGAAAGTACTTAGACACAGCTTGATGACATTATAAAAATGGGCTCTCTCAGTAGGCCGGTATAATTTGTATCATTTCTACCTTATACCATTTACATCGCTACTACTAGCACACAGTAAGGGCAATAAGGAGAGACTAACAGTCATGTTTTTGGACCATTGGAGGAAGCCAGAGTACCTGGTGAGAACCAACACATGTACAGGGAGAACATGCAAACTCCATGAAGAGAGACCACAGGCCAAGATTTGAACACAGGAGCTTCAATTCAATTCAATTCAGTTTATTTATATAGCGCCAATTCACAACAGATGTCATCTCAAGGCACTTAACAAGAAGTCATTTCAATACAATTATACAAACATTCCAATCAGTTAAAAAGTTTCCTATTTAAGGAATCCCAGCAGATTGCGTCAGTCATTGGCGTGAGGTTGGGCAGATTTCCAACCACAGCAATCCTTCAGCAATCCCTCATACTGAGCAAGCATGTAGCGACAGTGGGGAGGAAAAACTCCCCTTTAACAGGAAGAAACCTCCAACAGAACCAGGCTCAGTAGGAGTGGCCATCTGCCACGACCGTCTGGGGGTTTGAGAAGACAGAGCAGAACACAGAAGGAACAGAAGATCCGATATAAGAGAACTTTCTATGTTACAGAAAGTAAAAAGTTGATAACAGGACACAGTGGATCTTCAGTTACTGAGAGGATCATCCCAGTCGATGACCCCCGTCCAACAGGGCATTGCAGCCAAGCAGGATTCATGGGGCAAGGAAACAGTGCTACTATCTGCACCACCGTGCAGCCAAAAATACAAACAAACTCCATCCGTCATTTTTGTTCTTGTTTGTAAAAGCTGATGCTACGAATGAGTAGTTTATAAAAATTTTAACTTTAGACCTACCAAAAACAGTGAAAAGATGTGCGTAATCGTAACTAGTGTTTATAACATAGCTAATTTAATAAGTCAGTTAAATATGTCCAGTCTAATAACATTTACTCCAATTCTGTCTATTTATGACTCTCAATTGTTGTTGTTCCACAACCCAAATTTGGGGCCTAAACTCACTTCATAAAGAGATCAACACCTGTCAATAAATCACCATATTAGACATTTACTCACAGTTCAGACACAGTTAGGAACAGCCTGATACATGAGAAATATTGATTGATCCATACAATAAGTTAATATCAAGGGTATTTTAAACATAATTTCTTGAAATTTTGCATTTTACCTCCACCAAGGAGGTTAAGTTTTCGCCAGGGTTTATTTGTTTGTCGGTCTGTTGGCAACATAACTCAAAACGTTGAAAGTGGATTTTGATGAAAAATTCAAGAAATGTCTGCAATGGAACCAGGAACAAGTGATTAGAATTCCGAGGTGATCATTACCATTACCCAAATGATGATTTTCATGAATAACTACTTGGCTAATAATATTAGTGTGAAACCAGATGCTAAAGGTATGTTTTCATGGTAAAAAAAAAAAAAAGTTAGAGTTAGATCACAAAATTGAGGGGAGTGGGGGTGCTTTTCTAGTTATCCTTTTCATTCATTGTGGTCATGGCAGTTATTCAAAAATGTATTTCTTGTACAGTTTGAAGGTACAAATGGATTCACTCAACTGCTGTCACACGCATATATTTGAATATTTCATTTATTTCAGTAATTCAACTTAAAAGGTGAAACTAATATATGATATAGACTCATTACATGCAAAATGAAATATTTAAAGCCTTTATTTGTTATCATTTTGATGATTATGGCTTACAGCTTATGAAAACCCCAAATTCAGAATCACAGAAAATAAGAATATTGTGAAAAGGTTCAATATTTTAGGCTCAAAGTGTCACACTCTAATCACCTAATTAATCCAAAACACCTACAAAGCTCTCTCAGTCTGGTTCAGTAAGAATCACAATCATGGGGAAGTCTACTGACCTGACAGTTGAGCAGAAAACCTTCACTGAAATCCTCAAAAAGGAGGAAAAGTCTCAAAAGGTAATTGCAAAGGTAGTTGGATGTTCCCAATCAAAACACATCAATAGAAAGTTATGTGGAAGGAAAAAGTGTGACAGAAAAAGGTGCACAAGCAGCCTGGAGAGGATTGTCAGGAAAAGGTCTTTCAAAAGTGTTGGGGACCTTCACAAGGACTGGACTGAGACTGGAGTTGCTGCAACAAGAGCCACCATAAAGACGGATCCTGGACATAGGCTTTAAATGTCGTATTCCTGTAGTCAAGCTGCTCCTAAACAACAAACAACGTCAGAAACGTCTTAACTGGGCTAAAGAAAAGAACAACTGCAAATGTTGCATCTCATTTGGAAACCAAGGTCCCAGAGTCTGGAGGAAGAATGGAGAGGCACACAATCCAAGATGGTTTAAGTCCAGTGTGAAGTTTTTACAGTCTGTGTGGATTTGCTGCAGCAAAAGTTCTGATGAATATTAAAAATAGCTTCATTGGCTCCCTAGAATTCTAGTCGCAGCGGCTGGGTAACATTTCTGGGCCTGATCAGTCTTTTTTCGCACTGGACTTAGCTCCTGGGTCTTGGTCTTTGTGCGCTGAGGGTCGCTGGGGTCGGGCATTTGGCCGGGTTCGGTCGGACTTGCGGGTGGACTGGCCGGGTAGTGGGCGTGCAGGGCAGGTGGGTGGGGCGCTGGGTTTGGTTGCTTGCCGGGCCATTGAACAGCAGTGGTCGCTCTGCAAGGGAATGGGGCTGGTGGATGTCGGCCTGGTGGGTCGGCTGCCTGGGGCATCAATTTGCTCCTGGTCTGGGCTGAGGAGGCCTCCGATGCGCGGGTGGCGCTGGGGGCCTCCTTTGCTGGGGGGGGGGCTGTTACTATCTAGCAACAGGTGCTCTCCCCCTACGAGGGCACTTGGAGGGGTGTGCGGGAGGAGGGGGGCCGAACTCAACCTGTGAACAAACTCAACGTGTTCTGATAGTAGAGTGAATGTCAGGGTGGGTTTAGTTCTCCTTCTGGGATGGGGCTGGGGGGACTGCCTTGTGGTCCGTGGGCCTTGGTGGTGCTGTGGCCGTGGGCCCCGGGTCGAACGTACCATGGCCTCCCTCCCCTGGTGGATCCCGGTGAACAGCGGTGCCTATTGGGGTCCGTGGGGGAGCTGGCTCCCTGGGAAGGCATTTTGTCTCCCAGTCCTTCCCTCCCCATTCCCGAACACCTCTGTCCACCCGCTCCATCACTTTACCACTCATATAGGGTCTTGGGGCATGGGCACATCACTGGGGTGCGAGGAGGGGCTTCCCTCCTCGCTATCCCGTGGTGTCCTGGGCTAGGTGGCGTGGCGGCCGGTCCCTTGTCTGGTCCCTGCTGGGGGGTGGGGCGCCACTGGGCCATTGTTGTTGTATTTTTATATCCATTTTTGTGTGATGTGGTTGTGTAGTTCTTAATTCACAATGTTTGGTTTGTTTTGTCGATGTTCCTTTTTCGGGTTTTTTTGTTTTTTCCCCTCTCTCTGCCGTCCTGTGGGTATGGAGGCAGACTTCAATGTTTTCCTGTGTTTTCTTTGTTCCCTTTCCTTTCTTGTATTTTCAACTCACCCTCTCTCTTGACTTTTTGTTTCCTACCCCTCTTCTTCATCTTCTTTCTTTCTTCCCCTTAATTTTCCGTCTCCGTGTCCATAACATCAGAAAATAAAACCCCCAGCAATTCATAATAAAGATTTTTCACACTATCAAGTGGAGGACTATAGCAAAAGCTGTACTGCTCCGCTTGTGAAAGTAAATCTGTTGGGCTTCTACTTGGTACTCAAGACACCAATTCTGAGCTCCACACTGCCAGACAGGACACGTTAAAAAATAAAATAAAAAATAAAAAAGCTTATAGCTAGCTTATAGCTTATAGCTCTGTAGTTTTGCTGCTACAGGCTTAGACTGCTGGAGGACAGACTGACCACTTTTCTTCACTCTGCTACTTTTCTCTTCTACTACTCTCGAGTTGTGTTATTTGCTGTTATTTTGACTGTTAACATTGTTTTTTTCTCATTGTTTTTCTCTCCATAGAAGCTACAACTGGTCTGGTATCCTGTTCAGCTGCAATGCCTTGTTTGGACTAGGGGCGTCGACTGGGATGATGCTCCCATTAACTGTTCATCCTCCCTGTCCTGTTATCAACTTTTTACGTTCTTTAAAATAGAAAATATTCTTACATCAGATCTTGTGTCTCTGCTCTGTCTTCTCAAACCCGGCCATGGAAAGTGGCCGCTCGTACTGAGCCTGGTTCTGCTGGAGGTTTCTTCCGGTTAAAGGGGAGTTTTTTCCTCTCCACTGTCGCTATATGCTTGCTCAGTATGAGGGATTGCTGAGAGGATTGATGTGGTTGGAAGTCTGCATCAACAGGGCGCAACTGCCAGTTAATGAATCGATACAATCTGCTGGGATTCCTTAAATACAAAGCTTTTGAACTGATTGGAATGTATGTATGATTGAATTAAAATTACTTTTCTTGTAAAGTGCCTTAAGATGATATCTGTTGTGAATCGGCACTATATAAATAAACTGAATTGAACTGAATTTGGGGAGCCATGTTATCTGCTGGTGTTGGCCTTATTAAGTCCAGAGTCAACACAGTCATTTACCAGGACATTTTGTAGCACTACATGTTTCCTTCCGCAGACATGCTTTATGGACATGCTGACTTCATTTTCCAGCAGGACCTGGCACCTGCCCACACTGCCAAAAGTATCAAAACTTGGTTCAATGACCATGGGAATACTGTGCTTGATTGGCCAGCAAACTGGCCTGACTCGAATCCCATAGAGAATCTATGGGGCATTGCCAACAGAAAGATGAGAGACATGAGACAGAGCAATGCAGAAGAGCTGAAGGCCACTATTGAAGCATCCTGGTCATCAATAACACCTCAGCAGTGTCACAGGCTGATAGCATCAATGCCACACTACATTAAGGCAGTAATCGATGAAAAAGGGGCCCAAACCAAGTACTGAGTACATATGCATGATCATATTTTTCAGAGGTCCGACAATTCACTATTTAAAATCCTTGTTTTATTGATTTCGTGTAATATTCTAATTTTCTGAGATTTAGAATTTGAGGTTTTCATAAGATATAAGGCATAATCATCAAAATTATAACAAATAAAGGCTTGATATATGTTGCTTTGCATGTAATGAGTCTAAATCATATACTAGTTTCACCTTTTAAGTTGAATTACTGAAATAAATTAACTTTTGCACAATACTCTAATCTTTCAAGTTTCACCTGTATGTTCTTGTGTGACATCCCATTCTTAATCCATTGGGATTTAATATGATGTTGAGCCATAATAGCATCAGCTCTTCCTGTAAGGTTCTCTACAAGCTTTAGGGAGTATTTCTAGGATTCTTTTTTTTACCATTCTTCCAATGCCGCATTTGTGAGATCAGACACTGATGTTGGACAAGAAGGCCTGAAGCACAGTTTAAGCTTCAATTAATCCCAAATGTTTTTTTATATTTATAGAGTTGTGGCCAGGAGTTCCCACAAAGCTGGGAGCTAGATATTGTCCAAAATGTCTTGGTTTGCTGAAGCCTTAAGAGTTCATTTCACAGAAACTAAGGGGCCAAGCTCGACTCCATCACCTCATCTACACCAATCTTTACATTGTGAGCAATTAAGTCGTGCAAAAATATTTATCCTGGCAAGTGTCAAACCCAGACTCCTCCATGGATTGCCAGACATAGAGGCATAATTCTTCACAGAGAACACGTCTTCACTGCTCTAGAGGGGAGTGTCAGTATGCTTTTGTACCAACCCAGCCAACACTTTGCATTGGACTTGTTGATGACTTGAATTTTATATATATTATATTTATTTTTCATGCCTAACTTATAGAAAAAAAATAACCCTGAGGGAAATTATGATAATTCTTGCATGAATTAATTTAGTCCCTATGAATTTTCCTACATGAGCACCAGAGATTTTCCTGAAGAACAAACAGGCAAGATCTCTGATCCTTTATGGTAGAAACGTATAATTCACATTCTAATAAATCAGACAGTGGAAAACAAAGAAAGCAATCTCAAAATGTTTTATATCAATAAGGGGAGAGAAAAGCAAATAAAAAGTCAAAAACCAGCTGGTCGCAAAGGTGGTCATGGAGTGTTGCTGAACTGATGCTGCAGGTGCCCAGACTTACTGCTGCTGCTGCCATCTGTGCTGGTCTTGGAGTAAACCTGCAGGCCTGGAGGAAGCGAGTGCTGAAGGAGGTGCATGTGAAAGTCATTCTCACTCTGAACGGCTTTCTGTATGCGCAGCTTGAAAATGTTGGTGAAGTAGCAGGTGGCATCAAAGCCCAGATAAACAACAGGATAGCCAATACTGAAAGTAAATATACGAGGAAAAACAATACAGTTAGAAGAATACACTGCAAATTCAAAGGATACTGTAAAGCCATGGCTTGGTTGAGTACCAAACACATGAGAATCTGACAAAAATACCCACTTAGACAATAACTGTGTTCCTGACAAGTTCTGCAGCACCTCAATCTTTAACAACTGTTGGTCAAATGGTGCAAAAACAATCATTTTAATCTATCACAATATGCAACATGTCTAGCTACAGATTGCTAATAATTTTTATTTAACAATTGTTAGATAATAAATTAGACATAGCCCATCACATTCATTGGCACCACTGGAGTATAAATATGACACAAAAGTAAATTTCTGTTAGCCAATCTTCAAAATGGAAAAGATAAGAGAACATGTAATTTCTGTTAAACACAAAACTATTTTTACCCATAGCAGATTTAGGTATAAAGTCATCTTTAGATTGAATAGACTTAAATCTTCTTACTGGAACCAATATTAGCATTTTGATGTGGTTCAGCCAGAGTCCCAAAATGAATAGCATAGAATCTGTGGAGGGCGATGTCAAGGAGACCTTCCAAACTTGTATTTGATCATAACAAAACTGACCAGTAATGATAGGACAGGATTGATTGACTGAAAGGTATTCAGGTAATTATTGATAAGGTTATAAATACTTTTTGATATGCAACTTTTAAATAAAAATATAAATCAAATCTGATACGCATTGATTATCAGTTTATAATGTTTTATTAAATTTTTATCTCTGTCTCATTTCCTTTCAGAAATTAACCTTGTTAGTTCAATAAAAATAATTGTACATCTAAATCTATCAGGGGTATGAATACTTGTGGAGCTAGCTGTATCTTTGAAGTCACTAAGTCTTCATAACAACTACTAGACACTATCTATAATCCAACAGTTGTTTTTTTTGTTTTGTTAAATATGACACGAAAAAAACAATTTCTATCCAACCGTCATAAATCTAAGTGTGCAGAGTTGGCTAAATGCTACTCAGACTTTAAGTGGAAATGAGATTAAAGCTCCTTTCAGATTATAGTCCCACATTAAACAGACAACCATCCTTTCACATCATCCAAGTGGCTCTGCTGAAATGGAAATTGTTCGGGCAAAATACCTCACATCCAGTTAAGGTTGTTTGCCATCATCTCATCAAAATATTAGACTATATTTAAATAAAAATTGGATGGCCTCTTCAAGAAAACTGGGATTTTGGGTCTTTTATTAGGATAAAATGGTCAAATGAACACTAAAATGATTCATTGAATGTAAAATCAACCCTCTGTCATCCAAGCCCCCAAATCTAAATAAAATAGAAAACCTGTGATGTGAACTAAAGAGAGCATATAGGACACAGGTGATGTCCTACTGGCAAAAGAGAGTTGTGTAAACAGCATGCCAATGACTGGGGTGCACATTTTATGTGAAAGTAGCGAGAGAAGTGTGAGATTATGCAGCTGGAATAAATGCTGATGTTATCTCAAGGCTTTTTACACATCTTTACCAGGGTTACCAATAAATGTAGAGGGTACGGTATCACCCCAAAGGTAAATTATTTTATCATAACAGCATACCAATGTGCAGCAAAAAGATGAGACAGGTTGGGATGAGAGGTATTAAGATCTTTGAGTCGAAGCGAAGCCTCGGTGTAGACCAGCAGAATCCACAGAGACACCGTCGATATACAGATGCCCTTCTCTGGGAAGAAAAATTGGATTTAGAGGAGGGGATTAGGAACACTTTTGAAACCACTGCATAAATAAAAGTTAAAGCTCTGTGATGCAAAAAAATTAGACAAGATCCAGAAATGTTTAGTTGTATTTTAAATTAACTGAAGTGAAATGTGAAATTGTTTTGCTGTCTCACAATTTAGAATGTGTGACTGTTTTAGGAAATAAGGAAAAATGTGTCGTTTGAATTATGGAGGATAGGGGGCAATCTGGTCTACTATCAACACACTGCAAGACCAAACTGTAAAAAAAATTATGCTAAACAGCCAGATTGACTTCCATGTTTCCGTCATAAAGAAAGTGTTGCTTATTTCAGCAAAGCAAACTTCTAAATGTTTTATGACAGCCTGTTTTATAACTTCTGCTCTTTAAATCCAATAAAAAAGCATTACAAAAGATAAAAAATCAAAAAGAGAATTTAAATCAAATCATTTAATCATTTATAACAAGACATTTTTGTACAATGCTAGTCAGGATTATTCATCATTTGCTATTAAATGCATTTTGTTTTACAAGATTCCTACAGTTTTTAAAGAAATGTCTGTACTTTTCAAAACAACAGCAAATATTCACTATCAATTTATAGCATATATTTTCCCCTGAGAAGCTTGCCCAACTGGCTGGGGAGAAGAAGTCTAGGCTTGCTTTGGTTGCTGCCGCCGCAACCTGATCCGGGATTAAGAGGATGATGTATGGATGTATGGATCTTTCATGTCTTTGACTTCTTGGAAAATTGGTAGATTTAATTAAATATTGTGCATTTAGGCCACATGTAAACATTTATGCTGGATAGTTAGAGAAAAAACTACATACTCACCTGTGTGCCATATATAATTGAATAATACGTAGGTGCTCGCCACAAAAAACAGCCAGTGCAAAGGAACAAAAATTAAACAAAAGATGTCCAGTGTAAAGGCAGCACAAACAAAAACAACACAAATAACCTGAAAGGAAACAGGAAACAAAGTAAATTGAGTTTGCTGCATAAAAACGTTTTTTTTTTTTTTTTTTTTTTATACATAGGAAAAGCTGCACAGGCGCATTCATTATTGGGGCTACAGTACAGAATATGAGAGCACACAGCGGGAGTCCTCACCAGCCCGTGGCAGTGAAAAGTGGTGTACACACTCCCAAAGAACAGCCAGCATGGCCACAAATACTCCAATCTGAATTCAAGGATGAAGTCAGCCAGCAGCACCAGCGTCCACATCACCATAAATTTGAGGAAGGTGTACGCACTGCAAAGACATGTGAAATCAATCAAAAACCTGCCTTTGCCAACATTTATCAACATTTATCCTAAAACATATTTAGAAGTGAGCAAATGACAGATGAGAAAACAAAAACTCAGCTTCTTTCTACTTAAAGAATCTCAAGCTTACGTCAGAGCATTTCATAAAAACAAACAAGACTGGAAATCAAAAACCAGAACGGAAACTAAAACTGAGCAGCTGCATCTTAACAATACAGTCCAATCCTTTAAGTAGAGGCAACAAAGAACAACGACTGTCCCCCATGATCATTTTTATTAGGGCGGCCAAGCACAAGCGTTGCTTTCATTCCTTTGTTCTGCTCATCCACAGACTGCCATCACATCACCACTTCTTTGTTTGGTTGCCATGGCAGTATTTCATCTGGAGGAGAGAGGGAGCACCACAGCATCCTTCTGTTACTCCACTCCACATATGTCTCTTTCTAAAGTGGCTTATGTGTTTAAAAGTGTCAAAAAAGCAGGAATTTCACAAAATGAACCTTTAAAATTTTATTTGTTAATTTAGAATTCTTAAATTGCTCTTATAAATTTAGTTAAATTTTTTTATGCTCATGAATGCATGGGTTGTAGTCATGCATTAGATATTGGACTCGTCTGATTTTTCTTATTTACCTATTGAATAAATGCATCAGAAAATAAGAACTCACACCATTTTTGATCTATAAACACGACAATAAACAGCAGATTCCTTTACTCCTTTTTTTAATGTTTAATAAAATAATCTGACAGTCCTAAGGGGAATATGTTTTTAATGGATAGAGAAAGAGTTTGAAGATTATATTTTTAAACCTTTAACATTTGTAATTAAGTATAAGCTTTTAAAATGCCTTAAGTGAATGTGTCTAAACATTTTATGTAAATTATGCATTAACCATTGAACAGTGATTATCTCAAAGCTCTTAATTAACTGCATATTTGGATACTTAAACACATATACAGCACCACGTTTGTACAAATCTTTATTATTATAACATGTGCACATATCGTATCATTTTTAAACAACATAAATGTTACCACATTTTAATGTGTTAATTGCACTTTATATTCTGACTGCAGAAAATACCAACTTTCTTTTCAGTGTTTTTTTTTTTTTTACTTTACATAGTTGCTGTTTACCTTAAGTGTGTGACAGTAACATGCAAATTTGGATTTGCCCAGAGTGGCCTAATCACTGGTCTATTCTATTTTATCAAGTAAGGTACTTAGTTTTTTTGTATGCTTATGTTAATTATTTTAAAGTATCTCATTCACATCAAATTTATACTGTTATATTTTAAAATAATATTTTACTATCTCTTTTTATTACACATGCCTCACTGTATTGTGATGTTAAAACAAAAATAGTATGATTTATGCCTTATATATTCTCGTTTTTATTTTCCTTCTATGTTTTGATATATTATTTTATTGTTTCGTACCAAACAATTCTACTACACACAATAAGAGTAAAAAGATGATAAGAAAACTACTTCAAAACAACAACATTCATAACAAAACTCAAAAAAATATATATATTTACAAAATCATGCAAAGAGAAAACAACAGATTCCTTTTTCTTGTAATCTTTTCTTGAATCTATATAAAAGCATTTCAACTGTCAAAGTTTATCCAAATAAGGGAATGCAGTAATAAAAATATGGATAACAGGAATAAGAGAAAGAGGTTGACATTACACACATAAAAATATGGATAAATGAGACGGTGTGATAAAGGTAAGGAGCCTGAAGAGAAAGCAGGCCGACATGAACTCTCGCACAGCTGCTGCTCTCTGCCTTTCTGTAAACAATGTCTGCTGGAGTTAACAGTATTTCCCACCGCCTCTTTTTTTAAATTCAGCTGCGGAGGCTGTAGTGAATTAATCTCCAGACTGGCTCATTGAAAAGATGGAGAAACAAGCAGACCAGGTGAGCAGGCGGGGGATGACGACGGCTGAAATGCACACAAAGACGGAGACGGAGCGCCACAACAAAAGCAGCAGCAGCCGCTGGGAGCGGATCGGCTCGGCTACCTCTCAGACAGCTTCTCCGTGATTTTCAGTCTTCTCATCTTCCGGAGCCTGTTCGCGTCCACATAGCGTTTCTTCATCTTATGGCTTCTGCTCCCTCCGTGCTGATGTCTGACACCGCGGCTACAGCTGCAGCGGCAGCAGCCAGGAACGGGGGAGGAGGAGTGGGGGAGAGAGGGCAGAAATAAATAAAACAAACCGAAGGTGTCCCTCCCTCTGTGTATGTGTTTTGATGGAGGATGACGATGCTCACCCTCCAACCTGCGATGAGGGCCGTGAATGTCTGCGCATGCGCAGTGTAGGTTGCACCTACAAGTGTTTATCACAGGAGGGGAGCAGCAGATCAGCACAAAGCCCACATGGAGCCGCTTTGTTGCATTTAACCTTGCATGTGTGATTTGCAGAACAGCCCTGTAATGGACCCACGGTGCAAAATTAATATTGATCAGTTTTGCAAGAAATATGCATGGTTTTCAAAGATGTTAAAAAATGAACATATTGTGGCGGACCACCAGGAGGCTCCACTCACACCCAGAAAACAGAATCTTTGCATTTAAAAAATGTATGAATTTTTGGCGCGGTTATTGTATGTGTATATATGTTATGTGTACTGGCTTACCGTGGTTCAGTGTCAAGTCGGAGCTAAGATAAAGAGGTGATCGAAACTAGATCCTGTGTGTCGTCCATTTATTCCTCCACATTGGTGACCCCTGAATTGAACACGCCCGAAACTGAAGCCAGCTCCTCCCAGGTGACGCCAGCTGCCGTGGAACATCCACCCGCGTCCCCAGCTTCTTTTTCCGTGGCTGTAAAAATCCCGGACTTTTGGCTGCACGATCCTCCATGGTTCGTCCACATTGAAGCCCAGTTTGCTCTGCGTGGAATTACTTCGGACGACACGAAATACCACTATGTGGTTGCCTCGCTGGATCCGCTGTCTACCCGCCGTACCATGTCCCTTCTCCGGGACCCCCCAACCCATGGGAAAGTACGCCGCCCTCAAAAAGCTGCTGCTTCGGCGTTACTCCCTCTCCGCTGCAGAACGGGCCGAGAAACTCCTCTCCCTCCCTGGATTGGGTGATGGCACAGCCCTTGGACTCATAGAGAGCATGTTATCCCTGCTGGGTACTGATGACGGCGGATTTCTTTTCATCCACCTGTTCCTCCGACAGCTCCCAGCTCCGGTACGGGCTGTCCTCGCCAACTCCCCGCTGCTGCTGCAAAAAGACTACCGCTCACTAGCAGAAGAAGCCGATCGCATCCTCCTGGCTACGAACAGCTTTACGGTCCAAGCGGGGGCTCCTGCATCTCTGGCGACATCTGCTGAGCCTCCGACACCGTCCTCAGGGCCTGGCAAGCAATCGGTGGTGGCGAGGATCGCTACGCAGAGGATCAGCCTTCTGCTGCTACCACCAGCGTTTCGGCGCCAAAGCCCGGCGTTGCCTCCCGCCATGGAGCTTCCAGCCGCAGGGAAACGACACCGCCAACGCTCGGTAGCAGCCGCGGCCGTTGGCGACAGGGAAAGGAAGGACTCATCGAAAGGAAGGACTCATCGAGGACTCACGGTCGGGAAGACGTTTTCTGGTCGACTCTGGTTCCCAGAAGAGCCTGATTCCCCCCTCTGGCTCTGACAGGCTGGCTGAAGGTTGCGGTCCACTGCTGACTGCGGCTAATGGCTCCCCAATCAAGACATTTGGCGAAAGGTTGGTGACTGTCTGCTTTCATGGTAGAGACTTCCATTGGAACTTTGTCGTAGCTGCCAGTTCGGTTCCCATCATAGGGGCCGATTTTTCTCTGTGCGCACGGACTCCTTGTCGATGTCGCTAACAGACGGTTGATTGACGACGTGTCGTTTTCCTCTGCCTTGTCTGACGCGCAGTGTTGCCAACTGTCTCAGACAGAAAGTAGCTGAAGTTGCCCCATAAAGTCGCTAGATGTTGCCAAATGACGTCATACGCTAATTTGCATAATGATGTCATCACGTAATAATGAATGACATAGAAAGGAGGAAATAATTATATTTAGATTAGGATTACAGGGTTAAACAAGACATTATTTAAACAGGTGAAACATGCTACAGGGAAATCTGACTTTTGTCTTCAAGAAGAGACTGTGGAACATGTTATATTATTTTGCCTGAAGTAAACTGTTGAGAAAACTGGTACAAAGTTTACAAGATATCAAATTGCAACTGGACATCAAAGACCTTTTAAACAAAATTTAAAGTTCTGGAAAAACGTTTTTTGCTGAGATATCTCAAGAAGACGAAATTAATACAGAGACATGAGCATGCATCAAATGTTTCTTGCCATCCGCCATTAAACAGAAGTTTATTGCTTATGGTATTATTTTCAGCGGGTTTTTTGTCATAAGTTTTAGATCTCCTACGTTGTTGAACTCACCATACATTTCGAGTTCCTTGAATGCACCACAGGTGTCCGATGCAGCGTAGTACAGACAAGCTTCTGCCTTAATTCCTGTTGAAAGATCGGTCTTATATACATGCAGATTTATGTTTTACTTTTGAACTAACATGAAGTACTAAACAACTTTGTGAGTGGATGAAATGAACCGAAAAAGGTTTATGATTGGTCAGTCGACATACTCTGATCATGCTGCATACACATGCGCAGATCATTCCCTTTCTGCGCGTCGGGAAGGAGCAAGCTGGGTCTCTAAACTGCAGGAAATATCGGGGACAAAGTTTCACAGAAAATAGCTAAGGGTGGTCAGAAATGTCACTAGATTTGTCGCTAGGCGCTTTTTGGAAAAAAAAGTCGTTAAGGGCGTCTGAAAATTCGTTAGAAATAGCGACAAAGTCGCTAAGTTGGCAACACTGCTGACGCGTGCAGCTGTGACGTTAGTACATGCTAATGTTTTAGCTTCTGAGAATGCTTTTCAGCGGTTACTATCAGAGTTTCCTTCACTGACTGTTCCCAACTTTTCAAACACTGACACTAAGCACGGGGTGGAGCATTATATCCCCACTATCGGGCCCCCGGTGTTCGCGCGGGCGCGCCGCCTTGATGCCGCTAAGCTAGTTATTGCTCGGGAGGAGTTCGCTAACATGGAGCATTTAGGCATCGTGCGGCATTCTAACAGTCCTTGGGCTTCGCCATTACACATGGTTCCCAAGTCAGACGGCCAGTGGCGGCCATGCGGGGATTTCCGATAGCTTAATAATGTCACTACAAACGATCGTTATCCGATCCCCCATATCCAGGACTTCTCTGTCCATCTCGCGGGGACCGCCATCTTTTCCAAAGTGGACTTGGTGCGCGGTTATCACCAGGTTCCGGTTTGTGCGGAGGACATCCCCAAGACAGCCGTAATTACCCCATTTGGCCTTTTTGAGTTTTTACGGATGCCTTTCGGTCTTAAATGTGGCGCCCAAACTTTCCAGCGGTTGATGGATTCAGTCTTGCGCGCGTTGTCATTTGTTTTCGTCTATCTGGATGACATTCTCGTGGCCAGCAGCTCTGCCGAACAGCACATGTCCCACCTACGTCAGGTTTTTCAACACCTAGCGGCGCATGGCCTGATAGTCAACCCAGCAAAATGCCAGTTCGGGTTGCCAGTCATGGACTTTTTGGGCCATTGCATTTCTGCCAGTGGGGCTGTTCCATTACCCACTAAAGTGCAGGCGGTGTCCGATTTTCCGCGTCCTCAGACGGTGAAAGCCCTGCTGGAATTTCTCGGGATGGTTAATTTTTACAACCATTGCATCCCGAGGGCAGCACAACTTCTACAGCCGCTATACTGCGCGCTTAAAAAGAAAAAAGCCACCGAAAATGTGGACTGGACCCCGGACTGTCTCCAAGCATTTCATAATGCCAAGTCCACGCTGGCCAATGCCGCCCTTTTGACTCACCCCTGCCCCTCAGCACAGGTGGCTTTGACCACTGACGCCTCTGATGTAGCAGTAAAGGCGGTGTTAGAGCAGCGGGTCTGCGGGGTTTGGCAACCGCTTGCCTTTTTCAGCCGTACGCTGCGGGACATTGAGTGTAAATACTGCGTTTTTGACAGGGAGTTGCTGGCTCTCTATCTGGCTACACGGCATTTCCGGTTTTTCCTCAAGGGCCGCCCATTTACAGCCTACGTTGACCACAAGCCCTTAATATTTGCCATGTCTAAAAGCTCTGACCCCTGGTCTGCACGTCAACAGCGCCACCTTGCTGCTGTCTCTGAGTTTACAACAGACATTCAGCATGTGGCTGGCAAATCCAACTTGGTTGCTGACCGTCTGTCCCGTGCACTGGTCTCTCCAGTTTATGTGGGAATTGATTTCTCTGCCATGGCTGCAGATCAGCGCAGCGATGCTGACATCCTTAAGCTACAGTCTGAGCCTACCAGCCTTAAGTTGGAAGAGAGACAGGTGCAGGAAGGTGGTCCTCATCTGCTCTGTGACATTTCTACTGGCTGTCCCGCCCTCTGGTTTCTGCTTTATGGCGCCACCGCGTTTTTGACGCTTTGCATTCCCTCTCACATCCGGGTGTCCGTGCCTCAGTGAAACTGGTTAGTTCCAAGTTTGTTTGGCCCGGATTGCGTAAAGATCTGAAGGAATGGGCTGCAGCATGTGTCCTGTGCCAGGGTGCCAAGGTTCATAAGCACACAAAAGCACCTTTTGATCCATTCCCCATTCCTAGTCGCAGGTTCGATCATGTCCATGTAGACCTAGTGGGTCCTTTGCCACCATCGCAGGGTTTCACTCATCTCCTGACCATGATCGACCGTACCACCAGGTGGCCAAAAGTGGTTCCGCTGGCATCCACAACATCTGCAGTGGTGGCTCAGGCATTTTTATCAACCTGGGTTGCACGTTTTGGCCCCCCTTCAGACATTACCTCTGACAGAGCACCACAGTTTGTGTCTGAGTTTTGGTCCACCATGGCTGACAGCCTGGGGGTCAAGATCCACCGCACCACTGCATACCATCCACAGGCTAATGGCTTATGCGAGCGGTTTCACAGGTCGTTAAAAGCAGCGCTTCGTGCTGTTCTGACCAATGGCAACTGGATTGACCGCCTCCCATGGGTTATGCTTGTGTTGCGGTCCGCAGCTAAAGAGGATCTTGGTGCTTCCCCAGCTGAACTGGTTTTGGGCCAGCCGGTACGTGTTCCGGGCGTGTTTTTTCCTGAGGCCCCCTCACCCCAGTTCACCCAGCCGGCTCAACATCTTTTGAAAATCTCGTAGGGTGCAAATGCCTCAACAGAACTTAAAAGCAATCTTATGGATTTTTGACTCATTGTTTAAATATACATATATATATATATATTCCGAATATATAACAATGAGTCAAAAATCCATAAGATTGCTTTTAAGTTCTGTTGAGGCATTTGCACCCTTTGAGATTTTCGGTTCTCTAAATTGTATCTTTTTTTTTTTTTCTCCAGACAGGTTATAATGACCAGTAAAGAAACGGTCCAGAGCTGAAGCCTAAAGCAGCAATGGGGCTGCAACCACAGCGATGTGGCCTCTTGGAGTCCCTCATTCTGCAGATGCATCAATCAGATTATCTAAATGTCACACATGTGCTCTGACTCACCTGTCATTTTCAATAAAGATACTCACTGCAAAAATCTGTGTTGTTATTCCGTTGTTTGTTAATCCAACATTAAAGGTGAGACCTCTCTGTGCTACAGAAGGAAGTAAAAAGGTCTGGTCCATAACCCCTGGCTGTGTAAGCTGCTCAGTAATTAGCAGAGGTCAAAAGGGAAATTTATTTTGGCACAGTAACCCTCTGGACAAACACAGCCTGCAGGGGCAGGTGCCCTTTGACAATTTGTGAGGTGTAAACTCACAGAGAGGAAGGATAACAGATCTGACAGGGTTATTTCATTGGCTCCCTGTTAAATCCAGAATAGAATTTAAGATCCTTCTTCTTACATACAAAGCCCTTAATAATCAAGCTCCATCATACATCAGAGATCTAATTGTTTCATATGTTCCTAACAGAGCCCTTCGCTCTCAGACTGCAGGTTTACTTGTAGTTCCTAGGATTTCTAAAAGTAGAATGGGAGGCAGATCTTTTAGTTATCAGGCTCCTCTCCTGTGGAACCAGCTCACAGCTTTAGTCCGTGAGGCAGACACTCTGTTTACTTTTAAGGCCAGGCTTAAAACTTTCCTTTTTGATAAAGCTTATAGTTAGAGTGGCTTAGGTCATCCTGAGCTATCTCTGTAGTTATGCTGCTATAGGCTTAGACTGCTGGAGGACAGACTTACCAATTTTCTTCACTCTGCTACTTCCTTTTCTCCTACGACTCTCCAGTTGTATTACAGTACATTCTGTTATCTCGACTGTTAACTTTGTTTTCTCTCAGTGTTTTTCTCTCCATAGAAGATATACCTGGTCTGGTATCCTGCTTGGCTGGAATGTCCTGTTGGACGGGGGGCATCGACTGGGATGATCCTCCCAGTAACTGAACATCCACTGTGTCCTGTCATCAACTTTGTACTTTCTGTAACATAGAAAGTTCTCTTATATCAGATCTTCTGTTCCTTCTGTGTCTCTGCTCTGTCTTCTAAAAACCCCAGACGGTCGTGGCAGATGGCCGCTCCTACTGAGCCTGGTTCTGTTGGAGGTTTCTTCCTGTTAAAGGGGAGTTTTTCCTCTCCACCGTCGCTACCTGCTTGCTCAGTATGAGGGATTGCTGAAGGATTGCTGTGGTTGGAAAGTCTGCATCAACAGGGCCCAACCTCACGCTAATGACTGATGCAATCTGCTGGGATTCCTAAAATAGGAAACCTTTTAACTGATTGGAATGTTTGTATAAATGTTTTGAAATGACTTCTTGTTAAGTGCCTTGAGATGACATCTGTTATGAATTGGAGCTATATAAATAAACTGAATTAAATTGAAATTTCACAGAAGTGGGGAGTAAATAAAAACAAAGCTTTGTCAAAAAATTATGCATCTGAGCTGGAAGATATACAGCATCCTCCATGATTATTGAGAGTACTTGTTACTTCAACATGTGTAAAAAGCCTGAAAATAAATGCATCTCCTATTGCAGTAGCACAATGTTACATGTCAAAAATGGAGAAAAACAAAACTTTTAATTCAAGTACATTTTATCAGTCTTTTTATTTTTTTACAAAATAATTAATAGATACTACTGGCACGCCTACTATCTGCTTCAAAATAAATATAAGTGAAGTCTTTTTTAAATCCATATTTTTATTTTTCTAGGACGATTGCTGTGTTTAAGGGTGTTTATGTCACCAACCACGACTTTCTGTTTTTCTGGGGTCTAACATATGATGCAGCGATCCGTTACTTTTTAGCCACTCCTCAAAATGGGAACGAAAAGAAAACATGCTTTCAAGAAAAACGTGTATAAGAAAATAGTTACATTTGACACACATCTGTATTATTTTAAATAATTAGAGAATAAAAATAAATAAACTAGGTAGGATGGTAAGACGAGGTAGTTAGGCCTACTTGAAAAGTCTAAAACTTACTGTTAGAGAATATGCTGCTGGAATAAAATTAAACATATTTCAATTCATTTTTGCACATTGCTTCTCTGTTTTATTGGAAATGTGTGATACATTTTGCTTTTACTCGTTGCTTTTGTGCATTTGTGTATATTTTGCCAATTTGTTAATCTGCTATCTTGTTTTATGTATTAAAAAAAATATATATATGCATTTGCACATTTTTATATATGTCTATTTCTTGATGGAAATCACATTGTGTTGCTATGCACATGAAATATGCTATATATTGTAAATAATCCTTGATTTTACTTGATATTGGATGATTTTGGAGCACAAACAGCCAAGTGAACGTTATATCCTAGCATCATAGTTGGATTTAGGTCCAGACTTAATTTATTAGTTGTTTTTCTTTTTTAGCCATTCACAGATGAACTTGCTGGTGTGCCTCTGATCATTACGCTGCTGGAGAAACCTTGTAGAATTGACCATGAGGGCAAAACATTTTCCATTTTCTTTCTTTTCTGGTATAGAGCAGATGTTCTGTTTCTGAAATGTTTTTTCGGTTTTTATCTTTGAACTTTTTCTTAGAGGCCATCGTTGCCCAGTTTCTATCTTATTGTTAAATCATGAACACTCACCTTCACTGAGGCAAGTGAGGCTGGCAGAGCTTCAGATATTGTTCTGGGTTATATTGTGACTTCCTGCGCTCTTGGAGAAATGTTTGATAGGCTGTTTCTCATCCACTCTTGAATTTTCTTGGATCAAGGAAAGATGTGTTGCCCTTTGAGTTGCTTAAGCATACCTCATGTTGTCAGACATGTTCTATTTAAGTGAGGAAGTAAATCACAGTTATTTTAAAAAGAGGAAATACTTTTTTACATGGGTTTAGCTTTTCTCTTCAGGTAAATGGTAAATGGACTGAAATTAATTTATTATGTAAGAGGTCTGCTTTTAGGTAACTTTATCTAATATAACAGCTGTGTGAGGATTTAAAATTTGTGAACATTACAACCAAAAAAAAAAATTTTGTTTTAAAGAAATAAATGTTTTTTCACAGAAACTTATATAAAACTGTCAAGGTATCATTTCACATATTAAGACATCTGAGGTTTTGATCCCTGAATTCACAATCTACATCATTCAGAGTACTTTTAATCTTTCCATCATCTTAAGCCAAGTAGAGAACCTTTCCTCACATTATTTTGGCTGCACCACAGTCTCCTGGTTGGAGTCTGGTTGTATATCTGTAAGTTAGACTCAAACACTTTAGAAGGGAGAACTTCATATGTTTCTGCAGGCTGGTGTTGCTGGAATTAATCCAGTCCGGATCTTTTTGGCTCTTTCAGCAACAAGTATATCTTGAGTTTCCTCTCCGCATTTTTAGTATTTTATTGTTTTTCTTCTCATTCGTAAAATAATCCATGCTAACTTCAACATTACATTTCCTATTACCACATGGTAAAACATGCTGCCATTTCCATTTCCATGCAATAACAGACTTCTTCCGTTTAAAATAAATGCTTGCCTTGAATTTTTAAAGCACTGTTATGCTTGCCAAAAAAAGTCTTTCTTCACCTATTACAGCACGCGGGAGTCAAACATATGCAAAGTTCCTGTAATTTCTGCTTGTGAATTTACTTAATGAGAACAGCACCTGATGAGAGTGGACAGAGAAGCTGGGTGGGAGCAGAGGGGAGATAAGGGGGATGAGTTTTTTTTGTCTGCCAGCGGGTCCAGCGATAGCAAAGGTCCTTTGGTTTGGCCAGGCTTGATAAGGCCCGTCTTGCCATCCTGTGGGGCTTATCATCTGCAGCAGCAAGCCTCAACAGTTAGTCCCAGAGCCAGAGAATGTTTATGAGACTGGCGTCAGTTTGGCGTCCTGAAAAATTTCTTTTGTTGCTTTAGTGTAAAATTGCAAAAATAATGACATATTTGCTTAATATTTTACAATTTTCATAAAACTAACTGTGTTATCTGTTTAATTTCTGCAGCAAATAGTGACTTATTTTTAAGGTAGCGCCACTTAAACTCAAACGCAAAGGGATTCAAATATTGAGTTAAGGGATAATATTAAACTTATTTAAAAAAGACAAAAGCAAACAAAACTGATGAAAACAAAAAAGAAGGGATAATGAGTTGGTGGAAGCTCTACAAAGGCATTTCCACAAGGAGGAAGACATGCATAGATCAGTTACATCAGCATGCCCAGACTGAAGACAGTTAATTTAGTCTAGGCTGTTATCTCTCAACATCACCGTCCCCTTGGATTAGAAACAGGATGCCAAAAGAAAAAGAGCTGCATCCCAATGGAACCCACCAAACATTTCAGGCCTCAATGGAGCAAAGTGTAAATAATGACTGTGTTCAGCCCGGATTAAATTTAGTGTGATATTAAATTAAACTAGCCTTCAAAGTTAGAGCTTGTTGGTACTAAAAGTGATAAAAGCTTCTTTTAAATTGCCTGGAACAACCAGACTATCAACACAGGGGTTTAGTGATGAAAGTATAGGATACACTCTCTCAATGCCATGATATAATGTCATGCAAAATTACTTTTGCCCCTTGAATTCTTGCACATTTTGTCATGTTATGAACACAAACTTTGACACATTCCATTGGGATTTTATGTGATAGACAAACACAAACAAATTGTGAAGTAGATGGTTTTCATTTTCTTTACTAATAAAAATATGAAACCTGCCCTGTGCATTCGTTTTCAGCTCTTTTCTTACTCGGATACCATAAATAAAATGCAGTGCAACCAATTGTGGTGAATATAATTTATCCTCAGTATAAATCCAACTGTTCTGTGAAGGCTTCAGAGGTTTGCAAGAGAAAAACAAACAGCTTAATGAAAACCAAGGAACACAGCAGACAGGTTAGGGACAGAGCTGTGGATAAATTTAAAGCAGGGTTAGGTTACAAAGCAACATCCCAAAATTTGAATTTTTGAATGAGAAAAGCAGCCAGGAGGTCTCTGGTGACTCTAGAATAGCTGCAGTGATCCACCGATCAGGTGGGAGAAACTTTTGACAGGTTTTCAGTCAAATAAGTCCTAAATGTAACTTTTTGACTTACAGGCAAAGCACAATGTTTATTGGAAAACTAACTACATATAAAACTTAACACACCATCCCCACAATTAAACATGGTGGGAGCAGCATCTTGCTTGAGGATAATTATCTTCAGCAGGGACAAGGAAGCCAGTCAGAGTTGATGCAAAGATACATGGAGTTAATACAGAACAATAACAGGAAAAAATAGTTAGATGCTGCAAAAGACACAAGACAGGGTAAAGGTTCACCTTCCAGAAGGATGAAAACCAAAGTCCTACAGCCAGAGCTACAATGGAATGAATAATGCTCTAAGTGAATTAATGTGTTTAAAAAGTCCAGTCAAAGACTTAAAAACTGCTGCTCTCAAATGCAGTTTATTCAGTCTGACTGAGCTGGAGCTGTTTTATAAAAACAATGGGCAGAAATTTTTTATCATAATTGCAGAGAAATTTGGTTTTACACGGAACTGACTCTGAAAGACTGGGAGCAAAAATCTTTGGTTTTGATATACAGTCAATGGTTTTGACAGATATTTTACTTATGCTTACACTTGACATAAATAACTATGAGGATTTCCAGAGTTTCAACATTTTTGGGTCCTAAACTATTAAAAAATTGCATAATGTAATGACAACTCTGCAGTGAAACTAAGGTAATAAAAAGTTTAAGAATGAACCAGAAATACTGGAAGACAATGTCACAAACAAGAGTGACAAACACAGTGAAGGTACTCCAATTGGCTAATACCTGGCGGAGGGAAAACTCAAGCACATATGGGAGTTTAGAGCAGTATGAAAGGAGCAGGCCATGGCAAAATGTGGAAAAGGAAAGCAAACAGAAACATTATACTTTCATATAAAACTAGAAAAATGAGGAATAACCAAACAGGATGAAAAATATTCATAATTTTTCTAACAGCAGCCCCAAGTTTACAGTTGTCTTGTCTCTTTTTGAATCAACATGAGCGCTGCTCCTCTGTTCATCTGGGTGAAGAGAGCTCCTGCTGCAGAAGCAATCAGAAAGGCTTCTGAGTGCTGTGATCACACAATTTCCTTCCTTTCATTGAAGGCTTGTAGGTGCAGTGGAACAAAGCGCGCTAACATGCCACTCAGCTCGCCTCTTAAGCTTTCAACACTAAACCAGGGAAGATCTTAACCACAGCTTACTGAAATACTGATCCCCTCTGTCACATGCCAGCGCAATAAAAGATGGCATTCATCGATAAAATTTTCAAGGAAGGGAGACCGTAGCATTTGTAAGCCTGAGATTTTTACTCTCAGTATTGTAGCTGGTGCAACAGTAAGCTTGTACTTCTAGATATTGTCCTGACAGTCTTATAACCAATGGATCGGGTAGACATTATGGGGCCTTTGTGCCCCCAATACTTCCTAAAATTTATTTTTGTGACACTGCGGTTGTTGTTTTTGTGAACCAGTGTGATGGGTATGAGTTCAACCACTGGCCAAAAACTGGGCTCCCTCAGGATGCTGGGCTAAATAAAACAGGCCTGGTTCACGTCATCCATTAGGAGACGGGTGTTTTTCTTTTCCTAAGCTACAGCCTGCTTGATGGACTGTCCAAATCAGTATAGACCTCAAACAAATGTACATTAAACAAACAGTTCGAGACGTACCCGTTGAGGAAATGGTTAAAGGGCGGGGAGTCGAAACACAGCATAGGGGAAAACATTGATTAGCACATAACATGTGCTGCTAAAAATAAGGAAAGAACAATTCAAGTTTAAATTTAGCTTTCAAAGAGGCAGAGTCTTTGATTCTTTTTTCAAATTGAGAAAATAGTCCAACAGCTAGTCTTACCCTAGGGTGAAGTAACCCAAGTGAGATGCACGTTGTAGCCGTCTATCGACATCGCTCTGAGGAGGGTTTGTTCCACTGCTCACTTTCAGCTGTAAGATGTTTGAGGAGTATCTTGCATTTAGGGCTCATTTGAAGTCATTACAGAGGATCTCAGTCAGATAAGGATTTATAAAGAACTTATAAAGATAAGATCTGGCCTCAACTCAGGACTATACATTTCTCAATTGTAAAGTCCTTGGATAATTCAAACCAATCAAATCTATTTGTCTTGCATGTCGAATAACCTAAGACAGAGTTTCTTAACCCTGGTCCTCAGGACCCACTGTCCTGCTTGTTTTAGATGTTTCCCTTCTTCCACATACCTGACCTGAATAACTAAGTGATTAACTGGTTTCTGCAGCACTTGATGACATCCAAGAGCTGATGCTGTCTTTCGAATCAGGTGTGCTGGAGCAGAGATGCAGCTAAAACATGAAGAACAGTGGGCCCTGAGGACCAAGGCTAAGAAACACTGACCTAAGAGGTTCTTCTCGTCATTACCACCTGTTTATGGAAACGAAAAGTCTGAAAGTGAAAATGTCCAACCATCTGCAGAGCTATAGGCTTCTGATATCAATAGTGTTATGGATTATGCTAACCTGCTCCCCTTGGCATTTAATATATGCAATATGTTTTTTCGGTTGTAAATGATCCCATGGTTTATATAGCCAGTTGTCTGGTACACAATGAAATAACTGTGGTGCATACAGATCATTTAATGCTAATTAATGTGTTAGAGACTGAATTTCAAGTTGATATTTTTATTTATTTACTTCAGAAGTCCCAAAGCTCCAACACATTCAAAAAACACATTACATTACATATCTGGATATATATAAAAATTACAGTCTTATGGAATTTGTAGCGTTGGAACAAAATAGAAAACTCACATTAAAAGCATTGCACTGAGCAATAAGATTATGTTATGTAAGATAGTGGCGTAATTGAAACATCATGAGAGATTTGTGCAGTTGCATTCTCCGAACAGTTTATATTTTTAAAGAGTGACTTTTGTGCATCAGCTGTCTTTCTGGACAATACCTGACCCATATTTTAGCATGAAACGATTGCAATTAGACATCTGGGAAATTAGCATGAACAATTTATCTATCCCAGGGTGTTATCTCATGTTGCAGGCATAACGGCTTGACAAATGTTGCATGAGAGCGACGCATTAGTTTTTCCAGATCGCCTGTTTTTCCTGCCACTCTCAGAATACCATTTCCCAATCTTGGGCCCTAATAATAAACAATACCCACAGGTCTTAACAACTGCTTATCTCTACTGCTCTGATAATCTGACACAGACATTTGCCATTGTCGACATTTGCACAAAAGATGGAGCAAGCATTCCTCCCTCTCATCCTGGTAAATCTGTTTACCATTAACCCGCGTAAGGCAGAGACAGGGACCAAATCTATGCACTTCACTCAGGAATGGTGTGGTCATGCAAGGGTCAGCTACTTACACGTCATTATTTCAGCTGACAGCAACTACACTCCTACTTTAGGAAATCTGTTACCAGGGGAAATAATATTCCAAAGGTGAAGTTTTCACGGAAACAGGTTCAAGCCTAGATTCCCCATCAAAATGCAAATCAGTTTCATCCCTTTCATCTGAAAAGTTCACCTAAAAATCACCAGTAGTTTCAAACTTAACTATTTCTTCAAGGGATGGTACTAAATGTGTAACTCAGCTAAATCAAAAGTTATTATCCTAATAACAGGGTAATAATAAATGTATAGTCTCTTCTTCCATTAGTTTTAGGGTATATCCTTTGATACATTCATCTCTTGCTAAAAGTAGGAAATACCTTTCAATTTTATTTCATTTCAGGAAAATTAGGAAATAGAAAGGTGAATACAATTATAATCTAATTTGGTCCAAATACAGGAAGTTTAAATCTCCAATAAATCAAATTCAATCTGGTTTCAATGCCGGTGTGTCAACCAGTCGATTATGTGGGTGGAACGAGAACACAGCCTAGAAAAATAGTCTTAAGCAACCATCCATTGCAAATAAAACCAATTCAAACTAATCAGCATCTCTAACCCTATTTATTAATTCAGCTACTCCTGTAGGCAGCAGATAGCACCATATTTTTTTTGCGGGTGTAAGAGTAAAAGACAAACAAACACAGATGTACTACTTTGTGTGAATCTATAGTGCAGAATCCTGGTAAAATACCGTAAAGTCTTCTCTTGCTATGTGTCAAAATTTGAAAAAGGCTATAAATGACTATGAATTGTTTTGCAAGGCACTGTATTTGTTAAGACTGACAGGCTGAACCTTTAGTGGGATTATAATTGATAGAGAAGGAGAGAAGAGTTTCATAAGTAGTAATTTTGGCAACATAATTATAAATGTCTGCTTCAGACTGAATGGTTTTGTCATAAACAACAAGGAAAACTGGCTCAGTAAACAAGTTGTTGTGAGGTTTCATCGTAAGATTTAAATTTATTGCAGTGTCATCATAAACTCAAGCTCTTAGTATGGATTTTACCATAGATATGTGAAGTATGTGCAGTGTTTTCCACAGATGCATGAATGTTAATTTAAATAGTTTCTTTCTTTGCTTGTTCTTCCCCTTTTAGAAGGTTGAGAAACGCTGCCCTGTCGCAAACCTTAGAAAGAGTTTCAGCATTTTGATTGCATGTGATAAGTGCTAATATATTCCAAAATAAAGCCTTATTCCTAAATTTTAGCTTAACTTACTTCCTCTGCTTTTATATAGAGGGCGAAGAAATATGGTCAAATTCTGGCTTAATGCTGATTTCATTTGATTATTTGAACTGATGCTTTAAAAGGGATACATTCTGTCAATGATGCCCAATAGAGTTAAATTGTATGTTTTGCTTTGTTGATTTTTTTTTTTTGCATGCTCTAAATGTGAATCCCTCAGCTGCAAATACCCACTACTTTAAGAAAAAAAATTAGAGGCAGCCAATCACAAGGCAGATGACTGAGGATGGACCAATGGGGATGCCTTTTGAGCTTGTAATTCATTAATTAATAACATGCATATTTCAAGGTAACACTTCCAACACACTGCTTATCTGTGTGACACCATGGGAAAATATAAAGAAATCAGCTGGAAGGAAAGACAATTGTTAACCACACTAATGTTAAAAACTTGTGGAAGGATACCTAAATTAGGTGACCAAAGCCATATGGTTACGAACCCAATTCTACTAATAGGAAAGGAAATGTACATAAAGTTTTACTTGTATTTGAAGAAAGCAAAAAATAAATAAATAAATAAAAATGATTTTACTGTCACCGCCGTTTAACAAATAGAAGATATCTTGATAATCCAAACTCCCCTAAAACAAGAAACGTTTAATCTCATTTAATGTCAGACAGTGAGAAGGAAAAAATTTTATTTGTCTACTTGAATTTTTACACCGCTACCGTAAATGTCTCCCTGAATTCCACAGAACCACATCGGCATCAAGGATATATATTTTTCTATTCATCTGTTCATTAAACCAAAGTAAATCTAAAGCTCCCATCATTAAATGCAGTCTCCCAAGCCTCTTTTTACAGAGAAACACACAACCCATCCTTTTATTTAACCTTTCAAATCATAGCTTAAAATAATTGGTCACCTGCTGGCCAAGCCAGCAGGTGACCTTTCATTGGAATCCGCATACAACCACACATACATAGCTTCAGAAAAGGCCGAACTTCTTCTTGTGCTTGGCCTATAAAACATTTAACTGCATGAACAATCCTGGTATTAACATATATTCCTTCTCGTGGCCACTACAAAGAGTCTAATCAGGAAATAGCTATTAATCAAAGGAAATTTGCTTTTCTGCTGGCAGATGCTTGACATATCTTTGTTTCTGCTGGCTGAAGTCCACTTCCGCAGAATAGATGTTTTGAACAGTTAGGTTTAACTCATACATCTCATTAATCACTGCACACAGCATACACACAGCTTCTCGCAGCTGCACCCTAATCTCTGCTGTTTGCGTGGCAAGTCAGTTTTTCTTTTTATATCCCTTCATCTTAAACTTCTCCATCATTCTTCCAAAAAGTTTTAAAAAGACATTCTCCTTACATCCTGTTCTCTGAAAGCCCCCAGCTGAATCAGGATGTTTTGTTGGATGCTACTCCTGGCCCCCCACCCCACACCCCTACTCTTTGGCTCTTTCTATTCCTAAGGAAAGTCCTGGGTTGTGTCCCAATCATTTAAGTTTTTATTAAGATTCAGAGATAGTGCTGCAGGTTGATTGCCGCATGGAGCTGTATGAGGAAAGGGTGCGGTGAAGCCCCTCAATTAGGCATCATTTAAAGAAGACCAAGATAGTAGAGCAATTACAGCATCAATGCAGGAAGGCTATGTTTAAAAGCCTGCAGCATGGGCTGTTGAAGATTCCCTTCCTATATATATTATTACAGCATTTTATTTAAGTAAGACTGTGGCACTGTTTTTCTACTTTAAAAGATCTATTCTCAAATATTGCATGCAACATGCATCTAATTATCTTGGCATTTCAAGATAAACAAAAATAGCTGTGATGAACCCTCAGAGAAGCATGACACACAATATCAGCCGTTCGAAAACATTCAGCAGAAGCACTCACATATGGAAAACATCTCCATAAACCAGCTCTGGTAAAAATGTTGCAGCAACAAGCCTCTTCTTTGTATCATAAGAAAAACACAAGTTGTTTTGAAAATATGGTTTTAACTTTACTTTTTTGAAGTTTTCCTTCCTATACATATTATTAAATCATTTTATTTCAATTAGATGTATTTCTAGTCACTGAGACTGTATGCCTGTTTTTTCTCTTTCAAAATATCTATTCTCAAATATTTCATGCAATAGGCATTTAATTATCTTGATAAGATAAAAAAAATAGCAGTGTCTTTGAGACTTCAAGTCTGACTTTTTGGAAATGGGCTCCAGCAAAATAAATTTTACGATGAAAAATGTATGGAGTTTTGTCATTCTGGCCTGGGATCAGAAGCTGCTTGTCTTATCTTTATAATTGAGGAAACAAGAAAGTAAAGCAACGATTTATCTCTGCATGTGAGCAAACAAAACGATCCCATAGCACTGCAAAGCAACCAAACCTCCTCCCTCTGCCGCCACCACCTCTCCCTGTAGCTGGTCGGCCACATATACTTCCGAAAATAAACTGTATGGTACATCTGCAAACTCCAAGCCTTGAAATATAAAATGAAATGCAAAGTTTTGGGCACCCTCTATTAAAATTGTTTCCAATTAAAGATCAACAAAAGGAGTCAAAAAAGCCAAGAAATATGAAAATAAAAACTGTCAAGTAAGAATACTTATAATATTAAAGATTCATAGATTTTGTAATCCTCAAACTTTGCAATCAGCAAGTTCCATTACACATTTACCCCTACTAAAAACTAAAATCAGTCAGCTATACAAAGAGGGGGAAAGCAAAGCAAATTTTATAAAAGCAGGAGAATCAGATGAAAAAACATTCTGAACCTTTAAACTTTGTTTTACATTTTGTCACCTTAGGACCTCACATCTCAGTGAGTTTTGCTGGGATTTTATTCAAAAGACTAACACAAGTGGTGCATAGCGAAATTAGAAGGATAAATAATAAATAGCTTTCAAAAATGTTCAAAAATAAATGTCTGAAAACTATGTTTTTACATATGTATTAAGCTCAATTTATTCTACCACAGCTAAACTGTACCAGTGCAACCAACTGTTATCAGAAGTCACCTAATTACTAAATATAGTCGCTTTGTGTGTAATCAAAAGTTTGTTTCAGTCCAGCTGTTCTATGTCTCAGATGTTTGTTGGAGAACAGTAGTTAACTAAAAGAATCATGAAGACAAATGATCACAGTTTACAGGTTATGGAAAAGGATTTTGAACATGTCACAGAAAATGGTTTAATCAGTCATCTAAAATAGTGAAGAGTTTGCTGCACAAGCAAACCTACCAAAACATGGCTGTCCACCTAAACTGACAGGTGGAGATTCACAACTCAGGAGGGAGAATCTGTTGCTAGTTGTTTCTGTTGCTCTAACAATGTCTCTCTTCTTGGCGAGAAGAAAGAAAGACTCATAAGACTCTTTTTAAAGTTTACCACAGTATACATTCCCCTTCCTCTCTTGTATTTTCAACTCACCCTCTCTCTTGACCTTTTGTTTCCTACCTCTCTTCTTCATCTTCTTTCTTTCTACCCCTTTATTTTCCGTCTCCATGTCCATAACATCAGGGGGAAAAAACCACAGCAATTCATAATAAAGATATCAAGCGGAGGACTATAGCAAAAGCTGTAATGCTCCACTTCTGAAAGTAAATCTGTTGGGCTTCTGCTTGGTACTCAGACACCAATTCTGAGCTCCACACTGCCAGACAGGACACGTAAAAAACTAACAATACAAATAAATAAATAAAGTTTACCGCAAGTCATGTGGGAGACACACCAAACAAATGCGACAAGGTCAGATCAGACTAAAATGTAACTTTTTGCCCTTTATGCAAAAATGCAGTGAGTGCACATCAACCTGAAAACCCCACAGTCAAACATGGTGGTGACATCCTCAAGCTATGGGGATGCTTTTCTTCAAAAAGAACAATAAAGCAGGCCAGAGTTGATAGGAAAAAGTCTTTTTGCTCTCTTCACTTCTCTTTCATTCCAGGTTTTTGTTTTTGTGTAGTTTTTTCCTTATAAAGAGAAAAAGCTTTTCTGTCTTTTAAATATTTTTTGTACAGCATTAGGTTGCCATCTGGAACCAAACCGTAAGTCTTGCACATAACTGAGCTTCTCTGCATGTTTTTCAATTGAGGTTCTGGTCCCATGGGGGTTACACTGTACGCCGACTGACTCTAACACATTAGGTTCCCACAGCAGTAAACTATCCACACACCTGTTAAACATTCAAGTGCTGTCAGCTTCTCTCACATGGTTTCACATATCACCATCTTAAGATGATTAAAGAGCCTTGAAGAAAGTAGGAAACTGACCAACCAGACCAAAGACGTGTTTTTCTTCACGTTTGAATGTTCTGTACAGAGCTGGAAATCATCATATGGATACCATTAGATCTGTGGCACATGTAGGACACCATATATGGAAATATTTGACTTTACTTAAGAATCAGAAAACCCGACATAAGCACAAACATGATGAGAGCTTGTGATTGTTGTTGACTGTAAGCATCCAGCTCGCTGATCAACCAGCCTGTATAGGCTGAGTGGGCTTATCAGGGTGCAACTCTTCCCTTCAGTCCCAGCCACAGGAAATGAGGGGTGTGGTGGGAGAGCAGCCTGGAGAAAGAGAAAAGAAGCATCAACGCCTGATCTTCCTCCCTTTCAAAGAGTGCTTGACTGTAGATCAACACACACATCACAATATTTGCTTATGAATATAATTTCACTCAACATTTGCTGGCTTATATATACTTTCTTCAGCATATACATTGTAAACAGTATCTAGATTGTGTCTAATAGGTAAAATACCTGCAACTACTTTAAATTGACTAAGCCCAGAGGCATGCGATTGCTTGAGAAACTGCGTGATTTATCAGGCTTCTGAAATCAATCTAGATTACTGAAGATACTGAACATGTAACATTATCTAAAGCTCACATTTTTTAAGACACCAGCTTGCAACCCCCACAACAAAAGACAGATTGCTTTACAGTTTTCACTTAAGAAGAAAAAATATCTGGATTGTGTCTTCTGCGCCAACCAAACCCCTGCTTCTAAAAAGCCACATGCATATCTCTATTAGGAGGGGTAGTGCAGACAACCAGGAATTTGGTTTTCCTCAGTGAGAATTGAGCAAACCCTAGGAGAAGTGTTGGGTCTTTATCATACTACCTGTAGAGAAGGTTCTTCATCTGCGTGGGTCATTTTGGGGGTACACATACGGAATCTACAATTTTATGGTTTATAAAACACATTTATATCTTTTCCGAGAACAATTTGTTGGAAAATGTACTGCATGTACAATTTGATTTTAAATATCATTACAAAAAAAGCCCCTCCCCTTGTTTGCTAACAATACCAAAAATGAACGGAACTGTGAAACTAATACAAATTACTTACTGAACCGGGATTAATGGCGTACCGTTACACCCCTAATACCTATATAGGAACATACTTTATGAGGGGGAACCCTAAATGAGTACATACAGTACAGTACAGTACAGTACAGCTTTAACAGGGTACTCATGGGGTACCTAAGGTAGTGCCTGTCAGGAACTTACACACCACAAACAAGGCACCTTCAGGGTACTTACAGGGTACTTACAGGGTATTTCCAGGGTATCTTATTGGAAGTCATGGGGGAGCACCTATATGGGTACTTACAGGTTATAGTTTTTGAGATTTAATTTGATCATTTCTATTGTGTATGTGTCTCTTGTTTTTATGTATGTCCATCAGTTTTTAGTGCTTTGAGTCACCGTTGGCATTACAAAAGTGTTCTATAAATAAAGTTTGATTGATTAATTTATACTTACAAGGTATTCACAAGGTATTTTCCGTGTGCTTACATGAATAGCTGCATGACTACTTGCAGAGTATCAACACAGTATCCACAAGGTACTTATGGAAATACTTACAACGTACTTGTGTGGAGAAAAGGTACTTAAAGGATGTTATTAGAATCGTTTTACTGTACCTGTGCGGTTGTTTTGAGGCTGTATGATGTACCTCACTTCTTTACATTGTTGTAAAAAATGCATTCATTGTTAAGTTATTTGATAATCAATTGTATGCAGGCATTGTGATTCTCATAGATAATAATTTACACTTATCAGTGATACCACATATATTTACAAATTCACAAAGTGCTTTGCCAAAGGAGAGAAATAGGTTAGGCTGGAAGGACATTCATAAAAATAATAACTTTCTTAGGGAATTTGCATCAGCAATGGAGACTCATGTCCATTCTCAAAACAGAGTGGAACATCAGATATCTGTGTGGTAACGTATGTTGCATAACGGGACGTGAGAATCTAAGACAAAAGGAACACATTGAGCCTGATGGCTTGTTTATTCTCCTCGAAACTTTGCTTTACGATGGGGTAGTGAGTGAGGGGAGATAAATTGTCTAATGGCTTTCCTGGAATGTGAACTTTACAGAGAGGCCAGATAAGACTGATTTTAGCTGATACAAAGTCTTTTGTGTAGCTTTAATGTCAAAGTTGGTCTTCATCTGGAAGTCTGAGAGAGCAAAAAAAAAGTGTTGGTTTTTTAGAAGAAGAAAAAAATGTTTCTGCTTTGATCAAGTATCAAGACAAATAGCAAGGGGACAACAAATCAGGTATAATTTTATTTTAACCGAAAAGATTTTTAAACCTTTGTACAATGTCTGGCAAAATATTATTTTCAGGGCATTGAGCTATTTCACAAGTATTTGCAAACACTAACTTCAGTGCAATATATTGGGATTTTATGTAAAAGACCAATGATGGCAAAATAGCTCATATTTTCTACCACCCATATATTAAAGGATAACGTGCTCTGTTAGTTTTATAGCACACATGGTTTTTTGTGTAGGTGAAATGGTTTGCTGTATCCCGTTTGGCTTGAGGTTCAAAGGAAGCAGGATTTTGATTTTTATGGCTTTCTTGAAACAATAGTTTTCCTCCTGCCACTGATTTGTGGAGCACACAACTAATAGTTGTCCTTTCAAAAGATGCTCGTACCTGATCTTGCCAGCCAGTTAGTTTAGGTGGACGGTCATGTCTTGGTTCAAGTTCATGTCTTCGCACATGAGCTTGAACATTCCTCCATTGAGATGTTGCGTTCCTTCGTCTTCATGAAGCTATTTGTTCACTATAACGTTCAACCTATGGGAGCTTCACAGAAAGGGTCAATTTATAAGGCGAAATTACAAATATATGAATTTTACTAATCAGGTGACTTTTTAAGAGTAATTGGCGGTGAAAATCAACTCACTTTTCCAACGTTTATTTGAAAGATATAAAAATTCTCAATATTTATAAATTTCCTTCTCCTTCACAAGTGTGTACAATTAGTATTCAATTCAGTTTATTCATATAGCGCTGATTCACAACAGATGTCATCTCAAGGCACTTAACAAGAAAAGTCATTTCAATACAATCTTACAAACATTCCAATTAGTTCAAAGTTTTAGTTAGTTTCCTTTTTAAGGAATCCCAGCAGATTGCATTGAGTCATTGACTTGAGGTTGCACCCCGTTGATGCAGACTTCCAACCACAGCAATCCCTCAGCAATCCCTCAGCAATCACTCACACTGAGCAAGTATGTAGCGACAGTGGAGAGGAAAAACTCCTCTTTAACAGTAAGAAACCTCCAGCAGAACCAGGCTCAGTACAAGCGGCTATCTGCCACGACCGTCCTGGGGTTTGAGAAGAACAGAGACACAGAAAGAACAGAAGATCTGATAGTTTCTTCAATATAGAAAGTACTCTTGAGTACTTTCTATATTGAAGAAAGTAAAAAGTTGATAACGAGAATTGTCAACTTTTTACTTGGTAGAATGTCAGTATTGTTACATAAAACCAATAAAACTGATTGAAATCTGTGATTGTAAAATACAATAGGAAAAAATGCAAGTGTTGTGAGTCACTTTATGTTTCTCAGTAATTGTGACTTAATGTCATTCAAGTCAAATAATTTCATCCACTTTGTTAAAGTTTCTTTACATCCATCTTTACAACAATCTGTAATAGATGGAGCCACACAGCTATTCTGTTATTGTGCATTGTAAACATTTCAAAGCTCACAGCATAAATTCACAAACCCTAATCATGATTTCTGTAGCATTACTTGTAGTAAAAGCATCATAAATTTACATGCGAAATGTCTAGAATAGGCAGGTGTGACTCAGTGTGTAGCTGTCTTGCAATCTGAAGGTTGCAGGTTTGATTCTAGCTTCTGCACAAGGCACATAACCCCAAGTCATCTACCAACCTGTGTATCAGTGTATAAATGTGTGCACGTTTGTGAGTGTGAATGTGGCTCTAGTGTAAATCGACAGAGTACATCAGGAGGCGGGGGTTCCAACTTGGACGACTGAATTAGACCGTCAATGTACTTTAAAAAGTTTGTTTACTTCTTACATCATGACTCACAGGGGCAGTACTTCAGCAGCTTACATAAGCATAACACTGAATGTAAATAATTAACATCCATCTTTTAAAATGAATTATGTTTTTTAAGTTAAAAAAGTAAGAGAGTTCAAGGTCAATCACATGCAGTTTTTTGTTATCTGTAATAATGGCACCTGTTTGACCTCGTTATCAGCATAAAAGACGCCTGTCCACAACCTCAAACAGTCACACTCCAAACTCCACTATGGCCAAGACCAAAGAGCTGTCAAAGTACACGAGAAACAAAATTGTAGACCTGCACCAGGCTGGGAAGACTGAATCTGCAATAGGTAAGCAGTTTGGTGTGAAGAAAAATACTGTGGGAGCAATTATTAGAAAATGGAAGGCATACAAGACCACTGATAATCTCCCTCAATCTGGGGCTCCACACAAGATCTCACCCTGTGGGGTCAAAATGATCACAAGAACAGTGATCAAAAATCCCAGAACCACACAGGGGACCTAGTGAATGATCTGCAGAGAGCTGGAACCAAAGTAACAAAGGCTACCATCAGTAACACACAACGCCGCCAAGGACTCAAATCCTGCAGTGCCAGACGTGTCCCCCTGCTGAAACCAGTACCTGTCCAGGCTCATCTGAAGTTTGCTAGAGAGCATTTGGATGATCCAGAAGAGGATTGGGAGAATGTCACATGGTCAGATGAAACCAAAATAGAACTTTTTGATAAAAAGGGGAAGAAAAACCAGTTTTTTTGAGCATACAACAGCTGTACGATTTACCAGGAAGAAAACTGCTTTTTAATAGCTCTGTGTGGATATAATTTAATTAGTCATTACTTTGAAGTTCTAACACAGACCTGGATGCAATTTGTTATCCTGGCTGAATACAAATAACCTGATTGTGTCTTTATTTTAACTGTGACTACAGTGCCTTCGAAAATGGTACATTTCCTTTGTACTTTTTGACATTTTGTCCCAGTACAACTACAAATCTCATAGTATTTGAGGAGCAGCTGTGGATATTAATTTTCAACTCCTGCCACATATTATCAGTTAAACATAGGTGTGTAATTTTGGCCACTCTAATATTTAAATATGTTTTATCTGATCCACTTTACTTTTTTAACTCTAGTCTTTTTTTAATCATGAGGGGATGGCAAATTGTCATTTTTAGATCTAATTTCCATGTTTGCAGAAGAACTGTGTTTACTCATTACAGGTAGGAGATGAGCTTGTTTTCATGGTGGCCCTCAGGCTGATCTAACACCTCTCAAACCATTCAGATACAATAAATGCTGAAAGGAGGTGGTTAGAGCTTTTATTATTACTGAACTTGTTTTTATGCTAAACTCTGGGAAAAGCCTCTTCTGAAAGGTCAAATAAATAACCTCACAACAAGCAACCAGGCACGGATCAAAACTTTAGAGGAGGAACACTTTTAATATTATTGGATGAAGAACTTAATCAGCTGTGCCACAAGTTAAAAAGACAGGATTTGCTTGCTTGTCTTAAAAAAATAAGCTTTTACTACAACTCCATCCACTACAAACAGCATCTCAGCATGGCAGAAAGTTTTTACAAATCATTTCTTTGTACTTTTGATGTAATAATGAGTCAGAGCAAGTAAATTACTCTCAGCAGACCTGCAGAGGTTTTAATATCTCTCAACATTTTGAAGTAATTTCCCATTGGGCTCTTCTCAGCTCCAAGACAAACAAAAATGTTTCGCTGGCTGTGATTATAGTTATTCAGCTAGTTTGTAAAGCTCACAACCTTAATCAATTACCTCTTGTCCAAGGAAATTGGACACAATTATCATCATGTTCATTGTGGGAGTCGCTCATTGAAACAGAATATTAGGTCAGATTAGAGATTAAGTGAGATTGAATGATTTACAACAGGGATAATATAAAAGGCATCTGCTGTTTAGAGCAATAAATAACAATTTAAAATAAACATTTATTTTTTGTAGCTGAAAACTTACAGTAAAAACACACAAGCAAAAGTTCACAATACCAAGGAGTGGCCTACTGAGAATAAACTGGGGTTTTCTGAGCATGACAAAAGACATTTTACTGCATGAGACAAACAAACTTTTTAATTGCCTCAAATTTAACCACAATTGAACAAAACAAACCTAGGTCTATCATTTTGAATGCTGGCAAAATGACTGAAATGCACTTGCATTGCTTTTTTCTATTAATAGTCAAAGTATCTAAAGACAATTACATTCAGAAAAACCTCCCTTTGAGACAAATTTGCAGGGTTTTTTGTATTTTTACTGCCTCTGACTCTCAAGGGAGACTTATACAATGTAAGATCTATATGTTTCATTGTGCTCATCCATCCATCCATCCATCCATTTTCTTCCGCTTATCCGGGGTCGGGTCGCGGGGGCAGCAGCCTAAGCAAAGAGACCCAGACTTCCCTCTCCCCAGCCACTTGTTCCAGCTCCTCGGGAGGAACCCCAAGGCGCTCCCAGGCCAGCCGAGAAACATAGTCCCTCCAGCGTGTCCTGGGCCTTCCCCTGGGCCTCCTCCCGGTGAGACGTGCCTGAAACACCTCACCAGGGAGGCGTCCAGGAGGCATCCTGACCAGATGCCCGAGCCACCTCAACGGACTCCTCTCGATGTGGAGAAGCAGTGGCTCTACTCTGAGCCCCCTCCGGATGACTGAGCTTCTCACCCTATCTCTAAGGGAGAGCCCAGACACTCTGCGGAGGAAACTCATTTCAGCCGCTTGTATCCGTGATCTCGTTCTTTCAGTCACCACCCAGAGTTCGTGACCATAGATGAGGGTAGGAACGTAGATCGACCGGTAAATCGAGAGCTTCGCCTTTCGGCTCAGCTCTCTCTTCACCACGACAGACCGGTAGAGCGCCCGCATAACTGCAGATGCCCCACCAATCCGTCTATCGATCTCCCGCTCCATTTTTCCCTCACTCGTGAACAAGACCCCCAGATACTTAAACTCCTCCACTTGGGGAAGGACCCCATCCCCGACCCGGAGGAGGCACCCCACCCTTTTCCGGCTCAAGACCATGGCCTCGGATTTGGAGGTGCTGATTCTCATCCCAGCCGCTTCACACTCGGCTGCGAACAGCTCCAGCGAAAGCTGTAGATCACGCTCCGATGAAGCCAACAGGACCACATCATCTGCAAAAAGCAGAGACCCGATCCTGAGGCCACCAAAACGGATCCCCTCAACGCCTTGGCTGCGCCTAGAGATCCTGTCCATAAAAGTTAGGAACAGGATCGGTGACAAAGGGCAACCTTGGCGGAGTCCAACTCTCACTGGAAACAAGCCCGACTTACTGCCGGCAATGCGAACCAAACTCTGGCACCGGTCGTACAGGGACCTAACAGCCCGTATAAAGGGGCCCGGTACCCCATACTCCCGGAGCACCCCCCACAGGGCCCCCCGAGGGACACGGTCGAACACCTTCTCCAAGTCCACAAAACACATGTAGACCGGTTGGGCGAACTCCCACGCACCCTCCAGGACCCTGCTGAGGGTGTAGAGCTGGTCCAGTGTTCCACGGCCAGGACGAAAACCGCATTGTTCCTCCTGGATCCGAGGTTCGACTATCCGTCGGACCCTCCTCTCCAGAACCCCTGAATAGACCTTACCAGGGAGGCTCAGAAGTGTGATCCCCCTGTAGTTGGAACACACCCTGTGGTCCCCCTTTTTAAACAGGGGGACCACCACCCCGGTCTGCCAATCCAAGGGAACTGCCCCCGATGTCCACGCAATATTGCAGAGCCGCGTTAACCAACACAGCCCCACAACATCCAGAGCCTTGAGGAACTCCGGTCGAATCTCATCCACCCCCGGAGCCTTGCCACCGAGGAGCTTTTTAACGACCTCGGTGACCTCAACACCAGAGATTGGAGAGCCCGACCCCAAGTCCCCAAACCCTGCTTCCAGATTGGTGGGATTGAGGAGGTCTTCGAAGTATTCCATCCACCGACCCAAAACGTCCCGCGTCGAGGTCAGCAGCACACCATCCCCACTGTAAACAGTGTTGGTGGCAGACCGCTTTCCCCCCCTGAGACGCCGGATGGTGGACCAGAATCGCTTCGAAGCCGTACGGAAGTCGTTTTCCATGGTCTCTCCAAACTCCTCCCACGCCCGAGTTTTTGCCTCAGCAACCATCCGAGCTGCATCCCGCTTGGCCTGTCGGTACCTATCAGCTGCTTCAGGGGTCCCACAAGCCAAAAAGACCCGGTAGGACTCGTTCTTCAGCCTGACAGCATCCCTTACCGCCGGTGTCCACCAGCGGGTTCGGGGGTTGCCGCCGCGACAGGCACCGACCACCTTGCGGCCACAGCTTCGGTCAGCCGCCTCGGCAATGGAGGGGCGGAACATGGTCCACTCGGACTCGATGTCCCCCGCCTCCCCCGGGACGTGTTCAAAGTTCTGCCGGAGGTGTGAGTTAAAGCTCCTTCTGACAGGAGACTCTGCCAGACGTTCCCAGCAGACCCTCACAACACGTTTGGGCCTTCCAGGTCTGTCCGGCGTCCTCCCCCACCATCGGAGCCGACTCACCACCAGGTAGTGGTCAGTGGACAGCTCTGCCCCTCTCTTCACCCGAGTGTCCAAAACATGCGGCCGCAGATCAGATGAGATCATTGTGCTCAATCTGGTGATAATAGCAATACTTGCGTTGCGTTAGGAGCTTTACTTTCACTCAAGCAGAGCAATTAAAAGTATGTACAGTTGAAACCAGATGTTTACATAGGCTCTGTGAGAAAACAGCAGTTTTTTCCTCCCTGTCTGATATAAATCAGACTAAAGTGTTTTTGTTTTCCGTCATTAAGAATTACTACATTTACTAAGATTTGCTAAAATTCTAAATGATAAGAAAGAGTTTTTTTGAGGGGGTAGTGAGGTTTAAAAACTCATTAAAACCAGAAGTTTACATACGTTCCCTTAGTATTTGGTAGTTGTCCTTTAAACTGTATGTTTAAGACAATTGAGGGTATCCTTTGACAAGTTTCTCACGATGTTTTGCTAGAATTCATAAGAAGAGGGCTCTTACGAAGGACAATACCACTGTCTTTTCTTTTGTGGTTGATACACACATTCTATACATCATCAAACTATACAGGACCCAGTCTTGAGTGGTATAGTATTGGGACATTCCCAAGGGGTTTGTGGTTGCATACAAACCTTTAAATAGATGTATTTGGTACCGAAAGGCCCAGAAATTGTACCCAAGGATCAGCCAAACATGAAAAGATACAATATTCCCCCCATATGCATCATGTGACATCCCCATGAAATCACACAAGCATTTTTGTTTGATGTGTTTCCCTAGGTGTACCTCCATTTATCTCAAATGTTAAAAAATTACCTCTCAGAAGCTTATAAAGCCAGGACATCACCTGGGCTTTCACAAACGGTTTTACATGATGCCATCTTGGTGTATGTAGGTTTAAATAATAAAAAATGATACAAAAATCCTTTCTTTATCTCAACTAACTTAAGACAGGAAAGGTATTGCGTTTTTAATGGTTTGCCACTTTGCTAACTGGGAGAGAACCCAAATCATTCCCAAGCTTACCATTCACTGTAAGAAGCTGGATCAACAGGATCACTGTCCACAGTGAAGCTAGTGTAACATCATCATAGACCGAGAGGGTGCTAATCAGGAAATAAAGTGCTTGCTCCAAAACTGACACCCTCAAGATTGATTGATAACCACAGCTAGTTAAATGGATAAACCAAATTTCTTCTGGAGACAACTTTTATGGCCAGATGAATCAAAGATGAGGCTGTTTGGCCAAGATACCAGGAGGTATGTTTGGAAGAATCAAGGAAAGGTGTTCAAACCTAAGAGCACAGTACTGATAATGTAGGGTGGTGGCAGCATCGTGCTATGGAAATGTTTAATTGCAAGTCGTGTATGGTGGATATATTCCAGAAAGGTGCTCTAAGTCAGAAAAACAAATTGATAAAAAATCACCCATGACAGTTCTATCAAGAAGAGTGACCAAGTATCTTCTCAGAATCATCCCAGAATCTTGTTGTGGGGCACAATTATGTTTGAACCTTAATGCTTAATGTTGAGTTAATTCAGGTCCTGAAAATCCATAGTAAGTTTGAACTTGTGCAACCTATTTTTGAAGGTTGGGGGTAGTTGTGGACACTTGCTTCTATGATTAATGTATGTGAACATCTGACCATACTTGTACATGTATGAGATGCATTAGTGGTCACTCTTCTAGATGCTAAATATTGAAGGTTGAAATCAAGTAGCAGCAGAATCTAATCAGATTTGGAGCAAATGTGAAACCTCTCGTTTTTGTTTTCGCTAGCGTCTCCTGTACTCTTTATGAATGTCTTTCTATTGTATATGTTTTGAAAGGTTTGTCTGAAGTAAATTGGACAGTTTGTACATGATCTTTCGTGATGTGACCATGTTGTTAACAAGTAAACTGAAGGTCGCTTTAGTCACAGAATCAGTCATTGTAAATGCTCACCAGTATACTTAAATCATACATTTTCACAAAATACAAGAAATTATCAAGAATTGTGTAAAATCCAGTGACAGCAAAATGGAAATTACTACGATTGAATGTTTGCCTTCTTTGGTATTTCAGGTTTTTTTTTTTAAACCTTCTATACAGTCTATTGCAAAAGTGATAGATACTCGCTGAACCTTTTTCACATTTTGGAAAATGACAACCACAATTGTATTTTTTTATTCAGATTGTATGTCATAAACCAACACAAAGCAGTGCATTATTGTCAAACTGAAGGAAAAACATGTATTAAAAAAAAAAGAAAAATCAAAATTTTTCTTTTGTGCATTTGCTTTTAGTTCCCCAGAGTCAGTACCTTGTATATCCACACATTAACTGCAGGTCCAGACCAGCTTGATCCATTCTGCTCCAACTCAGTCAGATTGGATGGAGAGTGTGTGTTAAACCAATTTTCAACTCCTGCCAAATATTCTTAGTTAGAATATTTGGCAATATATTGCCAAATATATGGCAATATTTGGCATCTTAGTCTAAGATGAATTCATTCTAACACATAAATGTGCTTTGATCTAAACCATCCCATTGTGGCTCTGACTCTATATTTGGGGTTGTGATCTTGATGGAAGTTGAGCCTCCTAATTTTTTCTGCCACATAATGTTTTACTTGTAGGTCAAATTGTTCAGTTTTAGTCTCATCTGATCAAAGCATCTTCTTCAAATGTTTGCTGTTGCACTTGATTTTAATCAGGAGAACCAGAGATCAGGAATCGTTCTTAGAAATTTAAACCAAGTATGTTTTTAATCCAGTTCACAAGGATTCACTCTGTAAGCCCAAACAAAAAAACAGTAACATTTGTGGTTTCAACCTGACAAGAAATTTGGTTGGAAGGAGTATGTTTTTTAAGCACGATCACCAAAATTAATTTTCTAATTTAATATTACTCATTGTGCTGTATTTTATAGTATTCTCAAAGTTATGCTTGAATGTCAGGTTGGAAACCTGCAAAACTGTTAAAAGAAAATCTTCTTACAAAGGCAAAAACAAGTGTCAGAACTATCTTTGGCTTCAAAAAATGAGCTGTAAGGAGACTTGAAGTCTATCTCTGCCTTATGGTTGGGTGTTATTACATTTGTTTTTTTGTTTAGCCATCCCCACAGTCCAAAGAGGAAACCCATCCCTCACGAGTAAAGTGAACAGGGTGGAGGGAGTGGGGGGTGTTCACCATCGAGGCCTCAGACTTCTGCCCTGTCATTGGTCACAAAAAAACCTGGGCCAGTTTAAAAGCAGACGCTGCCGTCTTCCCCCCTTTTTAGACGGCACAACCCCTAAACACAGAACAGATAGGGAAGGACTGACACACAAAGCTGCAAAAAGATAACAAGAGTTAGCCTTAGGATGCCTGCGTATTCCACCAACATGAGGCTGAAGTTCCCCATCCTGGCTTTGACTTTGGAGATTATCACCATCATCCTGTTTGCTGTGTTTGTGGTCTATGATGATGGGAAGGGTCATCATGATGATCACCACAATACTACTGACACTGAAAAATCACCTATGGATCTGTACCCTAGTAAGTGACGCAGAGGGATGCTCTTGTATGGATTATCACACTTTAACTGAAGCTTACACTGCATGTGTTGCAGGTTTTTAATTAGCTAAAGAGGCAGAGAAAATATCTCAACACCTATGCTGTTTATATGACACAAGGTGAAATGTAGGAGGTAGCTAAAATTTAAGCAAATTTTTGTAAAGATAAGAGCTGTGTGAGCCTAAAAACACGAGGCTGCTTACTTTCACAGGAACATCTTTCCTGAAATGCTTCAGCTCTGACTGCTGGCAAAAAGACATAGAACTGTTATGAAAGTCATTTCTGGAGCAGGTTGGTGAAGTGAGATAAAAAGATGCACGGGGTTTCTTTTCTCTCTAACATTCAGACAGATGCAGTTGAGAATTGAAGAGGATCCTGCAGGAGAAAGTGTGATCTGTGGCAGAAAGGAGGTTACATGTGATTTGCATTACTGTGTCAAACAGGAGTAATTACAGGCAGTCATAAGGTGGCCGGAGCAGCAAATTACAGCTTCTGGTGGTTGTAAGAACTTAATTTACAAGTGGGGTTTTTGGTGCTTCTTAGGAAGCGCCGAGCTCGTTTTTGCATCTGAACTACTTATCTGTATGAACATACACAGAAGTCGCAGCTACAAGCTACTGTTCAGTCTGCTGATGACTGGGTGGGGCCGGTATGTTTCTCAGAGATTAGCTTAGCCTCAAGTATTTGAAAATCTTTCACAGTTTAGTTTCACCATGAAAAATTATGTTTGTCTTTTTCCACCTTTATATTAATGATTAATTCCATGTAAAATATCTTGTCTCAAAGCTTACTTTTCCTTACTCAGAATTAAATTCAATTGAACTTGCAATTCTAATGTAATTTTGAACTTCATTCAAATGTTTTAGGATATTCTCCAAGCATGGCTCAGAAAACTGCTGAAAAATCATTCATTATTTCTTGTGAAGGTGATGCAAAAATCCTTTCAAATGCAGCTGTGAGACTTAAAGACTTAAAGGCTTTTGGTATATGCAAAGACCCACTACATATATATGAAACCATTGTTTCAGTGTAACACAAATCTTCATAAAATGCTAAATTTAGTAATAAATGATTGAAACAAATTCCACTTTTCTGAAATTATGCAATTTCCAAATTTAAATGAGAAATTAAAATGAAAGAACAATAAATTGATTACCCCTTGCATCATTCTTCTTCACTCAGCCTCCTTGGGGGGATTCTTTCCTGTCTTGGCTCGCCCACTCAGCGTTATCTAACTACTTGGCGTGTTGCCACTCACGGTGGCTGCTTACCAGCTTTATTTCACAGGCATCCTCAAAGTACTGCTCACTGTACTGTAATCTCTCATTACGAGCAAAGACAAGAGGCACCCAGCTGGTAATCAGAAAGTGGTCAAACCAAAAAACTTGAGAGGAAAGCAGATTATGCAGCTGTGGGTATAAACAAGATATAAACACCTCACTGTGCTGCTGCAGTTGTTAAGCTCAGTTCTGAAACTGCTTATGGACAGACAAGGTGAAAAGAGGTTAGTAACCTTTTCGTCTAATGAGACATACAGTGAAAACGTACAAATTAGAAAATACCGTGCAGGAGCAAAACTGTTACTTTTGTTTAAGTAGCTTATGTGTAGATGCATTTTTTCTCCTATTTTATTAGCTTTTGAAAGCCTTTACATTTTAAACATTTGCTGTTGTTGCCTGTTATGTAGTGTGCTCTGCAGTAAACACCGAACGGGACCTGGTGCACTAAGATCTAGGTTAAGGCATTTAAACTTAAGATTCCCATTAATACAAAATTATTATTTAGTAAGGAGGCATAATACTATTTTTCATACTGTATAGCAGTATGTTTCTACATTTGAAAAACACTACTTTTTTCCCTGGAAGTTAAAAGTCAAAGTGAAACAGCTAGATGAAATCTTATCTCTAATCTATTCTCACAAACAAACGAGTATGATAAGAAGCATTAAAATTGTAAGTATTAGTCAAATCCAAACAATTGAGTTGATTCCAGTTGTTGTTAGTAGGGATATAGTTTATCCTAATAACAGAGCTATCAGAACTAAAAAATTGAAATTGTTTGAAATTGAAATGGAAATTGAAGGTCAACTTTGCCCTCCGCTGACTTTCTGCACTTTTGTGATCTGGGGTGAGAAACTGGGGTAATCATTGACGTTAAAAAACAATACAGTGCAAGGACAGTGAAATAACTCCTAATTTAAACTGTTTCATTAGCCTTGTTCCACATCCTTTTACAGAAGAATTTGATTGCAAGTAGCATCTGTAGGTTTGAAAACTAAAACCTTAGTTTTTTTCCACTGTGTCAGTGCATTCCACCCTTTTCAAAACTATTGCTCATCAAACGTCCTTTGGGAAGGTTTCAAAGGAGATGCAATAGAAAAGTCTGATTTCTTACCACACTTAGTCCATAAATCCAATATGGCTACCTTGGGTAAAGAAATAGTTCAGTTTGAGAAATCTCATGTTTCACTAAATTAGACACATACAGTATATAGTATCTCTGTTAGTTAACATGTTAGCCCAGAGATTAATTGCATAAATTAGAGAAAAATTAAGTTTAGTGTTGTGTAGTGACCCCTTTATATATGGTAGACAAAACCACTGTAATGCCTCTTAAGAAAGCTTGTTTAATTCATGCCTTTCTGCTTCGTAATATTTGTGCATCCTGAATAAATCAAAGGGAAGCTGAAGAACCATGTATGTTACTTTAGCCTTTACATAGACATTAAACAAAACTGTTGCATCTTTTCCATAGTTTTAAATGTAAAAAGTAGAACAACTTTGATACACAAAATGGTTCCCAACCAACAAAGCGGTTTAAAATATAAACAACAGGTAAAACACTGTCAATAAAATACCAACATATGCAATATGTTGCTGTAAACAGATTCTCCTGGTATTCTCAAATTACAAATTGAATGTGACGTCATTCCTAGATCCAAATTCCAATCGAGGAAGTAAATGAAAAATTATTTAACTTGAGTTTGGTTATATGTTAGGGCTTTTAGGGTGTTAACTGGATGCAATGCTAATCTCAGGTATAATTTCTGACTTTCAAAACAGTTGGAGAGCACAAAATGTTTGTCAAATTACTTTTGAAATAGTTCATAACAGTGTTTTTCTGATTTGCATGGAAAATACTGCTTATGGTCTGTTGTGTTTCAGTGTTAATGCCATCATTAGTACTTTTATAGTATGACCCTTACATTATTGTTGTTTTTGCTATTTTTAGTGTTTGAACCATTCTTTTTTTTTTTCATTGTTTTATTTGTCAACCCATTATACTACATTATTTCTTGGCCAGGTTTAATAACTTATTGAGGCCTCTTTACTGCCTGTTACCCCTAACCTAAAACAAACTTGCAACTCTTAAAGATATGATGGCTAGCAAATTAAATGCACTGGATAGAATTAAAGAGATTCTGGCAATCTCTTTCCAGTTGAGACATAAAAGAACTAGTTCTTTTTACTCCTGCTTTCATTCTTTTTGAAAAAGCAACAGTTGCACCACCACCGACTCCCTGCACAAACAGTCTTATAGCCATATTTTGTGAATATAAATTTAAGACAGCAGAGGACAAGTCACTGAGTTGCAAAATGTATTAATATATTAATGTATTTATTTATTTACACCCAGTCACGGCCCTTTTAATGAATAAAAGCACAGTCAAACTAAAAGCTGTGTTTTAGCTTTGGGTTTAGGTGTGCCACACCAAGACTATCAGTGGCCTCTATATGACCTTGCCTTTGAAAACCGTCTGGAGGCCCCCTGGCTAAACGGAGCCCCCTGATTTTATCTAACATGCTCAAAGTGTAGAATTTGTTTTCTCATCATTATTGTATGTAAGAAAATCTACCAACATGATTCTAAAAACACTAGATGAGCTTCCTTAAGTTCTCTCAGCAGTTATATTCCTCTCTAGACTATAGATAAAACTTAGACTACATTAGTTATTTGTCTAGAGCAAAGGAAATTAAGCCTATTGTTTCTCAGCCCACATATCTCCTCCCTGATGTGTTTCCCACATGAGAAGCTCATCATGTCAAGCTTAAAGGCATTAGGAAAACAGGAGATTGATTTCCTGCCTGATAATGATGAGTTTCGAAGGAGCACCCAGTTTTATGTAAATCCTCTCTAAAAATACCAGGGCCCTCATTTATCATCTGTACTTACGCATAGATGCATATTTCGTGCGTAGGAACAATTTTATGCGTAGTGTGGTATTTACTAGTTTGTACTTGTGCGTAGAAATGTTCCTAAATATAAGAACAGCTCTGACCATGCGTACGCACAGCATCTAGTGGTACAGCGGGGAATCTGCTAAACTGAAACAGTTTTACTTTGACAAAATATTTATCTTGTCAGTACCTCCACCAAGAAGCTCATGTTGGCGTCTGTCTATGTTTTAGCAAAATAACTCATAAAGTTATGGATGGAACTTTCAGGAAATGTTAGAAATTTTCTAAGAAACACATAATTAAATTTTGCGGGTGATCATCCATGGAGATTCTGTGAATCGCAATCTGGGGGGGGGTGCAAGGTGCTTCGCAGAGGTCTGTGCTCTCCAAGGGCGAACAAACGATGTTGTTACACTTATAAATAAAAGGTTTTCTAATTATATTGTGGAAACTGGATGGTCCTGCTTGTTGTTGCAGCAGGTTCCTACTGATGCCAGTCAAAGCAGGGCCTCCAATAACATATGGCTACATGCGTGTCAAATGTAGTGATCTGTGCACCCCCAGTAGAAGATCTGGCCCAGCTTTATGCTGAGGGACCTTTTATTGTTTTTAGTTTGATATCGAACCATAATTTCCCTTTATTTCCAACAGCAACCTCTCCACATGTCTCGACCACATATACTGCCTCTGTCCCAGACAGTATTCTTTTTTTATTGGTTACTCCTGAGCTGATGGAACCAAACAGCAATGTACAGGCCAAATTTAACTGATTTAATTTGTTCAGAGAAGTTAATATTTCCACATAAGTGAATAACAGCAAATGAAATGATTCTTTGTCGCATTTGTTTTATTTCTGCAGCAGGAATATAACTGCTGAGTGCTTGAGGGGGAGACATGAAGCAGAAACGCTGATAACAGAGGGCAAAAAATCTGTGTTCAAATGAATTTGCGTTAACTATGACAATTTTCAAAAAGTCTGTTCATCATGACTCTTTTTTTTGCCCCTCTTATGTTTCACCTCGATTTCGGGGTCACAGAAATTTCTTTTTTTCGCTCAATTTGTCATTTTTATGAAGAACGCGAGCATTTAATGCATGTGTCTGACGATGTGGTGTGACCAAATATGGTTAATTGAGGGCATTTCTGTATGCAAATGACTGAACAGGCACGAGCACCTAGTTACGCACATGTGGGAATTATCAACAGATGATTGCCGAGGAACATGTTTACGGGTGGCCACCCATATTTGATACAAACATTCAAAATTTCATTCATAGGATAGAATATAGGACAGTTTCTATGAACATTTGATAAATGAAGGCCCTGGATTTAACTCTTATTGCAAAGCATTCGGTGGTTTGTATTTTCTTACTGTGGTGAGTGTCACATGACAAAACAGAAAATACCACTATTTTTGTAATTTAAAGCATCTCTTCACACTTTAAGAGTATATTAGGATCATGTGCACTTCATCAGAGGTACCACAGACCAAGAGACCAAGCAAGGACAGGATGGGCTTTTCCCCAGAATTCTATTCATTGAGGGGTTAATTTGGTTTGACAGCAAATAGGTCACAGCCATGTTACCTCTGTTAAGAAACATGACTCCTGTTAAGTTCTCTAAGTTCTCGATAAGTCATTCAAACTGAAAAACCAATGGGGCACAGGCATGATGATCCATGACAAAATGATAAAAATTGAAAGCAACATTTTTACCTTGAAATGCTTCATATGATTTGATCTTCTTCCCCTTTAGAAACAGAATAATTTACATCTCCTTTTCATGTCACGCTGCAGTGTTTCAGGATGTCCACGTCATGATCTTCATCGGCTTCGGGTTCCTGATGACGTTCCTCAAGAAATACGGATTCAGCAGTGTGGGCATCAACCTGGTGCTGGCTGCCTTCGGTCTCCAGTGGGGGCTCCTCATGCAGGGATTGTGGCACATGGATCATGGCAAGATTAAAATGAACATCTTCAAGTACGTCTCTGAAACGGCTGAACCAAAGTCGTTAAAAACCAAAAATAGGCAACTTTAAAATGAATGTTTGCTGTATACTAAGACTTACATCAGCATTAACATCCCTTGAGCTTCCTCACATTTTGTCACATTGCAACCACAGACTTCCATGATTTTGATTGGGATTTTATGTAAAGGACCAATATTAAGTCGTAAATAAAATAACACAGCTCCCTATATGTATAGGCTATATTTCACAAATAAAAGTCGAAAAACTAGCATGTAAGTTGCATTCATACTTCTTTACTTTGATACCCATAAACAAAATCCAGTGCAATCAACTCAGAAGTCAGAAAAAGATCATCTTTGTGGGGTATAATCTTATTATCAATCAATCAATCAAAAAAATTTGTTGAGCACTTTTCATGATAAAATCAACACAAAGTGCTTTACATGATGAAAACAGAAAATGAACAAAGAAAACACATTTCAACCAAAATCATTCATCCACAACCAGTTAAACTCTCAGCACACACAGGACACATACACACCCCGTTCCCTTTCACTGCAAGAACACTCCTAAATCAATTCCTGTGTCTTTAAGCGAACATAGAATAAAAATGCACATTTAGAATGATACCACTGTGAGAAAGCAATATTTGTGAGATCCATACACACTGGAAGCCACCCCACAGCCACAGAAACGTCACCACAGGGACCGTCATGACCAGTACAGGCAGGTATCCACAGCACAGCCATAAGGCTGCAGTGCAGAGCCCTGCCCACCAATGGCAGCGACCTCCATGGCTAAATTGGCAGGGCTTCCAGCGAGAAGGAGCCCTATGAAAGAAACACTGGAGTAAGTCTGTATAAAACAATTGGTAAAAACACTTCAGTAACACATAGTATTAATAATAATAAAATAAACAGATAAATAATAATTAAAAAATTATAATTGAAAATAAATAAATAAATAAATAAATAAATGAACAAATAAATAATAAGATAAGAAATAAAAATTTCATAAAATAACTCAATTAAAAGCCAAGCTAAAAAGGCAGGCCTTGAGCTTATTTTTAAAAACATCAACAGTTTCTGCAGCCCTGAGGTTCTCCGGCAGGCTGTTCCACAGACGAGGGCCGTAGTGGTAGAACGATGCTGCGCCATATGTCTTAGTTCTGACTTGTGGAACGACTTAAAGGCCAGTACCAGAGGACCTCAGGGACCATGAGGGCTCATCCTTAAAAAGAAGTGCAAATAAATAAGATGGACCAAAACCATTAAGACATTTATAAACTAATAAAATGAACTTAAAATCGATCCTAAACCGCACAGGGAGCCAATGCAACGACTTTAAAACTGGTGTAATGTGTTCCCGTCCCCTGGTCCTCGTCAGCACACTTACAGCTGAGTTCTGGAGTTGCTGTGGACTTGAAATACTCTTTTGGAAAGACCAGAGAGCAGAACATTACAATAATCTAATTACTGAAAATAAAGGCATGCATCAACATCTCTAGGCTGGCAAGAGAGAAAAATGGGTGGATTCTGGCCATTTTTGAAGATGATAAAATGATCAATGATTAAAACTTCTGTTTTGTCCTGGTTGAGCTGTAAGAAGTTCTCTGCCATCCATGACTTGATATCTAAAATACAATTCAAAAGTACATTTACTGGCGCAACGTCATCAGGAGACACGACAATGTAAAGCTGTGTATCATCAGCATAGCTGTGGAAATCAATGCCGTGCTTCCGAATGACATCCCCAAGTGGCAGCATGTAGAGATTATAAAGTATTGGGGAAAAAATGGATTCTTGGGGAACTCCACACTGAATGTCATGGGTTCCTGAAGAGTGAGTATCCATACTTACACACATTTTTCGATCTGTGAGATAGGAGTAAAATCATTGTAAATCAGAACCTGAGAGACCCACCAGACTTTTTAGTTTGTTAGATAAAATTTTGTGGTCAACTGTGTCAAAAGGGGCGCTTAGATCCAGTAGAACCAAAACTGAAATTTTCTGTGAATGCAAGTTGCACCTGAGGTCATTAATAAAGTTTAACAGAAATGTTTCAGTACTGTGATTTGTCCTAAAACCAGATAGATATTTTTCTAAAATACTGTGTTCATTTAAAAACTCATTGAGCTGAATAAAAACAACTTTTTTTATAACTTTACTTAAAAATGGTAAGTTAGGTACTGGTCGATAGTTATCAAGAATGTTAGGATCTAAATTACTCTTCTTCAGAAGGGGCTTCACCACTGCTGGAAAACCCTTGTCTAAAGAGAGCAATTCACAATGTTTAAAAGCTCACCCTCAAAGAAGCCATAAAATTGATTAAAAAGTGAGGTGGGAATTGGGTCTAAAAGGCAGGTAGTTGTGTTAACTTGAGAGAAAACTCTACCAAGTATCTTTGAATCAACCAAGACAAAATCTTCCAGGGTTTCCTCAGGTAAAATGCATGCAGCTGTTCTGTGAAGGCCTATTGGTTCTTTAGAAAACGTAAGCAAACAAAGAGTTTTATGATGCCTAAGAAGCACAGCCAAAAGGTAAGGTTGAGGAGAAGTTTGCTTTTAAAACATCTCAAACTCTGCTTATAAGTGCAGCTCAGCAATGGCAGACCACAAATTCACACCACGCTTTGGAGATTAATATTTGTAAAATAAACTATGTATCCTTTTCCTTTCACTTCACACTCATTCAAGTTCTGTTCGTCTATCACCAGAAATCCCTATATAATAGTTTCTGTGGTTTTAATGTGACGAAATGTGAAATAAAAAAATCAAGAGACAAATAATTCTAGTACTAATCATTATGATTATTTCCCTATTTTGCTTCAGAATGATCAATGCAGACTTCAGCACAGCTACAGTCCTGATCTCCTTCGGTGCTGTTTTGGGTAAAACCAGCCCTGTGCAGCTCCTCATTATGACCCTCCTGGAGATCACCATCTTCTCCATCAATGAGCATCTAGTTGCTAATATTCTAGAAGTGAGTTTATAACAGTACATACTAATGACTATAAACCTAATTCTGGCATTTCACCTGAAAATACTGTAAAACATCTAATTTTACAGGCTAATGATGTTGGAGCGTCAATGATCATACACGCTTTTGGGGCCTACTTTGGCTTGGCAGTGGCTCGGGTTCTTTACCGACCCGGTTTGAGGAACGGACATGAGAATGATGGATCTGTTTATCATTCTGATTTGTTTGCAATGATCGGTAAGAGAAAATTACACTAAAACATTATTGTATGCATAAGGAGGGAGTGTAGATTATTCTCAGATATTGAACCTCAAACTCAAAATTTTGAATAAATAAAAACAACAGTTGGCTGTGATGACGAGACATGAAAAGTAGAATTATTTAAGTACTTTTGTATTAGTCTGAGCAGCTTCTCACAATGTTTACCTTCTCTTTTTAAATCAATCTCTGCTTTTCAGATACCTGCAGTAATATTAAAATGAAATCCTCACATTTGAACATGTTCACCCTAAACACATACATGTACAACACCTGTAAATAATTAAAATAGAGAAAATAATAGTTTGTGATTTGTATTAGAACACGTGCACAGTCCTTTTGCACATGCACTACTACTGCCACCAAGTGGGCAGAAATAACACCGCAGCTTATAATTTATGGTTATGACAGCCACTGTTAATGCGTCTTGTGTATTCTGAGTCTCATAAGTATAAACTAACTCACTTGTTCTGCAGGAACCGTCTTCCTGTGGATGTTTTGGCCCAGCTTCAACTCAGCCATAGCTGACCCAGGATTCACTCAGCTCACTGCTGTTATAAACACTTATGTCTCTCTGGCTGCCTGTGTGCTCTCTGCTTATGCCATCTCCAGCCTGGTAGAGCACAAAGGAAAACTGGACATGGTCAGGAACCTTAAAGTCATCTAAACTAATTGACTGAAGCACATTTTGGATTTATACTCATTTATTTGCCTTTATATAAACATAGGTCCACATACAGAATGCCACTCTGGCTGGTGGCGTTGCTGTGGGAACTTGTGCCGACATGCAGATCCAGCCTTTTGGTGCTATGGTGATTGGTTTAGTGGCTGGCATCATTTCCACCCTGGGCTTTAAACACCTCTCTGTGAGTATAAAACGCACGAGTTAAATGTGAAAATAGCTCTTGTAAATTATATAGGATTGCTTTAAATCTATGAACATGGTCAACTTTTTGTTTCTTGAAACAAGACTGAATATGTTACCTACGACATTCCTCTTCCCAGCAACTTACTTTAGATCCTTTTGGTGATCCCAAGGTGTTCCCTGTGCAGAACAATAATATTGTCCTTTTGGCAAGTTCTGGGTTTGCGAAGGGGTCCCCTCCCAGTGTTGCATGCTCAGAAAACAGGAGGCATCTGTAAAGCATCCTAAGCAGACTCTTATGCAGACTATGCATCCTACTTCCAAGTTGAAATGCAGGTGTATAAGCATTACAAGACCTCTTAAAGGTTCGTTCAATTTCATTTGAGGGTGTGACACAGACATACTGTCACATCTGTCATTCCTGTTTTAAAAGAAATCTCTGAATCACATTTTTTTGTACACCTGCCTGTTCAATGGTGAATAAATAGTTTAGGTTTTGTTGGTCAGTGATGATAGGCATTTCTATTCTATAAGCAAGGAAGTTGAATAATCAATAGTATTTTTAGTGATGAACACTTTTAAAAGAAGATTTTTACCAGTCAAGTGTTGCTATTTTAAAATCAAACATCACCTTTTGAAACAGAGACTATTTTCCTTGCTTTGCAGCCCATCCTGGCATCCAAGCTGGGTATCCAGGACACCTGTGGAGTCCACAACCTGCACGGCATGCCTGGCATCCTTGGAGGACTGGCTGGTATTGTTGCTGTTGCATTGGGGAAGGCAAATAAAGGGTAAACATTTCATGTGCTGTAATTAAAAACTTACACGTAAAATAGAGTTGTTGCTTTGAAATAACATTATTCTCACTTTAAATGTCAGCTCTGCAGCCATGCAAGCTGCTGCCTTGGCTTCGTCCCTCGGGTTTGCTCTGATCGGAGGTGTTATTACTGGTGAGTGGGGATAAAAATTGAAAGTGAAAAAAATTGCAATAGGAGCTGATCACTGAAGGCTTTATGAACAACAGCAACAACTGACTAGCCAAACATTTCTTTTTTTTCCAGGGCTGATAATGAAGCTGCCATTCTGGGGACAGCCTCCGGATCAGAACTGCTTTGATGACTCTCTTTACTGGGAGGTAAGGATTCTGTTGTGCAAATTATGAATAATTGCTTAGAGCAATTATCAATAAGATTAATAATTTTATGCCAAAATAACTAAGTTTGGGGCACCACCTGGGATCCAGAAAATATAAAATATAATGCACATAGTTCAGTTTTAGTTAATGTTTATGATTACATGCCTGATAAGGCTGAGATAATTAAACAATAGATGAAGGAATAAGTTCTTTCCATTCTTTGAACAACAAGTTACTACATATGTATATGGAATCATAACGACTTTTCAAAAATACAAGTTTATTACAAAAATAATTCAACTTTCAGTCGAAATGCTTTAATCAACAAATTCACTAAGCTAGTAACACCCACCTAAACTACTAAGTAAATTATAAGAATGAATAATAACTACCAAAAGTAAAACTGTAAAATGGACAAATACACAAAGAAGTATAAACAATAACCAATAAAATGATCGTGATGTCACAGTCCAGTATGAATATGTAGGCTTAAAGACCAAGGCTTGTATTGAAGAGTTTTGAGAGTGAAGCTTTTGGTTTGTGTTCAAACCACCAATTCATATTGCAAAGCAGACGTGAATGCAAAAACATTCTTTGGAGGAAGTAATGTTTCATTAAACCATTTGCTGAATTAGAAATCAATAACCTTTGGAGAATGTATCCTATTTTATGGATCAGTCACAGTTCAGCGGCAGGGCAGCAGGCTGACGGAGCATCAGCAAAAAGAGCCTCCCTCTTCCTCTCTGTGGAATCTGTCATTCAAATGATTTTTTTTCTGCAGAGTTTTGAACAAGTCATTTAGGACTTATTTCATAAGCCGAATGCAGTTCACCTGATCAATCAGCAGACTGTGATGTCCCTTTTCCACTAGGGTCGGTTCGGTGTGGAATGGGTAGACTCAGCCCCGATTTGGCGGATTTCCATTACCTTTGTCGGGGCCGAGCCGACCCTTTTTTTTGACTACCTCTGCGTTGGTCTGAAGCAGGCCGAAGTGACCCAACACGCCCACATATGAACTGATTGGTCCGGTAAAGTGAAGCCAGTCACACGCCTTGTAGTAGCCACTGATTGGCTGGTGATGTCTTCTCGCATGTCGTGCATGGAGTTTCTTCTTCAGAAAGAGCCACAGTCCGAGTTCGAAGTACAAAAATACTTCATTATCCTCCATTGTTGTTTCTCCGTTGTATCTTGCTCTCAATGAGCACGTCCACATTTGTTTACTACTCCGGAGATTACGAATGACATCACGGACCTTTCGCCCCACTTTAAGCTCACCTACGTCCCATGCCCTCGCCCACGTTTGCATTCCTGAGATAGTAATGGAAACACAACCCCTCTGTTCTGGGCCGTGCTGACCCGACCCATTCGGGACTAACCCAACACTAGTGGAAAAGGGGCATACAAGCCTTCCAGAAACTCGCTTCATCCCTCACCAGCGAAGGACAGAGTTTGCGCACTGTTCTCTCCCAGTGTGAGTCTGGCGGGGCTTGCGGGTAAAAGAGGGCAAAGTTCAGAGCAACAGCTGGTTTGTCTTGAGCTCGCTGTTCACCATAGATATATATACTGACTAGATGTCGCCTTGGGCATCGAAGCATACGTCAACACCGCCGCCATCTTGGGTCGGGGATCTGAAGCGCCAAATTAGTCTTTCCGCATTCAGATAAACTCTGAAGATTAAATTCAGTTCAATTCAGTTTATTTATATAGCGCCAATTCACAACAGATGTCATCTCGAGGCTCTTAACAAGAAGTCATTTCAATACATTTATACAAACATTCCAATCAGTTAAAAAGTTTCCTATTTAAGGAATCTCAGCAGATTGCGTCAGTCATTGGCGTGAGGTTGGGCCCCGTTGATGCAGACTTTCCAACCACAGCAATCCTTCAGCAATCCCTCATACTGAGCAAGCATGTAGCGACGGTGGAGAGGAAAAACTCCCCTTTAACAGAAAGAAACCTCCAACAGAACCAGGCTCAGTAGGAGCGGCCATCTGCCACAACCGTCGTGGGGTTTGAGAAGACAGAGCAGAAACACAGAAGGGACAGAAGATCTGATATAAGAGAACTTTCTATGTTACAGAAAGTAAAAAGTTGATAACAGGACACAGCGGATGTTCAGTTACTGGGAGGATCATCCCAGTCGATGCCCCTCGTCCAACAGGGCATTGCAGCCAAGCAGGATACCAGACCAGGTATATCTTCTATGGAGAGAAAAACACTGAGAGAAAACAAAGTTAACGGTCGAAATAGCAGAATGTACTGTAATACAACTGGAGAGTAGTAGTAGAAAAGGAAATAGCAGAGTGAAGAAAATTGGTAAGTCTGTCCTCCAGCAGTCTAAGCTTATAGCAGCATAACTACAGGGATAGCTCAGGATGACCTAAGCCACTCTAACTATAAGCTTTATCAAAAAGGAAAGTTTTAAGCCTGGCCTTAAAAGTAAACAGAGTGTCTGCCTCACGGACTAAAGCTGGGAGCTGGTTCCACAGGAGAGTAGCCAGATAACTAAAAGATCTGCCTCCCATTCTACGTTTAGAAATCCTAGGAACTACAAGTAAACCTGCAGTCTGAGAGCGAAGGGCTCTGTTAGGAATATATGGAACAATTAGATCTCTGATGTATGATGGAGCTTGATTATTAAGGACTTTGTATGTAAGAAGGAGGATCTTAAATTCTATTCTGTATTTAACAGGGAGCCAATGAAGGGAAGCTAAAACAGGAGAAATGTGATCTCTCTTTTTAATATTCATCAGAACTCTTGCTGCCGCATTTTGGATCAACTGGAGGCTTTTAATGGCATTTTGTTGACTTCCTGATAGTAAAGAATTACAGTAGTCCAGCCTTGAGGTAACAAATGCATGGATCAGTTTCTCAGCATCACTCCTGGACAGGATATTTCTAATTTTAGCAATATTCCGGAGGTGAAAGAAAGAAATCCTAGAAACCTGTTTAATATGGGATTTAAATGTCAAGTCTCGGTCAAAAATAACGCCGAGGTTCTTTACGTTATTACTGGGGGCCAATTTAATGCCATCCAGATAAAGGGATTGACTAATCAGTTTCTGTTTAAGAACTTCTGGTCCAAAGACAGCAACTTCTGTTTTGTCAGAATTTAAAAGCAAAAAGTTTAGGTTCATCCATGTTTTTATGTCTTCCAGACCATGCCTGTAATCTACCTAACTGACTGGGTTCATCAGGATTTATGGATAAATATAGTTGTGTATCATCTGCATAGCTGTGGAAATTTATCCCATGCTGTCTAATGATTCTACCAATTGGGAGCATATATATGGTGAACAGAATTGGTCCAAGCACAGAACCCTGTGGAACTCCACAAGTAACCCTTGAGAGTGAAGAAGATTTATCATTTAGATGAACAAACTGGAATCTATCAGACAAATATGATTTAAACCAGCCTAGTGCTGTTCCTTTGATCCCTGCAACATGTTCAAGCCTTTCTAGGAGAATATTATGATCGACTGTATCAAAAGCAGCACTGAGATCTAACAAAACCAGAACAGACACCAGTCCATTATCTGAGGCCATGAGAATATCATTAGTAACCTTCACCAGTGCTGTTTCAGTGCTATGATGAGCTCTAAAACCTGACTGAAACTCTTCAAACAGCTCGTTACTGTTTAGATGCTCACAGACTTGATTAGCAACTATTGTCTCAAGAACTTTGGATAAGAAAGGAAGGTTAGATATAGGTCTGTTATTCACTAAGTCATCTTGATCAAGGGAAGGTTTCTTGAGTAAAGGTTTAATTACAGCTATTTTAAATTCCTGTGGTACGTATCCGTTTACTAAGGATAGATTCATCATATCCAAAATGGGGCCAGGAACCAAATGGAACACTTCTTTAAATAATTTGATTGGGATTGGGTCCAACATACAAGTTGAAGGTTTAGATGAGGCTAACATTTTTGATAATTCCGAAAGCTCGACTGAATCAAAACAGCCTAAGCACAACTGAGGTTCTACAGTTCTTTCCAATACTGCCTCATTTACTGAGGAAGAAGTAATCATGTTTGCGAGGATGCAATGATTTTATTTTTAATAGAATTAATTTTATTTATGAAGAATCCCATAAAATCATCACTGCTAAGAGCTGGGGGAACAGTTGGCTCAACAGAGCTATGACTCTGTGTAAGTTTGGCAACTGTACTAAAAAGAAACCTAGGATTGTTTTTATTCGCCTCTATTAATGATAAATATGCTGTTCTAGCTTGTCGAAGGGTCTTTTTATACAGCAATAGACTGTTATTCCGGGTTAAATAGGAATCCTCTAGGTGTGTAGAGCGCCATTTTCTCTCCAACTTCCTAGTATTCTGCTTTAAAGTACGCGACTCTGCGTTGAACCAAGGAGTCAGCCTCCTATGGCAAGCCACTTTCTTTTTTAAGGGGGCTACACTATCTAATGCCAAACGCAATGAGGACGTAACGCTGTGAACCAGACCATCAATTTCTGAAGGGTTAGAGATAGAATTGCTGCCATCCACTGTGTTACCCTGAGACACTAAGGAAAGAAAGAATGGAACAGATTCTTTAAAAATTGTCACAGCATTGTCTGATAAAGCTCTACTATAATGACATTTTCTTTCAGATTTAAGATGGTCAGTTAAAGTAAATTCAAAAGTTATTAAGAAGTGGTCAGACAGGACCAGGTTATGTGGGTGGACTGTTGTTTCCTCACACTCAATACCTTATGTCAGTACAAGGTCCAAAGTGTGTTTGCCCGAGTGGGTCGATCCCTGTACTTTTTGAGTAAAGCCAATTGAGTCTAAAATAGCATTAAAGGCTGCATTTAGGCTATCACTTTCAGTATCCACATGAATATTAAAGTCCCCCACTATAATAACCCTATCAGTATTTAATACTAAATCAGATAAAAAATGTGAGATCTGATCCAAGAATTGAGAGTAAGGGCCTGTTGGACGATACAAAACCACAAACAAAAATGGTCTTAATGTTTTGCAACTTGAATGAGGAAAATTAAGGGTTAGATGTTCAAAAGAACTGTAGCTATCAATTGGTCTGGGACTAATTAGTAAATCAGAACGAAAAATGCTTGCAACTCTTCCTCCTCGCCCAGTATTTCTAGGAATGTGAAAATTTAAATGACTGGAAGGAGTTGACTCATTTATACTGACATAATCCTCCTGCTGCAACCAGGTTTCTGTGAGACAAAGGAAATCAATGTGATTATCACAAATCAAGTCATTTACTAACAAAGTCTTTGAGGAGAGAGATCTTATGTTTAATAAACCACATTTAATAGATTTATTTTTCTCTTCAGTCAAAGTTGTATTTATTTTTATGAGATTTCCATAATTTGCTTTTGTTGGCTTAACTTTTAATCCATTTAATTTTGGCTGTGGGCAAGACACTGTTTCTATAGGGTAATGGGGGGGTAACAGTACAGAAGCAGCAGAGAGGTGGGTTAAACTACGACTCTGCTTCCTGGTCTGGACCCTGGGTTGTCAGTGTTTTGGAGGACTAATAAATTCGGCCATATTCCTAGAAAGAAGAGCTGCTCCATCCAAAGTGGGATGGATGCCGTCTCTCCGGATCAGACCAGGTTTTCCCCAAAATGTTCTCCAGTTATCAATGTAGCCCACATCGTTTGCCGGATGCCGGATGCCGGACTTTTGTGCTGCATTTGGTTGTTCGAACGAAAGAAATGAAATAAACAAACAGCAAGGGATAACATTTCACAGGTGAGAATGTGTTTTATGACATTGTGGTTACGAAATTATATTGTTTCAGTGTCATGTTACTGTTCAGGGTTGAGGTGACCATATTTTGATTTCTAAAAAAGAGGACACTTGGCACCGTCCTGAAACACTGTCATGACTGTGACCAGACTTTTGATTTTAACATATTTAAAGCATGCATTCTCCATGTGGTTAGAATGAACAGTTTAATAGCAAACTTCAGATAGGCTCTCACAAGTGCAAAAATGACTTTAAAATCTATAGATATTAATTAATAATAAAAATAATTACTCTTCCGAATTAGAAAATGTACCAGAAACAGTAATAGTTCGCTTTACTGGACAAAGATTAATATTAGCTATATAATAATATCATATTATAATATCTTGTGAACAGTCGTAACGCCGTGAGCGCAGCACGGATGGTGCAGCGCATCACAGCCCGCTGTTTGCTACGTCTATAAAACGGTTCTGAACCATCCACGAAAGCGTCGGAAATGTGTCGTATTGCATGCATCGCACCAGTCAATCTAAGTATTCTTATTAGTCCCTTTAAAAACAATGAAAATCCGGACATTTTCATCAATCTATGAAATCCCCCCGGGCGCCCTGGATAGCACGTGAAAAGTGGACATGTCCCTATTCATGGTGATGACCACGAAGTTAATGTTATCCTATGAAAGAGAGCTAGGTAATGTTACGTTATGTTAATGTAAGTTGAAGAAAACCAACGATGAATATAACATAAGTGCAAGATGGTGAAGAGTTGCCTAAAGTTTGTCAAGTGTCAGTTTGTAAAGTTAATCGTTAATGTGAATGACGACGTTCACACAATTTAAAATGTTTTTTCAATTTTCTCTGGACTCGATCTTAAATACATGTCTGTCAGTTGGAACAAAACAAAAAACAAAACAAAAAATTATTTGAGATTTGGACGATTTATGATTATTTAATTTCGGCCTAGTGCATTAAGTGGGATTGGATCCCCGCTGCAAGATGTCGTCTCTATTGACGCATTCGTTCCAATGAGAAGCAGTAGTCAAGGCGACATCTAGTCCGTATACTTTTGAAATTATTTAAAATAAACACATTGCATCTATGGGTGTTTACAACTCCTCCTATTTCTGTTGACACTAGTGTAATGTGTGATTTAGCACTCCTACTGGCAGGAGGTCTGTGTTTTAGTCCAGTAACCATGGCTGTGTTCCAACAACTCACATTCCTCATTCTGAGAAATGTAACCAGTAATTGCCTGCATCACGAGTTTCTCATTCTGTATTTTTTTTTAATTTATGCTACGTTGTTTCTCTCACAGGTTCCTGAGGAGGAGGAGGAGAACGAAGGAAGTCTGGTTGCTGCCGAAAACTCAAAGAACAAAACAGAAGCTTAAAAAGCAGCGTATTGTCCCTTCAGATGGAAAAGAAGACAGAGGGGTTTCTTTTACAAGCTTTGAATAACAGACACATTATGATCTGATTTAACACCGTATTATTATTATTTTACTTTTGAAATTATTTAAAATTAACACATTGCAGATTAAAAAACAAGAATGAGTCAGTTGGTTCATCTAAATTATAGGGAAGGAAGAAATTACCTTTTTACACGGAAGGTTTTCAAAAAATATTTCATAACTATTATAGCAATCAAAGCGGGCGACTTCTTTCCTTCACTGCTGCAATGTACAGTGGGGCAAAAAAGTATTTGGCAGCCACTTAATGTGCAAGTTGTCCCAACTCAAGAGATGAGAGATGTCTGTAATTTTCATCATAGGAAACTTCAACTGTAAGAGACAGAATGTAAGAAAATCCAGGAAATCTCATTTATTGATTTTTAAAGAATTTATTCCAAAAATGTAATTCAAAAATACTTTATTGATCCCAGAGGGAAATTAAGTGTTTTAGCTCATACAATTAATTCTTTAAGGAGTTGTTGTAGATCATGATGGCTGTGGGCAGGAAAGATTTCCTGTAGCGGTCTCTGCGAAATTGAAGAAGCCTCCTGCTGAAGACGCTCTGTTGTTGTAGGATAGTCTCATTTGTATAAAGGTGCAGAAAATAAGTATTTGGTCAACCCCCAAAAAAATTTCATCTCAATACTCTGTAATGTAACCTTGGTTGGCAATGACAGAGGTCAAACATTTCCTGTAAGTGTTCACCAGGTTTGCACACCATGTAGCTGGTATTTTGGCCCATTCTTCCATGCAGATCTTCTCTAGAGCTGTGATGTGTTAGGGCTGTTGCTGGGCAACACGGACTATCAACTTCCCGACAGATTCTCTATTGGATTGAGGTCAGGAGACTGGCTAGGCCACTCCAGAACCTTGAAATGCTTTTTACGTAGCCACTCCTTCGTTGCCCGGGCGATGTGTTTGGGACCATTGTCATTGACCAGTTCCCCCCTGTGTACGTAGTTCTGGGCTGTTTCCTCACTGTTCTCAAGATCATATGTGCCCCATAAGGTGTGATCCTTCGTGGAGCCCTAGGTTGAGCGAGATTGTCAGTGATTTTGTATTTATTTCATTTTCTAATAATTACTCCAACAGTTGATCTCTTTCCACAAAACTGCTTGCATATACTAGATTGGCTCATCCCAGTCTTTTGCAGGTCTACAATCTTGCCCTTAGTGTCCTTGGACAGCTCTATGGTCTTGGCCATGGTTGAGATTAGAGTCTGACAGTGTGAAGGTGTGGACAGGTGTCTTTTATGCAGATAATGAGTTCAAACAGGTGCCATTAATACAGGTAACGAGAGGAGGATAGAAGACCTTCTTCAAGTATTAACAGGTATGTGAAGGCCAGAATTCTTGCTTGTTTGTAGTAGCTAAATACTTATGTTCTGCACCATTATACAAATAAATTATTTAAAAATCATACAATGTGATTTCCTGGATTTTTTTTACATTCAGTTTCTCACAGTTAAAGTGTACCTATGATGAAAATTACTACTTTTTAAGTGGAATAACTTGCACAATCGGTGGCTGTCAAATACTTATCCTACTCTAGCTACTCTTAGAAGCTTTTGTTAATGTCATTTTGTATTTTAAGGATACTTCATGTATTTTCTTGGCATATGGATGTCTGCTGAAATATAGGTCGAAGAAAAGAGGGCTTTGATCTGCTGGTTCACATTACCTCACTGAAACCCCTGTCCTTGTATGAGGAGTCAGAGTCCGAGAGCTCGGCTCTGATGCGGGCTGGGATGGTTGCTTCACCTTCTTACAACTAATGAACCTTTATATGTCTTATTTTCTATCATTTTCCAAGTATTTTCTGAACTCTTGTACAATTTAGCAAGAAATCATGTTACAAGCTAAGCTGGGTTTTATTTTTTCAGAGTAAAGGTATTTTTAAATGTACATAAAGTTTATATATGGATCGACGTGTTTAGTTTTATCAAAGCTAACAAGACATCTGGTACCGTGAATTTGCATTGATCTTTTCAAAGTTATATTTTTAAGGTTTTATTTTCAGCTTCTTTTTCTTATCGTTGTGTCCGTTTCTCTATTAATTGGTTACTGTAAATTTCTGTTCAAATCTGAGTTTAAAAAAACTACAAATGCAACAAACCTCATGTGTTAGTCACAGTATAAAAACTTCCTCTATTATTTGAAGCTATCATATCCCTGAAATGCTTTTTTATTTGCATCTACTTCGAAATGTTACACAAATGAAACTGACGATGAATACGATTTTTCAAATACATACAGCTTTTTTAATTATCTGCCGTGCCTTAAACTGCTAATATTTCAAGATATTTTGCTTCTTATTTTTATACATTGGAAATTTGCTCCTACTTGTACAATATACTAATACAGTCATTAAAACTTTTTTTGTATAGTCCTGCTGTTGATGTGCTGGTTTCTTTCATACATCTCTGGGATTAGAGTATAAATGTTGACATTACTCATTATGTCCACCAGTTTCTTATCTAACACCATTATTAGGGCAAAAATTTATTTTTTTAAATCAAAAGCATGGCGAGGCTAGTGAACTAGAGCACCTGGAGTGGAGCACCGGAGCACAACTGGAGCACCACGGGGGACCGTACTCTCACCATTCCTTTTCACTCTGCACACCTCAAACTTCCAATACAAATCAGAGACCTGTCATCTGCAGAAATACTCAGATGACTCTGCAATTGTCAGGTGTATCAGAGATGGACAAGAAGCTGAATACAGAGGCTGGTGGACCGCTTTGTGACATGGTGTGGAAACAGTCAATTTACTTTGAATGTGAACAAAACAAAGGAGATGATTGTAGATTTCAGACGTAACAGGGATAAGTTAAACACCACCATGGGTGAAGAAGTGGAGGTGGTTGAGGAGTATAAATACCTCTGAGTTCACCTTGACAACAGACTGGACTGGAGACTGAACAGTGAAGCCGTCTACAAGAAGAGACAGAGCAGACTGTACTTCTTAAGCTTAGGTCCTTCAAGGTTTGCAGCAAGATGCTGCAGATCTTCTACAAGTCTGTTGTGGAGAGTGTAATCTCTTCAGCCGTCATCTGTTGGGGTAGCAGCATCAGAGCCAGGGACTTAAAAAGGCTAAACAACCTGATAAAGAAGGCTGGTTCTGTTCTTGGGACAACTGTGGAAAATCTGGAGATGATGATGCAAAGAAGGATTCTTCATAAAATCAAAATAATTATGGACAACCCTGAACATCCTCTTCATGAGGCTCATACAACAACAGAGTGCTTTCTGTCGGAGGCTTCTTCAGTTTCGCTGCACTACAGACCGCTACATGAAATCCTTCCTGCCCACAGCCATCATCATCTACAACAACTCCTTAAAGAATTGATTATATGAGCTACAACAACACCTAATTTCCCTCTGGGATCAATAAAGTATTTTTGAATTTAATTTGAATTTGAACTTGTCAGACTGCAGTGCAAAATCTTATGTAAATCTGAATTGTTCACAAGACGTTTGTGATCCAGTTTGGTATTATGTTCTTGTTTTGCATTATATTTAAATATAATTTTGACCAAGTGGTGTAAAATAAAAAAAAGGACCTGAGTAAGCTTTGCATTCTCTCTGACTGAAAAAAAACATGTATGCAAGATTTCCTAAAGAACAGCAAAACTTGTTTTAAATATTTTTTATTTGTTTAGTTTAATTTGTGCTACTTATTTTTTGTTTGTTTTATACCTTTTATGGGTTTTTATAGAGGTAAAACTGGACAAAGATTCAATATAATTGCTCATCGGACAAAAAACAAAACAAAAGTAAGCTTACTGACAAAAGACCACACAAAGTATATGATAATAAAAACAAAAGCAACGACTATTGCTTTTATAATAAGTTATTTATTTGCTGATGTTATTACAGTAATATGAATATATTTTCGTGATGTTTCCTAGTAAAAAAAGGTTTCATTTATCTATGTTAAAAAATTTAAGATTAGACTACCTTTGGTTTAAATATTTTCATTTAATTATTTAATACTTTTTCAGCTTCTTTTCTGAAACGGAAAGTGTAGCATTGTATGTGGCAAACAATTGCTCTTTCGAAAATCAAGAAGTATTGACAATGGACAGACAAAGTTAGGTATGATGATAATAAAATAAATTTAAAAACAATAGAATGTGTCATGTCAAATAAATCAAAGCCGTGATTTGTACAGAGTAATTTATTTGCTGGTGTTATTGCTATAACTTTCAAAAATCTACGAAGGCATTTAGTTTTTTTGCGTTTATATTAATAAAAAAATACCTTCAAAAATCAGGAATAAATGACAAGTCAATCTCTTTGACAAAATAATAACTTCAAAAGAGTTGGGCGGCATGTTTGGTCGCCATTACCTTTGTTTTCATCCATTCTCCACTAGGGGCGCTGTGGAACTTCCCTCTGGCGCCTGTTGTTTTGAACGTAGCCACCAGCGGTGCATCATGGGATACAAAATGAGCATAAAGATGGCTAACTGGTGCTAATTCGCCGGTGATAACTGCAAATAAATATCTATGTGACAATTTTCCCTCAATAGTTGTGATGTTATTAAATATATGACGTGCTAACTTTAGTAACTTGTCGTTATGGTGAGTACAGGAAGTATTGTTTAACCCTTTAGCTTTAGCCTACCGTAGCCGTCATACTGTAGCAGTAACCGAAAATAAAATTAACTCATTAAAGTCTCTTATCTGCGTATTTGTTCAGCTTTTTAGACCTTTAAATTGATTTTTTTCTGTGTAATTCTATAAACTAATATTAGGTGAATTAATGTTCGATTTTATTACAATTTTGTTTACTGATTTATCTAATGTGCAGGCATAAACAAACATTTTCTTTGTGTTTGTAGTCAACCAGAGCGGAACACAGGGTGTCCAGCTCCTCATCCAGAACAGATGAAAGGACGAGGTCAAGGAGCAGAGGCGGGTTACCTTCTCTGACATTTCATTATCACCTTGTTGCTAAAGATGGGGATACTTAATACATTCCCCCACATCTGCTTTCATCATGAACCAACTAAAAGGAGATGGGTCTTGAAGATTCGGGGTTTCATTTGGTGATTTACATTATACATACATTATTAACTGTAGAGGGGCTAAAGGAGAAGTTGAATTATGGAGATGTTGAAGGTGTATGATTGTCATCCATCCTGTATATCCACCTGTTCTGTCCGTTCATGCGTATTTGTCATCCATCAATCTGTTTCTTTATTTACTCAGCCATCCATCTATTTTATTAGTCATTCATACAGTAAGCTGATTATCTATCCAGCCTACTTTCCATCTATTGATTTTCTAGGTTCCATCTTGACATCTGTAGAAATTGCTGCAACAAATTAATTGCGAACTTTTGTACTTTTTAAATTTTTTCATTATTATTTAAAAACAACCTAAGCTTAGAATATTTGAGTCTGGAAAATGTTAAGGAACCCTGGATAGCAGCAAAAATGAAAGGTAAGGTTTGCAAGATAATAGTGGGACCTGCAATGTTGTGCGGTATAGAGACGATGCTAACAAGAAACAGGAGGCAGAGCAGAAGATGTTAATGTTTAACATTTGAAGGGGCTGAACAGACAGCATTATAAATGAATATAACAAAGAAATGACTCGGGTGTAGCAGTTGGAAGACAAAGTTAAAGAAGCAAGACTGAGTCTTTTCAAGTTAAGCATAGAAAGAATTGTTGACTTATTGGACAAAGGTGTTGAACAAGGAGCTGTTGAAGGAGGATGTTGAACAAGGAGCTGTCAGGAAGAAGGAAAAGAGGAAAACCACAGAGGAGGTTCATGGATGTTGTGAAGGAGGATATGCAGAGCATTGATGTGACACAGGAGGTTTTAATGGGATGAATAAAGTGAGATGAAAGATGATGAGCCACTGTGGCAACCTTTAAAGGGAGCAGCCAAAAGAAGATGAATGTAACACAGAGCAACCCAGGACACTACCTCAAGTGTAAATGAAAAGTTTAGGTTATCAAGCAATTAGGGATGTAAGAAAATATCGATACGACAATATATAGCGGTATTTTATGTCACAATATTGCATCGATTGTCCAAAGCAATGTATAGATTTTTTTAGTTTTTTTTTATGGAACTATTAATGGTGGCAGTAAGTAGTAAAATTAAAAGTATGACTGGTAGTTGGTGGTTGTTTTCACCTTCTTCGTTCCAGTGGATCAGCTGGATCTAGTAATGAAACTGGATGTGTTAAAGTATGAAACAGGTTGGAGTGTTTAGAATGCTGTGACAGTTAAATAAGTTTTAAAAATCATAATATATAGCCTTAATCATAGTGTTGCAAAATATCGTATCATCCCCCTGTATTTTGATACATATCGTATCACCAGATTCTTGCTTATGCACATCCCTACAAGCAATATATCGTAGAAAATAAAGAAAGACTTACAGGTTTTCCTCCACTAATTTTGTATAACTAAGTATTGTAAATTTACAGTAAATGTACTGAAAGAAGACCACAAGATTCCCTTCAAAGTGTAAATGTGACAGAAAATTATCTTTTTGTTGCTGAATTCCTTCCTTTTTTTGTTTTTAGAAAGAAGAGAAAAAAGGAAGCGGAAACGAAGCCGTAGCAGATCATCTTCATCATCTTCTAGCTCATCATCTTCAGGCTCCTCTTCCTCCTCCAGTTCTTCCAGCTCCTCTGGTTCATCACATTCATCAAGCAGCAGCAGAAATAGCTCCAGCAGCAGTGGTAAGTGTGTATAGAAATGTCCACGCTATAATTGATCAGTTTTTTTTACTTTATTAACAAATTAATTAAAAATTATCTTTACATAAATCTAGATAAATAGATATGTTTGCATCATTGGCAGTGCAACACATACCAGAGAATATGAATAACCTCAGAGAAAAGGGAATTGTTTGCCAGCATCGTTAAACCCTCTGTCAGAGAAATAACTTATGACTGTGTTGTTATCAATGCTATTAATACAAATCGGATTCTATGTAATAGACCAAGGTTTGTGACACATGGAGACACAAATATAATTTAGCACTTGTAAGTGCTGTCTGACTCTCAGTAAACAGTTTAATTTGATACATTCTTCATGAATGCTGTTTTTTGCCTGTGTCAGATGATGTATTTCTCTTAGTGTATTGTGTTCTTGCTGTTTTTAGACTCTCGGAGTAAATCCAGAAAGCAGTCCAAGAGGAAAAAAAAGGACAAACACAAAAAAGTAATGGAGACATGTTTTTTTTCTTGAACTTATTTATCTTTGAAAGAATAAAACTTTTAACTTACTCTTGTGTTCTGCAACAGAAAGGGAAGAAAGAGAAGAAGCAAAAGCGTAAAAAAGACAAGAAAGCAAAAGGAGAGGAGAAATCAGGACCTGTTCAGATCTCTAAGGTAGCAGAACATTTCCTTTGTGCTGATGAGATTTTTTATTTTATTTTATGTTTTACCTGCGGTTCCTTTATTCTTATGAAAATTCAGTTAAAATGGGTTCCTATTAGGGGTAGGAGAAAAAAAATACAGTTTTCAAAGTATCAAGATTCAATCATGGACAATTCTGACTCAATTAAGAAATGTCAAAACTCTCTTCTGTTAGCATTCGTTTATGACCTAATTTTGAAGAACACTTTAAGGCATGTAAGTGCAGCACTCAGACAGTTTATGGTGACATTTAACATGCAAGAAGAAAATCATTGGGACAAGATCCACACCGTATGCAGGATGTGTGAAACTAAAAGGAAATCTTTTGACAAACAAGAGGAACTATACTACACATTTTGACACAGAGGTAAAAGTAAAACAATGTTACCTCAATCGATTTCTAATCACAGCCTTCTGAATTTTAATCAAATCAATTTGCCAAGTACCTTAATATTCCTGCTGCTAACTCATACTGTCACTCAGAGTTCCTATTATCATTTTCCAAGACTTTGATATGTTTTTAGGGTTTGTTCTTAAATTCATTATTGATGATGCAAATAATTACAGTGACTGTCTTTTTGTAAACAAATTTAAGATATTACGTGTTTGAATGATCTACCATAAATGAAAGACTATTCTGAACAGTTTTAGGTGAGCAGATCCAAGCTTATCTAGATGTCTGAAATGGCCTTTTACCACACTGCTGAACCAGGAGCTGTCTCTTTTCTTGTGGCGTTTTATGATTTGTGGAACATGGAGGCAATAAATCCTACCCAGCTAAAACTGTTGTACATAAATGTATAGAAGGTGAAAAAAAGACATGGGAAAATCTTTGATTTGAGAATCCCCAGTCACAGAATGAAGTGTTGCCGTCTAAGCCAAATAACTAACTAACTATGTTCAGTCTTTTTCATAATGACATTTCAGTTTCAGAACCAATAAAATTCAGTTTATAGTTAATTATGGATTGAACATTCGAATTCACTTGTAGGTCACTGAAACTATATATATATATATATATATATATATATATATATATATATATATATATATATATATATATATATATATATATATATATAAGTACTGTGGACACGTTTTAGGCATGTGTGAAAACAATGATGTAAACAAATAATGTTTTTAAAAATGTAAGTGTTAATCAATTATTTTCATCAATCAACAAAATGCCATGAATGAACAAAAGGGAAATCTAAATCAGATCAATATTTGGTGTGACTACCCTTTGCCTTCAAAACAGCATCAATTCTTCTAGGTACACTTACACATAGTTGTTGAAGGAACTCCACTGGTAGGTTGTTCCAAACATCTTGGAGAACTAACCACAGATCTTCTGTGGATGTAGGCTTCCTCACATTCTTCGGTCTCTTCATGTAATCCCAGACAAACTCGCTGATGTTAAGATCAGGGCTCTATGGGGGCCATATCATCACTTCCAGGACTTCTTGTTCTTCTTTACGCTGAAGATAGTTCTTAATGACTTTGGCTGTATGTTTGGGGTCGTTGTCTTGCTGCAGAATAAATTTGGGCCCAATCATACGCCTCCCTGATGGTATTGCATTATGGATAAGTATGCCTGTATTTCTCAGCATTGAGAACACCATTAACCCTGACCAAATCTCCAACTCAATTTGCAGAAGTGTAGGCCCAAACGTTCAAGGAACCTCCACCATGCTTCACTGTTGCCTGCAGACACTCATTGTACGGCTCTCCAGCCCTTCGACGAACAAACTGCCTTCTGCTCCAGCTAAATATCTCACATTTTGACTCATCAGTCCAGCTGCTGCCATTGTTCTGCACCCCAGTTTCTATGTTTTCCTGCATACTTGAGTCTTTTGGCCTTGTCTCCATGTCGGAGGTATGGTTCTCTGGCTGCAACTCTTCCAATAAGACCACTTCTGGCCAGACTTCTCCGGACAGTAGATGGGTGTACCTGGGTTCCACTGGTTTCGGTCAGGTTTGCGCTGATGACACTTATCCAACTAAGCTCCTCCTCCTGCTGTCTTGATATCCTTCCCACAGCTTTTCTAAAAAAAAGTTCTTCCTGTTATTGGGTCTGATGTTGTTCAAATAGTGAACTCATCCCTGCTATCAGGTGTCTTCCCCCAGGCATTAAAAACAGCAGTTATTAAACCACTGCTAAAGAAGAAGAATCTGGACAGCATGTTAATGCAGAACTACAGGCCAATCTCCAATCTTCCATTCATCAGTAAGATTATTGAAAAAGCTGTTTCACCAATTAAATAGCTTCCTAACGATGAAAAATGGTTTTGATGTTTTTCAGTCTGGTTTCCGCGCTCACCACAGCACCGAGTTTGCCCTCGTCAAAGTATTCAATGACATTGCATAAATACAGACTGTAGTAGAACCACAGTGCTGGTTCTGTTGGACCTGAGTGCAGCATTTGACACTGTTGCTCATGATGTACGACTGGAGAGCTGGGTCGGACTCTCTGCTACAGTACTTGGCTGGTTTGAGTCTTACCTAAAGAACAGGGAGTTCTTTGTTTCAATAGGAAACTTTTCATCAGAACAAACAGAAATCACATGGGGCCTCACATCTTAGGGCCTTTCCTATTTAGTATCTACATGCTACCACTAGGCAAAATTATAGCAACCAATAAGATTAGCTACCATAACTACGTGGATGATACTCAGCTTTACATTACAATGTTACCAGGTGACTCTGAACCCATTCAAACCCTAAATCAATGCATCGACCACATAAATGGATGGATGTGCCATAACTTTCTCCAGCTAAACAGAAACAAAACTGAAGTAATTATTTTTGGACCCAAAGATGAAAAATCAAGAGTCAGCACACAGCTTCAGTACAGCTAGAAACTACTGATCAGGCTCGAAACCTAGGTGTAGAAATGGACTCAGACCTGAACCTCCAGGGTCACATAAAGGCAATAACAAGGTCAGCCTTCAATCACCTGAAGAACATTTCTAGGATTAAAGACTGATGTCGCAACAGGACCTGGAAAAACTCATCCACGAGTTTATCTTTAGTCGGATTGTTTACTGCAATAGCGTCCTCACAGGTCTGCCTAAAAAGTCAATCAGACAGCTGCTGCTGATCCAGAATGCTGCTGCTTGTGTCCTAACTAGAACCAGGAAAGCAGAGCAGATCACCCCAGTTCTAAAGGCCTTACACAGGCTCCCAGTAGCTCAGAGAATAGACTTCTAAATACTTCTACTAGTTTATAAATCATTACATGGCTTAGCACCAAAATATGTTGAAGACCTGTCACGGTACCAACCCCCCAGAACACTCAGGTCCTCTAGTTCTAGTCTACTCATCATCCCTAGAATAACGAACCAAACATGGAGAAGCAGCTTTCATTTATTTCTAATGTGTGTTTATATTCTATGTTTGTTTGCATTGTTTTTTTAATCACCAAATCACGTAAAGCACCTTGAATTACCCTGTTGTTGAAAGTGTGCTATAGAAATAAAATTGCCTCGCATTGCCTCGCCTTGCCTCGCATTGCCTTGCCTCTTCCGATTTCGAAGGGTAATAAGCTTGATGTGTCTTTCATCTGCTGCACCAAGTTTCCTTGGCCGACCACTCCGTCTATGATCCTCGACGTTGCCCGTTTCTTTGTGATTCTTCAAAAGAGCTTGAGCAGCACATCTTAAAACCCCAGTCTGCTTTGAAATCTTTGTCTGGGAGAGACCTTGCTGATGCAGTATAACTACTTTGTCTGCTCAGTCTTGCCATGACATGAAACTATCTTCCACAACCTAACCTTGGTAGCAGAGTTGATCTGTTCCTCACCCAGTTTTAAGCCTCCTACACAGCTGTTTTGGTTTCAGTTAATGACTGTTAATGACCTACATGTGATGTTGATTACCATTAGCACCTGTTTGGTATAATTGGTTGATCATACACCTGACTATAATCCTACAAAATCCCCGACTTTGTGCAAGTGTACATGAATTGAGGCTGGTTTAAAAGCAAACAGTAGTAACACCAAATATTGATTTGATTTAGATTTTTCTTTTGTTTGCTCACTTTGCATTTTGTAAATTGATAAAAAAATAAACAATCATCGCCTATATTTCTGAAAGCATTCTTTGTTTACAGCAGTTTTTCACATCTACCTTAAACTTTTGCACAGTGCTGTTTTTATACATATATAACGTGTTCCCTTTCAGTGTGATAGTTTATTATGTTTCCTTTTTTATTTTAGATTTGTGTAATTTTCTCCTTTCAGTATTTAAAAGACAGAGAAAAAGGAAAGTACAGCATGATTTCAGGGAAGAAGATAAAGATGAAAGTAAAGAAATCAAAAAGAGACAAACAGGTAATCTTTTTTTCTCATTGAAGTAAACAAAGAGACTTTATAGTTTTTCATTGGATTACTTTTAATTTTTTTTCCTATGTGTATAACAGCGGGATAAAAATCGAGCAGAGCTACTCGAGTTCTTGAACTCTACCCTGTGAAGCCACCGTGGACGCCCCCCTTGTTGGTCATAGACATCAACAACCACAGAACTCAGGAAATAGCTGCTCCCACTTACCTGGAAGCAGACAAGTGAAGTTTTCTGAAGGCGAGGCGACAAACAGAAGTAACTTTTTTCCACCACGTAGGGGCAGCAGCGAGCCGGAAGCAATGAGGGACCTGTCTATTCCTGGAGGTGCAAATGCATTCAGTTCACTAACTACATTTCCACCTTGTTGCTGTGCAGGTGGTTACTTTGAGTTCAGTGTAAAAAAAACTGTCATGTAGAAAGTTTTGTTTGTGATCAGATGGTATTTGTTAACTATGCTTTGGGTTGAAACATCATTTAAACATGTACTACACGGACGTCCGCGGCCAAAATGCGAATCCGACACAAACCTGTCTTGCTTTGTGTGCAGGGCTTGAAATCTTTTTCTGTTCTCAAATAAATAAATAGAAAACAAATCTAAAGCTATAACTATTTTTTAAAAATATGTTAACTGACCCCTGAGCCCACATGTTAATATTTGGAACCAGATCATTACATTTTCAATGTAAATTCTGACTTTAGGAGCCAAAGCTTTCTCAGTTTATTCAAAAATTATAATTTAATTGTTTGATTTTTTAATTCTGGGGATTGAATGGTGCATAGGATCAAATTAGGTATGATGCCAACTTGTTTCCAGTATGTGTTTTAAAATGAAGGGGGATTGTATTTTCAGTTAATTTTCTTTGTATGACACCTGCTTGAGTCCCTGTTTGTATGATGGTGTGTACAGATCCATTTATACACTGTGTGTGACAAAATGACAGCAAATAAATTGCTGGAGAGATTTCACTCAAAAGACAATTTATTGAATGTTTTCGTTTTTCTTCATTCTAAACCCTCTTGGAAATAGAAGCGCAGGAGGAAGAGCTTTCAGTTTTCTAACCTTGGATGAGACATTTTGCTGTTAAGTCCTTGTGCAGTGTTTTGACACATGGAGGATGACTCACTGTTTGAATGATATAGAAAAAAAACTGTCCCTCCTACAGAAACATTTTACACTTTACAGCCGTTTTACACATTTAGTTTTTCTGTCTTGACGAAGCAAGCAGCATCTTCTGCATCAGAACAGCTTTTCATTGCTTCAATAATTTGTAAATAATACTATTAGGCTACAGTATAAATAGCCCTGAATGCTTTGATGCCAGATTTCTACAAAATAAGAGACATCACTGCAAAAGATAATCTCAGGCAACTTATTAACTGCTTCAAGTACTGAAAACATGTTGAAAGAGAAGTGACAATCTTGCGTTGGCCTTGGAACATATCAGACATGAAGTCTTAGATATCAGTCCACCCGTCCTTTACGCGCCCAACATCAGACAACTCTACTGCTGCTGCTGCTTCCTTTGTATCTAAAGTCAGGCATGCTCCAAACCCTCTGCGACCTCTCATCTCTCTCCATCCCCTTTTCCACGTCCTCGGAGACGGTTTTGAGGTCGCTCAGCCCCGTCCCGCTGGCCGCCGCAGCAGTGAGGCCCGTCGTGCTTCCGAACGGGTTGATCTTGATCTTCGATCGGAAGTTCATGCTCATCGCTCGCTTGTTGTTCCACTGGCGGGCCAGCCGATGCGCCTCCTGCTCCTCCTTCAGCTGATCCAGGGCCTCCAGGAGGATGGATCGGAAGTGGGCGGACACCTCGTGTGCCTCGGGCTCGTTGGCCTGTATAACATCCCTAAACCTGTGAAGAGAAATGAAGAAACCAAGGACTGTATTTACACATTTATTCAGTATTTTATCTTCTTGATTAAAATTATAAATGAGTCGGTTAGAGTTCCTTTAAATGTGTTAATCCCACTTTAACGTTTTATTGTTACGTTGCACCCTCAGACAATTTATTTTACTTGGATTTTATGTATTAGACCAACTCAAAGTAAAATTGATTTGTCAAGTTAAATGAAAATGATACATGGTTTTCAAAATTAGTTACAAACAAAAATCTCTAATGTCTGCCAAACCTCCTGAGTTAATATTTTTCAGAACCCCCTTTTGCTGGTACATCTACCATTTGGGCATTTCTGCATGTTTCTGCCAGCTTTGTAGAGACTAAAATGGCAATTTTTCTTTGATAGTTATTTCAATTTAATAGACATCATATGGCAACATCAACTTTCAAGTCTTGTTATGCATTCCCAATCGGATTTATATTTAATACATTAAATCATTTTGATCCTAACCATTTAATTGTATCTTTGGTCTGGTTATATGTTTGTCGTTGTACTTCTGCTGGAAGGTGAACCTCCACTCCAGTCTCAACTCTTTTGGAGCCTCAAACAGGTTTTCTACCACTAGGAGATAACCTGCCCTGTAGCTCCATCCATCTTTGCACCAACTCTGACGAGTTTCCCTGTTCCTGTTGAAACAGAGCTTCCTCACAGCATAATGCTGACACCACCATCTTTCACCCTATAAAGGGTGTTTTCAGGGTGATGTGCAGTCTCAGTTTTCCGCAATATCCAGCCTTTTGCATGTATGTAAAAAAGCTTAACTTGGTCTTTAATGTGTTTGCTGAGTCCCCTGCATGGCTTGTGAGTTTCCTTTTGTTACTCTCTAATAAGGCGAGGCAATTTTATTTGTATAGCACACTTTCAACAGCAGGGTAATTCAAGGTGCTTTACATGATTTGGTGATTTAAAAAACAAAAAAGACTATGGAAATTAAAAGTAAAAGAAACACACATTACACATGATACACAAAGTAAGAGAAAGATCAATAAAGCAAGAGAGCATGAACACATTTCATACATATGACATCAGTCATTTAATCGAAGGCAATTCTAAACAAATAGGTTTTTAGTCTCGATTTAAAGCAGTTCAGAGTTTCAGCAGCTCTACACTCGTCAGGAAGTTTGTTCCAGATAAGGGGAGCTTAGAAACTGAAAGCTGCTTCTCCATGTTTAGTTCTGAGTCTAGGGGTGTTTAGTAGGCCAGAGTTGGAGGACCTTAGTGGTCTTGGTGGTTGGTACCATGACAACAGGTCTTCAACATATTTTGGTGCTAAGCCATGTAATGATTTATAAACTAGTAAAGTATTTTAAAGTCTATTCTCTGAGCTACAGGGAGCCAGTGTAAGGACTTTAGAACTGGGGTGATGTGCTCTACTTTCCTGGTTCTAGTGAGGAACACGGGCAGCAGCGTTCTGGATCAGCAGCAGCTGTCTGATTGACTTTTTAGGCAGACCTGTGAAGATGCTGTTGCAGTAATCAATCCGACTAAAGATAAACGCATGGATGAGTTTTTCTAGGTCCTGTTGCAACATCAGTCCTTTAATCCTAGAAATGTTCTTCAGGTGATAGAAGGCTGACCTTGTTATTGCGTTTATGTGACCCTGGAGGTTCAGGTCTGAGTCCATTACTACACCTAGGTTTCGTGCCTGATCAGTAGTTTGTAGCTGTATTAACTGAAGCTGTGTGCTGACTCTTGATCGTTCCTCCTTGGGTCCAAAAATAATTACTTCAGTTTTGTTTCTATTCAGCTGGAGAAAGTTATGGCACATCCATCCATTTATTTGGTCAATGCATTTATTTAGGGTTTGAATGGGTTCAGAGTCACCTGGTAACATTGTAATGTAAAGCTGAGTGTCATCCGCGTAGTTATGGTAGCTAATGTTATTGGTTGCTATAATCTTGCCTAGTGGGAGCATGTAGATATTAAATAAGAGGGGCCCCAGGATGGAGCCCTGGGGCACCCCACATGTGATTTCTGTTCGTTCTGATGAAAAGTTTCCTATTGAAACATAGAAGTCCCTGTTCTTTAGGTAAGACTCAAACCAGCCAAGTAGTGTACCAGAAAGTCCGACCCAGCTCTCCAGGCGTTCCAGTAATATATCATGATCAACAGTGTCAAATGCTGCACTGAGGTCCAACAGAACCAGCACTGTGGTTCTACCGCAGTCTGTATTTATGCGGATGTCATTGAATACTTTGACGAGGGCAGTCTCGGTGCTGTGGTGAGCACGGAAACCAGACTGAAAAACATCAAAAAGGGGCATATTTGTAGAGGTCCGATACTGCTACCCGAGCTATAGATCTCTGTAGCTCCTCCAGAGTTAGAATGGGCCTCTTGGCTGAATAAAACTCAGCCTATTCTATCAATTTAGGTGGAGGGCTATGTCTTAGTGGGTTTGCAGTCTTACTGTACTCTTTCCATTTTTAGATGACACATTGAACAGTCCTCTCTGAGATATTCAAAGCTTAGGGTATTGTTTTATGACATAACCCTGCTTGAAGCTCTCCACAACGTTCTCCCTGAACTTTCTGCTGTGTCCCCTGGTCTAATATTAATCTCTATTCATTTAGGGCTATAATAGTAATTGCACGCCACCATTTTTTAGGATTTGTCTTTGACTTTTTAAATTTATGTATCAGTTTCCTTCCACTAAACAGTTTGTTTTTGTAAGGTGAGAAAATGTGAAAGTTTAGTGAGTAGCCTGTTTATACTTTAGCAAGGCATTGTAAATATTTTCCAACTTTTTGCAAATAAATTATTTTATTTTCAATATGAAATCCTTCCTCTTCACCAAATTGACAAGCTACCTTACATGTAGAATCTGCAAAGTGCCTTAAGAGCAGCTCAGAAAATGATCAGGACAAGAAAAGAAAAAAAACATCAGTAGTCTAAAAGATCCTTCTGTCTCCTCCCATGAGCTGTTTAACCTCCTACCAGCTGGAGGACAATCCCATAAACAAATGCCCAACAAAATCCTTCCTTGGGCAACAAAACTGCAAAATTCCCACCAACGTTCATCTGGAAAGATTAACAGAACATTTTTTCAGAAAGTAGTAAATGACAAAGTGTACTTGATACTTTTATTTTAGCCTGCTTTATCCATCTGACCCAAACTGTTGCCCTCACTTATGGAAATTGGTGTGAATGCTCAGGAACCACCAAGACTCAAGCCTGACATAAACTGGAAGATGCTGGAGCACCAGGCCATTAAGGCCAGTTTTACATCACCACTGACTGAGAGGTTACTGAATATTAAAGAAGCTCCTCATGGACCAGCAAAGAGCCTTCTCAATAAAATATTTCAATTCAGATAAAACAAAGATTGAGCTATTTGAACACAGTAACAAAACCAAAAGTTGGATAAGTCAAAGTGAGGCCACTGAAGCTACAAACTTTGTATCAGCTGTAAAACATGGTGGTAGAAGCATCATGCTGAGGGCCCATTTTATTTTTGGTGATACTGTTGCATTGCAGAGGTTAAACTAAACGGATTTCACTTGGGTACAGCTGGGTGTTTCTGACGGATAATGAATCCAAAGCACACAGCAAAACTGGTTTTGGAATGGGTAAAGCTGCTAGACTGACCCTGAGTTCAACCCTCTTTCTGGACTTTGCTATAAAGAGTCAGAAAACCAACCAATTTTAATGAGCTTTCCTGATTCTAATGAGAAGATTGTCAGATATCCAGACAGACAAGACAAGCCAGCTTGTTGATGGCTTCAAAAGGTGTAACTTGCCAAAACAACCTTCATCCAAATGTTAATGGGGACTACATATTTATTGGAGCCTGTGTGCTTAAGAAAATAGGTTTAAAGAAAACGATAACCATAAATCAGAGCATTACTGAGTTCAAACACAGACATTAAAAAAACGAGGGTTCACATACTGTCAACTAAACAAACAGGTCACCTGTAATCCAAAATCTCAACCACAAACAAGCACAGGATGAGTCACACCTGCCGAGATGTTCTCATACAGGTAGATTCTAGATAACACAGAATATTAAACACACTGACACGATCTTTTCATCCAAGGTTTTTGGACAAAAGCATTAAAGCGATGAGACACATAGATAACAGTCATCTTCCCCTCACCTGTGTGAACGCCACACTCCTGCCAAGCTCCCAATTACTGTTTCACCTCCCCACAGGAGATGGCTTTGTCTTAACAAGCCTTTAAGCACATGTTTTCTGGGAACATGCTTCCTACCAAATCGCCTCTGTTAAGTGATTTTTGTTCTCACCGAACCGCAGCAGTTCTTCTGAGAACTGAGTATTTCTTAAAATTAGCTGAAACTGTTGCCCTTTCCTTTGGCTTTATGTCAGAAATCCCTTTCATTTGAAGGTAGAAAACATATAAGCATTTTTTTTTATTCTCTCCTGATGGCAACAAATAGATGAACTTTTCATTAAAAAAACAACCAATAGATTTACAGTGGATTTGAAGCTTTTTTTGTTGTGTGAACCATTAATCACTGAAAAAATGGGTGTAGGAGCAAAAACGTTATCAAATTCACTTCACTAACAATATGCTGCAGCTGTTGTTTGAGATTGTCACTGAGGTCTGCTCTGGTAATACATCTGAGACTGCAGCAGCTTTCCAAACAACAGATGGTGAGCTCAGAACATTTCTACTGCAGCTTAATGGCTGGCAGATGACGGAGAATAGAGCCCGAATGATCAGTTTCCTTAAGTAATCAGCAGTTGATGATTAGGCTTAGAGTTACATAATTTTTTTTCTGTTTATACTTAAAAAATACACCTGGATTTATTTTGTTCATCATCAATAAAAATTCTCATTCAAAGAGTTAATTTCAGTGGGTGTAAAATGTGTTCCTAATTCTAAAAAGGTTTGGGAACAGGCCTATGACATTTTTAGTCTAAATACTTGTGTCTCATTAACATCAGAAAATGTATGTACTAGAAGAAACAAAATAAAAGCATTTATTAAACATCACATTTCATTTAAAGGGGACTTCAAGTGCTTAAAATGATATTACACAAACTCACTGAACCACCACTGGTGGTGGTTATTTGTTTTCTTTATTTTTGTTTTTTTCCTATTAATAAAAAAGTACACCTGGCTCAGAGATTTTGTGTTTAACTGTGACTTTTTCTTGGAGAAAGTCAACGATGGAAGTATTGCTGCTATTAATACGTTATTTAATATTTATTTTTCCTTTACATTAAAAGTACCCCTGGCTCAGTCCTTATATGTTTACTTGTGTCTCGTTCCTGAACAAGTCAACAGCTGGAGCTTTTGCTACCATTAACTTTGTGTACTCTGTTTATTTTCTTTTTGATGTAAAAAGTACACCTGGTCCAGAGATTCTGTGGTCAGCTGTGTCTATTTCCTCTGAGAAAGCCATTAATGGAAGCATTGTTGCCATTGATAAGAGCACAGCCTTTGTTTTTATCTTCCATTAAAACTATATTTGGTCCAGTCCTTTTTTCTGTTTAGCTGTGTCTCTTTTTCTTGAAGGATCATTGACAGAGCCAATGATTCCATTAACTAGATGTCAATTTAACTAGTCTCAATGTATTTTTCTTCTCATACCTTTTTTTTCTTTCCATAGAAAGTATGCTTATCCAATGACTTGGCCTTCACCTGCGATTGTTATGGAAATTACTACTTCGGAGTTTAGCTATGTGTGTGTATATATATATATATATATATATATATATATATATATATATATATATATATACAGTGACTTGGAAAAGTATTCGGCCCCCTTGAACTTTTCCACATTTTGTCACATTACAGCCACAAACATGAATCAATTTTATTGGAATTCCACGTGAAAGACCAATACAAAGTGGCGTACACGTGAGAAGTGGAATGAAAATCATACATGATTCCAAACATTTTTTTACAAATAAATAACTGAAAAGTGGGGTGTGCGTAATTATTCAGCCCTCTTTGGACTGAGTGCAGTCAGTTGCCCATAGACATTGCCTGATGAGTGCTAATGACTAAATAGAGTGCACCTGTGTGTAATCTAATGTCAGTACAAATACAGCTGCCCTGTGACGGCCTCAGAGGTTGTCTAAGAGAATGTTGGGAGCAACAACACCATGAAGTCCAAAGAACACACCAGACAGGTCAGGGATAAAGTTATTGAGAAATTTAAAGCAGGCTTAGGCTACAAAAAGATTTCCCAAGCCTTGAACATCCCACGGAGCGCTGTTCAAGCGATCATTCAGAAATGGAAGGAGTATGGAACAACTGTAAACCTACCAAGACAAGGCCGTCCACCTAAACTCACAGGCCGAACAAGGAGAGCGCTGATCAGAAATGCAGCAAAGAGGCCCATGGTGACTCTGGAGGAGCTGCAGAGATCTACAGCTCAGGTGGGGGAATCTGTCCATAGGACAACTATTAGTGGTGCACTGCACAAAGTTGGCCTTTATGGATGAGTGGTAAGAATAAAGCTATTGTTAAAGGAAAACCATAAGAAGTCCCGTTTGCAGTTTGCCACAAGCCATGTGGGGGACACAGCAAACATGTGGAAGAAGGTGCTCTGGTCAGATGAGACCAAAATTGAACTTTTTGGCAAAAATGCTAAATGCTATGTGTGGCGGAAAACTAACACTGCACATCACTCTGAACACACCATCCCCACTGTCAAATATGGTGGTGGCAGCATCATGCTCTGGGGGTGCTTCTCTTCAGCAGGGACAGGGAAGCTGGTTAGAGTTGATGGGAAGATGGATGGAGCCAAATACAGGGCAATCTTGGAAGAAAACCTCTTGGAGTCTGCAAAAGACTTGAGACTGGGGCGGAGGTTCACCTTCCAGCAGGACAACGACCCTAAACATAAAGCCAGGGCAACAATGGAATGGTTTAAAACAAAACATATCCATGTGTTAGAATGGCCCAGTGAAAGTCCAGATCTAAATCCAATCGAGAATCTGTGGCAAGATCTGAACGCTGCTGTTCACATATGCTGTCCATCTAATCTGACTGAGCTGGAACTGTTTTGCAAAGAAGAATGGGCAAGAATTTCAGTCTCTAGATGTGCAAAGCTGGTAGAGACATACCCTAAAAGACTGGCAGCTGGAATTGCAGCAAAAGGTGGTGCTGCAAAGTATTGACTCAGGGGGCTGAATAATTACGCACACCCCACTTTTCAGTTATTTATTTGTAAAAAATGTTTGGAATCATGTATGATTTTCGTTCCACTTCTCACGTGTACACCACTTTGTATTGGTCTTTCACGTGGAATTCCAATAAAATTGATTCACGTTTGTGGCTGTAATGTGACAAAATGTGGAAAAGTTCAAGGGGGGCGAATACTTTTGCAAGCCACTGTATATATATATATATATATATATACACACATATATATATATACACACATATATATATATATATATATATATATATATATATATATATATATATATATATATATATATATATATATATATATATATATGTGTGTATATATATACATATATATATACATATATATATTTATATAAATATATACATATAGATACATATATACATATATATGTGTGTGTGTGTGTGTATATATATATATCAATATATATATATATATATATATATATATATATATTGATATAAAATAAGGGTTTTAAGAAAAATGTAAGCTCCATTAGATCAGACATGGTTCCGTTTGAGTGTTCAGACAAGCTATAGTGACAATGATATATCTTAGTTTAAAAGTGTTAAGTTATACTATCAACTAAATGCACAGATCTTTCAGTCCAATCTATTACTTACATCCATCTACATACATACTAATCTACATATCTAAATGTTAAACACTCCACTCTCATATAAGCTTAATGGTTTTGATATATTTTATACCTCTTATAGCTCTCGACATCAGAATAATGTTTGACAGATTATATTGTGCTCCACTTGGTTTCATGTTAAAGAGCCCTTTTTCTTTGCCGACAGCAAACCGTGGGCAGTGGGTATATTTTTTTAATAGAAACCTGTAGACCTAATGCAGTCATATAAGACTAAATAGTTGTTGAAATGATGAGTACTGTACTTACAATGCCTTTCAAAAGTAGTCATATCCCTCGAATTTTGCATTGTCACGTTGCAACCTCAAACCTTGACACATTTTATGTTCCAGGGTGAAGTGAAAAGAAATGTAAAAATATTTACAAATTAAAATCAGTCAAATGTGGCGAGCATATCCCCTGAACCCCATCTGATACCTTAAAATAAAATCCAACCCAACTAATCCCAAAACTGAGCCCCCCTGTGTACAATTTCATCTCTATGAATACAGCTGTTCTGTGAAGACTTCAGAGGTTTGATAGAAAACATTGGTGAACAAAACAAGAAGCACGGCAGATAGGTTAGGGAGAACGTTCTTTAGAGGTTTAAAACAGGGTTAGGTGATACAAAGCATCCAAACTTTGAGTATCTTACAGAAAAGTGTGTGGTCTGTCATCCAACAATGAAAGGAGTATGGCACAATTGCAGTCCTACAGACATAAGACATAAGCATCTACCTAAACTAATTTTTAGGATAAGGAGAGCGTTGATCAAAGAAGCGGCTTGAAAGTGGCTTTAAAAAAAGTTGTTGGTAAAAGAAAGACATTAAAAGTTCAGCTTCAAATATTAACGGCAACCAACAAACATCTGGAAAAAGTTACTCTAATCAAGCCAGAGTTAATGCTTTTGGCCTAAGGGCAAACTGGTCGGTGCTACAGAATCAACACTGCATATTTTTTACGAGCTTATCACTCCTACTGTGAAACATGGCAGCATCATGCTGTGTTGTTGCGTATTTTAAGCAGAGACAGAGAGGGTGGTCAGAGTAGATGGGAAAATTGATAGAGCTAAATGCAGAGCAATCCTGGAAAACAACCTGTTTAACATACAGCCGGAGATACAGAATAATTTAGATCAAAGAATGTTTATATGTCAGACTGGCTCAGTCAAAGTTCGGACCGAAACGCAATTTCTGTAGCAAGAATTGAGAAGTATTGTTTGCAGACGCTCTCCATCCAATTTGACTGAGTTTTCATTTTTTTGCAAAGAACAATGGAAAAAAATGTCATTCGCAAGTGTTCAAAGGTGGCAGAGACATACATAAAAAGACTTTATTGCTGTAATTGCACCAAAAAGACTTCATACAAACATTGACTCTGAGGGCTGAATGCAAATGGACACAACATTAAAAAAAAGTAATACAAAGTGTGAAGAAGGTTTTGAATAGTTAGCTTGCAAACTTGCATACCTTTGCAAGAACCTTCTTTATCTTGCCATATTAATTTGTAAATTCTGTAAACAACCAATCATTTTCAGACAATTACCCAACCTCAAAGCTGATATTTTCATTAGATCTCAGATTGTTTAAGTTGGAAAGCTTTTGTGATATCTTTGTCTCCCTTACTTGAGGATGACCAACCCACAGCAGGAGGGCGGCACCTTGGAGCAGAGGTCCTCCAGGGCCAGTCTTTCCCCGGTGCTGATGTTGAAGGAGGAGCGGGGCGTGGTAGCCAGCCAGCTGTAATCCACCCCGGTCTTCATGCGTCGGTACTCGTTCTCCCTCTCCTTCTGGAGCCTCTCTGCTTCCTTCAGCTGCCAGCTAAACTCCAGCATCAGGGTGTCTGTGACCACGTCAGCCGGGTCCCTGCGTGGGCTCCGCTGGTAGGGCTCGTTCCAGGTGAACCAGGAGGCCATGGCCCTGTCCTCCTCAACTGTGTCCTGAAGGATAAAAATGATGTGAAATTAACATGAAGTGGAAGACCTGGATGGGTGGATGGATGGTGTTTTCTGTTTTACATTTATTAAATGCTTCAGTTCAAGTGTATCTTGTTATATTTTCTGTCTTCTTTTTCTTTTTTTAACCAGTTTTTTAGGTACAAAAGAACAATTAAAATCTTTTTTATGATTTTTAAAGACCTTCATAGAAAATACATCAGTATTATGTGAATATTTGGTGTTGACCCCTTTAGTTTATAATTTCTGCAGGTTCTCTGTGAGGTGTAGCATTTGGGGAGCTTGTGCTGCACAGGTTCAACATTTCATGTTATGAAATCTGAAACACTTCATCAGTTGTGCCTTGTGACACAGTTCTCTGTCACGCAGATCATCACCACATTGTGCCTGAATAGTTGAAAGAAGCATCTGTGAGGACGTTTTGATTTAAATCTTTATCCATGTCACGATTGTAAGCCTCAGAAACTCCAAACTTAAATTTTAGCAGGATGCTTGGCCATGCCAGGGCAGTTTAAAAAAAAGTGCTGTCGCAATGAATCAAGCCAGTGAGCCTTGTTGCAGTAAGTTAATACACAACGTGAACTGTTACCACAACGACTAAAGTAGTATGGTTTATAGATTAGAAAAGGTCTGTCACTGGCAAATTGTTTTGGCACAAATCATTCAAAAATAGTGTAAACCGTTTTATATAATAAATAATCATAAAAAAGCATTTTGTTAGAGTTTAAAATTTATTATATTTCTATCATTATAATGCATAAAATATCCTTTATATGAAATTTTATCATCTGGACACAGTAACAAAAATTCAACATCCTCTTTTTTATCTTCCAGCCACTCTTTCTTGAACAGGTGTCGTGTCTGCTTACTGTCATAATCAAGCCTTTCAATTGCAAGTCTTTTGTTAGCGCAGAAAAAAAACTAGAGTGCAGGGGGCTGATTGATGTGTAATGACTGAGATGAAAAGATTTAATCAGGTACAACAATCACTTTGCTTCTCGATGTTGGGCTGCAGCCTCTGATTGTTCTTTGTGACGGCAAAGGAATAAAGAGCATAAGGGGTTTAAGTAAACCACCCTGTTATAAATGTGAATAAAATGCGATCAGTCCCAGAATTTAGAGTACAAAGTCTCTCTCCTTTGTTTTGTGAATTATCAATGTAATCTCAAGACATATGTAAAAGCATGAACTCCTAGATGTGTTTCTAAAGCCTGTCCTCCCTTTTTAGCTTGTCAGTCTGTCTTCTAAACCACAGTTGCTCTCCACATAAACTCTGTTGCACTTTTTAGGGCTTACAGGTCGGATTATCCTCAGCATGTTCAGCGAGAAGGTTTCCAAACAGACAAGGTGAGATTGGCGCCATAGCAAAAAGGTGACTGAGCCGTAAATATGGCATCAGATCGTTAGATAACATGTGATCCATTCATTTCAAGTCATTTGAAAATCTGTCTTGCACCTTCAGTGTGGTTTTTGTAAGTTATTCACTGCACCAAAAGTTTAAGAAGCTGAAATATCTTTTTTTTCTCTTTTTTTTGTCTTAGTCACCCCTAAATTAATTTAAATAAATAAATAAATACTGGGGCAAGAAATAATATCGTGCAACCTTTTCCAAATTCTGCTTCTTCGACATCAAATAATTTAACAAGTAAATATAAAAAAATTATAAAAAAAATTATAAAATGATAAATGAATAAATAAAACCTGTCCATCCATCCATCCATCCATCCATCCATCCATCCATCCATCATACATACATACATACATACATACATACATACATACATACATACATACATACATACATACATACATACATACATACATCTCAAGCACTGACTCCAAAGATTAATTAGATTTTCTATTAGTAAAATAATCATCTTAACTATAAAACTACAGTTCCAAACTGGAAATGGAAAGGTTTTCATAAAACTGTCCTGTTTTAAAAAATTTTATTTAAAAAAATTTGATTTTTTATTTCTTGAAATACAAAATCAACCTCTTTTTTGTACCTTTTAATCAGTAGAATTAATAGCAGAAATCTATTTTTTTCTTACCTTTGGTTCTTGCTGTTCTCAGCTTTGCTGTCAGGCTCCAGTGGGATTAAACTCACAAAAGAAAAAATGCTAAAAGTCCTCAGACATCAGAGAGGCAGCTGGACAGTCTAAACGAGAAGACAGAAGAGAGATGGTCTGTCTCTCTTCTTTCCTGCGCTTCCTCAGTGTTATCGCCACCTCTCTGAGCCTTCCTCCTCCTTCTCCTCCCAGGAGCCTCTCTGGCCTGCCTTTACTTGTTGCAGGAGGTTTAGGGCACCATCTCCAAGGGGAGGCGTTGGATCACGGCCCCTGATGAAGTGCTTATGTAGCTTTTTACGATTCGCCGTTGCCATAGCAAAGCTCCTAAGCCTATTTGTCCGTGATAAGCTCCATCAGCCGTAAGGGAGCTGGAGAGCGATGAAGAGGCAGATAGTAAGAGAACAGAGTGGGCTGAGCGGTGAGATGGACAGAGAGACATAAATCAAAGAAATGTTGCTCTGAGGAGGGAGTGAATGAACTGATGACTGTTCAGTTTGGCAGTGAGGGGTCACCCTGTGTGAATTGACCTCACAGATAATGAGCATCAGTGGCTCGCATGGTTTACAGCAGGGTCAGAAATGTGTTAACTGCTTCAGGAAACGTGTGTGTGTGATGCGAATAATCAAATCCAGACTGAATGTACAGTTGACGTGTAGGTGGATTTCAAGGTTTTGTAGCTTTATTCTGCGTGTATGTGGGAGTAGCAGACGTTTTCTTTCAGCACATATTCACTGTAACCTGAGAAAATCCAAATCCAAACAAACCTCCTCCTCCTCTTTCTCATTGCATAAAAAAAACCTTTGTGACCTCTGAACTCTGGTAAGTCACAAGAAACATCCACAGATAGAAAAGCACTGTGAAAACATCCAGTTTCACAGAAGGAATGTTTCGTGTTGTAAAATGAAGATCTACAGAATGCACAGGGCGTTTTTTTTTTCCTGATTGAACTGCATCTGAGGAAAAAGGTCAAAGACTCAGTAGCTATCAATGTCTTAGAAATGCAGTGAGGCAAAATACAGCATTCACTGTGGTTATTGATTAAAAGAAGACCCCCTTAACAACACTATCTTTATAAGAAACCGAAGACAAACTCTTCCCAAATTCATAAGAACAGAAAAAAACATTAAAATGTTTAATTATTCTTTTAGATTTATTTGAAGCTCATTCAAGGCATCAAACTGGTTAGTTAGATGTATATCCATGTATTTATAGTGGGTTGTTTTTCCTGTAGAAGTTCAATTATTTCAGTAACACAATTCACTAAATGGAACACATTGTATAGACTAATTACACATCTATTAATGTTTTTAAAACTGTGTTTATGTTAATTAGGATGATTTTTTTACTTACAGCTAATAAAAACTTAATATTAAACTAACATTTAAAAAAATTAAAACTAAAATAAAAAAAACACAGAAAGGAAATTATTTTCAAAAGGTGCCTTTAACCTGAAAAAAGCTTTACCAAAATTGCTATTAATACTGTTAGAAAAATGTCAAAAATAATTAACTTAAGAATTATTGGGAAATATTGTTATTGGAGAATTGTTTTTAACCTTTTAAATTCAGAAGTTTACATATATCATCTCAAAATGTTTTGGGTATCCTTCCAAAGATTTTAGTAAAACTTTGCTGGTATTCTGACCCATTTCTCCTGACAGAACCGCTGTAAGTGAGCTGGGTTTGTTGACTGCCTTGGTCACACACTTTTCTTGAGCTCTTGTGGTGTAATGTTTCAGAAGGGTATATTTTGTATTAAGTATGTTCAACGCTTTTGCTATATGCTTGTGTGATAAAGAAAGAGAACCATAAAACCTGAGCTTGCAGAATGGACACCAGATGTTGTGGGTTAAGTTGTCAGAAAACCAAGAACTGTGGTCATTGCAATCTTTTGACAACTGTTGGGTATTGGTTTGACCATGGCTGAGAAAGAAGGAGTCAGGAAAAGAAGATGTATGTGGGGACATGTTTAGGTCAAGAGGAAGGAGAGTGGGAAAGCCTGGTTTATGCTCATTTAAAACAAAAAATGGAAACAGATGGCCAAGACACAATTAGTATTTTACTAAGAGGATATTGGAGAACAAAGGAATATGCTAATAAGAAAAAAGAAGGTTCTAAGAGGATGGGTATTCCCTATGAACAAACTGCATAAAAACTGTAAAATAAGATGATGTGATTCAATCTACCTTGGGGTCCCTCATTGTCTTGTGCTGTGTTTGTGAACAAACACCAGTCCCTGAGAACTACATGCCTGCTCTTATTTTTGGATACCATTGAGACATCTCAGACAGATAGCTTAAAGTTTTAAGTCAGTAAGAACATAGTCAGACTGGAATTAAGTTGAAAGTCGTCCAGCAACAAAAATCTGACCACAAATTTTCCATGGGACTCAGATCCGAGTTCTGTAGTGGCCTGTCCAAAACATTGTTGTCCTTCATAAACTTTGTTATTACTTTGACTGTATGATTAGGGACCAGGGATGGAGTACTCGAGTCCTGGACTCGGACTCGAGTCCTGGACTCGGACTCAAGTCCTGACTTGACTCAGTTTTCAGGGACTTGTGCCTTGACTTAAGCAGTGCGCTAACGACTTGCACTTGGACTTGGACTTGCAACATCAGGACTTGGACTTTGACCCCGACATGATAAATTGCTATTATTGGAATTAGCATGTAACCACTGCTAATGTTAGCTTGTTATATCAGGTCTGATTACTGGACCAATTTAATAACTTCCCAAAACTTTTATAAGTGTATGGGTGACATGTTGATTATTTATTGTTTTCAAATTTATTTTAAGCATTTTTTTGTTGTTTTGCACATGCTACTGTGTTAACTTAGTGCTAGCATGGGGGCATTGAGTACAATTTATTTTTAAACAAAGTCAACCATGTATGGCTACTATTATTCTAGTCTTAAAATCTACACCCTGCTTTTGTTTTTGACTTGCTCTCAGGTGATTATGACTTGACTTGGGCTGGACAGGAAGATTCTTTTTGGGACTTGGACTTGGCCAAGAGGACACAGCGACTCGACTTGGACTAATCCTATGGGACTTGGACTTGTGCTTGGACTCGAACATTAAGGAATTCAGTGTGATGTGGACTTGAGAGATGGGGACTTCACTGCAACACTTTTAGGGTCTTTGTTAATTTGGAAAACTTGATATAAAAGAACTTCTGACAGGCTGATTTTTGCTGGCTCTTGTCTTTAGATGTTGCTTCCATATTTCCACTTTATATGTTTTACTCATAATGCCATCTACCTGAAGCAAAACACCCACACAACATGATGCTGCCACCATCCCGCTGGTGGATGGGATGCTATTCTCAGGCCTGCATCTTCCCCCTTTTTCCTCTAAATGTAACAATGGTCATCATGTCCAGAATCTTACATTTTAGCTTCATTGGGCCATGGGACATATTCCCAAAAATTGAGATCTTTCTCCCTGACTACATTTCCAAACTGTCAACCGGGGTTTTTTTTTTTTGTTTTTGGGGTAATGGCTTTTTTCTTTCTAAGTAACCTTCAAGCCCATGTTTGTACAGGACTTATTTCACTGTGGAAACTGAGACTCTAATGCCAGCTTCAAACATCATCTTCGCAAGGTCTTCTGCTTTTATCAGAAGCATGCAAAGCCGTGACATCTTCAATGGTAGCCTTAGGGAAAAAAAAGGTCTAATATAATTCTTGAGTTTAGCAAATAAAAATATTTTAGATAATCATAGCTGACCTGAAAGTTTGTTCTGATTTGATCTCAGGCTATACATCCTTGTATGCATTGTATGTAAACATCTGGTTTCTTATAAATATAAATAATCTGACATTTTTTCACTAAGACTTGTTTCTGAAGTGTAATAAGGTTGTGACAGATCTGTTGTCTTGGTAAAAGTGAATAATATTGACAGGCAAAAGAAAGCTGCCTGAAGGTGACAGATGGGCAGGTAAACACACTCTATAATCCACACAGATGACAGTCTTAATCCTCTAAAGTGATTCCTTCCATCAGCTGCATGTTGGGTTTACTACTGTTGGGTCTCTGTAGTGCGTCATCAGCACTGATGTCATTTGAGAGTTTTGGCAGATGGGCTACGTGATGAGATGCATGTCTCTGTTCCTCCTCACATGATCGCATGTTTATTCCACTTTACATTTTGTTTGCTTTTCATTCCTGGAAAGCAGAAAACGCATCTGATGTGAAAGAGGATGTGACCTGTGAACAGGCGGCACTGTAATTAATCATTGTGTGCATTTGCTGTTTTAGATTTGGGGGTTTTGTTACAATATTAAAAGGTTATGTCTATATTTCTCAATTAGTCAGGGCGGTGTTAAACCATCTCGTTTGAAATATTTTACATTTAAACTGGGCAAAATTCAGCTGGGAGGTTCTCTAATGAACTTGTAGCAGTTTAAGATTCATGAGACCTTTATTAATTACATTTTGTTGTTAAAATACAAAAAGGAAGCATTGTAGATGCTTTATTGGCATTAGGGCCATTTTAGATTGAGACTAGTAAGTATAGCACAACATATACATTAAATTGGTCAAACATGAACTGTATTTCATATTGATTAATAACATCTGACTGTCTTTCTGTTATGTAGTAAAAAACAATGTTTGTTTTCTGCGGTTTGTTGTTGTTTTCTTTGGTATGTGTGTTGTTAGGGAAGTGGGGTGTGTTTGGTTGTGAGTGGGGTGGCAGAATTAGAAAGTCACGCAGGGCACCATTTACGCCTCTGATGGTGTGGATTTTTAAAGGCCTGATTCCCTATTTTGAACACAATTTAACAGAGAGATTTTAACAAATAAATTAGAAAGAGGCTTGTGGTGTATTGTTGTTCTAGCTCCTCTATCTCTCTACAGATAAAACATTTAGATTCTGACGTAGTCAAAAATGTTTTGTTTTTGCCAATGCACAGAGCTCTTCATTGTTTTTCTCACTGTTGATGCAAAATTAAGTGAGCAAGCCAACTTAAACCTGCAGCAATGAAATTAAAGGCATATTATTGCACAAAAAGCCAAATTGTTTCCTTTTCTTTCCACTAATGAATGTCTTTTTATTCAGTTCTCCATTCTACCAGGGCAAAATGAGCCTCTGATGCTAAACACCTGCTTGTTTTATGTGAAGAACTTCTTTGCGTCTAAATTACATTTTACTGGTAACTTCAGCAGGAATTTATCAGTTACTGCAAAGGATAACTTATCACCATGTTGACAGGAGGCTTTTAATTTGTAACAAATTTCTTTACTTTTAAAGCCTCTGTGCATGTTTTTCTGATAAAACAAACCTTCTAATGACTAATATGTGAGCATATCAATGAATCGGGATGACTCAGGCTGAGGAACATTGGCCTATTGATTGCCACAGAGTAAACAACAACTGCAGGATCAGGTTGTGTCATCCTGTGAGGTCACAGGATCCTCACACTGATCATTTTCAAATATGCTCAGATAATCTAGAGTCTAACATTGTGCCTTAGGATGACTTTTGTGTTTAAATATTTTTAAAAAGGAATATGTGTAATATATTTTCAAAAGTGTGCATTATTACATTCATTGTTTTGGGGGGTTGACACTAGTGGCTTTTATTCATTAGCAGCTGGACAGGAAATAGGGAGGAGAAAGAAGGTGAAGTCATGCAGTGAGAAAGAAGAGGAAGAAGCTCAAAGAAGGGGATCAAACCTGGGAGAGCTGCATCTATACTGTGCCTCAGCATATGGTCCCTCTGCTCTTCCACTCACCCACATGAGGCCCTATCTTTCTATTCATTGCTGTCAAGCAAAAATATAACTAACTCTGTTCCTATTACAAATTCATATTTCATCATATTAGTTATGTTTCTTTTTTAATTTTTGCATTGGAACACATTTGTTTGATTTTATTACATATTCAACAGTCTATACTTTTATCTTCATGTTTCTTTTTTTTTTACCTTCAAATAGAAATATATATTTTTTTTTTAAGTAATTCTTCTCAGCTCCATGATGTTGCATTACTCCAGTGCACCACTAGGGGGAAGAAAACTTCCATCTCAGCTTCTGGAGACCTCATAAAATCTACAAAAGGCTCTTTTTAAAAAGAAATCTCTACAGAAGCGTCTCAGTCTGGAGTTATAACATGTGGCATGAGTTGAGCAGGTTTTTGGGTGGATACAAAGTAGCAGCAGGAAGGAAGACTCTTGTTTTGGGAACTGAGGGATCACATTCTTGAGATAAAATACCCGGAAAATACTTGATCAAACAAACACCATTTGTGCTTTACCTGCTGCACAAACATAATCCCACATGCTTGAACACATCCCTTATGAACTGTCAACATCACAAACAGAGGTGTATCTCGGTCCCAGCAAGACTCCTTGAGCAGCACATTAAAAGACAATAAGCCCCCTCGAGCAAAGGAACAGGCAGTGGAGTACTGCGGACTGCTGCAGACACTGATGAATGTGTGCGTTGTTGATTCTTAAGCCAGTTGAGCTCATATAGACACATTTTGAGCTTTGTGCACTCGACACTGAGGCACACTGAGTAACAGTCACATGATTGGCACTGCAGAATACACTCATCCTGAGTTGACTTTTTCCTCTGTTATTTCAATATAGTTTCCTCTTTTTGGATAGTGAAAAATAAAACTTTAATGTTCATTTATTCTTGTTATTTAATACATTCAACGTACTAATGTGACAATACTCTTTGTTTTGTCTATAAATAGCACATTTTTGTGATCATCTTTCCTCTCAACTCTTTACCTGACCTTGAACTATATATATATAAGTCATGTAAAGGCTTTCTAGTTGTCCTACTGGTGTGTTGCTTTGTTTTACTTTGTGTAGTTCATCTTAATCATAAGCTAGACTGCATGTAGAGACAGAATACATTGATTTAAACATGAAGGAATTAGGTGCTTTCAGGGAAAACACCAAAAGATAAAAGATACTACTGTTATGACCTTCCAGCTATTATCAATTAATTAATCAAAAGCAGCCCTACACAGATGAGTTTTTAGCCTTGATTTAAAGGAACTCAGTGTTGCAGTGGTCTGCAAGTTTGTTCTAGAAGTTGAGCATAGAAACTGAAAGCTGCTGTTCCATGAATTAAATGTCTGATTGTAAAAATTGTTCATTTTAAACTCTAGTCCAGCCCTCAAACTGTTAAATATTCCATGTGGATTAGAGCCTTAACACTTAGTTGCAAATTTGTGTGGAAAAAAACATTTTTCAAAAATGAAATCCCTGTCACTGCTGCCAAATACACTAAAAACTTTTGCACAATTGACAAAAATAAGAGAAAAATGTGGACATAAGAAAGTTACTTGAATTCAGCAAAAAAAAGAAGAAGAACTAATCTGATAACATACTCCCGGGAGGGAAATCTTTGGATTTTCTTCTTGTGTCAAGTTTCTACTTCCTCTTTTGAGTACTCTGCAGTTACCTCCTGAACAAACTAAGCTACGCAGTTTAAAAGCCATGAAATATTAGAAATTTTCTTCACTGCTGGAGTGGAACTGAAATCAGAGTGAAAAATCCCAAGCTGCTTTCTGTTGCCACTTATAGGGAAGGAACTTCAGGACATATCACATGGGCAGCAAGAGGGGAAAAAACCTTCAGTATGCTGACACCTCATTTCATTCTTGAGTTTTTTTTTCTTCTGGCCTTTTTCCAAATTCCCATTTTGCTTTAAAGAGCTTCTGTGGACAGACTGTGGACTGAGGTCAGTGAATCAGCTCTCATAAATCAGCAACTTGAACATCAAGTGCATAAATACTGAAGCTTAGGGTCTGCATTAAACTGTTTCTGAAAAGATATTTAACCTGTGCCCTTATCTTTACATATATGGCATATTTCTGATGTGAAATAGCTAGGAGAATGAAATAAAGAGTTGGCATCATAGGTTTCTGTACACAGAACCACACCCAAAAGCTTTTTGTTCTCTTTTAATACATGGGATGCCAACAGAGCAGAGATATTGCAAGTTGTTTGGTCTCAAATAATGAAATAAATATCTGGTTTGTAAGCTTCTTTCATCGTTGTCATGCAGTTTTTTTATGATAACAGCAAAAGACCACTTTCTGCTGCTGGATACAACCCTAAACATAAACGTATGAGCTGTAAAAATAAAATAAAAAAAATTAAATCAAGCCTTTATTTGTATTAATTGTGACAACTTTCCGCTTACACACAGAAATGTGGGCTTAACATTAAATATGTTTAATGCCTACTTAAAGATTGATATTTTCAAGCCTCATTATGATGCATATTCTTTTATTGCATAAGACTGTAAACAGTTACCATAGCTTTAAATGTAACTAAATCCATGAATGTTAGAGTGCCACTCATTTTAGAGGGACACCCCCAGGTCTGTTTCTCTGTATGTTACACATACATATTAAAAGACGAGATGGCCAGAAAAGTTATGAAATCAAGGAATGACTTTGTGCAAAAGAAAATGGTGTATGCAGAAAATGAAAAAAAAAGTGGAAAAAAAATGAGGACATCCCATTAAATATTCAGTTATTTCAAAAGAAATGTTTACATATATAAATGTCTAGTATTTTTTTTATTTATCTCTGAAAAAGAAAGGGATTTATATACAGTTAAACAATAAAAAGAGTTTTACTCATGATCCAAAAGATTTTAAAACAGTCAGGAGACCCTACCTATTGGGTGATAGCTGATCTTACTTTTTTTGCCAAAATAACCTGAATGAGAAACTTCTTGTTTCTGCAGCCTGTTCCAGCTCACATACAGCATATTTAGTGTATATGTTTAAATTCAGGCTTACTGCTCAATGTGTTTGTTCCTTAGATCAAATAGACAATTTCTTTTTCATGAGGTTAAAAATATTCCAGATGTGTTTCACTGACAACCATTTTCCCTCTGGTTGTGTTTGCTAGATTATTGCTTTTCTTACAGGAGAACATGCTGTTAGCTTGAAATTGAACCTTCTCACAGCTGGATGTGAGCAGTACAACCTGCAGGTTTACCTAAAATAAAAATATAAATATAAGAGCACATGGCAAAACAGCAATTTTCTGGTGTATATGATTAGCCTAAAAAAAAGGAAAGTTCAGCCGTTTTATTGAGATTTTCCTGACATTTACTGGTACTCACTTCCATCCTGGAACCCTTTGTTCTTATCTAACATTTAGAAGAAAGGTAAAAATAGGACATTTCCAAGACAGAACCGAACCAAGCCAGGGACGATGCCAACAGCAACCCTAAGAAGCTGCAGGAATCTCTGGCAAGTAACAACAATCTCTTGAATGCCTTGTATGTAAGAGTAGAGCTCCCAAACTAAAGCTTTTTTTTTTCTCCAGTAAAAGTCTGACTAAAATTTCACCAAACCCTTTTGATCCTTTGATGAAACTAAACCTGAACTTTTAAGTCGTGTTTCCAAAAAGTAGGTTTGGCAAAAAAAAAAAAAAAAAAACAATGCTGAAAATCACAGAAAGAACACCAAACCAACTGTGAAACACGGTGGTGGCCCGTCATGCTGTGGGATTGTCATTCTTTATATGGAATATCTTTTTTAAAAATTGATTACATTTTTATCAGTTTTAAATACCAGCCTGTTTCGATCAAGAACCCTGAGATGTTGGCACGAGGAAAGGCTTTATTTTTCAGTGTTGCAGTGAATCTAGGCAGTTATCCAATAAGGCAAGGCTATTTTATTTGTACAGCACACTTTTAACAACAGGGTAATTCAATGTGCTTTACATGATTAGGGGATAAAGTAAAAATAGCATAAAGCATACACAAAACATAGGACATGTAAAGTACATAATAAAGCATGAAACACACACAAAACATATTATATATGAAAACATTACTCAAAGGCAGCTCTAAACAGATCGGTTTTTAGCCTCAATTTAAAAGAACTCAATGATTCAGCAGTTTTGCAGTTGTCTGGAAGTTTGTTCCACATTAGAGGGGCATAGAAACTGAAAGCTGCTTCTCCATGTTTGGTTCTGATTCTAGGGATGTTGAGTAGACTGGAATTAGAGGACCTGAGTGGTCTGGTGGGGTTGCTATAGTAACAGTAGATCTTCAACGTAGTTTGGTGCTGAGCCATTCAATGATTTATAAACTAGTAAAAGTATGTTGAAGTCTATTCTCTGAGCTACTGGGAGCCAGTATAAGGACTTTAGAACTGGGGTGATGTGCTCTACTTTTCTGGTTCTAGTGAGGACACAAGCAGCAGCGTTCTGGATCAGCAGCAGCTGTCTAATTGACTTTTTAGACCTACCTGTGAAGACGCTGTTGTAGTAATCAATCCAGCTAAGGATAAACGCATTGATGAGTTTTCAAGATCCAGTTGCAACATCAGTCCTTTAATCCTAGAAATGTTCTTCAGGCTATCGAAGGCTGACCTTGTTATTCCGGAATTGCGCCGCTCAATGTGGCAGCATGTTGGAGTAGCTAGTTACTTTGGTTCATATTTTTTTCTTTTTTAAAAACTTTTATTCTTCCATTTCTGGTAGAAAGATTGTTTTTGTGGACAACTGTTCTCTCTGGTTTTGAATGCTGTGCAGCTGGAAGGATTTTTGCTGATACTTTTTATTTTTGGACATTTGTTATGATGCATAACCATGGCAACAAGGTGGTTTACAACTGGCAGCAGCTGATTAACATCACAAAAGCTTAAATAATACCTCAACTACAGCCACAAAACCCTGATGAGTTGAAAAGAAGATGCCATAGATCCAGAGGATCCTCTACATCAGACTGTCATACAACTACAGAGCGTCTTCAGTCAGGCTTCTTCAGATCTGCAGAGCGCTACAAGAGATCATCCCTACCCACAGCCATCAGCATCTACAACAAATCTTTGAAGGAACTTGCATAATGAGTTACAACAACATTTAGTTTCCCTTTGGGATTAATAAAGTAATTTTGAAATGAATTGTATTGGCTTTATGTGACCCTGGAGGTTCAGGTCTGAGTCCATTACTACACCTAGATTTCAGGCCTGATCAGTAGTTTCTAGCTGTATTAATTGTAGTTGCGTGCTGACTCTTGATTGTTCCTCTTTAGGTCCAAAGATAATTACTTCGGTTTTGTTTCTGTTCAGCTGGAGAAAGTTATGACACATCCATGCATTGATTTGCTTGATGAATGTACTAGAGGTGTGGATGGGTTCAAAGTCACCTGGTTACATTGTAATGTAAAGCTGAGTGTCATCTGCATAGTTATGAGTTAATCTTATTGGTTGTTATAATCTGGGCAAGTGGGAGCATGTAGATATTAAATAGGAGAGGGCCCAGGATGGAGCCCTGGGGCAACCCACATGTGATTTCTGTTCGTTTTGAGGAACAGTTTCCTATTGAAACAAAGAAGTCCCTGTTCTTTAGGTAAGACTCAAACCAGCCAAGTACTGTACCGGAGTGTCCAACCCAGCTCTCCAGTCGTTCCAATAGTATATCATGATCAACAGTGTCAAATGCTGCACTGAGGTCCAACAGAACCAGCACTGTGGTTCTTCCGCAGTCGGTATTTATGCGGATGTCATTGAAAACTTTTACGAGGGCAGTCTCGGTGCTGTGGTGAGCACGGAAACCAGACTGAAAAACATCAAACCAGTTGGTCATTGTTAGGAAGGTATTTAATAAAATTAAAAATATTAAACAACTATTAGAAAATTAAAGGTTTGGATATAGAAGCCAGAGTCTACATGAAAATCTGATTGAAGGTTTGGAGGGTCCCCTGAGGTGGAATCAACAGCTATCCTTACAATCTGATAGATTTGGAGACCTTTTGCAATCTAGAGTTGACAAATACAGCAAAGTCAAAATGTGTGCAATTTGAATTTTGAGACAACCAGTTTGTTGAAGCTTTTTTATTATTTTCTTTCCCATTATTTTTGTGTTCCAGTGGAAGTTTACTAAATATGTCACATTAGAGGTGGAAAAACTTTAGAAACAGCACATTGAAATCAACTACTATCGCCAGCTTTTACTCACATCCTCATGAAGCAGTGCTTGTGTGTCCTGACCTGAGATCCTGTGACCACATTTTTGTTTCTTTACAGAGTTCTGAGGAATGACAGCATGTGTGGTAGCTGAGGAAGATACAATGAGAAAAATAAAAAGCAGAACAAACACTCACAGCTGAAGTCTGCTGAGTCACTGTGGCGAATGAGGAGTGACTGCTCAAACCTGTTTTAGAGACAGCTTACCAGAACTTATTTTGAAACACATTTCATGGAAATTTGTGTATTTTAATGATGATTGTGACTGATGCAGTTATTTTCTTTTCAAGGTTGAAAACTGCACACTCAAAGGATAAATGGACAGGATAAAATTAATATTTTGCTTTATTTAGGAGTAAAACAGCAATCAAGGATTCATTTTCGCCAGGTATAAAACTTCAAAGTATTTGATCACTTAAGAATATTTAAAAGGAGATCATTTTCTTTACATAGTTTTATTTTTTGTGGACAACAGAGCGTCTGTGTAGCCTTTAAAGGGGTTACCAGATGGGGCAACATTTTATTGTGGGATGCTACACCCAAACCAAAAGCTATGTCAGAATTTCAGTTTTATTAGGCTTTTGTTAGATTCATCCGTGTTTGGGAAAGTGATGGACATTTAAAATTGGCTCTTTGGCTCATTTCTTGCCAAAACTCTGAATTACAGCGGATTATGAGGAAAAATTATCATATCACTACATCAACTAAGGTGGGGTGTGGCCAAAACTACAGGGCTGTGAAAAAGCGTTTGCCCTTTATCACACTCAAATGTTTCACGCAAAGTTGACCAAATAAAATGCTGTTTTCAAAAAAATTTTCCCGTTTATTAAAAGAAAATAGCTTTCCAAAACAACTTTACCTTACATGAAAAAGTATTTGCCCCCTAAATGTAATAACTATTTGTGCCACACTTGGCAGCAACTATTGTAAAAAGAGTAATTTATGTTGCTGTGGAGGATTTTTGATCCTCTCTTCTTTGCAAACTTGTTTTAATTCAGAAACATTTTAGGTTTTTCTGTTATGAACTGCCTTTTTAAGATCATGCCACAGGATCTCAATTAGATCTAAGTCTGGACTTTGATTAAACCACCCCAAAATCATTGTTGTATTTTATTTTATTTTTTACTTGGAGTCATTAAGAGGTGGGCCTCACATTACAGTTCTGGTGATTAACCAGAACTTTAAGTTTGCTTGAGATTAAGGTTACAAATGGATGGCAAAACATTCTCCTTCAGGATTTTCTAGTAAAGAGCAGAATTATTGTTGAATTATCAACTACAGCAAATCATCCAGGTCTTGAAGCAGCTCCAGACCATCACACTGTTTCCTCTGTGGGAGCCCTCTGCCTCGGGGACGGTGTTCGGCTGCAGCGGCCTGGGTGCTTACCAGGTAGTGCTCAGGTGGAGGCGGGGGTCTCTACCCTCCCTCCTCTGGGCGCCCTGTGTCGGTGCCCTGGCTGCTGGAGTGGACTTGCTGCTGTCGGGGCAGACGGTTCTCCTGATGGCGTTTTCCTTACGTACCTGACTCATCTGAGCTCAGTCCAGTGTCTACCAATGATCTTACGCGTTTTGGGAAGACGTCTGTGTGTGTTTGTGGCTGGATGTGTGCCAGTGTGTGTCTGTGTGTGTCTGTCTGGGAAATGGGTTTGGGAAGGGGGAATAACTGTCTTTTTCGTTTTTATAATTGTGGGGAAGGGATGGGAATCTGGGTTATGTGGGGTCATTTTAATCTGTAAAGCACTTTGAGCTGCATTTTTTGTATGAAAGGTGCTTTATAAATAAAGTTTGATTGATTGATTGACTACCAACACCATGTTTGGCTGTCAGCATGATGCTCGTCTTCTTAAAATAATGTTCTGGCCATTACACCAGATGGAACTGGACCTACGTTTTACCGAAGGCTCCTCTTTTGTCTGGTCAGTGCACAGAATATTTACCCTGGAGTCTTGGGTATTAACAAGATATTTGTATGCCAAATGTGAGCCCACCCTTTGTTTTCTTGTTGATCAGAAGGGGTTCAAGTTGGGACTCCCCCATGGATGCCAGCTTTGCTGTTTCTTTCTTACTATACAATGACCATCACTGACGTTAACTGAGCCAAGAGAGGGCTGCAGAGCTTTAGATGTTATTCTTGGTTCGTTATGAACTCCTAGATAAGCACTCTTGGAGCAGTTTTTGTAGGCCAACCCTCTTGAGAAGCTTCACCACTGTTCTGCTTTTTGTCCAATTTCTTATAATGACTTCACTGTGATTGGATTGAGTTTTAAAGCCTTAAGTATGACTTTGTAACCTTTTGCAGACTGGTAGATATCCATAACTTTGTTTTTCATCTGGGCTTGTATAAACCGGACCATGATGTGTTGCTTTTATAGACCTTTCGGCCTACTTCATGTTGTTAGATAGGTTATATTTAAGGGATTTCTTGATTCTAAAGCTCTGGCAGTGATCAAACCTGGGAAAGGCTGGTGAAATTGCACCAAAATAAGGTCGTTTGGATAGCTTTTTAAATTAATAAATGAAATAATTATTTGAAAATTACTCTTTGCATTTGTCTTAGTGATCATTCAAGCTTATGTTTAAAGCTGCTGCAGCCTGCATGATGACAGCAGGCATTCATCCTCACAGAACAAAAATTCTGGTTCCTGAATGCTAATTGCATAATAAGGGTGACGGTGATAGTGTGAGGTTTGGAGCTGTTAACACTCTACTGGTGTGGAAATAATTATCGCTGGTTGAACCCACTCAACTCTGTGGTCAAAGTCTGAGAGGCTGATGAGTGAGGCTCGACCGTATGGTGAAACATTAACTCAGTGTCCCAAACACATGATCTGATTCACCCTTTTTATTACGTAACTGGCGTTTAAGAGGAAACACCGTGCTTTCTTCCAACTCCGAACTCCAAATCATTTTTTTATGCTCTAATTAATTTTTAAAGCTCATTTTTATGTCAGTGAAATAAAAACTCATGCAATAAAGTACACATTCTGGTCTTTTGTTTCTATCTTCATATCTTCATTCCATCTGACCTTTTGCAAGGAAGGTATAACAGTCCAATATCTTCTTGTCAACATGATAAACTGTACATCTCAGATAAACTGGTTTTAACCTTTGAAATTCATCTCTGACATAACTATCATTTTGCATTACAGGACACACATCTAAAACTTAAATATTTCAACTTGTACTGACACTTATACCAATTTATGTAATGCTTACTCAGCAATGTTACCTACATTCAAATTCAAATTCAAAATTACTTTATTAATCCCAAAGGGAAATTAAATGTTGTTGTAACTCATTATGCAAGTTCCTTCAATGATGTGTTGTAGATGCTGATGGCTGTGGGTAGGGATGATCTCCTGTAGCAGTCTGCAGATCTGAAGAAGCCTCTGACTGAAGACGCTCTGTAGTTGTATGAAAGTCTGATGTAGAGGATGCTCTGGATCTATGGCGTCTTCTTTTCAACTCATCAGGGTTTTGTGGCTGTAGTTGAGGTATTATTTGAGCTTTTGTGATGTTAATCAGCTGCTGCCAGTTGTAAACCACCTTGTTGCCATGGTTATGCATCATAACAAATGTCCAAAAATAAAAAGTATCAGCAAAAATCCTTCCAGCTGCACAGCATTCAAAACCAGAGAGAACAGTTGTCCACAAAAACAATGTTTCTACCAAAAATGGAAGAATTAAAGTTTTAAAAAAGAAACAGTGACAGTGTAAATGATGCTCCTGTGTGCTTGTATTCCTCGAGTCGGATTTATAAAATTGGTGTATCTCACTATACTTCTAAAAAAAGCTTTACAACTTTGTAAAAGCTCTTTAGATGTTCATAAAAATTGCAAGGAAGAATCATGAAGACAGAAATAAAGATTATTTCATGCAGTCAAAGTGGAATACAGTTCCACCTGCCAGCGGAGACAAAGTTTGAGCTCTTTGACCACAATGAAAAGAGGAATCAAGGTGAGGCTTCTAAACTAAGAATGCTTCACAAACTGTCAACCATGGTGGGGGTAGCATGATGCTGAGGGTGTGTTCCATTGCCAATAGGTGATTCTGGTGATTTCCAAAAAAAGTCGGAATAATAAAGATAGAGCAGTAAGGCCACCACCTCAACTCAAATGCTAGCAGGTTGAAACATGAACACATTGCAGGTGTTCCTGGAGAACCATGATCCCAAACACACATCCAATCTGGATATGATAAAACAGGTTAACGGTAACTTCTGGAATGACCCCAAGCTCAACCCTATTGAAAATGTGTGCACTCAGTTATTGAACTGACATCCTATGTCGTATTATCATTCCCCGCTTAAAAATGAATGAATTAAATTCATCATAATTAGCCCCAAATTAATATCACATTCACACCCATGATGAGGAAATGTACATGTATTTTACATCCTAACCTCATTTTGAAGCAGGCATAAAAAACAATGTAGATCCTTTATTAATCATAATCCTTGAACATGGTTAGTCAATTTGACTTGAATTGTTTTTATTCATGATATAACTACTTTTCATAGTTATATCATCAAGTCTCCTGTTGACGTGTCATCAAACCAACCTAAAAAAAAGTCCCTTCTTTAACAAGAAGTATGTTTGAATCAGTGCCTAAACATAACCCAGAAAATCAAGAGTTTGGGGACTAAATTTAAACAAAGAGAACATGAATCTGAAAGAAAATATATTATTGTAAGAAAGAAAGCATAAATCGAATTCAAAAATAAAAAATAAAAAACACGTTTTTTTTCTGAAATGCTACCACTAGATATAATAAAATATTTTTTTCACATTTAGCGTGTTTACTCTGTGGACTGAGAACTAAAATGTAATTTGAGTTATAGCCAGCAAACAGCACTTTTCACTTCCACCTGGCAACACGAAGGGATCGATATCCTGCAGGCTGGCGTTGGACCACAGCCTCTGATAAGATAAACACAGCTATCCCACATAATTGCAATGGTTTATTGGTTTTTGATTGAACTATGATGGTCACAGTAACTTTTAGACTGAGATGTCAACTGTCTTACAGTAGAGTCAACCTACTGTATCTGAAAGATATTGTTTTTATTTCCAGATCCTTCAAGTGGACTTGGAAGTCGGCTGTGGCTTGCTCTTGCAACCACAAGTCACTGTTCAAGTAAAATGAGTCATTGGAAGAACAATAAACTAGGCAGAAAACACTGCCTATCTCAGGTAGCTGGACAGCTGCCTGTAGCTGCTGACAGGTCGCCAATCCATCGCAGCAACATCATATAGATCCTGTACAGTTTAATTGAAAAATAAACCAATCTATTGGAAGAAAATAACTTAAAACAACCCCAAAAGCACATATTTTATGTCGAATGTTGTTGTTTCTAATGTCTTCCGCTGTCAGAAAAAGCCCGGTGACGAGAAGACACTCCTGAGCATGATGCTGCCATCACCATGTTTCACTGTAGGCATGGTGTTCTTTAGATGATATGGAATGGTGTTTTTGTGACAAACCATTGGAAACTATCACCCAAAAGTTTAAATTTGGTTTCATCAGGAGATCTGGAGGTTTTCTGTGGAGGAAACTAATTCTGTTTTTGCAACCCTCTTTGGTTCAGACATACAGAGATATAACTATGGAATACATCCAAGAAATTCCTGCAGCTTCATCAGTGTTGCTGCTGGCCTTTTGACAGCCATCTCGGTCAGTCTCCTTCTGCAAGCTTTTGTAATATCTCAGTTGTCCCATGTTTTCTTCAGTTATTGATGGCTACCTTCACTGAGCCTTGATGCATAAATATCAATGGATTTTTAAATATATATTCTTCTCTTGACTGATACCTTTGTTCAGTTCATATTTACAATCTATAAGCTGTAGAATTTGCTGAAGGACACAAGTGACCAAATGCAGCCCCGGAGTGGATAAATGGGAGAGGATTCCCGGTGGGCCGGTCTGATGTTTGGGCCGCAAGGGCTGGTGTACTTGGGCAAGCCGAGTTGTACTAATGTGCCAAAGGTGCAACTAGGCAAAGACGAGTTACTAATAAGAGTAGTTCTGAACTAGTTGGGTAAAATATTTAACTAGTTAAGTGTAGTATCATACTAGTTGGCATGCACAACAGTTGATATCAAAGAGTTTGTATCAAAACGACTAGGAAGGAAGGAAGATGAAACGGGTAAGACAACAGTGAACTTTGCCTGCAAACCACCATTCGAGTTAGTTAATTATCAAGTCAATGAATTGTGGCACCTTGTGGCAACTTGCATAACATATCATTTTAATGATAATATGACCTGACGCCACATTACTGGGAAACTGTCCTGTAGCTCCTCGGAGCTAGAAAGAAAATCCAGCATCAAGCAATATGAGCCCCAAAGTCCAGAGTAGGCAGGATTACTTATTGAGTGAATATTATTAGTATTAAAATAATGAAGAACACGGTGGCTTTGTCAAATTGGAAAATTTGTGCAAACCACTTTGATCATTTTTAAATATGATTCAGTTTCAGAAGCAGAGCCAGTGGTGATAAGGGGATTTCTCTTGTCAGTATGGACAGAACAGTATGGTTTGAACAAGCAGGCATCAGTTCCAGTATAACTACGTTCTAGGCCCAAATGATAGAGCCAATTACCTGTTTTCTTTCTGTAAAAGTAAGACAATAAATACATAAAGTCCACATTTGAAAGAGAATGGAATGAAAGTCATATAAAATAACCCTGCAGGTTTTGCCATTGAAAATATCTTAATTGGCTAATGTCAAATGCCCTAAAGCTTTACAGAATATAATTTTTATTGTGACACAGGTGCCGCAGATGAGTTTATGGAAACTAGTAGAAGTGTGAAAGGGAGTGCAGAGTCTAATTAGGGACTGATTACAGAGGCAGCAGACAAAATATAGATTCTGATGTTGTTATTGGATGTGTTGTAAAGAATAATGTTGATGTGAACGCATGCTGAAATAAATCTACTTTCTGAGGCAACTGAATCTTATTTGCACTGAATTGGACATTTTTTAGAAAAATACTCTGAATTAAAAGGCTTTACAGAACAGTGTGCTGTGCTGTAAGCTTGAACATGTAAGGTTATAATTACATGATTTTAAAAATAATAGGTTGTGATATAAAGTGGGCCGGTTTGAGGCATGAAACTCCAGGGCAGACAATGAGTCCTACTCCGGCCATGGACAAATGTCTCAAATATATCCTGCTTGGAGAGTTAAGCTTTGCTTTATTTTGATCATTCAGTATATTTGATGGGCGGTTTGAGCTCAAGAAGGTGTTTAACACTGCATGTTTGCTGCATTAAACCAGGTAAATGCAGAGATTTTGTTTCATGTGTATATATATTTCTTGTCTGATGAAGCTGTTTTGGGGTTTTTTCACTTGGCTTGTAAAGGATAAAAGTCACACTGATGAGGAAGTCCACGTAGCGACAACATTTTGGTGTTGCGTCACGTTTGCATTGTTGGCAACGAACATCCAAAAATATAACACACAAGGAAAAACGAAAGCATTCTTAAGTTAGAGAAACTGAAACATGTTTTTTTATCCTCACTCACAATCTGAGTCATTATCCCTTTATTGCAGCCTACACACTGACTGGCAGACTGACGCAAGAACAACCACACAAATCAACGACTTTTAAAGCAAAGTGAATGAGTCATGGGTCCCTGTTCTGCTTTCTTGTCCACATGTCCTTGTTTCAGTTCAGGTTTTTTTTTTTTTTTTTTTTTTCTGAAAGCAATCATGAAACTGATTACACAGCATTATGTCAAATCACAGAGCTCAAAGACCAAATAACCAAATAATATAAACTGATACTGACACTTAAATCCTGCAGTCTCTGAATGTGTCGTTGTGGACTATAGCCTCAGACACCACTGATCACAGCTGAGCTATCATTGGAGAAAACTGAAGCTTCCTAAATCAGTTTTATTCCACAACAGATGATGAGCATTGTTTGTGGTGGCTGTGGTTGGAGAGAGGCAGATAAGCTGTGCACCACTGAAGAAGTCGATGGTTTGATTCCTGATTAAGTTGAATCCACATGTCTAGGTAATCTTGGGCAAGACATTAAATTTTGTCATTCTTGTTGCACTCAGTTTTGTGTGTTTGGGTAAGAAAGAAAACACTGGAACAATCGGTATGTAGTAAAAAAAAATACTTCATATTTCTTGTATATTACTATGATTTGTTTTGTGTAACTGGACTTCATACATACAGTATAAACACTGTTTTCAACTACCCTTTACAGTAATAGAATTCATTTCTATTGTGCAAGGGCATAAAAAAGTAATATCAACTAATTTCTAACAGATTTATTGACAAATTTCTTTGGCTTGAATAGAAATATCTAAGCTCAAATAGATGATTAGAAATAAGATAAATGTTATTTGACCTGTTTTTCTAATATTAAGCTGCTATGACTGGATGTTCACACTAATCACTGTAAGATTAAACCGTAGTGCAGATCTGATTTGCAGGGCATGGATCTGACATCTTCCCTCTGAACATTTCCTGTTTTTCGAGAAATAAGACCTGGGATGTCTGGCCCTCAGGATCTTTCTTGTGCTCTTCAATCAGTTTAGCTGGTGATTATATGTCAAAACAAAGCCACAAATAAAATATATGATACAGCTCAAGGTTTTCCCAGAAGAGCATTGGAGTCCCTTTGCCTCCTAGTGTTTCTAATGTCATATCCAATCCGTGTGTATAACTGTGATAAAATGAGCAAAATATTTAAAGCGAATACGAGCAGAAAAACAGCATCCTCCACTATTATTACCATGCCTGGTAAATATCAGTAAAAGGCCTTTAGAATAACTTCTTCTTTCTATCGCATACTTGACATTTTAGAATAATCTAGTAGGGAAAACATAAAAGGGAGCCTAAGTCTCCTCCCCTTTCGGTCGGCTTATGGGTCCCCTGACAAATTAATCAAAGTCACTGGAGGGATAAGGTATTTTTATAGCTGCCACTTTCCACATGGCCAGATTTATAGTGGTTTTCTCCACCTTTAATGCTCCTTCGTTCGTCCTGGAAGAAATATCTCTTAACTCCCAGCCGTTTTTCTTCTCTACTGTTCTTCTTCTCCTTGTGCGTTTTGGTGACGTAAATTTTGAGAGACACGCAGTTGTAGTCCAACACGTGTTTTCTCATAAAACCTAAAGTAACTTTTGCCACCAGCCGAAAATAAGCGCTTTCTCAGCATGGAAATGTGTCTTTAAAATGTATGGACATAATATGTATAAATGCATATTTTATTATAAGTTTGCACAAAGTACCGCAGCAATTTCCTAATGTTGTGAACCTGTTCACACATATGGCAATAAAACGTTCCTGACTCTGATTCTGATGTTAAATCCATGGCACATTTCAAGCGGGATCAGTAAATGACTTTTATCACTCCATTGACTCCCATTCATATTTTTTGACAGGGGACCCATGGACCAGAAGTAGATGGACGTCAATTAGCCTCCCTGGGTTTTCTCCTATATGGATGTTGGTGGTGGGGAGTGAGGCGGGGGTGTGGGAGCTCACAACACAGGCTTTTCTAAATGAGATGGCCATGGAAGAAGGATGATTTTCTGTCCGAGGAACCATTTCTGTATGGGTTTGGCTAGATGTTTTGGAGCTTTCTCCTACTAAAAGACCCAATAAGGAGCCATTTTCAGTTTTCAATAGTGTCTAACAGAATTTTTATATAAAATGTCATCGCATTTTGGAGAGTTCATGATGAACCACACACAAGGTTCAAAGTGCTTTAGGAAGAGAAACAGGGCCCCAGCATCACAGATCCTCCACATTGGAGGACACATTTTGAACAGATTTAGTCCCAACAGCTCAGCAAATTCCTTGTTTACATTTGTGATAGTAGGATTCTAACAGCATACTTAGGATTTTTTTTTACCGGCATTAGATTTTTTGCTGCAAAAAAAAAAAAAAGAATAATAATTTTCCTTTTTTTTGTATATATATATATATATATATATATATATATATATATATATATAAAAGATAATTATTTTTCTATGTTTATGTCTTACGTGGAAATGTCTATGTTTTAAATGTTTATGACACATCTACTGCAAAGCAAATAAAGTCTGAATTGAATTCTTTTAAGAGCAGCGTGTTCAGTGTATCAGCTACAAAAAAAAAGCATCCCTTGAGAATTTACTATTTATTTTTCAAAGCGATTGCTACTACTGCCTATAATAATAATATGAGGCACAAAAGCTGGACAAAAAGGGACATCAGGCTGCTTTTGGGGCACTTGTTTTTGCTTACGCAGGTTGCTGTTCTCACAAACGCTTTGTTGGCAAAGGTGAATACATTTAGCATCAGAGTGACCCCTCACCCGCAGGTTCAACCAGCATTAACCCCTCCCTCTGTTGACCGGATTTACCCAAACTGCAAATCCCACGGACAAAGCTAAAGAGACAGATGGCCTGCCACATACACACATATTCACACAGTTAGGGTTACACCAATGCATAAACTAGATGCACAGATACCGATCTCCTCCTTTTGTCACGCATCATCCTTGCTGGTAAAATAAGTTTTCAGATAGCTGAGAAATGAGTTTTGTGAAGTCATGAATTGTCTCATAAAGAGAACTGTAACAATAACAAGTCAACATGAACATCCGTTTTAGTTTAAGCCCTTTTCTGTTAACTCCACATGGGAATAGGGAGTGAAAAGCAAGCACCGCGGCTGCACAGTGGAATGCTGGGTAGAGCAGTGCACTTGTTGCCCTCAGGAATGCCCTCAGCCTCTTATATAAGCCCCCTCTTTCAGCAAGCGTCCACTCCCCCAGCCCCCAATTTACAGTCAGCAAGGCTCAGCTGGCTTGAGACTCACAGTGAAATCTGCTCGTCACACAGCAGAGAAAAGAGAAGCAGTGAAATCGCTGCAATTATGGACTTATGTAATTGCAGAACAGCACTCCACAACTTGCTAAGGTCCACTCCATTATTACTGTGTGGAGTGTTTGGGGCTTTGTTGCTGGGTGGAAGATAAAAGCCACACATTTCCTGTTGGACTTAGAAAGTGTGTCCAGATTTAGTAGACTGTAGTAAAAGCAAAAACTGTTGAGATGCAATGCAAACAAATGGAAGTACATCTTAAGAAATTAGAATATTAACCAAAAGTTACATTTATTTCAACAATTCAAATCAAAAACAGAAACCCATATGTTACACTACACAAGTTTTTTCTGGTCATTTTGATTATGGCTAACAGCTAATGAGTTATTTTCTCAAAGAATTAGAGTATTACATAAAACCAATGCATAGCCTAATTATGGGAAAGATTGCTGACTTGACTTCCTTCATGAGGAAGCTGAGCCACAAAAGGTTATTGCTGAATAAGCTGGCCGTTCACAGAGAGCTATATCTAAGTAAATTAATGGAACGTTGAGTGGAAGAAAAAAAGTTTGCTACAAAAATGTGTACAACCTAGACGAATCCAGGATTTGGGCTACAACACATTTGTGTTAAGCCACTCGTTATTTAGAGACATCAGACCTGGGCTAAGGTGAAAAGAGGACTGGACTGTAAATATTTTGTGAAACTGATTTTTGGGTTTGAATCATCTGTAAAGCAGTAATCATCAAAGATAACGGAAACATAATATCCCTGCTGCTTGCGCATCAACAGTTTTTCCTTCAACCAAACTTTCCATCAATGTGTCTGGATACAGCCCTTTATGAACAGCTATAGCTTCTTTAGCAATACCCATCTGCTGGAAGACTGACCTGTCAAGTCACAAAGTCTTCCCTGTGATTGCCTAGGAAAGTGGTTCCCAACCTGAGGTCCGGGCCGCCCGAGAGAGCCCAGGGGGTCCCCAAAATTTTGTCTGTGCTGAGGTTACCAAAATTATATTTGTAAACATTACATTTATATAATCCAAAAGACAAAAAGAAAATTGTCAATATAGGCTACAGTGTAAAACAAGAAAAATAAGAACAAAAACATACAATTGCTGTTTATTTTTTGCTAATAAAAGTTTGTCATTAAACACTTTTACTGGGTGTATGCGGGTATGAGTTGTTGTTGGGGGTTCCCGGCTTGTCTTGGAAACAGGGAAGGGGTCCTCAAGGAAACAAAAGATTGGGAACCACTGGCCTAGGCCAGAACATAATAAATACCATTAGGTAAATATTTTTAATGGCCCTTGTAATATGCACATTTTCTGAGAAACTGAATTGTGGGTTTTCATTTGCAATAATCACTTGTAATAGATCAATGTGTAATGAATCACTTTTTAAATTCCGGTATTCAACTTTTTTTACGCATGTTGATTTATCAGTATGCTCTCAGCGTTGACTTTCACTAACGTGAGTAAATGTTGTTCCATTGATGCATTAGAATATTCATTTCAGCATCATGTGATTTTGTTTGTATATTTGGGTGTTTTTTGTGAACTGTATGCAGATGTCAGCAGTCTGTCTTTTTAAAGTCTGTAGATTTGCAGTTTTACTTCACTTTATGGTTGATAGGTGGACATTGTGTGTTTCCTTACACATATTCGTTTGCTTCAACTTATTTAAAATTAAAAATAAACAGGTCATGGCTGCATACGGTGTCTAAAAATGTTTTAGCTGTAAAATTATAGAAAGCAAGACAAAGACAGAAGTGATCTGTTGTCTAGCTGTACCACACAGCTGTTTAATTTCACTTGACACATTGTACAGGTACTGTGAATATATATAGATGTATATGTAGGTATATCAAAACCACATCAGGAGACATGTGCTTTAAATAAAAACCCCTTCCTTTTCAGTTTGCACATTTAGCTCAAGTCATAAAAGAGAATAAAAATGACAAAACATTACAAATGAAGAAAAATACATTTCCCAGCACGTTTCTATATTGCATACACATTTAATAGGGAGTGGAAATCTGAAATGTTTCGACTTCAGATGGTAATTGTGCTGACTGACGGGAGAAAGTCATACGAGTTCCAAGGCCACCATACGGACTGTAAACGGCCAACTCTGCTGTCCAAAGCAGCAGACGGGCGAGCTGTACGACGAGTCATTCCCAACGCAGTCATGAGTTATACTGGAGGAGTCCAGTAGGCGCTGGGCAGCAGCAACGAGAGCTCAGAGCAGAGCTGGTTAATGTTGAACGTCAGCTCTTGGTTTGGTCATGCAAACGCGCTACGACGCCTTGGAAGTATGTATATATATTAAAAACAAACTCCCCCAGCATGGATTGTGACAAGGTGCTGAACACATTCATGACGATTTATTTTATAAAGCGAAGATCAACCAGTACAAGAAAGCTTTTTCCAGTACAGAGGGCATCAGCACCAGCATACGGTGCCCATTTCTCCACGACCAGGCACAGGCCGTTCGGTTTCAGCGTAAAACAACGTTTTTAAACGCCAAAGAAAAGTGCTGGAGTTCCCTTCAGCTGTATGGTGCAGAGAGAATAACGCAGCGATGCCCCTCCCCCACGTGTTGCTGGCTGAAAGAAACTTCTGTTTGAATCAGAGTGAAAACCATAGTGGAACGAGTCGTTTCTTTTTAGTCGTTAAATGAAAGTATATCGATCAGGCTCTAATGTTTTGTTGTGATACAGTGAAACCGCGATATTTTTATCATCTTCCCGGCCCGTGCTTGTTCACATCAGACGCAAACATCAAGCCTGCGGCGGCTTAAAGACCCACCGCTGCAAGAAACCCTCACACCGTCTAACAAAATGTAGCCGTAAACCGCAGCGGTTTCTTTAAAAGGCAAGGTGAGAGGTGTATGTGTCAAACTGATGACCGCAAGCAGTCAAGGCCAGAGGAAAAATCTAACAAGATCTTTATAAAAACATCAAATTTGAAAATATATCACTAAAACTTTTTTTTTCTTCAAATAAACTCCAGGACACACAAAAAAATTCAAAAATCCTTCCGCATTATTTAAACTAAATCTCATAAACAGCATCTACAGAGAGATAAATCATTTCAAATAACTTAAATTATTATGAAATACAATACTATTCCACTGCAGCCAAAAGGATAAGAAAATAGATTTGCTCCTAGCCTACCCAAAAAAACAACAGCTCATTTTGCCAGGAGGTCCATAGGCTAAACTACGCAACTCGTGTGGTTCGATGGTCCGTTTGTCGCTTCGGTCCAACAGTGAGAAGCTTTGGCACAGAGAAACACACCATTAGGATGAGGTGACGCATCACAACGAGGCGCTTAAACCAGGGACAGTCATGCAAGCGTCGCTCCAGGTCCTGGAGGAGATGAATAAAACAAACAACGAGCATCGCGAGCATGCTGCCGGAGCAGGAGATGACAGAAGGACAGGGCTGGTAGAAGTGGCTCAAATTCATCAATATGTTGGAGGAGGGGTTGGCTGGATAAAAAAGTGGTCAGAAGTAATAAATTAATTTCTAACCAGAACCATAACGGGTTCAAGAGATTACAGCTTCCCAGGAATGACAGTGATGCTTCAGCCTACAGTGGTCGTTTTTCCCGCCTCCCCTCGGTTCGTCTTGGTCCTTGCTTTTTCACAGAGATGACTCCACCTCCCTGGTGATGTCGGCCTCAGTCCGAGGGCGCACCTGGACGTCCGCCGCTTGCTCCGTCGTCTCAATGATGACCTCCAGGGTCGAGGGGCCGGCCGCTGCTTTAGAGTCAACGCCGGCCTTCTGTTTGTCCGCGGAGCCGCAGCACAGTTTGGGGGCGCACTGAGTCCGACAGGAGAGCTCGCACAGGGAGTCCCGGGACTCCGAGCTGAAGGTGACGAACTCGGGCTGGATGGTGGTGGCGTGGATGCCCTCATTGTGAAAGAAGTCCTTGATGCGTTTGGCCACCTCCATGTAAGACGTTGGGTCGTGGCACTTGATGTGCGCCGTGGCGATGATCCGGCTCCCGGCCAGCTGCCAGATGTGCAGCTCGTGGATGGCCAGGACCCCGTCCAGGCTCAGCAACCGCTCGTTCAGCCTGTGCATGTTGATTTGCTTGGGCACGGTCTGCAGCAGGATGAGGGCGGACTCTTTGAGCAGCGGGTAGGTGGTGTAGAGCAGGATGGCCACCATGATGATGCACAGCGTGGGGTCGAGGTAGAGCACCCAGCACGGGCCCGCCATCTCGCCTTCATTTCCCTCCAGGCTGACCACAGTGTGATTGACGTGCTGGTGGTCTGTGGCGTGGCTGTTGATGCAGGGGTTCACGCAGTTGGCGCCGACGCAGGGCCTCCACACGAAAGTGAAAATGATGGAGTTGACCACCACGATGACGGAACCCAGAGCGTCGCCCAGGACGTGCAGGAAGACCCCGCGCATGTTGAGCTGCGCCGACGAGTCGTGGTCCATGTCGTCGAAGTGGGTGTTGCCGTTCATCTGCACCTCCAGGTTGTCTTTGCAGCCGACATCTGGAGAGATAAAACGTCAGGGAGGTGAGTTCATGTCACCGCTGCATGACAGCTGAGTGCTCAAACGGACTTTGAAACAGAGATACAACATTTAGACGGACAGACTGAGCTGGGAGCTGGTATGCACGGTTTGGAAAAGCTACGGTGTTCAAAACTTTCCTGTAGTTTAAAGAAGAGCTTCGCCCGTCAGGATTTGGTGCCTGTCCTTTGGTAGAAGTGGTAGTTTTAAATCCAACTAGGGCTACAACAGCAGATAGCTTGTTGTACCCGGGTGACTCTCTAAAGGGAAAAATTGAGTAAATTTCTGCACACTTGGAAACTACTGACGAATCTCTCTCATTCACACATTAACTACCCAACTCAGGATACGTTTTAGAAAAATCTGTATGTATATTGCAGCAGTCAATAAGGCAATCCAAACGTTCTGATGTTCTGTCTGATAGGAAAATTATGGTGTTTCATTTATATTTTTGCTCATGTAAACCCATCAAAATACAAATAAAAGTAGATTGGTTTGATAGATACCTGTATTGTAACAATCAATATATTATATTTGATTTTAATAAAAGGAGGTGTAGCTGCTGCTTTTCTGTTTTAAATCAAATCAATACAATCATGATATACATTTTGTTGTACATTTATTGTTATATACACACAGCGATACTATAATATTATCGTATTTTTATTTCGGATTCTCATGCAACGTTAACGTCATAGCGGCCCCAGTCTAGACAGAAATAGGGATGTCAATTGGTAAAAATCTGGCGATACGACATATTGCGATACTATGAGTAAGACCATCAATTGTGATTTTTAAAACTCGATTTAACTATAGAAAAACGAGCACAGCTTTCTAAACACTCCGACCTGTTTCAGACTTTAACACGTCCAGTTTTATTACTAGATCAGGTCGATCCACTGGAACCAAGAAGGTGAAAACAGCCACCAACTAGCGGTCATACTTTTAATTTTACTACAAAAATTAATGGTTCCATCCAAATTCAAAAAAAGAAAGAAAAATCGATACACTGCTTTTGAACATCAATACAATATCGTGACATAAAATATTGCGATCGCCGTATTGATATTTTCTTACATTTTCTTACATCCCTAGACAGACCCTAGCAAAAACAAATGTAAAAACGGATTGATTTCAACAGTTTTCACTAATAGCTATACTTTTGGTGCGTTTTTTGTATCTTCTTATTCTAATCGTTGGTGGATTTTTCTGGAGGGTTTCGTAGCCCTCTGGCCAAGTTTGTATTACTGCTGCTGAACACACTGGACCCCAAAGCGTCTCGGACAGATTAAAAACTCCCAGCATGTTGTACCGTAAATACAACACTCCACACACAATTCACTTTAAGCACACTTTAATTAGTACTTGCAGGCTGCCTAGGAGCACAAATAGGATGGAGCGCGCCCCCCCGCTCCATCCCTGGGCAACGTCGGGTCATTCATCAACAGCTAATGGTGTGTCTGGGGCTGTCGACTGCGCGCCTACACTGATGTATGACCCAGTAACAGCAATCAGCGCATAGAGTAGCGGATATAGTGTCCATTTATTGAAACTGGCAGGGCCCAACAGTATGGAGAGGAAAATAAGTCTTCTGTATGCGAGATTAACCCCTCAGTGAGCGAACAAGGGGAGCGGTCTGAAGGACACAGGGAAACCACGGCGGATCTACGCTTTTACTCCGAAACGTGCCCTTACACAAGAGAAGACCGGACAACCCAGCGCCACTACACGTGTGGCCCACAGCATCATAGAAAGAACTCACTTGAGGGGAAACCATGCAAGGAGGCAACGGGACATTGCTCAATTCAATCCAAACCCATTTCCCCCGAATGAGTCATATCGTTAAAGAGTGAAAACCTGAGGCTTTACTTGCTGGTATCAAGTTTGACTGGTATCAATCCCACGTGGCGACACTATCATGTTGACTGCAAGGCTGGCATGTCAGACCCCACGGTATTTTAACACGTTTTCTTCTGGCTTTGAAAACCTTAATCTTTGAGAATATGTTTTCCAGTGCAAGTCCAGCAGACGCCAAAGAAAGTTGACATGAATATTATCATAACTTTTAAAAGAACAATGTTCGCATTCATGTTGGGAATTGGTTTTGATCTGCTAGACTAGATTTCTCTGAACATGTCACTATGGATAACTCCTTTCTTCAAATTTGCACCTCCAATTACTATTTCAGCCATTTTTCTCTTACATTTCTTGCCCAAGTACTCAACCATCTGATGTTTACTTTTCTTGTAGGCTGAGTATTTTTGAGGAATTGTGTAGACAGGTTATAATAGAAATGCTCAAATCTCATCATAATGGGTACAGAATGTTATTGTTACGTTATAGTTATTGACTAAAAGTCTGCATCTGTGGCAAACACCTTCTTTTTGCATAGAAATGGTACGGAAACTGCTGAACAGGAGGGCCGGAACCCCCAGCATCCCAGGTCATAAAAGAACCATGAAAAATTAGGATAATGTGTAAAAAGGTCGGGTCAGTAGACTTCTAATTTGAAGTGTTGTAATGTGGTTTTTAGAAGCGTCACGTTTCAAGAAAGGGGAGTCAGACAAGAGAAACTCTAAACCTTCCATGCTCACCGGTTCTCGACCTCCCATCACCCGGACTATTGTGGTTCCCCACCAGGTTGTTGGTCTCCTCTGCCGCTGATCCATTCCCAGCCTTCTGGAACTTTTCACTTTTCCCCCTTTTCCCCTTATTACTACCACCATGAGAGTGGCCTCCATGGGAGTGTCCGTGGCCTCCCCCGGCGTGCCCGTGGAACAAGCAGAGCCCCAGCAGGTTGATGAGGAGCCCCGCGGCGCCGACCCCGGCCACCACCACTGGGCTGTCGATCTCGCGGGGTTCGGTGAAGCGCTCGACGGCTTCCAGGACGATGGTGAAGCACAGCGCCGTGAGAAAGACGGCGTTGACCAGAGCCCCCATCACCTCCGCTCGGATCCAGCCGAACGTGTTTTTGTTGGTCGAGTGGGTTTTTTCGGCAAACCGCACCGCGACCAGAGCCACGACCAGCGCGATGACGTCCGACAGCATGTGGAAGGAGTCCGAGAGCATCGAGAGGGAAGAGGTGAGGCGGCTGACCACCACCTCGACGATGAAGAAGCTGAAAGTCAGAGAGAGCATACATAGCAACCGGGCACGGTTGGGCTCGCAGGCCATTTTCTTTTTTGTTTTTGTTTAATGGTGGTCCTTCCTCGATTCAAGTTCACAGAGAGATGACGTTTCACGGTGTCCTCCGGGTAAAGCTACATCCAAAGAGCGGAGTTACTGGCTTCTAGGAACCGTGTGAAAACCCCGCGGACGTCACCAGCATATTCCAGACACGTCTGCCGACGAGCTCTGCTTTGCAGACGGTTGAAACTTTGCACCCGAGCCGATAAACTTTCCACACGAACCACGGCACCGCGAAGAACCGCCCATCACGCATCCTATTGGACAACAAGGCACAGGGACGAACACGATTGGTCAGATTTTGCAACTGGTATCAATAGGAAGTAGAAGAACGGAGGTTGCTAGGCACGCTTCGTCACTGTAATCTCGCGATGTCACTGTTGAATGATTTCCAAAAAGCAGTAGTATTAGTTTTTTATTGATTTCTAATCAGCGAAGATGAAACAAAGTCATCTTTTAGTACTGCTCTCAAAATTAAATTAAATTAAATGTACATATTTTCTACAACAAAAAAGTAAATATACATTGCAATAACATGCAGCATATACAGCTTTATTATTATTATTATTAATATTTTTAAATCTTTGACTTTTTACTGCTGCTGTAACAGCCGGAAACACCCCCAGATGTGGGACAAATAAAGGACTATCTTATCTTTTATATATATATATATATATATATATATATAACTATATATATATATATATATATATAAACTATATATATATAACTATATAACTATATATATATATAATGTAGTGAAATGCGCCTGGCCACAAGTATCACCCTTTCTTGCCTCGAACAGAAACTGGCTACTGGTTACGATTGTTATTATTATAAGTACAATATGCGTTTATTTACCAAAATAATGCAAGTGTTTAAATGCTATTTTAGAGGTTGTATTAGTAATATTGAAGTGTTTATATGCTAGTTAAGTTTATGTATGCACTTGATTATTTTTGCATTTCATTTACAGCTTTTGAAACTAATATAAGGCTAGACAACTTTAGGCAAGATTATTTGTTTAACATTTTGTCTGTGTTTTAGCTAAGTAGCTTTAAATAAAGAAATTCATGGAATTTATTGTGGAAATGCCTTTTGGCACAGAATTACTATTATTAATTAAAAACAATCCATCTGTGTCAAACTTACCTCCAACAGTGAGAAAAGAAATCTCCAAAGCTTCCTCACCAAGCAACCCCTGTAAAAAATCTGTGGTTTTACAATATATTAGGTATGTTATTGTTGATAACTATATTGTGGTTATAAAATGTGTATAACATATTAAACACTGAAAATAAAAGCTTGAAGTTGGAGGCATATCTATCTAGGCAGCTGAAGTTATTTAGCTATATTTGAGTGTGGGAGTTTTATAAGATTTTATTTAACACAAACAGAAATCAAGGTTAATTAGGCCCACATAAAACATCTTTAAAGATTGACGAGTCTTAAATATATAAGGCATTTTCCTTATGAATTTTCATTTTGTTATTATTCCAAATGTCACTTCATTTGTCAATTAGGGAGCAAAGGCCATCTGATAATCCAATCGTTCTGCCCATGAGCCGTAGTGTTAATAGTAATTTCCTTTTTAATCACATCCAGTGATCAAAGTATTGACTTCTAGGTGAGAACTGTTTCCGCTGTTGCCTGTGATTAAATTTTTCACAGCAAACTGATGACCCCTTGTGGGAACCATCAAGTCTTGATTAAAGGGTGTCTCTGTAAATGTAATGCAAATGACTACTTTAAAGCAATGTTTTAATAGAATGTAAGAGGTTTTAAATACATTTGGCTTTTTGGGCCACCTAAGGTAAAATGAATCAAGTTTATAATCAACATTGACATGTTTTATTACCAAAAGACTCTCTTACAAAACAATCTTTAAAAAATAAAGCAAAAAATATACCAAGTACATAAAAAAATCACAATAGATGCCTATCATTTTAAAACACTGACTGTGTAGTAAATTTTTTAAATACTATACATATAACTAATGAATTACTAAATTTACATCCAGTGTTGAGAATTTCACGTTCAGTCTTAAATTGGACCGATTATTTTTTGTATTCAACGAATGCCAAGGATCTGTCTGCTTTTGAACTGGCAGATTTTCTCCACTTCACTCAGTTTCTGGGCGCGGAGATTAGCTGTGTGCAGCCGCCGCAGCATTAAATCCTGGTATGGTCCGGCCTGATGACCACCAGGCCGCTGGTTCTCTTTGCTTTCACCTGCAAAGTGGACCTTCTTCTTCCCGGGGGACAGATCCTCCGAATCTACAGCAAAACAGCAAAGAGGCATGTGACCAATACAGAAATATCAGAGTAAACTTTTATTTAATCAGAATAGGTAATTTGAGGTTTAACTTATGAGCTAAAACCCCCGTTAATTAAGACACCATTGGTGTAAAACAACTTTATTAGCATGATATAAATATGTTCATTCAGTGATTAAAGTTAATAAATTATAATTTTTTAAAAGAGCTGGTTCAGTTTTGGGCTTGTTTTCATAGGTCGAAACATCTTCGCTGGATTCCCATACCCAAGTCTTTGCCATAGACCAGCGCCAGGTCCTTCTGCTGCTGCTGCAGACGGCTGTAATTGTTCAGCAAACTCTCCGCTCTAAACCATAGATAAGACCACAAGACAATGTACCAATCAGCTGAAAAGACTGCAAAGTCAATGGTAATGTACTACAGGCAAAATAAAATTAAACTTTAGATTATTGTGAGCGTTACCGTGCAAGCTTCTCAGTTGTCAGTCGCTCACGTGCACACAGTTCCTGCTCCCTTTCTGCCATGAAAAACAAGATGGTTTTAGGTTTTTAAACCAACGTTTCTGCATCTTGTACATAATTCTCCTAGATGCATTACTTACTGTCAGACTGGAGCTGACAGTAATGGGCATGAAAGTAGGTCACGGTTTGATTGCAACACTTTCTCAAAAGGCAACATGAACAAACCTGTACCATCCACACAAAGCTGTAAGAGTATTTTACAGTGTAGCTGAAGCCAACCTCAGAAACATAGTTTGATATTTAGATTCTAACACTTCCTGAAACAAATGTATTCAACAACTTCAAGTGTTCTGCAGGTTCTTGCAATTACAGCCATTAAGTGTTTAAGAGCTCAAGATTGGTTGGTGAACAAACTGAATTGTTCCCAGATTTCTATTCCATTTGGGATTCATTAATGATTTCCGCAACAGAAGAAATTAAAACCTTCTTTTATTTGGCATTTTCAAAAAGAAAAGTAGGTTTTTATTTTGCTTTTAAATAAACATTCATCTCTTCTAATTAGAGCTGGTTATCAATTCAAATTCCAAGAATCGATTCGATTCCGATCCTCAAGAGGTAGAATCGATTATCACGATCCGAATCAATCTGTTGTAATTCGATTTTTGATATGAGTCAGTGCTAATAAAAACTTGAGCAATTACCTTAATAACATTACTGTAATTCAATGAGGCAACACTGGGTGGGGTTACAGTTCACCGTGGAAAACTGTATTAACCCTTTCAGAACTAACTAAGCCTTAAAATGGCCCTCTGAACTTTACCCTCTTATTTTAGGTGTAAAAAGAGCAAACAATGTTAAACATTTAAATCAATTTTTGGACATAGGAATCGATTTTATGTAATTTTTATTACAATCGATTCAGAATCAGAGAAGCGATTTTTTTTTTCTTCAACACAGCACCACTTGCCATTACAAAACCCATTAATCGATACAGGTCACGTATTTTGAACTATTTAGAGGTTTCTCATGGAAATTTGCTCAATTTTCTCTTGGTTATAACTCTGCAAGATCTGTGATTTTTGAGCCAATGCTACACTTTCCTTTCACTAGATTTCTGGTCTTGAATTATTTTTTTGGTTTTAGTGTTTTATTTGTTTAAAGTTCCTTTCTAAATTACACACAATCTTAGAGGCGAATCTTTATAGTTCTCTGAACATTTAAATATAAAATATTGAGCTTGAAAATGTTTGAACAGTCGTCCAGATTTATTAAATGTTTCACAAATCACATCAATCGCAATCAGTGCAGCATTGAAGTTGGTTTCTGATTCAGTAAAGTGTTAAGAGGGGTATTTTTTGAATAAACTAGAATCTGTTAACACTCGTTGTCAAATCAGGACTGAATCCTAAAATATGAGTTCTCTAAAACCAATTTGGTGGTCTTTGAATAACAAATGTCCGTTTTAATTCTGTTTGCAATCTAAACCAAAGGTAGTTGTGGTCAATTTGGAAAACCTTATTTAATGTTTCTAAATGCCACAAAAGCTATGAAACTGTATTTTATCAATAAATGTGATCTGTGGCTTTGCAGTAATTTAAAAACCAAGATTATGTTGGTTAAAATCAAAGGGAGGGCGCGCCCCCTAGGGAGCGTGCAGAGTCATTGCAGGGGGGCGCGGTATGAATGGATAGAATTTAAAAGCTAATATAATTGACAGGTTTTTGACGAGGCTTCCACATAAAAACAAAGCAGAAGATAAAACTTTGTCAAACAAGCTTCTAAACTGACTTCCTACCAGGCCAAAGAGTAGAAAATATGACAAAGTATATCTTGCATTCGGTTTTGTCCCACCAAACACCTGCAAATGCTCAAATGGGCTCATATTAAATTTTGTACATAGTGGAACAGTGTGAAAACCGCACACAACTGCGGAGGATTCCATACTTCTCTGCACTATGGACATGGTTCCATCTATGATTCATAACAGAGGCCAGCAAACTATGGGTTATTCCTCTGTCCAATATGCGCATTTATGAGACGTCAACGAACATATAGGGACTTTGTAGAGATCTGCACAGATGAGGCAAAGACTATGGCTGGGAAACTAGGAGGGCTGCAGGCCTCCTAGTTTCCCAGCCATATAATAATAAATGGTAATGGCCTGTACTTGTATAGCACTTTATTTAGTCCTTGAGGACACCTAAGCGCTTGAGGACACCTAAGCGCTTCACACTACATTCAGTCATTCACCCATTCACACACTGGTGATGGCGAGCTACATTGTAGCCACAGCTGCCCTGGGGCACACTGACAGAAACGAGGCTGCCGGACACTGGCGCCACCGGGCCCTCTGACCACCACCAGTAGGCAGAAGGGTGAAGTGTCTTGCCCAAGGACACAACGACTGAGACAGACAGACCGGGGGCTCAAACCGGCAACCCTCCAGTTACAAGACGAACTCCTCACTCCTGAGCCACAGTCGCCCCAAATAAATTAATAAAAATACAGTCTGAAAACAGACCTCTCTCCAAGGCCTATTTCTCTTTTCTATGCTCAACATCTGTGTAGGAACCCTGTTCTTTGTATCTACCAGTGTAGTTTAAGGAGGATTAAACGGTCTGTTTTCTGATTTTAAGACACTTTTCTATTAGAAATCTAAAGGTTTTTGGATATACTTGCATGAAACCCCATCAGATAAGGAATACAGTCTGTTTGTCACAATAAATGCTGAAGTCCTACTCTCCAGTCTCTCCTCGCGTTCCTTCAGCGCCTGCTCCCTGTCCCGCAGCGCCTGCTCTCTGAGTTTCAGCTCGGCCACAGAGACGGTTACCACCTCAGCCGGCTTGTGAGAGGCACAGTCAGAGTCTGCAGACCTCCTCCGGGCCCGCGCCTGGACCTTCCTCTGCTCCTCAGCAACACTTTCGCTTAGCAAACTGCTCTGGAGGATGGACTCCACGGACGGCCTCAGGTAGTCCTGCCGACAGAGAGGACGATTTCAGGTTTCCTTGGTGGGACGGACGCAGGTTCAGCTCAGGGAAGAAAGGTTAGTGCTTCAAACCTTTAAGTTGAGCATTTTGCTGAGTAGGGTGTTCAGCTCTTCAGAGTAGCGGTAGGGGATTCTCCTAAACTTCCCCTCTCTGATCTTCTCTGCCAACTCTTTCTGGTTGTACGCTGTGAACGGAGGCCTGAACAGGAAAGAAATCAGAAGAAAATAAGTAGGCTCTGTTGTAAAACTGCTTGGGAAATCTGTTACACCAAACTGTGTGAAGAATAACTTACGACAATGCACAAAGTTCATACAGCAAGCATCCCAGAGACCAGATATCTGACTTCTCGTTGTAGGACATCCTGTTTATTTGTTCCTGAAAGAAACAGTGGATGATGGCAACAAAAAGTGACATGACCTGTTTTTTAATTATAAAGATAAAACTAAAATAGTTTTTGGCACAGTGTAGGGTTGTGTAAAATAGTTCTCTGCATTTTATCGCCAGTAAGTCACTGCTAGACAGACAAACCAAATTACCAGATACTCAGAAGCTAAAAATCCCTAATCAGTTTCCCTCTAACAACCAAATCTGCCAAAACATCGAGGCCAATGACATAATGCCGATTTTTAAAAAGTTTAAAATTCATGCCCCAGGCTGTTATAACATCAAAGAGCTGCGCAGCATAGTCTCCTTAGCAAAGTCTGTCTGCAAAACTTCGACCCTTGAGCGCACCAAGTGAGTTTAATTGTCTAACCTACAGAGCCTTGCCAAAATAAAAGCTGAACATTTTCAGATTGTCACCTTACAACAAAAACATTTGATACATTTTACTAGGATTTTATGTGACAGACCAACACAAAGTGATGCATGGTTCAAAGCAGCGTTAGGCAAGTTCACATGAGACCAAAATGGACTGGGTCTAAATAAAATATGTGGTGGGAAAACTAACACCACATCACCCTAAACACATCCATTTCTACTGTGAAATACAGTGATGGCAGCATCATGCTGTGGGGATGATTTTCTTCAGTATGGACAGGAAACCTGGATGGAGATGAATACGGGAAAAGGCTGGAAGAAATTCTGTTAGAGGCTGCAAAAGACTTGAGAGCGAGGTTCACCTTACAGCAGCACAAACATACATCCAGAGCTACAATGGAATGGTTTAGACCAGGGGAGTCCAAAGTGTGGTCAGTGGACCAATTGGAGTGCCTGAAATTATTACTCTTCAGAAAGAGTTAAGGGTACAAATTTAGCCTGCTGGCACAGGAGCTGCTGCACATGTACACATTTTATAAAGTGATTTATTCAGAGATTTTGTCTTTTATTCATCATATTAGCACCGACTTTTACTGAAAAGCACACTTGGGCGGACACATCCAATAAACTTGGCAAAATGCGGCAAACTTTTTCAAAGAAACAGTGACCCATCTCATGTTCTTGTTGCTGAAAATAGGCACCCAAAAGTTCCACTTTCTAGAAAACAAATCTGACTTCTCTGAACATTTCATTAAAAATATTCAAATTTTAGATAATTTTTGATTAGGTTAAAAAGTAAACAAATATCATCTGTTTTGTTTTTTTAATTTAAAAGAAATATACTTTTTGAGGCCGTGAGTGTTTTTTTTCCAATTTTGGCCAATGTAGCAAAAAAGTTTGAACACCTCTGATATAGACCAGAATCAGCTTTATTTGCCAACTTTGCCAACACAAACAAGGAATTTGACTTCAGGTTTCACTTTGCTCTCAGTAAAAGCATTTGAAATATGAAAAAAAAACTTTTACGAAATGAATAATTTGATTAGGCTGTTTTTTTCTTGCTTTATGCCTATACACACTTGTTTTTTACAAAATACCAGAGCATATTCATACAACAGAATGCCCCAGTCAAAGTCCAGATAAAACTAATGTACAAGTTCTGACTTGGGAGGGGTTGAATATAAATTCAGATTTCAGATTAAGGGATTTTTATGTAGAAGTTCAAAAATGTATCATTTCCACTCACAAAAATGCTCTACTGCGCGTTTGTCTACTACATAAAGTTCCAGTAAAATCCACTGAGGTTTGTGGTTGTGAGGTAACGGTTTTAAGCGGTATGGACCTTTCAAAAAGGGTACCGTCAAAGTAACGCCAGATGTTAAGTACTTGAGGAAACTCCACCTAAAATCAAATAATCCGTCTCAACAAAGAAAATCAAAAAAAAAAAAAAAAAAAAAACTCACCGGAGACATGTAGTACGGCGTCCCAACAAAGGTCTTTGCAAAGCTCGTGTCGTGGTTCAGAATCCTCGCCAGCCCAAAGTCCCCAAGCTTGACGCTCTGCTTGATGTCGAGGAAGATGTTGGCCGGCTTCAGGTCCCGATGAAGAACCGTGGCCCTGCCGTCGCTCCGGCCGTGACACTCTTTCAGGGCTAAGGTGAGCTGCGCCATGACTCGCAGGATGAACCGCTCCTCCAAATAACGCCTGAAGTGCAAACAAATTTGTAACTTTGCAAACGGGAGAAGAGAAGCAACCATCTCTGCCAAAATGACCTTTCTTTGATGCACCGACTGATGAGACTGGCCAGGTCTCCGCCTTCGCAGTACTCCATGACGATGTACAGGGTAGTGTTGGTGCGGTCGATGATGCGGTCATAGTACCGCACGATGTTGGGGTGCTTGAGCTCCCTGAGGAGGTTCACTTCTGACACCAGCATCTGCTTCTCGCTCTCTGCCATGGTGCCGTAGTCCAGCTCCTTCCACACCAGGATCTGCAGAAGAATTTTAGCAGAAGTAGGAATGATTATGCATAACAATGTTTGTGTAAATGCTGTGATACCATGGTATTTAAAAAAAAAAAAAAAAAAAAAAAAAAAAAAAAAGGTTAGATCATCATTCATGCTGCTATTTTTTTACTTCCGTTTATATTTTTTTAAAGGCGATTTTAAAACTTCATCAGACGTCATTTGTAATCATAATGGATCTAGCTGTGGGTGATCAGTCCATTTAAACCACTTATCAATAAATATATCAATATTTAAACACGTCAACAAACAAAGGATTCTTACACTCCAAATGACTCAGAAACACCTTTTGCGTTGGTCAGTAATTCATTCCCATTTCCAAGGAAGCTTTGTGACTAGTTTTATTTTAGCCCCGTAAATTTATTTTAACCCCATTCAAATATTATAAAGACATTTTATCTTTCATATCAGCTGATCTGAACTAGTGACCATGTGGCAAATTAAACCCCTTAAAGTCTTTTCTTTTCTATGAAAGCTCCAATTTAGTCTTCTAAAAAAGGTATAAAAAAGCCCCCACTTGTTAATTCACACATGATATTAGGCAACCAATGTTCTAGTTGAGGGTTTCGTAGTTGTGATTATGTGCATTTGTGACATATACTCACTTTGCCGTCACTCTTTCGTCTTATTTTCTGGCATCTTCCGTAAGAACCGGTGCCTATAGTGTACAACACTTCGTAGTCCTCCACACGGGACGGCATCTTGGTTGACTTACCCGAAACTAACGTTAGAAGTTATCCGATTCAAGGTTAGCGTCAGCGTTGGAATGGATTCGGGCCTACTTTAACGGTAATATAAACCGACGTCTTAACAAAATATTAACAGAATCAGATGCCTTAATCTTTGGTCTTTACACAACACAAAAATATTACGTTTCCATTTTCTGTAGCTTTCTCCGTTGTTTCCATGTGTGCAAGTTGCTGCTCTCAAAACAGGAAACGATCTCCGTATATTTAAACTGCTGCCGAAATGCTGGCTTTTGACTGGCTAAATCGCCACTCTTGGTCGTTTCTGATTGGTCAATATTAAGAAACAATCATGTCGTTGCTAAGCGTCCAAGAACCGCGAGAGTAGCGCGCGTAGATGATAGTGCCTTCTGTTTTCCACACGGTGGCGCCAAAAACACATGGTAAAAATCGCTGCCAACTTCTGTGATTGGATGTTGTTAATGCTTACCAATAAACGTATTGGAAAAAGATTGAACAAAACGGTATATTTAGATAAAAACTAAATATACAGTTTTCTTTATAAATATAAAATATGTACTAAATATAAAAATATAAATATAAAAACTAACTATACAAATATACAATAATATTTAGTTCCATCTGTATTATTATTATAAGTAGTAGATAGATAGAAACCCAAGGTGTCACCACCTGGGAAACATTAAATTCAGTGATCTCTCACTCTGTAACTACATCTGAGTATGTTACCGATACTCCTAACTGCTGTGCTCATCTTCTTTTCAAAGTAATTCGATACGGAGACTGAAATATTGGCTGAATAAATGTTATCTAATCCCGAAATATACAGGGGCTGGCAACCATAGTTTGAAAAAGTTAGGGTTTTAAAAGTGCCAACATTGTGTCTAGAACCTACTCTACTGCTGTTTTAGATTATTGCCATGTTGCAGGGTCCAGTTCTGCTGCTCACATCCTCCTCAAGCACCCTCTGATTCATGATAGGTTGTACATGGTCCCAAAACCATGACAACTCCACCTCCATGCTTTACGCTTGGTCTGAGGTTGTTGTCATGGAATGCTGCATTTGGTGTCATCCAAAGATCTCCTAAATTTTGGTGTCTATATTAAACTCATCTGACAAAAAAAATATCATTTCAGATTTCCTGGTGTTTGTATGCTCTCTTTCCTTCACGTTTTCCTTAGAGAGCAATGATTTCTCTTTGAGCACTTCCCATCAAAGTTGTCATTGTGCAGTCTTTATCTTTTCAACAGGCATGAACTTTTACATCAACAGTAGCAAGAGCCTGCTTTACATCCTGTGATGACATTTTAGAGGTTTTGGACCGAACGCCAGAGGATTAACAGTTGACATTTTCCATACGGTGGAATGGCAGGTTCGAAGTTATTTTGAAGTTTCTTGAAATCTCTTCACAAACTCACAATCTTCTGGAGGAAGCCTACCTCCTATTTTGAGTTTTTTTTATTTGAGTTGTTTATTCTCACTTCAACCGTCAGGAGGAATACCAAACTTAATGTCTGAGGTTTAAAAATAGGCACGTTGAAGATGTTCTAATCATGCATACCGGATGTGAAATACCTATGTATAATTTTGGACATTTAAAGTGGTAATAAATGTAAGGGTGTCCTGATTTAATCCTCAATCTTATTCAGTTCCTCTTCTTTTTTGTTTGGTAAATGTTTTTTGTTTTTTTTACATACATATCAATTTGTTCAAATAGGTAAGAAAAACACAGGTTGTCACTGTGTGAACCATAGACTGTATATAACGTGTGAACCAAGGGTTTCACACTACATGAACTTATTAATATTAGTGAAGGACACTTTAAGTTGCGATATACTTGAACTAAACAATGTTGTCAACCTAATTGTTTTATTTTTTCCCCCCCTCTTCTTTAGTGTATGTTATTATTGTTGGTGTACATTGGTGTCAAAATACTTTTACTAGTTTATAAATCACTGAATGGCTTAGCACCAAAGTATGTTGAAAACCTACTGTTACTACAGTATGCCAACCAACCCACCAGAACACTCAGGTCCTCTAACTCCAGTCTACTCAACATCCCTAGAATCAGAACCAAACATGGAGAAGCAGCTTTCAGTTTCTATGCTCCTCTAATCTGGAACAAACTTCCAGAAAACTGCAAAGCTGCTGAAACACTGAGCTCTTTTAAATCACAACTAAAAACGTATCTGTTTAGAGCTGCCTCTGAGTAATGCTTTGATGTATCATATGTTTTGTGTATGTTTCTTGCTTTATTTTTGTTTTTACTTTATATGCTTTGTCTGTGTTTTACTGCTATTTTTATTTAATCATGTAAAGCACCTTGAATGCGATACAAATAAAATTGCCTTGCCTTACGTGTATTTAGCTCCATTTGAACTATTATTATTATTATTATTATTATAAGTAGTAGTAGTGGTAGTAGCAGTAGTAAAGGCTAACTCCTTCTGCTTCAACTCTTTCCATTAATTTTCAATGCAATTAAAAAGAAGACACTCTTTTAGATGTTTTCATCTAAAGTAATATATATATATATATATATATATATATATTTATTTATTTAGGAGGATTAATTGTTTCTTATATGTTGCGAGTGAAAGTAGTTAGGTCAGATTGTACGTTTGTGTTGTAGTTTTCTAGGTAAATCCAGTGAAATCATTGTAGTTTTACTCAAGGTCCAGTCCTTGGCTACTCTGAAAAGAGTTTTTCTAATCTGTTGATAATGGAGGTGTGTTAAAAGGTGGAATGTAATCATTTGTTGGTTTTTTACTTTTAATAAATTACTGTACCTGAATTTCTCAGACTGTACTACAGACAATTTAAAACATGAACAAGAAGTCCAGAAAAATTTTTTTGTTTCTGTCCTTTTTGCATTTTTTATGCATTCCATTTTTGTTTTCTTTTTATTCTCGGCTCAATCACTCTTAACATCTGTAGCTCCTCTTATGTCTAATTATCAGACACAAAAGAAGGGCAAAGCAACATTAATTCATCAGCATGCAAAATAAATAAATTTAAAAAATCCAGAGACGAGGTGAGTAAATGCTTCTGGTGACAGAGTATTTCTCTAAATGTGTGACCCCTTCCCTGGAATAAATGGAGTCTCTGGGATTTCTGCTAGCTGACAGTCCTCTCAGCGGGGGAGGCTCGGTAACAGCTCAGATTATCCTCTCAGCCCTCCCTGCTCGCCAGCCACCACACACTGATTGAGCTCCCGAGCCGGCCTGTTTGTCTGCCTCTGCAAAGGTCATTCCTCCAAAGAGCTTGGAGAGCTTGGACATCGGCCAGGAACAGTTGTAGGAGGGGGAGAGAGTGGAAAACTGACAGCTACAAAACAACAGAGACATTCGGGTGCCCTAGGTGGCTCTGACATCAGCTGCCCCTGTGAAAGGGCACGAGTGGAAGCGGGGAGGCTGGGAGGACGGACAGCTCCAACCCACAGTAACCTGCTCACCTCTGTTGAGGTGACAGCAAAGCTGTAATCAGGGTCACATGAGGATTTTACCCCTTTCCGTGATCCATGACTCTCTATGTCTGGGTGTAGTTACAATCAAAGAGCTTATTCAAGACAAGACAGCAAACTAAAAGTGGTGCAAATGGTTCTAAACTCTAAACACATTAATCTGTAGCTATGATTCTGTTTAAGACCCCAAAACTGGCTGGTGATTAGTGAGAGGAGGGTTTACACCCTGCACAGGTCGCCAATCCATCACGGTGCACTCCAACATTTAAACTAAATGGCCATGGCAGCCCTTTTAAGCTTTGCATAAATGTAGGTTAATACAACTTTATGGCTTGAACACCAACTACCCCTGCTATGAAGCATGGTGGTGGCAGCATCATCCTCTGGGGATTTTGTTGAATCTGGCAGGAACTGAGCGACTATTCCACATAAAGGGTGAGATGACCACAGCTAAATATACAGATTCTTAAAAAAAAAAACCTTGAGCTCTGAAACTAAAACTATTGTGGTTATTCATCTTTCAACATGACAATGACTTAAAGTACGCTGCCAAGATAACAAAAGAGCGACTGTTGAGGAAGTCTGTGAATATCCTTGAGCGGCTCAGCCAGAGCTCTGACTTAAATCTGATTGAACACTTCTAGAAACACTTAAATCCAACCTGACTGATCTTGAGATGATCTGCATAGAATGGGAAGAAACACCCCAAAACAGGCTTGAGGCCCCTGATTGCTGCTAAACGTGCTTCAGGAAAGTCGAGCAAAGGCTGCGAAAACTCATGTGATTTTTTTTGGCTAATCCCCCCCCCCCCCCCCCCCCCAAAAAAAAACAAACCCCAATTACAACCCAAACCTACGTTGTACTCAGTATTTTGTTGTGAATACTTCACAGATGCCCTGAATTATCAAATGCTGTAATAAAAGTGAAACTCACAATAAATTGGTCACTCCAGTAAAAATGACAGCTTTAATTGTAAACCAGAAGTATCTGCACTTGAGACGCGTTCATGAATCAGTTCAACACAGTATAGTCGACCAATTATGGTTTGCCGGAGAAGGTGACTCCTCAATCGCTGTGGCTGCTGCAGTGACATTCAGGCTGGGCCTCCTTTTCCACAGCTGGATGTTTTACTGCTCGCTGACTCAGGGAACATTGCCCTCTCTGAAGCATTCACGATGGGGAAGGCATTAAAGCGTGACATTGAGGACCTCAGGGAGCAGCTCCCATGAAATAGTTCAGAGCAGGACATCAACGCTGGTGTGTCTGCTAAGGACATTAAAGTTAGTCTTGAAATGAATTTGTCTGTGCCATGTTGGTGACCTTCGTCATTCCTGTGTGGAGAACTCCTTCTCCTCCATGAACACACCATGTGGAAGAGGAGCCGCCCTGCGAAAGCCTCATGACTGTTTTGGTAAACCGTGGCGCATATTTAATCCTATTTTCCAACTCGCTTCCTGCTGTTCAGCCTCAGTTCTCATTTGCTGCCCAAAGCGTTTGACTTTTCTGCAGACCTGACCTCCAACTGTCACTCAAATAGATTCAAGGTTCAAATAATCTTCACAAACCGCCAACTAAAGGAGTTTTAAGAAGTCAGTTACTGACAACAAAAAAAGAGCAAAAATGGTATAAAAGGAAAATACTTTTCATTAATATCATCTAGTAATAGCAAATGGTACGCATTTTCACAAATAAGCTAAGCTACATTTCTACTAATGCCTTAGGTGCAAACAGACATCGTGCCAAAGCTCTCCTTGATGTAACGCCTGAAATAGGAGCTATGTAACAAAACCCAGCTACTTTAAACAGCTTACACTGACAGCATGGTTAAATAACAGGAACACGACTGAGCAAGAACAAGCTTTGGTTACGCTGAGATCAGTCAAAGCCAGTTCTTTGGAAACCTTATGTTTCACAATACATTCAGAATACCCTGACGATGTAAAATTCTGCTATCTTCTCAAGGTTTTACATAAATACTTTGAGACTTCAACATTTGTACACCTTTAGGAAACAGAACCTAAAAACAATTGGTTAGTGGTATATAGATTGAAAAAATATCTGGCATAAGCTATAGGGTTTGTGAAGTAAAATCACTGGTAGGGATCGGCAGTTCATTTCATTCTTTTTTTTCTTTGGATTGAACGACTAGCTAAAACAACATTTCTTATTAAAGGATGACATGAAGATCTCATTCTAAGGATCAATGATAAGCAAAATAAATATTTTCCACAGTTCTAATACATAAGTGGAAGACAGTGAAAAAGCTCTTCAATGGTTGTTTTAATGTTTTTTATATTGTAAATCTACATTTAGATGCTTATTTTGCCATCTGTTTTGTGACAATTTTATATATCTATAAAAAAAAAAGCATCTGTTTGAAAAGAACAAAAAAATTCATTAGAAAACAACTGTTTTACTCTTTAAACAGACGATGTTTGTTCACATTTGGGTGCTAATGCTACCCTTAGCTATGCTATTGGCTTTTGTAGCTTGCATAAAGCAGCACTACTGATTGTTTTAATGGGTTGCTTCTTATAACAAAAAATCTAAATGTAAAAGCATCTTTTTGATAAGCAGGTTAACGTTAATCAGAACTCAGGTGTTTTTATTTTTATTCATTTTAGTTCACATTTGGGTGCTAATGCTACCCTTAGCTATGCTGTTAGCTTTTTCAGCAAGCATTTGTAGCAACACTACATATAACTCACTGGGTTGCTTCCTTTAACAAAAACATACAATAACATAAAATAATCTGCTAGTTAAGAGGGTAAAGTATCATCAGAACATGTTAGTTCTAGTATTTAAACAGACAATTTTTGTTGGCCTTTTTGATGAGAGTACTGTTTACCCATTAGCTTTAGAGGCTAGCATCCGTGGCAGCATTATATGTAAAATACTTTTTTTTGCACATTGAAAGTTTGTACATTTATTACATGTTTAACAAAAATATTTAATTGGGTATTTAAAATCTGATTAAAAACAATTTAGAATGAAAAATTATCAAAATAAGAAGTTAAAAACACAAAACAAACTAATACCATTAATGTTTTACTGTAATTACTTGCATGTCTATACCCATTTGTGGAAAAAAATACAATAATTGTAATTTCTTATATATATTGAAAAAGCACAAGAGCATATAAAAAAACAGTGCAAATTATACTCCTTAAAATTGCTGCTTGTGTTAAAAATGCTTTACATTAAGGCACACATGAACATCAAGGGAAAAGCTGTTGGCATCGGTTTCATGCACAGAACAGATAAAGAACATTATAGACTAGAATAATAAAAGAGATACACACTGTTAGGATCTTTATGATGTTTTATTCCAGCACAAGTTGTTTGTGTTGTAAAATGGCTGTGCAGCTAGGAATTAAAAGGAGAAGTACAAAATGGAAAATCAGAGACAATTCTAGCAGTATATGTTTTAATTCCTATTGTGTTCTTTTTCTAAAACCACATCTTGGAAAACATTTCCCTGCCTTCTTTGGAAACATGTTGAAAACATTAAAATGAAAATAAAAAAATAAAAGCAAAACGATTATGCTTTATTTCAAGTCACTCTCACAATGGAGGGGAGTCTGGGGGGGGGGGGGACAGTGGATGAAACACATTTACAGCCTGATTCAAAATGTTTTCACCTACCTAATCAGGTAGCCCTTTTTTTGTTTTTCACACAGTTTTTACCAACAGTGGCACAGCAGGAGGGCAGCAACTAAAATGCACCTTTTTTTTTTTTGAAGTAGTTTGACATTGATAATCACTGCTCCACGAAGAAAGTTACAAATACCCAACCTTAAAACCACGACACGGGAACATTCAAGAGAGCTTCCCTCGTTCGTGACGGTTGTTTCTTCCTCACTCAGTTTTCTTTCTTCCATCACCTCAGAACCGTTTTCAGAAAATTCAACCAAACCCAAAGGTGTAAAGAGGAAACATGAGGAAACCGCATTGTTTGAGATTGTATTCAACCGGCACGTCCGGTAAGGCTTGAGATCTCTTCTTCTAAATAATTATTATTTAAACAGTTTGCCACCGGGCCCCTGAACACATGGAGCTACAGCAGCTATAACCTTATAAGCACATTTCCAAAAATACAAAATAAAAACAAAAAAAATACAGGGTAATACTGTAAAGTTAAGGTAAAATCCTTTTTTTCCTTAAACATTCATATTTCAAAATAATTTTTTTTTAAATGATCATGGACCACCAATGAGAGACACTGCAGTCAATTCTAACATTTTCTCAACTTTGTTATGTACAAGATTTAAACATAGCATGACATGAAAAAAAAAACAGTTTACATAATCTAAAAAAAAGAAGAAAGAAATTAAATTAAAAAATTGAAATAAAAATTTGACCACTGGAGGTGAAACGGTTTTTCGAAATGTGACGTCACAGAGCAACACGACATGAGTCTTATATATAAAAATGAGGGGTAAAGACGACCACACACACTCATTTAGGCAGGTTATGCTGTAAATTTACAGTTATGACACCTATAACTCTTTATGCCAAAATCTAAATTGTAGAACGCTAAACATTAGGGTAGCTTTCTATAAAATCAAGAAACAAAATGGACTTTCTCACCGCCAACAAGTATTATATGGCTTAAATATCTCTTTTCTCAATTCAGCTTTGCTGAAATTACTGTCAGAACACAAGTTTAATCTCCTGCAACAACACATGAATGTATTTTTGTGTGAGTTGCAGCGTAGATGGTTATACAGAGGAACCCACAAGTTGCAGTGCTGTCAATCTTTTTACCAGTTTCAGGTTTCTTCTATTTTTGCTTTAAAAAAAAAAATCACAATTAAATGTTTCAGATCAAACAAATATGAATATCAGACATAACCTGAGTAAATACAAAAAGCAGTTTTCAAACAATGATTTCATGTATTAGGAGGAAAAGAGCTATCCAAACGAACCTGGACCTGTGTTAAAAAGTATTCTGTTCCGCATTTGAGAATAAACAGTAATTGACCACATCATTTAGGCTCAACATTAGCCACATCCAGACCTGTTGAATCAAGAAAAAACTCAACCTGGATGACAACATGTATAATCTTAAAATCTTAAGAAACAAAAGATAAGAACAAAAGTCACATCAGTGCATCTATGACTCATCCAGGACATCTCAGAAGAGCCCAGAACATCAAAAGCACTGCTGGTCTCTCTTGTCTCAGCTAAGGTCCGTGCTCAGCACTCAACGACAATAAAGAGACCATGAGACAAAAAAAGAATAACCTTTCGGAAGGTGTGCGTCTTACATGTGGTTCAAAAACTGGCAGCATTTCAGAAAATAATCAGAATCACAAATGTTGCTCTGAAGCTGAAAATCCTGAAGGAGAACATTCCAGCCATCAGTTCATCCCCTTACCTCAAATGCACTTGAGTTACACAACAGAGGAGATCCAAAGCACACCAGACCAATGGAGGAATGGCCTAGTCAAAGCCTTATCAGTTGAAAGGTGCTTTTTATCTGTACTCTGGTTATCTTTGTTTAATATTAAGAGTCTCTGATGATCTGAAACATTTAAGTGTGACAAATAAAAGCAAAAATAAAATTAAAAAAAGGCTAAAAAGGGGTAAAATAATTTGCACAGCACTACAAGTTGTAGATGACCAGTCTGCTCATCTTTTTCGACTTTTCTATTGTTGCAAATTTTTTTCTTTTCTTTTTGTATATTTTTTTAAATAAATGTTTTGGTAAATCCCGTCTTTTTTCATCTTGCAATTCATCAAAGCCACAATCCCTTTAGATTTCCAGCAGAACGCCGAGTAGAAACATAATCCCACTTTTTCAGCAAGCTCTGCCACAACAGACACATGGACAGAAAAACAGTCCTGATGACTAAAAACAACCCCCCCGCCCCCCCCACCCACTTGCACCTAAAAAAAGGACAACAAATACAATGGAGGTTGTTGTGAAGATATGCCGGTTAAAGGAGGAAAATAAAAATAAATTAAAACGACTGACAGCTACTGTTTTGAAGTCTTTCCTGGGGCAGGGACCAGTTAGGGCAGTATGGATCCTTAGTGCAATGAAGGCCAGAGGAGTGGCTGGCTGCGTCGCCTCAACATTTAAACAGCCACTCGCCCTGCAACGTGTAGCCAGCTGCATCATCGGCGGGCTCAAAGGGAGGTCCAGGAAGGTGGGGGGGGGGGGGTAAACTCTCGCGAGGAGGAAGAGTCAGGGCGTTTAGCTTCTAGTCGAACGTATTTTTGTTCACAAACATGTCCAGACGTACTGCATACTCTGTAGTGCTACTACGGCTGAAGCCTCGGGGGGGGGGGGGGGGGGGGGGAGTCCGGTCAAGAGCATCTTCTGAAGGGGTCCTGAGCCTCGTTTCATCACCTTCCAACAAAAGTCATGTAAGTGTCTACATGTATGAGAACGTGTAAACATTAAAATGTGAATAGTGACGGGGGGGGAGATTATTCCGCCGGAGCGAGTGTGTGGCGTTGGGTCTGTGTGCGAGTTACCGATCCGTTTGACTGTTTTCGTATTTTATGGACTTTTTGAAATCTGTGTTGATGGTTTAGTTTTTCCTTGTTTCCCGTGAGGTCTCTCCAATGCTGCAGATGTACATTCATCCATCGTAGGGGGTGGGGAGGGGCAAAGTGTGACGCTGGGTCACACACACGGCGACTGATCCTGAGGCTTTTCCAGTGGTCCGATAAAGACTCCCGGCTCGTCCGCGCGCTCAAAATAAACAGCAGTAGAGGTACTGGAGGACGTTGTACCACATGTAGCCAGAGGCAAAAGCAAACGACTGGACCATGCACAGCCACACGGGGTCAAGGGTCATCTGCCGGGAAGCTGCCTCCTTCTGGCCTTCTGGAGGAGGGAATGATCCTGGTGGAAGAGGGAAAGACGTATCATCATTTTACTCTGAAATTAGATTTGTATGCTTTGGGTTACTGTCATGGAGGAAGAAAAATAACTTTAGTTGAACAAGCATACCTGTGTTGTAGAAGTGAGCCAACAACTCTTCTTTCTCCACGAACCTCTGATACAGCCAGTCAGTCAGGGCCGCCGTCTCCTCAGGAACCTCTTTTATTGGGTACATCCTAAAGCAGAAAAAGGGAGACGGAAACACAAGGGGAAAGCCATGATTTTTCTTTCTCTTTTTTCAAATGTGTTTTTCTGTGGAACTTGCAGTCTCGGATCGGTGGAGGAAAATCTGAAAAAAGTAGTTTAAAGTCGGATTTCACCCAAGAGCAACAAAGAAGAGAGATGAGGGCATATTTCACATAACAGCAGGTCCCTTTATTTTATCTAGTAATCTGAATGTGAAGAAAGCACCTAAAACACAAAACGGATCCATTTACAGCAGCAGTTTGGAGGAAAAGATTAACAAATTCGATTCTGACTCGCGGGAAGAAGTCCTGGAGAATCAGCCTGATTTTTAAAGTAAATTATTTATGGTTTTCTCATATCCGGCAAATGTTAAACTGAAAAATGTTACGTTTATAGGAAAAACTTTAAAAACTAACCCTTATTTAATTATAAACGTTAAGCTTTATTGATCCCAATTCTCACTTTAAGATAATTTTACACCATTAAAAGCAGATTTAAATAAATCTCCTTTAATATTGCCATCTAGAATCTGTTTTTTTAACCCCAACTTAGCAGCACTCATTCAGAGCAGCTGGTCATAAAACAACCCGGCACATAAACTCCACTGCAGAGGTGATCAGCATTTTCTAGTATAGGGAAAGACCAGTTCTGTATACAGCGTTATTCAAAACCTCACTTTCAAATAAGAGTGTTACTCACACGGTTTATTAAAGCATCAAACTAAAAAAAATTGCATGTAATTTTAGGAGTCCAAACTAAGAGTCAGCTGTGATCTCTAAGAGAATTTCATGCTGGTGTCAGTTCCAGCTGTCTGTGTTTGCTGATCTTCTTTTTCCCTTTCTGTGGATTCATTAGCTGGCAGCCTCGGTGGAGGACCACAGAGAGACAGAAGTGCTGAGGGGTGCCCCCGACAGGAGACAGACTCATGGAGCTCCGCTTAATGACTCACGAGGGAGTGGGAGGACAAAAAAAAAAAACACATCTAACTGCTAAAGTTCAGTCGGTACAGCCATCAAGAAAGTGAGAAGTCAGTCGCAATTCAGGGAGAAGCAGCACTTTAAACAGCCTCAGCGATTTAGCTTCATATGTGGAGGCTGGAAGGTTCTCAGCATTTCCTAAATGTAGACAGGAACTGTGAAGAGGAGCCAAGAGCAGGGACAAGTAGAGGTACGAGTAGTTTGATCAGCGGTTAGACTCTTTGGTAAACATTCAAACTTTGGAAAGTAAGCATATTTTGACAGCTAATAATTAAAATAAGTTCATTTTTCATCAAAAATGACTAAAACCTATTAAATGTTGAGTCTCTTTACTGGTGGGAAATGTAGGGATTTTCTGGAAATATTACAGGGAAACAAGGAACAATAAGGCACTTATTGACTGAATGGATTTACTTGTTTTATAAAAAACAAAAATTATGGTTTTGTCTGAACTGCCGAAAATACAAAAAAAGAAAAAAATATGTCGTAAAACACGAATACAAACCGCTAGGAAAAATAACAATGAATGTGTTGTTACCATTTATTTCAGCTCTCTCATAAGACACTCATGTATGATACCATAAGCTTAAGTAAAATCTATTAACACCTGAGTAATAATTTATAAATATTACCCTTTGTTCTGTAATTGTTTGATAAAAAAAAGTACATTTTGAAATCTTGAATAATATGTCCCATTTTCCTGAACAAATATGAAATAACCACTGTAAGATCAATATATTTGTAATTTAAATTGAAAACACAGTTTGGTTTTTAACAGGTAATACAAAAAAAAATGACTGCCCAATGTCCTTTTAACTTTTTCTTTTAACTGTGTGTGTGTGCATAGGAGATGGGTTGGGGGGAGGGGGGTATAACTGTGACCATGCTTTTAAATCTGTGGGGGAGGGAAGGGAAGGTGGTTTTATGTGGGGTCATTTTAATCTGTAAAGCACTTTGTGATGCAACTTCTTGTATGAAAAGCGCTTTATAAATAAAGTTTGATTTGATTTGATAACTGTGGCCCTTACATTTTATTAATTTGGTAAAACAAACACTTAACTGATCCCCAAAAATGTTTTTCCTTCTACTGAGCGGTTTCCCAAAAGCTACATTTCTGTAATCCAATAATGTGAAATAATATTAGGATTAATCATGTGGTTGAATACAGAAAAACTAGAGATGCTAAATGTAAAAAGGTCACTTTCACGTGCCACCATGGAGGTGCTGCTGAGATCTCGTCTCCAGCCAGAAGGGGTCTCTACTAGGCTGCGATTGCACACCAGGCAGCTCCTGGTCACCTTCAAGAAGAGGTTACAATCTCCTCCCTCGGATAAGCACTTCCTCTCCACTTAACATTTCCTCAATATTCCTGTCCACATGATGTCCACTATGAAGGGGCATCTGTGTCCAAAAAGCAAAAGGGGACCAGCGGGCGTCACAGTTTGGACCGTTGAAATGATTAATGCATATACGATCGTGGGATTTAGAGCAGCTCAAATGTCAGAATGAGAATTGCTTTAAACATGATAGACATGAGTTTCATGGTCTGGTGCAGGTACAAATCCCGTGGAGATGATCTGTCATAAACAGTGACTAGGATATGAAACAATGATCAATACACGTTTATATGAATGAATCCATGTCTAATTCCGTAATAATGCGGTAATTTTATTCCAGTGGTGTTCTTCACCTTCTTTAAATGTGATAATGTGATTCTTTGTTCCAGGTTATATTCAAAACAGATTTCTTTCCCTACAAAACTAATGTCTAGCATTGTTAATTTTATTGACATTACTGGAAAAGTACACATAAAAACCCAAATTCTGTCAAATAAAAGAAAAGCACAATCTAAATATGCATCAATTTTCCTCATAGTCCATCTCTGCACAGCGAGAGGAATTCACTAAGTGATGCAATTAGCTGTTTTTTGTGCACATACGTGGGTTGCACAAGCACATGGTTGCACCTACTTTTGCATCAGGGGCAGAGAAATATATTTTCTAATAGAGTCTAAAAAACATAAACAGCTTCAAGATGAATATTTATCTGGATCAGGACAAAATCTTTACTTAAATAAGACTTTTATTTGTATTAATATTTACATAACTATACAAATATAGACATACTTTACCTTAAAAGAGTGCAGAAGGCCTGATTTAAATGGGGATATTTAAATCAGATGATATTTACTCAATAGTACTAGTTTGGAAAAAGATCTTCCTTTGCATACGGTTTGAAAATTGGACGGACACACAAACTCCTTTTTATGCACAAATTTCATGCATGCTTTAAAAAGCTTTGTGAATTTGCCCCAGAGTTTCTTAAAATTCACACAAACTAAGCCTTTGTGCACCATTTCTCAGAGGGTAAAAAAAAAGAAGCATACGAAGCAACTATCTTCTCCAATCAGTGGAGAGCTGATTAGTTAATGAATATACAAAATAAATTAGACTCATAATCAGTGTTTCTTGCACATCTAATTTCCACTAACGTATTAGCCGTTATGAGCGTAGCTTTTATGTAGTCTTTAATAGGCAGGTGTGTATGGGGACTTTCTATACGTTCCAATTCATGTTAGAGCAATCTAAAGAACTAAACGAACAATAATTCGTTTTTTAATGGACAGTTTGGTCCCATCAGGAAAACAGTCTGCTTGCACAAATCACAAGTTTGAGCAAGATCCAAGCTATGTAAAGCAAATTCCCAGAGTGTGTGGTGAACATTCAGGAAGAAATCTCATGCTATTCTGGTGACGGCAGCGTTTTTTCTTCTTCTTAAAGATGAAATAACTTGAGAACAACAGGAACACCACTTGGTGTGGTCAAACTTGATAGTGTGATTAGAGTTAAAGGAAAGCTTCTTCTCAAAGCTTCTCTCCCGTATCTGCAGATATCAGGTGTCTTTCAGGTCAATGATGTTCCAGAGGAACCACTCACCACAGACTGCTTGTCAAAATCCTTGGAAAAGAAGAAGAAAAATGTGTTCACTCAGTACAGTTTGATCAGTGAAGAGCAAACACTACCGGTCTTCATTATAAATCAAATAGATGCATAAATCCATATTACCAAAACTCCAAAAGGTAAACAGAGTTCTTTCATTACACCAGTGGAGTAAATGAATGAGTGGATATGATTAAATATTGAATGCAAAACGCGCAAACCTAGAAAGAACCTCACACCTTCCAAGAGGCCTCCGTGCTTGGAAATGTAAGCCGATAGCACGGGGAGAAACAAAAGCTGGCCCTGGGCACTTATTAGCTGTGTAGGAGCATTTATGGGCTTGGGTAGCAGGTGGCTGCCCCGGTGCTTTCCTGCAGCTGAAATATTTATGCAGAAATCAGATTTGTCTGCTGCTCAGAGCAGCTGCACAAGCTGTTTTAACAGCTGAGGTTTGAAGGAGGGCCCCCACCGATTTGAATCCAAAAGACACAGCAACGCGCTTTTAGAGTGAGAGAGAGAGAAAGCAGTACTCTGCCGCTTTCACTCGTTCATCAGCCGGTTTTGTTTTGAGAAGAGCGACTGTGGCCACATCTACAAAAACGCCAGCAAATCACCACTTAAAAAAATTAGCAGGCGAGGGGAAAGTTAAAGGGCTTCTTTACTTACACAGAAGACCCCCGATCTCTAAATATATCTCCTACCAGATATTCATTTAGTCAGCTGTTTATTTACCGATTCTTCCAGGTAACACAAGGGAAGGAGCTTTAGTAATCTCCATCTTTGCTGATAAATCTTTACTGTTGAAATACTGTGGTAATTAAAGACCCACCAGTGAGCTTAGAAGCTTCTACATTGCCTCACAAAAGTACTCGGACCATAAACTTTTCCATATCGTTTATATTGCAACAGACGTCAATGCAATTTATTGGGATTCTAAGCAAATCAGCACGAAGTAGTGCAAACAATCATGAAGTGGAAGGAAAATGAGGTATAGCTTTCAAGATTTTTAAATTGACCTGAAAAGTGTGGCATGCATTTGTACTTGTACTATATGGTGCGTTCTATTTGTACTCGGAAACTCCGACTTCCAAGTGGGAAAAATCAACTGGAACGCCCCCCCCCCCGAAGTCAGACGTCCCACTCGGAAAGTCTGAGGTTTTTTTTTCTCTCCGACATTTGATTTCAAAATGGCCACTCGGCTCGTCAACAACTGTAAGTTGTGTTGTAAACTTGCTTATTTCACACGACACACTTGTTAAAGTACGTTTAAAATCAATGTTACATGAAGTGCATGCAACTCCTTATTGAACAAACCGAAAGTGATATTTGCATCTGGAATGTAAAGCGTACAACAACACGATGTTTGTACGATCTACTACAAACAATTGCTGCTTTCTTGGTCGCCATGTTGAAATCCCGACTTCTCCGACTTTGTTAACTAGAATGCTTGCAAGTCGGGTGTGACATTCCCAGTTCCGACTTCCGAGGTAAATAGAACGCACCATTAGCCCCTAAATTAAAACCAGTGCAACGTATTACTACCTTCATAAGCAGTTTTTCCACATTTTTCTCAATATGCAGGATTTGTTTGAATGTAATATTGATTGTACGCATATAGTAAATTAGCAGTACACATGTGAGGACTCTTATTAGATGCTCTTGCACAGAATAAACAAAACATTGATTAATGAAGAGTATCAAGATTGTTTCAAGATGCAGAGTTAAATCGACTGTGAGGATTTGCCAGTCAGGCCCAAACAACGATCCCCTCGGGGAAGAAGTAATGCCGCTGCAAGGTGTCAACATTGTGCTGAATTCGAAGATGCTGGTGTTTGTATTTGCAGGGTACAGTAGTGATGACGGCGGCAGCGGCGTGCTGGAGCTTGGCGACGGCTGCGCTCCCAGCTCCACTCTAACCCACTTGGCAACGGCCCGCTCGGTAACCTGACGCCCTGGCCAACAGACAGACAGCTGAGGAGAGATGCAGTTTCTGCTGTCGGGAAACTTCAGCGTCAGGCTTTCACCACGTGATGACCTGCACTACATGCAAGAGATCAATTACATCCTTGCATGGGATGCCTCAGCATTTATAATTACTGCAGGAGTCGCTGAAGAGTTAACACCTGAATAGAAAAGCTGAACATGCACATAATAGGAAAAAACATGTTAAAATACTAAGGTGCTGGTTTCTCATTGAGCAGACTAACTTTGCAGCATTCCAGCTGGAAAGTTGGCCCTACCAACAGGACCTTGCACAGACCATTTAGCTTCTGTGCAGCTCTTGAGATTTTATTTCCACTCTAAACTTGCCAAGGAAGCTAATTAAACTGGACTTTGGCTGTAGAAGTCTGCTTACTACACAAGCCTCTTTGGAGTGATGCCAGTCGTTGTTAAATAATCTCTGGTGGGGAAAAACTTCCGAAACAAACAACGGAGCTGCTTTCAAACAGTGATGCTTGAGTCTTTATGCATCATTCCAGGTCAACAATACACTGCTACACTTCAAAAACAGTCATGCAATTTAGTTAATAGAGATCCCTAAAAAACTTGGAGAAGTGGCGTCTCAAGTGCCCTTAGCGCCAATCAGACGGAAGCTGAGGAGTGGCCGACGTTGAGTCAGATACTGCTACATTTGGTCTTTCACAGCGTTTCCTCCAAGTCAAGACTTTCTTTGTTCCAGGAAGCGGAGAGAGACATGTGTCACCCAAATGAAAAGAGACGGAAAATGTAAAAGATAAAATAAATAAAAAATTAACACAACTTTTATATATTTTTTTAATTAGTTTTTAGGTTGTTAATAATCAGTGGCAACAGAAAGCTTGAATATTAGCTTTTTTAAATGTATGATTTTTTTCTATTCTAAATATAATAATAATAATAATAATAATAATAATAATAATAATAATAATAATAATAATAATAATAATAATAATAATAAGTTTAGTCTGGTAATTTTGCCCTTTTCTCTGAAAATTTCATCCCACATATTGTTATACAAAACAGTTAAAATAAAAGCAAATGTATTTTATTCAAACAAGTTTTGAAAGTTTCCCTCTTCCTTTCAGCGTCAGAAAGGAGGAGCTGAACGACCACTGACAATAATTGAATTTCCTTTCACAGGTCTACGGTGAGTCAGCGCGATGTTACAAAAACTCTTAGAGTCCACGTCTTGCTTATGCTGTAAAAAAAAAAATGAACAGAAGATCAGGGATGTGGTTGTAATTTAGAATCATCTTATCTTTAGTCTGCATAAAATTAACCAACCTGAAACTTGACATGGAACAGAAAACGTATTTTGACCCCACTTTTATCTTGGTGTCTATGTGGATAGAGCCAACTGCCACTGCCACCACGTCATAGAGACCATATAACTCTGTTATCAGAGCAGGACTCAGGTTGAAGGGGGCAATAAAACCACTGTTACCCGTGGATCAGGACTACACGGCCTGACCTGACTAGATATTCACACAGATGTCAGTAAACCGTATGAGTACGTATGCGTGCTCATGGTCAAGGTCAGTGTAAGAGAAAACTGATATGGCTCCTCATCAAAAGAACATCAGCTGAATTAGCATAAAACGCAGCCCTAAATATTCTGCATGTATTCATGATGGAAATAAGCCACATGCACTGTTTATTATAAGTAAAATAACAAGATCATCTACATATATTGGCAGCACTCCACCTTTCAGTCAGATTACTCTGAAACAACTTTTTATCTGCAAAGAAAGTATTCAGTTGTCCCTTATTTCTGTCAATTTGACTCTTTTTTTCTGTAATCTTCTAATTTGGTCTTGATCATTTTGTCTTTGTCCTCTCAGGCTCATTCCCTTTGGACACTAATGGTAAAGACAAAACGACAGATGAAACAAGTGCAGAAGCCCACTTTCAGCCAGCTGACTCGAAGTGCCCAGCGATGTGCCTCTACACCCCGTGCAGCCACAGAAAAACTCTAGTTACTCACACACTTTCTCTGGCATCTCATTAAAAATTACTATAGCATAAAAACGATATACTAAACCCTAACTTTTAATATGCTCAATATAGCTTGATGCTGGAAACAGGCTCATGTCTGATCTAGAGTCAGAGCAGACAGACAGTCTCTTACAGAGAGAAGGGGGCAAGGAAGGCAAAGCAAATCTCCAAAGTTCACTGTTAGAGAACTGCAGCAAAGGGTGGTAAATGTTTACTAAAATCGAACTGGAACTGTGGGATTTGGTAAAATGAGACTGAGTTTTATGGCAAAAGAAAAACACAAACCGTCCAATGGGAATAGTGTAAAGCAAAGGATTAATGAGTGGAAAAGCACCTCATACCCACTGGACAAGCACAGAAGTATATTAGAGAGCACCTAGCAGGTCCCTGAGGTCCTGAGGTCAGGGTCTGCTAACAGTTCCTCACGCAAGATTGAAGACAAAAGGGAAGGAGAGCTTTTTGCTCTGTGGCCCCAAGACTTTGGAATTCCCTACCTGCGGACGTGAGGTCGGTGGACTCCATGGTCTCTTTTAAAGGCCAGTCAAAGACCTATCTTTTGAGAATAACATTTTCTTAACTTTCTTTTGTGTATGAGGCTATATCAGTGATTATCAGCAGCAGGAAACATAAACCGTTAACCACACGCTCTCATATTAAACAAAATCTCAAACTGATAACCTGTCAGAAGGTTCAGCTGCCCGTCATCACAATACTTAAGTTAGCTTTATTAAACATTAGATCTCTATCCGGGAAGTCTTTTCTTATCAGTGACTTCATCACTGAGCATAATTTACACGCCCTTTTTTTATCAGAAACTTGGCTAGATGAAAATAACGAAACAACTTCATTAATAGAATCCAGTCCTCCAAATAATAATTTCTTAAGCGAGAACAGAAAACACAAACGAGGCGGAGGTATAGCCACCATCTTTCACAACTCAATGAACTTTAAAAAGGTAACTCTGGGCACGTTTGATTCTTTTGAATACCTAGCCACCCAGATAAACAAGCCTAACAAAGCTTTATTTCTAAGTTTATATAAACCACCAAAACTTAACTCTAACTTCTTTAATGATTTCAATGACCTTCTTTCTGTAATATGTATCGACTATGACCAACTAATCATCGTGGGGGACCATCCATCCATACCGACAACCCCCAAGATAGACAAGCAAAAACGTTAGATGATACTCTCCACAACTTCAGACTTATCCAGCATGTCAAACAACCAACACACAATAGAGGACACACTCTGGACTTAATTATCAGCAAAGGTTTAAATATTTCTGACATCTCTGTAATTAATATTGCGTTATCTGACCATTTCTGTATTTTCTTTGAAAGTACCATCTCTGCTAAATTATCCAGCCACAGTAAGACCACTATAAAAAAGCGTTTTCTAGGGGACAGTTCAGTAGAAACCTTTAAACGTATTTATCCTTCCACCACATCCCCCTCATCTCCCAACTCAAACTTAGTAAATAAGTTGGTAGATAATTTCCTTGCGAAAATCTCAGACATCATGGATTCCATTGCTCCAACTAAAGTGAAAGTAGTCTCAGGTAGAAAAAGTCTCAGTGGACAAGTAATCCACTGGTACGTAGTGAAAAAAGAGAGTGTCGACGAGCCGAGAGAAAATGGCGGAAAACTCGACTCCAGGTTCACTGTGAGATCTACAAAGAGAGACTGAATAGATATCAGCTAACTATAAAAGATGCTAGGGAATCGTTCTTTTCTGAAATCATCAACAGAAACATTAATAACGCACGGACTCTATTTGCAACAGTGGAAAGACTAACTAATCCTTTAGTGACAGTAGCCCCTGAACTAAACTCTACCAGGGCCTGGAATGAATTTGCCAGCTTTTTCACTGAAAAGATTCTAACAATTAGACGGTCAATCTGTACCTCAATATGGAACCCACAACCAGTGCCATCCCCAATCAACAACAATGTGGAGAAAATGTCTGAATTCAACGAATTAAACCAGAACAGCCTTGAAAAAATCATTATCCAATTAAGCTCCTCCTCCTGCTGTCTTGATATCCTACCCACAGCTTTTCTAAAGAAGGTTCTTCCTGTTATTGGTTCTGATCTTGTTCAAATAGTGAACTCATCACTGCTATCAGGTGTCTTCCCTCAAGCTTTAAAAACAGCAGTTATTAAACCACTGCTAAAGAAGAAAAATCTGGACAACACGTTAATGCAGAACCACAGGCCAATCTCTAATCTCCCATTCATCAGTAAGATTATTGAAAAAGCTGTGTTTCAGCAGTTAAATGGCTTCATAACAACGACAAACCGTTTTGATGCTTTTCAGTCTGGTTTCCGCGCTCACCACAGCACCGAGACTGTCCTCGTCAAAGTATTTAATGACATCCGCATAAATACAGACTGTGGAAGAACCACAGTGCTGGTTCTGTTGGACCTCAGTGCAGCATTTGACACTGTTGATCATGATATTTTATTGGAACGACTGGAGAGCTGGGTCGGACTCTCTGGTACAGTACTTGGCTGGTTCGAGTCTTACCTAAAGAACAGGGACTTTGATGTTTCAATAGGAAACTTTTCATCAGAACGAACAGAAATCACATGTGGGGTGCCCCAGGGCTCCATCCTGGGGCCCCTCTTATTTAATATCTACATGCTCCCACTAGGCAAGATTATAGCAACCAATAACATTAGCTACCATAACTACGCAGATGACACTCAGCTCTACATTACAATGTCACCAGGTGACTCTGAACCCATTCAAACCCTAAATCAATGCATTGACCAAATAAATGGATGGATGTGCCATAACTTTCTCCAGCTGAATAGAAACAAAACTGAAGTGATTATTTTTGGACCCAAGGAGGAACGATCAAGAGTCAGCACACAGCTTCAATTAATACAGCTAGAAACTACTGATCAGGTTCGTAACCTAGGTGTAGTAATGGACTCAGACCTGAACCTCCAGGGTCACATAAAGGCAATAACAAGGTCAGCGTTCTATCACCTGAAGAACATCTCTAGGATTAAAGGACTGATTTTGCAACACGACCTAGAAAAACTCATCCATGCGTTTATCTTTAGTCGGATTGACTACTGCAACAGCATCTTCACAGGTCTGCCTAAAAAGTCAATCAGACAGCTGCAGCTGATCCAGAACGCTGCCGCTCGCGTCCTCACTAGAACCAGGAAAGTAGAGCACATCACCCCAGTTCTAAAGTCCTTACACTGGCTCCCTGTAGCTCAGAGAATAGACTTTAAAATACTTTTACTAGTTTATAAATCATTACATGGCTTAGCACCAAAATATGTTGAAGATCTGTTGTCATGGTACCAACCACCAAGACCACTCAGGTCCTCCAACTCTAGCCTACTAAACATCCCTAGACTCAGAACTAAACATGGAGAAGCAGCTTTCACTTTTTATGCTCCCCTTATCTGGAACAGACTTCCTGACGAGTGTAGAGCTGCTGAAACTCTGAACTGCTTTAAATCGAGACTAAAAACCCATCTGTTTAGAATTGCCTTTGAGTAAATGATTGATGTCATATGTATGAAATGTGTTCATGCTCTATTGCTTTTTTTTTCTTTTTCTCTTGCTTTATTGTGTATCATGTGTAATGTGTGTTTCTTTTATGTGTTTCTTTTAAATCACCAAATCATGTAAAGCACCTTGAATTACCCTGCTGTTGAAAGTGTGCTATACAAATAAAATTGCCTTGCCTTGCGATTCCTATATCTTGAAAAGGTGCTCTATGAATAAAAGTTTACTTAAAACCAAGTACAGAGGAGGATCTGAGATACTGTGTTACAGTTTCTCTTACAAACGTCTTTTCAGCCTCATTAACTGTGAAAAACAAGGAGACTTTCAGTAAAGAAATCATCTGATTTTTGCCAGTAAACTAAAGTTGGGACATCACACCATCCTCAGCAGGATAACGAACCGAAGCATGAGGCCAAAACAACCTAGAAACTGTTCATCTGACCAAGGTTTTAATAGGTTTAAAATTAGACATCAGATTTTCAATTTCATTTTAGTTCCAATTAGTTTTTACCATTTGTTAGTAAAAAATTTTTTTTTGAAAATGCTTAATTTCAGTTTAGTTTTATTAGTTTCCGTTATAGTTTTTAGTTTTTTTGTAATACAAGCTAAATACCAGGGGCAAGACTAAAGAGAAAAAAAAGTGTAACAAAATCTTAAAAAATGATAATAGTTTTTTTATTTTTATGTTTTGACTTGGGGAAGATGAACCACACATATCAGGCTAACATAAAAGATATACGGCAGAGTAACTTTCAAAAATCCTGTAAACAATAACAGCACCTGTACGTTAGGAAGCCAAACAATAAATAAAGGTGCTAGTTCTGAAAAAAACAAAAACACTGAAACTGACAGCCGACACAAGCCATCATGAGTACAATAATGCTTTTGATCATTTGTTGCGCATATTCTCATAATAAGTAATGCCAAATTGGATTCTGGCGCTTTATCTCAACCTTTGCAGACGTGACGCTAGCAATGGGTTGGCACAATGCGGTACAGAGAATGCAGAAAAAGATGCCAGCTCTTTACATGGCTCCGGTTCCCACTGTTATTATTTGCGGTTCTCTTGCAGTTGCAGTGTTGGTTAGCTTTGTTAGCTTGTTTGTTAGCCAATGCTTACCTGATATGAAGTTATAGCCGCAGATTGTTGCGTTTTTAAAATCACCGCTCCAATTGCTTCTTCTGAAAGCTTGCAACCAAAGAAGTCTTTTGTTTTGTCAGAGATGCGAGTCGATGGAATTCAATTGAACTTGCACGTTTTGATGTTTCATCAAAGCGATTGGTGCAACCAACAGCAGAAGACGTGATCGCTTCTCTTTCTGCAGACGACACGTGCAGTACAGCAGGGTGTGATAATCCCTCTAGACCATAGGTGTCAAACTCCAGTCCTCAAGGGCCGGTATCCTGAAACTTTTAGACATGTCTCGGTTTCAATACACCTGAATCAAATAATTAGGTCATAAACAGGACCCAATGGAACCTAACTGCCTACTGAGGAGGCAATTTAACCATTTGATTCAGGTGTGTTGGACCAGGAACTCATCTAAGAGTTGCAGGACACTGGCCCTCGAGGACTGGAGTTTGACATCCTTGCTCTACACTTTATACCAACGCATTCAGTTAATTTTGTGAACACTCATAGCAGTTTCAGTCCATTTTCCTTATGTCGCAAAGTCTCTTATTTTTTTTATCTCAGTTCACAAACATTTTTTTCTTTTTTCACTTCTAGTGTTCCGTTATTTTGTTAACGATAAAAATTCTAGTATCAGACATTAAAGCAGTCTTGTACCATGGCCATCTCTAACACAGCGACTGAACAGTAAGAAACGGTTAACAACAACACGGGAGCTGTGCAAGACGTGCTGAAGCTTTTCTCTATACTGATTAAATGTAATAAAGGTTAGATTTTCCTAACATTTTCATCATGAATTATCCTATTTCAAGATTTATTTAGTTCAATGCTTTTTACTCTTTTTACACAAGGGTGCCAATAAACCTTGAAAAGTGTATTCAATCTAGAAACTGTGTATTGGAAATGAATACTTTCTCTGAACAAATGCTGCTTTAGTTTCGGTATACATCCACAACTCTGTTAAACTTTTAACAAAGAAGGTGCACTTTTGTTCCTGCGTTCCTATGGTGAAATCCTTATAATCCAAAGACACTCATTACAACTATGGGTACAACATGAAGGATTTTGATCCTGAGCCTTTCAAGGGATATTAATTAGCATGAGTAGAAAAAAGGTGACGAAAGTCTAATGTTTCATTAATTATTTTGAATTGGGTACTTAGAGACATATCTGCAATCCAGGATGTAATAAACCAGTATTTACTGCTGCAAACGCATCAAGCGTTGTGTTCAACAGCCGCCATGTGATGACCAGGCAGAGTCGAACTCCATAATTCACCCTTAAGATATTTCCAAACAGCAGCTTTTGGAAAAGCACACACAGCAGCAAGAAGAAGAAGAAAAAAATATTAAAAAAGAGGAGATGGTGCCTTTAAAGGAAAACAGATTTTAATGTATTTAACTCCCACTTCTGCCCTCGTTCGGCCTCTGTACTCCCACCTAGCTTTCCCATCTGCCATTCACAGAGGGTTTATGATGCTGCAATCTGGGAGGCTGAGATTATACGGAACGAGAGAGGACAGGAGAGACGGCGATGGGAGGGTGGGGCTGATGGGTGAGGACTGGAGGGAGGGGAGGGGGATTTGAAAAAGTGAAGAGCCCTTGATGTGGATCCATCCAGAATATTACTCAATACACAGGAACAGATGCAGCCTATAGAGCCCATACAAGATGATGACACAGAGGAGAACAGCCGCCCTCTATTAAGGCTGGCTGACACTCAAACAAGCCGGTTGACGATGGTGGATGTCAGACCCAGATGCATTAAAATGTCTTGTCCTGTTTTCCAGCTGTACCTGAAAAGAGCATCAGACCTGATGTGCATCTACCAAAAGAGAGCGACGAGAAGACAGACAGCTCGTACAGATAAACAACAGAGATAGCTCCAAAATCCTTGTTCATGTAGGAAAAAGGGAATAGCGTGCAACAAACTGAAGATTCAGCATTAATAAACGACTACGATGGTGAGCAACCCGTTAGAAATCTCTGCTGCCGCAAACATGCTCTCCGACAGTCCGATAACTAGCTTTCCCTGTTCACGATGCAAATACAGCCGCATAGTTGCTGTAGAAATTAAATCAACAAATAGTCTATTAGCGATATATAGGTTATATGTCCCTTAGAGCACTAAAAATACAAACTTTTTTGAATAAAGTTCAATAGCAAGTCTGTGTTGATTGACTGATTAATTTACAGGTGTTATATAATACTTCCCATTAATTATTAAAAAAATTATAAAACATTTAATTTTATAGTAAAATATTCATATATTTGAACTTATTTTTCACAGCAGATCATTTGTTAATTAAACAGAAATGAAGGGATGAACAAAATTAAGTTATTGACCAGGCAAGATCAGAAGTCAGAGAATCAGCAAGGAAGAAAAAGATTGCATAATAGCCAGAAACACTCCCTGATGGGAGTCAAACCAGGAAGCTTGGAAAATTATGAGCGGTAACGACTGGGAAGATAATAAAGAATGAATTATTATGCTAAACCAATATTTAAACTCGATTGTATTATGACTTTATTTGACTAAACATGACCCTGAACACACCAGCCCTGCTGTGAAACATGGTGAAGGCAGCATTATGCTATGTTTGGGAATGCTTTACTTTGGAAGGGATAGAGAAGTCAGGGTTGACGGGAACATAGATGGAGATAAATACAGGAAATCCTAGAAGGTGTGCTTAGTTTGCTTCCATACATTAGTCGATCCCAAGCTTTGAAGTGGTAAATATTTTGCAGCTGTGTCTTAAAATGCACTAACAAGTTGGTATGACAACATCATTCTTCGATGTGAACATCGTTACTGAGGACATAAAACCTCCAAGCTGCTTTTCCACTAAATCAGCTCCGGTGCTAAACTGGTGCTCTAGACCAGCAAACAAGGATGCATTTGGAACTCCGTGTATAAAACTTCGCAGTTGGTTTTGCTTCTGTTTGCCCAGTTTAACACAAAAAACGTTGAAAAAGTCGGATTAAAAGTGCATCCTCTCAAAGTTTACCTTGATATCACCCGTCACAGAGTTCAAATACTTCATTTCCAACTCCGTTTTTAAACACCGTTTGTCTTTTATATCGTCAGGTGGTGTCACTAGATCGTGCTGTAAAAACTTTGTGTACCTATAGTTTTTCAGAAGTTAGCTACCGTTAACACCTGGTATTTGCGGATGGGTAGGGACCAGATATGCCTGCGAATAGCTCCTTCCTCTAAAAACGCTCATAACTGCCTGTTTTAATAGTTCAAACACTAATTATACCTTAATATGTATTATTACGCACAGCGGAAACAGTCTTGGTACTACAGCAGAAGCTAACATCAAAGGTTTTCCTAATCTCTGCCCTTGAAGGTACAGCCAATCAGCGTCAAGGAAGACAAATGGGGCGAATGGAATGGCTGCTTTGCAAACGCCAGCCAAAGCCAAGTCAAGTCGCATTGTGCATTTCAGCTTTCCAAGCTTCATTTTCTTTCAGATATTTTTTATATGCTCCATAAAAAAAATTGCAAATAGAGGAATCTCTGCATGTTGGACCACCCAAAGGTGGTCATGGTAATGATTTACGTTTACTAGAGCTTAGAGATGCAGTCAGCTGTTCTCTCTACGTTTAAATGGGAATTTTTTAAATCATTCTTTTATCATTCCTTTATTATATTAAAGTTCTTAAAGAGAAAACGCGATCTGGTAAAATCCTGTGCATCTGCACAGCTTTTAAAACCTGATATATAGTCAAAACCCACCACAGCTGAACATCAGAAAAGCCTCTTAAAGAGTAACTAAACCCCAAAACAACTTTTTTTTGCTTCTAAACTGTATAAATGGGTCTTTTCCAAAGAAGTCTTTCAGTTTCTGGGGATTTTTTCACATTTTGGTGTAAACTTGTTTAATTCTACACTTTTTGGTCTAAAACCGTCTTAGTGCTGCCCCTCTAGGGTTGAACTGTGGCTACTGCATTTGAATTTTGTGATTGGTGGAGAGCGGTACATCTCTACGTCACAGGCATCGACTGTGTCACAGCAGCCATGGTCTCACAGACACCCCCCGTGGGTTTGGGTATAAAACTTTCAGACATACCGGCCCCTACCCCCACCCCCACCCAACCCCTCTGTGGCGAGTTCTGAGTTGGATTGCGTTTTTCAACCACCGTGAATTTCTCGGTATTCTCACTGCATTTCAATATAGCCTATAAACACTGAATTTTAATATAAAAATGTCAATGATTAATCGAAAATTGATCGTTAATTCTCCCGATGATCGATGAAGAGAGTTTAATCGAATGGCCATCCCTAATTACATGATTATGTGAAGTGGAAAAATCTCTGCGCATGTTCTGATGTTCATGATCTGATAAGGATTGTAAGGGAAAAATCAGTGGAACAGATCGAAGCTCTTGTAGTAAAAACTGTCCTTAAATGACACAGTAGAAGCAAAGCTGTGGGGTGGAACAGTCATCTAACTGCCTCTGCTATCACCACAGTGCATCACATCGCTCGCACCCCCCCACTGCGCTTCCTTGATCAGCAGCCACATTAATCCTCTTGTTGACTCTGCACCTGTACCAGCGTGGGTCTAACTTATCAGCGATCAGCCTGAGTGTGCACATGACTGGGCCCGGCTGGCTCACTGTCCGTCCCAGAGTAAAAACCTGCCGACTCAGCAAGGGAAGGCTGATCATATCAATGGCTGATTAGAGAGTCCTATAAAAAAAGGGAGGAGCCAAAGCTACAAATGCTCCAATTACAAATTTAATGAGTCCACGGGTTTTTGGTCCAAGTGGACAGAGAACCCTCCAGAGACGTGCATGTGCGCCTGGCTTCATAAATCACCTTTTTGTTTTGCTCCAATCGTTGCCTGGACAGAGAGGCACAAACAACACACACCCACATATCAGGGAAGGTCGTGACGACTTCAACCTGATGATCTTTGATCTTCTCAGATCTAGCTGGCAAAGACAACACACAGAGGTCGACGTTCACCTTGAACCGTGATAAAAAAAAAAAAGAAATAGAGTAATCAGGGCCAACCATCACTGTGGTCTCAGGTGGCTATCAGGGGAGAATCTGTGGGGCAAGGAGAACAGGACAGCATGGAGGGAAAACTGCATCACTTTGCACATCATATTTTTAGCCGCTGAAAACAAGGTGGTAACTATGTGTGGAAGTTGCATTTTTTACATTCTGTCACGAGACATGTTTTTTTTTTAAACAAGATGACCTGAAATATAAGCAAATTAAAGCCTCCTTACTTCACCATATATCATGGTGTTTTTAACATGACAGATATTTGCAAGTTTGCTGCTTGCATAGTTTATTTGCATATATTCAAGTATAGTTGGTGAGATGGTGAGAGCGACAAAGTGATGAATTATCACTTGGACAAGAACAGATGAGAGAAGGGAAGATGTAATTCGAATCTTACCTGTAATGTACATTTGTGACTGTAGGAGGCCTGTAGCCAAAGATCCACGTCTGGATGTCCATCGGTCTAGCTTTGGGGTACGCTATGGTCACATCTATAACCCACTGCAGGCCTTTATTTTTATTAACTGTCATGAAAGAAGGAAAACAACATGTGATTTGGAGACAAATAACAAAGACATAGCTAAAATCCACATACTGTTTCATCAGTGTACTGAGTGTGTTGGTACATTCTTAATTAAATCCAAAACAGACGGCAAACATTTTTAGCTAAACTGTAATTTTATTTCCAGACAAATTTCCAGAGTTCCTCATTCCATTTTGTTAGACCATGTTTAAAATCTAAAAACTATACTTTGCAGAAATATCTCCTCTAAATGTATAGTAGAGGTCAGGCTTTATATATGGAGGAGGGAAAAATGACTGAATGATGGACAGATGGCTGGATGGACGTACACACAGAGGGAGGGCTAATTAGGTCTACAGAGAGGTAGAAGAATTAGCAGACGTATGGTTGGACAGGCCGACTGGTAGAAGAACGTTAGGCCTAAGGACGCATGGATGCAATGGTAGATATATGGACGAATGTGTAGATGTATGGACAGTTTGATGAATTGACGGATGAATGAATAAATAGTTAGATCTAACAACCCCTTTCCGTCCGTAGATCTACTAATTTGCTGACTAACTGATGAACAAAAGAATGGATGGTTACAATGGAAAACTAAGTGATTAACTGGAGGGTTAGATTGACGGACGACAGAAACATGTAGAGATGGATGAATGACTTGATGGATTAAAAAAACAACATAATGGATAGAGAATAAAATCTGCAAAATACAAATACAGTTGAAGCCAGAAGTTCGGAAACCCAAAACGTTTGACTGAAGTTCAAAGGCAATGCAACCACATACTGAGGAAATTAACGTACACTTCTGTATTTGAAGACATTAATAAATAAATCTCTGGCATATTTTTTCTCATTATTGAGGCTTTTAGCAAATATAATTTTTTTTTGTAATTCTAACTGATCTACAAACAAGAGGAGTTTGGTCTAATTTAACTTCAGATAGTGACAAAAAAAAGAGTATCTTTTTTCGGCATATGCAAACTTATGGTTTTAACTAGACTTTTTTCATACTCCATTTTCTTCTTTCATAGTTACTCAGACCTGAAAAATCAAAACCAAATACAAAAAACTTTAAATGTAATTACAGACATTTCAGACTGAAGGAAAACCGTATACTTAAACGTATACTTATACAAAAAAATGCATTACGGTGGAAAGGTTCATGAAAACAGATGGGAAGACATTATGTGGGAATCTGCTGCAGGGTACTTGGGTGGAGTTTTTAGGTGTTTTTCAGCTGGGTCAGTTCTGTGGCAACACATTTAGTTAAATTAGATATAAAAGGTCGGCTCATCTCAGCTTTATTTAACGTGTCGCTCATAGCAAAAAACGGAAATAATTATTTTATTATGAAATATCTTGAAACTCCGGTGAAACAGAGGGTTCTGAAGAGCAACAACATGAGTTACTTCTGAACAATAACTACTGGGAAATCTTTAACCAAGGGAAAGGGGGACTCATACTAGTCTCAACAGGTTAAAGAATTGCCTCTTTTCCTGGAAGCACAGATGGGGTTTGCAACGAGCCTCAAGACAAACAAGCTAATTAAACTTCTCGAGTTTCTGTTCATGTCAGAGATAAATGGGGAATATGTTAGCAGTACCCTGTTCCTTTTATTTCATAATGCAGTAGATTATGTCACAGTAGATGGTTTTTCCTGCCTCTGTTTTCTTTAGAGTAGGTATTACTGAGTCTGAGTGGATGTAATTAAGTGCGCTGGTGTTTTGTTGCATGAAACCGCAGCTTGTTAGGACACCTTTCGTACCGACAGAGGTAGTTTTTGTGGGTGGGACAGTTCTGTTCAGGTTAAGAGACTTAATCGCTGCATCTGTAATCAAAAATATCCATTTATGCTGCTTGGTCAGAGGGAAAGATGGGAATCTGTAGAAATTAAGTTATTTTTTGTGTGTCCAAAAATGCTTAAGCTGAAAACATTTTTCAATAAAATACAGTTATTTTGAGAAAGTGGGACATCTCCACAATCATCAGACCGTTGCTCAGTTTGTGGCAAAACATTGAACTGATTAGTAAGTGTGAGATTGGGTAAAAAAGCAAAACGTTTAAATTAAGTGAGTTTTTATTTCACTTATGTTACAAAATAATGTTTATATTATATTTTTAATAAAAGGAACATTGAAATATAAAAGTAAAAGTAATAGACCTCCAGCCTAGAGATATGGGGGGGGTAACTGAGAAAACATTTTTTTTGTGTGTGTATAAATAATAAGCAAATATTTTCTGCGGTGATCAATCTCCACCAAAAAAGTAAGATAGTGCCAACTTGCAAATGCATGTAGGGTTCTAAATACATGTAGGGTTCTAAATACATGTATGGTTCCGTAAAAAATTCAGTCTCCCTTACAGCTTTTTTTAAAACCATAATTATCATATCATATTTACATAGGATTTTCATAAAAACTGTATGTCCTCATTGTGTCACATATTTTCAGAGATGGTGCTAGCTCCTCAAGCTGTTATATTTGTCACTGGTTATTTAGAAAAAAAATTAAAAAAACTGAAACTGAAGTTTATTCATAAGCAGGAGAGCCCATGATAAGAGAGAAAATAAGTATTCAACAATATCTGACACAATGAAGTTTTATTTGGTCAGGTTGATTAGCTTAAAGTGCAGGATGAACATTACTGCAGTCAACATGAAGCTGTCTCAGTATGCTTCCTCAGGAAGCCTTTTTTTTTTTTTTGAAATGACACTTGGCCTATTGTGAATCAGAGCTTTATAAATAAAATAAACTGAGCTAAAAGGCACATCCATGGGGTTGGCACACACTTTATAACGGTATGAATACAAATTTATAATGTACAAATCTAAATTATGAATTTATGGCAGATATTTCAACTGTAATTAAGTTTCAAATATGGATCCCGCAAAAATTGATATAATCATGGATCTTATGGACGGATGGACAGGAATTAGGCAGCTATGCAGCAATGTAGCAAAGGTAAATCAAAAAGCTGTTCTCACCCTCCAGGCAAAAGTGGCCCAAATCCAACTTTTGTGCTTAAAATTGACCTATTTTAGATTTATGACAGTCTAAACAGCACAGATCAGATTTTTTTCAGATCAGTTATGTTGCATTTCATCCAACTTTTTGAGTCTGTTGCACACTTTATTTATCTTCAAAAGAAAAGTCCTACCACAAGAGTATTTACAAACCTTGAACGGACGCATGCCAACATGCGTAGCATCAATATTTACTCCCATGAACATAGCGTGGTGTGTCTGAGGTTATGTTTTCTGGGCATGCCGGACACTTCAGGGCTGTAATGTCCACACTGATCTGATGGAGGTTGTTTTAATACTATAAAGTGAACGATTATGTGGAAAAAAAAGAAGAAAATCTGAAATCAGCATTAAGAATTGCAGTGTGAGAACAAGTGTTGTGTGTTTTTGTTTCATGGGCTAACACCGAAAGGAATCCTAACCTCCAAACCGATCCGCCATGAACTAACCGCTATTTTCCTCTTTAGCTGACAAGTCTGAATTTGCATGTCACATGTAAAAGCAGCCAACACCAGCAGGCTTCGTCAGCACAGACGCCTCTGAAACGAGCCTGATGTGAAGTGGCGCCGCTTATTTGACTGCCCTGGTTGGAGTCAAAGAGCGCGCTGCTGTTAATGTGCAGCAAGCACTACACAATCAAAGCACGCTGGCTTCTTTGTGTAAAGAAAATGCGTGAGAAAAGAGGAGCTAAATTTCACAACTGACTGGATATATTACATCAGACTCTGTAAGAAGCGGTAAAATGTGAAATACTGCCAACAAGTAACAATTTCAACACTTTGCACAGAGTAAAACCTGAGCAGGAAAGGTTGAGGTCCGCGACAGGAACAGTACAGAGTTCAGTCAATCATGTTCTCGCCACGCCGCATGGATCAGAAAAGACACGTTATTGTTCAAGAGTGTTCAACCGCTCACCATTCAGTTCACTTTTTTTTAATACTATAAACACAGCTAGAGCTTTCTGAGGTCCAAACACAAGGAAAAAGGTTTAGAGTAATCTCCTAGTCTGACAGACCACTCTACCACTTTACCACACAAGCTGTAAACATCAAGTTTTTAGCTTGCAATCTTGATGGTTCTCGCACAAAGCTTTTAAAATGCAAACCCACTGATGTGAATGTAAAAAAGAAAAAAGAACCAGTAGTCCTGTATCTAAAGAGTAAAATTTTAATACATCTTCCAGTAACTGCAGCAAAAGAAGAGAAGATTCTTTTATTACAATATTCTGCTAATTATGAATTTAACTATTGAGTATTCAGTAGTAAAGTTCTCGATTTACAGGTCCGTCTACGTTCCAAACCACAGCTATGGATCATGAGACATGGATCATGATCTGAAGACAGGGATGGATGGATAGATAGTTAAACTATTTAAACTTTTAAAAGTATTCAGATTTTATCAGGTTCCTATCATGGGCGGTTCTAGACAGGGGCCAACGGGGGCCAGTGCCTGTGTAGAACTGATCCTGGCCCCTCTTATGGCCCCTGTACTGCAGAAATAATATTAAATACGTTTTTTAAGATGATTTAGGACAGAAACCATAACTAAATTATCTCTTGGACAGATTTCGTTTCTTACCTTTAAAGTTTTATTTTAACAATGAGTTAAAAATTAATGTGTTGAACTTTTAGCTTCAGCCATACTGAGTTTCATCTGCTGGATCAGGAGCCACAAGAGTCCCTTGGTCTCATTTAATATATTAAACGATGACATACTGAAATATTGTTTCATTCTTTTGTTTTGTGCCCCCATGAACAAACTCTGGCCCGACCCTGGCCCCCCAGGTAAATTTGGTCTAGAACCGCCACTGGTTCCTATTTACGTGATGTATGAGGGTAATTGGTTGCAGTGGGTTTTATTTTAGGGTATCGGATGAAATGGGGTTGAACAGAAAGGCAAAGTGAGGTTAGCTAATCACACCCCTTGAGCTTTTTCACATTTTGTCATGTTACAACCTTTAATATCAATGTATTCAATGTGAATTTCATGTGCTCAGCCAACACTAAATGGTGCAACACTGTAACATAGTTAAAATAAAAGGTACCACTTTACAATAAATGGTGAACCAAATCTGTTCATTTACATTTTTCATCCAGAGGTGCTAAATTAAACATTTTAGACTAAGTCACTACCTTGTAGTAGGTAGTTTCACAACTTCACACTAAGGATCCTTTTGATGCGTGCATATTTGTATTGCAGTGATAAAGTACAGTAATATATGCTAAAAAATTGTGTTAACTTAGTAGTAACTTAGTCTAAAATGTTTAATTTAACAAATCTAGATGAAATATATAGATTAGCTCACTACTTGCCAATAAACCAGTCAGTCTGTCTCTTTCTCCTCATTAATTAATAACATTATATTAATATAATTTTTTTTATAAAGTGTTTACAGATTAATTAATAACGTACCTATAATATATTTATTAGTCATTTATAAGAGGAGCCTTACAGTAAAGTGGTACCAAATAAAACCAGGTCTGCAAGATTTTTAACAAATAAAAGCCAGAAAACTGGGCTATGATAAAAAACACAATCCAGTACAACCCTTTGCCCTCCTAGGTTTGCTACAAGGCTTATACGGGAAACAGTGAACATCTGGAAGAAGGTTCTCTGTTCAGATGAAAGCAAAGATTTTTCAGCCTGCATGCAAAGCGCTAAATACAGTGGCGAAACTATTCACATCACCCTGAGCATACCATCCAAATGGGGATGGATGGTGGTGGTAGCATCATGCTGTGGGAATGCAGGGACAGGGCAACTGGATGTAGCTGTTGGGTAAAAGGGTGGAGCTAACTAGCGAGGAGTCCTAGAAAAAAATTTGTTAAGAGGCCGCAAAAGCTCCTAAACTGGGCAATGGGCAAACATACAGCCAGAGCTAACATCGAATTGTTTATATAAGCGCACATTCACGTATTAGAATGTCCTAGTCAAAGTTTAGACCTAAATTCAAATGAAAATCTGTGGCAAGACTTGAAAATGGATGCGCATAGATGTTCTCCATCCACGCAGATGAGCTTGAGCTGTTTAGTGGAGACGGGGAGAAAAAAAAGCGTGCACAGCTACAAAACTTTATATTTAAAAAAAATACACATAATGTATTGTAATGGCTGAAAATACTTCAGGGTTCCGAAATAAAAGAAGACTGAGTCCCAGAAGGCATTTAAGAATTTAATTCAAACATGTCTGGCCAGAAACATGGAGGGAACAGGATTGCCATGAATTCCCTACCCAACCTTCCTGATCTAACAGCTTGAGTAATATTCAGCTATGACTGTTTATCTCTTATCCGTTTAATAATTTATCACACAAAATCCTAATAAAACATTTTTCCACAATATGTGGAAAAGTTCAAGGGTATAAATCATTTTCAAAGGCAGTATAACTCTGACTAGAGGGAAGATGTTACCACTTTGACAGTTTGTTTACCTGCTTGTGAACGCAGCCCTTTTGTTAATTAGTGTCCATGAATTCTGTCTAACCAAGTTTCACACTTGGACTACTGCTTCTAATTAGGACCTCAAAGGTTTACTTTGCCTTCAATCTTCATTACAGACATGTCTGACCTTTGCCAACGCACACCTTTGTTTTGTTTAACTTGCCTATCCTACAGTGAGGAGGCAGGAGGTGGTAGGTGAGTAACAAGTGGTCTGATTGGCTGTGCGTCAAAGAGACTTGAATGGCAAAGGAATGGGCAACACCAGGAGATCTTCCCCCAGCTGCGCTGAAAAGCCGGAGAACTTGCTGGTGGCTTCCAAGTAATGGCAAACAATACTGTAAAAGCAGCAGCCGTGGTAATTTGAAATGACATCGGATAGGCCCTGCCTTTCTGTAAACAGAAGAAGGAACTCCACTGACAGATATGTGGCTCCATCTGGCCATTCAGCTGGCCAATTACAATACTTGAAGCACAAACCCATCCCTCCCACCAACTTAGCCGGGGATACAAGGTCATGTTTATGTTCAAATCTCACGGAGCTCCACTCCCATCCAAAATGGTTCCCATCTTCAACCTTTGCTTATCTGCAACTGCAAACATAGTTTTATAATGACACATAAACCATATCAGTCTTCGCGGCACATAGAGCCTCTAAAATGACCCCTGTGCATTATATCCGCACCGAGCAGTGCATTTAGCTTGGGTTACATTGCATGGCTGAAACAGAGCGGCCCGCACATTTACATCAAATCCTATTTTCTCCAAGTGGCCCCATTTGTCTCTCGGTGAGTCAGCAAGCTCAGGGCACCTCTGCAGAGCATCAGGGAGGGTCAGAGTGAGACAGAGCAGCGTCTTTGATCAGGCACACTCACACAGAGAGGACAGAACAGTGAGCGCGCGCTTCTGGATATAAGACTTTTCTTGCCCTTGGTTCTAACATCATTAGATGAATCCAAGCGGAAGGACAAGCCCCTACACAGCAGCTTCTTCTTCTTCTTCTCCTCCTAAAGCTGCTGTACCAGAGGAGGAGGTATGAAGAAAGAGCTGGGATGTGATCAGGAAGCTTAATATTACCAAGCACCACCAAACATAATATGTAATTGATGATAGTGACAAAAATTTAACCTGTAGTGTGTAACAAATTAAAACACTGAAATTCTAGTTTGGAGTCTTTTGCAGCCTCTACTCCAGGAATACCTTAAACGTACAGTACAGACCAAAAGTTTGGACACACTTTCTCATTCAATTGAATGAGACAGTGTGTATAAACTTTTGGTCTGTACTGTAGCTCCACCTATCTTCTCATTGACTCTGATCTCATGCCGCTGCCGCCATGTTTCAAAGAGAGACTGGTGTGTTCAGGGTGATGCAGTCATAATGTTCTCTGATTGAACACGACACATCAATGTTTCCCACATGTTTGCTTCCTGACACTCTTCCCCAAAAGCACAAGTTTATGGAGAGCAAGACTAATGGTTGTTCTCCCACCTGAGCTGTAGCCCCTCAGAGGTACCACCAGTCCTTAGGTTGATTCTCTGATTAATGCCCTCCCTGCCCGGCCTATGATTTCAGGTGGATTTGTAACTGCACCCTGCTCTCGGATTGTAGTTTTTATATTCTTACCCTGCTTTAAACTTCTCCACTACTTTCTCCCTCTAAATGATCCTGCTTGTTCACTAATGTTTACCTCCGAAGGCATTGTAGCACTACTCTATTCATACTCACATAAATAACAAACAAATAGACTCCATTATTCACTACTTACGTGACTTGCTCTGTATTTTATTTAGTGGTGTGGGCGTAAAAGGGGCTGAAAGCAAATACAAGCCACACTTTTCCAATCAATATTCTGGGGGGAAAAATGGTTGAAAAGCATGTATCCTTTTTTCTCTCTCATCGCAAATAGCTACTTTCTGTTTGTCTTTCAGATAAAATCCCAATAAAGTCACGTGTCTCTTTTAGTCCAAAAAGAGCCAAGAGACCACCTTTTTTTTCTGCACCCACAGTCTGTCCTGCAGAGGGATAAACAGATGACATCTAGTTAGTTAGTGCTGAGGCTGTAGGACACAGAGCTGCATTAGCAAACCCAGAGAAATCTCTGAGCTACGTTCCCAGTTAACGCCAATCCGAGGTCTCTCCGATTCTCCACGAGCACAGCAGTGGGAAAGCCATTCTGTCAGTCAGTGACTATTTTAAAGCTGCGAATTTTGCCGAGAACTACTTGGGGAGCAAAATCACAGACGGCTCTGGAGAACTTTTACTAAACAGAACAACTTTAGAGAGGGAGTAACAAAACCTGTTGATCCAAACAGCATGATCTGTACCAAGGAAACCTGCCCTGCATGTTTTACTTGCTTATATTTTATCAGTGTTTTACTACTTAGTCTTATAATATTTATCCATTGTTTATGTTTTATTTTAACCCGTTATTTGAATCTTCCTTCCAGTGTGTCCTCTATGGGAGCAGTCTGCCTCTGGAGCGGTGGTCGGCTGTGGCTGCCTGGTTGCTCTCCAGTTAGCGCTTGGGCGTTTCCTAACTGGCTCATCTGTACTCGGCCCAGTCCTTTTAATGTTGCTCTTGAGTGTGTATGCGCATGGGGGTTGGGTTGGGGGGAGAGGGGTGTAAAATTGTGATAATGTTTTTAAATCTGGAGGGGGGGGATGTGGTTTATGTGGGGTCATTTTAATCTGTAAAGCACTTTGAGTTGCAATCATTGTATGAAAAGCTCTTTATAAATAAAGTTTGATTGAAAGTCACCAGACTTTCCTTGGTACAGTTAACCATTTCCTGATAATTCCTGTGTTATCTTCTAGCACACTGGCTGTATTTAGGGCTGGTCTCTTGGCACAAGAACAGAAAAAAAAATAAAAAATTACTCTTGCAAATCACCGCTAGGGTTTTTCAAGAACATTGATGCAATTTCAGGCTACTCAGTCCGTGCCACCTCTTTCCTCTTCTGGCAATCTTTACCACAAGCCGCCTCTCATTTAAAAGCAGAACTCCCGGAAGACAGTGAAACAAGGAAGGGGAGGAGGGGTCTTAATGCTGCATGCTTCATGCAGGCATCTACCCCCAACCCTGCATTAAACAACATCTGATTGAAAACGACAAGAGTCGTTTGCAGACAGGAGGTCACAGAAACTTAAAGGATAAAAAAAAATCTCCAGGAATAGCATTTAATTCAATTGTTTGGAAAACCATCTTCAAAGAGCAAATTAACTGTTGGGGAAAAAACATTTGTATATCCCAGTTACCTGTTTGGTTCCGGGTCCTGGTGTCGCTGCCCACGCTGCCGTTCTCCTGCTGAGCAGACAGGGTTTTCAGGATAACGTGGGTGGCCCCGAGGCGAGGCAACGTGACATGGGTCAGGTGAGGGAGAGAGTTTTTCTTTGCAAACAACTGGCTGGTTTCTCGCCTCTTCCTGAGGAAGCCGCCCTCGGGGAACAGCACTATCCACTTCCGGTCGCGGCTATGGTAGTATTTTTCTAGATGCTCCTTCAAGTAGACCAGCTGCTTGTCTCTGTGAGCTTTACCCTGATGGGAAAGCAAAACAGAACAACTTCAGAGAGGGAGTAACAAAACCTGTTGATCCAAACAGCATTACAAAGCGGCATAATAAATCAAATCTCATCCGTCACCGCATTGTCCATGCCCGCGACATTACGATATTAAAAAGGGCTGTTTGGATGCAGTTTGTGGTTATATACTTTATTTCAAGTGCCATGCATGCAATTCTTTGTTAGTTATACGTTTTGTCTATTGCAGGGACTTTCTCTGACTTCGATACCCACAGTGGATGTTTATTTTTTTGTAGCCGGGCTGCCAAGAAACGCATATAGTGGTGCGGACATTGTGACCAAGGAAAAAAAACACGAGAGTCTTGAAAATATTGGTTAATCGTCACCCAGATTGCCATAGAAACATTCAGCAATAGTTTCACGATCATATGTTGCATAGATACAAATGTTCACCTCAAATTTACAGCAATATATTTCTGCAGAAGGCAGGGTTTTAATATGGAACCTGCGAGAACCACATAATGGGAGGAACTGAGTGGATGGATGGATGGACAAACAGTTGAACCAGTGGGTGGATGAATGGAGACAAATCGTGCAACAACCCTGTACGAACACTTTGGGTCAAATCTTATAAATTTAGGAGATGGCTTGTATTCTTGTAGAAATCAACCATAGAAACACAAACATGCTGATTGGAACTCAACCGTAACGCCATGTCCAAATTGGATCCGAACAAACCAGGATGGCCGTGACAACGTTAAGTGCATGAGCAAGGACAGGATGAGAAGCTGCATTGATTTTTAGTTAGGCATGGTCAAACACCATTTTAAACGTATTAGCTCAGCCGGGCAGCTCCCTCTGTGTGTCAAGTGTGCACATTTGAGCTGTAATGTAATACAACACAACTGCTGCACAACTAGAGTTGGGGAGTGAAATGACTTTTCATTTTGCCCAATGGAAAATCTGTGAACATGTAGAAACGGATGGGTGTGAGGAAGTTTACCACTTCATCAAAGATAAACGGGACTATTGCAGTTTACTCTACAGATAGTTCCTCTACAGAACATACATTAATGCAAAGGTTCTGATGGGACTAATTTATCAGCTGGTCTACTCAGATTTTAGACCAACCGTTTCTCAAGTATTCAAAAAGTGTGTTTTTGGCTGAGCTACATGCTTTAATCAGTTTACCTAATTAGCCAATTTAGGTGAGCTAAAACCAACGCAACACAGTCCCAGATTTTACACTTAACATGATTATACAATTATTTTGCTGCTGAACTATTTCAATTCACATAATCTCTTTTTAAAGTGACACATGTGGTTGGATATAACCCAGTTTATTGGTGTCAAGGCCAGATGAAGTGCTCAAGAGAGCAGAGTTTTCTCCAGATGTATGGAACAGCTCTGCCCCCTCCCCACCTATTACTGGGCAGTGCTGGTCAGCTGGCTGAAAGACGTCTACTACAGTTAATTTGGGTGTTCAAAAATATTGCCGGGCGACAAAAACATTGACAGTCATAGCTTAGAAACTAAAGGAGGACCAACCACCACTTTTATTGATTTAAAGCACATGTTCCTAATATTTACCTTTATTCAAATTCAAATATACTTTATTTATCCCAATGGGGAAAAAATGTTGTAATTCATATCATCCAAGTATCTTTAAAGAGTCATTGTGGATGATGATGCAGTGGGGAGGAAGGATCTCCAGTAGCAGTCAGTCTTGGACTGAATCTGAAGAGGCCTCTGACTGAAGATTGTTGCTGTGTGAGTCTCATGACATTCATAACATGCTAACAGCTCAATATCTGGGCGGTAGAGACAATATTCCACAGCAACATGTCCTTGATGATGACTTTTGAGAGGCTAATCAGCAGCTTCCGGTGAAAAAAATTTATACAATAAATAAAAATAAAACAACAAATAAAACAGCATTAAAGTACATTGCTATGAAAAAGTAGTTCACACTTAAAATGCTTTGGATCAGCAAACCAGAGTAAATACAAAACACAGCTTTCACAGGATTTTGTTTAACAAGGGAAATAAAAGCTAGCCAGTTGTTTAGCATAAACGCCCAGTTAAAGGTAACACCAGGGCATCTCAATCGGATTTAAGTCAAGAATAGGCCACTGCAAAAACTTTCATGTTGGGGGGGGGTTAAATCAAAGACTATCAGGTGTGGTTCAGATCATTGTCCTACAGCAGAGGTCACTAATAGGCGGACTGCGGTCCGGGTCCGGACCGAAATGCTGTGTCATACGGACCCGAGCCTAATGCCAAAACAGAATGACCATTTATAACCTTAATGAGCGCTTCTGGGCGGCGCAGCTTTTGCGTTCAAAAACTGTGGCACTTAATAAAAGTGGTAACGTGAAACGCCATTATGAGACAAAACATAAAAGTTTTGAACAATCAATCTTATGTTTGAGACAGTTTAGTCCTCATTTGAAAAAGAAATTAAAAAATAATTCTTTCTACATTTGTTTTCTGAAGTCAGTTTGTGAACATGCACAGTTGCCATGTCTTATTTTCTTATTTACATGTTATCCTACTTTCATTTAGTAAATGAGAGAACATTACACACTTGAGAAATCATACATAAATGTTAAGTACTTTGTGACAATAAATGTCAAAAATATTTCAATAACACTAAATTAATTCCATTTGATAGGCTAATCAAGAATGCAGATGTTGATACAAGTGCTAAGATACATAAATATATAGTATCACAATAAATTGTAGGCCATTATGATCTTCCGGACCTTGGCCTCAATACATTTTCTTGGACTGGACCTCTTTAAATTATATTTGATTACCCCTGTCCTACAGCATAACCCAGGAGAACTGAAGTTTAAAGTCACAAACTGATAGGCCGACATGTTCCGGTAGGATTTCATGATAGAGAAGAGAAATTCATGATTGCACCAATTACAGCAAGTTGAAGCAGCAAAGAAAGCCCAGGCCATCATACTACCACCTCCATGTTTGGCTGTTGGTATGCTTCTATTCTCCTGAAATGCTGAAAGTCATTTTAATAGAGTACATTATGTGTAAAACTGGCAGCTAAAAGATAGACTGGTGATTGTTTAAAAGATTTATAGATCAAAAATATCTGACATGTTGTGAATATACAAAACAAAATCAAGAGTTACAATTGAAGAGTTACATCCACAAATAACTTGAATTCTGGAAAACTCAGCACTGAAATATTGTTTTGTTAAGGGGGGGATTTACTGAGCTTCTTAACAGGTAAATAATAATAATAATACGTGATGGAGCCATGAAGGCGTGCGCCACTGTGTACTGTGTAACAATCTTGGAGACGCTTGTGCCAGCGACGAGTGGACCACAGATGCTCTGGGTGACCGGGGCAGCTGCTTGCTGTGTGGATGTGTGAAGCATTCTGGGAAAAGATGTCAGGAATCTACACATGAGAATGCCAGAGGGGGGATGACAAAAAGGAGGAAGGCAGAAATGGCTGCGCTCGCTCAGACTTTTCACTACAGCCCGTCTGGCTTCACCCTCGGCACAGTGCCTGATGTAAAATCCCACAGCAAAGCGCTGCCATGACCCAAAAAAATAATAATAATTCCCTCCTGTCACGCTGTTCCAGCGTGCTCAAACTGTGAGAGATGACTGGTATTCATTTTTTTATTCAGTTTGTTTTGAACAGGTGAACGCATGGGTAAATATTATAAGGCAGAGGTTTAGTGAAAATTTAAGCATTTCGTAGATTCAACATTAAGAAGGCTAGTGGGGTCTGGAAGAATCTAAAATGTAAAAAATAATTGCAAACGTGTCCACATGGTGCTGGCACCAGCATGGCCTGTTTACACAAAGCAAATCTGTCCACTGTAGTAAATATTATCAACATCATAGTGTGAATAACAGGGTTTGGGGGGCTAATTAAGGACCCTACTGAACAGTGTAAAAACAAACAGATCAGTCGGTATCAAGCATTAATTCATTTCATGCAACATGTATCCCTACATTTATATTTAGTGCAATGAAAATAAGTGTGGAGGAATCTAGCTGCAGGATTTCTGACCTCTAAAATGGACCAACTCTGAACCTACTGTTGCTTCAACATGCCACAGCTGTCAATCAGCTGTGGCATAAGCGGGAGGCGACAGGCTGATGTGGTTGTGTACAGTACGGTTCTCTCACACACTACTAAACCCACTGTCTGTTAAATAAATAAATACTTAAATATTTAAATTGCCATTAAGTCTTATTGCTTGCAACTTCAATCGTTGAATTCAATAAAACCCAACAAACGACAGTCAACAGCAGAATATCAGCTGTTTGGCGTTGACGGAAAGGAATTTGACCATTTCATACAGGCAAAACTCACTTGCTCAACTCTGTTGCTCAACCTACACCATTTATTTCCTTACACATGTGGCACAATTTAGGGAGAAGTAAACTGACTTTCCAATGGTGTAAGATTTATTGCCAAGAAGGACAGATTCCCTCACATTTCCTGCTAAATATAAATATAAAGACGAGACTGAAAGAAATGTCCAACCATCCAAACCTTCCCAATGGTCGAAGTGTGACTCACACTCTGATTAGCGTCAAGCAAAATTGAGATATTTAAATAAGAGTTAGCTCAATCCTAAATGAATCCCCAAAACCTCCATGATATTCCAGCTGCCAGATGAGTCAAAAAGATCCCCCCCCAACACACACACACACTGCTGTCGACAGCAATTCTCGTTCTCAGGACACCAAGACCCATCTACTGACCAGCAGCAATAAGCGGATGGGTTTCTAATCCACAATTGAGACAGGCAGTAACAACTTGCCTGTGGCAGTAGGTGTTAAATGTGTTGTGTTGTGGCCCAGAGGTTGGTGCTTTTATTCCTTCGACCGTCAGAAAAACAAGGTGTTGACAGGTTAGGGGGACGAAAATAACATTTTATTCTCCAGCGACAAGTGTTGCTGCTGCCTTTAGGGTGAAGACACAAACCAGAGAAGTAGGCTGGGCAACTCAAAGACGGAAGAGAGTTGAATTAATGTTGATGGACAAACATAAGAGTGGTCAAATATTCAATACTTTGCCTCTCCTACCTGTCTGATGAAGAAGTCCCCGTGAATCAGGGACACTAGACCAAAATTGGTGTATTTGAACACATGGTCCATCAACCACATCATTTTCCGCACCACCTGAAAAACAAAAAACAAACAGCAGAAAGACGATGAACATCTGTTACAACCACAGATTCTTCTTCTACTTAGAAGTAGAACAAACCGATATCGTCCCCTCTGAGCATTTCCAACCTCATGACCTGCACAAATGCAGCTCCGGCTTACTGGCCTTACCCTCGCTAAGAGGATAAACTAGGCCAGGGATGCAGCGGTGGAGATGGATCATGGTCACGTCTGTGCAGTGTGCCAAAACCATCTTAGGCCAAACAAACAAACAAAAACAATACAGCAGTAACCAACGGAAACACAACATTATTATACATTGATAAACATGCTACACAACAAATTACTATATCAGTATAAATTAGGTTTATTTTATGAATTGAAATTCAAAGAACAAATTCAGTTTGAGAAGTGTTTATTTCTGTTCATTCCAATATCTTACAGATAATAAAAAACCCAAAATTAGTCTCTGAGATATTATATTACATAAGCTCAATAAATAAGGATTTTAGAACAGAAATGCAGACCTGCCAACCTTGTCGAAATATTTTGAGTACCACTTGTGTTGTGCAGCTTTTTTTCACATTTGAAACTCAATTGCTTTGCGCGTGGCAATATTCCGATTCACTGGCTAGAAGTTGTTTATAAGAAAAACAATAAAACCAAATAAATTAAATGTATTCAATTCAAATGGTAATTAATTTTTATATTGCAATAGGTGTTTTTGTTTTCATGAATGTACTAGTTAAATTGGCTTACAGCACATATGCACACATCACCGGGGCTAATTTATACACTACCTGCAGCTCCCTGGTGGCTTATGTCCACATCATAAATGCACACTGTGCACAATGCATGATATGGAAGTTTAGAGGGTCGCAAGCATGGCCGCTGTTCTAGATATTTAATCAAAAACTTCTGGGGAACATGGACCCTCTTCTTTTTGCTGCCCTGTCCCTCCCTGTCTTCTTCTCCCTCATCTGCCATGGCACTGGTTGCAAAATTTGCTGCAAAAGATTTGTTGGCTACATGTTTAAACTGTATAAATAATCACATTCCTCCTTATATACAGGCCTATTATATCTGCAATGGACATATATAAAGGCTAAAATACACACACACGCGCACCGCTGCCTCATCTTTGTCTTGATCGATAGATTTGCTAAGAAAAAGCACCTTGCCATTTTTTAGATTTTTTTCTTTACTTAGACTACACACAGTTTACTTTTTTAAGCGCCAACCGCAGCAGCGAGTGCGGAACAGAGTCGGAGAGGCGGGGATGTTACGCTATAGGTTGGGTAGACTCAATTCTCCGCTTTTCTACAACGATTGGCTGATACTGCTTAACCACGCTGCACCACCGTGTTGTCAGACATGAGTACCGCACGTGCAAATTCGCCACAGAACTCACATGTCCGCAGCTTTTTGCGTAGTTTAGAGGGGCGAGTCGTACCAGCGTATTTAGATGTCAAATTGCGTACCTGCTACGCAAAATGCATACAGGTTGGCAGGTCTGGAAATGTGGGCCTACTAAAACGCTTATCCATGTACTGTACTGTTTATGCGCTAAATTTGGCCAGAGCCTCTTTTGCCCAAGCTAATAAATCGATGAAGGATGGCAGCTCTTTCTTCCACTCAACTTTCCATTAATAAGCTCAGATACAGCAGTCTATGAACAGCCAGCCTCCTAAATGAGGCTTAACCTCCTTGTAGAGAGTGTCAGTGACAAGTCTAATTTTATATGAAATTTCAATTTGCCTTTTAATTAGACGTGAGCAGTAATCAACATTAACTGACGTTAACATCTGAAGTTCATCAGAAGTTCATTAAACCAACCTTTAGGCTTAATGGTCTACCCGCCTAAACTGCAGAAAGAAATAGCTGAAACACTAGTTTAGATCTGACAAGAAGTCTTCGATAAGACAATAGTACCCAATTATTTTATTTCATAACAACTTTGGGAAAAAAAACAATTTAAAAAGTCAAACAGCTCTATTCTGGTAACTAACTTTGCACTGCATATCTCAGTTGTAGATATTAGAGAAGGAATGTCATCTTCCACAAAAATATTATGACAGAAATGAGCTCTTTGCAGCACGTAGAAAGGCCTCTGTTTACTTTATGAGAGGTTTAAAATTACCAGTAAAAATCAATCATCCAAGAAGCGTTTGTTTTTTGGAAATCTGCCCTCATTCCACTTCCAAAAACGACAACCAGTGAGTTTAAAGCTTGTATGACCATGAGTCTAATGCAAAATGAGGTTGAGACAAAAGGAATGATAAGTATAGGAACCGCTGGGAGAAACATTATAGCAATTTTATTAAATATATTATTATTATTATTATTATTATAATATTCAATTCAATTCAAAAATACTTTATTGATCCCAGAGGGAAATTAAGTGTTGGTATAGCTCATATAATTAATTCTTAATATTAATAATTAATATCACACCTCTGCAGCCTTGACACGGTTATGTTCCTGAATGTCTTACCGTGCCCTTGTCTTGCAGGCACATCATGAGAGTGCAAACATCCCCAGTGGACTGATGATTGACGATGACCATGGCTTCTTCTTCAGAGATGTCCCGCACGTCATCACCCCACTCTGTGACTGAGAGACAGAACAGAGAGACACAGAGAGAATTTTAAAGTTTATGTAAAACTGATTTTTTTTAAAAGCAGAAGCACATATATGTTTTATATCCAAAAGATATTTCAAAATTTAAACGGTTCTCTGGACAAATGCAAGAGCCCAGCCCATCTCACATTTTTGAACTCCATTAATGTCTGTAGTTAATAAATATAATGCTGTAAATTTATTCAAACACAAATATAAAAAACGTCAGGACTGCATCAATTCATGCATGTTTTCTAGCAAGAGATTTTTTGCCAGCCGTGCCTTTGTTTTCCACCTGGCTTCATGTACGGTGATAAATTGTCATTCAACTACCTGCTACAACATTATTCCAATCCTAATATATAGATACAAAGCAGTAAAGCTTATATGAAGGGCTATATTTGGAAAGAAGCAATGTTTAGTTGGTGAAATTTACCTAAATGCTTGAATCCAAGATTCAAAACAACCTTATATCGTGGGAAACTGCACCCGTTTTGTTTTTTTAAACACACAATAAGGGCTCACGGGGCAAGGGATCGGTATGAGTTCTGCTCCTTGTAACATAGGTTAAACTCAAACTCAACTCAGTAATTCAACTTAAAAGGTAAAACTAATATATGATATAGACTCATTACATGGAGAGCAAGATATTTCAAGCCTTTATTTGTTGTAATTTTGATAATTATGGCTTACAGCTTATGAAAGCCCCAAATTCAAAATCTCAGCAAAGTAGAATATTGTGAAAGGGTTAAATATTTTAGGCCCAACATGTCACATTCTTAATCAGTTAATTAATCCAAAACGCCTACAAAGGGTTCCTGAGCCTTTAAATGGTCTCTCAGTCTGGTTCAGTAGGAATCACAATCATGGGGACGACTGCTGACCTGACAGCTGTGCAGAAAACCTTAATCGACATCCTCAATAAAGAGGAAAAGCCTCAAAAGGTAATTGCAAAAGAGGTTGGATGCTTCCTAAGTGCAGATTTTAAGTACTTTATTAGAAAGTTCTGTGGAAGAAAGAGGTGCACAAGCAGCACGTATAACCGCAGTCTGGAGATGATTGTTAGGAAAAGGCCATCCAAAAGTGTTGGGGAGCTTCACAAGGAGTGGACTGAGGCTGTATCAGTGGCGTCGTCAGCTGATTTTCTCGTGGTTTCAGCCCTGAATGTTTTCGGTCTGTTTATTCACTCACCAGCTGCAGGCTCACCGCTCCCTCAATCAGTCATAACGGGCCAGATGTGCTCTACTCTGATCAACGCTGGCGCTGACTTGACTTGACTCGGTGTCAGGTTAAAGTCAATTATGGCAAGCCATCAGTATCAAAAATAAGGCATGTATAAATGCCTTATTAAGGTATTAATGTCCAAGGTGTATGTTAACGCCTTGCCATAGTCAGTATGTCGCTACCGTGGGCACACGGCCCTTCCCCTCTCCTAACGAGACTGCTCTGTAGAAATGCATGTGCAGAAAACTGCATAGCGCCAAACCAGAATATATATTACGATTAGCAACATTTCTAAGAGTAACAGAAATTAATGGATCATAGAAAAATAAAAAAATAAAAACAGTAGCAACTTCTTAGCTGTTTGTAGAGAGAGGCAAAGGGTAAGAATTTATCTTTGAAAAATTAAGTGATTCACAAAGACAAACACTGGATTATGCATCAATTTCTTTACCCGTCCTGTAGCAAACTAGCTATCCTTAGTAAGCATATTGGCTAAGGAAATTCATCAAAAATTACTAAAACAAACACAAAACAACTTTTTAATTACAGAGCACAGTCAAAAAAATAAAAAATATAATTGCAAACTTGATGTTTGACACACTAACATAGCAATATTGACTATGAAATTGGATGTATTTTGTTGTCTTCAGTTGATCTTTTAAAATATATATATATTATAGCTCTGATTATTTCTTTAACTCGTGTTCCTCCTGCAGACAGAATTCCACATATGAGAACTGCTGCTTTAGACAGGATAGCTGAACGCTTTCATTGTTGTTGAACTTGTTGATTTGGTTTTATTGTCCACTTCTTGTTTGTATTACATTATTGTATTACTATATGCGTGACTTGTTTCCTGTTGGTTTGTTGCACACTTTGATTTGAATAGATTTAATAATTTTGTAGAAGGAAGCAAATATGAGCTACAGACAGAGAAGAAGCCGGCAGCAGCAGAGCTGTTCCAATCAAACATGGACATTGGTCACAGTTATTTAAGTAGAACTTCTTTGTGCTGGAGATTGCTAACCAAGTGTACACTTTTGTAACACTCTTGATGCATCATTAGTTGATGTAGCCCAGTTGTTTGCATAAGGATATTTATTTTATGTTTTGTATTATTAGTTTACAAAATCATGACATCAGAATTAGGTGTGTAAAGTATGATTATTGTGGAAGGTAGGAAAGATGTTACTTTAGGTCATCTCTGCTACCCTCCACAATAATCATACTTTTGTAAACTAATAATGTGTATAATGTACTCCATTTAGAATCCCTGTTTTATTGATATCATGTAATATTCCAATTGTCTGGGATTTAGAGTTTGGAGTTTTTATAAGCTGTAAGCCACAATCATGAAAATTATAACTTATAAAGGCTTGAAATATCTCACTTAGCATGTAATGAGTCCTTCTCATATATTAGTTTCACCTTTTAAGTTGAATTACTGAAATAAAGGAACTTTTGCACAATATTCAAATTTTTTCGAGTTTCACCTGTATGGTGATCCCAACTGGGAAGAAGTACACACACCTCCAAATTGCGCATACAGGCAGGTTACAGAGAGACCAAGTGAAGTTCACATGCAAATTGTGCTGGTCCTTCTCTTACAATGAAGCCCTGGCATTGTATTCAGCAAAAACTGAGGAAAATGCAGCAGCAACGGCGGTTCATAAAGTAAACATAGTATAACACAAATTTATGTTTAGTGAAAAACTGATTTTGCATCTGTATTGCACCCCTCACCTGCACTTTCTCATGCTAGTGATAAGCTGATAAAAATAGACTCTGTTCTCTTCTCTATATAAAGAGGCTGAAACTTTTAGAAAGCAGAAAATTACTTTTTATAGGGAAGCCTCCTGGTGCAAAATGTGATCTGATCCACCCATGTTTAATGACAGGGTTTCCTGAGACCACAAGGCAGTCTTAATGTTTGAAGGGGGACTTAAAGTCAAACAGCCTAGTTCAAACACAGAAAAGCCAAACAATGGGTGTGTTTCCTTTTATCAATACAACCAAAAGACGTGAGTTTTCCTAAGTACATAGAGAGGAAAAAAAACACTTGTGTGTCAACATGTGTGAGGGTGAGGCTTTAAACCAACACCACCTGCTCTTGATAAATTATTCTGATAACTATCTAACTATCCTGCAACCTGTTTGCTGATACAGGTGAAACCAGGTATTTATCAGAAGCTTCTGAAGCACAGAATGGAATCATCTGGAGTTTCGTTTTTGTTAAAGGACACAATAAACTTAGTGTATGTATACTTCTGACTTTGGTAAAAGCAGTGAACAAATACCTAATTTTCTCTCTCTTTATTCTGACACTTTACAAATACAAAAAATATGTTAATATTCATTGATATTCATCTATCTATCTATCTATCTATCTATCTATCTATCTATCTATCTATCTATAAGTTTCTTTCCTGAAGAGTATCTAAATAACTGGATTTTACTGTATCCTCTGTGCATGAATCAAAAGCACAGTACATTCCAGCAATACCAAACTTTACTAATCTGGGTTCCCTGCTAGGACTGCTTTAGGGAATCTACATCGGCTCCCCCCATCCAGATGCTGCCAGTGGCTGATCTTCAGAGAGCGCTGGCGCATCCATTGTGAAGCATTATGCAGGATTGACACTGTAGTATTAATATTTGTTCTTCACCCAGTTAATGCAGCAATAAGTGTAATTGCTGTATAATCTGAAGACATACACATGAACATACTGTGATATAATTCTTAAATGCAACATATTTTCATTCAGATTCTAATTGTAATTCTCAGTTCAGAGACGAGGGTTGGGGCTGACTGTGTACGAAGCTCTACAAGTCTGAAAATGTGGCTTTAATTCACAATCTTGCCATCTCACCAGCTGTGCTGCCAGTGTCCTCCATGTCCAAAATGTGCGTAAGCAAGGTCCTTAGTGTGCTTAAAGTTGCGCACAATTTTCCCCCAGGTTTTTTTCTATTAACTGCCAAACTTTACAGACCCAGTTTTGTGCGTAAGCAAGCTTTATAAATGAGACCCTTGCGCGGATTAAGAAACTGGTGTTTTAACCACTTTTCAGTGTTTTAATCTTTCAAACAAAGTCAGAAAGTTGATTGAGGATGCAAAAGTCCAGCCTTCAAGAGCGAATGCGAGATCTTACCTGCTATTGTTACATAACGTGTGATTTTGATGAGCCTTTATATGTTTATGAACGGAAGAGGTTAAATACAACTATGATGGGGATTAAATGCATACAAGATAAGGTCACATATGGCATGTTTTCACGGCACAAACGCGTTGCGTTGACTATTTTATGTTGCTTAGCAGCAATGACGGATTCCGCTTAGATGCAACAAAATGAACTATAGCCAGGCAGGATTGAAAAGCAAATATTGGGATTATGATTGTGGAACAGACGGCATAATTAGGTCATAGTAAATAGCATTGTTTCAGGTAAAAAATGCCCCTTCTTTCTACCCTGACTCTACAAGCCTGAAAATGTGGCTTTAATTCACAATCTTGCCATCTCACCGGCTGTGCTGACAGTGTCCTCCATGACCATAATGTGCGTAAGCAAGGTCCTACGTGTGCTTAAAGTTGCGCACATTTTTTCCGCCAGGTTTTTTTCAATAAATCTCAAACTTGCCGTAGAAAGTGACTTACACAGTTTTCACACCCCATTTTATTGCTTTATAAATGAGACTCCTAGACAGCATCACTGTATTGCTTTCAACTCAGAGCAAGCAATAACTAGATCTAATCTGTCTGTCTAGCGACATATAGGCTTTTCTAGACATAGTTGAAGTTACATTAAAAACAGCCTTTCTGAACATTTATGATAAAGTTGTTTTACCTATTGATTTAATAAAAAGCGAGGAAATAGCAAACCTGTTCATCATTTTGTAATTGCAATAAAAAACGAACATGACAGCAAGCTGTTTTAAACCAGCTACACGTGATAAGGCTTAATTCTGTCTTTGAGTCTTTAGAAAAGCTGCACTTAGTTTCTACTGGTGCTTTTTAGTTAATATTTAAAAGAAAGCTCCATGCCTTTTTGTTTTCTTTCTGCATTACCAATGGGATCGCAGGCTCCAACCTAAAGATTCTGCATAATCTAATTTCACGACAAATGTGTGCAAATGTCCAAACTTCTCCGGGAGTATTATGGGTGTGCATAGCGACTTTATGCTCTTTGCTTTGCTGAATCTTTAATGAAGATGCCTGTTGATTCATGCTGAATGACAAAATGTTTGCTCTGCGGTTGGAAATGAGGAAGGAGAAGTGCGGTTTCAGGAAATAGTAGCACACTCACTTTTTATCTTTGACCACTGAGTGGAGCAAAGGATGACTTTCACATTCTGGTCTGTTGTTGGAAAGCATAGAAATAACTTCGTTCAAGTATCCTCAGCTGAAACATCTGGTGATCAAGCTTTGCGTCTAAACACGACCAGCAGCGCTGCTCGAGTGGGAAATCCCTGAATATCTACTTGAAAAGCAGCAAGTTAGCTCAGAGTCCTGCAACAAACATGACGCGAGGCTTATTTGCATTTGGCATCCATGTACATCAGAGAGCAGAACTGCAGCTTTCTTCACTGTCAAAGTAATAAAAATAGCAGGGAGCAAAAACATAGCTGCAAACCGCCTGTTCTCTAGGCCAAGAACAGGCAGATTAAGCAAGGCACGCAGCACACAGGTACATGGAGGCCTTACCTTCCCACAAAAGAAATTTTGATCAAGAGCTGACAAAAGGTTGTGCAGATATGACTCATTTCTGTTTTATATCACAGCCAACGTCATTCAAATGCCAGAGACGGCGTTTATTATTAAAATAAGGTGACATAAGAATACAGACACAGGAAACACGGATACAGAAAGGGCTGAATTGACAGCAGTCTCGTACATGCAACAGCAAAACGCTAAAAGCCCCCAACACGGTCTACCAAAACCAAGGAACTCCCAGAAGTGGTCCTGCCTGTCCCATAGCCCTTCCACACACACACAGGTCCAGCTGGCCACTTTATGATCTGAGTGCACATTTTATGATCGCCAGTCTCTGTTTTCCAAAGAAGTTCAAACAAAATGGCATCGCTGCCTGTATGTTCAAGCTGCTCCCACACAGATTTCTACTAATGTGTTCCCCACCATCAGCTGGGAAGTTCTGAGTAGGAAGAGGGAGAGTTGTCCTCTTATGAAACAAGACGTCTATTACTTTCATTTACAGATCTCCCAGCAGCCACCGAGCAGACAAGACCAAACAGTAATTGCTTTATAATGACATTAGACACAACGCCACCTGCGTCACTGGAAACTGCAGATGGGTCACTGACTGATGCTGGCATGACTATGAAATGTCAGGTAATCTGTTGCAAATAAAATATTAAATAATGTAAATTAATTTAAAAAAGGTTATGTAGGAACACAAACTGGGGGGAAAATGAAATGCCTGATATGGTCATTTCAAAACATCGATTGCAACTGGAAGACCTCATTAAAAGTCCCATCAAATTGTTAAAAATGCTAAATGAAATTTGTATTTCAGTTTATTCTTACTTGGCAGCTTTGAGATAATCTCCCGATGAGTCAGGGATGTTAGCTCAGAGAGATGCACCGAACAATCATGAGGAGATCAAAATTAAATTATTTTCAGCTTGATTGGCTTAGATCTGTGAGCGGTCGTTCGGAATCCAAAAAAGAAAAACAGGAGTTTTTTTTTTTTAAAACAAGTCAAGCTAACAACAACTACACTCTTCAGAGTGGAAATTTTTACTGAGCAAAAACGACTCAAATGTAGACGTTTTCAGTATCGGAGAGGAATTAGAAATGATGTAAAGCACGAAAGACATAAGAATCTTCAAGAAAGGAAGCTATAGGAGGCATGCCTGCTGTTTATTTAGGTACCTTTAAACAAACTAGAGGTGTATATTATCCATGGAAAAGTAAACAAAGAGACAGCGGTTTATAGTTACACAAGAAAATATCGATACACCGATATATTGAAATATTTTATTTTCCGACATAGTATCGATATTCAAACGCAACATTTTTTGTTGTTTTTTTTAGGATTTGAATGGAACCATTAATGATGACAGTCGTTTTTGTAGTAAAATGAAAAATGTGACAGGTAGTTGGTGGCTGTTTTCACCTTCTTTGTTCCAGTGGATCAACTAGATCTAGTAATAAAACCGGATGTGCTAAAGTATGAAACAGCTTGGAGAGTTTAGAATGCTGTGACTGTGTTTCTAAAATTAAATTTAGTTTTCAAAATCACAATACATCGTCTTACTCGTAGTATCGCGATACATATTGTATCGCCAGATTTTTACCAATACGTCCCTAGTTACTAGTGCTACTGAAATAACATGGCACAGTTGGTAGAACCGTTGCCTTACAGTAAGAAGGTCCGGAGTTTGAATCCCAGGCTGGGGTCTTTCTGCATGGAAGATTAAGGTAATAGAGCTTCTCCCAAACTAGGTTAACTGGCCTCTCTAAAGCCTGTTTCAAAAGACACACCATGGCAGCATGACAGGTAGTAATGGGCGATAGAAATGGTATAAGGTGGAAATGATAGAAATTTAACCAACGGTAGGGATTTTGACTATAACGACCTACAGTGATTGCACAGTTTGATGAGGTCATCAGGCTGGGCCTACGTACTTTGTACCAGGTACGCAAGGAGGATAATTACTGATGTTCAGTGTTTGCATTTACACTAGATATTGCAAGTTTAAAAATTGTTGTTTTCTATTTAACGGAAAAGAAGCCTGTTGAACTTGGGAGTGTTTTTAATTCAAATATGTGCAGCTTTATTTTTGGTCGATAATACATTTATGAACAAGTAATCGGGAAAACAGAAAGACATTTTATTTCTCTTTTTACATTTTGCACTTCAGTTCAAACAATTTTAAACTTCGTGTTTTAATAACATTTAACTTTTATTTGATTTAAAATATCTTTACTTTTGTGTTTAAAAAAAATGCATTTTCCACAATACATTTTCTGCAACGTCAGACTTGACCACTTATGAACGACCAAAGGCTCCCTGATGCCGCCTCCCCTTTGCGGCGAAGTGGCGCCATTGTTTTTGAAACTATCTTAAATTGCCCTTAGGTGTGGATGTGTTTATGTCTGCATGCATGGTTGATTGTCCCATGTGTCTCTCTGTTGCCCTGGAACGGACTCTACCTTGCCTCTTCGAAAGACAGTCTTAGGGGCTGTTTACACGACAACGCTTTTCAGCAAAACTGAGGTTTTTCTTTCCGGTTCGGCCTCTCGTTTACACGACAACGGGAAAACGGGGGGCGAAAACGCAGCTTTTGGGAAACGGCTTCCAGAGTGGAGAGTTTTGACAACGCTGAGGGATTCGTTGTCGTGTGAACGCAAGCCGGAGACTTTTGGAAATGATGACGTCACTGCCAGCCACCTACGGACATGTTGCACTTGCGCACTCCGCCTTTCTACAGAAAAACAACAACAATGGCGGATCCAGGTATGCGGTTACTGCTGATGCAGCTTCTGAAGTTATTTGGTCTCTCTGTAAGCAAAACTTAGAGATCATCAGGCTTCTATGCGATCGCCAACGGAAACGCATACAGTACGTGCGCCAAATAATCTCTCTCTCTCTCTGACTTCGAGCTGAGTAAAGTTTCCTGCATGTCTCACTTTCACCTGTGAGATGTTTGTGGGATTTCTTGCATGTACAGCCCGTTTTAAGTCACCCCACATCACGTCAATGAGATCAAGAGCTGAACTTTGACTATGTCCCAGACTTTTTATTAACTCTAAGCCAGACCCTGGTGGATTTGCTTGTCTGGTTTGGGTCACTGTATTGATGGAACGTCCAGTTCCCAAACCATGACACCTCCACCTCCGTGCTTCACAGTCCTAATGCGCCTCATTTCTTGGAATGCTGTTTGGTAAATGCTAAACATTTTCTCTGTTTTTCTCAGGGAGCAACAATTTAGTCCTTGTCCAACCTGCCATAAAATTTAACATTGTGCAGTTTTGTTCTTATTGAACAATTTCCCATCAACAGTGGCAATGGCCTGCTGTACATCCCACTAGGGATGTGCATTGGTAAAAATCTGGTGATACGATATTTATCACGATACAGGGTAGACAATACGATTTATTTACGATTTTACTTTAAGTAAGATTAATGCAATTTTTAGAACTGAATTTAACTGTAGAGAAACCTTCACAGCATTCTAAACACTCCAACCTGTTTCATACTTTAACACATCCGGTTTTATTACTAGATCTAGTTGATCCACTGGAACAAAATTCAAATTCTAAAAGAAAAGAAAATTAAATCGATACATTGCTTTTGAATATCGATACAATATCATGACATAAAATATCGCGATACATTGATATTTTCTTACACCCCTCCCACTATGACATTTTAGTTTTTTGTTAAAGAATATTATTAGCATCTTGCAGTTTAGATTCAGGGTACTCTTGGTTGGATGCAACGACTAGAGCATAATGCCAGTAAACTATCTAAACTAACCTTGCAAACTATCTTCCATACAAAAGAATGGCTGATTTCAAAATCTTATGATTTCTTTGAACTCCTTACCATATGAGCTGATTCTGTGTGAAGGCTTTTGACGTTAAACACAGGGTCAACTGATGTGACGTTGGGTCACCCAGTTTTCTATTAATCTATGTCTATCCATGATATTTGGTGCTCATCTAATAATCTTATCAGAGTGTGCAGAATGAACTGTTCCTTGTTTGCAGGCTCTAACTGGCAGAGTTTTTTACTTCAAACATACTTTTGCTCTCCCAATGCCTCGTGTCAATCCACACTAATAGGAGTGGATCTACTGCGCTCCTTTTTTCCTGATCCACACAGTCAGGTGTCTATTCAGAGTTCGCCACCCATTCTCCCCGATCAGAGAATTGATAGGGTACATATGGGAGCTGTAACAAAGGAGGAAACAGAGCTTATGTGAGCCGAGGTGAGGGCCACACCAACTCTGCTTGGGAACTTCAGAAGCTTCTACTGCAAATTAAACACAGCTTTGCATATTAAGAGGGAGAAGATTCGGTCAGGCTGCAGCTGGTACAGGTGATATCCAAAGAATTAGAACAGCTCTGACCAGCTCTGGCGCAGTGTAATGCGCATATAAATATATATATATATATATATATTTGATAGACATCGGCCTCATATTTCTGGGTGTTTTTGTCAGTCTCAGACAAGTAAATTCTCTTAATTTGAAGATGTCTTGGCACGCAAAATTTCAGCCTTTGCCTCACCCCTTGTATCCAAATGAAAGACAGAAATACAACTGGAAATAGGGATCAAGAGCATAAAACAAAAACAAAAAAAACATGTTTGACAATTAGAAAAGGGTTTGCATAGTGTGTGTGCCATTAAGGAAACGTAACTTCGTATGGCGCATGTCTTTCTACAAGGCATTGCTGTGAGGGGCATAAATGATATCAGGGAGTTGGGTCATCTGTCAGATAAAATACATTAGGGAAATTGCCTTTGAGAAATGACAGTTATCACGGCAGGATGACAGCAACACCGCAGGCACAGTGTCTAATCCGGTATCTGTGGTCAGCTAAACGTTGTGCCACTGACCTTGACACCCATCTCCTCATCTAAAGTGACAATTGGCAGCACATCGCGACATCTCCTTATCTTCCACATAAAGAGAAATCCTCACAAAGAGACATTTTTCACTGACAAAGTCAACGCTTTTTGGTAAGTGCGTCAGGGTCAACTGATGTGACGTATATATATATATATATATATATATATATATATATAGTCTTTATATTAGCCTATATAACATATATATTATATTTATTATCTATATTATATGTGTATATTACACATGAATTATACTGTATACATTAATCAATAATAAAGATGGCTGAGTAGTACTTTCTGCTTCTCTATCTTATAGCATTGTGTGTGTTTCGTATTCATTTTATTAGTAAATCTGAATATTCTATTACTGTTAAGCCAGCAATGAATAGGCCGAACCATCTGTCCTATATCATATCTAACTGTTTGGCTTTTGCAGACAACGAAAAAAAAAAAAAAAAAAGCACGTGAAAATCCGTTTAATATTTAGCGAGTTATGATTTTATAAAGTCGCTGACGCTTTATTGTGTCTGCCAAACAGATTACGAAGTGGAGCGGGGAATACCAGTCCAAGATGGCAGCCCCACGGCTCATCAGCGCCAAATAGGCAGTAACGGTCAATGTGTAGTCTACTCTTTATATAAGTCTATGATTAAGACACTTAAAAAACATTATAAGAACCTTTAAAAGCAGGGCATTACAGTAATCGATTCTACTGGTGATAAACTCATGCATCAGTGTCTCCGTGTTGACCCGGGACTGAATAGGGAGGACTCTGGCAATCTTCTTTAGATGATAAAAACCTATTTAAGTAATGTTTTTAATGTGAGGGATAAAAGTCAGTTCAGAATCAAAAATAATGCCCAGGTTCTTCACTTGTAAAGAAGGATTGTAGTTTTGGTAAGGTTTCTCTCTCTGAGCCTCAGGACCGATGACTAAAACTTCAGTTTTGTCCTGGTTGAGCTGGAGAAAGTTTTCTGCCATCCAGGATTTGATGTCTAAAATGTAGTTAAAAAGTGCATCCATTGGCCGTGTGTCAAGGAGATGTACAACTGTGTATCGTCAGCATAACTGTGAGTTCACTCCATGTCTTCTGATGACACTGCCAAGTGGGAGCATATACATGTTAAAAAGCACTGGGCCTAAAATTGAACTCTGGGGCACACCACATGTAATCTTATGGACCTTAGAGGAGCAGGCATCTAAACTTACCATGAAGTCCTGTCTGTGAGATAGGATGTAAACCATTTGTGAACAGCACCAGAGAGGCCAATCTGTTTTAAACGGGTTAAAAGAATAGTGTGGTCTACTGTATAAAAGGCAGCGCTTAGATCCAGTAGAACCAACACTGTGACCCTCTGTGCATCATACTGTGAAATATTGTCTCTGCTGCCTGAAAATTGAGCAGTTAGCTTGCCATGACAGTCATGAGGCTGTCATTCAGCAACAGTTTTCAGTCAGAGGCCTGTTCAGATTAATTGCAAGAGATCCTTCCTGCCCACAGCATCACCATCCACAACACTTTGATAATATGAGTTACAGCAACATTTAATTTCCTTTAAGGAGGAAATAAATTTTTTTCTAAATTGAATTACTGCTATACACCTGAGCAGAGAGGGACATCATATCACTACTTCCAAAACTCATACCTATAACCTTTTAGAAACAATGTGGTCTTTGTTAAGTTGATCAGGTCTACAGTTTTATCATTTTAATGACATTATAGGACAACGTTTAGCAGGAAACGACACTTTGTCCTATTCAGATAAACTGAACCCAGTAGATAGGTACCTAATAGGAGCCCTGTTGTCATCTCCCGGTGATAGCTTCAGATCGCAATTTTTAAAAACTATCTTACACAATCTTTAAACATGTCCAACTTTCTATTTGTCAATGTTTTTGTGGGGTCACTCTGACACACAACAAGCTGTGATAAACCTTGGCAATAGGTCTGCACACCAGAATGTTTGACAAAGAGCAACACAGAACATGATCACAGTCCTACATTACTGCTAGGTGCAATTTGAGTTGCAGCAATTTAAATATAGTGGATGTAAAATTGTTATAAAATCACCATAAAAGAACTTTATTCTTAAGAAATATATTTTTTAATCCTTAACGAGAAAGAACATGGAATAAAGTCTGGGAAACCAAACATTCTTCCACACTCATCCAGACCTGGAAAATGATAAAAGCGAACTCCAGATTTTTCTGTACAGCCAACAGTACAGGAATCCACAAGTACTGAGCAAAATGCTAAAAAGTCATGATGAAAACTCAGGAAAGAAAGCAAAAAATGAAAAATATATATTTTCTAGTGCCAATCAAAGAAAAACTGTAAATGTTTCAAATGCAAAGTAAGAGATATGAACTGCTGGTACTTCTGTTCAAAAAGGTAGAGACAGGAAACATGATTCATCAGCTACACATCAATGTAGTGTTGTTTAATGATATTTTCTGACAAATGGTCAGGAAGTGCACAACCCCTCCAGTTTAACTGAGGTGGCTAACACATAAAGCCAAGATGCATTCAATGACAGAATGAAGGTTAGGCTACAATCACCAAAGGCAGCTATTTTTACTGCAGGAGAAAAAAAAAAATACATGTCCGACAGGATTAAGATCATCGAAGGCCTTGTAAACAAACATTAAAATCTGGGTTTTTCCAAGAAACACTCGCTTAAAAAAAATTATTAAAAAGAAATCTCCACATAGAAAATTTAAATCCAAATCAGCTGCCTCCCTTCTTAAATCTTCAATATGGTTTAAGACTTCCAGAAATTTCTGTTCTAGCAAACAAAACATAACCATGCATGGGAGTGTAAATCATCATTTATCATAATGCTGGTTGAAAACAACACAAATCTGTTGTTTTAGGACAACTAGCTCTGTTGTTTTCTGAGCCAATTATGTTTGGTCTGAATAAATCCCTTTTAAGGACCTTTAGTAATGTGGAAAAGCAATCAAACAAGAATTATATAAAATTATTATTATTAACCTTTATTTAACCAAGTAGAGAAAAAAAAGTCCATTAAGATTGAGATCTCTTTTGCATGGGTAACCTGGTTAAGAGGTCAACCGCATACATCATTATAAAGTGTCAGACAAAAATAATTAGAGTAAATATTAGGGATGCACGATATATCGGCATTAACATCGGTATCGGCTGATGTTAGGCATTTTTTAACATATCGGCATCGGTCCGATAAGTAACAGAGGGCCGATATTAACAAACCGATGTTTCCATTTCCATCTTTTTGACGTTTCTGTCTGTGTTTCGGGGGGGTGTTATCCATGTGGTGTTTGTTTGGTCATGTGACAGCGATAGTAGTCACATGCAGAGAAGCGATGTAGATGGTGTGGTTGATTTTCCACAGTGTCGAAAGTGTAGGGAAATATACCGTATACCATATCGGTGCATATCGGTTATCGGTCACAACAGCGGGATAAATATCGGACATCAGTATCTTGTTTCACTCTCACTGTTCAAACTCAAGCCTGATTACAGCTTGATCTGTTGAATCAAGAAATTACTTAAACAGAACCGTTCTAACAACATGACGTAAGCTGGAAAAAAAGCAACATCCCATCCTGATCTAAAGAAATTTGAGAACAAAGTAGAATAGGTTTGGTTGGCTCAATAACTTCATAACTAATGGTCAACCAACACATGCAGGGGATCACAAAAGAACCAAAACATCATCAAAAACACGGCAGGACTCATCTGCCTTAGTTTAGGTCAGAGTTCATGCAACAGTAATTAAGAAAAAAAGGCCATTGGATGAACAGTCAGACATGGTGGTAGAATGATGGTTAGGGGCTGCTTTGCTTTCCCAAGTCCTGGACAACTTGCTGTATCTGATAGAATCATGAATTCGGCTCTTTCACAGTGAATCCTTGAAGGAGAATTTCTGACCATCAGTTTGCGACCTTAAGCCCAAGCAAACAGGAATTATGACGTCCACTTCTGAATGGCTTCAGGAAATGGCCCAGTCAAAGTCCACAGTATCGATTTCGATTATGATTACCCCACATTTTCTTGACACCATCACATCGTGTTCGCACCATTCACTGTGAGTTTTAGCATCTGAGCCACTAAAGACATTCATCAGCTAACAGTCTAAATAAAACACCGACATGCAGAGCGTGATCCCTGCTACTTTAAATATTTTACTAAATATTGCATCCAAGCTAACGATTGGGATTGCAAACACTGATATAGCGATGACGCAGGTGATTAGCGATTGTGCAACTGTTGGCTTGAGTTAAATCAGACTGACATTCTGTGCCTTAACAACCCTCCACTGCTGAATTAAAACAATAAAGATTGATTACAGGTATTGCTGCTAAGGGTGGCACTCAGGATATCTTTGTCTAACATTGACATTTGTTGGATGAGCCGAAACATTTAAGTGTGACACACACAAAAAAAAAAACTTAAAACAGAATAAAATGAAAGGGGCCGAATATTTATTTCACAGCGCCATACCTTAATAACTTGGGAGTAAAGGAAGTAGGCCTAAACATGGCTGATGAACAGCTTTCAATTTCTATCAGTCATTATTTTGCATATAGACAATTTGGTGCCATCCATTTGCTCTCGGTGTGTTGTATCAATTACGCCACACCGGCGAAATATAGATTTTCCACATAATGCTCTCCTCATTCTCATAAATGCCCCACGCTACTTCTGAACATCAGGGCCTTACACTGAAGCCTCCCTCCTTCACCAGGACCTCAGAACAAAAGAGACGGTAATTCCCATTCATGCGATCGCCCTCTCAACTAACCATGAGCTGCAGGGCCATTATTCTAAAGTGGCTCGCTCCTTCACTTGTACAAGAAGACATGACTTACAATCAGCCTACACTAGGCTTTCATGTACAGTCCACATGAAATATTTATCATAGCGTGCTTACCGAACAACTGATGCCTACTTTCCCAGATCAAGCATGCAAAGCTGCTGGACACAGTTAAAAGACTTTGCACAGATCTGTAGTATCATAAAGGTATGCACATTTTTATGTAGTAGCGAAAATGATCAGTTTCTGGGGAAATCAACATAATTCAGGACCGTCAGGGAAATGTCCATCACATAAGATCTGTTCCCACCTACGCAGTCCATAGCCTAGGTCAGATCAGCCAAGCGACTGGCAGTACTTTGTGGGTGTACAGAGGCTTTAACAAGTAAAAAGCAGGTCTGATCCTACTTCAAAGTAAGGAGGAGTGGATCAGTGCTTTAATTCCTACTGCCAGGCAACATTAAGTCTGACCATCCTTGTTCCATAAAGGTCAAAAGAACAATTAATCCTAGATGATAATTGGGTTTAAAATGCCAGTCAGACTTCAACCACCAACGCTGTTTTCCAGCATTCAGTTCAATTCATGCTTCTTCATCAATCTTAAAGGTAAATTAGATGTTGTGGTAATTCACTATCCAAGTGTCATCAGAGAGGCATTATAAATGGTTGAGCTGTGGGCAACAAGGATCTCCTCTAGAAGCTGGTTGCAGCAGCTCTGAAGAAGCATCTGACTGAAGATCCTTTGTTGTTAAGAATCTTGAGTGGTGCTGTGTTGAAAAATTTGAAAAATTGATTCTGAATCGATTCTCATAACATTCTAAGTATTGAATCGAATAGATTCACAAGTCCAAAAATTGATTGAATTGTTTTACAATGTTTGCCCCCTTTTTTACAGCCAAAATAAGATGGAAAAGTCCAGACAGCCATTTTAAGGCTTAGGTTTTTTCCGTTGAACTGGTACTCACCCAGTGTTGTGTCATTGCATTACAGCCGCATAATTAAGGTAACAGTTTAAAAAAAAAGTTTTTAATACCACTGACCCATAGGGATGTGTGTTAGTAAAAATCTGCCGAAACAATACCGACTATACAATATATCGCGATACTATGAGTAAGATGATATATTGTGATTTTAAAAACTGAATTTAACTATAGAAAAACCTTCACAGCATTCTAAACACTCCAACCTGTTTCATACTTTAACACATCCAGTTTTATTACTAGATCTAGTTGATCCACTGGAACAAAGAAGGTGAAAACAGCCACCAACAACAGTCATACTTATATTTTACGACAAAAATCATTAATGTTTACATTCAAATCCTAAATAACAAACAAATAAAAAAATATGTATTTAGTTTTGAATATCGATATATCGGGAAATTTAGTATCGTGATATATCGGTGTATGAATATTTTCTTACATCTCTGATAGTCTTATTCATAGTGTCGTAATATATCGTATTGTCCACCCTGTATCGTGATACAAATCGTATCACTAAATTGTTGCCAATACACATCCCTACATCCTTCTTTACAAAATCATCTCGAGGAGTTCCAGAACAGAGTCGGCCATCTTCATCAAGTTGTTTTCAAATTCACCAACTCTGATGCTGCTACCCTGAAATTTCTCTCTACACAGACCTGTAGAAGATCTGCAACATCTTTCTGCAAACACTGAAAGCGCTTAATGTTCTGTCTTTAACATCTGACTATAAATTCTGAATGTCACACAAAAACTTTTACTCCACAACTAATCGACAATAAACAGAATATGCTGGAGGTTCCCTTCACAGCAGTAGTAGTTTTTAACTCAACAGAAATGAAAGAGATTATTAAATTACGCAGAAATATGCATGATGATGCATCAAAGCAGAAATTGCAAACTAGGGATAACTGGAGAAATCAGTTGAATTTCAGCCAATCTCAAAAACACCAAAGACATTTCTGATCAGTAAATCCACCATATAAAAATGCTACCTGGTAACAACCATACTCTTTACTTCAAGGTTGGTCAGAACAGAAATAAAACAAGGTCAAACCCACTTGCTTATTTCCAAAAAATTTGGTCTCTAGCTTAAATTAATGCCTTGTGAGTCTTTACCGGCGGGAAAAAAATCCTCTCTCGCTCCTGTTTCAGCAGGTTCCAGTTTGTCGTCAGAGTGGGTGGGGGGAATTGTCAGGGTTACGGGCATTACTTAATAATATTCACGATATGCAAACGTCTTGCCTCTGATTGGTGAACAGCAATCAGACTCTTAGGCTGCCTCTGAACAAATAATTATTTTACTTCACTGGCGGTGTTCCAAGACAAATTCCAGCAGTTTCTTCCTCAGCTACTCTTTCTTGGGTAAAAAATGCAACGCTGACATCCATGTCCACAAATAAACCAAGCCCGACCGTGTTCTGCCATGTTGTGGAGTTGCTAACGGTTAGCTTCCACCAGCCGAGACGCGCTCCCCTCTCTCTGGCCCTCACCTTCCCGTGGGCGGTTGCAAGCCAAGGTGGGCGTGGCCAGGATACACTTCTATGTAGATAAAACTGCTTTCTCTGACTCACACGTTTTTGCCTTCCATTTCTTTTCTGTGGCTAGTGAAGACAACAGGGGTGGGACAACAGTATGATGTGCAGCATACATGTCCTACGCAGAGAGCTGGTTTTAAACCGTTTCTTCTCAGTGAAGGAGATCTTTAAAGTTGTTAAAAAAATTAAGTTGGACAAAGCTACTTGAAAAAGGAAACAATTTGTAATAAGACTTCAGCAGGCATTGATAATTTCACCCCCTCTCACTGTTTCTGTATCTGTTCGCTACAGTATGCGATTTCATTAGTGGCTGGAAGACAACAGGTTGAAAAGGTGAAGGAGCGAACCGACCCAGAGCTGTTAGTAAACTTTTGCAAATCTAAGTTCAGGCTAGGATCCATGTTCTCTAGAGCACTGGTTCCCAGACATTCCAGTTTCTGACCCTCAAAATAAAAATGTCAGCAGCCCTTGAACCCAACACTTGGTTGAACCTACAAGCATTTTTATTGACTCCGTTATAAAGTGTTACACATCGGGATGATCCAGAAGAGGATTGAGAGAATGTCATGTGATCAGATGAGACCAAAATAGAAATCTTTGGTATCACTCGCCGTATTTGGAGGGGGAAGAATGCCGAGTTGCATCCCAAGAACACCATACCTACTGTAAAGCATGGGGGTGGAAGCATTATGCTTTGGGGCTGCTTTTCTGCAAAGGGGACATGACGACTGTTCCGTATTAGGAAAAGAAGTAAGGGGGACATGTATTGTGAGATTTTGGACAAAAACCCTCTTCCATCAGTGAGAGCATTGAAGATGAATCGTGGCTGGATCTACCAGCATGACAATTATCCCAAACACACCGCCCAGGCAACAAATGAGTAGCAACTTATAAAATGCATATGGTTTTATTTTAAAGACAGCTTGAAATGTAAACTCATTTTGTCTTAATAAAACAAAAATACACAAATTGCCCTCAACAACTTTCATTCTAGCTTGACCCTTCATTTTGTGTCCGTCGACCTTCCATCTGAGTTCATTTTATTTATTTGTTTTAAAATGGCATTGCAAGCCAAATAAGAGTCCGCAGAGCCGTGCGGTGGATCCCTGCATGTTTGCGGATCTAAAATGTTCAAAGAGATTGAAGCTTAGGAGGCTGTACTACCCAGGTTCAATGCTACTTGACACGCTATTGGCTGGCATTAGCAAAGCATTAATTTTCCTTGCCGCTGATTTGCTGCACTACCAAGAGCGGAAACAATGAAGACCACAGATTTTGGCTTCTGCTGTAGAGCCACGACAGTTTCCCTGTACGTTTCAAGGCTTATTCAGGTATATTTGGAGTTGAAACCCAGAAAATAAGCAGTTATAAGCATTTCTAAGAGGGGGGTCTCGAGTATTCCCAGATTCGAACTATTTGCGAGTGGTTGTGGGCTCCACCCCGAATACCAGGGTTCCACTTAATACGGACCAGAGGCCAGAGATTCCCCAGTCTGGCTTTGTTTTGATTTTGCCGCACTCCTCAAGAGCTTGGAATTTGATACGAGTGTTTTCCAAACATTTTCAACCTGTACAGAATGTGCTGATGCTATAAAACACCAGTTAGTTAAAGCATGGATGATAATGTTCTGTGTCAAATTAAAGCAAAGATTATTTATTCATTTCCACCAATTAGTTGTTTAAAATCTATAAACTATTTATTTAATGTCCTGTAAAGGATTTCAACAAACATCAAATAAAACAGCAAAAGGTTTTATGAATCAATAGGAAAATGAATCACTGACCTTTTTGAATAAATAAATATGGAATAATTAGTTTGAGTTCTGCCAGAAACTCTGGGGTGATAAAGAGAGGGCAAAGATGAGCCTGAGTGGGCTGCAGACACATCAGAAGGTCTGGTTAAACTCATGTATGCAAAGAGATTAAGATCCATGTTTAATAGTTCCCTATACAAACACCATTACCAGTAGAATCAAAGACTGGGAGATGCTGCTCCTTGCTGGAAAACAAGTGTGCAATGTCTGTGTGCTCAGTGACTGCTTTGATCTTCTGTCACAGGTCTGACAGACCACCCACTCATGCAAAATACACCGAATCTTCCTTCTGCTAGCTTGCCCGCATGTGTTTGACTCCAGCGTGGAGTGTTTGGCCAAAAGGGTGTGAAGGTTTTTAACTCCAATCAGAACAGGGGTCAGGCTGAGTCAAAGTACAGCTCAGTGCACAACAGGGTTTCTAGCACACAATACAAACTACCTCTACCTTAAATACACAAACTTGGCTCACTGAAGGTAGATTTAGGCCAGGTCCCCCCTCCAGTCAAACAAGCATCTTCAAACCGATAAGGCTCGGTTGCACTACCCATGTATGAATAACAGAAATTTTCCATCCAACTCACTGAAAGCTGAGCTACGCCCCACAACTGGCATCGATAGCTTGTCCACAGTGAGAGCGCTGTGCAGGCTCCTGCTCCCACCACTTTGCGTCTGATTAGGAAAAACAGGATGCAGCTCTTGGTTGAGTTTCAAGTTAAAGTTGAAGCAGCATCCAGTGATAAACACTGAGGACTGTAAGTGCATTCACCTCCTCGCTCAATGATTGACATTAAACATTCAGAGCATAACGCGCGCATACAGTTGACAGAACCTATTTAGCACTGATTGAGTTATCTGATATTTACAAAGCACCACTGTTCTGCTGCTCCAGCCAAGATGATAATATGATTTCACTTTTTTTTTGTCCGCAATACACAGTTGTGTGTTGAGTTGTGATATATTGCTACTATCAACCGATTCCGGCTGCTTATCAATATGTCAAAGCAAGAAAGAGTAGGTAAATTTACTTGCATTGATGATTTGATTATGTAATCTAAGCAAATGTCAGCTGATAGTCGCTGATGTTCACAATTGGTTTAAGTCTATAAGGTCAGGGTAGAAAGAAGGGGCATTTTTTACCTGAAACAATGCTATTTACTATGACCTAATTATGCCGTCTGTTCCACAATCATAATCCCAATATTTGCTTTTCAATCCTGCCTGGCTATAGTTCATTTTGTTGCATCTAAGCGGAACCCGTCATTGCTGCTAAGCAACATAAAATAGTCAACGCAATGCGTTTGTGCCGTGAAAACATACCATATGAGACCTTATCTTGTATGCATTTAATCCCCATCATAGTTGTATTTAACCTCTTCCGTTCATAAACATATAAAAGGCTCATATCTGCCCATCAAAATCACACGTTATGTAACAATAGCAGTTAAGATCTCGCAGTCGCTCTTGAAGGCTGGACTTTTGCATCTTCAATCATCTTTCTGAGTGTTTGAAAGATAAAAACACTGAAAAGTGGTTAAAACACCAATTTCTTAATCCGCGCAAGGGTCTCATTTATAAAGCTTGCTTACGCACAAAATTGGGTCTGTAAAGTTTGCCAGTTAATAGAAAAAAACCTGGGGGAAAATTGTGCGCAACTTTAAGCACACTAAGGACCTTGCTTACGCACATTTTGGACATGGAGGACACTGGCAGCACAGCTGGTGAGATGGCAAGATTGTGAATTAAAGCCACATTTTCAGACTTGTAGAGCTTCGTACACAGTCAGCCCCAACCCTCGTCTCTGAACTGAGAATTACAATTAGAATCTGAATGAAAATATGTTGCATTTAAGAATTATATCACAGTATGTTCATGTGTATGTCTTCAGATTATACAGCAATTACACTTATTTGTGCATTAACTGTGTGAAGAACAAATATTAATACTACAGTGTCAATCCTGCATAATGCTGCACAATGGATGCGCCAGCGCTCTCTGAAGATCAGCCACTGGCAGCATCTGGATGGGGGGAGCCGATGTAGAATCCCTAAAGCAGTCCTATTGGATCTATGTGCTGTACTGGGCCCAATGTTAGATCTACCGACCCGCTGGAACAGTGCATCTCCCTTTTTGTCTCCACCTTCTTTTTTTTATGTTAGGAACGCTGCTGCATCAGCGCTGTGTCACTCGCAGCTCTTCCGTTTATTAGTGACCCCCAAATAACATTTTGCACGATGTATTTACTTTTTAAAAACTAGACTTAAAACGAATCTTTTCTGTCAGGCTTTAAATATCTAGGAGTACTGAAACTTATTACGTTCTTTAGCCATTTAGTTTTATTTGTTTTATCACATGTGCTGCTGCTTTTATTTTTTTATTGAGTACCTTTATTCTTGTTGTCTTGTTACACATTTTCTTATTGATAACTAATTGTATTTTACTGTGAAGTATGTTGATCGCTTTTTGGCTGAGTAAAGCTCCATGTAGATAAATCCTGATTAATTGATTGATTGAATTAAAACGGCTTTCTTTGCCTCCTTCAGTCTCTGTGGAATTGCGTTTTCACCGCCTCTTGGTTGCCATGGTTACCCGTGAAACGACCCATATCAGCCAGTTTAAGCCGATGCAGAATATTCGCTAGGTACTTTGGAATGACCGTTTATAGCACAAAGTGGCTGTGTAGGGGGCGTGATATGATCCAAAATCACCTGAGCTCATTTCTAGGAAGCGTATGATTTATAAGGCCGAAATTGTCTGAAGCTGTGCATACTCAAGAGTTTGATAGATCTGAAACTTACTTGGCGCGAGTAAAACTTTTTTTTTTGTGAACCTCAGTATGGTTTTAGTAAGGATTCTACGCAAAGTTTTATAAATGAGACCCCAAGAACTTTTGGATGCATCCCTGCTCCAGTACACCTGAATCGAAAGGCTGAATTACCTCCCTTGCATGTCAGCAAGTTTTGCAAAGGCCTGATCGTTAACAATTCGGTTGATTCAGGTGAGCTGGAGCAAGGATGCATCCAAAAGTTGGAAGACAGCAGTGCTCGAAAACGGGAGTTGCAGACGCATTAAATCCGCAATATTTACCGTACTAGTAAGGATGTAAAGATACATCCATTCAAACAGAATCCTTTGCACACAACAAATCCAGCATTGCTCTAGATGTGCACACATACAGAACTACAGTGTGAGACAAAATATAACCACTCAGCTTTTAAAAGACATCCCTCCTGTCAGCATTTTATCAAGCAAATCATGCAAATACAGTGCATCGAGAAGGTGTTTGCCCCCCTTAAATATTTCTTCTGTTGTTTTTCTTGTTGCACTTACATATTTTATATAAAGTTTTGGTTTTTTGTACATTGGTTCCTCTTTTTTCTTGAGGAAGATTGCATTTTTTTTACCTGTATACTTTCTAGTTTTTGGTGCTGTGAAGCTGGAAAGATTTTTGCTGTACATTTTTCACTTTTTGACAACTTGTTATGATGCGTAACCATGGCAACAATGTGGTTTACAGCCGGGAGCAGCTGATTAACATCGCAAAAGCTGAAATAATACCTCAACTGAAGCCACAAATCCCTGACGAGTTGATAAGGAGGAGACGTGGATGCAGAGCAGGAGTGAAAAGGAGAGGGAGAAAGAGGAAGTTCAAGCCATCTCTTCCATCGATCATAATGGGCAACGTAAGATCACTGGCTAACAAGATGGATGAACTCCAAGCCCCTACAAGGACTCAGCCAGAGTGGCTGCTGGATCATATCCCCGACTCCAACGTCTGTCTGCCAGGCTTCCTGACTGTACGAGCAGACAGAGATCTGAAAACGAGCAGGAAAAGAAAAGGAGGTGGAGTAGCAGTGCTTGTCAACAACAGATGGTGTCACCCAGGACATGTTATTGTGAAGTGTCGTCTCTGCAGCCCAGATGTCGAACTCTTGGCAGTGAGTTTTCGGCCATATTATTTACCAAGAGAGTTCACCAGTGTAATTTTGGCAGTTGTTTACATTCCACCTTCAGCCGTTGCCGACAATGCATGTGATGTCATCAGTTCCGTTGTTGCTAAGCTACAGACACAGCACCCCAATGCATTTGTGGCAATATCTGGTGATTTTAATCATGCCTCGCTCTCTACTACACTTCCAACATTTCAACAGTTTGTCAGCTGCTCTACAAGAGAAAACAGGACCTTGGATTTGTTTTATGCAAATGTAAAGGATGTATACACGTCCAAACCAAGACCTCCTCTGGGACAATCAGATCACAATCTTGTTTTTCTCTGTTCAGAATATAAACCACTTGTTCAGAGGCAACCTGTTAGAAAGAAAACTGTGAGAAAATGGTCACAGGAAGCTGAAGAAGCCCTGCAGGGTTGTTTTGCAACCACAGACTGGATGACTCTTTGCCAAGCACACGGAGAGGACATCAATGCCATGACTGAGTGTGTGACTTACTATATAAACTTCTGTGTGGACAACATCATCCCCACCAGAACAGTGAGATGCTTCCCTAATAATAAACCCTGGATCACCAGTGAACTGAAGGAACTGCTAAACAAGATAAAAAGAGCCTTCAGGGAGGGAGACAGGGAATTACTGAGGAGTATACAGAAGCAACTTAAGGTTAAGATCAGAGACAGCAAGGAGGCATACAGGAAGAAGCTGGAGAACAAACTACAGAGGAACAATATCAGAGATGTCTAGTCAGGAATGAGAAAGATCACAGGTTTTAAGGACAGGAAGGATTGGATAGATGGAAGTCTGGACAGAGCCAATGAACTGAACACATTCTTCAACAGGTTCAGTTCAGGAACTAGCTCAGCATCCTCCTCTCCTGTTCCCAGCCAAACAGACATCCCACTCTCCTCTGATCGACAGCTTTCCAGTTACACCTCGGATGTTTTATCCTTCACCTCAGCCATGGACTCTTCTAATTCCACAAGTTTGACTTCAACCAAGTCAGGAAATGCTGCTACCCCCTTTGCCTCCCCCTCCCACTTCTCTGTCTCCAAAAGTCAGGTGAAGAGGCAGCTGGAGAAACTGAACCAGAACAAGGCTGCAGGTCCAGATGCTGTCAGCCCCAGAGTCCTGAAGGCCTGTGCTGAGCAGCTCTGTGGGATTCTGCAGCACCTCTTCAACCTTAGCCTAACTCAGAAGAAGGTTCCAGTGTTGTGGAAGATATCTTTCCTTGTTCCAGTACCAAAGAGAACTCACCCATCAGTCATCAATGACTATAGACCTGTTGCCCTGACATCCCACATCATGAAGGTCCTGGAGAGACTCCTGTTGGCGCCTCTGAGTAAGCAAACAAGAACATATCAGGACCCACTGCAGTTTGCTTATCGCTGTGGAGTTGGAGTTGAAGATGCCATTATCCACCTGCTTCAACCAACCCACTGTCATCTGGACAAAGCAGGCAGCACTGTGAGGATCATGTTCTTTGATTTCTCCAGTGCATTTAACACAATTCAGCTTAATTTGCTTTGTCAGAAACTCCTGAAGACACAGGTGGAGCCCTCAACAATCGCCTGGATCAATGACTACCTGACCAACAGACCAACATTTGTGAGACTGAAGAATTGTGTCAAACCAGATGGTCAGCAGCACAGGAGCACCACAGGGGGCCGTACTCTCACCATTCCTTTTCACTCTGTACACCTCAGACTTCCAGTACAAATCAGAGACCTGTCATCTGCAGAAATACTCAGATGACTCTGCAATTGTTGGGTGTATCAGAGATGGACAAGAAGCTGAATACAGAGAGCTGGTGGACTGCTTTGTGACATGGTGTGGAAACAATCGTCTCACCTTGAATGTGAACAAAACAAAGGAGATGATTGTAGATTTCAGAAGAAACAGGGATAAGTCAAACACTGTTTCCATCATGGGAGAAGAAGTGGAGGTGGTTGAGGAGTATAAATACCTTGGAGTTCACCTCGACAACAGACTGGACTTGAGACTGAACAGTGAAGCCGTCTATAAGAAGGGACAGAGCAGACTGTACTTCTTGAGGAAGCTTAGGTCCTTCAAGGTTTGCAGCAAGATGCTGGAGATCTTCTACAAGTCTGTTGTGGAGAGTGTAATCTCTTCAGCCGTCATCTGTTGGGGTAGCAGCATCAGAGCCAGGGTCTTAAAAAGGCTAAACAACCTGATAAAGAAGGCTGGTTCTGTTCTTGGGACAACTGTGGAAAATCTGGAGATGATGATGCAAAGAAGGATTCTTCATAAAATCAAAAAAAAATTATGGACAACCCTGAGCATCTTCTTCATGAAACTATCCTACAACAACAGAGCGTCTTCAGTCGGAGGCTTCTTCAGTTTCGCTGCAATACAGACTATTACAGGAAATCCTTCCTGCCCACTGCTGTCATCATCTACAACAACTCCTTAAAGAATTAATTATATGAGCTACAACAACTAATTTCCCTCTGGGATCATTAAAGTATTTTTGAATTGAATGGAATATCATACATATTAATATTCTAATATTTAAAGTTAAAAACATTCAAATCAACCTAGTGCCATGTCAAAGAGAAATAACCCCATAACCCTGGTTGTGTCACGCCTTGTGGCAGAAACTGCGATCAAGCATTTATGAAAACTTGTAAAGTTGCAGAATTGTTTTAATTCAGCCACACTCGAGGGTTTTCAAGCATAAAAAAAAGGCACGGGTAAAGTCACGCCAAAGCACCTCACTCGGATTTTAAGTTTGGACTTTGACTAGGCCACTCCAGAACCTTTATTTTGCTTTTTGATCCACTCAGGAAAGGATTTGTGTTTAGCATCATTGTTCTGCATAATCTTGCATAACCCCAAGTGTGCTAGAAAGCAGAGTCCAAGGTTCCATAGATTGCAACAAGTTGTCCAAATTCTTAAGCAACAAAGCAGCCCCAGATCATCACACTACCCCCACCATATTTGACTGTTGATGTGATGTTTTTCTGGAATCTGCCAAGCTTAAAAAAAAACTCCTATCCATAGTGAATTCATTGAGGAGTCAAAGTCAGCTTGTACAAGGTCTCTCTCTCCATTCAACTCACTGCACAGACTACACGATATACCTGAGAAAGAGTCCTGATCATTCACTGCATGTATGTATGGTAAATGAACGACTTGAAACTAAATTACTATGATTGGTTATAAATAGGGGTGTCCCGATCAGCATTTTGGGCCTCTGACCCCGATCGGATGTTTTAACCTCAAATCCGATCAGATTTCGAGTCCCGATCCGATATTTTGACTTTAGTATTGAAATTGATAAAACTGAAATATATTTTTAGCAAGTAACTCAACTTCTTTATAAGACTAATTTCATCAATAAGCATTACCATTATTGTTGTAAATCCCATGAAATCAAAATCTTACAGAGAATTAAAGGTCAAGTTCAGTTTAATATTTCAGACAAAAGTAAAAAGCAAAGCACTTTCTTGGTACAGTATTATATAACTTTTTTTTTCCGGCTGGCTATATGCTGGTATGCACAATGCTGCCATCCATTTCATGGGATCGCATTCACTCTAAATTTTTCAGTAAATATATGTTAGAAAGCCCACATTGTTCTAAGTTTGTAAGTTGGAGTATTATTATTGGTATTTTCACTGTAAGATGAAATATCTTATGCTCCTGAACTCAGCATAGATTTCCGACACTACTTGAACGCAGCACCTGCCTTTTTTCGTCCTTCTAGCTGTGAAGTTTTTCTCTTTTTATTTCGGGGTTTTTTGTTGCATGTAAATACCAGAAGGTGAGTTTCTATGCCTTTATTATATAGTTTAAAGTACGGTTTGTTGAAGTTTACCCATATTAGTACTGTGTTTAATCTGCTATGCTGATTTGTGGTAATTAAGAGGCATTGTTTGCACCGCTATGGAGGTTTGAATTATTGCGCAATCACCGTCAAAGGTAACTAGGAGGTACTTTCGTAAAAATCGCCACGACTCGTCAGCTAATATAGTCGATCTCCAATCACTGAAAAATGTGAAAATATCGGCCCGATCCAATCTTGACATCGGGACATCCCTAGTTATAAAGGTGTGGGAGGAGCCATCTTTCCCTCTGCCACAGAGCGTTTTGTTATTATTCGCATCGCTTGTTGACGTATGAGGCTCATGTGTTCGTTTTCTGCCAAATGTAAAAGGATGAACACGTTCCTCTGTATCTCATCAGTTCGCAGAAATTTTTTTTCCATAAGACTCAGAAGACTCAGGATGTGTTTTTTTGAGAGACAGGCTTTTGTGTTCTTATTGGCCAGCAGTGGTTGTCACCTTGGATCCCTCCTATAGGTGGCATTAATTCCCAGTCTCTTTTCTTTTTGTTGAATCATGAACACGACCTTAACTGCAACAGGTGAGTTCTTGTTTCCGGGCCGCCCACTCACCTCTGTCCCATGTTTTCTCTCATTTGTGGTTACTATAACCCGCTCCTTTCCCCCCCCCACACACGCCGAAGAAGACACTACCGATAGTTTTCATGCACACACCCTCATCATGGAAAACATATGAAGAAATGCAGCTTTCTGGTTAAAGGCAATCGGGAAGACGACTTCAGTGGCTTTAGTGAGGAAGAGGAAGATGGCACTTAATGACTTTTCTGGTAGGCTAAAGTATGTTTTATTTTCTAACCAGGCATGTTACTGCCATGTTGTGTTGATGTCGTGTTGCAGATTTTCAGGCAGAGAAAAAAAAAAAGCACTTCTTAAATTAAAACTAGAAAAGCACTCAGAGCGCAGACCTCAGCCAGGGCCACTCATTCCCCCCCATCCCCATGTTGTTATTTGTAATCAGAACTGAGTGAAAGAAGAACTGGGATAATCTAAATTAAATGTTAGTTACCGTTCACATGATAAGGCCAAACAGTCTTAAGATCTTTCACACAAGCATATATATATATATATATATATATATATATATATATCAACACTACTGCCTTTCTATACGCTGAACTCATTAAATTATTCATCAGAGAGCTTTGTTGCACTCCATGTTTGCCTTTTAGTAATTTGTAAGAGTTCTGCTCTCAGCTGTGTGCAACCAAACACCAATGTTGCCCTGGTCACTTCAAGATATTCAGCCGGCCACCCGACAGGAACCAAGAGCAATCATATCAGCCACCTGATCGTGTGCCAAGTGAAAATATTGACTGTGAAGTGAATTTAGTCAGTTAGATAATTAGGAACCCGTCAAAAAAAAGAAATAAAATCAGTGTCATATTTGAGATGTTCTTCATCCATCTCATTTGTATTGAACCATCTGTTTGTCTCCTGCCGGGGACAGCAATCTGTGTGCTTGTATTTTTCAGCAAAACAAACCTTGAACATAAGCACACGGAGCTCAAACTGATTTCCGAGCAGTCAGATCACCAAGTCGCCCCCATGGAGGCCAGCATGCAAATCCATCTCTGTAACGCTGAAGCGCCTCACCTGTATAACCTGCGATCCAGCCCCACGAGGACACCATGGCCAGCAGCCATTTGAACATGACTCCTTCGATGTGCCAGAAAGCGGAGCTGTCCCATATTCTCAGCGGCTGGAGGAGCAGCAGGTACAAGCAGTAGGACGGGATGGCCACACAGTTATTGAGGAACATGAAGAAGAAACGGGTCACAGACTTGAGGAGAACCCAGCTCAGTTTGCCGGCACCGTCCAACAGCTGTGCCATCCTGAAACGCACCGTCTGCGGACAAACAAAGCAGCAGTTAGAGGCTCGGGTTGTTTTTGACAGACAATAAAAAGTGTTTACCGTTTACAGACAGTAGGTGTGCACAAAAGTTTGGATAGAAATAAAGCATGCAACGGTCAGCATCACACCGTGTGGATTGCACAACTACAGAATCAGGTATAAATTGGTGAGAAACTTCTACTTTAAAGCTGTTAAAGAGTCAGTAAATACCAAAGACCAGCTTCTCCAAAAAACAAACTATTTCCAAGAAAGGCTACCATTAAAGTCAATTTTAAATCACATTCCTTCTTTAAACTATTTTTTTTTAGAATAACTGGCCGCTATCTATATCAAAGACAATTACATGTCATAAAAAAAAAAACTGAGATACAGTGGCCTGAACAACCATTCCCCCACTGATAAAGATAAGAACAAAGCCATTAAATAAATCTATATTTCATAGTAAACACTTAAGCTGATACATTTTAATAAAATCCAGCCTTTAACTTGAGAACTTTTATTTAGAGAGAGAAAAAAAAAACTATTTTGTAATTCCTACTGAACTTTATGTTAACCAGTGTGTCTAGGAGTTTCTATTTACTAAAACATGAGTTTCTGTTTCATTGAAATATACATATGATGTGACACAGGGGCCTGTTACTCATCAAAACAGTAAAAACAAGAGAATGTTCTATTCAGACGACGTACAGAATAGATAGAGGTTTTAGGTTTATCTTCAAATGTCAGGAAATGCCTACAAGAAAACAACGACTAGCCTAAAAATGGCTCTATCTAAAATATCAGAAATGATTAGAAACTTGAATCGGGCAAACAAGGCTGGATGAGGATGGAAGGGGAAGTAAAGGAAACCGCAGAGAAGAGATGGCATGTTGGGATTACAAATGCGCCATAACAACCATTAAATGTGATCTACATGCCATGGAGGTGTTAGGCAGGCTTACCAGGAAAAGATCCTTTCATGTTCGACCATCGCCCACATAAACAGATTTCTTCAATGTTACAGCAACATTAACCAGAATTGTGTGCTTTGGTCAGATGAGAGTAAGATTGAGATTTTCAGAAACACTTTCATGTGGGTTTGGGGTAAAACGTACGAGTCCCCCCATGCCTACTGTTAGGTATGGTGGAGGATTTGTGATGCTGTGGGCCTGTTTCCTCCCTCCACTGGGTTGTTAAGGTGCATAATGATCCAAACATATGCTTAAATCAACAACGAAACGGTCTCAACTATCTTCAATTGCCATCTTAGTCTTTAAACCAAAACACTGCAGAGAACCGGTGAGGTCAGCTAAAGATGAGACAGCGTAAGAGGACACAGGATTCTCCAACATTGTGAGAAAAGAGCTGTCTTAATTGCTAAAAAGGGGGTTAAACAAAGCATTAACGGCAGGGGTTGCCATAAATCATAGTACACATGGTATTTCAAAGAAACTACATTTATTATGGGCTGGTACAATTGGTAGTAGGGCTGGGCAACACGGCCTCAAATCTATATTGCGATATAATCTAAAGCGCGTGCGGTATCGATATCTATTGCGATATATTCTTGTTTTTATATATGTCAAAATGATTGTTTATGAGCATTCTCACTTTCACGAGACATTACAGCAGAACATCTTCAAAAATCTTAGAATGACTTTTAAAGAACATTGTGCAAAATGCATTTAAAAAATATTCTAATCTTTTTCCCAAAATCTCAATACAAAAATTATCACAACGTAAATAAAGAAGAAGATATTTAAAATAAAATCCGAATGTTATGAAAACACGATGTTCAAAATTGTCGGCTTTCCCGGTTACTTAATACCGCACAGAAATAAAGCAGCACATATTTGAATGAAAAATGCTTAAAGTTCAACAGGTTTCTTTTCCATTAAATAAAAAACAAAAATTAAAACTTGCAATATCTAGTGTAAAGATCTGACTCGATTTCTGAGAACATACAGTCTAAAACTCAACAAACGTTCTGCTTATTCTCTCTAAAACACCACACAAGTGGTCATATGTATAAATATAAAAAGATCTCCAATGTCTTTCTAAAAAATATTTCCTGACCTTGAATGAAATCTTTATGAAATTGAGAAAAGACTAGAAGCTCCGGCAACCTTTTTCTGACCTACATTATAAATCAATTAGGCGCAGCTCTATAAAAACTAATTGCTAAGACAAACATCATATCGGTAGCTATTTGTTGGCATATTAAAGAATAAACCACTTGCCTTCTATATTTCTCACTTTAAAAAAAAACTTCAAATAGTAGTTCCCTCCTTCTCATGGTTAGGTTTCAGATCCTCCAAAAAGCCATTACTCCGTTCTGAAACTCTCAAATGCTTTCTAATCACAAAAGCCATAAAATGTAAATCATAGTTGTTGCATCTTTATACCTCAGTTAATTGCCTCTTAAGATTTGTTCGGCTAATTTTTGTACATCAAACTGTAAATAAATTATTACAAAATGACAACCTTGTTGATTTTCTCACGGATGGTTTCAGACTCTTTCAGGCAGGAGTTTATCTTTTTCAAAGTTGAGTCATGCAAATTAGAGTTTAAAGGGACATTCCTGCAGATAATGTGCTTCTGGAGAAGAGTATGTTTACATATTGTACACAGTAGAAGGTCTTTCTGTTTCAAGGCTAATTATTCCATCGCCAATTTTAAACAGTAGGAAAATCGTAGTTTACAGTAATGCAAATGACCTTTCGGCTGAATAAAATATATATATAACAAGTCAATCATTCCAAACTGTGTGTTGAAAATGCCATAGTAACATCTAAATTGAAAAAAATTTTGAAAATTATCCCGGGATTGGAGCGTTTCCATTTCTAACACACATGACCTTGGTATTGCTTCAAATTTCATTTATTGATCCATCTGATTAGGTTTGTGTTGATGAGGGCTGGACAACACATCAAATTGCAGACATCATTGTCATGTCGATGTGCGCAATTTTCTAAACGCATCAGGTTGCTCAGATGCAATACTTGCTAGGATGTTATAAATCAAGTGTTGTACATGTAAATACTTTTATTGCCATGTTGAATAAACCTTTAAACTCAATATATCCATGTCTAAGCCCATACTTGATGTACAACTTTAGTGGCTATGATGCCAAGCTCTCAACAATTGGTGGGAACATTATAGTTAAGGAAAAGAAGAGAGTCTGGAAAATAGAGGGTAATTATAAGCTATATTGTCATCGCAATATTTGCATCATTTAATGTTTTCCATTGCATGGAGATATTTCAAGGTATTTTAAATCGACCCATTTTCACACGTGGAAAGTAAAAATTGAATGACTTTTTAATGATGTTGTACAAAAAACAATCTTAATCGCTGTTGCTTTCAGTTTTTTTTTTATCCCAGGCATGGAAAATAGAACCTACCTGACAAGACAATGTAGGCAAAAGGATTTAACAAACCAACACCTGATACCAGGTGGGGTTGGTCAGGAGAGAGTGATTTAGTGCAGGATTGTGGGGTGTTTACCTGAAGCAGAGACAAATTGTTGTTGTATAAGGGTAGAGAAATATATATTAGGGACGCAACGATATGAAAATTCGGGCCAGAATCGTTAGCCGATATTAATAGCACCGTTATCACGTCAACACGTTATCTTTGCCGATATTATGCATATTTCCCATCCCTTTAAACACAGAAGAAGAAAAAAAATGACCACGCAGCTTCTCTGCTTCTGTTAAAACACCCCACAATCCTACACTGCATCTCTGTCACATGACTAAAATACCACATGGCCAACACATACAGTGGACCCCTTCCAATGCAAGGCTCAGGATTCGGGAAATTCACCTATTCGTAGATTTTCCTTTCTAAAAAATTCTAAACAAAATGCAGCTGAAAAAAAAACAAAACAGGCATTTTAGAAGGGGTCTCAAGTATTTGCAAGCAGGCGTGGATTCTCCCCAAAATACCAGGGGTCCACTATACACAACTGGCAGCAGAGAAAAATAAATAAAATATTGCTGGTTAATATCGGACCGATACTGATATGTTTAAAAAAAACGATTAACATCGGCCAATACTGATGTTATTGCTGATGGGGTTTGCACATTCCTGACATGAATATAACAAATAATAATATCGGTTTTGTGGCTAATAACCAGTATTATCAGATATCGATATTGGCCCACATTTTTGGTGCATCCCTAATTTAAATGGGGGGGTTTGAATTTATTGAGTTGTCTGACCACGACACCTATCACTATAGTTGTGGAAGCACACATAACCAGCAGTGAACCACCAGGCTGTGACACAAAACCCAGTAGGAACCTTTACCTGAGACGCTTCAGACAGCTGGGGGTCTCTGCCAGGCTTACAGGACTGTACAGTTCACCCCGCTAGCCGGCTGAGGGTCGGGCTATTCCGGGGCATTGATATGCAACACACGCGTAGAGGACGCTATGCTCCGATTATTATTCCAAAGGGGATTTAATAATAAAGATGGTTGGCTGTCATCCGTGCCTGGAAACCAACGAGCTGCCAGCTCAAAACGGTGTAAACAGGCTAAGCCAGGACCTTAAAAGGACCATTGAGCGGGGGACGAAGTCCATTACTTCATAACATGCTAGTTAGCCTCCGTAGGAGTTAGCATCACGGGGAAAGATGCGGTTAAGCGGGTCAGAAATGACCACCTGTGAGCTTCGGCGTTAATGTGGAATAAATAGCAGATTTAGCGCTAAGGCCTTTCATCGCTGTGCTTGTTTTAGGAGGTGAAAGCCAACGCTAAGTTTGACGCCGGTTCAAAGCGCAGCGGCTCATCCAGAGCGTAGGTCCCACCCTGGGGTTTAGTGGTAGAAGTCTTGCTAGCTCACGTTACTCACCCAAGTAATGTCACTGAAGCATCCAAGGACGGCCGAGGGTCTGATCGAAAGCGAGATCCACTGCGAAGCTAAGCTAAAAAATGGCTATCTCTGCTAGTCGGCATGGTACGTCTGTTAAAGCTGATCCGGATTGAGGTGAAAAAGGGTGAAAATGGTCAAGAAAACCCTGCGCGATAGAGCTACTTCTCCCCCCATTTAGCCATCCAGGGTCTTCTCGGGCGCCTTTAGCAGCTCCGGTTGAACGTCGCTCGCTCCATCTCACACGGAGACACCGGGATAAATCCTCAGATGCATCATCATCATCATCACCATCACCTCAGCTAGCTACTGAGCTCCCAGCAAACAGTCCGACGGAGAGGCTGCTGAGGCGGGCCTGGGCTCAGCGCTGCTCCTTAGATAAGCGCAACGCAAGCTGCACATGTGCGCATCTAACAGCGGGAGCGGCGATTTTTTTTCCCCTTCTTCTTCTTCTTCTTCTTCTTCTCTCCTTTTCTATGCTGGAGGGGAGCCGTTATCTTTCTCCGGATCCCGAATCACACCGCGGCAATGTACACAAAGGAAAGACGGCACACAACCGGAAAAAAAGGGGCTCTAGTCCGCCTTCAAAACAAGAGCATCGGTGGCAGCAGCCATGAGCCCCCCCCCCCCCCCCCTGCGACTCTGGAGGAGCTGCAAACATCCACAGCTCAGGTGGGTGATTCAGTAAATAGCAAGAAAAACACTTTGTATGAAATTAAAGTACCCCGAACATCGCCCAGAACACACAATGCCCACGGTGGTGGTGGCAGCATCATGATGTGGGGATAGTTTTGTTTAGCAGTTTTCTGGAAGAAAGCATTTTGGAGACTGCAAAAGACTTGAGACTGGGAACAGAGGTTCACCTTCCAGCAGGATAATAACCCTAAACGTACAACTACAGCCACAATCAATCAATAGTTTATCGCTGCTTTCTGTCGGTCAATCAAATAAAATCTCAACTAAAGACAATAAGGATTGTGGGTATAGCATGACAAAAGGCGAAACAATCACTGTTCAATACAGCTGAATCCAAATCTACTCAGTTTGACCAAATGTATTCGTTTATAATGAAGTTCAGGACCAGATTTAATAGATACATAAAATAAGCCAGGATACTTTGATCCCAAGGAATCGCAGGGCGTATGAACTTCCTTTTAGCAGTAACAAACTTCCAGTATAGCAGGCTTGGGATAATCCCTCAGGGATTTAAATGATTGAAAAAAGACCAATATGACAGATACAATATATTTTTTTTAAATCCAGCAAACATTAAAAATAACATCTAAATAAAATATTTATTGGGGATTTCATATTCACTTAAATTCTTATTTTATTAAATTTGATTTTTCTTTAGTAAATACAGAAATTAATCACAAACATTTCTTTAGACAGCTTTTATGCAGTGTTCGTATTTTCATGTTAATATTTTTGTTCTATAATTTATTGTAAATCTTGATAAGTGAAGTTTTTATAACAGCTTATAATAATCATAAAAAAACCCTCTAAATATCTTTCTCTAGGGTAAATATTTAGTCATTTTTTGCAACCTTAAAGAACCTTGGAAGAAATATTTAACAAATTATTCCTAAAAAAACTAATTTACAATCAAAACACTTTGAAAGTGAGAAGAAATACTGCAATAGCAATTAAGTTCCGAAAAATATGAGCAAATATCAGAGATGTTTATTATCAAGGTTTGTCTTCAACCGAAACTTGAAGCTCTAATTGAGAAAATATTTACTCTTCAACTAGGACCTAAAAACGTACTTTAATTGTGAACATTTGGAGCGGAAGTAAAAAAAAATATTCAGGATAACTTGGTGCTTTGTTTGACACCAGCATTTGACTGCGCAGACTCCCTGCTGTCAAGCATTGATGTCTTGATTTCGTATATTTGTGCATAAAAAAATAAAATAAATAAATAAAAAAGAAACCGTCTCTTGTAATTTTGTACTGAACTCTATGATTCTATCTTGGATAATTCCGGCTCAAGGTATATTTATTTACATTAATGACATCAATTATATGAGTGCAATGTACACATTGTGTAAACGTCACTTTATAAAGAAGTATTGAACATGTTCTCACTCACTGGGGATATTCAGTAATGTTCATATTCTGCCACCTGGTGGCTTTGATCGGTATTACATGATGTGGAAAAGATGAAACCAAGGAAGTTTAACACATTACCTTGTCAAGATTATTATTAATAACAACCTCAAAATGTACTCAAGTTTTAGGCATCTTCGGAGTCCAACCACTGCTACTTTGTAAATGTTAAAATGAAAACTTTTGAAATGAAACAGTCTTTTAATCAGTTAAAAAAAGACCCAACAGTTATTTTTTTACAAGACAAAAAAAAAAAAAAAAAGCTCAAATTGTAAAGATAAAATAAATTCAACAGAGATCGACTAAAAGCGAATGTATGAACTCCTCTGTGGGGCAGGCTGAGCTCCACCCTGCTGCAGCTGGTGGCGGAGCTGCTGGGAGTAAGGATCTTCCATGGACTTGACGGACACCATCGTCTTCGGCCCAGTCTTCCACTCGATGCCGCTCTCGTCCACCACAGACGCCTCCACAGTGACCAGGTGGGTGCCCAGGATGGAGAAGTTAAGCAGGAACTGGGTGCTGAAGTAGTCATTGTGAGGTTCTACTCGCTGCTCGATCTCATTCGTTTTACTGTCAAGTGGTACCTGAAATAAGAGAATCAGGTAGATGATGAAACAATTGCTTAAGTCTGTTAAATTAATGTACAAAGTAGGATATTTAATCTGAAACCAACACGAGGTGGAAAAAATAAATCATACTTTGTAGTCCGGCCCGGTCTTGCTCTGTAGAACCGATGTGACATTGAGGCAAACGGACTGGATCTTCCTGAAGAGTCCTGGGGTCGACCCATGTTGTACCACTCCCTCTACCTTCAGAGTAAGTTGCTGACTGTTCTGAACCGGGATGGGCTCACTTGGAGTTCGTGGTGATGGAGAGAGAGCGAGCTGGAAAATACAAAACAAAGAAAAATCAAAAAAATAAAAATAAAAAGGGTATGGAGAGGGAAATAAAGCGTCTTGGAAATAATTGCTCAAAAAGATGCACTCTCTCACTGCTATGCTTAACCGCCAACAAGTTAGAAATTTTTTTCATGCATTTATTACACAAGGGTAATTTGATAAATATACTGTGACACACCAATCATCTCCCTAAATTAAAGACATTAAATATTCTCCCATGACTACCTATTGATGCTTTTTTTGCTGCCATTAATTGTGTTGTTCTGTTTAGAAAGTCATTAAGGCTAATTGCTGCTGTCCTTAGCTGCAGCCTTCCTGAAAACAGTCAAGGACCCGAGATATTGCTGAAATGACTTCTTGTAAAAAATAAAAAATAAAAAAGTTCCCCCCCCATAGAAAGTTTGTTTGGACCAGTGCTTTAGTTTTTTTGTTTTCTGTTCTCTAAATCCCTAGTGCGTCCCAGCAGATAGTGAGCCTGGCCCTGCCGCCTATCCTACTTGATTTCGACAGAACCAAATTCAGTATCATTAAATAAAAAGCCAATTAAAGTTCCTTGTAATGATATTTGCTGTGGATTGGTGCCATTTAAAAACTCGCAGAACTATTAATCTTCATTTAATAAGCAAAGCTAGAAGTAGTTTATTTCTGCAAAGGTTTGAACCGCATCTAACAAAAAGTCACGTCGGATCTTTACTTGCAAATACCAGGTTACGCGGGGTTGTTGGTTTGCTTTCAGTACTTGTGACTAGGTTATATTTAACATTTTAAAGGAATTACCTTGATGCTGGTTGACTGGAGCTTTTGGAAGAAATATCTTTGGAAAGACAGCGGCACCTTCAACAAGGCTATGACAGCATCACAGAGACAATTGGTGTGCTGGAAAACAACCACAATTCACACTTAGTTCACTTAAATTCACAGAGTTCTCAGTCCTTTGTGCTCTTTTTAAAAGACTGTATACACAAGTCCACCAAGAATTTCTGGAATACATTTCTAGCAGTGGGAAGCCTTAAAAATATGAAATCTGTTTTAAAAAGCACACTGTGGGATTAAATAAGGAAGGGCAAGGAAGAGAAAAATCATATGAGAACGGAAGGAAGGACATAAGAAAGGAAAGAAGAGCACAAGAAAGGAAGTAGGTAAGGAAAGAAGGACAAGTTAGGACAGAGGAGGAACACAAGAAATGAATGTCAGAAAGAGGGAAACATTAAGGAAGGAGACAAGGAAAGAATGAAGGATATAAGGAAAGGACATAAAGGCACAAAGGGAACAAGGAAAGGAGAGAGGACATAAAGAAGAAATGATAATAGGATTAACATATTAATGAAAGGAAGGAAGGAAGGACACAAAGAATGATAAAAGGAATAGACAATGGGGAAAAGGGAATAAAGGCTGAAAAAAAAAAAGACTTCTATATTCTTTTTTTTTTTTGCATACTTATTCAGATCTGGCAAACACTGAAATCAAATTTCCATACTTTTCTAGACGGTGTAATATTTGGGGTTAAAGTCCAAATCCCCAGTCCACTCAAATACCACCGCACAGCAACAAATCGCAAAGACAATTTAGAGTCTGATAAACGTCTTAAATCTGGCAGCAGAACTGTAAAGCAAACGGGGGATTTCCATCCAACTCAGTGATCGTAGGTATAGTCTCACCAGGTGTGAAACAGGAGGGTGTTTCTTGGAGAGTCCTTCTACTTCGTCAAGCACGTGGTTAAAGACGGACATCAACCGTCGCTCATATTCGCTCTCCGTCTGAACGGACCCTGATGTGCCGTGCTCCTGAAAACTGAATCACACGCATGTCGCATGTTAGAAATGTTTGGCAAGAGAGGCCTCCCTGGGGATGAGGTATGAAATAAAATAAAAACAACCCATTATGGCCTGCTGCTGAAAGCTGTTGTCGCTGTTTAGAAGTTTACTTACACTCATCTTGAGCATGAATCTTTTACAACTTGAAAGCAAAAAAAAAAAAAAAAAAAAAGGTGCGCAAGTTAAGATTTTTTTTATTTTGTTTGTAGGTTTTCTCTAATCCACAAGAACCGTGTGTACCAAAACAGACACCTTCAAGTTCAACAAAAACTGAAGAAATATTTAGCTTTTTGGCCACAATGGAAAATGTTTGGAGGAGTCGACATTAGGCTCTAACACCCAACAGCATTACCTTCTCGTAAGCACCACGCTGTTGTGCCGTTGTGATGCCAGTGGTATTGGACAGAATAACGAAGGCAAATGACTACCTCCAAATTCTTTAATTTTATCTCAAACCAGCAGATAAACGCATGAAACTGGACAGAGCTTAGATGTTCCTTACAATGATTCGGTGATTAAGCTTCAGAAAAAGTGCCAACATCAACCATGCTGGGATTTTGAGAGCTCTGCAAAAACCTCCATCCAGAATCAGCTTGAATGTTGTGCCAGCGTTACACACTAAAAAAACTGTTTAAATATTAACAGCGCAAAACTGACAGGAAGATGAGTCACAGGATGAGTGGATTTAAATCTTTCGCACTTGCTTTAAATGTTGCAGACAGAATTGGCAGAAGAAAAAAAACAAAAAAACCCATCTGGTTATCAGTTTTCTCGGGTGTTTGGAGGAAGAACAACAACACAGCTACTTCAGCGACTCACCTGGCTGCCTGTTGGTCCAGTATCAAAGCTTCGATTACATGGGAGACCAGCAAGCAGCTCTGCTGTTGTCTGAACAAACAGTTAAGGAGAAATAAATTACAGTGGGGGAGTCGGGGCAGTTAGTCTGACGGGACTGATGGATGTTTAAGGATACAGCTCCACGTTGCGAAGGGTAGCGTAATCTGCGTCAAACAGCGACTGGTGCAAATCAGCATAGCGAGCAGCAAGACTTCTGAACTCATCCATGCATACCTTCATCTGGAAGAAAAGTGTAACAGTATTATTAAAACACATCTGGGCAAGTCTGTTCCACTCTGATGCACAAATCCTTCATATCAGTGTGGTATAACAAATAGATCCTTGAATCAAAGGTGACGTGGCTATAAGAGAACGGAAGACAGACAACATAATCTAAATCTACAACAAATCTTTGAAGGAACTTGCAAAATGAGTTACAACAACATTTAATTTCCCTTTGGGATTAATAAAGTAATTTTGAATTTGAATTTGAAAAAAGTCTGACTGAAATATGATGATTGGGTTTCTGCTACTTTACTTTGGTCCAGCAGGCGGAGACACATACACACACGACATTTATAAACATTTATACTGCACCTTCCAAAGGTATCTATACTCTTTGACCTCTAGTTGTTCTAAGCCTCCAAAAACCGAAGCTGCTAAGTGTTCACCTGCATCGAGATGCGGCCGCACCGCTGGACGTCGTTTTCTGACGTGAGCACGATGGTGGCAGCGATGGCAGGTGGGGGGCTGGTTTTCAGGCTGTTGCAGGTGCAAATCAGCTGCGACAGGGCCTGCAGAGTGTCAATGCGCAGCTTAATGAACTCGCACTGGAAGGTGAGCGGGCTCAAAGGAGTGCTGGCAGCCTGCAGGGAGTGATCGATCACATTACAAAAACAGGGACACATACGGAGGTCTTGTTCAGGTCTAAATTAGGTTTCTTTAGTGGTGTTTTGTTATTTTTACTCACCGTGAGGGAGGCGATGCCCTTTTGGTAGGAGCGCAGGGCCTCTGCGATGGCGGTCATGGCTCCGCTGTAGTTTCCCTCCTCCACGTGACTCAAGCACTGCTCTGCCTGGGAGAACTCCTTCAGGCTGTTCAGCCAGAAGTAGAAATGCTCCGACGCCACACGGGTGCGAAGACACTGGTAGAGCTCGCTGGAGAACTTGTGGCATCCCTGCAGATTAACAGCGACGAATTAAATCTATTCTTTCATGGCTTTGTGAGAGCTGATCTGCACAATAATATTCAATCACCATGCGTGACGCTTGCCGTGCAATGCGATACACTGTCCAGCCATTTGCAACGTTCTCCAGCTGCTGCTTGATGACCGTCTTCACTTCAGACGACAGAGACGATTGGCTGGCGACAAAAATCACCGTCGCCAAAGAAACCTACAGCAATCACAGACCTATGAGTGCATCTCAAACTAAAAAAGGAAAACGCTGATCAAAAATGATTAAATAAGACTCAACAGCAGGAGAGAACTTTGACATGTGCAGCGTTTCTCACCAGAAGCTCCTGCTGCTCGCCGGTGGAGGAGTGACTGGCCACCCGGTATAGATCAACTAGATCTCCCAGCATGCCGTCTCCCAGCACGGGCAAATGGGTGGCGATGGCTGCGAGGGCATGGCACATGAGGACGCGTGAGGAGTCGCAGGATGAGTGGAGCTGGCCAAGGAGGAACTCCACGGCCGATTGGCTGAGATGAGGCCGATTCTTCAGCAGCTTAACGAGAGAGGTGAGTACCGACTGCGGTGCAAACAAGAGAGGGGGGGGGGGGGGGTTCTGATGTCAGATTATATATTATAATTGCCCCCCTTGTTAAAACATAAATTAACTGTAATTAGTCACATTTTTGGTTCAATTTAAGTAGCTCCACTCAGGCCTGATTAATTTAATGCCATAACTGTATAATTGAGACATTCTTTAAATGGAACCTGTCCCACAGCATAAACTACGCCTAAAGACTTAACCCTCCCACAATCTCAGCTTGGTATTCAGGCAGAGAGAGGCAGATGTGATTGGGTCCCTGGATGCGCAGCCGAGGGCCCGCGGGAGCCCCTGAGAAAGGGACAACAACACGAAAAGAGGAGGATAACTGTGAGGAGCGCACACGGGGTCCGTCTGACTCCACCGTGCAATTTCTAGAATATTACCAAGCCCTTTGGGAAAATATTCTATGGTTTGAGGAAACAAAAACAAAAAAATCATAACAAAACTGTTTGTAAGACGGAGTTGGTTTTACATCTGCTGTAAAACTACAGGTATTTCAGAAAAAAAATATCCTATGAACAGACTTTGACAACTTGCCATAATTAATGGAAAGATAAGTTCTGCTCTCCATCCTTAAGGATAATGTCCTGCTATCAGTTTGTGGCTTTGAGCTAAAATGCACATGGGTTACATCAAAAGCAAGAAAAACAAAGTCCAATCTGAATGACTTAAAAAAAACAAAAAACTAAATGATGCTTTTGAAGTAGGTTTGGGGTGGCCTAGTCAAAGTCTAAATCTAAATCTGATTAAATTACTGTGGCGCAACCGTAAACAAGTTTTCCATGGTTGAAAAATTCAAAATGCGCCGGATTTAAAAACAATTCTTCAAAGAACAAAGCAGGAAAACCCTTCAAAGGTGGTTTGAAAGCCTCTTTGTTTATCAGAGTATCTTTGTTTCACTTTGCACATTGATACACAACTTTATGATTTTATGTTGGGGTTTTGTTTTGGGGGGGGTTGTTGCGTGGCGTACTGATAAGTGCAGGTGACTTGTGTATGAAGACCTCAGTCCTCAACGCTGCCAGCTAGGTTCGAATTCCATCCTCAGGCCATTTACCGCAGGTCTTCCCCCTTTCTCTTCCCCTTTCTGTACGTAATCTACTGCTGAATAAGTTTTTTCTCCCCTATAATCATACCATTTCCCCCCAAAATTTAAATCTTAAAAAATGGGTGAAAATTTCAAGAATGCTCATTTAATCATAAGTAAACTATAGTACAGTATATCTAACCTCTGTATTTCTTGTTGTGTTTAAATTATCGTCTTACTTTAAGAGTGGCCTGTGAACTGGGGCTGTTGTCCTGACTGCACAGCATCAGAAGGGACTCCACACCTAACACCGTGTCCTGCTCCAGCTGCACGATATCTGAAAAGGGCCACAATGAAACAATCAAGGAGACTCTCACATAAAACCTCTGAGGGGAATCTGCTGGAGTCAAATAGGCCATTGTCCACAGAAGCCAACCTTTTTCCGGACAGGAAATGGCAATGTTGGAAAGTACCACGACCCCGTAAGCTGCCACTGACAGGTTGCTGTGGTAACAACATCCTTGCGCCAGTTTAACCAGGTCAGTGAGTCGAGGGGAGATGGAAGAGCCGACTGTAGGGGAAGCGTTATGTCATTATGTTGTTTTTTTAAGACCACACATACACACAATTAGAGGTTTACTTACCTGCTGCATTGCTGAAGTACTGTTTGATGGCTATCGTCCCAGAGAGCGTGGAGAGGACAGCCAACATTCCCAGTTTCAAACTGTTATATGGGATGGTCAAAGCACACTCACACAGAGTCTGGAAGGATTAAAATGGTTACATTTAAAAGGCAAAAAAAAACAACAACAAAAATGCAGCAAGTATCCAGATTGACTGGCAGCATCGTCGACCTGAGTGTTTTCTCTGATCCAAAGGTGAGGAGCCTTTTTAGCCAGGAGTTTCAAGTCATTTATTGCAAGTCTCTTTACAGCTTTCCTTGGATCATCTCTCAGGTACTGAAGAAGAAGCTGCAACTGAAGAGATAAAACACTTAGCAAAACCTTATTTTAGCCTTCCTAACAAACACGATGGATCACCATAAACATGTGCCTTCTCTGTGGCTCTACCTGCTTGGGGATATCAATGAGCGAGAAGGCGGCCAGCTGCGTGAAGGTGTGCAGCGAGACGATGACCATGGGGGTGGAGGGGTAGGAGTTCACCAGGTGTTGCAGGAGCTCTCTGCTGCTGGACGCCAGGCTGGCGTCGTGGTGCATGTGCTGCAGCATGGGGATCAGCTTCAGCTTCAGATCCACGGGCGTGTCCAAACCTGCCGTCGTAGTCCGGTTCAAAAGAGAATGCAAGTTATTAACACGCCAACGCCTGTCCTAAAAACACTAAATAATATTCCGCTGTGAAAAAAAAAAGAAAAAAAAAAAAAAGAATTGCACACCCCGTGAACACTTGTGTGTTTAACATATCCTGACATACAGATGCACCAAATAAATTTTAACAACGGTGACAAATTCAAGCAATATAAAATAGGGAATAGTTACAACTGAAAAAAAGACCTTTGGTCTTTTTTTGTGGAGGGAAATTTTACTCTCCAAGAAAAACATGGAAGCCAGACTGAAGTTTGCCAGAAAGAGAATGACCAGGATTTGCGGAATATTGATCCTTGGAAATATGAGTCTAACATCAAACTATATGGACATCAAAACAGAAGACACGTTTTTGCACGGACCAAATGTGTCCTTCCAGGAAAAGAACCTCATGACAACTGTGAAGCACGGCGTTGGAAGTGTCACGGTTTAGGGATGCTTTCTTGCAGCAGAACCTGCTCATTATCATAGAACCCACCACTAATTTTACCATGTATCAAAGGGGACTTAGGGAAAATGTGAGAGTATCTGAAAAAAAGTTAAGCAGAAGCAGAACTGGACCTGGACCTAAAAAATATATAATTAAGCTCATTTAGGTGCTAATAAATTAGACATCAATATGGGAAGTTCTCTTAGTAAATAGTTAATAGGGTGTACAAATTTTTCACATGACAGTAGGTTATGTTTAGATTAGATTGGGAGTCATATTTTACCTTGAATCATTTCACTGACTTTGTTACAAATCCCAGCAGCAAAGTCTCTGAGAATTAAAAACAGTCAAATGAAACACATAAGCCAATAAGCAATCACAGAAATTCTTTATACACAGCAGAGTTCTAAAAATGATTTTTCTTACTTTGACTGTGCAGAGAAACTTGCAGCAGCAAAGATAGCAGCCTCCACTTCCACGTTGTCGTGAGAGTCCAAGCTTTGTCGAATGCTGTGGTGGGCATTCTTCCGCTCTGGGATGATGGAGGCCAAACTACCGAGCATCCTACAGAAATAAAGAGTTAATGGTTTTCTCTTCCATACCAAGCTGTAGTTAAATATTATTTATTCTAACGTCATGGAGCATATTCTGCGCCAACCAGCTTACCTCAGAGTGATGGCTCTGGCCACGGGGTCGTTGCTATGTATGACTGAAAACACCCTCTTAACAAATTCATCCACATTGAGAATCTTCTCCAAATGTTTTTCACTCTGCTGTGTTACTTTCAGTACGCACAGGCGCAGGAAGTTGTTGCTGGAAGGAGAGATGGCAGCATGTATGAGTGAACATGTTGACAGTAAAGAAAGGGTTAACCTCTTCATTCATTCTGATTGACCCTTCAGAAATTATTTACAGCATTTTACCCATCATAATGGTATTCATACCTTTTTTTTCACCTGTTGTCACCATAAACTTCAATGTATTTTATTGCTATTTTATATGATAAACAAAGTAATGAATAATTGCAAACCTTATTTATATTTTTACATATAAAAATCTGAAACGTGTTGTGTTCCATTATTTCACCCAACGCTGTAATGCGATAAAGGATATGAAAAGTTTTAAAGGCACTTCAAATAAAGTACGTCTTCAGTTTTCGGTTTCTAATAAATCCCCAAAAAATTAAACGATAATACTTTCCGATACATATACAAATTACTGTAGGGGATAGAAAATATAAATTTCTTAGAAGGTCAAATTCAGGTCGAACACATTTTTTTTTTTTTTTCAGTTCCTTAATAAACGCATTAAAACTGAAAACTCCTGTTTTCGGACTGCAAGCTAAAACCCTTTTCTAAATATTTGTATTTAGAATCTAGCACAAACTAGAACAATAAGAAGAAAGAGAAACACTATAGTATGTATACATACAGCATTCACACATGGTGCTTCACTATAACTGTCTCATGACCAAACAAATACCCTAGAAGAAAACAAAGAACCCATGTTTGAGCAAATTCCTTTGTGAATTCAGGGTTTTTAAATCTTCAAAAGACAGATAGATCACTCATAGAAATAAATGTGTTTATTCTGCATGCAATGTTTCCATATGCGTGCACACAACTACATGGCTATAACTATGAAGGATCATCTCTCCAAAATTGACAAAAATAAATCAATCAATAAATAAGGTATTACATTTGGAAATAAATAAATATAGGAAAAAATTATAAATTTGGAAATAAAAACATGTGAAAACAAATAAAATTGTAAATACATTTTTAAATAAAACAAATAAAATTGTAAATACATAATTTAATATATAAATAGATACATATTGAAATAAAATATAAAATACATTTTAACTAAATAAATACATAAAGCAATAAATAAATACATGTGAAAAAGAATAAATAAATAAATGTGGAAATAAATAAATAAATAAATAAATGCAGAGAAATAAATGCATGTATAAATAAATAATTGTGAAAATAAATAATTTATTTCCAGATTTAATTATTTATTTGTTTATTGTCAATTTTGGCAGGGATGGTCCTTCATTTATATAAGGTAACCCCCTATTCTTGTTGTAAATCGCAGAAAACTACCCCTCGTTTATTCAACATTTAACATTTGTTGTTAAAGCTACTAAAAAGATAACAGTTTATCATGTTTATAACCATCATACCCGAGCCTAAAGATGTCTGCTAGTTTCAGAAAGGCGGAGTTGATGAGGATGGGAAAGGGGTACTTCTGGAAGAGTTTGGGGAACAACACCACGGCTTCACACTGCTCTCCGAGCTTCCCCGACCGCAACCCTGAAATTAAACACATATTCCCCGGGTCAAGGCAAAGCAGTCAGCCCTCAGGAGGTTGGTACAATTTGAACAACACACTGATTAAACACGAAGCAGAAGCAAAACACAATCAATGAGACGCTAATGCTACATCGTTAGCATGGTTAGCTACCTTTATCCAGCTCCATGAGGGCGGAGTTAGCGTCCAGTTCCTGCTCCCCATAGCAAGCTTCAGACAGGAATGAACGAGCTGTTGAAAGCGACATTTCTGCTTTTTTAAATAAAACTTTTAAAGCAAACCGGTTTAATGCAATAAGGTTAGCATCTCCCTGTTCAGAAAGTCAATTGTGTCAATGAGATCCCATCCGGTCTGAAGTTTGACTTTTCAAAATAAAACGTCGATTGGCTTTTGCATAAAATTTGAAACGTAACTCTATAAAAAGTCAAACCTACGCTTATTTATTGATTTCTGAAAATAGAAACTGTAAAGGACCATCCCTGCCAAAATTTACAATAAATAAATAAATGTGTAAATACAATTGACAATAAACAAATAATTAAATCTGGAAATAAATGTTTAAATAAATCTAGAAATAAATAATTAAATAAATGTGGAAATATGTCAAATGTGGAAATGCATAAATAAATCTGGTAATGACTAAATAAATGTGGAAATAAATGTAGCGATAAATAAATGTTCCAATGAAATAATATTGCAGATACATAAATGTGGAAATACATAAATAAATAAAGTTGTAAGTAAATAATTAAATAAATGTGGAAATAAATGTGGAAATACATAAATAAATAAAGTTGTAAGTAAATAATTAAATAAATGTGTAAATAAATGTAGGAATAAATAAATGTGTAAATAATTAAATGTGTAAATAAATAAATGTAGCAATAAATAAATAAATGCTGCAATGAAATAAAATTATAAATAAATAAATGTGAAAATAACAGATTTTCTTTTTATTTATTCTTACATGTAGTTATATATTTTCAATTGTATTTATTTAATTACACATTAATTAATTTATTTATTCTTTTTCACATGTATTTATTGTTTTATGTATTTATTTATTTAAAATGCATTTTCTATTATATTTATTTATTTCAATATGTATTTATTTATTTATTTATTCAATTATGTATTTAAAAATCTATTTACAATTTTATTTATTTATTTCCACGTGTTTTTATATCCAAATGTATTACTTTTTTCCTATATTTATTTATTTCCAAATGTTTTTAAATTATTTATTTATTTATTTATTTATTGTCAATTTTGGCAGGGATGGTCCTTCAGAAACCTCCATGTCGTCTCTCAAATGCAGTTTGGGCGATCTAGGTTTACTGCACCTTAAAAAAAAAACAGTTTTACTTGCATTCCAGAAACGCGTCCTTTCTACTTTCTCATTTAAAAGTGAGCATTAATCAGAATCAGCAAGGTTTTATTGCCATTATGTGTGAACAGGTTCGCAACATAAGGAAATCGCTGCGGTACTTTGTGCAAACATAAAATAAACACTTCTAAGCATGCAATCAATAAATATAAAAAAATAAAATGATGTAAACAGACTGACATGACTGCAGGCTATGATCAGTGCAAAAACACAACAAAGGGTCATGAGACTGAAACAGAGCGGGTGGTGGGAACAGCCTTAGGGTTATTGTTCATGAGTCCAACAGCAGAGGGGAAGAACCTCCTTATGTCGAGAGATTCCTCCTGTCTGAGGGGAGCAGCCCACAAAAAGTATATGTCCAGGTTGAGCAGGGTCAGCATTAATTGTATGGCATCAATCCATCTTCCGCTTTATCCAGGGTCGGGATATGCAAGATATGGAATTAGTTAATGGTTGACTCAGTCAATAAAAAGGGGCCTCAGTAGTGTATGCAGAGCCATGCAAATCCACAACAGCCTGGTGCCTCCTTCTCTTGCTGGTCACACACTGCTGTGGGATGGTGTCCCTATTTATTAAGTAGCACGTGTCTCAAGTCAGTCATTGTGGTTGTTTTTGGTAAATCTAGAAGGTCAACACTGGAGGCAAGCCGTTTTATCCTGACCGCCCCGGAAATTCTGGATGTAGTCTCTATACCTTGAAATGTTAATTAAGGTACCACGGCCTGTACTCCAGTGACCTCCACAGTCACAAGATCTCAGTCCCAAAGAGCATATTTGGGATGTGGTTTAACAGGACACATGGATCATGGATGTGTACCTAATAAAATGGCCAATGAGTGTAGAAGTTTGTAACTCTGTTCTATACCTCACAGATATTAGTTTTTATTAGAGTCAACTTATTTTAGTATAAATCAGACCTAATTAGAACTTGTCTGTCAGTGATCAAAAACACAGTGACTTTCAGGCGTGCCTAAAAGAATTTTTGCCACCACTGTGCCTCACATTAAAAGTGGAATTATTATTACGAGTGGGACAAGTACAACATAATTTAAACCATTTTGAAATATTTTTTTCTCTGTCAGGGACCACACAGACCAAGCAAATACTTTCTTGGAGGTGCTTTTAGGGTTCTCTCATCCAGGGGGATATAGCGCCTCCTAGCGCCCCCTGGCGCAGACACTATCAATTGTTATAATTAATAATTGTATATCTTAGTACTTGAGTAGCCTTTTTATCCATCACTTATTACTATTTTTAGTTGCTGTGCTTTCTACCGTTAAAGTGTGCCTATAATTTCTATAATCTCCTCGTTGACTTTACTACAAACACTGATGTGTGAAACATTCAACAGGTTACTTCAGCATCATTTGTGGGCATATAAAATGTCAGTCACTCAGAAACTGTCCATCCGTGAAATATTCTCAATAAATACTGAATAAAAGATTTGATTTGCAACTTGTCCGTCTAACAAACAGATATGTTGAGGAGGCAGGCAGTGGTCGTTTGAAGCGCTAAACGGAAGCGGAATCGCGCCCTGACGCACCAATAGCAGCGCACAGCGCAGCGTTTCGCGCGGGATTCGGTTCTCTTGAGCTTAAGTTCTGTTCGCGGGAAAAGAAAAACCTCAACCAGCAGCATTCAAGGAAGGTGGAAACAGGGAGCTCCTGCTCACGATCGGACAAAGTTATTAAAGCTTTAAACAGATACCCAGCCGTCGGAGTATGGGGATGTTATTCCGCTCTATTGTTGACAGAGGAGTGGGGAGACGGAGGCAGAACGGTGAGACACAAAAAGTCCTGTGGCAGGTTTTCCTGCATCTTTCAGCTAAACATGGCTTTTAGCCAGACAAAAGGCTGTAAAACCAACAATTCATTGTACATTTGGTTTTCTTAAACTCGATCGAGTTACTGTTAAGGTTCTGAGATGACTAAGATGTCTTTTAGCTCTAATAGTTAATAGCTTTATGATCCGCACACAGAAAGAGTAGTAGTTTTATGTGACATAAAAAAAAGATTTTGTCCTGATGTCTGTATTTAATTTTGCCAATCTGCATCTCTGCAATTTCTTTTTTCCCCCTTTTACTAGTTGTGTAATTCCCATGTTTCCTTTTAAATGTAGTAACGTGCAAAAGTTTTACTGTAAACCAGGGACCTTCTAGCCTTTATTGGTTCATGATCCATCTATAAATTACATGTATGTATAAACAAAAGCATATGCCTGTGGCAATGCGATTTATTAAAAACACAACGTACGAAGCTCTACAGTGAACCTTCTCACCACGGTCTTTTTCAGCCTCAAAGTTTCTCGCAGGATTGCCCTTCTTTTCTCTTCATCCATCATTCTGTTAACTCTGACCAACTTTCATGTCCCCGCTGGCGAACTGCAATCCCCACAGCACAATGCTGCCACCACCGTGTTTTTTATGATGTGGATGGTGTTTTGCATGTAGTGCCAAAAAGTTAACTCTTGATCTCGTTGGACCAGAGCACCTTCTTCCAAAGGTTTTGCCTTTGTCTTCTGCTTGGCTTGCTAGAGTTCTCAACACTTTCTTTCGGCAATAGCTTTGTTCATGCCACTCTTCCACAATGACCAGATTTGTAGAGCAGACGACTAATTTTGACTTTGGAGCTCCTCCACAGTTACCATGGGCTTGCTTCTCTAATTAACTCTATACTTGCTTTGTCTGTTTGTTTGGGTTTCTCCTTCGGTTTACAGTTGTTCCGTACTGATGGATTGATCAGTGCAATTTTATTTGTATAGCAAACTTTCAACAATAAGGTAATTCAAGGTGGTTTACATGATTATGGGGTAAAATAAAAATAGCAGTAAAACACAGACAAAACATATAAAGTAAAAACAGCAATAAAGCAAGAACCACGCACAAAACATATGTTACATGAAAACATTACTTAAAGGCAGCTCTAAACAGATACATTTTTAGTAGATTTAAAAGAACTCATTGTTTCAGCAGCATTTAAAGCTTAGGACATTGTATTTGACCCCAACCCTGCTTTAAACCTCCCCACAGTTTTATCCCTGATCTGCTTGCTGTGTTCTCTGAGGCAGTTGGATTTATACTTGGATTAACTGCACATAAATGGATTTAGGGGACTTCAGAAGACAGTTGTTGGCACTGAATTTCATTTAGGAGTCTCCGAGTAAAGGGGGCTCAATTCACAATCATTCTCTACTTTGGTCTATAACATAATATATCAATAAACTGCAATGAGGTTTGAGGTTGTAATGTGACGAAAGGGGGAACATTTCAAGGGGTGTGACGGGCTTGCATGTCCTGTGACTAAATACTAGGGATGTAAGAAAATATCGGTATGCCGATATATTGGGATTTTTTTTTTTAATGTCATGATATTGTATTGATATTCAAAAGCAATGTACCGATTTCTATTTTTTTTTTTTAGAATTTGAATGGAACAATTATTGATGACAGTAATTTTTGTAGTAAAATTAAGTGTATGACCGCTAGTTGGTGGCTGTTTTCACCTTCTTCGTTCCAGTGGATCAACTAGATCTGGTAATAAAACTGACTGTGTTACTTATGTCATTTACGAAACAGGTTGGAGTGTTTGGAATGCTGTGACAGTTTTTCTACAGTTAAATTAAGTTTCAAAAATCACAATATATAGTATATGTACTCATAGTAACGCAATATATCGCGATATATTTTATCGTCTTCCCTGTATTGTGATACATATCGCATCACCAGATTTTTAGCAATACACATCCCTACTAAATACTAACTTCCTCTTCATTTTTCTGACATTGCATGAACACATGCAGCCTTCCCTGCAGATCCTTGTTCCAGGATCCCTTTGAGCTCCCTGCTGGAAGGCTACCAGTGCATCCGGCACGATGAGCACATCTCGTTCGGGAACACGGGTGACACGGTGCCACCGTTTGGGCTGGCTTTCTCCTCTGGTAAACTCTTTTGTAGTCGATATGCAATGAAAACTGTACAGAGCAAAGAAGCGTGGCCATCTGTTTAACTTCAGCAATTCTTGTTCATTTTTAGCTGCAAACACGCACAACGTCCTCGCAGCAGCTAATGAGGAAGGAATTGTTAGGATTTATGACACAGAAAGTCATAAAAATCCTCTTCTTAAAGGTACTTTTAAGAGCTAGTTTCTCTACACCCATGCTGGGTATTTTTAGGATATAGCTGAATTGGTGTGAACATTTTTCCAGAATGGCTGGCTCACGAGAACGCCGTCTTTGACATTGCGTGGGTGCCGGGGGAGCCGCAGCTGGTAGGTGCAAATTACTCCCTAATTTTTTTTAAACAACGTTTTCGCAAGATGTTTTTTAAATATACTTTGGTCACTTCTGCCATCTTTAGGTGACTGCGGCAGGGGACCAGATGGCCAGGCTGTGGGACGTGCAGTCTGGGGAACTGTTGGGAAGCTTTAAAGGCCACCTTTGCAGCCTCAAGTCGGTTGCATTCGCACCAGGAGAGAAAGGTGCGCTTTACAAAAGTCAGACTCGTTGTTAAAGTTCTCACCAGAATTTCAATTTCCTTTAAAATTTCTATCTACAGGATAGGTTTTTGTATTTTTCTGCCTTCTATCTAAAGCGTTAAATAACAGGGAAAATAGATGTGCACTCGCTCTGATTGCTGACTTTGTCATTTAGGTTCTAGCAAGTACTTTACACATTCTGATCCAGAACAGTTTGAGTTTACACATTAAAAAGTAACGGAGTTAATTGAAATTTTATTTTATTTTATTTTAGTACCTCCTTATGATTCCAATAAAATAAATATAACTGAAACATTCTTATAAAAGTAACTCAGTGTCTACGACGTTTTTACTAGTAATCCATGAGTTTGACTTTTTCCTGAGTTATATGTGACATAGGGATCTATTCCTGCTATCCTCTTTTAAAAATGGGAAAGACAAGAGAACATGTCTGACTGACTGACTGACTGTCAGTCAGTCAGGTTATTAGGAGAGAATACATTATGAAAAATGTTGCAATTGTCTGCGAACCACAACGGTTTATGTCAGTCTATGTCTTTAAGGTCTGGATAAGACTGGAGGAAAGAAAGAGAGTATAAAACCATTTATATTTTATTTTGGAAAGAAAAGAGAAGTAAATCGAAAATAAGAGGATTTTTAAAAAGAAATAAAAATGAAAAGTCTGTATTTTTTTTTTATATGAAAAATGTGTGGCAAACCCTGCCTCTTGTTGTGATTGTCACATTGTTGCCTCTGTTAGTAATTTTCTCTCTACAAATTACATTAGATTAATTAAACGTATCTTCTTTGCTAAATTAGGCAGAGAGGTTGAACTAACATTAGATTTTACGTATTAAATGTAGAATAACTATTTTTACTATTCACTTAAATTAAGTGCATGGCATGGAGAATAGATTTACAGTGGTATTTGACTACACAGCAGACATCTCATGCATTGATGATTCTGTGCTTCTTGTCTCATTACTGATGTTTGGCCCTTGTTTAAACAGCTGTTTTCTGCACTGGGGGCAGAGATGGAAACATTATGGTCTGGGATATCAGGTGCAGCCAAAATGGTATGTTATTAGTAACTTTTAGTTTTTTTGCATCAGGTTTATTGACATTTTTTCTATTTATTTAACGTCTTGAGCAAGGGCAGAAAGAGAAATCTTGCACTCCATCTTTACATCAAATTTCTGCTCTACAGACGATTTTTACAGGCAGGTTAAACAGATCAGCGGCGCTCACAATAAATCCGAGACAAATCCCCCCTCTAAAACGAAGAGAAGAAGGAGCAGCATGCGTGGGATGGCTCCAAGCGTGGTGAGTTTATGTGCCTTTCTAAAGAAATTAAAAATAGGTTGTCTCAGATAGATGGCTCATATTATCTCTTTTTGTTGTGCAGGATACCCAGCAGAGTGTTACGGTGGTTTTGTTTCGGGATCAGCACACACTCGTTTCCTCGGGTGCTGTTGACGGGTAAAAAAAAGCACTTCTTTATCACCTGTGTAAACTGTGTAAAAGCATACTGCAGAATCCTGGAGGGTCATTTACACCCCCCCCCCCTCTCTAAAACAGGGTTATAAAGATGTGGGATTTGAGGAAGAACTACTCGCCAAACCGTTCTGACCCTGTGCCTATGCAGACCTATCCATATGCGGGCTCTTCCTCTCGAATGAGGCTGGGTAAGTCCTGTGACATATACAGGTATTTACCTGAAATGTGCCAAAGGTCAATAAAATGGTCTGAATAATGCATGTTTTATACATTGCAGGTTATTCTGGACTTGTTCTGGACTCCTCCAGGTCCAGGATCATGTGTAACTGCACAGATGACACCATTTACATGTTCAACGTCTGTGGAATAAAGACAACTCCAGGTAAACTGGGATGTTTTTCAGTGTACACCCCCTAGATGGGGTTGACGCTCTGCGGCTGAACTCTGATGGGGAACAGACCATTGGTTCTTCTGAAAGATTGAGGTCTCTAATTGTAAATACATTGCCTTGTGAAAGTATGTGATAGAACAACAAAGAGAGGGACGTAATTGAACCAGAAGGAGTAGGGTTTGCTTTTTTTTTTTATCAAATAGAGATCTGAAAAGTGTGGCATGCATTTGTATTTAGCATCCTTGAGTGAAGACTTTGTGGAACCACCTTTTGCTGGAGGGTTTTTGTGCTCCTGGAAGGTGAACTTTCAGCCCAGTCTCATGCCAACTGATTCTTCTTCCTGAGATTTGAATCTCTACAGGTCCTCCAGAATCACTATGTCTGATTAATGCTCTAACTACCTGGCTTGCTGATGCAGCCAGACAGCCACTAACTTCATAACCTTACTCTCGTCTTTTCATAGCATTTCTGATCTGTCTGCTGTGTTGTCAATCAATCAATCAATCAATCAATCAATCAATCAATCAAACTTTATTTATAAAGCGCCTTTCATACAAGAGTTGCAACTCAAAGTGTTTTACAGATTAAAATGACCCCACATAAACCATATTCCCATCCCTTACGCACAGATTTAAAAGCCCGATCAGTTATACCCCCCTCCCCACAACCCAACTCCCATGCACACGAACACACGAGCAACAATAAAAAGGACACTGGGCCAAGTGCTGATGAGTCAGGTAAGGTAAAGTTGTGTTGATCCTCATTAAGCTGTTTGCTCATTAATGTTCTCTTAACAATCCTCTGAGGCCTTTGCATAACCGCTGCATTTACTGAATAGATTACTTCTACAAAAAGTGGTTGCACTGGATTTGTATTTATTTACAAATGCATGTCAGACTTTTTTTTTATTATTATTTATAAAACATTTAGAAAAGTATGTACAACCACATTAAGGTTTGTTGTTGTAAAGTAATAAAATGCTGGAAAGTTCAGGGAGCATGAATAATTTTCAAGGCTCTGTATGTTAAATTATTCCAAACTATAAAAATAACTGTCAAAACCGGAAAGTGTCCGCAGTGGTGAAGTGCTACAGGACTGGATTAGTAAATGCGTTAAAGAAACGGGCAAAACAATTCTTCTTCCGATTGTCTTTTAGGTTGCAAATTTACTACATTAAAGAGATGTGTGGTGATCTTTAAAATGGCACGTTTGCTCCCACAGTGGCTGTTTTCAGTGGACACCAGAACTCCTCATTCTATGTAAAGTCCGCTATCAGCCCCGATGACCAGTTCTTGGCCAGCGGATCCAGTGACAATCACACATACATTTGGAAGGTGTGGTCTTTAATTACATGTTAACTGAATATTGTTATGTTATTCATCCTAATTTCTTCTAGAAATTGTGTTTTTTTTCCAGATATCCAATCCTCAACATCCTCCCATGATGCTCCAGGGTCACAGTGATGAAGTGACCTCAGTCGCATGGTGTCCGACAGATTTCACTAAAGTAAGTCAGGAAATTTGAACAGTTTTCCTTTTTGTCTTTTTTTCGCTTGCTGTCTTTCTGAACCTATTTTTACACCCCGCTGCTCTGTCGGCAGATTGCTTCCTGCTCCGATGACCACACTATACGGATCTGGAGGCTTCACCGGGAAACGGATGAAGCACAGTCATCAGTGGGTGAAGCCAACCTCGTAGGCTGGGCTCGACCCAAATCTCCCCCAAGTGAGTACTCATCGTCATCTGTTTTTAAAAACATTTTTTTATTAATATTAATTAGCCACAATTTGACATTAATTATTCTAACCTCTCTTTCGTAAACGCATACAAAGCAAGACCAAGGTATAAGCAACATAAGCAGTCTCTTACACCACCTTTCAGACTGTTTTTTTTTCTAACCAAATCTTATCAGTTTTGTCTCATTAAAACTGCAAACCTTAATGTATTTTATTGGGATTTTAGAAAATAAATCAACAAAAATTATAGTATATTTATGAAGTGGATGGTTTTGATATTTCTTGACAAATAAGAATCCATTTGTTACCCCTAAATAAAATGCAGTGTAACCAATTGCCTGTAGAAGTCACCTAATTGCTAAAAAAAAAAAATCCCCTGATGATTCCATCTTCATGGTAAAACGTGGTGATGGTGGCATCATCTCCTACATAAATTACTGTGGCTTTTTTTTCTTGGTCCATCTGGCCTATCTAAGCTGAACCTGTTCCCTTGTTCAGTCCCTTTAGCCAGAGCTGCAACCCCCCCAGTGAAGACTCAGGGGACGCAGAGTCTTGGCGGCCTCGCCTCGCCCCAGCTTGCTGCCTGTGCCCCGAACCGAGCCGCCCTGCCGCTACCTTCCAGCACCACGCCGTTCGTTCCTCACAGAACTCCAACTTCCATCAAGCAGTGGTTATCCCCAACCCATGAATCTCAGAGCTGGGTCAGCGCCACCACTCCGCCACGCCAATTGCTGGGACTGCGTTCTCTGAGCCCAGCGAGCGACACCTCTACCACAGAGCAACGGGCCAAACGCAGGCTGGAAACGGATGAAAGCTCACCTTCCCGCTGCGAAGACGCACACTGCGCGTCTGCTTCAGTACTCTACCCTGCAGCTAAAAGGAGCCGGGTCTTGTCCAGTGTATGCAGCCCCGCTAAGGGGAGCTCGATACAGAAAAACTGTCACACAGAGGACAGCGAACCAGATACCCCAAGACGGGCTGGGAAGGAGAACTTGTCTCCCAGAGCGAGCAACTGGTTGTCAGAAATGGGTCAAAAGATGAAAAAAACTCAAGAAGGTTCCGGCGCACATAAGAAGAAGACACCCACCTCAACAGTAAGTACAGAGATTCAAGATTTGTACGTAAATTCACATTCTTGCTCTGCCTCCAGCTTCTTTTCTTTCTTTTTTTCTTAGCTTCCTGTCATGGTTTGTTGAAGATTGTTGGCTTTGTTGAAGTATACCATGACAGGAAGTCTTGTTCAGCCGTAAAAGTGAGAGATGCACCAAAAAGATTGTAACAATGCAACAGTTCTTCTTTTAGAATTCCACCAACTATTTAATTCAAATTCAAATTCAAAATTACTTTATTAATCCCAAAGGGAAATTAAATGTTGTTGTAACTCATTATGCAAGTTCCTTCATAGATTTGTTGTAGATGCTGATGGCTGTGGGTAGGGATGATCTCTTGTAGTGCTCTGCAGATCTAAAGACGCTCTGTAGTTGTATGACAGTCTGATGTAGAGGATACTCTGGATCTATGGCGTCTTCTTTTCAACTCATCAAGGTTTTGTGGCTGAAGTTGAGGTATTATTTGAGCTTTTGTGATGTTAATCAGCTACTGCCAGTTGTAAACCACCTTGTTGCCATGGTTATGCATCATAACAAATGTCCAAAAATAAAAAGTATCAGCAAAAATCCTTCCAGCTGCACAGCATTCAAAACCAGAGAGAACAGTTGTCCACAAAAACAATGTTTCTACCAGAAATGGAAGAATAAAAGTTTAAAAAAAAGAAAAATATATGAACCAAAGTAACAGAGCTACTCCAACATGCTGCCACCTTGAGCGGCGCAATTCCGGAATGTATCGATGCATGTCCAGGTATATCTCAAAAGATTAGATTATCATGAAAAACGTCAATATTTTTTGTCACTCATTTCAGAAAATGAAACTCGTATATCGATTCATTAAACTTGGAGTGAAATATTTCAAGGCATCATGGTGAAGATTGCTGACTTGACGGATGTTGAGAAGACAGTTGTTGACCGGCTTCACAAGTGGGGGAAACCACAATGGGTCATTCCTGAAGAAGCTGGTTGTTCACAGTGCTTTATCCAAGCTCTGATTTTATTTTGCTGCAGGACTTGGTACCTGTCCACACTGCCAAAGGTACCAAAAGCTGGTCCAATGACCATGGTTCTGTGGTTGATTGAGTAGCAAACTGCCCTGACCTAAAGCTCATCGGGAATCTATGGGGTCATCGTCAAGAGGAAGACAAACACGAGAACCCACAATGCAGATGACCCTGAAGGCCACTGTCAAAGCAACCTGGGCTTCTATTACACCTTGGCAGATCCACGGGCTGATTCCTCCATGCAATGCTGCATTGATGCAGTAATTCATGCAAAAGGAGCCCCAACCAAGTATTGACTGCATACAAATTAACATAATTTTCAGAAGTTTGACATCTCAGTTTAAAATATCCTTTCTTTTATTTTATTCAATATTTAAATTTTATGAGAATGTTTCACTTTGTGCAATGAATCTATATAATGTATGATTGATTTTCTGAATTGAGTGACAAAAGGTGAACTTTTTCATGCTAATCTAATTTTTTTAGATGCACCTATAATTCTTTATCTCGATTCAAAACCACAGTTTGTATTTTTAAGTATCTTTTTTGTATGTATTATAGTCTTTGAGAAAAAAGTTGGTATTCGTCAATATCGGAATCGGTAGGTCAAATCGGTACTGGCCAGAAAAAGCCGGATGGCGTGCGTCTCTTACAAAAATCTGCCTTATTGTTTCACAAGTTTTAGGAGTAATTTAATTTGTCATTTGATTTCTACCTTTGTGTTTCTTGAAGTTTTTTTGCTTTATTCCTGTCTTTGTAATATGTTGTATAATTGAAAATGTTTTTATATGAATAACATATATCTTACTTACCCTCATTTTTGTTTTTGTTTTCCAGGTGCACCACTCTCCAATGACCCAGAAAATCTCCATGTATTTTGCAAAAACGCTTCAGAAATGATTTACAGAGTATTAGGGCCATTGTAGATAAGACAAAAAATGGGAGTAAATTTCTACCCCCAAAAAACGTAGAAATTAACTGAGATTAATTTCAGATACTTTCAAGACCAAAACGGAAATTCTCTGTCGAAAAGTCGTAAATGTGAGAGAAAACCCAGAAATGTCCATGGTTAAAAACATACTTTAAAAAAATATTTAACCTAAGATATTTTCTGACAATGTAATGTCAAAAAGAAAAAAAAACAACTCATAAATTTATCAGAAAAAAACTGAAGTCTGCTGAGGTTTAAAATCCGTGATTTCCAACTGAAAATGCCAGTCCTTTAAGATTTAAGTGTTAAGCATCTGGATATTTTCAAAAGTGTAAGTGGTAGCTAGATGAGACTCTTTTCCCGAACCAGAACGACTTCTCCCGGTTTCAGACTTGCCATGAACCCCTCAAACAGAAGAGGCTGTCAGGAAGAAGCAGCAACATGGCTGCATCAAGTCAGTGTGTAACGTTACACACTGACTTGATGCAGCCAAATTGCAGCTACTTCCTCACAGCCTCTCCTGTTCGGGGCGTTCATGGCCTCATATGCACCTGGGAGAAATTCTGATCCAGGAAAAGAACCACTTACACTTAGCACTTAAATCTTATTGGGTGCCGTTTTCTGTCGGAAATATCTGATTCTCAACAAACTCTATTTTGTGATAAATTTAGGAGTTTTTTCTTGATCATGTCTGACTTTACAATGTCAGAAAATATCCTGGTTCAAATATAGAAAATTTATGCCTTTAATCATGGACGTTTTTGAGTTTTCTCTCGCTAATTTACAACTTTTCTACAATGTAGAATTTCTCATTTTTAATTGTTTCTCGAAAATATGTGAAGCTAATCTGAAAATTTGATCTATTTTTTGGGGGGGGCGGAAATTAATTCTAAAATATTTTTCTGTTGTCTACAATGGCCCTAATACTCAGTCATAATTTAATCGAGCCACAAAGGTGCTACAATTTTATTTTGGGTTTTATTGTAATTTGACTGCACAGAGATTGACCAAACACTGAATTTTTCAATATTTGGTTACTTGATTTTGGCAATATTTTTGCAGTTTCCTAGACAGAAATCTGCTTACTAAAAACATCTCAACTGAGAAATAAAGTTGCATGTTGGTAAATCTGCCAGTTTACTCAATTGTAATAATTTCAAGAGATGCTCAAGCTGCTTCTAAAAGATCTCATTTGATTAGTTTAAAAACTGTTCAGTGGGTTTCTCAATTCTACTAAAGATTTTTACGCGTAGATGTTTTTTGTTTGCAAAGTCAAATTTTAATCAGAATGTCTTCTTCATCACATGGACATCATTATCTAAAATCAGTTATTTGAGATCTTTATACATTTTTTTGTTATTCTTGCATTAGTGTATCTTCCATCATTGCTAGATGGAATTTTTTTTGCATGTTTTTTTGTTCCATTTGTGAACAGATGTTTATATGTACAAAATAATCAAAGAATGTTGCTTGGTTTGTTTGTATTTAACTGACACATTTTCAACAGTCAGGTTTTATTAAATTTGAAACTGTTTCACTCTGTGTGGTATTTTTGTTTATTGTTCTTGTCCGAACCACATGCCTTCCGAAAAAATAGTATTATCAAATGAGACAAAGATGGATCTATGTTAGGGTAAAAGTTTGGAAAATTTGTGGACATTTCAAATGTTTGTTGAAGAGTAATAATGGCATTGCAAAAAAGAGCATATCAATACATATTTCTATGGCAGTCTTTAAAGGAGCATTTTGGGGTGCAAGGGACACAGGTAAAGCATTTATTCGCAAATGACTTTAGGCAAGGCAGGGCAATTTTATTTGTATGGCACACTTTCAACAACAAGGTAATTCAAGGTGCTTTACATGATTGGGGGATAAAGTAAAAACAGCAATAAAGCATAAAACACACATAGCATATGACATGTAAAAACATGACTCGAGCAGACATGAATTTAGGATCAAGTAAAATCAGCAATAAAGCATTAAGCACACACAAAATATATGATACATGAAAACATTACTCAAAGGCAGCTCTAAACATGTTTTTAGCTGTGATCTAAAAACTGTTTCAGCAGTTTTGCAGTTGTCTGGAAGTTTGTTCCAGATACTGAGAGCATAGAAACTGAAAGCTGCTTCTGCATGTTCGGTTCTAATTCTAGGGATCAAATCAAATCAAATCAAATCAAACTTTATTTATGAAGCGCTTTTCATACAAGAAGTTGCATCACAAAGTGTTTTACAGATTAAAATGACCCCACATAAAACCACCTTCCCTTCCCTCCCCCACGGATTTAAAAGCATGGTCACAGTTATACCCCCCTCCCCCCAACCCATCTCCCATGCACACACACAGTTAAAAGAAAAGGTAAAAAAGGACATTGGGCCGAGTGCAGAAGAACCATGCAAGGAAACGCCATCAGAGGAGCCATCTGCCCCGGCAGCAGTAAATTAACAGCACCAGCCGAGGCACTGACACAGGGCACCCAGTGGAGGCAAGGCCAAGACCCCCACCTCCACCCAAGCTCCACCCGGAGAGCACCCAGGCAGCTACAGCCGACCACCGCTCCCGGGGCAGAGGGCTCCCACAGAGGAAACACTGGAACGGGGATTAAGATAAATTAAAGTATAAAAAGAAACGGTAAATTAATGTGCTAAGATTGAAAAGTAAAACTGATAAAAATATAATCATATAAAACATCCAAAGCAATTAAACAAACAGTGATAAATAATAATCAGTTAAAAGCTAAGCTAAAAAGGTGAGTCTTGAGCCTGCTCTTAAAAACATGAATATTCTCTGCAGCCCTGAGGTTCTCTGGCAGCCTGTTCCAGAGGTGAGGGCCATAAAACTGGAAAGACGCCTCGCCATGCTTGTGTGTCCTGACTTTTGGGGTGACAAGGAGACGGCTGCCAGAGGAGCGCAGAGACCGCGAAGGTTTATATGGTAAAAGCAGTTCAGAGAGATAAGAAGGCCCAAGACCATTAAGACACTTAAAAACCATTAAAAGAACCTTAAAGTCGATCCTGAAATGTACGGGGAGCCAATGCAATGATTTTAAGACCGGTGTAATGTGCTCCCGCCTCCTGGTCTTCGTCAGGACACGTGCTGCTGAATTTTGTAGTAGTTGTAAACCTGATATACTCTTTTTGGGAAGACCAGAAAGCAGGGCATTACAGTAATCAATTCTACTGGAGATAAAAGCATGCATCAGTGTCTCCGTATTGGCCCGAGACAGAATGGGGCGGACTCTGGCGATGTTCTTTAGTTGATAAAAACCTATTTTAGTGATATTTTTTATGTGAGGAATAAAAGTCAGCTCAGAGTCAAAAATCACGCCCAGGTTCTTCACTTGTAAAGAGAGATTAAAAGACAGTGATTGTAGTTTTGGTAAAAGTTTCTCTCTCTGAGCCTCAGGACCGATGACTAAAACTTCAGTTTTGTCCTGGTTGAGCTGGAGAAAGTTTTCTGCCATCCAGGATTTAATGTCTAAAATGCAGTTAAAAAGTGCATCCATTGGCCGTGTGTCATCGGGAGACATGGAGATGTATAACTGTGTATCATCAGCATAACTGTGAAAGTTAACTCCATGTCTCCTGATGACGCTGCCAAGAGGGAGCATATAAAGGTTAAAAAGCACTGGGCCTAAAATTGAACCCTGGGGCACACCACATGTAATCCTATGGACCCTAGAGGAGCAGGTATCTAAACTTACCATAAAAGTCCTGTCTGTGAGATAGGATGTGAACCATTTGTGAACAGCACCAAAGAGGCCGATCTGTTTTAAACGGGTTAAAAGAATAGTGTGATCCACTGTATCGAAGGCAGCGCTTAGATCCAGTAGAACCAACACTGTCACCTTCTGAGCGTCATAATTTATTCTAAAATCATTTAAAATCTTCAGAAGGGCCGTCTCTGTGCTGTGGTTCACCCTAAAACCAGACTGAAATTTCTCCAGGACATTGTGCTCATTAATAAAATCGTTAAGTTGAATTAAAACTAGCTTTTCTAAAACCTTGCTTAAAAATGGTAAGTTAGATACCGGTCTAAAATTATTAAAATCATTAAAATCTAAATTGCTCTTCTTCAGCAGGGGCTTCACTTCCGCCCCTTTAAAGGCGGCAGGAAAGACCCCCGTCTGAAGGGAGCAATTCATCATGGTTAAAATCTCATCCCTAATTCTAGGGATGTTGAGTGGACTGTAATTCAAGGGTCTGGGGGGTTGGTATAGTGACAGTAGATCTTCAACATAGTTTGGCACTAGGACATTCAATTATTTATGAACTAGTGAAAGTATTTTGAAGTCTATTCTCTGAGCTACAAGGAGCCAGTATAAGGACTTTAGAACTGGGGTGATGTGCTGTACTTTCCTGGTTCTAGTGAGGACAGGAGCAGCAGCATTCTAATTTCCTTTTTAGGCAGACCTGTGAGGACCCTGTTGTAGTAATCAATCCGACGAAAGATAAACGCATGGATGAGTTTTTCGAGGTCCTGTTGTGACATCAGTCCTTTAATCCTAGAAATCTTCAGGTGATAGAAGGCTGACCTTGTTATTGCCTTTATGTGACCCTGGAGATTCAGGTCTGAGTCCATTACTACACATAGATAGTAGGCCTGATCAGTATTTTCTAGCTGTATTAACTGAAGCTGTGTGCTGACTTTTGATCGTTCCTCTTTAGGTCCAATAGTAATTACTTTTACTTCCATCCATTGATTTCCTTGATGCATTTACTTAGGGTTTGTATAGGCTCAAAGCCATCTGGTGACATTGTAATGTAAAGCTGAGTATCTTGTGCATAGTTATGCTAGCTAATCTTATTGGTTGTTATAATCTGGGCTAGTGGGAGAATGTAGATATTAAATAAAAGGGGCCCCAGGATGGAGCCCTGCGGCACCCAACACCTGATTTTTGTTTGTTCTGATTTAGAATTTCCTATTAAAACAAAGAAATCCCTGTTCTTTAGAAAAGACTCAAACCAGCCAAGTACTGTACCAGAGAGACCGACCCAGCTCTCCAGTTGTTACAATAGTACTTCATGATCAAGAGTGTCAAATGCTGCACTGAGGTCCAACAGAACCAGTACTGTGGTTCTACCACAGTCTGTATTTATACGAAGTTTACATAAAAACATCTGCCCATTTTGACACACCCAGGCTCAGAAGCAACTTGTATATTATGTACTGGGGAAAAATTAGACTTGTGTTTTGTCTAAATGAATCAAGAGTGGGGTATATATATATATATATATATATATTCCATTGTATTCTAATCACTAACACTAGAATTGAAGGGGTTAAACATTCTGAAAATGTATATATATTGTGAGGACATAAGTCTTGTTTTTTTTTTAACCCCTAATAACAGACAAAGCTAAAATTGTCATTTAAGTTTCAAAATGTAGAAAATGAATACATTAGAGCCAAAGTTATTGGTGGCATTCTTGGAAATAAAAAATAAAATAAAAATAAATAAATTGGATTGGAAATAAAAAATAAAAAATAAACATGTTGATATATATTTTAGGACAGTCTTTAAGAGAGCAGTTTTGTGTTCAATGAACACAAAATAAGTTGCCCCTAAAGAATAAGTGCAGAACTTTTAGTTCCCTTCATAACTAGTCTTAAAATACTTCTGTTCAAAGGTTGCTGAAGACATTTCTGGGCTGGGCTGAATACTTTGTTGTGTAATTTTACCCGATTACTACAGCTGGCTGTCAGATCACATTCAACTTTACAGCGTCACCCTTTTTCTATGTTTTTATATTTCGCATTTAATTGACCCGCTTTCCGCGCGATGTGATTGGTTAAAAAAGTTTCAAGTTTTTAAAATACGCACCGCTTATTGGCTGGACCTAACGTCGATCGATGACGTCGCACCCGTCAGCTCTTCTGTTCTGAACGCAGAGACAGAGAGGAAGAGAGACGGAGCGCCTGGGAGCGTTTATGGCTGCCTTCCCCGCTCGACATCCAACAATTTCTTCTCCGTCTTTTTTTTTTTTTAGAGCCCGTGGAAACGAGACTGTGGTGTTACATACTGCGTGGAAATAAGGCTGCGACAAAGTCACTCCTGCGCCGTCACAGCTAACCTCCAGCTGCTAAGGAAGCGAATTTCAACTTCGTCGCCCGTGGATAGTTGTTTTCAAGAGACACTCAACGGAACTAGGGTGTGCAGCCGGTGTTTGAAGAAGTCGTGGAGTCGACGCTGAACCAAGTGAATTTGATGAGACGAGGGTTTTTTTTTTCTCAGTAACTTTTTCTTCGCTAACATTGGGACGTATTGTTGTAGCGCCGCATTAGCCGTCGGTCAAATTTAGCCAGCTAGCTGGATGCGTTAGCTGCGAGCATAGCTGCGCTGTTCGGCTGCAGTCGGGATTGTAAATCCAGGCAACTTTTAATGATAATGCCTTACCTACGTTATGCAACAGGTAGACCTGTTTGCAGACGCGACAAAGGAGCATAAACAGTCAGATATTTAGACGCCCACATATATTTTTTTAAGCGGTTAACTTTGGGTGCACGTCGTTTTCGTTTTACTTTGGATTTTTTTTTTTGGGTGTAAAACACTGTAACGCATCTCACAACCGAGGCTCCCCCCCCCCAAAAGATGCACATTAAGGACTCCGTCTAACAGACATGCAGCCATGACCATGTTGGATCACACAGAATAATACGAGCCCCCAGCTCGGACAGTTCGCCCCCAGAATTTGACGCCCGATGTGAAGAAAGAGGGAGCGGAGAACCCCGATCGCCTGATTTACAGTAGGCTCGCCTGCAACCCTTCGCGAGTTTGTGCATCAAAATGTCCGCCATCTCTGCATCCGAGAAAGTGGACGGGTTTACGAGGAAGTCTGTGAGGAAGGCGCAGAAGCAGAGAAGATCCCAGGGCTCCTCTCAGTTTCGCACCCAGAGCGCTCCGGTCGAGCTGTCCCCGCTGCCGCAGCTCAAAGGTACGGTAAGAGGATAATGGAGGGTGTCTGTTGCTTTATGTCCTGGCCCATTGTTCTGCGTCCACTGTTGGATCATCGGCAGACAAACGCATCATGTAAAGGAAAGCTGTTGGATTAAATAGAAATTGCTTGAGGGAGGCCTTTTTTTTGTGCCTTTTTCTTGGGATACATCTACGTGTTCCCTTTTATTTGCCATGTCTAATGCAGATGGTAAAACTTGACCTCTGGGTATTTGGAAATTATTCAGAACTTTATTTATTTTATTTTTTTTGCAAAAGTGCACTACGTTAATGCTTGCTCTTAGAGAATACAGTCAACACTTTATTATCCAAGTTATGGTTTGTTCAAGAAGGCCCCAAAAAAACCTCATGACCTACTGTCCCTGGCTAAAATATTTATATCCCATGAACTGTTCCTCTTTTTTTCTCGTTCCAAACACAAACTACAATGTTTTTTATTAGGATTTCGTATGGTATACCAATGGACTAAAACAAAATAAATAATTGTGAAGTGGAGCAACAAAGATGTTCCTCTAAACATTTGTTGTAAATCTTCAGCGGGGTAGGCATTTCTGTTCGACCCCCTTTTTACTCTGCTGCTGCTAAGTGAAATCCAGGGCAAACAGTTGATTTTATATTTTCCTTAAATATTAAATTAACCATTTGTTGTTTAATCTCAAGGCACTGGTGAAGAAAATGCATCAAAGAACAAAGGGAAACATCAAGCTATTCGGGTAGAAGGGTGTGAAGAAGTTTAGCCTGAGCTTTCGACATCTCATGGTGATGTTTGGTAAATCTAAATATTGGAAAAATTGTGGCACAGCCGTCCAGGTAAATCGGTATTTGTTGGATGACTTATCGGGGGCTGTACTGTAGATGCTTTGCATGATGGGATGGTTGAGTGTACACAACAATGGAAGCTGCTATCGCTGTGTATGTGGAGTGCATAAACCTGGAAAAAAATGGTTCCCTCGTGTTGTGTGAAGGGCTGCCACAACAGGTCACACAATACCAGGAAACAAAAACTTTACAACCATATATGATTCTTTAGGTTTCCTGCTTTGAAAAGTGATTCTGGACAGAAAATGGGAGAATGCCTTCTGCGATTTGTAATTTTGTTTTACTGTTTACATGTGTATGCGCAGATCCCAAACACAAGATAGTTAGAGATGTCCAATGCGGTAGCTGGTGGGCAGTAATGAAGCGTCTGAGCTCCATTCTTTTCCTTTGAGCTCGTATGGATCTACATCGTCGATTGTAGACAATTTCTGATTATATCTATCCCTAGCCTCCTTTAAAAGTTTATCCCTGTAAGGAATGTGTTCCTCCATCTTCTTTTTATCCATGTGTGAGACTCCAGCGTGCTTCTTCAACTTCAGCTTCTTCAGTATTTCTAACGCTGTTTCCCTTAGCAACACGAGACGCTTACACTCAAGCTAGGCAGGGCACGTGTCTGACAAAGACCAATTGAGACGTCTGGCAAGGATTTGCTTTATACGAAGAAGCTGCCAAGAGGTAATCGTAATTTCAAGCTGAGAAGCATTGCTGTAATCACAAATAGCTTGCCATCTAGGGGACACAACAGACATCTGGAGTATGGTACGCTGCTCAGATCCTTTGGTCTGACCAGAAGGCTGTCTGTGAATCACTCAGCATCCCCTCAAACAGAGCTTCACCTTGGTGAAACATGGTAGTGGCGGTATAATGCTGTGGGCTGATTTTCTTCAGCAGGAACAGGGAAGCTGGTCAGAGCTGACAGGAAGATAGCTAAACAACTGGTTTGACCTGAGGCTGAAGTGAAAGTTCCCCTTCTAGCACGAACGCCACTAAAAGCACAGCCTGAGCTATGATGGAATGGTCTAGATCTACACGTATTTATGTTCAAATGGCCCGGTTAAAGTCCAGACCCAAATCCGATTTGAGAATCTGTGTTTATACTGAAAATAATTGGCAAAAATGTTTTTGTCTCCAGATGTGGTAGAAACGGCCCAAAAGGACTTGGCGGCTATTTGGATGAACTATGAAGTGATACACATACTTTTAATACTGAAACAGATTCCACAAGTTTGAGTCATCGTTTTAACAGTGCTTTTCAGATCCTACGTGATTTCCTTGGTTTTTAAAAACAAAAGTCATGCAATGGTGAGTTTCAGCACCGGTACTCCTGTCTGATTTAGTCATTTTCTTTCGAAGGATTTGGGTTGCATGACAGATCGAAGCATGTATGCCAACCGACAAATACCTGATGAGGAATCTGTCAGTTGGCCTCCTTTTTAGCCCCGAGCCAAAACTATTCCTGCTGAGCCTGCTAATAACTTTGAGTGCCATTGAACAGTGTGTGCGTGTGTGTATTATTTTCCTCAATGATTCCTCTGAAATGCATTCTTCAGCTTCCATTGTCTATTAAGGAAGCGACGTAGAGGGGATTTGGCATCGGGTTGGGCTGTAGTTCTGTAGGTTTCCTTTGCCTTTTCGCTGAGGCAAGCTGCAACAGCTTGATGGATTGATGATGTTATGAGGAAGAGCAGATCTGAAGACTTGCCTGTTCACGTAGTTGAACAGACGTGATGCAACTTTTCGAAAGGTAAAAACAACAAAAAACATGTCACAAACGAGCTGATTTGTTGCGATTGACTACCATTAAACAGCGAACCCGTTGATTATGATAATAAATCTTTGTACTATGGAGCAGGCTATCAAAATGACGACAGGGATTTAAAACCCTGTGTGTGTCTGACCTGACTTGAAACAGTCATCTATGGCCTACACGGCAATGACACTGTCTGGCAAAGTATCCCACTTTTTCCCTTCTGAAAGGTCAAAGGTTATTTGTGGTTGATTTGATGGCTTCTGCGTGTGGACGAGTAGAACTGGATTTACCACCAAGATGTTCTTTTTAATATTATTTAATAATGCAATAGTTGTTTGGTTCAGGTCATGGTTGTTCACCAATCTTTTTTTTTTTTTTATCAACACCCATGAGATCTCATAATTAAAACCAGTGGTGTAAATAAATTGGTAAAGGTTTCTTGCTGTGTCTTACTTTATTTTGTAAGAAGGATAAAAATCTAAAGACTGAGCTATTTTGCAAAAGTAGAATGGGCAAAAGTTTAAACTCTTTCAGATTGGATGGGCAGCTTCTTTGAGCATGTTTTGCCACAGATTATCCATTAGATTAGGAATCTGGACGTTGATTTGGCCACTCAAACATTAATATTCTCTGATCTAAACCACACTATTATAATGCAGGCTGAATAAGTGGTGTTGTCCTGCCAGAACATTCCACTTTGTCTTTCCATCAAGTCTTTCCAGTTTTTCTGTCCCTGCTAGAATAAATAAAGAAAAACAGACCATGATTCTGCCACCACCATGCTTCAATGTGTTCAGGTTGAGAGCAGAGTTGATCTCCCGCTCCACACAGTGTGCTGCATGTAGTCCAGAAAGTTAGATACTGGTCTCATCTGAACAGATAAGAGATATGTAGATTCTTTTGAGGAAAACAACAGCAAATGAAAACCTTGTATCCTTTCTATTTCAAAATGTTTGCACTTCTTTCTAAAAAAACACCCCAAGCAATACGTTGAAGTTTGGTTGTATTGAGGCAAAATCTGAAAATATTCAAGGGGTTTGAATATATCTTGTGAGATTTTATGTAGTGATGCATAACGCTGTAAAAGCCACTACAGTAGATGACGATCAATCTGATAATACTTGTGGGGTTCAGTTTTTATGAGGCGATACACAACAATCTGACTCGTGTTTTATCTTTACACATACAGCCAATTTGTCTGTTAATGCCTAAACACAAAATATAGGAGGCAAGGCCGATGGACCATTTGGGAAAAAAAGTATTTTATAACGTGTAAATAAAGGTGGAAACTTTTAACGCCTACAAGCCCAAATTTAGCTGAACTCCTTCAACAAAAGGAGTATGCAGAATAATGAGCATTTGCTGCTGTTTTGCACTTTGGAAAGTAACAGTAGGTATTTCAGTCTTCTAGTACAGTACAACTAAATTCAATTCAAACCTTTATTCAAGCACCTTTTATTTTCTTTTACTGAATGTTTGTTAGAGACAAAAACAAATCAAGTTAACAGACCTGAGTAACATCAGTAAATACTGACAAAGAAAAGGCTGTTATTAACCATTGTTATTGATAAAAAAAGTTTTCAATTATGTTGCTAATTTGCTAAATTGAAAGCTTATCTTGACGCTTTATTATGTCTTTTAAACGTTTTGTAAGACTTTATATGTTAGTGGCTCAGACATTTGGTTTAGTTTGTGTGCAAAAACTGGGCCTTAGTAATGTATTCTCGTATTAAGCTACCTAATGGGCTTTGACGTAAAAGGAAGGAAAACATTTTTTTTATTATTGTACTTTTTATCAACCCTTTTTTTTCCCTATCACAGCACACATCTATCGCTCAATATATTTTTTTCTTAATTATCTTCCAGCACTACCTCAAAGCACACTCCCCTACATGTTTTAGATGTTTCCCCACTTTAACACACCTGCTTCAGATGATTGCAGTTTAACAAAAGCCTGTTAATCAGCCATCAATTGAAATCAGGCATGCTGAAGCAGGGAAACGTCTAAAACATACAGGGCAGTGTTCCTTGAGGAAAAAATCTTTCATTCAACAATCTTTTGTGTTTAAAACTTGTTTCGAGCGAATCTGGGGGGGATCTATGGTCAGCACAAGGGAAATAAGTGTTTATGAGAAAATGTATTGTCTGTTAAATCTGCTGCAGTTGCTGATGATCCTTACTAAAATATTAACAGCTATTGTAGGTAATTCCAGTAAAGTGAACTATCCATCTCCTCTAGGGCACCTTACATTTTCCTGAGAGGGGACCACAGATGATGTTAACCAGACTTTACTCATTCCAGCATGATCAATGTGTCAAATATGATAAACTAAGGTGACCATACTTGCATTTCCAAAAAGAGGACACTTGGCCCATTCCTGAGACACTTTCAGGACAAGACGTTTGGTTTTTAACATATTTAAAGCGTGCGTTCTCCATGTGGTTTGAAGAATAGTTAATTAATAATAAACTTCCAATTGGCTTTCACGAGTACAAAAATTATTTTAAAATCTCTGGAAATTAATTAATGATGGAAGTAATGACTCTTTTGAATTAGAAAATGTACCAGTAACGATTAACTTTTTAAGCCATATTGCGACTACAAGATTCTGCGAAATCAAGTATTTAATTTTCAATGCAATAATAAAAGTGAAAAGCAGCAATCTCAAAAAGACAATTGATTTTAAAAAAAAGTGCATACTCCCGTCTTTAGTTTTCATCTTCATCCTTTTCAGTCCATTTACAGACGAACTCTCGTTTTGTTCAACATTATTATAGTTTTTGTGTCCATGTGACCTACGGGATCTTTGCTACTTTTGTCACAGAGAAACGTATGACAGCTATGCTCGTCTGTAAAGCTACAGTTGCGTTGTGACATCTTATTTAAAGATGAACGACTTCTCACAGTGCATCCAGTTGTGTATCTGTCAATCCATTTTTCAACCAGGCACTTTGTTCTTCAATCTGTTCATCTATCCTTACCAGTTCGTTAGTCTACCTGTACGCGAATCAATCCTGGCAACCATTCCTACATCAATCTACCCGTTTGACCATTAGTTCCTTCGTCTACCCATCCATCAGTTCATCTACGCATCAACTCTTGTTTGCCCATCCATTACGTCCTCCAGCCCTCTATCCATCTGTTAATCCCACCATCAATCCATCCAACCAACCATTCATACACTAACATACCCTTTAATGTATCCATCACTCCATACAACCATCAATCATCTGCCAGTTTGGCCATTTCCCGTCCAATTGTCCGTCAAACCATTCATGCACCAATCCCTTTGGCTGTCTGCTCGTCTATCCATCTAAAAATCTATTAATCCACCCATTTTTCCATCCCTCAGTCAATTGTCTCTATCAATAATCTGTTTGTCCAGCAATCTTTCCATCCATCCGACATCCAGCCATCTCTCCTTATAGTCTGATGTACTATAGCCTGATGTGTGGGATATAGTGCCTCCATAAAGTGTTAAAACTTTTCTGAGCAATAGATCAGTCCTTACCAATACTTTAATATAGTACTAGCTTTAGAAACTCGGTCAGACGTGTGACTGTCTTAGCATGCAACAGTAGCAATTTCCTTTTGCATTACCTAAGTGTCAATCTTGTTTCGCAACTATATGCACACTGACACACTACTTCAGAAGACATAAAAGGCCTAATATGATTTTATTTGTGGTTTCCAGAGTAAGGAGACGAAGTTTGGACATTTCCCACGTCATTGTTTTTAGGTGATGAAAGATTGTAGCTCGCAAAGATGCTCATTCTCTCCTGCAGTGGAGAGGCTGAAAGGCGTACAGCTCCTGTTGTGAGATAGACCGTGAAAAGATGAGTCATTGAGGGACCAACATTGTTGCCATAGCAGCCTCAAGCCTTGAGAGCAGACCAGGGACATGTTTGACTTTCCAAATACAGACCGCGTCATTTAAGGTTGATTTGTCTGTCACTGGAGTCAAATTTTCAGCCGAGACACAATTCTAACACCAGCAAAACCGAAGCCTGTGTTTAAAGGATGCTGTTGGGTTCTTCCACAGTTTAGATTTTTATGAATTCTTGCCTTATAGATATGCTGTGCTCCTTTAGCTTTTATAAAAGCTCTTCCTTTAAAGCTTCGTTTACTGTCAGACCATAGAGAACCAAAGAAACAGGCTTTGATGGCACCACAGAAATGAGGTCGTTAGAGAAAATGAGATGGACTGCTGAGGAAATGGAGATCAGTTTGTTCTTCCAACTTGTGCTTAACTAACTTTAACTTACTTACCGTTGTCAGAGCTAATCACTTAATCACCATCCTTCCTATAACCAGATTAGCTGTCCTTGTGTTATTGGTTCCACCTCTAGACACTGATCCTAATATTTGACCACAGTCTGTTCTATTGTCAAAACTGGAAGCCACCTTAATTAAGAGTAATGAAAGTCAGGAGGTTATGTTCTTAGTCCTGCAATAGACCAAGAACTGTGCTGCAACAGTTGTTAATAATAAAACCAGCTCTTCTCATTGCACCATTTAAAACCTTAGTTTTATCACTAATCTTTGATTCTTCCTAGCAGAAAAAATGACTGTCGTCTACTTCAGTTAGGACTGCATGCATAAAGAAAGAAACAATAACTAAAAAGCCTCTGTTGTAACTTCTGCAGAGATAATTTTATTTATGTAAACATTCAAAATGTCTATGTTGCAATGAAGGATTTCCCACTGTTCTTTTTATAGTGCCATTTTTAACCATTTAAATGTATAGACTTTAAAACTGTTGATGTCGATCATTTTAATGGCATACCATAAACAAAAATCAAAATTCATTAATGAAGTTTTTAGTTTCAGTTTGATCAATTGGGTTTTTACAGATTTGAAAAGGGTGAATATATAGAAATTGTTCATCAGTATCCGATCCTGGAAAAAAAACAATACAAAAAACCGTCCTCCCTATTGGTGTATTGACTCGTGTGTCCCAAACATGCTGTTCCCAGCATGTGAGCAGATACCAATCAAGCCTTTTCTCTGAAACAATGGAACAGATCTTTGTGTTAGTTTGAAGGGTGTGTCATATTTATGCTCCTGGCAGATTCTGTTTAAAAAATACTTCCTTCCTCAATTTATCATGTAAATCTGTAGAATCTGACAGTAGAAAGAATGAGCAATGTGTTTCAGTTTCACCATGACAAAATGCATTGGCTAGATAGTTGTGCTTATATTATGAAGAAATATTAAGGTAGTCGAATTTAGTACAAGGTGAAAATGTCATGTAGATGCTATGGGGAAAAAAAAGAACATCTCTTTCAGATATTGGTTGTGAAGAAGTTTGTTTTGCAACAATCTTGCACCAATAGGTTAAATAGTTCTAATGCTTTGAGTTGTCATACATATTAGTGTTTTAATAACACAAACTTGATGCATTTTTAAATGTGTACCGTTTAAACAATTTGGTACGACAATAATTTGTAAGATTTTCTCCTATTTTACTTCTATTTGTTACAATCTTTTTTTTTTTAAATGGACCGGTGTTCTGTTATTTATTAAGTAACTATTGGTATTTGTGTTATTCAGCAGTGACAAAAGAAAAAGGTTAATGCTTGAATATTTAATCTGGGATTAATTGCTTTAATTGTGCCACAGATAAAAATAAAACAAATTCTCATAAATATAAGTAAGGATGTGTAAGAAAATGTAATCAGGATCCGCCTTTGCTCCAAATCCTAGTTTTATTCATGTTTATGGTACTTGGTGAGGGTTGATGCATCTAAATGTTTTTTTCTTATTTTTGACATTGCTAAAAATTCAAAACTAAGCTAAGCACCCTGAAGGGTTGGTCTGGTTTGAATATATTTTGGTTCACATGCAGACCAGCCTTGTGTATGCAAATGACTCGAACTACATATAGAGCCAGTGGATGGGTGAAGTAACGGCGTTATCAGGAAGTTGCAGGAGCATCCGTCAGTTGACCAGATACAGAAGGTGGATGTTTTAGACGTTACAAGAAGATGATTGAGGTTAATGGGGGTTGAGTTTATATGAAGCATGGTGGTTGTATTGTGTAGTTTCCTTCTATGTGGGGATCTCTTTTTTTAGAAACTGTGCTGGTTAACATGACTTGTGTTCGTGTCATCATGTATCCACTCGTTCTAACCTCGAGTGACTGTGATCTCGGGTGTTTGTTGTATGACTTTCACGAGGATGGTCATTTTGATGGGTTTAGTTTTTGCTAAATGGTCTGTGGTTATCAACTTTAAACTGGCACAGAAATCATTTTGTACTCCTCCACTGAACCGTTGAATGTTATCAAAGATATATTGATAGTTTCTGTTAAGTATGTTCAATAAGTTACAGCGATTAAAAACCTCAAAGTATGGTACAAAATGACAAGTGGGGGAAAAAATACTTAAAAACAAATTGGTAGCATCACCACCCAAGTTTTTGTAGTCATATCAACAAAAGATTTTTCCAACCCAAAATACTTATAGAGGCTATATGCAACTTTTTCCCTAAAATAAACGTAACCATGACTCAAACATCTCCTGATGAGCATACTGACACCTTGTCAGCTCACAGTGGGTGCACCTATAAGCCTGTATCCAATTTTTTCTATTTTCTGTCAGGTCGGATTTTCCCGCGATGTCTGCGGATGTGACGTCAAGCGCGTTCATGTTAAATGTTTCAGATCACTCTGCCACCACCGCTAGTCAGCACTCACAAGCAGTTCACTGGATTGTGCGAATACACAGGAGAGACCAAGGACAACTCTGACACCAACAGTAACTCCACATAAGACAAAAAAAGCTAAACCCTTGACAAGTGCCCGAAAAAGAGAAGATTGAGCGCGAGCGGTGCACGAGCGCGCCCTGCGAGAGCGAGCAGAAAGGAAGAGCAGTTCCGTTTTTTGGCCACAGGTGTCAGTCGCAAGTTTAAATTTCAGAAAATTGCATATAGCCTCTTTAATACAAGTAAAATTATTATAGGGTTTGTAATTAATCAGTTTATTGAAGCACCTGTGTGATATTGGGCACTTTCGTTTTTTATGAATGCCTGAAGATGTTTTTAATGGAATAAAAGTCTATTGATTGTAACTTGGTATTCTATCTAACATATCGGCGACCTACTTATTGTTGTAATTACCTGCTAAATTTAGATGGCAGAAATTATTTCTGTAAAAGGTAAAGTATTATTGCAAAAAAACATTTTTACATGAATGTGCCATTGAGAGCTGCCCATGTGATTGATTTGTTCTTCAACTTAAAACATTTTCCTCCTGACCACGTGCCATCTGTCCACCTTCTTGCTGTTCTTTCCTAAATATAGCGGTAACTGCTGTCCTGGGAATATAAGGTGTATGTGTGAACCGGCTCTCCTGGGACTATTAGGGATAGATGTGAAGGCAGACAGCGACGTGTTGGAATCTAATGTCGAAGTCAGACACAGGAATGCTTTAGGCAACTTTATCCGTTCTTTCTCCATGTACACCGGAGACATCTCTCGACCAGATCGTCTGACTTTTCACTTTTCACCACAGCACATGCTCAAGTTTCAGAGTAGCTCAGAGAGATGATGAAGAGGCAATAAACAGCACTTGTACTTTCTGTCCAACAGGGAAGATTACTGCACATAGTGAAAAGACTCAAATAGAAACGAACCTTCCGTCTGTCCGCACAGATGTTTTTGTTTTTCTTCTTTTTCTTGGAGGCTGTTTTTGGGTTTTAAATTTAATGACGAGACTGCTGCACAAACAGCCTAACTTGACTCTATGTTTTCACAGATTAAATTTTTTCACAATAAAAGTGAAGCTGTTCTGAAAAAGCTTTTCGTTGTTCACATAAGCCAGATTTAGAAGTAAATCTTGAATGGTGGCTTTTTTTCTTTGTTTTCCTGAAGTTTTGTAAACAAAACAATTAGCCACAGCTGATAGCTATTAGCATTCATTTGGCAGCCGATTGTCTCACTGTAGCATTCAGTTCCTTGTCCTCATCATCTACCTTAAAGAGATTACACACTGCATGCCAAACAGTTGACCACTTGGATAGGGCTACCATGACTGGTCGTCATGTCTAACAATGATTATTTTAAAAGACCAGTTATGATGATGATAGATTTTCCACCACAGGTTTCATTTCCACAATACAATGCTTCTGCGGTCTTTCACTGTTATACATCCCTCCTTAGAATTATTAGTCCAACATATTTTTGGCTTTTTTTCCCCTGTTACTTTAATTAGCATGTTGTACAACAAGCTGCTTTTTAGTGTCTTGTACTTGGATTTGCATAATTTTTAGTGCTAGGTCTTACCACCTACACCACTGCTTCTGTTACCCTTCATCGTGGTTCTGATTTTTGATTTGCGGCTGTGGTAAGTTCTATCTAGAGTGTGGGTGAGCCTGCATGACCTTCTAACGCAGCTGCAACCTATATCTTTTAAAAAAATAAATATTGACAATGGAATTATATTCAAAAAATTAAAAAAAGCACAGTTTCCTACCCAATGACATGAAAAACAGATCATATATATCTATATATATTTATAGATAGATAGAGATATATATACACTACCGTTCAAAAGTTTGGGGTCACCCAAACAATTTTGTGTTTTCCATGAAAAGTCACACTTATTCACCACCATACGTTGTGAAATGAATGGAAAATAGAGTCAAGACATTGACAAGGTTAGAAATAATGATTTGTATTTGAAATAAGATTTTTTTTACATCAAACTTTGCTTTCGTCAAAGAATCCTCCATTTGCAGCAATTACAGCATTGCAGACCTTTGGCATTCTAGCTGTTAATTTGTTGAGGTAATCTGGAGAAATTGCACCCCACGCTTCTAGAAGCAGCTCCCACAATTTGGATTGGTTGGATGGGCACTTCTTGCGTACCATACGGTCAAGCTGCTCCCACAACAGCTCAATGGGGTTCAAATCTGGTGACTGCGCTGGCCACTCCATTACCGATAGAATACCAGCTGCCTGCTTCTTCTCTAAATAGTTCTTGCACAATTTGGAGGTGTGTTTTGGGTCATTGTCCTGTTGTAGGATGAAATTGGCTCCAATCAAGCGCTGTCCACTGGGTATGGCATGGCGTTGCAAAATGGAGTGATAGCCTTCCTTATTCAGAATCCCTTTTACCCTGTACAAATCTCCCACCTTACCAGCACCAAAGCAACCCCAGACCATCACATTACCTCCACCATGCTTAACAGATGGCGTCAGGCATTCTTCCAGCATCTTTTCAGTTGTTCTGCGTCTCACAAACGTTCTTCTTTGTGACCCAAACACCTCAAACTTGGATTCATCCGTCCACAACACTTTTTTCCAGTCTTCCTCTGTCCAATGTCTGTGTTCTTTTGCCCATCTTAATCTTTTTCTTTTATTGGCCAGTCTCAGATATGGCTTTTTCTTTGCCACTCTGCCCTGAAGCCCAGAATCCCGCAGCCCCTCTTCACTGTAGATGTTGACACTGGTGTTTTGCGGGTACTATTTAATGAAGATGCCAGTTGGGGACCTGTGAGGCGTCTGTTTCTCAAACTAGAGACTCTAATGTACTTATCTTCTTGCTCAGTTGTGCAACGCGGCCTCCCACTTCTTTTTCTACTCTGGTTAGAGCCTGTTTGTGCTGTCCTCTGAAGGGAGTAGTACACACCGTTGTAGGAAATCTTCAATTTCTTAGCAATTTCTCGCATGGAATAGCCTTCATTTCTAAGAACAAGAATAGACTGTCGAGTTTCAGATGAAAGTTCTCTTTTTCTGGCCATTTTGAGAGTTTAATTGACCCCACAAATGTGATGCTCCAGAAACTTAATCTGTACCGAGCTAAACTGTTTTCAGATGTGTGAACATGATTGCACAAGGGTTTTCTAATCATCAATTAGCCTTCTGAGCCAATGAGCAAACACATTGTACCATTAGAACACTGGAGTGATAGTTGCTGGAAATGGGCCTCTATACACCTATGTAGATATTGCACCAAAAACCAGACATTTGCAGCTAGAATAGTCATTTACCACATTAGCAATGTATAGAGTGTATTTCTTTAAAGTTAAGACTAGTTTAAAGTTATCTTCATTGAAAAGTACAGTGATTTTCCTTCAAAAATAAGGACATTTCAATGTGACCCCAAACTTTTGAACGGTAGTGTATATATATATATATATATATATATATAGATATTTATTTATATAGATATAGATATTTGAGCTGTCAAACGATTAAAATTTTTAAATCTAATTAATCACAGGGTAGCTGTAAATTAATCACGATTAATTTACATTCCCAAATATGACCGAAAGTAAAATCTTTGGTGTAAATAAAGGATGAAACCGGAAGCTGTTGCGCTTTTTTATTTTATTTTATTTTTTTAAGGAAATGAAGGAGAGATGCATGGAACTTTTTACCTATTAATCTTTTAGCCAGTTGCTAAGGCAAACTAACTGGTTTCATTTTCTGAATGTAAAGCAGACAGTTTCTTATTCAATTTTGGACAACCCTGAGCATCCTCTTCATGGGACTATCATACATCAACGGTGTCTTCGGTCAGAGGCTTCTTCCGTTTTGCCCCGACACAGACTGTCACAGGAGATAATTCCTGCTTACAGCCATAAGGATCTACAATAGCTCCTTGAAAAATTTAATAATATAAGCTACAATAAAACTTAATTTCTCTCTGGGAGGAATTAAGTATTTTTTAATTGAAATTTTCTGACTAATAGAGGGATTATTTGTTTATCAACACCGAACCTTTACATTACTCCCTGGTTCCCACTGTTAATATTTGCAGTTATCAAACTGTCATACTGTTTACGTGACAAGCGAGCACTGAAAGCAGCGCGGGTTTAATTGTGGGGTAAACAGGGCAGGTCATTCTGTGCATGCGTTGATTGCGTAAAAAAAAAAAATAATGGCATTAAATCCACAAATTAATCGACCCCCCCCTTAATTTTGACTATATATATATATATATATATATATATATATATATATATATATATATATATATATATATATATATATATATATATATAATATATATATATATATATATATAAAATTTATTTATTTAACTGGTACTTTTTTATTCTGTGGTTAAAATTAAATGCAGTTTTTCAATTTCAAAAGACTTTTAAAGGCTGCATTTGTCATATCTATATTTTAAAAAAAACAATCATTGGTTCTTTATCATTTTTATCTAAAGGTATAAAGAGCCACAGGTGGCTTTGCTGGTTGTTCTAGCCACATGATTACCTTGAGTAAAAGTACCGTAATAGTTGACATGAAAATGAAACATAATCCAACTACTTTTATTCAAAACATTGTAACAGCATGTAGAAACAGCTGGAGGAGGGGAACCACTAGATTACTCAGTGCTCCATACAAGCAAACAACTCTGATCTTTTAAAACTTTTTTTAAAACCTCTGTTACCAGTAAAGCCATGCCTAATCTTGAGCTATGCTGTTCATTCTGATTCCCCTGACTAGAAATGTTTCTAGTTCATGTGAGTACATGCATTCTTGTATACACCCACATAGTCACTCTCTCATTCATTCACTAAGACACACCCTTCTATCTTAGGTAATTAAAAAAGCCAACAAAGTGTGAGTAAAGTTAAATGACAGGTTAGAAGAATGTGAGTAGACATGGTGTGTTTTTTATTTTCATTGTCGTTTAAATGCCTCATAAAATTTGACTCTTTTCCACTTTTTCAATATTAAGGTATAACACCCTTAAACATTGATATATTTAAAAATTAAGCCCTCTGTAGGCGTTGGTATCATTTTAAACCAGATAATTTGTTGGGAGCTTTATGACACACAGACGATAGGAATAGTTTGATTTAGCTTTCCTTTAATATTCCCTTTTGACACTTTCACTATGTACCTTTCTCCTGTACTGCTCCAGTGACTCTTGATGCTGCTTTTTCATTACTGTCTTTTGCCAGCATGTTTTCAATGTGCGGGCTGAACAAATGTGGAGTCACTTAATCAAACAAGCGCCTGCAGAATCTTATCTAACCAGTCAAACACCTGCAGCGTGAACTTTTCTTTTTCTGTCCACCTGTCACGTTCCACACATTGTAAGAGACTTAACAATTGCATATTTTTGTTGTCTTGAGCTTCCCTGTGTCTGACCACAGGTAGGGATGCAACAGGTGAGGTAATTACTGCCATTATTACAAGAAAACCTGCAGAGCTGCAAACATCAGTTTTTTGGGGTTTTTTTTTACTGTCAACTCACATTGCACATTGTTAGCTGGTTCTGTTGAAGTTGGATACATAGTAAGTGGATGTATTTCATATAAACGTCCCTGTTGAATTATTGTACAGAAGGATGTGTTGTTGTTGTACATTGGTGTTGCTATGGTTTAATTTCATGTAACTAGTAAAAAAAAATAGTTTGGCTTGGATTTCAGCCACACACATCAAACTCCAGTCCTTGAGAGACAGTATCCTGCTACTTCTAGATGTCTCTGTCATTGGCAGAACTCTGTAGAACTTGCCTGCATATTGAGGAGGCAGTTTAGTCCTTTGATTCAGGTGTGTTGGACCATGGACACATCTAAAAGTTGCACGACACCAGCCGGTGAGAAATGGATTTTGACACCACCTGCTGTACCGGCATCTTTCTTGAGGATGTCGGAATTGCAAATTAGCGTTTTTCACTCAGCCATCATTAAATGTTCCATGCAACGTGGCCATATTGGATTTGTAGGTCAGAGTCAGGGAGATAATTCAGGTTTTTCCAACTCTAAATTTCAGCTTTTCAAGTAAATACTTTGGAGCATCCTCAATTAATAATCCACTGCTAGTGGATATGTCTATTTTGTCTCAATTGTTTTTGACAACACAACAAATAAATAGTTTTTCTTTCTTGTTTGGTGCATGTTGTGAAACATTTGGGAAACAGTTTATTTTTATGCAGCATATCAAGTGTTTTGGATCTGGACATATTTAATCCAAATGCAGATAAACATCTTGAACTTGACTGTACCAGTAAAACTACTATAATCAGAGCTTAAATAAACAATAGTTTTGGTAGTACAAAAAGGCGTCATTGTGAACAGGATATTTTGATTGACTACAACTTTTCATAGTTTGTCCAATAATTTGCTTTAAAAGCTACATTAATTCGTCTTGCATAGTAAAAATTTAATTTAGTTTTTCTTTTCTTTTTTTCTTTGGCTCTTTAGTTTAGTTTAAAGCAGAGGAATGCTGTTCATTGGAGGCACACCAGATGTTAGAATAAAAATAACCTTTGTAGTCCCTCAGGGTTGAAATTCAGGCGTAACGGGAGCAAAGTGACCAGCAAATGAAACTTGTAGATTCCCACAAAGATAAAAATATTTAAAATTAAAAAAGAATTAAGAATAACATATTGTACAGTAAGGGCAAAATTACAACATAAAAGACTGTAGTTCTGAAAAATAGCGTACTCCAATCCAAAGAAATGTACAAATGAGTAAGATCATTTAAAACACTGAACAAAATGTGCATAAAAACAAGACTATTTGCAATACGTGAAAATAAAACTTAATATAGATATGCAAATGACAGCTGGAAGGTTATTTTAATTTTTTCCAAATGAGAAAAACTGCAAATAATAGGAATGTAAACACTTATTGAGTTTGTTTGGAGCAGCGATGGTTCTAGAGTCTTACAGCTGTTAGAAGGATCTGTCATTTTGCTGCTTTGTGCGCCTAGGATGCAACGGTCTTTCCCTAACGGAGCATTCCAGTTCAGCAGCAGCTTCGTACTTGGTATAGGAGACATTGGTGGAACAATGAAACACGAGATACTGAAATGGAGAGTGATTGTCCAGCCGCTGGGATCTTGTGGTGTTTTTCTTTTACAAACACGCATGAAGGAAAAGAAAAACAATTATGAACAAACTAAAAGCGAGCAGTGTTTCACTTTAGATTCGGCCATGCTGCATCCTGTTATCCTCTCAGAATCAACGGTTTCCGTTTACTCTTTCATTTTTCTGAAAGATTAAGTAAACCCTTTTTTCACAATTTCTCTTTCATCTAGTACTGTGGCTCATTGTTTTCTGAGATGCGAAGTTTTGACAGATGGTGGAGGGCGGAAATAATGATGCAAAAGAGAAAAACATCAGATTAGGTTTTTGCTTATTAGTTGGATTATTGTCATGTGACTTGGGAGTATACAAAGGTATTTCAGTCTTTCATTTAAAATGTTCCTTTTTACTTGTTCTGTTAACGCCTGCTGCATTGATCTTTACATTTAACTTTATTTCCACCAGCTTGACCTTTTCTATACTTAAGCTTTTAAAAAAACAGTGATTCTGAACAAGACTGTTTGTATGCACTTTAAACAACCCTCATCAATCATATAGCCGTAGCGATTTACATGCTTTCTCTACCCGTTAGCTCATGGAGTAACCTTAAGCCTTAAACAATGCTGTTGTTGTTTTCGGTGTTACTTTTACAAATCGCCTCATACGCACCAGGCTCTCAAATATCAAACGTATGTTGACATTTTATTTTTTTAAATCAAACCCAGTTGATTCACCATATGTTTAACGGGTAAATCAATCTGGGAAAATGTAGTTCTTGTCTGCATAGTTGCAAGAGTTGTTCCTTTTTTATTTATTTCAATAAGAATATGTTCTCTATTGTATGCATCCAAATATGATGCTGTAATTGATGGCTTCTCCTGAGGTTACGGTTTTATTTTTGCCCAAAATAGTGTTCAAGATTAATTTAATGTCCAAGGCTCTCAAATGAATGTTTCTGCCGATAAACCTTGTTTGGACTCCACCATCGATGTATAGTAGTTGTGATTAATGTTTTAGTGATCTGAATATTGCTTTTGTTACCATTGATAGAAAGGTGGAACAGAAGTGATTTATTTATTTATTTTATTTTTTTTGTATGTGCACAAACTTGGAGAATATTCTCTGATTCTTATTACTTGAGCAATATATTCTCTGTGCAGTGCTGTGGTTATAGGGCTGAGCTCGCGCTTCCTGTTTAGTCATCAAATGCTGCTTTGTTGCAGAATGTACGATTATGAGAAGCATTCATCTTGATCATGTTTTATTTCCTGGATATATAATATTTTTCAGCTCAGTTTAAATACATTTGATAGCACAGTTTGCTACAATTGTGACATGTTTTGAATGTAGGGCTGTAGCTGCCATTTCATCTGAATAAGATAATTTATGTTTGCAGTTTACTTTAAACTGTACAATTACATTATTATAAGGTAGTAGCATGTATAGTGTAGCAATCACAATGTGAGTTTTCTTCCTGTACAGCAATAATGGTAATTAACTTACCTACCGGTAAATATGTTTTGTCATTAAGACAAATCGATGCGGTATTAAACTGTTTACTGCATAATAGAAATTTGACCAACGTAAAATGTCCCCCAGTAATAAAAAATTGCGAGTAAATTTTTTGCAGAGGAACATGCAGTGAACACCATGATGTGACATAGGATCTGCTGAGTGTCTACCTGGAAGCTGACCTGTAACTGTATACTGAGCTTCTACCGAAACATTACTGAAGAGCGTGGAAAAACATAATAAATAACAGTAATAACTGATCTTAGGCAAGAACCAGAAGAGGTAGTATTTTCTATGATTTAGGTCTAATCTTTAACATTATTTAACTTAATGATTTTGCTGTCTTACTTTTTTTAAACAAAGAAATCCGACTTTAAAGATGGATAGAAATATCCAAAATATGAGTAATCAGTCTCTTTTTACTGCTATTTAAGAAATTAATTTCCTTATTCCTCATTGTTCAGCCTGTCAAAACTCTACTTTTTTTCTTCCTTAAGAGCTTGTTTAACCCAATGAACCAGATGGCTCCAAGCTCTTAAAGTCTCCCTTCAAAAGATTCTCTAATTCTCTCTAATGACACTATAAAACTATTGTAGTTGACTAGTTATTGCACATATTCTAAACTTGTTTGTAAGTAAAAAAAATAAATAAAAAAAATAAAAAATCCTGTTTTATTTCACTACTTTGTTTCAGTCTATTATTTATTATTTCCAAACCCATTGATTAACTTATGATGCTACAAAACAGGAAACCGGTCCAGGTTGGGGAAAACTTCTGCAATCACTAAAGTTATTTTTTTTTAATTGAATATATACCAGCAAAATTTAGAATTTCAACATATCATACTCCTCACAAAATACTTTTTTTGTCCTGGTTCGTGTACAAAACAACCTTTTTTGCCAATATATGAGCTTCTACTTAGGCTGTTCATAGGTTTACGTTGCATTCTGTTGACGTCGCCCATTTAAATTTTTGGAAATAAATAATCTCACAGATATTTTTAAACATTTGCTAAAAAAAATTGGTAGATGTTGTAACATACTTTTCACTTTTCATGTCATTTGTTTTGCCTTAAGATAAAGCACTATTTAAATAAAAATTTTACTGAAAAACATTAGCTTCCATTGCTAATTGTAACTGTTCTTGCTTGCATTGCATGGTTGTAATTATTTTGCGTGTCGGCAGTTTAAGGGTATCCAATTGTAGTTCAATATTTAAATGGATGGGTTAAAAAGCCAAAACCTGCCAGGCCAAGCTCTCTGGTCTCTCAGTGACCACAAATGCATCTTCAGAGCACAAATGCATCTACTTGGAAGAAATTAAAAATGACCAAAGATCAGTTTTTAATGATCAACAAATCTGAGGTGGACTAGCAATTACGTTTATTATATATATATATATATATATATATATATATATATATATATATATATATATATATGCCACTTCCTCATTCATGTCCTTGTGTGATTATGACTTTGCATGTCACAGGATCTAGATAAGACCCATCACCGCTCCCTAAAGCTCTGCATAACAGTTTTTGTGAGAAGAGTCTTACTTTATCCTCAACTCCAGAAGCTTGAATCTGCATCCGTTTCTGGCAGTTTTCTTAAATTGGTAAATTTGTCTGATCTCTAAAATCCTTTTTTGTTCTTTGTTCTTGTTCTTGGCTCATTGGTTCTAGTGGAAATATTTTCCTTCCTTTTTGTTTAAGCACCCTGAGGAATTTGTGTACTAATGCATCTCTATGTGAAAGACAAAAATAGCTTTACTTTGGGGAAAGCGTCTACATGTCAGAGTATCTAAAAGGCCCAACCCCCCCTTTTTTAAAAATTCCCCCTCAAGGGCATAAAGACGATTCCCTATAAAGAAGCACAAAAAGTGACTTCACATACCGAAGGGACAGGTGGAAGTTAGAAAAAGCTATTTAGAATATTTCTGCCTCTCATTGATAACCATAATATATAAAAAATATAGTGTTAAATTAATTGGATGCAAAGTCTGTAGAAATGTGAAAACAGATGACTTTTGGATTTCTCTGAAATTGTTGCCGTTTCATTGTGCAACAACCAGCAGAGATCACTACCTCTGTCTATAATAAAATAAAAAATACAACAGAAGCTTTGACAGTAGTGAGCGCTGAAGATGCTATTTGATCTTTTTATCCCATTATTTGGATATATGCTAGCTCTCTGCCTTTATTCATTTTTGTTTGTTTGTTTTATCTCTGTCTGCCTGTTTTTGCCGTCAGTAAAAACCAATGCAGTTGTATTCTGAAATGGAAACTGTTCCTTTAAGGTGCTCCTCCTCTGCTGTAGCTCCAAAAACCTCACGATTTGACTCTAGGATGCCTTCCCAAAGAGCTGGCACACGTCTGCTACAAAAATATGAACCATCAATGTGTCATGTTAACATGACTGTGGGGGCGTCGTGGCTCTTTTATCCTTGCTGTTCCCGTGTGGTATTCAGTCTGCCCTTTTCACTCTGGGATCCATTGAGATGTGATACTTTGGAAAATTGGCATTAAAACAGAGCACTGCTCACTAACAAGCCAGTTTGGTACAGTTGCACTCGCACATTGAGGTTACTCCCAGCAACAGTCACCGTCTGACCTCGAGGGTTCAGTTGCATAAGCACTTTGTCAGCTGTCAACACCACTGGAACATTTTTGCTATGTGTGAAATTCTGGGTTTGTTGGCCATGTCTGACTGTGAGATATTCCTGTTCTTCATCGTTTCGTGGGGCAATGCCTATGCAGTTGCATAATATTGCTCAATAAAAAGCTCAGTGCCGTCAATTACGTTGCAGTGAGTCGCTTCGAACCATAGCTGACATCTGAAAGTGTCAATGTGTGGATGAACAAAGGAAAGATGGACAAAAAGGCCTCTATAATATCTACGCTTTGAAATGACAATAGTTTCTTTTCTTTCTTTTTTCATTTTTGCAGTATCATACATATACAAAATATACAAAGGGCCTGTAAAAGTTTTTTTTGTGTAATTATTTTCCAGATCTAGATAAGGATGGAAAAATGTTTATCTCCATGCATTTTCTAAAGGGCAGAAGTCTAATTTAGCAGGAGCTTTTACAATGATTTATATTAAATTGACATGCTTTATCTTTCATTTGAAGCAGTTGCACTAACGTTTGGTTTAGGACAGCTTAAAATTGAGCTTGAACTAGACCTATATTTAAACTATGTCAGCAACAAACCATAAGTTTAACACTGAAACTGCTATTCAGTTGCATTTTGGCAGCGGAAAACTACTTTAAAGAGTCAGCATTTTGTGTCAATCTATTTATTTAAAGTCCAGATGCTATTATTTGTGCCACCTACAGATAAGACTCGACTTCCTTTAGGGTTCTTTTTATTAAGCACATTCAAGGTACTATTTTGTACTCAAATGGGCAGAACATTTTGTAAATGTCAAAACAACTTCAGTTTGAATCTGGAAAGGTCTGGACTTTTGTAATTTTGAAAAAAAAGTGCAAGTACCCTGATGTTTTGACATAAAAGGAGACCATAATGACCATAATATGAAACCATCATGAAATTACTTTGACCATGCTGAAGTATTCAACGGACAAAAAGGCTACACCTGCTCGTCTGACTTTTGCATTTCTTCCTTATGAAGACCCCCCTGAAATTATAGGTCAAGAACAAACTAAGTAATGTTTTCTCTCTAATAAACCCTGTTTTGTTAAGAGGGGCAAAAAGTTTTTATATTGTCATCCATAAGTTTATACTGAGATTTTAAGAAGTTTTTCTTGAACCAAATGGGACATTTTTAAAGTTGTTTTTGCCGAGCTCATTATGGAGTTGCAACTCTATTGTGAAACAGCAGTTTTAAGTTTCACCTTCAAAGATTTTCTGTCTTTTCAGAGAATAATGACTAACCAGAGAGAAGGATGATAAATAGTTGGCCTTTTGGTGTAGATCATGAAAGCAATAGGAAAGCTGAAAAGAGTTTAAACAAAAGTTTACCTCATGTAGTATTTTTATCGTTTATGTCAAAGCAACAAGTTAGTGTCTGGAAGCATTTGGACTTTGACTGAAGCGTTTCCCAGGTGTGAATAATTTTGGAGTATCTATATATGATAATACATTTTCTGTCCCATATGAATATTTAAGTCTATTTAAATAACCAGCGGCAAGCAGACCTTTTTTAGATGCACATGCATTATTTTCTGTCTCCGTTTGTCCTTCAGTCTGTCCTGTCCATCCAGCAATCAATTCTACTTTACCAAAAGTCCATTGTTTTTGCACATTGTATTGTTAAAGCCTGAAAACGGTACACATATCTGACATAAAGTCATAGTAGGGGAATTTTAAAATAAATGTTTGGGTACCGTGAATAAATGTGAATTTTGGGAGGTCAGTGTCGGCACAGACACGAAAGATTTTTTTTACTGTACGAGTTCCAGTGCTGCACCTAACCTAACAGCTGAATGCTGAACAGAGCTCTGTGCTGTAGGTAGATGATGAGTTTGAGTAACTTCAGCTACAGATTGGGTTAAATTTATATTTTGTCAAGATGGATGCACCAGTTGATTGGCTGGTTACCATAACTTGGCAAAGTTGAATAGAAATGTTCTGCATCAATCAAAATCAGCCGGTCAGACCGTTTCAAACATAACAAGCAGCGTCAGAAAATTGGAATCAGAACAGCCGCCATAGGTTTTTCAGTGAAAGGCATAGAGTGGCAAATGACCGTCATTCAACATAAAGCAGCGAACACCCAGGAGTGAGTTTTCAGGATTTATTTTAATGAAGACTTTTGCTCCTCAGTGTCATCAGCTGTCATGAATGTGTGTATATTTTATTGTAACCTCAGAACCTTCAGGGTGTCTGGTTGTTGATGTGGCACACAGTTTATAGCTTAACTCAGGTTTAGGTTGACGGGCTTAATAACCCTGAGCGCTCTCACCGCTTGATCCTTAAAAGGCTCTGCAGTCGAGAATGACTGGATTGTCTTCATGTGGTGTGGATTTCATCCGTAGTCTGTCTGCCCCTTGATTGTGCAGCTTTGTGAGACTGGTGTTTAGGCCTGTCTCAATAAAGAATAAATCAATTAATTGCATGATACATACAAATGACATCATAAATATTTCCAACCACAATAATTTCCATCTGATAGCTTGTTTGTTTTTCCTCGTGCGTCTCCCTCTTTCTACCAAAGAGACTGGATGAAGAAAGGCAGATATGGTCCTTTATATCTGCAGTGGCGAAGTACAATGAGATGTCATGTTTTATTCAAACGTGTGTTGTGTTTATGTTGGTAGTTTGCACTTTTTATTTACAAAACTCCTAACCAATAGCTTTGCCTGTTCTTCTTGTCTTAGCCAAGTGATACTTTTTTGATGGGGATTTCTATTTAGTTTATCCATTTTTTTTTTCTTTTTTATTATAATTTATATAGGATACTACATCTTTTTACTTTATTTTATTTTTAAATTTTTTATATAGAGTAGGGCTGGGCGATATGGCCTCAAATCTATATTACGATATAATCTAAAGCATGTGCGGTAACAATCAAAACGACGATGCATTGAAGCAGAACAACTTCCAAAAAGTGTACTTTGCCATTTAATTCAAATTCAAAAACACACTTTATTGATCCCAGAGGGAAATTACATTAAACTAACATTTACTGTGCACAAAAATAAACCTGCACATATTTGAAGTAAAAAAATGCCCCCCCCCCCTCTGTTAAATGGGAAACAACAAATTTTACACCTGCAGCATGTAGTGTAAAGACGAACACTGAACATCAGTATTTATTCTCCTTGATGACATCATCCAAATGCGCAATTGCGGTAGGCCTGTGTAATCAAAATCTCTAACGTTTATATCATTTTTACATTTAATACCGTTTATATCGCCCACCACTAATAAAAAGCACTCTTACATCAGTTCTTTTTATTCTTTGTGTGTCTTCTCGAACCACCAGTCGTGGCAGATGGCCGCTCCTACTGAGCCGGGTTCTGGTTCTGCTGGAGGTTTCTTCCTGTTAAAGGGGAGTTTTTCCTCTCCACTGTCGCCACATGCTTGCTCGGTATGAGGGATTGCTGTGGTTGGGTTTTTTATCAACGTGGCACATCTTCAAGTCAATGACTTGATGCAAACTGCTGGGATTCCTTAAATAGAAAACTTCTAAACTGATTGGAAAGTTTGTATGATTGTATTGAAATTGCTCTTCTTTTAAAGAACCTTGAGATGAAATCTGTTAATCGGTGTTGTATAAATAGACTGAATAGAATTAAAAAGGTCTTCTAGTTGCAATGTTAAATGTTCTTTAGAAATGAAAGGTTATTGATCCATCATAGGGTTTACATGCATTAATTATTAGTTGAAAATGGTATTAAAACGACAACATTCTCGTTTATCGCAGTAACTTCAGGGGATATTTATCGTCCAGCAAAATGTTATCGTGAGAGGTCTAAAAGTGTTAAAATGCAATAAAACATATAATTTAGAGGTTAACTTTTTTGTGCAGGTGTTTAATTTTTTTTGTACCTTTTATTGAATCTGCAGTCAATGGCAACAACACTCATCCCAACATGTTTACATTCCTGTCCTTCTTTTCTAAACTGTTAGTTGTTTTCATAATGTAATGGGTCATCATGGCTCTTATGTCTTTTTTTTTTTTTTTGTTGCATAAAATGATTGTATTTTCTCATTTTGTTCCAGATGCCGCCTCCACAGAGCAGCAGGAGCTGTTCACTCAGAAACTCCAGCAGTGTTGCACGCTCTTTGACTTCCTGGACTCTGTGACGGACCTGAAGAGCAAGGAGGTGAAGAGGGCCACGCTGAACGAACTGGTGGACTATGTTTCCACCAACAGAGGTGTGCTGGTTGAGACCGCATACCCGGAGATCACAAACATGGTGAGGACGCACGTATGCGTTTAAGCTGTTTTGTATGTCTCTTGAAATATAGGTGTTATATGAACAAATTAACTAGTGAACTCCTATTACCAGTGTTGGTTATTCAACAACCAGGGGTGCTTTTCTGTGTGTCAGTAACTCCCTCTGTGCTTGAGCAGGATTACAGAAACAGAAGCTGATCTTGTGTCTAGACGGAGTATGTGGTCTCAGCTTTTCAGCAGGGCCATGTTAGCAGCCTCAGGCTAAAACCCTGTACCATACTGCTTCCATTTCAAGCACAAAGGCCACTTTGTCAGCTGTGGATTAGCTTGAATCTCTTATTGTCTCATATTGCCTTTTCTTCATCTCTCATGCTTTACCACTGATCACATCTGAAAGGTTTCTGAAACTAGGTCAAAGATATTTCCACTTATTTATGATCCCTAATAATTTTTCCTCCAATATCAAGTAACTTAAGCATAAATATAACATTTCTAAATTGGAAGTATTCAAAGAATATTTAACGTTTGGTTTCGCTGCAGATCTACGGTGGAACGCACCATCAAAACCTGCTGATTACAGCACGACTCGGTGAACATTTGTGTGTAGTGATTAGCATATCGATTGTGCAGTAGTCATGTTACACAATGCCATGTGCAATCGACAACTCTTCCAGAACTCTTTTAAAGTATCTTTGACCCATGCCGTGTAGGTATGTCTTAGTAACCGGTGCCCTGCGAGTTGCCTGATGTTCCTCCCACGGTACAATAGTGACTCATGTGTGCAGCATTTAGGAGACAACAGCCAGTGCTGCAGTGATTCACTCCACACTGGAGATTATAATGATGGATACAGCTGAGCGTTGCCTCAGCTGAGTCAAGGAGTCTTTAGAATACTGAAGGATTGTAGGCAGTGATTCATTTCGTTGCTCTGCAACTATTGATCTGGGATTCTGTGTCATTATGCACCTTTTAGAAGTTTTATATAGTTTTGTGTGGAAGTACCTGGCAGTGTACTTGCAGCAAGCAAAATGTATATCTAGCACTGAACAGCTATTAAAAAATTAATGCTTGATTAGAAGTTCCTTACTCTGAAATCGTTTGTTACATCTGTTTACCAAAAAATAAATTAGAGTAACATTAATTCGATGTCTAACTAGGCCAGCCAATCTAAATCTGGTTGCAGAATTGAGTTTACACAAGATGAACCCAAGGGGGCAAACTCCACCTGCAAAACCTGAAGCCATTGAGGAAGTGACAAAAAATTGCAGTCCCATCCCCCCCCATCCGGAAAGGAGCAAGTTCCCATTGACTCCCATGTTAAAAATAACAACTTCACAGCAGAAATAAACATGTTTACAGCCTGGTTCAAAAAACTATTTTAGGTTTAATAGGTCAATTTCACCGTCATGACAGGTCTGAGGGGGTGAATGTTTAATAACTCATCCGTATAGATGTAATTTAAGCTTGAAATTATGAATAATACGGTGCGTGTCCTTTTGTTTCAGATGAGCCATCGCCTCGGCTTCATGTTACAAGTCTAGGCCATTTTGTCTCCCTGAACATGTCCATCAGTTGAGTTTGCAATGTTTATTCCTGTTTGGATGTTAATTGTGCACCTATTGGACAAAGATGGCTTGCTGTTGTGTTGATTGCACTAACAGACCATCCAATAAGTAAAATTATATTTCTGCTGTGCATTTAAGAAAACGCTGCTTGGTCAAAAATGGCTTGAAATGATCACATTTCTTCCTTGACTTTACATATTGATTATTAAAATTTGTTTTAATTAAAGTTCTCATAGTTTTAGTGAAAGTTATGGACCAACAAGGCTTCCTGATTTTATTTGGTAAAATTATTGAATCTGCCCAGTTAGCTTCAATTTAGCTCTTCAGAAACCTACGGGTGACGACACGGACACTCCGTCCATTTTATATACAGCCTATGGGTAAACCAAGGTGTTTACATCCACTTTAGATAAACTGCTGCCATTTCTCACCACCTTTTTTGAAACAAACTGGCATTTGTTGAACCTGAAAACAGTGGTAAGTTTTGGAGGCTGCTGTTGTGGTAAAAGCCTTCATACCTCTTAAACCAAAAAGTTTTATATTTTTAATTAGGATTTTATGTGATAGACCAACATGGTTCCACATAATTGTAAAGTGAAAGATTAAGGATGCATGTTTTTTGTAATTTTGTTGTAGTTTTTGTGTTCAGCCTACTTCACTCTTGAATAAAACCCATGGCAACGGTGCTCTGAGATGTCACCTAACTAGTTAATAGTCCACATGTGTGTAATTTGATCCCAGTACAAATAAAGCAGTTCTGTGAAGGTCTCGGTGGTTTGTGGGAGAGCGAGCAGTGAACAAACACCGTCATGAGGAACAAGGAAGACTTCACACAGGAATAAAAGGGATAAGGCTGTGGGAAGGTTTAAAGCACAGGTGTCAAAATAATAATAAGATGAATCAAATAACTAGGTCATCAACAGGACCCTGTAGAACCCCAGGCAATTTAACCGTTAGATTCAGGTGTGTTGGACCAGGGCCATCTAAAGGTTGCAGGAAATTGGCCCCCGAGGAGTGGAGTTTGACACCCCTGGTTTAAAGGAAGCTTCGTTTGCAAACAACGTCCCATAGAGTAGTGTGCAATCAGTCAAAACAGGAAAGATTAAGGCTCGAAACAAATGGAGGTCCACCTACACTAAACTAAAAAGCCAGGCATTGGGATCATTAATCGGATGCTTTGGTAAGTCTGGAGGAGATGCAGAGATTCACAACTTGGGTGAAATAATCTGTTGTCAGGGTTACTGTTACCCCGGGTTTCCACCGAACGCATAACGTCTGCGAAGTGTAAACACAGCTGATGGCCGCCGTTATGGTCATCGGGTCTGCTTCCAACGAGCAGCGCAAATCACTGCGGGTCTGTTTTTTTTTCTTTTTGCGCTCTACGCTTCTGAAACGCGTCAAACTCAGCAGTTTAGGTCGGACTGGATATTGAATCAGACACAGGAGCAGTGTAAAGAATCTGGAAAATGTCAACATAAGACACATGAAGGTTTCCGATTGCTTAACTATGAAAAAACAAAACATCTAGCTATAACACCAGGGTTGAAGTCAGTCTGTGGGTCTAATTTGTTTGTTTTTATCACGAACAACGAGAATTTATTCCCTGAAGTGGAGAATCACCCATTTTTACAAGGACAACATGAAAAAAGAGAAGACATGGACAGAAATATCTGCAGTTTTTTTGAGTTTATGATGCTTAACATAGAAGTAGTTATTTTTTCTGCAAAGTACCCATTGAGTTACGCAATTGTAATTGTCATGTGATTTCCTGATCTCCCGGGATCAGCTGGGTGGGACGCATTCGCGGGTGATATGCGCTTCTAAAAATGCTCCTGGTGGGAAACGCGTCTATTACGTTACGAGGGGGTCAGACACATACTCTATAAATGTGGCCTTACTCCTCGACTTTAATGTCAAAGACAAAACCATAGTTGGAAGAAAGCCAAAAGAGGAATCAATGAAAAGTTGCTTAAATCCACGTAGAGGACACCATAGAAGTGTTTAAAGGTTTTCAAATAAGAATGTGGTAGAAACTTTATATAAAGACCCTTTAATAAAGGAGAATCTACAAAATATAGACTTTTCAGAGTATGAAAAGGATTTAACAGGTATTGAAGGGACTGTATAAAATTAAGTTGATTTTTCTGAATTGTTTTAATCGCTCCCTTTTTCAACTTGTCAGACGCAAGGTAACAAAACCTCTGCGACCTGAAAAGTGTAAAAAAGAACATATGATCTAGTAAAAGGAGACGCTATTCTAAATGATCTTTACAGACAGTTACAGATTTTTTCAGTTGTAGTGTAAGTGCACAACTCGACATGCTTATAATCTTTGTAGTGTAATCCCTTTGTGCTGCGAATGAAAGAAAAACATGAAACGCGTCCTGACTGTGAATCACGTACCTGTGATGCACACAGGCTCTGAATGAGCTAATGGCAGCTACACTGTCAGAAAGCCGGGTCGTTGATGGCTGTCATTGATGCTCTGTGCTTGGCCTCACATGACAATGAAGAGATAATCGCTTGAAGTGCCGCCCAATATTCTGCCGCTGACAGTACGCCGTGAATGCTGAGGTTGTCAGGTGTACAAACGGCAAGGTTTCTCAGTCGTGTCGAAGGAGCTTTTACTTATTTGCCAGCTCGACTGTATAATTAGAGACGTGAGACCAAATCCGCCTTAGATTTCAAATTTCCGTCCCTTTTTGCTGCAGGCAAGCTTGATACTTGCTCTCTGTCGTACCTTCCCCTCCTTGTTTCTTGCACGGCCAGTTGCTAGGTGTCGGTTGTTATCCCCCATAGGCAGACGGAGCTTCATCTCCCCATCCTTGGTGAACCGACTCGAGATTTATCTGCAGCTCTGACACTTAAGAACAGCCTGTTCTAAATCCTCCTACATAACTTTCATGCAGAAATAACAGTTTCCTTTTTACCCTCTTAAAAATATCTCACACGTCTCCCATGTTTGTCGTTCTCCCATGCTGTTTCCTCTTGTTAAGTCCAGCTGTAGTTGTTTTTCAATGTTGTAGAGGAACGGGGAGGGGGGGATTAAATAAATAAGTGCACCTGATGTGATTTTTATGTTTCCTGTGCTTCGCTGATGATTAGACATAGGTAAGCTTTACTAGATGCAGAAGGATGTTCTTTAGTTGAAAATGATGAACTCCCTCGCTCTTTGTCACAGTACATCAACAGGCTTTAGTGTGTTTTTAAGATTTTATATGATGGATCAACGAAAAGTAACACGTAATAGTGAAGTAGAACAAAAGTGGGGCACATTGTTTCAGTTCTATATGTATTCAAACCCCTTACATCTATTTCTTCCTGATTTAATCAGTGCTCATCTATTAAATAAACAGGCCACACCTGTGTGCTGTTTAAAGACACTCGTTCTGATCACATTAGGTCAAAATTGAGCCTTTGTTCTTGCTGCATGCAAAACACAGTTGAAGCTAACGCACTCTGCGCGCGACTTTGAATACACGATCCCCATTGTGACATACGGTGGTGGCAGCATCATGCCGTGGGGATGCTTTTCTTGATGAAGTTGTTCAGAGTTGATGGGTAGATAGATGGAGTGGAAGAAATCCAGATAGAGGTTACAAATGATGCAGCTGTGATTATGTAGATCCAGCGCTTTGCTTTGAAAGTGCTGCAAAATCTGTTCAGGTGTTGATTCATGAAAAAGCTGAAGCAAAGCCCCGAGAACTTCAGTATAACACTTTAAACAAACTAAATAAACAGTTCTGAGTATCTGCACAGTTGGCAGCCATGTTGCTTTCATCTCTTGCACAAAGAAAAATGCTGTAAACTATGATTTTAAAATTGATTTGCATTCTAGAAATCTTACCTGGCTTCTTTTAAGGCCTTGATGGCTCGTCAGCCTCCCTGGCTTGTTGCTAAATAATTGCAGACTTTGCAGAAGCGTTCTCAAATCACAGTAGGGATTAATTAGAGTGGCAGAGTTTACCGTTTTATGCTGAATCATTTAGAGAGAGACTGCTCAGCAGTTTTTCGCACAGATTGGTTACAAATATAAACCAGGGAGTAGTGGCTTTTGCTCATTTGAGGAGCCATAAAACTACATGTTTCTGCAATGAACGAATCCGGTTTGTGGAATGAAATACTTATGAATTTACAAACCTGGTTTTAAATTTAGTTGATAAGTTGAAGGATATCCTGGACTGTGACTCTGCTCATGCAGCAAGAGGCTTGATCATATATTAATTATTAATAATCTTACAGGTAATGTGTTTTTTTGGGATTCAGCACATATTTTCAACCCCTGAATCTTCACACGTTTAAAGTAGAGGTCCTTTTTATCATCTACTGACGCCCTTATAGTCAATTATCTTTGATCAGGAGTAAAAAAAAAAAAGGAAATATCTTACTCATTATTTTCTAGATTTCTTCCTTGCATTTCCAACTAACGGATGAATGAATGAATCATTCTGATAATGACTGTTCTTGTTTAATACATTGGATTCTTAATTGGCACATTAGCAGTGTGGTGCACAGGTAGAGATGAACCCTTAATAGGTTTCAAACACGATGTTTGTTGAAAATTGTTAGTGAAATCACATCCAAACACTTACTATGCACCACAACGTACCCATTAAATGTGATCTTGTGTCGGTGATTTTAAGAATGAAGGAGATGTTTGATGTTAGCAGACGGTGTTTTCATTAACCCAGAAACAGCTGCGCTGCTCAGACTTTCCAAAGTAAAAGGGTTAGACAGGAAGTAATGTGATAACAGCTCGGTGTAGTTGCCATGAGTGAGAGCTGAGAGTCTAATATGTCCTTGAGAACGATGGACCACAGCTGGACAGAATTAAGCCTCCCCCTAGTCCTTCAAGATAATCAAACCTGGATTTTAAGTCCAGTTAAAGCTGCAGTGTTGTTTTGTTTTTTCAAGCAACATCCAAACTTTTTATTTCTGCGTCTTGAATAATCCAGGTCATGAATGAAGTGCGAGTTGGAGTGTGATTTTTGCAATCAGCCCATGTGCATTGTGACGATGCTAAGAAACCAAAGCAGCTGTGCTCACAAGCAGATGTTGGACACAGTGGAGACTTTCTCTCTTCTCTTCACACCGTTCTTTTAGGGCAGCACTAAAATGTTTGTTGTGCATCTGTGTTGTAGTCGAAGGAGGTGATTAAAGCTGAAAGGCTGCATCAGTTGTAATCACAGACTGCATCTGCCTGATGAAAGTGTTTTAGTCACTCGCAAAAAAATATTCTCACCATTTGAAACTCCTCTTTGATGTTTGCTGTGACCCTTTCGTGGCTTGTTGCAAACATGTGAAGAATGTGCTCTGGTCAGATGAAGGAAAAAACGAACATAGCTTCGTCATGGTACTGTGGCCTGAATGCATCACCCCCCCTCCCATTTAAACACATTGGTGGCAGCATCATGCTGTGGGGATGCTTTTATTTACCAGGAACAGAAAAGCTGGTTGGAGTTACAGGCAATATGGAGCTCCAGATGAGGTCATCCTGGAAGAAAACACGTCAGCGGCTCCAGAAGACTTGAGACTGAATATTGTCCTGCCATCATTTCACTTTCCCGTTAAAATACATTAGATTGTAGGTGTAACTTGACTAAATTTGGATTAGTAGGTTGGGAAGGAGTCTGAGGTTTGGCACATAAACTGTTAAACTAGAAAAGCACCCCACCCCCTACCCCTCCTAACGGTGAACCGGTCCCACTGTGGACATTTCCTGAAAATTTCTCCTAGGCCCGTCTACAACTTTTTCAGTTGCTAACTAACAGACAAACCCTGGCAAAAACATAACCTCCTTGGCAATGGTAATAAAATAGACAAAACCTTGCAAACAGAAGCATCCAAATCCAGCCATTATAATTTCCCTTTTTTTCATCCTTTTGTTGCAATTTGGTTCTCTACTGCCCTAATAAACACTCCAAACATGAATAAAATCCACCATCCATGTTTTGTTTGTTTTTTGCAAATTTGTGCTGTTTAGAAATCTCGTGCTTCTACCAGCTGTTTGAAAAAGTGCCTCATTGTGACATCACAATAGGCGGCATTTGCATATAACCACTTTACTACGGTTAAACCCCGCCCACCAATTCCAATTCAATGGCCATTCTCATGTGTGGCAAACTCGCAGCTTAGGGCCCGTCCACACGGAGATACGTTTTGCTGTATACGTATACATTTTTTATCGTATTAGCATTTCGTCCACACAGATCCGGCATTTTGGAAGACTAAAACCGCTTTTTTTTTTTTACCGGGTACCAAAGGGGATAAATCTGAAAACGACACCCTTGCGGTTTCGTGTGTACAGCCAATCCGTATATTTTGTGAAACGGTGATGTCATCACATCACCTGTCGGCTGCTTCACTCGTAACTGCAACAACAATAATGGCGGACTACATTATTTTGTTCGTGCTGCAGAAGCTACTAAGTCTAGTAGCTTTATTACAGCAAAATCTATTGCTTTGTTATAAATTTATTCTTCTTGGTTCGTATACAGCGCGCAAGGTTATGCGCATGCTCAAAGTCTTCTTCTCCGTGTATAGTGTATCTCTGTGGCAGAATTACAGCGCCCCATACTGGTCTGGCATATATATATATATATATATATATATATATATATATATATATATATATATATATATATATATATATATATATATATATATATATATATATATATAACTACACCGTTTCAGTGGTTTCGTGTGCACGCAGATATTTCTTGAGACAATGCCATGTTTACGGAATTTGTTTTTAGAACGAGAAAAAAAAAAGATATCGGATAGGGAAAGCACCGACTTCGTGTGGACGTGGCCTAAGTAACAAGATTAGTGGGCGTGGCCTGCAACTGTTAACTTGCATAAAAGTGACAGAGCCCTCTAAACGGCTCATTCTGAAAGGGATTGAAAATGTCAGAAATTGAGCTGGTGAGATCACCTAATGTCAGAGTGATATTGTGCAAAAATCTTCATTAACATGTTTTGTATAGACCATAGAGCTATTATTATATTATATTATATGTGCCCTTTGAGTCATTTGTTAGTTGAATGTTTTGGATTTATCACAAATCATTCATGTCTTCTGTCAGATTACACATTTAAATTTGTATTTAACATTTTCTCTCAGCAGTATGGATTTTATTAGTTGGGCTTCATTAGAACATCAGCAAATGTGTTTAATTTTCCATCTGTGTTGGGTCTGCCAGCTGCTACAGAAATGACAGTCAGATGGAAAGTTTTTTGTTTTTTTTTTGCATTTCATTTGGTGTTCACAGTTTGTTGAGGCTTAAAATCCCTTTGCTGTCTTCCTCTCCCATTAGTGTCAGCTGGATTTTCCAGCTGCCAATACTTAATTTGATGTTGCCTTTATCACTTCAGTGTGAGTTTGTGCATCCAATCACATAACATGGCTTTTGCCGCTCCCTGCTGCTTGTGTGTGTGTGTTTATCACTCTCAAATTTACCCTAGCTAAAAATAACAGTACGGGGGACAGAGGTGGCAGTGACCTGTCTAAAGTGATTGTCTCTGTTGCAGAATTTTAATAAGAGGTTGTGGCAGATGCAGAGTTGGTTATGGTTTGTTAGTCACCTTTCTGTTTCCGGAAGAACTTTTAATTGTTTTTGATTAAATCATAAGGGGTTCAGGCTGCTGTGTACAATGGCTTTTTTAACTTGTTTGCGTTTGGTCATGCTACACCAAGATTATTCAATGTATTTCATTAGATTGTACGTGATAGAGCAACACAGAGATATGTATAATTATGAAGTGGAAGGAATATATAGTTGTTTTTTTTCACTAATTAAAAATCTAAAAAGTGTGACGCAGTTTTAGCCCCTCTTACTCAGTACTTTGTTGCACCACCTTTTTGCTGTAGGTATGTCTGTACTAGTTCAGTACAATTGTGTACATCTAAATACATTTAGCCCATTCTTCTTTGCAGAGTAACTCCTGCTCTAGCAGATAAATGGTAAATGGCCTGCATTTGTATAGCACTTTTTCAGTCCGAGGACCACAGAGCGCTTTACCATTCAGTCATTCATGCTAGTGGTGGTAAGCTAGATTGTAGCCACAGTTGCCCTGGGGCACACTGACAGAAGCAAGGCTGCCGCACACTGGCTCGACCGGGCCCTCTGACATCCACCAGCAGGCAAGGTGGGTGAAGTGTCTTGCCCAAGGACACGACTGATACTGAGCGGGTTCGAACTCCTACCACCTGTACACATGATTTGTGTGTACGTCAAATAGTTAACCTGTTGCCTTATATGAGCAGAACTCCATCTCCCACATGTTTGATTTGTCTCCTGCTTGAAAACCACAAACCTCATAACAATTTCTTTCAATCACTCATCGAATAATGTCAGATTAGAGTACATGAGTAAGAACTATCCTGTCAACAGTTTCCCTTTCTTTGGATTTCGACAGCTAACGCGAAGGCTGTTTGCCCTGAATTTTATTTAAGGGTTTCAGATTACTAGGGGCTTGATACAGATGCATGCCCCTCTTGTCAAATATTTATTCAAAGAACAGATGTACATTTATCTTGCTTTCTTTGAACTTCAAAATTATGTACTACTTTGTTTGTATTGCATAAATATCATAATTGGATACAAGGCACTGTAGTTTCAATGTTCACGTTTTTGTGTCCCTGTTTTAGACAAACATTATCACAAGAACCATCAGTGTGTGTGTGTGAGATGTTTGACACATGCAAATAAACTATGCAAATTAATTTAGAGCCACACCATGCTACAGTACAGTATGTGGTTTATATACAGGAAGGAAGGGCTGGTGTAGCAGTGTTTGAAAGCATTTGTGCTGTTGGAGCAAAGTTTGAATATCACAAGAACATCTTCTCTATTTATTTAGCGCTGGAGGTTAATTATAGAGCTGGTGAAAGACATGGGAAAACAATCCTTACCGGGTCTCAAGATATACACCTAGGGTCGTATAATAACATAGAAATGCACTTAAGTATTTTTCTTCTGTTTATTCTAATAAAATTTAAATATTTTTCTGCAAATTAAAAATAATCCTAAAAAAATCAGCTGTTTAATTGAGATTCTCCTCCCCCCACAGATCTGTACCAACATTTTCCGGGCTCTTCCACCAAGCGACAATCCAGATTTTGACCCAGAGGAGGATGAACCCACTTTAGAAGCTGCATGGCCTCACATCCAAGTAAGGTTTCTAAACTTTTATGCGTTCACTTGAGATTTCCTGGTTGTGTTTTGAAATGTTTGCAGAGTGTGTATTATTGTCAGCGGTCTTTCTTCTCCACTGCAGCTGGTCTACGAGTTTCTGCTGCGCTTCTTAGAGAATCCAGACTTTCAACCCAGCATTGCAAAGCGATATATTGATCAGAAGTTTGTGCTCCAGGTAGGTGTATTTCTCCCCCCCAAAAAAATTTTTTGCATCGCTACTTTGTTGCATCATATAGATTTTACAAATGTGTCTTGCAACATTGAAATGTAAAACTAGGGCCGAGGTTGGCTATTTCAAATGTGTCGAGTAGAGCAGACGCTATCGGCGCGTTTCACCAGCCTTCGGGTTACTTTTTGTGGATGAATCAGACAATCTGCTGCAACTCGTCTACATATGTCCATGCTCAGCACCCACCTACTGCAGGAATGCTTCACTCACGTCTTGTAGCAGTTGCTAACGGGCGTTATAAGGTCTGGAATGTCGGCCGAGCCACATCCGAGGTGCCTGGTCTGACTTTCCATGATGTGAGGGAGTCATTTGTGAGCTATAAATAGCTGCCTGTTGTTTACTCTTCAGGAGGAGAGAAGAAGAGTGGTCCAGCACTGGCTGGCAATAAAAGGCAGTCAGAAAAGGCCCGATTAACTTCAATTATCATAAAACACAACTTTCCCGCTGAGATGTGCTGCAGCCAGGAGAGCCAGAGCTTTACAAGTGGACCAAAAAGAAAAAAAAAAAGTGAAGACTTGGTAGCTTTGTTTGCAGCTCATTATGTCTGTTTTTCTGCCCCACCAGTTTGTTGGTTTATTTTACTGTTTTGGTGATGCTGGATCAACTGCTGCTTAGCTTCAGAAAACAGCTTTCATTACAACCATATGTAAAACATGTGCTTGAGCATGTTGTCAGGGTGTGCTTTAGGCTTTTTTTGTGTTACAGACCATTCCTTTGCCTTTCTGTGTTGCCATGGGGAACCCCAATTTGTGGTTTACTGTAATGAGGGTGTTTTTTTTTTTTCCCCATGAAGTTTATATTCATATAAAGTAAAACCCACATCTGGTCCACAGTGTTTTATTACTTCATCATTTTACTAGTTGAGCTTTGACAAAAGCCTTTACTTGCTCATTAAAATGTTCCATGTAGATTAGGACAGGTTGCCAGTCCATCCTGGGGCAACACAGAAACACACAGGACAAACAACCATGCACGCACTATCCTATGAATATCAGGGATGTGAGGAGTTTCTCATTTGTATCTATTTGGGTATTTGCACCAATATATTTAGTTTATTTTTTTCTTTTGTGAAACTTTCAATCCTTCAAAATGTCAAATTGTACTTTTCTCTCGTTTGAGTCCTTGCAGGACTCTTTTCAGCTTTTAATATGGCATTGTTTCTACATTTTTGTAAATGCCTTTTTCATTAGGGTTTCCAACACTTAATTTCTCTCTTTGAATCTTTTTGTTTTGAATGAGGTCTAAGCGGAAAGTAAATTTTTACTACTGATCCAGGTAATTATCAAAAAACTGATTTTTTTGGGGGGCTCAAGGTATGGTAGAACTCTTTTGTTTAACTTTTATCATTAATTGAGCAGCCTTGTATTGGATCAGAACATACACTGAATCCCACTGGATTGCACTTTAGGGGTAAATCATTTCATACGTTTGCCTTTCATGCACCTCTTTATGTTTTGAACCGTTGACAGTGTGTCAAAATGCTTATGTCCGCCGCGTGCAAGAGATCCATGAAAGAGTGATATGCTTTTAGGATCTCGAGGAATTCTAGAATTGTACCGTGAAAGGATGCCACCTCTACAGAAAGTCCAGTTGGGGAATTTCCTCTGCTAAACATTCTACTGAGAGTTACAGCAACTTTCCTGCAAAGCGTCAGACTATGTAAATTCAGAAAAATGAGCGAGCATGGTCAGCGGCTGCAGAGTTCCTCACCGAATTTCTAGAGTCAATAAGTATAGACCTCAAAGCTTTATTTGGCTTTTAAATTATCTCAGGAATAGGGTTTAGAGAGCTTCATAGAAAGGTTTGGAATGGCCAACCAACTGTATCCAAGCCTTGCATCACAAGGTTCAATGCAAAACATCAGATGCAGTGGTGTAAAGCATGCGAATACTGGACTCTGGAGTAGTGCAGGCATGGTCTCTGAAGTGAAAAGTTATCCCTCTCTGTCTGGCAGTTCAGTGGAGGAATCTGGCATTTCCTGGACTGCATTCCTTATTGTGTAAAGTTTGGTGTAGAGGATTTTGGAGGTGGACTCAGCCCCTTAGTTCTGTTGAAGGGAATCTTTAAATGCACAGGTGAGCAGGTTTGATGTGGAAGGACATGGCTGGTCTGCATACAACCCTGACCTTAAAATCATAAAACACCTTTGGGATGAAATGGCACGCAAACTAAGAGCCAGACCTTCTCGTCCAACATCAGTGTCTGACCTTACAAATGCACTTCTGGAAATAAAATCCCATAAAGAAGCTCCTAAAGCCTTTCCAGAAGAGTTGAAGCTGGTGTTGGGGCAAATAGTGGACCAACACCATATTAAACCCTCTGAATAAAAACAGGGTGTCTAAAGATGGATAAGAATACTTTTGAATAATAATTGGGAGGAAAAAATCCTTGTTGCTTCTTTAGCCGTTCTATACATTACAGGTATTAGTCTTAAAAAGATATATTTAAATAAATCTTTAAAAGTCACCAATGATTTCCTGCTCCTAAATAACATTTCAGAATGCTTTTCGTTTGGTGAAAAGTATGGAAATTGAAAATTCCTTCCTTCCATCCATCCATCCGTCGAATTTTTGGGTTGTTCATATTTCCATCTTTAGAGCCTGCCAGCTGCAGAAATATTTGCCATAAATTTATGGTGAGCTGTATGACTTGGAACTCTGGAACATTGAGTCTGGGAAAGTCTGGAATGTTTTTATGGGCAATGTGCAGGAACCCCGCTTTAAAGGCAGCAGTTTGTTTTGTGCTAATATTGAGACCACCTCACAGAAACGTGCTGCTGTATCACTGTCCCCCAGAGACTTTTTACCATGAGTATATTGCACTGTAGTTATTCGTAAAACAGTGCTTTCTGTGATGTGATGAATATAGATTGAGAAAAGCTTGATAATAGGCGTCTGTAGTCAGATGATGATTAGCCATGTGCTACATTGAACACTGCCTACGTCCACTGTGTCACCAATCAATATCAAGCATTTATTTATAAGCACAGTTCAATACTTGGGGACATTACTTTCCCTCAACTCACTGCGTTCATTTCCCCCCCTTAGCCATGTTTACATATTTGCTAGCTGATATTTTGCTGCTTGATCATTTTGGACTATATGATGAGCATATGACAGATAAATCTGCTCCAAATCTTAATCACCTAAACAATATAGCTGACCCTCAACTAATGGTCCAACAAGTGGTTTTTCTTCTTGGAGCCTGCTGCAGATTAGGATGGTGTGCTTTTGTCCTAAGTGCTTCTGCATACCAAAAAAAAGAATATCTGTTTTTAGACTGTTAGCTGGTGCACAGTAAATTTCACAATATATAGTACTGGTGTTGGAACAGGCTGATTTAAAAGGAGGTTTTCATCCTGTTTGGACCAGTTGAGCCTTTGCAAGTAAGATTAACGAGCTGCTTCTTTAGATTTCAGTCCTGGGACTTTATCACGTTGCACCAGATTAATAGTTAAAACATTTGCTGTTTTGGTTTCTATTTTTAAAATGTGATTTTTTTTTAAAAAAATTTAATTTATTTTTTTGTCCAACTGTATAGATTGAAAGAGGGCGGTAAAATTAAGAGTCCAGCTGAGCCTTTAATTTGACTTTGTCTATCCAGTGTCAGTGAGAGCCGGAGGTTTTAGACAGAAATAGAAAAACGCTTTCCTATTAGAAAGTCATTTCAGTGACACTTTTCAACAGTCATAATTCACAATGACATTGTGCAGTAATGAAAGCATCTTAGCTCATATTTTTCTTCCTCTAGAAATTTAAGCCGTTCTGTGTGTTTGTTGCATGCTGAGAGCTAACGTCCTAGTGTGACCTTTTCTGATTGAATATTGATGTTCCCCCCCAGGCCAAAGCAGCACACCCCTACTATACTGTGGCTGCTTTCATTTCATAATAAAGACCGCCCCAATGGCCACATCCCATTTAAATATTATTGATTAGCTTTAGTGTTGATTGGGTAGTTATGTAACTCTTGAAAGTCTACTGCAAGTGAATAACAAGAGCTTCTGCAATTTTTGATGCATAGATCTACCTATCCTTTGGTTACCTATACGACGGTAAAATATTGTTCTCTTATCAGAGAAGAAATGCAAAATACGCATCATGATGTTTGCCTGGCCCGCAAAAGTACAATTGAATGGCTCAAGTTACATCATCACATAAGCATCATACTTATATAATTGTAGCTATAGTAGTATGCAGTGATTCACTGAAGGTCCTGATTTCTTCAGATATGTTTGCTTTTTATTTCTTTTACTTTAACAGACTCAAGCTGATTTTGCAAGACTGTGTCACATGTAACTATTCTAGTTTACATCACACACAGACTTGGAATTTTGTTTATTTAGACAGATTGTTGATAATGAAAAACGAATTATCACAGATTCGTTAAAGATTTCTCAGCGAGAGAATACTTTTTGAGTTTATTTGCCGTAGCGGTTAGTGGTGCTTCATTTGAAGTCTGTCCCTAATAACAAGAATAAAGTTCCCCTAACCCCCAGTGTAAAGTAGCAGGCAAATGTCTAATATACAGTGCCTCACATCATTCCTTGAACCGTCCTAAATTTTGTTAACGAAAAATTTTAGTATTTGGTGTTATGAGATTTAATGTGATGGACCAACGTAAGCTGAGGTGTAAAGCGGGAGGAAAATAAAACATAGCTCTCAATTTCTTTGTAAGAAAAATCTAAAACAATTGTGTATTGCATTTAACATTTCAATTTAATTTAAATTATTTCTAGATCTTGAGTAGGTAAGGAAAAAGAGAATGGAGTATGAAAATATTTGTATACTTTCCCCCTGTTCTATTGTCAACAAGGTAGTTAAATATAAGTGTCCATCAGTGCCTCTGTCTGTTCCTCATCCCTCCATCCCTAAACCTGTTCATCCATCCGTCCCACCCATTTTACCATTCATACACTGTTTTTCTCCATTCATTTTGTCAGTCTGGCAATTCATCCATCATTTCATCTGGAAGACTCGTACACAAATCCATGTCTTTCCATCATTCCTCATAGTCTGATGTTGCACAGCCTGACCTTTGGAAATATCTCAAATTTATAGTGAGTTTTTTAATTACCTGAATAAACTCTCAAATTGATAGAAATTGACATTTGAGTCTGGAGAAGTATGTAATTTTGACCCGTGGGAACGCTGGAAGGTCTCAGGGTTTTCTGAAAGCATTGGGGAACAAGCAGTATCCTAAAGATAAAACTGCACACCAGACAGGTTAGCGATAAAGTTTGTGGAGAAATTAAAAGCAAGGGAAAGTGTTTTGCACAACTGTAAACCTACCAAGACACGCTCTCCACCTAAACTGACGGGCCTGGCAAGCAGAAATAAAACCACAGAAGCAGCTAAGAGGCCCATTCAGGGCTGTACATTAACTTTTTTTAGCTTCTAGCACAGGTGCTACAGATGTTGCTTGCTTTGTAGCACAGACAAAAAAGTTGTAGTACTAACACACAATGTTTCTTACAATCTATTAAAACCAACTGTAGTGCATCTCAATACATACAAACAATAGAAATGCATACAATGAAAACTCCAGTTGTTGTTTTGAGATTATTGCACCCCTGAAAATCCCCCTCCCGAACTCTGTTGGATGCTCTAAGCATGCGCATGCCGTCTACCGGTGGACTGGCAACAATTGAATATGAAACATGGTGGCAGCATCATGATCTGGTGAAGCTTTTGGCATTGCATAGAATTAAAACTAAAGTGGAGGTGAATTTCAACACCAATTCTCTTCATATATCATGGAGACATCTCTGGTGGTTTTTACATGGGTTATAACATAAAGCTTAAAATTCACTGCATAGCAAGAAGTCTTAAGTTAGAGCATGTTAAACTGTTGCAGCAGTAAGACCCCTTGCACCATTAAATGGCAAAGAACAGCTGAATGCATTTAAACCAGTGCAGAACATCAGAAAGACATGTGCAAAAAACACAAAAACGATGACTCCTTTTCCTTGGATTTAGACTGTGATAAAAATAGGCCGTCAGCCCTGTCACCAAGGTGGCCGTAACAATGCTATGAGAAGATGAGCACCGAACCCAGAAGCTTGCTGAAACCCAAAAGCACTACTTTTTGTTTGGCTTTGCTTCCCCCAAACCGTATTGTAATGATGACTCATCGTGTGTTTCTGGAAATAGCTGCTTAATTCTAGGGGTTTGAAGGCTGTTTACGCTATTGAGTGCTCGGGCACATGTACTATGAGTGGATGCTGAGAAAGGTGAGAGTTCTGGTCAAACAAAGCTTGATTATTCATACTTATCTTGAAATGATCACCTCATAGCTGCATCCAGATTAGTAATTAAAAACATTTTTAGGATACTTAAGGCCTGTGCAACATGAAAACAAGTGGTCTCACACCAACAGCCAGAGTTATTAGATAGTAAAGGCATTATATTTGAGTCATAAAGGGATAGCAATGACATTACATAAAATGCATCACTATCTGTTTTAACTCACCAGATGATTGTGGATGTTTCTATTGGCTTCTGAAACAAAATGATGGACTTGCTACAAAGAAATGTTGAATATTTTGTTTTTCATTTAGATAATACTGTTTACATATTTCCATTACAATATCAACTCCTGATTTGCACTGATTGGCTTAAGATATTAAGTCAGATTCTTTTTTTCCCCTCCATTTGCAGCTGCTGGAGCTGTTTGACAGCGAGGACCCGAGAGAACGGGACTTCCTGAAGACTATTCTTCATCGGATTTACGGAAAATTCCTGGGCTTGCGAGCCTTCATCAGGAAGCAGATCAACAACATCTTCTTGAAGTGAGTTAGAAATTAGCAGGGAAGCATTTGTTTTCGACTAAGTAAACGCTTAAACCTTTGCTGGTCTTTTGTTTATCAAAATTGTTAAATGATGCATCGTGGGTTAGATAATTTTAGAAGTATAAACAGGCCCATAACTACAAAGTTAATATGTGGAGTCTGTTTAAGTACCCTAATTTTTAAAGAACATACATTTTGTACATATATAAAGCGCACCTGAATATTGGCCACGGGTTTTAATGTTTTAACATGAGATATTTACACAGTAAGTATTTACACACGGAATTTTTTATTTTATTTTTTAATGAACTCGGCCAGGATGGGGGGGGTGAATGGCAGAGGTCTGCGCTCTGAGTGCTTTTCTAGTTTTAATTTAAGATGTGCTTCTTTTTTTTTCAAACTCTGCCTGAAAATCAGCATTACGGCACCAACACAACAGTACCATGCCTGGTTAGAAAATAAAACATACTTAAGCCAACCAGAAATGTCAATGGTTGCTATCTTCATCTTCCTCATTTAAGCCACTGAAGTCGTCTTCTTCAGTGTATTTATGTCCTCTGAAAGATTTTGTCATTTTTTTACATTGACTCCGTTCTTCCCGCTGCCTCCTCCAATGTCTCACTATAGATTCATTGATGTCAAGTTTACGTGCAGTAGCTTTAGTTCCTTCTCTGACGACCAGCTCCATTGCCTTTAACTTAGAAGCTGCATTTCTTCGTGTGTTTTCCATGAGGGTGTGTGCATGAAAACTACCGGTAGTGTCTTCTTCGTGTCTGTCTCAATTATGCGCTTCCTGCTATTGTGCTTTATTGCTCCTGTTGCTGCGTGACAGTGAGCTTTGGATGATTGAGACGGGGAACGCTTGATGTCATTTCCAACAGGCGAGGTGGCAGGACGGGTGGCCCCGATGTTGGCCATCTGCCACGGAGGATAAAAATAGGGCCACAGTTGTCAGGTTCTGTCTGTACATAGCAGCGTCGCACAGACAGATGGAAATGCTTTATCAAACAGGTGAAGGTGAATTATGTATGTATCTTGTATTATTTTAGTTTATTTTTAGTGGTGGTGCCACTGGATTTAGATTAGCTTTTTTATTTGGAAATAACTGTGTAAAAGTCTTGAGTTGACCTCACATGCACCACCTGTGTTTACACTCAGAAACGGCACGGATGTCATCAGAGCAGTGTTGGCATTATCGAATGTCCAAGCGCTTTTTGCTAGCTTGTTTTTACAAGCTCTATTACTGCTCTATGTAGAATTTAGAAAGTTATCCTGATTTGATATGATTAGGGAGAACTATTGTGCCCTACAGATTTGGCATTCCTAAGAATGTGCAATGCACTTATACGGTTAAGTGTAGATGTTTTTTTTGTTGTTGTTTTTTTTTGGGGGGGGTTTATGATCTGGTGAGGATATTTTATTTAAAAAGGAAACGAACAAATAAACCTGCTACGTGTGTACATGGCCTCTGAGTGACCGATTGTATTTAAAAAAGAACAAGTATTACACGGTTTCTCAGTGAACGAGACGTTTTAAAGACATGCCTTTGAGCTTTTGTGTTCATCTGATTTTCACATTTACAGTTATTATAGAGTGGGGAGGATTTCAGAGTGTTATGATGCATCCACTGCAGTGTTTGCTCAGAAAATAAGAGTAAAGTCGAAAAGTAGAGTATAAAAGGAGTTTAAAAGGACTTGGACTGTTCCTCAAGTTGCCTTTTGAGGTGGTTGTTTTTTATTACCATTTTAATGTGAAAGTGATGAACATGTTAATCTTTTCTGTTTCCTTTATATTTGAGCTCTGCATTTGTTTCTTTTTCCGTTTTGTTTTTGGAGAAAAGTTAGGCTTGGTTTCTTATAAAATAATTTAAACTAAGCCTGTTTTCTGCTACCTTAAATGCTTAAATGTTTTTATTTTATTTTATATTTCCACTTTGCTCCTCTTGAAGTCAATTTTTAAAGTTTGTATTTTTATTTCTTAGTTCAACAGCATTTATAATCCGCTCTGATTCATGAATCTGGTTAATCTGCTCCACTTTTAAAGTTCTGTGTTTCAATAATTTTGTATCTTTGTCTTTTTAGGTTCATTTATGAAACTGAACACTTCAATGGTGTAGCTGAATTGCTGGAAATCCTTGGAAGGTGAGGTTTTTCTTTGCTATAAATCTGATAGTCTCATTTAATTAGTCTCTCTATATTAGATTGTCCTGTTCTGGAATGACTTCAGTATTTCAGACCACCGGCATGCTGTTTTGGAAAACAGACATTCTGCTGATGGGATTTCTTTGTGTTTTCTGTAATCTAGCAAGCTCTGTTTTTTGTTTACAGTATCATCAACGGGTTTGCGTTGCCTCTGAAAGCAGAGCACAAGCAGTTCCTGATGAAGGTGCTCATCCCATTACACACAGCTAAAGGATTGGCCCTTTTCCATGCACAGGTAAAACAAATGGTTATCTCTGTATTACAGCACCTTCTAGTGGCTTGGAAATTAAAATGCATGCTCTTTTTTTTTTTCTTTTTTTTTTTTTCTTTTCTTCAGCTTGCTTACTGTGTGGTTCAGTTTCTGGAGAAAGATCCCACGCTTACCGAGCCGGTACTGTTTTTATCCTTCCTCCCACTCAAAGCTAGATTAGTCTGCTGCAGTGGATTATTTTGTAATGGTTACTAGAAACCGACACATGAACAAGCATATAACAAAACTTCTCCTGTCTCCAAAGGTGATCCGTGGCCTGTTGAAGTTCTGGCCAAAAACCTGCAGCCAAAAAGAGGTACACTTTATTCCTTTATGCTGCATTCATCTTTCTGTCTCTCTAGTGGTGCTTGTTGGGTGTGTTTTTTTTTTTTAATATTCACCCTCCCACTCAGGTGATGTTCCTGGGCGAAATAGAGGAGATCCTGGATGTCATAGAACCTACACAGTTCAAAAAGATCCAGGAGCCGTTATTCAAACAGATTGCTAAATGCGTGGCAAACCCACATTTTCAGGTAAGCTCAGAATACACAGACACAAGGATCTTTTTAGAGCCTAAACTGTTTTACTTAACAGTACAACAACAACTAATACAACTAAACAGAATAACCTTATTCTTTAAGTTTATTGTTTATCTTTATTTATGTCAGATGGGGTCCAAGTTGCCTGCAATGGTTCAAGACATTCTCAACTAATTATGCTTTCCTGAGATTTTTGTACATGTCATTAAATTAGTCAAAGGGACATACGTTTACATTATCTTACCATAGTTCCTTTTTCCTGAAAGGGCTTGAATAAGTGTGGATTAAAAATGGAACAAAGTATAGAGAATGTTAGTTATTTCCAGACTAGAAATAGGAACTCTTGTTTTCAGACCTTTAAATATGTAGCTGCAATCATTTTGTAAATACTGGTTAAATAATAGACAAACGTAACCAGTAATGTAAGGAATTCTTTTAGTAAATTTGTTTTCTTTGTCTTAAAAATGCTTCTTTTCATTAAATCTTATGTTCCCAGAAAGCCTGCTTAGTTTTCAAAAGCTTGCCAAATCTTCACTCAGTGCCAATCTAATGATTCTTCTCCGATTTGTGTTTATTGCATTAGATGTGAAGATCTGAAGATATAGAATCAGTTAATGATTGATTCAGTTAATAAAAATGAGCCTTAGTAGTGTATGCAGAGGCTGGTGCCTCCTTCTCTTGCTGGTCACCAGTTGTGGGATGGTGTCCCATTTATTAAGTAGCGTATGTCTCAAGTCAGCCATTGCGGTTATATTAGGTCAAGACTTGAGGCAAGCCGTTCGATCCCGACCACCCCGAAATTCTGGATGTAGTCTCAATTAGAAATATCATGGCCAGCCGTGTTGAAGTGTCTAGCCACAGGGGATCTCTCATCTCTATTACTAATATTACTTCTGTGTTCAGAAACCTTGATTTCTAACTTTTTTAGTTTTGCCAGTGTATACTAAGCCGCATGGGCATTTCAGTAAATATACCACACATTTAGAACGACAAGTAATTCTGTTCTGGATCTTCTTACCTGGAAGGGGGAGGAGAAAAAAAACATGACCCTTAATCCCAGCACTACACTGAGAAATAACCTCCAGGTAAAGGATATGGGTAATGTTGAGGCGATTATAACAAAGATTTATTAGCCCCCATTATGGCAAAAATAGGAAGACTTTTACAGCTCCGGCCAATGTTTTGATTGCAACTCTTTTAATTTCTTTAGATAACGGGGAGAATGTAGTAGCGAATACAAAATCCCAGAAGCCTTACCAGTCGCACCTGAGGTACCAGAAGCTCAAAATGCTCATACACACTTAAAAAATCTGGCATCATTTGAGGGGGGAAAAACTTACTTTTTATGGTTATAAAATTTAAAGAAGGATTTTTTTCCAACAAAGAAAAATTTTACCAAACAAAAATACATCAACTTTTTGAACTTCAGTCATTTTGCAATTTGTCCCTCTGTCTGTCCATCAATTTTACTGGTTCAATATTTAGAAATCAATTATGGAAATCAGCTAGAAATCCATAGTGATTGTCAATATTTATTCAAAATAGACTAAAAACAATTATATTTGTAGGTCTTTTGAGATAAAAAGTCTGTAAGAACAGTGTTTCACTGCATGAAAACGCATGAAGCATATTTAGACATGACTTTTTTCAGGTTAAATGTAGTTCTTAGGAACAAATCAAAGGAACTCTAAAGTAGAAGAAGTTTGTGTTGAGGGTGCCATTATTACTACTTATCAATAAAAGGTCCTTGGATGATTTTTGCATTCACTATTTTTGGCTTCTTTCAGATTTTTTCTTTTTTTGACCTTGCAGGTTTTAAACTGCTATGAAAATTGGCTTTCAGGATCAGATGCTCTAGGCGTTAAATATCGATTTTAAAAGTGTTACTTTTTAATTAAACTCAGACCTTTTAATAAGAGGTTGATTTGATTTAGAAGCTTTCTTTCAGCAACTTTAGATGTCGTGATCTTAGTTTTGTTGGTATTTAAAACTCATTTTAGATAAAGATTAATTTCACTGAAAGTACCAACATTATGTTTATGCAGCATTTTCTTATGTCTGTTACATCTTCATCTCCATCTTGACCTAACACAACTCCCACATTGGCTTTCCAAATTTAGATTTGTTTTTTCTGAAGTTCCCTCACTATGTCCTCACAGGTAGCAGAGCGGGCGCTGTACTTCTGGAACAATGAGTACATTCTCAGTCTCATCGAGGAGAACATCGGCAAGATTCTTCCCATCATGTTCGGCAGCCTGTACAAAATCTCAAAAGAGCACTGGAACCAGTACGTACTGTGCCATAGGGTTGTTCATGAAGCGTGCTAAAATAACCCCAAAGAGGTCATGGAGTCATTAAATAACCAGCTTACATAAAATATTCATAATAGAAAAACAAAAAATTCTCATTTAAAATAATCTTTGTTTAACCAAAAAGATGAGCTTTTTTGCACATAAACCTTGCACTTTTAAATCTGTTTACATGCACACACTGTACACAGACAGAAAGACGCCACCATAACACGTCACACATAATTTAGCACAAGTTTCTGTTTTCTTTATATGTTTTCTGGTTCTCAGAGAAATAATAGAGGTGCGTTTGAATGTGTAAACAGATACATATGTACATTATGCCCTTAAGGAAATATCAACTCTGAATTACTTCAGGGGAGTTTTAGGCAGGTGTGAAAAAATGTTGTAAACAAAGAATGCTTACAGAAATATAGATAATTATTGTTTTGTTTTTAAATAAATTTTCAAAACTCAAGGTGAGCAAACACGAGAAATCAAATCCATATTTGGTGTTACTACCCTTTTGCCTTCAAACCACCATCAATTCTTATAGGTGCACTGGCACAAAGTTGGGGATTTTGTAGGATTATACTCAGGTGTATGATCAACCAATTATACCAAACAGGTGCTAATGATCATCAATGTCACATGTAGGTTGAAACAGTCATTAAATGAAACAGAAACAGCTGTGGCTTAAAACTGGGTAAAGAACAGCCAAACTCTGCGCCCAAGGTGAGTTTATGGAAGATACTTTCATATCATGGCAAGATTGAGCACAGCAACAAGACACAAGGTAGTTATACTGCATCAGCAAGGTCTCTACCAGACAGATTTCAAAGCAGACGGGTTTTAAAATGTGCTGTTCAAGCTCTTTTGAAGAAGCACAAAGAAACGGGCATCGTTGAGGATCGTAGACCCAGTGGTTGGCCAAGGAAACTTGGTGAAGCAAATGAAAGACACATCAAGCTTATTAACCTTCGAAACTGGAAAATGTCTACATCAGCTCAGAACTGGCAGAAACCAGTGGGACCCAGGTACACCCCTCCACTGTGTGGAGAAGTCTGGCCAGAAGTGGTCTTCATGGAAGAGTTGCATCCAAAGAACCATACCTCTGACATGGAAACAAGGCTAAGAGACTTAAGTATGCATGAAAACATAGGAACTTGGGTGCAGAACAATGGCAACAGCTGGACTGATGAGTCAAAATTTGAAATATTTGGCTCTAGCAAAAGGCAGTTTCTTTGTCGAAGGGCTGGAGAGCGATAAAATAATGAGTGTCTGCAGTCAGCAGTGAAGCATGGTGGAGGTTCCGTGAACGTTTTGACCTGCATTTCTGCAAATGGAGTTGGAGATTTGGTCAGGATTAATGGTGTTCTCAATGCTGAGAAATACAGGCAGATACTTATCCATCATGCAATACCATCAGGGAGGCATATGATTGGCCTTAAATTCATTCTGCAGCAGGACAACAATCCCAAACATACAACCAGTTATTAAGAACCATCTTTAGTGTAAAGAAGAACAAGAAGTCCTGGAAGTGATGGTATGACCCCAGAGCCCTGATCTCAACATCATGGAGTTTGTCTGGGATTACAGAAGGATGTGAGAAAGCCTACATCCACACAGATCTGTGGTTTGTTCTCCAAGATTTTTGGAAAAACCTACCAGCAGAGTTCCTTCAAAAACTGTCTGCAAGTGCATCTAGAAGTTCTTGATGCTGTTTTGAAGGGAAAGGGTGGTCCAACCAAATATTGATTTAGATTTCTCTTTTGTTCATTCACTGCATTTTGTTGATTGATGGAAATAAGTGATTAACACTTCCATTTTTGAAAGCATTCTTTTGTTTACAGCATTTTAACCCTGCCTAAAACTTCTGCAGCCTCAATTTTCATTCATTTTTTACAAAAGTGGTTCATGTCCTGAGTCCGATGCCTTTTTATTATCATTCATATTTACTGGGTTACCCTAAAAAAGGACTGGTTAAATGAGTGAATATAACCAGCAAAAAGTCCATTGAAAAACTTTAAATATTTTTGAAAACTGATTATAAAAATTAAATCCAGTTTAGAAATATGCTCTGTGCCTGCAACATTTTCTTTGCTTTACATAAAAGTATTTCAGAAGATAAAAAGTTTTCTTAAAATGTAAATACCACCACCGCGTTATGTTCCTAAGCCAACTTCCTGAAGCTCTTTTTCCTGTTTCAGGACAATCGTGGCTTTAGTCTACAATGTTCTGAAGGCACTGATGGAGATGGACTGCCCACTGTTTGATGAGCTGACATCTTCCTATAAAGCACAAAGACAGCAGTAAGTAGCATTAAACCTTGCATCAAATGTTAATGACGATGTTTAACAAACAGCACAGTCCTGATGGAAGATTTGAATTGAAAAATATAAGTAAATAATTGGAGCTTGGTTTTAGTTCTTAGAATTTTTTCCCTTTTAAATCATTGGTTTCCAAACTTACCATTGCTTGTGACCCACAAGGTTCCAGAAACAAACCTGGGACCTCGACTGATGGAAAAATTACCTAAAATCACAGACAGGGTATCACATCCAGTGAAAACATCATTACTCAGCATTTCGAAGCAATTTTTCTTTGTTCAAACATCAGAGACATGTTTGTTGTGTTCCTGACATACTGACATTGAAAAAGCTCTCCAAGGGGGCTCAGAAAAACAACTAGGAGCTTTTGGCTCTTATCGATTTTAAAGAGGTTTCAAAAGAATTTTAAATCATCCTTTCTACCATATGGAGTTTCCTCTACAAGTGTAGGACTGGAAACTGACAACATTCCTCGATCCGGCCGTCCAAATGGTTCATCCTAAAAGCATACAGCAAGATGCTAGAAGTCGTCTTCAAAAACCCTTAAATATCATAATGGGATCTAAAGCGTGCTCTGGATCCAGCTGAAATAAAAGTCAATCCGTCTAAAAATCAGAAAGAGACTGCAGATGTGTAACTGTCATCAGCGGTGTGCAAAGAGGAAACCTTTGCTCTCTTAAGAAAAGCACAAAGACGAGTCTAAAGTTTTTCAGAGAATAGGTAGACAATGGCTAGAACTTCAGCACTAAATAAGTCTATAACTGTATTTTTGGGGGGAATCTGAATCAGAGGAAAAATGCCATCTGTAAGGCATGGAGTTGGAGGTGTCATGATTTGGGATTTTATTAGCCGCAGCAAGACCTGTCTGGCTCACTGTCATAGACTCCACCGTGAGTTTTACATGTATCAGAAAGTACTAGATGAAAGTCTCCTATCTTTAAAAATACATAAAGCTGAAGCAGAACTGGACCCTTAAACATAATGAGCCAAAACACCAGTAAATCAACCAAGACGCCATCTGGCCTGGCTGACAGTGAGGAGTGAGAAATAATCCCACTAAATCTATTTCAGCCAAAGGACATAACTAGGATGTGGTGGGATGTCCAAACTTCTTCCTCAGTTAGAATATACATTTCTATTTTCTGTGCAATGATTACAAGGTTTATTAAATCACATTCTTTTTCTGAGATAAATTAAAAATAAATTGAACAAGAGCTTTGTATTCAGTTGGTTGTCTGAATATATAAATTTATGGGGGGTTTTTTCCAGAGAGAAGATGAAGGAGCAGGAACGGGACGAGCTGTGGAAGAAGCTGGAGGAGCTGAAGCTCAGCCACGCCTCCATGGTCCAGAACAACAGCCATGGGATCCCTGCTGTCCTTAACAACAACAACAGTAATAATAACAACAACTACAATGAAACCCAGGAGAGCAGCAACGATGCTGAAGCTACTGATGTCATCATGGGAGACAAAGATCCAGACGTTATTGATGCACCCAGCGAGAGCGCCTCATGTGCCAAATGACAGCGGATGCCAGCTTTTTATTCTGAAGCGCTTCGACTTTCAGGACCGTCAGAGGAGGATTAACAAGGATGTAACACAAATTACACCTCAGCAGTATATTAAATCTTAGATCGGCAAAGAACACCAGCAGTTCTTTGGCAGAAAAAATATAAATATATATATATTTCCTCTTGAGACTATTTTTGGATGTTAAAGTGTGGCTGCCGTATGTTTATCTGTCCGATCAGAGCTGTATCTTTCCACGTTCAGTTTCCTAATTGATAATGATTTTCCTCGTGCTCTCTGTGTGTGATGCGTTGGAGGGAGAGGAAATGATGACTTGAATTTAATGTTTCCAACCGTGCTGCGCTTAGAAAAAGAAAAAAAGCCAAACAGCTATTCAAAGATGTCTATTTTTAATGTGCTTCTCCTCGTCACTGCCGACGCCTGTAGGTGCAAACCTGAAACGAGAAGGGAACTCGAATGTTGGGAGCGTTTTTTTTTTTCTTCTCACATGGGACCAGACCCAGATAAATAGAGACCCGTATATATATTTATACAGAGACCTGTTTATATGCAGAAAAAAAATATGTGGAGATGAAGAATCATGGCCATAATTGATTAATGATAAAGAAATCGAACTTCTGAAATCGCTCTTCTTTGGATTACAAATTTAAAAATGATTAATACTTAAGGTAAATGTAATATTTTTTTAGGCTATTTTTGTGGTTGCAGGTGTTGGTAAATCCTTTTTCATCTGGGTGAAAACATGAAGCTAATACATTCGTCACCAACAAGAAGTCACACTAAAATATTGAGAAAGGGCTTTCAATATTCGAAAATGTAGTTTTTTGATTTAAAGGAGTAGTTCAGCATCTTAACTTGAAGCCTGGAAACGAAGGCCCTGTTCTGAGAATGAAAATCTACCAAATTAAACCTATAAAGCACACTAAATAATGCTCTATTGAGAGGATGCATTATGAGAAAGTTAAAAGTATTAAATAATGCAACATATAGTGGTAATTGTTTGCTTTCTAACAGTTGTTCATGTAAAACTGCTAATTTAAAAAGACCAAAAAGAACCCCAAACCTCTGAGTATTGATGAAGGTGAATATTTTGGGTTATACAGGAATGGGATGCACAATAAGCTTCTGTGTATTTTTGGACTGTATTTATTGAGTTTGGAGGCTACTTACAGGGAAATGCCACTCAGGTGGTTGAGCAACAGTTAAACTCGTCTTAGCACCTTCCTGGTGAGATTTTCTATTCCTGAATTGGACACACTGTGACACAGTCATACCAAGAAAATTGCACCAGAAAACCCAATTGAAAGATGAGAAATCCAGACCATCAGTGGCTTTTTGCTGATGTGCCTGATCTTGGGAGCTCAGACATGTGAAAAGCTCGACCCCTGACCTCCCCCAGATTATAGGAAAGACCTTTGAGAGCTAGCGTTGAATCCTGTTCCCTCTGAACCTAATGTCCGCTCTTGTTTCTGCTCTCTTCACTTCATCTGTCAGTCTTCTCTGATGCCTTTCTGTCAGTACAGCATTCCAGCCTCTGTGAACTTTAAAGCGGGGAACCTGTTTTGTAATCACAGATACTGTTTAGGTTTCGCCATCAAATAAAGTCTACTTTATCTTTCTATTCAAAGCGTAACACTTTGTCCTTTTATTTATTTTTTTTCTTCAAAACTAAATTCTGCATTGCAGTTTTCTGTATAGATCAGCGGGGGGTGCAAAGTTTCTACGTATTTCATGCAATATCTTGCAAAAGCATTCATACTCCTAGAATTTTCCTGTTTTTTGTCATGTTAAAACAATAATTTTTTTGCATTTTTAATAGGATTTTATGTGAATAAATTTGAATTTAAAAGAGAAATGCATTATTTTCAAAATTTACAAATAAAATGTGTGTAAAAAGTATTCAGGACAACTGAGGACCACCGTTCGCTGCTAGGTTTGTCTCGAACAGACAATTTTGCCCATTAGTTGCAAAACAGCTCAAGGTCTGGATAGAGAGGTTCTGTAACCTTTCAGGTCTTCCACAAATTCTGGTCTGGACTTTGGGCCACCCCAGCACATGAACAAAATCTGATCTTAACCATCGTAGCTCTATATTTAGTTATCCTGTGGGCCTCTGACCCAGACTAAACTCACTTACAGCCTCCGATAGAACATCTTCCACGACTGCTGTGTGCGTAGCTCCACGCATTTTCCCATCAAGTTAAGAGCAGCTTTCCTGTTGAAGAAAAGCCATCCCCACAGCATGATGCAGCCACCAACATGTATGGTGTGCTTAGGGTGATTCACTTAATTTCACCACACCTACCATTTAGCAAAAAGTTTTGTTTGGATCTAATTTGAGCAGTGACCACTGTAGTTTTTCAGAATTACTATTATTATTTTACATCCTTTTCCTTCAGACAGCATGTTGGTGTCATGTGACCACCCTTTTCTGCATCATTGCTTCTCTCCACTACATGGCTTACTTTAAAAAAAGTGGCTTTCCTGTCCCTCTGCAGAAGCCAGGTTTGTACTCAGCAGGGATCCACCTGAGCTGTGGGTCTCTGCAGCTCTATTTTTCTCTCCGGTAGTAGTCTTTTCTGCAATTTACACTCTGCTAAAAGAAACGTTTTCAAACAGACTAGTTTGAACGAGGATTTATGAAATATTTTTACCAGCAAAGACGCCCTTTCTTTTTCTTCATCTTTGCGGCATTGCTTTCATAATTCATCTGCGGTAAGTAGTTTTTCATGATGCCCCGAAGCATACAAGACGACATGCTGTCACTACAGTTGGCCAAAGCGGAAAAGTCCCACGTTAATTCCTCTTCACACGTTCTGCATTAACAGGCTCCCGTTTTGCGTTTAAACCTAGCTTTTATTATAAACTGATTGTGTAGAGAAGGCAATGAGGGGAAAAAGAAAAATAGTCAGCATGGAGGACATGACCTTGGCGAAAAACTTTCAGCAGTAATGATAGAGCTGAGTGGCAGGATACAAAGTTTATTTAAATTATTTTAGACTATTTCAATGCATTGGAATCTCACATTATCCCACATTAGTTACACACTATTACTTTTGCATACATTAAACGTTGATTTAACATTGGAGACGTTTCTACAGATTTGGATTTTAGAAAAACGAAGCAGACGTGGCGGTCAGGCTGTTATGAATCATCCCATCTACTTGCTCCTAAAAATATAGTAGATCTAAAATAGCCATGCCAAGTTTACCACATGAATCTAGTCGTCCCAAGTTACCAGGGTATTGTAAATAAAGACATATCTGCTACACTTGGAATATTGTGTTGTAACTCCAGTATGCGTCATAAGTGATGATTCAGTAGATTTCTTCAAGTTTTCTTCCTTTGCCAGATGTTGTTCTGCATCAGTCTGAGTTCCTAATGCTGTTGTACCATTCCTCTTTTTATTTTATCCGAAAGGCTTTGTTCTACCTGCTCTCTTCATCAAGACCTCCAACTACAACTATATTTTACTTTAACAAAACAGTTTCAAGTTGAAAACAAACATCACCAACAGCACCTGAGCTGAATGAGCATATCAGCTTGTGTCAATCATTTTGTAGTATTTTTCTAACACTGCATAATATTTTAAACATAATTTAAACTGAATCTGACAACATGAAGTGGGCCAAAAGTGGTAGTTGTCCAGCAATCGAAGGGTTGTAGGTTCAATTCCAGCTTCCTTTTGTCACATGTTGATGTGCCCCTGGGCAAGGCACTTAACCCCAAGCTGCCCACCGAGCTCTGTATCTGTGTATGAATGTGTGCACATTTGTCATTGCCAGTGGGTGAATGTGGCTCCAGTGCAAAGCGCTATGAGTGGTCAGTACGACTAGAGAAGTGCTACAAAAGTTCAGTCTATTTACCATTTAAAATATCTCAAAATTCTACTTATAATGCTGCAATCTAAAGAAATTCAAGAGCAAATGAAAGTCATTGGCTTATCAGTTTCGAAAGGGTTACAAAACCCTAAGGCTTAGAGACAGTTACTGTAAGTGTGCCATTTTAGAAATGACTTGTTTTAGTTACAATTTTGTGATGAAAAAAATAAATGCAATCTGTAGAATAGTTATAAAAACATGTCAATAAATTGCCAATTCAGTGATGGAAATTTTGATATCTGAGAAAGTTTGCTCCAGATTACAGACTTTACAAAAGTCATGTTTCAAAACGTTATTTAGAATTGAAATCGAACCTTTTAGTAGAGTGGAGAAAAGAATAATCGTTGTAATGTTTTAAGTTACTACAACTCAGTTTTGTTATTAATCAGGATTTATAATTTTTAGGATCTATAAATTTAAATTCCTCCAAACGATAACTGAGTTGGAGAAATCTGAGATTCATAGTTTGTACAAAACATTTTAAGCCACTGCTACTTTCACAGGAGTAAGAAAAACTCAGGATTCAGAGTTCCTAGAGCCTGACATTTGAAGTCTCTACAACTTATAGTTGAGTGAAAAAAGAAATACCATTTATAATAATAAATAAGGTTCAGATTTACGATGCAACAACTGGGGACCCTTGAGAGGATTCCAGGGCCAAAACCAGTGGACCAAAAAGAACAAAAAACGTCCCATATGTACCAAAAAACGAGTTTTACACCATTACATTTGGCTTAAAACTGACATGGCATTTCAGAAAAATTATCATTAATCCAATACTCAAACTTGTCAGTGATGATGTGAAGTTCTGGTATTGCTTTTCTTCTTCAGTACCTTGACAACTTGCTGCAGTTGGAGAACGTAGATCGGTGTTTTTCAACCCTGTCTCTCGAGGCACACTGCATGTTTTAGGTGTTTCCCTGCTTCAGCACACCTGATTTCAATTGATTAACAGGGCTTTGCTGAACTGCAATCATCTGAAGCAGGCATGTTAAATCAGGGAACTATCTAAAACATGCAGGACAGGGTGCCTTGAAGACCAGGGTGGGAAACACTTATGTATTCACCCATCAGGTTGGCTCAACAAGTTCATTTTCTTTAATGCTTTATCGTTGCAGGGTGTGGTGCCTATCTCTCTGCTGGCGATGAGCACCACCAGAATTTTTTTTTGTTATCATGGTCTCACTTTTTTATGAGAGAAACCAAGGAATTGAACAAAACTGTGTAGACTTTTTTTGTCTGCTGAATGTCTTTCTTTTGAGTACCCCCCCCCCCCCCGCCCCACCATCAAAAAGACATTAAAATCAAAGGTTAGATTCTTAAAAATGTTTTAATGTAATAAGATATATTTTTATTTTAGGGGTTTTTGCATCTTAAAACTGCTCTGCGGAGTTTGCCACTCCTACATGCCACCGTGGCAAAAAGTACTACAGTCGATCGTATCGTCAGGACATAAAAAAAATTCCCTAGATTAAAAAAACTGGTTTATTTTAACAAATATATTACATACTGCAGCTTTAACCAGGTGTGTGAATGACGCTGTATGCATTGAGGACAGTAAAATAACGGGAGGTGGTGCACAGAGTCCATTAACCTCAATTGGCTTTATCTGATCTGAAGATTCTTTAGAACTATACAGCACGCCCACGAGTGAGGAAGTCTGCTGACAATAAACAATACAACTGAATCAAGAAGCTGAACGTGGCCGAAACAGACAGAAATTCCCAGTTCGTTGGACCATAGCTTCCCTTTCTAAAGTCCTGTTTAATGAGCGCATACTGTCTCTGAATGTTTTAAACGAAAGATGAGCACCGAGAGGTTTAATTTGGCTTTGAGGAATGTGTTGCCCATGATGTAACTGTTGAACAATGGACTGCATTGATGGGAGACCGCAACAAAGCATTCACAGCACTCTGTCAGGAGCTTCAGCTGCTGTAACTTTTAAAAAGCAGTGCTTTGCTGTGAAGTTTAAAGCTGAAAGCTGTCAGTTGTACAGAATTACTCAAATGCACTCAAAATCTATGTATTTTACCTTTAATTTACAGCACTTCTTTGCCCTTCTGTAGTTTTTTTGTGTGTTGCTGTCGAGCTGTTATTTCCTGGTTGGTCATTAGCGTGTACATAAATGGAATTATTCAGAATTGCAGGTGTGGTTGTTTAGGGAATCAGAAAAATATGCTGCTGTGCAAATATTATGCATTATAGTCATATAAAGAAGGGTCCTATGGATCCGATCTGCTGGTTAATGCCACTCCAGATATCCAAACGCACCACAAACTAGATCTACTGGAGACAACACAGTTAAACTGTGCAGGTCGCAGTTCTTGGGAATTTACCAACAATAACTGTTTCACTCAAACCAGTCATGACAACAGACTGAATCGGCTTCAAGCTGAGCTTTTCATGAGCACCTAGAAACCATTAACTCCTCCAAACAAGAAGAAAATGAATCCCCCAGGAGCAGAGCCAGCTCATAATGACAACAAAAGGCCGAAGGTTCTGTTTGTTTGTTTGAAGGCTTCCTGGCCAGAGTTTGGCGTGCCCGGTCCGAGTAGCTGGAGCATCAGATGAAATGAAGAGTTTACCGTGGAGAGGATTCCTGAAAGTCTGGCTGTGACCTACACCGAACCGGTGGAACGGTGGGGATTTAATATCTTCAGAACTTAACTTGAGTTTTAATATTAAAATATTTGTTAAATATTTTCAATAGATTTACATTCAAGATAACTCTAGAAAAGTATCTTTTTGCCACAAAGTGAACTAAAGAGGTTTGTAAACCTCTAAATGTACTTCTTACAACCATATTGCACATTCCTGGACCCAAGAATGCATCCAGGCACATCAGATCTCCTATTTTTCTAACCCAGAAGAAGTCCACAAGCATCTGTTAATAGCAGTGGTTCTAAAAACATTGGATCTGGATCCTCCAGTGTGCCACGAAACAGCAATAAATTATATAATCTTAAAATCTAAAAAATACATTGATATTGCTGGTAGCTTTTGGTACTAGACTGGCTATTGATGCTTAACGTTACAGTCTGTTTTTTTATCTTATAGATTTTACTACTAGATCAAACCGTATGTGTTTAGCCGTGTTTTTCATCAAAAAGAAGCCACTAAAGGAGCTACTGCCACCATTTACTCTATACATATCCTTCAATATAGAAAGGACTCCTGGATCAATGGGTTCTTTGTGTGTAAGGTCTTCACCTCCAGTCAGTTGCAGCAGATGGGTGCTCACACTAAACCAGGTTCTGCTGGAGGTTTGTTCTTATTAAAGGTTTTACTTTCTACTGTCGCCACATGCATGCTCCGTATGAGGGATCGTTGCAAAGACAGTGACTCGATTCAGCCAAATGGGTTTCCCCAGATAGAAAGCTTTATTTCTATCATTTTCTTTACAAGAACAGCTATCCATTACTTTTGTTTCTGTTATACAAAAGCATTTTGATTCTAACATTACAAAATGTGAAAATGTTCTAGGTGTTTTCAGGTCAAAAAGCAGGTCTAACTTAATCAGAGGTCTCTCCCTCACACACTAAAGGCTTCCACACATAATTTAGAGTTTAAACACCAGAGAACAGTCTTAATCATGTGATATTCCATAGTTGGGCCAGACACTGTTTATTGTCGCGGAACCAATCTTTCAGGCTTATATCAGCCTTGGCTTCAGCAGCTTTTCTGTTTGCCTGGTGGGGTTATTCTGAGGTTAGTAGGTTGGTTTGCTGTGGTACTGTCTGGATATCTTTGCGGTTCCTATCTTAAGAATCTGGAACAGAATCTCAAACGATACCAGAGAGCAAGCTTGGTGAATAAACTGCTCTCTGGTCTCTTGAACTGGTGCACAAAAACAGAAACAAAGCTCCCAGGAAGATAAGATTGGACTTGAAACGTTAGACTGAATCAAAACAACGAAACCAAATTTTTACCAAGTTGATCCCGGGTGATAAATCTGATTGGATTTTTGCTTGGTGCGGGTTCTGTGTCTCCCTTTGATCCACTGTTCCGTCTGACCCTCTTGCTCTCCTTACTGACTCAGCCTCAGAGAACATAAGGAGGATTCGTGCCTAGTAGCCTTAGATAGCAGTCAAGTGATTAGATTTTAGGCTTTGATCAACAGATTTCCATAACGATGCCACAGAATGTCTCAGACATGGACAGAAATATATTCCTCTGCTAGAAATATTCCCTACTTTGACATGCATTCACATGCATCCAAATAAACAGTTCATAATAACAGCTTCATATTAATAAACATTTTCTTGTCTACTGTGCAGAATATCAGGGAGACAAAAATCCTTTATTGCGGTTTAGTTTCCGTGAGAAACAGGACAGGAGTTGGGTCTGAGGCTCCACCGTGATTGGTCATCATCATTAAAAGTTTTTTTTATCACAGCTCCTGGTCAAAGATGCATGGCTGTTTTATGCAGCTCTCCGTTTTGTTGCCAACACTGTTTTCTGGCTCTATAATCAGCTTCAAACCGAACATTTAGCATTCTCAGCTGAATGGAATGTATTGAGAACAAGTAGATTAGTTTTGGAGTTGTTTCATTTTGATTCATTTGGGTAATGAGACCTTTTCTGTACACTACTGCTACATAACAGCCGATTTGGGCTGGAAACACCCACTCTATATAATATAGGTAACTACGTAAAAGAGCAGCAACTTAAATCTCAAAAGGCTGAACTCCTGCAGGCCATATTTCTGTGAGCACCTGTTTAACATGTTTTGAACTAATCTGTGAGACCCTGATTGTCAAACCATCTAACCCTCATTAGCCTGGAAACGGGGACAAGTTGGAAGGCTCTAATGGGATGGATGACGATCTCATTATGGGAGGAAGCTGCCTTACTGGAGCGTAACATCACAGGCTGGGTTTTGGTGCAGGAGGGGAGATCGCTTGTGAACGGCACTGCAGCGCCATGAGGTCGGGCATTGAACCCCCCCCCCCCTTCTTTTTTTGTGTGCCAGGCAAAGCCTCCTTTGTTTAAACCCTCATTAGCACCACTCAATAGAGAATGTTTTGCAGAACTTTGCAGCGGCTCTCCTGGCTCTTTGCAGAGCTGCTCCTCCATTACTTTGCAAAGTGACAACGGACCTTGCATACAGCTCAGGACAGCAGAAGGCTCAGGGCTCGGCACCATGGACCTTACAGATTATGGAGCTGCCGCCATGAGGAGGGGGAGTTATGACGACGCAGCTGCTTCAATACATCCTGTGAGTAATTGTCCAAAGTCTAAAGGCAAAGATGAAGATTAAGTTGGGGATGACCACTGAGTGTAACCCTTCCAGACTCATTATTTTGATCCCTAAAAGAGTGGACTGTGTCCTTGTGGTCACTAGTTTCTGTGGTCCTGCAGATTTTGTTGGAAAGCCTATTTACTGTATAAAGTGATAGAAATGTTTAAATGTTGCCAATGAAACATGTAATTGTCTGAAATTTAGTGGGATCCCTTACATTTCCTGTAAGATAAATGTAACCTAAATCATTTTTCAATTTATATTTAACATTTTAAGTTGATCAAAAGTTTCAAGACTTTTTCCTTAATAGTCTTTCCTCCCCCATTGAGATACACAAACAATATTTGGTTTGACCTTCAAACATGACATTCAAGGTGGAGAGATGAGTTTAGTTTATGGATTAAAAGTCAAGGGATAACAACAAAAACATGCCATTTTGTAAAATTGTTTGTAAATATATTTATGCTAACAACATTTACAGTGAAATAATGAGATTAAAAGTAGGAAAGCCACAGTAATTGATTTTTTTACAGTTAAAACATGGAGCTAGGAAAAAAAATGTTTATAAGCTGCAAAAGAACTTTAAATCTTTTCAAAATATTTGACCCCTGTTTGTAAATTCAAATATTGTATTTGCTGAGACACTTTTTTTATTTATTTGTTAAAAAATAATTTTTCTGTATTTTAAAAGTAAACTATAGTTTACAAATTCTTGAAGATGGCCTGAAAATCTGATCTTAAGATACTGTTATCGACCGAGCAACATGAACTCAACACAACCTATCCTGGCAACATTAATTAACATTTTTAAGAAAGTTTTGCTACTTAATGCAGACAAATTTAGCTAAAAATGGCAATATGAAAACACCTACTTACCTGAACCTCCCCATAACTGCAGGAAAAAGCATACTCTGTCCCAACATCATAAACATTTTGACTTTGCTAGATGTTACTGAGATATAAAATAGCAGTAGATATTAAATTATAATCTGGTGGACGTTGACATTAAACTGAAGATCAATCAACAACAACAACAACAAAAATCTGAATCAATAACCTTGCAGAGAACTCGATCTAGCCGGAGAGTTTTCAACAGCAGACACTATAAACACATTAAGAAGAGTGTATTTTTATTTATAAGTGGGGGCGACCTGAGCAGGAATCTATTATAATGAACACTGCTGCTTCCGACACGCTCATCAGGTAGTTGTATAAAAAAAAAAATGGAGGCAGCTTAAAGTGCAACTCAACCCCAAATCAACTTTTTTTTCCTGATTAACTGTATAAATGCATATCTAGTAGTGCTGTTTACATGTGTATTCATTATTGTGGCATTTTAGTCCATATTATTTAAAAACTCAATATTTTGCCTAAAACTGTCAGTGTGGCGCCCTCTTCAGGTTAAAAGTCATCACCAAACTTGAAATTGAATCAGCCATCCTCATTGGCTCTGCGGTGAACTCTGAACTATGATGTCAGATGCACTGACTGTTGTGGGGTATAAAATCAGCCGAGCGTCGGCTGGAAGCGAGTTGGAATAGCAAGTAAGTGTCGAGGCCGACCAGGCCTCTCCCCCCGCCGTCCCTCGGTCCGCCAGGCAACACCTCCTTTTCAAGAGTACTCAGCTGCAGACAAGATGGCGGACAAACCTCCACTCTGTGCCGGAAGCTCCGAAGCGGAAGTTGTTCTTCTTTGTGTATATTTTGTTTAGCGGGAGAAGGCGGAGACAGAGAGAGGGCGTACAGAAAGAACGTTAGAAAAAGAGTGTTTAAATAGGGGGGTCGGCGACAAGATGGCGGAGCCGATGGACGAAAAGTTACTAATATCCCCCAGTTCTTATACTAACCCTACTTTAGGGTTATGCCATCCACAAAAACTGAAGTTAAAGTCATTACGTTTCCCTCTGCATGTGACCACGACTACTCATAAACGGAGGTTGCTAGTGGCAGCAGTATGAAAAGGAAAAATGCTCCTTCAACCTCAACAAAATTCACAACTCCGTCATAGATTAAAGCAGCAGTGGATCAAACAGAAAGGTCCAACTTGGCTCTGGTTGAGGCTGGTTGGCCAAAATGGAGAGCTTCGGCGAGCAGCTGAGGGAAAACTGTCATGGTAGCTAGCGTTGCTAAGCTAGTTAAAATGAATGCTGCTGAAATTAAAGAATGCAAGAGCAAGATTGTAGCTTGAAAAAGAGGTGCCAAAGCTGATCAAAGAAAACGAGGAGCTGATAAAAAAAAATGCAGAGCTGGACAGATGTAGAAGGAGATGGAATCTTAAGATGCAGGGTCTAAAAGAAAACGACTGAGAGGAGATCAGAAGAGTCGTGCTGGGGATTCTCAAGAAGATTGTGCCGGAGCAGACCTCCCCAATGGAAGTGGTTGTTGACACAGTTCACCGTCTGGGTAGGAGGCCAGGCATCACCAAATCAGTTTACAATTCATGATGTGGCATTACCGAGATACTATCTGGAAGCTCACAAAGAACTCTGCAAAGATCTCGGGATCCAGTTCAAGCAGGATTTTTGTAAGGAAGATAGGGAAGCTCGAGCAGCAGCTTGGCCCAAGATGGAGCAGGCCAGAGCACCTGGGAAGACTGTGTATTACAGAGGACTCATTGGCTACATCAATGGAAACAAGGTGGATATATAGACTTGAAGGATCCGGATCAGTTTCATTAAACAGTTTCTCTGTTTAATGTTTTTCAGGTTCTGATTTTGGACGGTTTATTTAACTCAAGTTCAAAATTGAGTGTATTATGTTTTCTAAAACTAACTGAGAAGGTGGAGTGGAGAGTTCCCAGCCTGTTGTGTGTTCCAGCTGAGATATGTTTGTCAGGGAAGATGTTACTAATAAGCACATGTTCATAAAACATTTGGGATACACATATGGTTTCTAATACTGGTTATAAGGGGCTAGCGGGTGGAACAGCCTAGTTGGGTAAGAAGAAACTTAAAGAAACTTCAGTTTCAACCAAGGTTAAATTTTGATATTATTTTTCTATTTTCTTTTTCCGTTTTAGTTATGTCTGGTTCTGATTTTACTCTATCTTGTTTGACACTTAACACTAGGGGCTTAAGAGACTCTGTTAAAAGGAATTCTATTTTTCTGTTCTGCAAAATGAAAAAGTTAAGATTAGATAAGATTATTTACTGCCATGGAACCAATAGAAATGTAATTTTTTTATCATAGGTAATATCAATGGTTACAATACGGTTTCTCAAAACAAAAATATGCTTTCTGAAATCACTCACACCATTAGGAATTTAGGGAACAAATATACTCTACAGAAGAAATAATTTTGGGTGGAGGTTTCAATATGGTGATGTACAATTGGTTGGATAGGTATCCATCTAGAATTCAATCCAACCATTTTAACCAGGTTATGCTAGACTTTTGTCACGTGCTGAAAATAAAATATGTCTGGCGTCTTAAAAATCCAGATGCAGCTCAATTTACATGGTTTCCACCTAATCACTCAGACAGGTCGAGACCGGATTTTTGGCTTGTCTCAGATATCGGATTACAAGCTGTCTCGCACACTAGCATCTGTGCTGCCCCTCTAACGGATCATTGTATGGTTAAGCTTTCCATAAAGTCTTCCGCTAAACGTTTTAATAAAAAAGGGTTTTGGAAATTTTACTCAAACTTACTAAAATGTGAACAATTTTGTATAGAAATTGTTGAAGCAACTGAAAGAATATGCAGCGAGGGTAAAATGTCATCTTATAGAGAAAAATGGGAATACTTTAAATACAAAGCATGCCAGATTGCTTTTTGTACGGGAAAGATCTTAAGCAAACAAAAAAAAATAGAAAAAGAATTAAGTGTTATTCATGAGATAAATTATACCTGTAAAAATCCTGAATTAACTGACCGGGATAAACAAAAGCTCCTCTTTCTCCAAACATCCTTAGACAACATATATGTTGACAAGGTCAAAGGTGCACATATAAGATCCAGAGCTAAATGGATTGAAGAGGGAGAGAAGAGCATGACTTACTTTTGTAGATTAGGAAAGAGAAGACAGAAATATCCATCCATTATCTGTACCCGTCCATTCTTTGGAGGGTGACAGGGGGGTGGGGGTGGGGGGTGCTGGTGCCTATCTCCACCAGCCATGGGGCGAGAGGCGGGGTACGCCCTGGACAGGTCGGCAGTCCATCGCAGTGCAACCTGGAATTTTTTGCTTCATGGCAACAGTCCTGCCAACTGTGTCACTGTGCAGCCCAAGACAGGAATATAATACAATTAAATGCTTACTCATAGATAGCAAAGAATGCTCTAACCCACCACAATGTTTTTATCTTCTTACTCACACAATGACCCAAAAGTAATTTTTGACCATGTTAAGAGTTGGGTACCCACAATAGGGGAGGACTTTAAGGGTATTTGCGTTACAGATCTTACTATAGATGAAAAGGATAAGGTGGCTGAATTCTTGACTCCTAACAAATCACCTGGTTCAGATGGTCTCACAAGGAATTTCTACAGCCATTTTTGGAGCCAAATTAAAGACCTTTTATTTAGAATGTTTGTAGAAATACTGGAGACACAGGTTCTTCCCACAGCTATGAAACAGGGTGTTATCACTCTCATCCAAAAGGCAAACAAAGATCATAGAATAATAGATAATTGTCATCCAATTACTCTGCTAAATACTGACTACAAAATTCTGACTCACATTTATGCGAATAGACTGAAAACTGGTATAAGCACAATAATCTCGGGCACTCAATCTGGGTATATAAAAAGTCGTTCAATACATAACATCAGGTTTGTGCTTGATCTCTTGGAATATAATACCCTAATAGACGATGATGGTTTTATTTTGTTCATTGCTTTTTTCAAAGCATTTGACTCTATTGAACACCCTTTTATGTTTCGGACTCCACATACCTTCGGGTTTGGAAATAAATGTGTTAATTTAACAAGACTCCTTTATGACGACACAAATAGCTCAGTAGTATTACCTTCGGGCACTTCCCTGTGGTTTTTTTTTATCAACAGAGGCAGTAAACAGGGGTGCCCCATTTCTCCTTTACTCTTTCTTATGGCAGCGGAGATGCTAGCTATCCTACTCAGAAACTCTGACTTTGAAAAGCTTAATGTTTTTAACTTACAACTTACAAGTAGTCAATTAGCAGATGACACAACAGTATTTATGAAAAATATTGATAAACATAAACTTATTTTCTAAGGCCTCAGGCCTAAAATGGAATATTAACAAATGTTAATTAATCCCCATACATGAATCCCATTTAATAGGTATCCCATGGGATACCTATTAACCTATTAAATACTTGAACATTTGCATTATAAAAGATATCAGCATGATGGAAAAATCTAATATCTGGGACATAGTACAAAAATGCAAGTCTTCTATAAAGATATGGCTGCAGAGGGATCTCTCTATTATTGGACGGTCTCTGCTTAATAAAATAGAAACAATATGTAGATTTGTCTACCCCTTTTACTCCATTTCATTCCCTAAAAGTGTTATAAAGAGAATCAATCACCTTAACTTTAATTTTATTTGGAAAAACAAAGCACATTACATTAGAAAAAGTAACTTAGTTAAAAAATATGAATATGGTGGAATTAATGTGCTAGACTTTGAGTGTGTCAATGGTACTATTCAATTTAACTGGTTAAGAACCTTAATTAATAACCAATGCAGTTTTTGGTTCCATATACCAAACATAATCTTGGTGGCATAGCCTTTCTCCTAAAATGTGATTATGATATTAGAAATCTTAAAGATGAATATTTAAAGTTGCTCAGAGTGGTCAATGTTTGCAGCAAGATGTTGCATATCTTCTGCAAGTCTGTTGTAAAGACTGCAATCCACTTTGTAGCCATCTGCTGGAACAGCATAGTCAGAACCAGAGACTAAAAGAAACTGAACAAAAAGAGGATAGTTCTATGGATCCTGAAGCTGATTGTCCAAACAATGCTGTCAAAGCAGCTGAGCGTAGTGGACAGTTCTTCACATCCTGGACAGAACACAGTGAGGTTCACAACAGTGTTCAATAAGATTTCCTTGGATTTACTGTAAAACAGAAAGTTTCAAGAGATCATTCCAGCCATTAGCCATTCCCCTCTGGAACATGTCATTAACTGCTCATAAATTATTATATTCCTTAAGTAAAATTCAAGAACCACCCTGCTACAACATTGAAATTAGTTTTTGAGACTAACCAAGTTTTCCTCATGACACCATCATACTTGCAACATTAAGAACTCAACAAAAGTTTTACATTTTTCCGTAAACTTGCGTTTTGCTATATATATGTATGTATGTATGTATGTATGTATGTGTGTGTGTGTGTGTGTGTGTGTGTGTGTGTGTGTGTGTGTGTGCGTGCGTGCGTGTGTGTGTGTGTGTATGTATGTATGTATGTGTCACCAAAGTAGAAAAAATATGTATTTTTAAAGGGAGACTTTTCTTGACTGATAAACATATATCCACAACATTGTATATAAATTATTGAATTGAATTTGAATATCCAGAAGTTCTGTCGTGTCATAATGTTGACATAACCTAAATTAACCTTTAACTTGTGTTTTTTTTCATCAGCACTTCAGACATTTGGCTCAGAGGCGACGCTCTGCTCCATCTCTGGTTTTTGGGAAGGCCCTTGGGATGCCGTGGTCTCCTATCAGGTGCAGATAATTTATTTGACGTGATTGCTACACCTAAACATGTGATGGTGCATTTACACACATGAACTAAGCTTCTAAACTCCAGATAACTCCGTGTAGGGAGCCTTTCTTAATGTGTGATGTAGTTGGTTTCCATGACTTGACTGGGTATCTTAGATGGTATAATGGTGGAGGCGTTTCAATTGTGTTGATGTGTGTTGATGATAAAGAAAATGAGCGATGATAAAGAAAATGAGCGACGCAACTAGTTTTAGAAGATTTTGCAAAAAAACAATTGATATGTTAAAATGTTAAACTAAAGGTCAAACCACCTGCAATTCTTACTGATGTTATTATTAGGAAAGTTTCAGTATTTTGAACCACATTTGCTTAGCCTGCATAAGTATTTACCAAAGAAATTTCATTTTCCTGCTAATACTGATTCTGGTAATGGAACTGGTTAAAATAGCTTGAACTTCATGGATCAGTTTATAAAATGCATTTGTCCAATCTGCTCAGATGCATTTACAGGAACATAACTGTAGTTTGCTTCTGAAGTTCACGTGCAGGTCTATTATATGTAAGCTCAAATAAAAAACAACAACCTAAAACTGATTTAAATATTGACACAAATTAATACACTTAAACCCAGATATTTCTATAAATGGTAGCAAAAGACAGATTACTTTTTTGTCTTATTATTGTCACATTTTTAAGTTGGACTTAAATATTTACATATAATATAATTTCTTCGTAATGCTATTATAATGTTAGCTATTTTGAAGTGTATTACTAATGCCTGCCTAAAACAACCCCATAGCATGATGCTGCCCCACCTGTACTTCACAGTTGCTGATCTCAGATTTGCATGCTTCCCCCCTTTTTTCTCCAAACGTTACAACAGAGTTTATGGACAAACACTTCAATTTTAGTTTCATTAGACCACAAGACACATTTTTAGAAGTTAAAATCTTTGTCCCTAAATCCATTTCTAAACTTTAATCGGGCTTTATTTGTTGCCTGGGGAGTCATGCTTCTTCCTCTCTCAGTGGCCTTTAAGCCCATGATGGAACATGACTTATGCTTATACAGTAGCTTTGTATAATTGTTCGCGGCACCTTCAGGCATTCCAAAATTGTACTCCGTGACTAACCAGACTGTGGAGATCCACAATTCCCTCCTTGACACCTTCCCTGAATTTGTTTGCTTAGCTCCATGTGCTAAGCAAGATTAGTTTGATATAATGTAAGAAAGTAATAAAGAAAATTATGAAAATACATCCTTTAAAATTTCTCGACAATTAATTGACAAAATAAAAGTACGAAATATTTATTTTTTACAAGTGGAACTAAACAACACAAAAAGTATCAATAAAATCCTTGAATGCATATGTTTTTGATGGACTGTGCATTATCAACATGGCATTTTGCTCAGCTGAGGATTTTGAGAAACTGCTCCAGAGAATGGAAGAAATTGAGACGAAGTTACACCGTCTGGAAAGTAATTTTGATCTCAACACTGGTTATGAAAATGACACAACTTTACTGATGACTACACCCAGGGAGGAACAACCTGGCAGCCCTGTGTTACATCGGTCTAACCGTGTCGCAGAGAAAACACAGGACAACGCTACTCCCTCAGCCAACAGGCGCTTAACGGAAAGAATACCCCATTGTGATGTAAACTGGCCGTCTTTAAAGCACACAGAATCATCAACCCCTTCCTGTTCTTCGAGGAAGAATAAACAAAAGAAACTCCAGCAGAGGGAAAGCTCTGAACCCACGCCTGCCGCCTCTGCTAAGAGGAAACAAAAGAGAATTCAAAACAGGAGATATTACTCCATCTGGAATCCCGCTGAGAAACAGATCCGCAGCCCTGAGTTCCCCGAAAGATGACGCAGCCCCCGGACCAGTCAAAGCCACCAGGAGAAACCCAGCCACATTAAGTGGACACATAACAAAGTAAGAGCCCCCCCAGCAAAGATTGTTATCATAGAAGATGGATCAATTAATGGAACTGAGGCTTTTTGTAGCAAGAACACCAGAGCTTATAGCTGCTACAAAAATATAGTGAGAGAAATATCAGAAAAAATCCAGACAATCTTAGACCAACATCCTACATTGGAAAAGCTCATTATTTACGCTGGTACAGCAGATATCGCGAAGAGACAATCAGAGATTCTGAAGAGAGACTTCTCTGATCTCCTACAGAGACTTGACGGACTTAATGTAAACATCTTCATCAGCGGACCAGTCCCTGAAGGGAATAATGAAAGATTTAGCAGACTTCGCATGTTCCATAAATGGCTGAAGAAACAATCAGCTCAGAAATCGTTCACATTTATTAATAATTTCAAAATATTTGGAAGTCCAAAGCCTCTGTTCAAAGAAAACCAACGTTATCTTAACAAGGCCGGAGTGAGACTGCTGGCAGCAAATATCTTCTCTTATCAAAATCAGAAAGCAAAATACTTGCTCCCAAAAGCTGACCTTGGGGTGCCCATGGATACTATTAAAGAACAAACACACTAGGTCATGATGACGCCACAGGCCCTAACAGATGCAAAACCATCAGAGATTAGGTCTTCAACTTCTTGTGACTCAACCACATCAAATGAGTCTCCATTTACAAAACTTTACATACAGACTGAAAGAGCAAATCCAATTTGGGACACAATTAACACCAAAACTTGGACTACAACAAACCTCTGGGACTAGTGTCAATAAGCCTGGGAGCTTTCCCCCACTGATTATTACAGATATTTGATATTTGAGGGAACCGGGCAGTAAATCTACAATTATCGTCTCCCGGAAGTTGCCCAGCATCCTTGAGTGTAGCATTCCATTGCATATCAGCAGCAGGAAAAATAAACCATTAACCAAACGTTCTCATATTAAACAAAATCTCAAATTGATAACCTGTCAGAAGGTTCAGCTGCCCATCATCACACTAATTAAGTTAGCTTTATTAAACATAAGGTCTCTATCCGGGAAGTCATTCCTAATCAATGACTTCATCACCGAGCATAATTTACATGCCCTTGTTTTATCAGAAACCTGGCTAGGTGTAAATAATCAAACATCTGCACTGATACAATCTACACAGCCAAATTACAATTTCTTAAGCGAGAGTAGAAAACACAGACAAGGTGGAGGTGTAGCCAAAATCTTTCACAACTAGATGAACTTTAAAAAGGTATCCCTCAGCACATTTGACTCTTTTGAATACCTAGCCACCCAGATAAATGAGCCTTACAAAGCTTTATTTCTAAGTTCATATAAACCCCCAAAACTTAATTATAAGTTCTTTAAGGATTTCAATTCAATTAAATTTCAATTCAGTTTATTTATATAGCGCCAATTCACAACAGATGTCATTCCATCAATGGTTGTCCGGGTGATGTCCTGCAAACGATGTGGGCTACATTGATAACTGGAGAACATTTTGGGGAAAACCTGGTCTGATCCGGAGAGACGGCATCCATCCCACTTTGGATGGAGCAGCTCTTCTTTCTAGGAATATGGCCGAATTTATTAGTCCTCCAAAACACTGACAACCCAGGGTCCAGACCAGGAAGCAGAGTCGTAGTTTAACCCACCTCTCTGCTGCTTCTGTACTGTTACCCACCCATTACCCTATAGAAACAGTGCCTTGCCCACGGCCAAAATTAAATGGATTAAAAGTTAAGCCAACAGAAGCAAATTATGGAAATCTCCTAAAAATAAATACAACTTTGACTGAACAGAAAAATAAATCTATTAAATGTGGTTTATTAAACATAAGATCTCTCTCCTCAATGACTTTGTTAGTAAAGGACTTGATTTGTGATAATCACATTGATTTCCTTTGTCTCACAGAAACCTGGTTGCAGCAGGAGGATTATGTTAGTATAAATGAGTCAACTCCTTCCAGTCATTAAAATTTTCACATTCCTAGAAGTACTGGGCGAGGGGGAGGAGTTGCAACCATTTTTCGTTCTGATTTACTAATTAGTCCCAGACCAATTGATAGCTACAGTATTTTGAACATCTAACCCTTAATTTTCCTCATCCAAGTTGCAAAACATTTAGACCATTTTTGTTTGTGGTTTTGTATCGTTGTATGTTCATCTAAATGATAAATCTTCTTCACTCTCAAGGGTTACTTGTGGAGTTCCACAGGGTTCTGTGCTTGGACCAATTCTGGTCACCATATATATGCTCCCAATTGGTAGAATCATTAGACAGCATGGGATAAATTTCCACAGCTATGCAGATGATACACAACTATATTTATCCATAAATCCTGATGAACCCAGTCAGTTAGGTAGATTACAGGCATGTCTGGAAGACATAAAAACATGGATGACCCTAAACTTTATGCTTTTAAATTCTGACAAAACAGAAGTTGCTGTCTTTGGACCAGAAGTTCTTAAACAGAAACTGATTAGTCAGTCACTTCATCTGGATGGCATTAAATATGCCCCCAGTAATAACGTAAAGAACCTCTGCGTTATTTTTGACCGAGACTTGACATTTAAATCCTATATTAAACAGGTTTCTAGGATTTCTTTCTTTCACCTCCGGAATATTGCTAAAATTAGAAACATCCTGTCCAGGAGTGATGCTGAGAAACTAGTCCGTGCATTTGTTACCTCAAGGCTGGACTACTGTAATTCTTTACTATCAGGTAGTCCACAAATTCCATTAAAAGCCTTCAGTTGATCCAAAATGCGACAGCAAGAGTTATGCTGAATATTAAAAAAAGAGAGATCACATTTCTCCTGTTTTAGCTTCCCTTCATTGGCTCCCTGTTAAATCCAGAATAGAATTTAAGATCCTTCTTCTTACATACAAAGCCCTTAATAATCAAGCTCCATCATACATCAGAGATCTAATTGTTCCATATGTTCCTAACAGAGCCCTTCGCTCTCAGACTGCAGGTTTACTTGTAGTTCCTAGGATTTCTAAAAGTAGAATGGGAGGCAGATCTTTTAGTTATCAGGCTCCTCTCCTGTGGAACCAGCTCCCAGCTTTTGTCCGTGAGGCAGACACTCTGTTTACTTTTAAGGCCAGGCTTAAAACTTTCCTTTTTGATAAAGATTATAGTTAGAGTGGCTTAGGTCATCCTGAGCTATCTCTGTAGTTATGCTGCTATAGGCTTAGACTGCTGGAGGACAGACTTACCAATTTTCTTGACTCTGCTACTTCCTTTTCTATTCACTACTCTCCAGTTGTATTACAGTACATTCTGTTATTTCGACTGTTAACTTTGTTTTCTCTCAGTGTTTTTCTCTCCACAGAAGATTATACCTGGTCTGGTATCCTGCTTGGCTGCAATGCCCTGTTGGACGGGGGGCATCGACTGGGATGATCCTCCCATTAACTGAACATCCACTGTGTCCTGTTATCAACTTTTTACTTTCTGTAACATAGAAAGTTCTCTTATATCAGATCTTCTGTCCCTTCTGTGTTTCTGCTCTGTCTTCTCAAACCCCCAGACGGTCGTGGCAGATGGCCGCTCCTACTGAGCTTGGTTCTGTTGGAGGTTTCTTCCTGTTAAAGGGGAGTTTTTCCTCTCCACCGTCGCTACATGCTTGCTCAGTATGAGGGATTGCTGAAGGATTGCTGTGGTTGGAAAGTCTGCATCAACGGGTCCCAACCTCACGCCAATGACTGACGCAATCTGCTGGGATTCCTTAATTAGGAAACTTTTAAACTGATTGGAATGTTTGTATAAATGTATTGAAATGACTTCTTGTTAAGTGCCTTGAGATGACATCTGTTGTGAATTGGCGGTATATTAATAAACAAGGCACTTAACAAGAAGTCATTTCAATACATTTATACAAACATTCCATTCAGTTAAAAAGTTTCCTATTTAAGGAATCCCAGCAGATTGCGTCAGTCATTGGTGTGAGATGACCTTCGTTCCGTAATATGTATCGACTATGACCAAATAATCCTTGTGGGGGACTTTAACATTCAAACAGACAACCCCCAAGATAAACAAGCAAAAACATTAGATGATACTCTCCATAACTTCGGCCTGACCCAGCATGTCAGCCAACAGCCAACACACAATCAAGGATGTACTCTAGACTTAATTATCAGCAAAGGTTTAAATGTATCCAACATCTAGGTAATTGATATTGCACTATATGACAATTTCTGTTTTGTTTGAAAGTACCATCTCTTCTAAATTATTCAGACACAGTAAGACCACTATAAAAAAGTGTTTTCTAGGGGACAGTTCAATTGAAGCCTTTAAACATATTTACCCTTCCAGCACAGCCCCCTCATCTTCCAACTCGAACTCAGTAAACAAGCTGGTAGATAATTTCCTTGCGAAAATCTCAGCCATCACTGATTCCATTGCTCCAACTTAAGTGAAAGTAGCCTCAGGTAGAAAGAAGTCTCCGTGGACAAGCGATCCTCTGGTACATAGTGAAAAAAGGGAGTGTCGACGAGCTGAGAGAAAATAGCAGAAAACTCGACTCCAGGTTCACTGTGAGATCTACAAAGAGAGACTGAACAGGTATCAGTTAACTTTAAAAGATGCAAGGGAATCGTTCTTTTCTGAAATCATCAACAGAAACATTAATAACGCGCAAACTTTATTTGCAACAGTGGAAAGACTAACTAATCCTTTAGTGACAGTAGCCCCTGAACTAAATTCTCCCAGGGCCTGCAATGAATTTGCCAACTTTTTCACTGAAAAGATTATAACAATTAGAGGGTCAATGTGTACCTCAATACCGAACCAACTACCAATGCCATCCCCAATCAACACCAATGTGGAGAAAATGTCTGAATTCCATGAATAAACCAAAAAAGCTATGAAAAAATCATTATCCAATTAAGCTCCTCCTCTTGCAGCCTTGATTTCCTACCCACAGCTTTTCTAAAGAAAGTTCTTCCTGTCATCAGGTCTGATCTGGTTCAAATAGTTAACTCACCCCTCCTGTCAGGTGTCTTCCCCCAGACTTTGAAGATAGCAGTTATTAAACCACTACCAAAGAAGAAGAATCTGGACAACATGTTAATGCAGAACTACTGGCCAATCTTAAATCTTCTATTCATCAATAAAATTATTGGAAAAGCTGTGTTTCAGCAGTTAGTTAAATGGCTTCCTAAAAATGACAAACCATTTTGATGTTTTTCAGTCTGGTTTCCAAGCTCACCAAAGCACCAAGACTGCCCTCGTCAAAGTTTTCAATGACATCCACATAAATACAGACCGTGGTAGAACCACAGTGCTGGTTCTGTTGGACCTCAGTGCAGCCTTTGACACTGTTGATTACAAAATGCTATTAGAACGACCAAAATGCTATTAGAACGACCAAAGAGTACAACCCAGCTGGAGAGCTGGGTTGTACTCTTTTATATAGTACTTGGAAACTTTTCATCAGAACGAACAGAAATCACATGTGGGGTCCCCCAGGGCTCCATTTTAGGGCCTCTCCTATTTAGTATCTACATGCTCCCACTAGGCCAGATTATAGCAACCAATAACATTAGCTACCATAACTACATGGATGATACTCAGCTTTACATTACAATGTAACCAGGTGACTTTGAACCCATTCAAACCCTAAATCAAGGCATCGACCAAATAAATGGATGGATGTGGCATAACTTTCTCCAGCTGAACAGACCAAAACTGAAGTAATTATTTTTGGACCTAAAGAGGAACGATCAAGAGTCAGCACGCAACTACAATTAATACAAATAGAAACTTGTGATCAGGCTCGAAACCTAGGTGTAGTAATGGACTCAGCACAGCAACAGGGCCTCGGAAAACTCATTCATGTGTTTGTCTTTAGTCGGATTGATTACTGCAACAGCGTCCTTACAGGTCTGCCTAAAAAGTCAATTGGCTGATCCAGAATGTTGCTGCTCGTGTTCCTCACTAGAACCAGGAAAGTAGAGCACATCCCCCCAGTTCTACAGTCCTTACACTGGCTCCCTGTAGCTCAGAGAATAGATTTCAAAATACTCCTACTAGTTTATAAATCATTAAATGACTTGGCAACAAAATATGTTGAAGACCTGTTATCACAGTACCAACCACCTACTAAACATCCCTAGACTCAGAACCAAACATGGAGAAGCAGCTTTCAGTTTCTATTTCCCCCTTGTCTGGAACAGACTTCCTGACGAGTGCAGAGCTGCTGAAACTCTGAACTGATTTAAATCAAGACTAAAAACTCATCTGTTGTCACGCTGCCCTATTCCTGCCTTATTGTCTTCACCTGTCTGTCTCATCATCCACACCTGATCCTACACACCACGTGACATATGTTTAGAATTGCCTTTGAATTAAATAATTGTCATATGTATCAAATATGTTCATGCTCTCTTGCTTTATTGGTGATGTTTCTCTTGCTTAGCCATCACATGTTGTGTATGTGTTTCATGTTAATTTGCTACTTTTAATTTCCAATGTTATATTCAGTTTTCTTTTTATCACCAAATTATGTAAAGCACCTTGAATTACCCTGTTGTTGAAAGTGTGCTATCCAAATAAAATTGCCTTGCCTAGTAAACAGTGCAGTAGTTTAGGTGACAGACTTGAGAAAGAGGAACCAACTCAAAACTTTGAGACTCGCATGATGAGCGAGAGCAAAGAGACTGTCGAAAGATTATTTTTTTCTTATTTATCTAAATGATCGATTCAAAGATATAAAAAAGTACATTTCTTTGAATTGTAGTGGTTTAAAACAGTCTACTCTACACCAGTATTCAGAAGAGTTTTAGTTATTTAGTTTTTAATCAGATTTTAATCAAAAAGAAGCAAAAAGCATGTATCTGTTTCCTTCAACTTTACAATTATGTGCTGCTTTTTGTGGATTTATCATATAAAATCAGTTTTTATTACACATTCTGGTTCTAATCTAAAACAGTGAGAAGGTTTAAGGGTTATAAATACTTTTGGAAGGTACTCTACTTCTTTGCAAGCAGGTTTCTGTTTGACTCATTTGTGTTTGATACTGCTTTGCTTTCTGTTTGCATTTGTTTATTATCATTATTTCCTGCCTGTTAACATAGTTTATTTTATTTAAACTACTTAATACTACTTTAAAGAGTCCCAGAAATAAACTGAAGGTTTTAAAAGCTAAAACCTTTATTAACTAAAGGTTATTACAAACCTGACACAGAATGATTATTATACAATATAGTATTGCAGATATTGTGTTATTGTTCATAAGTCACTATCAAACATCTGCATGTTGTTTCTCATACCAAAATTAAGATACTTTTTATTTTTAATAATGCTGGAGTACTACAAAACGTAGCCCCCAAAAATCCCCACACAAACAGGTGGCAGCACTCACAAATACAATCTGAAAGTCACACCTCACATAGAGCAAACAGTGAAAGAAGCAAACTTCCTGCCCCCCTGATTCCACCACATGTGACACCGGCAAGTTGCCACCATGTTTACCACCCTGCCCTACCCGACCAGGCAGGCCACAAACAAAGATGTCCCCCAAGGGGGTTAACACTGTAAATTTCCAAGGATTTTTTAAACTCAAATTACTTCATAAGAGTTCAAATCTGACCTTTATTGTGTTTTTATTTTAGGCCCACACTGTTCATTTAATCAAAAATTATTTTCTATCTCTTTAGTCTACTTGGATAATTCTTTTAAAGGAGTCTTTAGGCCGAAAACAAACTAAGTAGCAACTGTAAGTGTAAATATACATTTTATGAGGGAATAGAGGAGGTTTGATTGATAGTGTGGGTGCTTGTTTACACGATTCCAAAAAAAGAACTGATAAAAATTCAAAAATTTGTAAATACTCTATCTTGTTTTTTAATATTTTTGGAATGTTTGGTTGTGAAAAAGACGTTAGCTCATAAAACCAAGAAAATACCACCATGACACCTTCTGCCTACTCTACAACTCATACACGTGGGCTCTGCATTTACGACTCAGGTTGATCAGACGTTTAACCTTTCCAAGTTGTCATCATCAGGGGGCTGTGTAAAGACCCCCACACTGGTGGGTGATTTCTTCAAATAAAAAAGAGACAAATGTCAGACACAACCCACCCTCACACGTCCAGCCAGTCAGCGCTCAAAGACATCCGACATCATGGAGGGGGAGGGCGTTGTGGGTGTTAGTTTCACTCTGGTGGGTATGCCACTGACGTAAACATGTCGAAGTTAGATTAGGCTTTTATTCTCGCGCTATTGTTTTCTGTACAAAGTTATTACACATAGACTACAATTATTAAAGTTTTCATGAATGTAAAAAAACCCTGTTTTTTAACATTGTGTGAATAATAAAGTTAAATAGTAACAACCAGCAATTTTATATTTAAAATGTAACAAAAAAACGTTATCCAAATAAGATCAATACAGTGCAGGCCTTGATGTTTTGGTGTAAAAAAATTATGTGTGCCTTAAATATAATCCTCTGACCTATTTTTTTTTTTTTTGTAACATTTTTTCCCCATTCAAACTCAAAAAGCAAGACGAGCTGCAGCAAAGCCAGCTTTATATTGATAAAAATACAAATATTGAACCATATTCATTTTTCTCTTTGCTTTTCTTGTTTATATTGTTTATTCTAGAGTACTAGAAACTCTCACGCTGTGTTATTTGTCTGTATGTTATGAGTCATCGGTTGTAGGCCACAGAGAAAACACAGGGAAAGCACCTCCGGTGAAGCGATTTGAATTTGTCCTCCCAACCAAGAGACAGTGGGATGAGCGAACGCCAAAGCTGGTTTCACACTCGCTCACAACAAACCTTAACCTGTTTGACCTGCGCTTTGACTAGTTTAAGCAGAACGGGAAACAAACACCGTTACAAGAGTGGCTTTTCTAGATTTAGTTTATTTATCATTTATGCTATATTTTCTGCAATAAATCTGATCAGTTGCTTTATCCTTTATCTTGTATTTGACAAGGTTATTTACATATATTAGCATGAATGGCATTTTTGGATAAAGGTTAGTGGTTTTGACAAGCAAAAAAGTGAAAAATGTGCCAGTTCAAGCTAAGTGGTACCTCTGTGTGGTGTTCTCATGTTCATCCTGATACTTGCAGGGTTGTTTTTCTCAGAGTAAGCGGTCTAGTTTTAATGTTGCCCTACATGCACAAAGGCATCTCTGTAAAATTCTTTACAGCAATAAACACTTTAAATCAACACCCTGCATGTAAGACATCAATATAACATAAATATATTTTTAAATTAAATTACTAAAACAAGTTATGTTTTCGATCACAATGCATTTTATTAAATTTAATGACCAATTAACTTTTTAATAACCTTAGTATGCATTGAGTGACTGATTAGTGACCAGTGCATGGAATATACTGCCTCTCGCCCATTGACTTTTATTGGGATACGTGTCAGTAACTCTTCACAACAGATTAAAATTTCCCTCACCTTGTTCTGCTCAAATAACCGGTTTGTGGAAGTTGAAATAAGAGTCTTTGAAACGTGAGCGCTGTATGTATCTGGCACTTGGGCACTGAGAAACTAGAAGTTGTTAACAAAAAGTTAAATATTATAGCCTGGATTTAGTGTATAGCTGTATTAACAGTTTGTTTAACGCTCTTTCTTTGAAAGCCTGAGTTTCAAAACAGCAGTACTTTTTTTAAACCTTACAATTTTAAGTAATTTAACTTGAAGGATCATCACAAGCACGTTTTTTTAGAAGTTACAAAATGAATGACTACTGCGCTCAACATTTTCTTGAGCTTGGCAGAATAGCAATCTAAAATTAAGCTACTGAGTGTACCCTTTAACTAGCAGCTATAATTGGTTCTGCATTTTCAGGTCCTTTTACACCAAGTGAGTAGACCACAACTAACTTACTATAGTATTCATGTCTAACAGTATAACTGCACTGGGCATTTGTATCACCTATAGAGATGTAAAAATAGTTTTTGACCCCTTCCAGATTTCTTGTGTTTTTTCTTTTTTTGTCCCACTTAAATGTCTCATATCATAAAACACATGATAAATTCAGACAAAGGCAACCTGAATTATGGCAGGTTTTATGGGTATTCAAACAGCAAAGCAGCCCTTGAAGATCAATGATAAATTGAGGATTTTTACTACCCAAGTAAAATGAGAACAAAAAATAAAGAAAAACAAACCAACAAAATGAAAACAGGAAGTGTCCACAACCTGTCTGGATTTACCCTCTTACATGTGCTGTTTCAAACTGATATTAACTTAGTCCATCAGCTTTGTTTTTTTACTGTGACCTTTGCAAATTGATCAATTTGAATACATGGTGATTTCCCATCAGTTTAAGGATTTTAACTTATCTTTCCATTCAAGACAGGCTATAGGAAACAGCCTTCATTCTCTGGAGTCAGTTTGACCAGGCTGTAGGCTGCCCTGAGGATCATCTGTGTTTTGTTGTGTGTCCTTTGGCTCAGGGAGGAGTCTCCCTGCTGGGTGTCTGTTGAGCAGAGTCCGTTTGTCCTCGGTTTGACCAGCGAGAACGGTGAGCTGCTGTTGGACGAGTGCGTCCAAGTCACAGAGGCAACGAAGACCAAGGAGCGACACCTGTTCCTTTTCGCTGATGTCCTCGTCTTCGCAAAGCTAAAGTAAGTTGTCCCTTCATTCCTATAAGTAAATGATTAGAATTATTCTGGGATATCAAGTGAAGTGGAATTAATTTATAATAATAGTGTGTTTTATTCTAAAGAACTTGCTGCTGAAAATGCCATGTGTTTGTTGCAGAGTAAAAAAGGGGAAGTAGAAACAAGCTGTCTATTTTTGAACTGCATGTTGGAGTGTTGGGGAATCTCCCAGCAACGCAGCCCAGTCTCATGTAATCACTCTGAGTTTACATTAATAGAAAAAGAAAGCAAGGTAATTCCCTGTAAGAAAAGTTATTAGATGGGGAACTCAATGGTATTCCCTTTAAAAATTTGTTAATCTCAGATACCTCCTATAAACTTTACACAACTTTTATCTGCCTTTACTTTAAATCAACGTGCCAATGTGCTGATACAGGTACCATATAAATTGCTTTTCACAAAAAGCCTCATCATGCTTTTCTAACATCATTAAACCCACAGAACTAGTTTAAGACAAAGCCTAACAACTTTCACTGCACTTTGTCTTACGGCTCAGATCCGATCTGTTTGTAAAAGTTGATGGAAGTTTTATAGCTCTTGAGTGGGAGGATATTCACAGTCATCTCTGTACCACAACCTGCCCACTGTTCCTGTAGGTATGTACAGCTGGGACAACAACAGCGCACAGTAAACCTGTACATGAGGACCAATTACTTCCACAGATGACTGTATTCACCATTACTCATTTTTTATATTGTTTCTTTAGTTTCCTTTGAAGAGACAGCCAGTTGTTTGGTCCCGTGATGACAGTTGTGCCTACCGTGACTTGCTTTAGACACACTTTACTTTTGAATTCTTCTTTTGAATTAGTTTGGGGATAAACTCGGGAAAACAGCTTTCAATCAATGACTATTATAGTTGAAGATGGCAAAACAATTGGAAAACTCCACAAGATCTCTACATTATAGTCTTCCACAATGTAACATCCTTGGTCAGTTCTTCGTTTACGTCCCATTGAGAATTTCTACCCATACACCCCTAGCCAACATTCACATATGGGGTCCATGTGGATAGAAAACAGTTTTGATGCTGGTCAGCTAGGGATAAAAAGTGGGGCCTATATGGATCATAGTTATGTTGTGCCATTTGAGATTCAGCTTAGAGTTTAGAAAAAAAGCCCAAGTGGGCCCAGTGTAAGCCCAGTCCCACTTACTGCCCATTGAACCTGAGCAAAAGCCAAAAGGAGCCCTCATAAACATGTTGACTAGGTTTGACGATTCAGGACACACCCAGGAAGGCTTTGTCACTGGTTCAATCACAAGGTCATAACTGGATACCTTTTAATACTAAACTCCACCAATATAAGCACCCTAAAAATGTGAACCAAGGACTTAAAACACATTTCATTCACTTTGATCATTCTATTGTCAGTCTTATAGATGCGGTTTTGTTAGGTTTTTTCTGAAGACTGCTCCTCAAATAGTAACCTTTTTGGTTTTAAGAACACAGATAGTAAATTGTACTTATGGAAAAATTCAATAACATGTTACAGTATTTCTACTCTGTACTGAAAACAAATATCTTCTAAATCATATTCTCATTTCTCTGTCTCATTGCCTTGACCATTATTGCCCATCATGCCCAAACAGTGAACCTCTTGAAAACACTCTTTGGTAATAAATGATCCCTTTCTGTTCTACTTTCAGGACTTGATTTGTACTTTGAAGGGAAAAAATAACGGACTACTCTTGCGGAGCTAAACTATTTTCTGTCCATTTTGTTTACAAAGTCAAAGACAAAAGTCAATGATGAGGTAGACATTTATGCAACTGAGACTTGCACCACATGTGTGTAAAACACGGGCATTAATAGAAATTTGAATTTTTTTTTAGCTTGCTTATTGTCTCTGTTTTAACTTCAGGTCGTCAGTGAGCTACCGCCTCAAGCAACGAGTGAACCTGGAAGACCTCTGGCTTTGCGGCTTTGATGAGGAGCAGGAGCAGGAGGAGGAGGAAGAGGACCGCAACAACAGCGGGACAACAGGGGACATTGACCCCAGGCTGACTCTGGTTCTGGCTTGGGCTCTCACTTTTTGTCTCGTGGGTTTTCGGTGAGGGACCAAACACAGCACATGACTCACACACAAACAGCGGCATGTAAACTGGTTGATTCACAAGTGTCTCAAGCAGGATCATGCATTTGTGTAGCAATGAACATTCATGTGATCATTTCTTCATGCTTCCAAGATGTAGTTGTCAAGCAGGAATAATGAACCATTTGTTATTTTTTCTTTAAGAAGCAAATATTCACAACCTTGATTTTTAGGAAAAGTTCTCAAAAGAGCTTTTCTGAGATATGTTGCTCAACAACAAACAGAAATGCATTACAGCATAAATAAATGTTGTACACCAAAATAAATTAGGGCATAGTTATGCCCTTATCTCTAAGTGAAGTAAGTTTCACTTCACTTAGAGAAGTGCAACGATACCTGGTTTTTAAGATTTATTCCCCCCCAAAAAAGTCTGAAAAGTGTAGCAAGCATGTCTTTTAGGGTATGTCTCCACCAGCTTTACACATCTAGAGACTAACATTTTCCTCATTTGTCTAAGCAGAATAAGTCTTTACACACAATTTGAACATGTATTTAGAACATGTATTTACGTGGATGCGCAGTGTCAATTTTCCGCTATGCACAAAAAAAAGTTCTGTTTTGGTGTAATCTGACCAGAGCACCCTCTTCCGCATGTTTACTGTGTCTCCTTCATGGTCTGTGACAAACTGCAAACAAGACTTCTTCTGGATTTTTTTTTTGTGCCACACTTCTTTCTGATTGATGTGTCAGTATAGGTGGATGAAAATGTCTTGGTAGGTTTGCAGTTGCACCGTATGGTTTGGATTGAAAAAAACATACGCAGAATCCCAGTAAAAACACATTAAGGTTTGTGGTTGTAATGTGACAAAATTTAAAAATGTTATATGCTAATGAAAACCTTTGAAATGCGGTGTCAACATTCTATTTCCTTTTTTCCAAAATGTCTTTTTGTGCAAGTCATTAACCGAGAACGTGCACCTATACAGTAGTAAGTGATCATATGATGTGTGGCCTTTAGAAAAATGAGGAAGTAGCAATAAGAAAGTCGTCTCTGCTGCATCACAAGACAAAAACTCTAATAAAAATAGGAAGTTTGGACATTGCCACCAACCATGTGTTCGTGTGTGGGGCTTAACCATAGACGCTGGCAAGAAATGCAGGCCTTTACTGTAAGGATGAAGCACAGGAGAAACCTTACTCATCCTTTGTTGTGCAGAATTTGTGATTGGCTAATAAAGAATGAAAGTGTATTTTTCCCTGCTGTGAATGTCTGATCAATAAAGTGGCACCCGATGACAAATTGCTCATTTGTGGTGCTCAGTGACTCCCACGTTTCTCGCAAAGCCATCAGAATCAAACACCGAGGTTGTTTTTCACCCATTTTTGTATTCCAAGAAACTGATTAATACCCAAGTGGGTTTTGAGTTGTTTTGTTTAAAGATGAGAACCCCTTCTTTTTGTCTGACTGGACTTTAGTTATGATTCACTGTGTGAAGGTTTCACTTCACTTAGAGATTGGGCCTTTGATAAACAGCGTCTGTTTTTAACAGTTCTGCTGACAAACACGAGCATCTGCTGGTATGAATTTGATGATTTTAATCCTGAAGCCTCACAGGTGAGCACGTGGGCACACGTATCTGTGTCGCCGTCCTGTTTCCACTGGTGGACACGAAGCCGCAGCAGCGCTGTACGTCTTTGAGGAAGTGGAAGGTGTCTGAATGGGGCATGCCGTGACGCGGCTTCCTCTTCCCATGACTGTGATGCACTTTCCACCAGAGTTGTTAAAAGACGCTGTGGGTGCACGGCTTGTCTCATTCCTCCCACTGTCAGCCGAGAAGTGTGTTGGACTCCCTCTGTGGATTTAGTAACTCATACCATGCTGTTTTCTCGCCCACAGCTCGCCTGAGGTGAAAGAACGCTGGTCAGATACTCTTCACAGGTGAGGTCAATATTTAGTCATTTATACCATTTTTAAATTTCCTGCTTATTGTAAATATTTTGTGACAACCTGTAAATCTTGGTGCAAATGAACTGCACACGTTTAGATCAGATTAATTGTTGGGTTCAAGCTGTCAAATAATTAATAAAAGACCTGATAGGGTGGCTTCGGTTATTATAAACATAGAAACTTGCAAGGTTCTGTTTAACCCCCTAACATCAACCCTTACTTTTAAATTATTGAAGAAACTATGCAAGAAAAAAGCAAAGTTTAGAGCAAAAAAAAAATATTTTCTTGCAGCTCTTCAACAAAAGAGTGCTGCAATTAAAAAATATATATTTATCTCCATTCCAGAAAAATTAGAGACGCTAAAGCGAGGACTGGTTGTGGTTCTTCTTCACCTCCGGACGTCCTCATGAAGGTGTTGAGTGGCAGCATTGCTGTAAGTCTCTTGCTGTGTGCAGTGCCACAATAAACTTGAACTCCATTAAAAGAGTTTACACAACCACGCTTCTCATGACATCCTCCTTTTTGTTATAGACCAAAACTCTAACAGGAGGTGGCATGGAGCAACTGATTGTGCTTACACCTGAGGTAGGTCAAAAGATAAGCTTATTGTGATCAAAAATATGTTTTTTGTGTGTATATCATCCAAGCTTAGCGACATCTTGCAGGATGTACAGTACAGCCTGAGAAATTGATAGTGTTGCAAAAATCTGATTAGAAGTTGGGATATGACTGGTTATGACTTGTGTTCTTGTTACATAAGTTTAGATCATTCATGTTAGTGGACATGTTGGCTAAATGATGTGTGGTGTTGGGTCGTTTCAAATTGAAAAAGACAAGCCCTTCTGCTTTTGCAAGTTCATGTTCCTCTTGCATATTCATCACCACATCTCTTTTTCTTTATTATGTTGCCAGGGTGATGCAAAGAGCTGCGCTTTTTCAAAGCCGTCGATTAATCAAGAGGAGAGACTGGCACAATCCTATGGTGAGTTTGAACATTTCTTCGCATGCCTCCCTTGCTCTCTCGGTCGCTCTTGTGCAGGTCTGCCACTCTGCTGGAGGGGAGGGCCCATTAGGTTTGAAAAATTAACCGCAGAGACAGAAAAAGTAAATGCAGCGACTGGCTCGGTTGAGCAAGAGAACAAAACAAACTTTTGTTTCCTTGGGTTTGACTCACTCATGTGATGTGCTATCAGTTTATGCTAATCATGCATTTGCCTTCTTCAGAAACCAAATGGAACCTGGTGAGGAACAGGATGAGGCTCAGGAGGACTTCCACCAAGGCATGCCACACAGATAAAGGCACCAGGAATCAACTGTTTGGGCAGTCACTTTGCAACATCTGCCCAGATGACTACTCACTTCCCAAACCAATCACAGTAAGTTATTTTTGAAATGTTGAATCCCATCTGCATGGTTTAACCTGTTGCTTTAAGCTGTGGAAATACAAAAATCCTAAACTAAAACAAAGTTTAAAGATACATAATTAGTCTGTTTCTGAATAACACCTACTTAGCTTACCTCTTTTTGCTAATGAGGGCGACGTGACTGCATGTTTATTCACCACATCATGTTCCCACCAGGACCTGCTGCTGCTGCTGAGAAAGAGGGGCCCGACTGTAGAGGGGGTGTTTCGGAAGCCGTGCAACACCCGGCTCATGAAGGAGCTCAGGGAGCATCTTGATAACGGCACAGAGGTGGACCTGGAGGGTCAACAGGTCCATCTGCTGGTCGGACTGCTCAAAGTGAGTAACACAGAAACACGCGGAAGCAGTCATTCTTAAAATTAAATTGCCTTTTTTTGCAATTAGAAATACCATTGAATTGCAAAAAAACCCACGTTGTTAAAAAAATTTACCACATCAGCTGCTACCTCTTTTCCACCAAAGCTGGTTCTACAGCTCATGCATGTTACTTCAGATATTGTAGAACAAATTGAAGAAAGAACTTCTACCTAAAACACAAAAGAAACCATCTGTACTATGAAGTATTTGCAAATAAACCATCATAGAAATGTTTTTTTTTATTATTTTATCTCACTTTTTTTATTTTAAATAAGCGTTGCTCATCACTGTTTTTCTTTTGTTTGCAGTGTTTCCTGAAGGAACTTCCTGGCAGCCTGCTCAGGTCTGACCTTTATAACAGGTGGATAGCAGCTCTGGACCAGGAAGACGATGAGCAGAAAACTCTAGAAATCAGAAAGTAAGCAAATCTGCACCCACTCCTAAATGGTCCGTCCAGTGACATTTTTACTACCTGCATCCTCTTTTTAATGGAATATGTGGTATTTATATGTGGGAGGAATTCTTTTGTTATGTTTTTTTATATCAATGCTTATGTGGTTAACAGCAAGCACAGGTTTTTTTGCAGAATAGCCCCAACATCCTCCATCTGTAGGCCGTACAAAAAAAACACTTCTTCTTTTTCAGTCTAATCAGTTGAAAAAAAGAGAAGAAACGTTGAACAAGTTGAACACCGCCAAACTTATCTTCTTCCTGTTCTTTGTTTCTTCCTTCCGCTACCAGGGTACTCGATGATCTTCCGGGGGCCAACAAACTCCTCCTGCAGTACCTGATCTGCCTTTTCCATTGCATCCTGGAGAGCTCAGACATCAACAAGATGGACGCCTCCAACCTGGCAGTGTGCATTGGGCCCACGCTGCTGCAGCTGGATGACACCCCGCTGGACGGGCAGAGGGAACAGATGCAGAAGGTAGGAACTCCCGAGATGAATGTGCTCTCTCACCTTTTCTCCTTTGAAGCTTTGTGGTTCAGAGTGCAGAAAACCTCATGAGGTTTCACAAGTCAGATCACACTTGCAAGGACTCCTACCTCTATATTATACTAAACTTCTGGAAGCAGATGATGTTGTTATTCCGTCTGGATTGTTTTACAGTTGTTCTTTTTTTCTGCAGGCTACAGAACTAACTCAGTTCCTGATTGAGAACTGCATGGTTCTTGGAGAAAATATTCCATGTTTACTGGATACAGATGAAGGTAATTAAAGAGTAATTCATATATATGTTAGCACCTTTTTCAAGGAACTAAGCCGACCCACATACTTTCTCTATTTGTGTTAATTGTGTCTTTCTTTACCACCGTGTAGACTCCCTTTCCTCAGTCCATCATGACTCTGCGTATGATAGCACTGACCCAGATGGAGATGGAGAGGCAGGAGAGAAGAGAAATTCCATGGATGGAGGCCGTGGCTCATCTTCCTCATATTCGTCCCTCAGTCCCAGCATAACCACCTCGTCCTGGCAGTCCGATGGGGCCTTCGACAACAAGGCACCCTTCAACCGCCGCTGCTCCGAGCCCATCCTTCTGCTCCCCGAGAATCTCGAGAACCTGCGCAGCCACGCCAGGAGCCACGACGACTGCTCCATGCAACGGGACGACTTCGACGAGAAGCCGCTAAAAAAGCAGATCTCAGATGACTCCTTTCTGCTCAAAAGTCGGGGTGGAGCTAACTCGGTTTTGTCTTTTCCCAAGCTAAGCTGTAGTTCAAACATGGATCCGTTGCCCTACATGGGCAAGGACTGCTCGTGCTCCTCCCTGGAGAGTAACGCCTCTAACCAGTCTGAGAACTCTGTTTTTACCAATTCTCCAATGGGTTCGCCAAGGTGCTCCAAGAAAGCTAACAGCAACAGTCAGCCTATAGTGACAACGAACGGCAAGTTGGACGTTCCCAGGCCGATCTCAGAGGAGAAGAGGCGATCACAGTCCATGAGGGTTGCCTCTAAAGTCCTGATGAGGACCAGGAGCTTGGGTGCTTTCAGCAGAAGCAGCCTAAAGAAAGACACTCAAAAGGAAAACTTTTTCCCAGAGACTCTTCAGGAGGACTCACAGAGTGAAGCAGATCCCTCAGGCGATATTCTTCTCAAACCACGGCCTCTGTCTGCCATTGAAGTGTTCAAGCAGGTGGACAGCAGGTTGCCTTGTAGGCCTCCATCATACGAGCAGGCTGTGCAGAACATAGCACCCCCACCGCAGTACGGCTCCATGACAGTACAGGACGCCATAACGCTGGAGAGGAGGTCCCGCCCCTCCTCTGTGAACTATGACTTTCCAGTCAAAGAGTACATATACAACCAGGACTGCTTCTCTCAAAAGGCACAGGACAAAGTCGTAGAGCTGCGGCAGCCTTTTCGCCAGAGGGCCATGTCTGAGTCCGTATCGGTGGGCCAGCATGAGATGGTGTCTCGGAGATGCAGCCAGCCCGTGTTTGAGGAATTTTCTTATGCCAAGGAATCTTACGTTTGAAAGCACACAAAAAAGACAATTCTCTAAAGCAGAAACATTTTAGGTGAAACTCAGTAAAGCTAAAGCTTACACTTCATGTCTTTCATGCATATAGAAGACTACCCAGATTTGATCACACAGTTTTTGTATAGTTGGCAGCATGTTTGGCACTATTTCTATGCATTTTAAAGATGCTCTGTTTGTACAAAAAGTCTATTTTTAATTGTTGTTTGAATGAATGTCAGTCCCGTGCCACCTGTGAGGTTGCACATTCTCCGTTGTACTATTAAAGTACGAATATTACATTATAGTAGTGTAGTCACCATGATAGATATTTAGTCTATCACATTGAAGCTATAAACACAGTTTGCTGTGGATAAAATATGCTGAGTTTCTATATTTCATGTGTTTAATGTGCAACACATGACCTTAACACACACAGTTTGTATTTCTCTCTTGTTTTGCTTTTTGTGAATGCACTTCACTTTTCAGTCTTCCTCTTTCACTACACTAAAGCACTTTTAATGATGACCAGCTATGCTTTTCCTATTTGTATGCTAAATTGTAAATATGTGTACACATTAGCAGATACAAGTGCATGGGTTATTTGTGAACCCCAAATAATATAAATGGTCCTAGATGACTCTGTGAGAAAATAAAATAAAAAAAAAGAATAAAAATGAATAAAAAAGTAAAATGTCTTGTCTTTCTTTTTAAGTGCTCTTGTTGTAAGTCTGATTTAAATAAATGCAGTCCTCTATTGCTGCATCCTAAGTTCATTAGCAGCACAATTAATTAGAAAACAGAGCAAATAACTAGCTGGGCTCCACTTCCTTTCACTTGATGTGTTGCATAACACCAGCTACAGACCTTATTGAGAGAACAGTGTGTTCTGACACACGCTGCATGCTAAAACTGATAGAAACCAGACTGTGTCACATGGACGGATTTGGTTTTTCTGCGAATTGCTGTTCCTCTTGTCTGTGATGGCGCGGTGGGCTGATGCCACCACTTCTTCCTTCCTTTCTAAAACATTTTTGACACAGCTTCCTTCTTTAAGAAGCCGATTCAATTCATTGCTAAGTTGCAGCAGTTTGAAAGAGAGCAGGACTTTGCAGGTTTTTTAAACTTGGTTTTAAAATAAACACACTAATACATAAAATCTTTGATAATGATTGAAAGAAGAAACATTTTCAACATATTGCAGGCCATTAGTTTCTTGACAGTTAGGTGACAAATAAAGTAAGCATTGTAAACTAAATTTGTGTCACAATCTTCTTAAATTTGACGTGTTTGGTCACACTTTGACATTGTAAAAACAAATATAAACAGAAACTAGAAACTTTAATATTGAATGCTAATGGAAAGAGCATCATGAGTTGCAACATTGACTGCAGAAGCTTTTGATGCATTAGAAGTAAAAAAAAAGTACACAAGAAGGTCACACTATATGTCACATATGTCTTTATTTAAAGATACACCCCTAGAATATTGAAAAGCAAATGTGTCATAAAAAAAAAAAAGAAGTCAACATGTTTTTGCATTTATGACGAATCTTGCATAAGATTTTCACCACATATAACTTGTGGTTAGATTATAGATTGCTTCCAAACTCTAAACACTGACAATAATGATTCTCATGATGGTAAAGATTCAGAACAAAATGTACTTGTGAAAGATTTCATGTAAAGTCTTTGTTTTACATTATAGCAGCATTTAAATTAATCCCTGTCAGTCTATGAACTAACAGGGAACAGTGAAATCCATGAGGTTTATGGTGGATTATCTGCACTGCTGTACATACTCACTGTAAAATAACCCTGGTTTGGTGTATATATTATCCTTTATTATTTATTTGTATTTATTTCTTTATTTCACTTATTTAAGTTCTGTACTGGAGAGAAAAGTTCCCGGAGTCAAATTCCTTGTATGTGTCATACTTGGCCATTAAAGCTGATTCTGATTCTGATTCTGATTCAGTTTGTACTCAGAAGCTGGTATTTCTAGCCTCCAAGTTGGAAAAATATGATGGAACTCGGAAGTCTGCAGTCAAACCCAGATTCAGATTAAATTCAAATTCAAAAATACTTTATTGATCCCAGAGAGAAATTAAGTGTTGTAGCTCATACAATGAATTCTTTAAGGAGTTGTTGTAGATGATGATGGCTGTGGGCAGGAAGGATTTCCTGTAGCGGTCTGTATTGCAGCGAAACTGAAGAAGCCTCCGACTGAAGACGCTCTGTTGTTGCAGGATATAGGGAAAAAAGGATAAATATGGCTGCCGCACTAATTAATAATTATCTGCACCTCTGACACTTTGATCTCATCAAACTAGTGACACACATAGTGCCCTACACTCTCAATTTGTGAACATGAATATTCATTTTTACTGCATAAACGCTTGGAATGGAGAGAAATACATTGCTCTCAGCTTGTACTGCTAATAGTAGTTAGCCTGGTAACTAAGCACGACAGTGTAGTGCAGACACCTCTTGGAGACGTTTTACAGACCTTTAATTACGTCCACCAAGGCTTTTCAAAATGCCTTCAATATGAATTTAGATCTGGTCAGTTTAAGCTCTTACGATGTCCTTAAACCTTTGGAATCTTGCTATGAGGTTATGATCATTAGTTAGGTTCTGCCTGACTAATTGGAACAATGCTTCATCAAAATCTGTCTAGTTTGCTTAATCATTTTGTACACTGTACGCTTCATATTTTTAAGTGTTTCTGTGTGAACTACTGAGACATTCTCAATGCTACCACAATGAATGATACGATGCTAAGACGAAGGTGTAAGGGGCATTCAGTAATGGATGTGATGCAGAAAACTGGTTGTAATCAGAAAAATAACAGTAAAGATATCAAAGCTGGTCTTTTTGTTTGGTTTTTGCTAGGCTCCTACATTGTGCATTCAGACAATGTGCAGAACTTATACTCAAGCTATGTCTAACTGCACAACATATTGTTATTGGATGAATACGCAAATGTTAATCGGCAATTGTTGCTAAGGTTTAATTTTTTTAAATATTTGCATGCTACACAGAGGAAATCATTTCAAAATGGCCACTGCACTGCAACTAATCAACATACTTATTCATGGTTGCTTGCTGAGGAGCATTTGTAGTTTAATTTAACCAGACTATATCAAAACAAGGCGCTCTATATCATATGGTGTGCTGGTTTTTACTCTGGGGTAAAACGTGATAATGTAGTCAAGGCTGTGGGTTTTACTGGGTCATGAAAACTAAATTGGTTTGGTTTCCTTATTTTCGCATGACATTTCAAGAGAATTAAAGACAAATCAGTAAAGACCTGAAATCCACATGATCAATGAAGAAGTGTTCCTGACCATTCTAAAGTGCAGACTTGGTCAACATATACAGTACTGTGCAAAGGTTTTAGGCAGGTGTGAAAAAATACTGTAATCAAAGAATGCTTTCGAAAATTGAAATGTTAATCATTTATTTCCACCAATCAACAAAATGCAGTGAATGAACAATAGAGAAATCCAAATCAAATCAATATTTGGTGTGACCACCCTTTGCCTTCAAAACAGCATAATTTCTTCTAGATACACTTGCACACAGTTTTATATATTGTTTTTGGTATTGCATGATTGAATAGGTATCTGCCTGTATTTCTCAGCATTGAGAACACCATTAATCCTGACCAAATCTCCAACTCCATTTGCAGAAATGCAGCCCCAAACGTTCAAGGAACCTCCACCATGCTTCACTGCTGCCTGCAGACACTTATTGTAACGCTCTCCAGCCCTTCGACGAAGAAACTGCCTTCTGCTACAGTCAAATATTTCAAATTTTGACTCATCAGTCCAGAGCACCTGCTATCATTGTTCTGCACCCAAGTTCCTATGTTTTCGTTACTTGAGTCGCTTGGCCTTGTTTCCACGTCGGAGGTACAGTATGGCTTTTTTGGCTGCAACTATTCCATGAAGACCACTTCTGGCCAGACTTCTCCAGACAGTGGAGATTTTTTTCGTTTGCACATCCATGATGTGCATCTATCAATACAATGCATCCCAAAGTTGCTCTATTAGATTGAGATTTAGTGACAATAATCTTCAAAAGACAGGTTGAAACTTTTAGTTTTGTGACATGATACATCTTCCTACTGGGAATAGCCATTAAAAGATGGGTACCCAGCGGACATAAAGGAACAGACATTTTTTGGCTGTCCATGGTAATTGTACCCAGACTTTCCAGTTCTTAGCTGAAATGGGTGGCACCTGGTGTGGTCTGCGGCTGCAGGAGGAGAATATTTTGGCTGTAACAAAACATAATCTAAACTTTTGTTGCCTTTCTATCATCTTGAACCAGTCTGCCAATTCTCCTCTGTCAAATCTGACATAAATGAGACATTTAAGTCCTCTGTAAACCAGAGGGATGGTGGTGCACGGAAATCTCAGAAGCACTTTCGGAAGTACCCAGACCAGCTGGTCTGACACTAAAATCCATATCACTTAAATTCCCTTTCTTCCAGATTCGGATGCTTTGTTTGAACTTCAGCAAGTTGATATCAACACGTCCAGGTGCCTAAACTAAATGTATTGAGTTACAGCCAGTTGATTGGCTGATTTGCTAATTCTTTAACAAGCAAATGAACAAGTGTGCCTAATAAAGTGGGCAGTAAGTTTATCTTGTTTCCTTTTGTTTTTTGCTCATGAAAAAAACAGCCGACTCGACCTGACAATTGAACATCTAACCATGTTTTGTTTTTATATTTTAATATTTGTATCTTTTGCTCCCCACAATGTGAGTCAATGAGCACGTGTTTGTTAACAGACCACCACAATGAACTTGTCCAGCACCTCTTGACAGCGCGCTTTGTCACAGCTCAGCTTACTGTGACCACCATTGCTAATGAAGGCAGGAGAAGTACACACTCTGGCGTGAGTGCTCAGTGTGATGAGCTCCTCAGTAATCAGCAATGTGACCATGACCTGCAGTAAATATTGTAGCATCAATGCTCGTGTGAAGTGTGGGTTCAGCGAAATAAACAGGGACACAGTGTGTTGACAAAGATAATTGGGGGCCCAGGGACTTTGACAGGCTTTTTATGTTGTATTTCAATAGAAATGTTGGGAAGAAAACATACTTTATTTTCCAATATCCAATCTTGTTTGAGACAGCAGTAGAGCATTGGCCTTTTCTAACGCTTAAAGGCATGTCGTACACAAATGGAAGAATTAATTGAATATATTAAATATATTTTTCAGATTTTTTTTTATTCTTGTCATTTTATGTTCAGCACTTCAAAAATGAAGTTAGCTTGGCATGAGTTCTGTTTTTCACAAGACAATCTTAAAGGAGAATGACCGGCTATCAGTTCTTCACCTTAATGTGCAGGTTGCAGGTTAGAGCCCCCCCGTAAACCACTGTTTAGAGAAATATATTAGGAACCATTTCTAAATAAAAATGTGCTCATACATAAATTATTTTAGCATTTGGAGTCGTTTTTGTGAGAAGATCTAACCTCCGCCAGACCGGAAGTGAAGGGAGTCCTGTCAGCTCCATCAATAGAAAACTATGAATTTTAATGCCAGCTCGGACACAGAAAAAAAACGTTAAATGTTTACAAATACACATATGATGGACCACAACCATATAGTTATGAGCCTGCTGCGCGCCCCAGAGAGCAGAAAGAGACCAGGGGAAGGATTAATACCCAAAACAAAACATTGCTAAGCAAAGCTGACGTTATTAGCCTGAGTGCTGCAAACTAGATTTACTTTTTTCTTTAACAACCCACATATCATGTTGCTTCTAATCTTTGATATCATTCTTTCAACAAATTCGGTAATTAGCAGATGTTAGACAATAATGCACAGATCCCGTCTGCGTAGAGCTGAGCCTCTGATCAATCCGTGATCGTGTTTCCCGCGTGCTGCAGGTCCAGAAACAGCCACTGACAGCGGACCCAACAAAGCTGTAGGCACCGAAGGCACTGCTGCAGCTGGTGAGAATCGAACCTGCTCTCTGCTCCCGTGTCTCGTGTTAAACTCCATCACATTGCTGGAATCATAGTCCTCCGGTCTGAAGTGAGCGCCACAAACGATCGCGTTTTTCATAGCCAAAGCAGAGGTTAAGTGCAGTTTCAGCTGCACAAAACACACCCAGAAACATAGGACAGTCAAGTTTTTTGTTTTTTTTTGACTGACATGCAGGTGTTTGTACAGCAAAAACTATAATTTACCATTTTTAATAAAAATGAGCGCAATCCAAAACTAGAGAACTCACTGACTCGATAACATGACCGCTCCACCTGATAACTAGGCTGAAGCAGCAAAGCATATGCACCCCCCTTACGTCACAGGTCAAGAATATGACACTTTTTCATTACAATTTGTGCCTTCATGCATTTTGAAATTTAAAATGCTCTCAATAAAGGTTTGAAATAGTCATTTTTGGACAACATTCTATATTCATTTCAGAAAATGTTTAACCTGCAATATGCTCTTTCAGGTCAAGAGCTTTTGGGTCAGTAGCGGGAGCATGATCCGAAAAACACCAGCAAGTTTGTCTCTGAATTGCTAAAGACAAACAAAAAAATGTATATAGGTTTGTGAGTGACCTAGTCAAAGTCTGGATTTAAATCGGAATGGGAAGCTATATAAAGTGTCCTTATACTGTACATGCCATTTATGGTTGAAAATCGTTCCGGGTGGTTGAAATAAAACATTTCTGTACTAATTGGATGAAAGTTCCTCCACAGTGAGGCAAAAGACTCCATGCCAGTCATCACAAATGCTTGATCGCTGATGTTTCTTTGGAGCGAGGCACAATGAGTTAATAAGTTCAGGAAGCAATTATTTTTCTTCATAGGGGATGGTTTGTTTGAATAGCATAATAGCTTTTCCCCTATAATAAATTAAATAACACTTTCACATTTTGTATTTACTTTGGTTGTATTTTCTTAATACCAAAATTTGTTAAATGATTTAAATGTGACCAATAAGCCAAAGAAATAAAAATACATCTGTGAGGTGACAAATACCTTTCCCCAGCACTGCAATTCTGAATGGATTCAGTAATAACTGAATAAATAGTGAAGATTATTTGTTTGACCAAAATTGAAAAACCTCTGAACCCGAGCAATCCCTGTCTCATAAACGGCTCGGTTTCAGCCTCTCTGCTTTCCTGCTTCTATTATAGCTTTTGATGCACCATTTGAACAACCTTTTCCTCAGATTCTGTCTTTTACACAATGTCTTCACGTCTTCAAAGTCCAAGATAACTGGTTGAAGACTCACTGTTTGAAAAAGTTTGGGCCGCAGTGATAACTCTCATATTGATGTCAGTCTGGAAACTTATTCTCTGTGTCTGAAAAGTGAGCAAAGAGACCTTTCAGGTTGTGTGAGGGGAATTTCAGACTCCATGCGTCCCCCAAAACAATGGGTGAACGTGTGGAAGCTTGCCCTGCTGGTAACATAATATTGTGGCTCTGGCTAATTAGAACAAGTTAATACAGTGGCAAAGCCTGACTGTTTGCTCATTTAATGCATAATGCATAATGATTTTGGGACCGCTGAGGCATGAATAATGCATTGTGCACAAAGGGGAGCAAATCCCAGCTCCTCACAACACAGAACCCCCTCAGTTGAGAAGATGTTCATTATAAAAAGAAGCATATGTTGCTGCCGCTATATTTAGCTGTACATTGCAAATGAACATTGTTGTTCGGGGCAAAGTTATATAATTGCAGTATTAGAAAAATTGGTTATGACAGTTCTGTAGGAGAAAAATCAAGATGCAGATGAAATAACTGATAGGACCAGCTCTGATGTCACACACACAAAGCTGTGATCTTTTTCCTCCCGCACACAGATTAGGGCTGAATTCTGGTGTCCTACTTTTCTCTGACACTTTCATTTTTTTCTGTAGATACAGCTGAGAATGCCGCCTGTGGTTTGGTGCCATGTCGAGCTGAGTTTCAGGTTTTTACTAAACACCTCACGCTGCCCGCAGCTTGTTGTTTGCAGTGAGCAAAACAAATCTGTTTTCAAGTGTGCACTCGCGCTTTCCCGTGCAGCCCTCATCCACGATGAACAGTTGATGTTGCACGTACAACCTGTTCCCAAGGCCATCTGTATGTAAATATTCGGTTTTACCACAATGTAGCCATCAATACGTGAGTATGAGTGCCTCAAATGAAAATAGGCTTTATAAGGAACACCTTTTACCTCTATTGTTTAGGTAAAGTGTAGGTGTGCAACTGGAGGATGACTTTTCACCTTTTGGCTTTTTACCCAGGATGTGGTGCTTGCATCAAAAGGTTATACTCAGAATTTTTGTAATGTTTTTGTTCTAAAGAACCTATGTCTTTATTAGCTTTGAGCCAGGAAAATTGAGCTGCCACACTTGAGAAGATAATTTATTTTAGTTGCTCTTCTTCTACGTTTAAAATGATCAAAAAACAGGCAAATAAGTGTCACAGAGATGAATGATAGCAGCAGATAACTGGGTATTCACCTGAACCACAAGAAGTTAAGATAATTTATTGTTTGCAACAAAGCATTAAAATCTGCAGTGGAAAGGACAAAATGCAATAAATTTGTGAACTGAATCCATCTTCCACCCCCTTTACTCTGATACCCGTAAAAATATCCAGTGCATCCAACTGTTTTCATAAACCCCCTAATTGGTAGAGTTCACCTGTGTATTTTGATCTCAGTATGAATTCAGAAGTTCTCTGAAGTCCTCAGAGGTTTGTTAGAGAAAATTAGTGAACAAACAGCATCATGGAAATCAAGAAACAATGCAGACAGGTCCGGGAGGAACCCCAAGAACTTTAAAGCAGGGTTAAGATAGAAAACAACAACCCAAGGTTTGAAGAAATCACCAACCACTGTTCTGTCATGGATCATGGTTCAGATGGACCCAAATGCAGAGCAAAACACAGCAGTTCCCTATTCAAAAAAACAATATTAATTGAAATACCACTTATGAAAACCATGAAATGACCACAAGATAAACTTGTGAACATCTGAGGTAAGACAACACAGCAATTGTCTCAAGGAGCTCTCTTGGAAGCAACAGTTGAAGAATCTGTTAAGAAAGTAATAAACCGGTATGGTATGAGAATCAGGTGAGATTAAGCAGGAGAATGCAGAGCAGCTGAGTGAAGGACAAAACTGAGGGCCTGGGGGAAAGTGGCTATTTAAAACAGAATAGATACAGAGAGACCTAAACAGGATACAAAATCCAAAGCAAAGAGTCGAAACAAGACTAAACTCATAGACAAACAACAAAACAAAAGAAAGACCAAGAATCTCAACACAAAGCAATGAAATGCATAGGACATTTAGGGGATTTGCCTCAAAAATCATAACTTGTTCATCTGGATTTAGTGTGTTACAGCTGCAAGGCAGAAAACCAGTCGGATGTGCTAACTGTTGGAGGGCTGTTATCTGACTTTTAACAGTAATGGAGCATATAGTGGGAAAAAAAAAGTTTTTGGCCATCACCGATTGTGCAAGTTGCCCCACTTAAAAAGTTGAGAGACGTTTGTAATTTTCATCTTAGTTACACTTTAACTGTGAGAGGCAGGATGTAAAAGAAAATCCAAGAAATCACACTGTATGATTTTTAACAAACTTATTTGTACAATGGAGCACAAAATAAGTATTTAGCACCTACAAACAAGCAAGAATTCTGACTCGAGCTGACCTGTTACTTCTTCTTTAAGAAGCTCTTCTATCCTCCACTTGTTACCTTTATTAATGGCACCTGTTTGAACTGGTTATCTGTATAAAAGAAATCTGTCCACACCTTTAACCAGGCAGACTCTAACCTCAGCCATGGCCAAGACCAGAGAGCTGTCCAAGGACACCAGGGACAAGATTGTAGACCTGCACAAGACTGGGATGAGCCAATCTATAGCAGGCAAGCAGCTTGGTGAGAAGAAATCAACTATTGGAGCAATTAATAGAAAATTGAATAAATACAAAATCACTGACAATCTCCCTCGACTTGGGGCTCCATGCAAGATCTCAGCATATGGGGTACAAATTATCTTGAGAACGGTGAAGAAAGGCCCCAGAACTACACGGGGGGAACTGATCAATGACCTGAAGAGAGCTGGGACCACAAAGCTCACTATTTGTAACACACTACGTTATCATGGATCAAAATCCGATCCATCTAAGGTTTGTCAGAGACCATTTGGATGATCCAGAGGAGGACTGGGAGAATCTCATGTGGTCAGATGAGACCAAAATAGAACTCTTTGGTATAAACGCCACTTGCCGTGTTTGGAGGGGGAAGAATGCTGAGTTGCATCCCAAGAACACAGAATCCACTGTGAAGCATGGGGGTGAGAATATTATGCTTTGGGGCTGCTTTTCTGCAAATACTTATTTTCTGCACCATTATACAAATAAATTACATTAAAATCAAACAATGTGATTTCCTGGATTTTTTTTTTTACATTCTGTCTCTCACAGTTGAAGTATGATTAAAATAACAGACCTCTCTCATCTTTTTAAGTGGGACAACTTGCCCGATCGGTGGCAGCTAAATACTTTTTTACCCCACTGTATATTCAAATAGCGAGCGTACAGCCCTGTTTGTGCCTCTGATTAAATATGACGCAAACTGTCGCGAATGTGAACAAACTGTTTATTTCACCAACTTTCACTGTGTATCCCGCATGCAGCAGCCATATTGGATATTCTGGAACCTCCAGCTTCCTCCTGTCTCAGAAATCAGAACTTCTACCTTAAGCCAGCATCATAACTCATCTGAAAACTGTGTCACACCCTTGTTGAGCTTTTGACCATTTTAAAAAAAACTAAATAGATTAGCTTATTCCTGTGGTTCTAATTACTATCAGAAATACAAGATTTATTCCAGTTATTTAAATAACAAAGCAAAGAAGAAAGTTAATTTGTAGTTTGCTGTGATACACACAGAAGTACTCATAAAGTGTTGTATGTATGCTGTATGTTATATGAATTCAATTCAATTCAATTCAAAATTACTTTATTAATCCCAAAGGGAAATAAAATGTTGTTGTAACTCATTATGCAAGTTCCTTCAAAGATTTGTTGTAGATGCTGATGTCTGTGGGTAGGGATGATCTCTTGTAGTGCTCTGCAGATCTGAAGAAGCCTCTGACTGAAGACGCTCTGTAGTTGTATGACAGTCTGATGTAGAGGATCCTCTGGATCTATGGCGTCTTCTTTTCAACTCATCAGGGTTTTGTGGCTGTAGTTGAGGTCTTATTTGAGCTTTTGTGATGTTAATCAGCTGCTGCCAGATGTAAACCACCTTGTTGCCATGGTTACGCATCATAACAAATGTCCAAAAATAAAAAGTATCAGCAAAAATCTTTCCTGCTGCACAGCATTCAAAACCAGAGAGAACAGTTGTCAACAAAAACAATGTTTCTACCAGAAATGGAAGAATTAAAGTTTAAAAAAAGAAAAAAAAAATGCAGAATGTGAGCCAAAAAGCGTTTAATTCTATTTTTTCTGTGGAAGCTCTATTAGATTTTTCTTTTCTGAACTTTTGACACTTGAATATCAATCAATATCCGATTTTTGCCATGTGAAAATTATTATGTCCCTTAAAGTTTGACGTTTTAGGGTGTTTCATTTGTGTTTAAACGTTTTTTATTTTTTTTATTTTAATCAGACATTTGAACTACATTCATCAACGTAATTAATTGTCCTAGGTATGGGCAAGGACGGCAAGTTGGCGTTATAATTAGACTACCTGGTAAAAGAGTTGGCCTTAACTTGAAGAGACATGATGACGTCAGCCTTGTTTACTTCCTGGAGACTGTTGCTACAACTGTTGCGGTCCTTGTCAGCTTCCAAACAGACGCGTTACTCACAAGGTCTCAGCGCCTTTTTGAACTGGATCTCAGTAAATAAAGTTTGGGTGCGGATTCTGAACCATGGCTCTCCCTTCTCACAGCCACAGAGACCCGGACGGGATGTACACTTTCTCTAGTCGGCCCAGACCCGTCGAGATCCGTTCCAAATACAGAGAACCAGCGGCCGAACAGTACGATGCGTTTCTCTTTGAACTGTTTTGCTGAAATGATGATAAGCTGCAAGTTTCTTACTTTCGCTACACTACAGTTTTATAAGCTCACAGTGACATGTAGCTTAGGCCTACATCTCAACCAGTTTAGCCAGAGGTGGGTGGTAACTAGTTCCATTTTCTCAGTTCCACTGTTTTTGGGGGGGAAAGTTGGCTACTTTTGGAGTAGTTTTACTAGACCATATTTTTTTACTTTTACTTGAGTAATATTTCTTATTAAGTATCGCTACTCTTACTTGAGTAAAGTTTCAGGCTACATTACCCACAGCTGGCTGTTGTGCCATTTGGAGGTCAAGTAGGGGGTACTTTACCCTGGTCTAACATATATAGGCCTGCATTACCTTCTGAAAGTATTGGTTTAATTAGTTTTACTTGAAAAAAAAAAAATATTTGGAAAAATGTTTCTTCAAGTCAAATTTGTTACTTTACAATTATGTCACGTATTTATTTTAGTCTTTAGAATTTGCACATAACTTTAATACTTAAAAATAAATCATGTGCTATGATCCCATGAACACTCAAGTACTCATTACTTGAGTAGCCTTTTTACCACATACGTTTTTATTCTCACTTGAGTAATTTTTTGGATCACTATACTTTGTACTTTTACTTGGGTAAAAATATGTTGAAGTAGTGCTACTTTTACTTGAGTACAATTTTTGGCTACTCTACCCACCTCTCAGTTTAGCGTAATGGCTCCCAAGCATGGGGTGGGGTCCTCACCGTTGGGCATAAAACGCCAATTACAGGGTCTTGAGATAATCTTCAGAATTAAAAAAACTGACTACTGCATACACGTTTCTTTAGTTTATGACTCAAAAATAACTATAAAAAAACTGTTCTTGATGTCATCAAGCTGTTGTTTATAATGACTTATTTCAATTAGAAATCCTTTTTGATTCCAAGGAGAAATTAAATGTAATTACCGGTACTCATATTATGCAAGGTTCTTCAAAGAGTTGTGGATTCAAATTCAATTCAAAAATACTTTATTGATCCCAGAGGGAAATAAAGTGTTGGTATAGCTCATATGATTAATTCTTTAAGGAGTTGTTATAGATGATGATGGCTGTGGGCAGGAAGGATTTCCTGTAGCGGTCTGTATTGCAGTGAAACTGAAGAAGCCTCCGACTGAAGACGCTCTGTTGTTGTATGACTGTCTCATGAAGAGGATGCTCAGGGTTGTCCATAATTTTTTTGATTTTATGAAGAATCCTTCTTTGCATCATCATCTCCAGTGGTTCCACAGTAGTGCCAAGAACAGAACCAGCATTCTTTATCAGGTTGTTTAGCCTTTTTAAGTCCCTGGCTCTGATGCTGCTACCCCAACAGATGATGGCTGAAGAGATTACACTCTCCACAACAGACTTGTAGAAGATCTGCAGCATCTTGCTGCAAACCTTGAAGGACCTAAGCTTCCTCAAGAAGTACAGTCTGCTCTGTCTCTTCTTGTAGACGGCTTCACTGTTCAGTCTCCAGTCCAGTCTGTTGTCAAGGTGAACTCCGAGGTATTTATACTCCTCAACCACCTCCACTTCTTCACCCATGGTGGAAACAGTGTTTGACTTATCCCTGTTTCTTCTGAAATCTACAATCATCTCCTTTGTTTTGTTCACATTCAAGGTGAGACGATTGTTTCCACACCATGTCACAAAGCGGTCCACCAGCTCTCTGTATTCAGCTTCTTGTCCATCTCTGATACACCCAACAATTGCAGAGTCATCTGAGTATTTCTGCAGATGACAGGTCTCTGATTTGTACTGGAAGTCTGAGGTGTACAGAGTGAAAAGGAATGGTGAGAGTACGGTCCCCTGTGGTGCTCCTGTGCTGCTGACCACCTGGTTTGACACACAATTCTTCAGTCTCACAAATTGTGGTCTGTTGGTCAGGTAGTCATTGATCCAGGCTATTGTTGAGGGCTCCACCTGTGTCTTCAGGAGTTTCTGACAAAGCAAATTAGGCTGAATTGTGTTATATGCACTGGAGAAATCAAAGAACATGATCCAATGATCCAATGATGATGCTAATGGCTGTGGGTAGGAAGGATCTCCTTTAGTGATCTGTATTACAGAGACCCTCAAAAAGCCTCTGACCGAAGACTGTTGTTGCATAACAGTCTCATGAAGAGGATGCCCAGGGTTGTCCAGATTTTTCTTGATTTTTATGAAGAATCCGTCTTTGCATGATCACCTCCAGTGGTTCCACAGTATCCCCAGAACAGAACCAGCCTTCATCAGGTTGTTTAGGATTTAGAACTAAATTTGAAACTAAACTTATTTTACAGTAGATTACAGTTGGAATTGAATATAAATGTAAAATTCGTATTAAGCACAGATAAAGTATTTAATTTAAGCTTTTCAGATTTTTGTTGATTTTTCAGTTTTATGGTGTTATTCGACATTTCAACAAGAAATAATCTTAACTTTAATTTTGCTAAATTAATTTCACTGACTTGTAATAAACTCCTTTTATCTAAATGAAAAGTCTTTAAAGTGTAGAAACGTTTTAAGTTTCATTTGCTAACCTCATTTAAAATAACTATATTTTTTATCAATCATTGCTACAGTGCTAAGAGGAAAAACTTCCCCCTAAACTTGTTTTGCCTGCACCCTGTGCAGCAATGACTACAATCCAGCATTTTGTAATAACTGACAGGGGTTCTTAGATAGTGTCAGATAAATAATGTGCTACAGTGCGTAATTCAGCCACACTGTAAGCTTGTGGAGCATCAATGGCCTGTTTATGAAAGCATCACAACAGAATTTTGGTTTACACTTTGATTAGGCCGCTCCAAAACCTTAATTTAATTTTTCGAGCTGTTCAGAAGTAGACTTGCTGGTGTGCTCCTGTTGCAAAAGCCTAGTGAGCTGAAGCTTAAGGTCACAGACTGACGTCCAGACATTCTTCTCCGGGATTTTCTGCTAGGGAATTATATTCAACATTCCGTTAAAAACAGCAAGTCGTCCAGGTTTGTAAGAAGCAAAGCTCACCTGGTTTACTATGGTATACCTGATGTAACGGGACACTCACCTTCAAAAACCTCTAATCCTTTGGGAAATGTAAGACACACCCTTGTTCTCTGTTTGATCAGCAGTTGTTTTCACGTTGGAATCTAGATCTCTACTAGATGCCATATTTGTCTTGTCTCTTTCTCGTTGTTGAATCATGATTTTAACTGAACCAAGTGAGGCCTGCAGCACAGTAGATGTTGTTGCAGCTCCTCTTGAGAACTCCTGGATGATTCATTAACGCACGCTCGAAGTACTTTTGATAGACCAGCCACTCCTGGAAAGGCCGATCCCTGTTCCATGTTTTCTCCGTTTCTGGATAATTGTTTTCACTGAGTTCCTCTTGGATCCCAAAGTCTTAGAAATTACTTTGGAAAAATTTTAATACTGACTGATGTCCTTGAATTGATTTAGCCTACTTCGTATTGTCAGACAGGTTCTGTTTAAGTGACATTGATCATACAGTTCAGGTAGAAATCATACCTGGCTGTGGCTAAAAAAATTAACTCAGCTGCATCTCTTTTGCTGCCAACATAGAACCCAACGGCAGTATGGAAACATTATGTATGATCGTCGGGTTGTCAGAGGAAACACCTTCTCCCAGCATCTCATTCCAAGAGTATGTATGAAACATCTATGTTACCCTTTTTTCTACATTTTTGTCATAATCTTGTATCACCTATTTTTAGAAGACTGATCAATCAGACCCTGGTACAATGCAAATACACAAGGCATTCAGAAGGAGAGCTATTGCTCGAAAACAAGCCAGGGAGCACTTAAGAGTCAAGACTCCTGAAGCTGTGCAGGGTAGACATCATGTTGATGTGCAAACAGGTGAAACTCTTTGTGTAAATGTGTTTTCCCATTTGCTGTTGAACCTTGCAATTAAAATACTATTCCCTTTATTTCCAGAGCCTTACCTTGAAGAACTAAGCCACATCATTGAAGCTACGGACATTGAATGTCAGACTGATGAGTTCCTGGATAAGCCAGCAACTCCGCTATTCGTTCCCGCCAAATCTGGGGTAGATGCTGAAACCCAGATAGAGGAGGGAGAAGTGAGTACTCTCAGCGGAAATCCAGTAAAAATAACTTCTACATATTGATAGACAGTGAATAGAAGGTAAAAAAAAACAAAAAAAAACACTACCTAAATATAAGTATCCGCTGCAGTTGTTTGACTTTGACCTGGAGGTGCAGCCTGTCTTGGAGGTCCTGGTTGGGAAAACGATTGAACAGTCCCTGCTGGAAGTGATGGAGGAAGAGGAGCTGGCCTGCCTCAGGACCCAGCAGAGGATCTTCCAAGAGCTCAGAAACAATGAGCTGGCAGAGGTGCAGCGTCTGGAGGAGCAAGAGAGACGCCATCGAGAGGAGAAAGTAGGAGAACAAGCAGCTCGAATTATTACCCATTCAACACGCTCAACTTCATTTTTATTTGCTTTACTTATATTGTTAAAGTAGCAAGGGGCCACAGTAGAGATATCTTATGCAAGAAGTAATTGTAATTTCGCAAGAGCTATTTATATACAGTATCTTTTATGGTGTGGTTCTGGTTTGATGTTTGCTGGAGTTGTCAAGGACACTGTCATCAAATCTAATCTGATTGACACTTTTCTTAGAAATCTTTCTTTTTTTTCTGTGCTCTAAGATTTTGTTTTTAACCTAAATTTGAACTATTACATCTTAAATATAAAACAATGTTTCATTTGATTCCAGGAGCGTAGAGTTGCCCAACAGAAGGAGGTGCTGAAGAAGGAGCGGGAGACGGCAGAGAAGATCGCCGCCCGGGCATTCAGCCAGCAGTACTTGGCTGGACTCCTCCCTGCTGTCTTCACCTCTCTGAGAAACCACGGCTACTTTTATGACCCCGTGGAAAAAGGTGAGCCTCTTCAGCTTTCATTGTTCTACCACAAGAGGGAGTCTGTGGTCTACTCTGTGTGTCATCCCCCATTTTAATGGGCATTTTCATTGCATTTCATAGTTGTTGTTTTTTTTTTATCGGTGGTTTTCTAATTGCAGATATTGAGGTTAATTTCCTCCCGTGGCTCATGGCTGAGGTCAACAACCAATTAGAGAAGAGATATGCTGCAAGAGAGCTGCTGGACAGTAAGATACTCTGGTTATTTTTGTTGTTTTTATCACAGCTTTATCTGTTGCTTCAGATGTGTTATTCTAAAAAAGCTTGCAATGTTTAGTACACTCTATTATTGGGTTTGTTATTTATTATTGAGGTTTGTTAGAAAACATTAGGGAGCAAATAGCAATATGAAGACTAAGGATATTACCGGACAGGTCATGGATAAAGTGGTGGAGAAGTTGCGGTTAGGTTCGAGAACAATTTTCCAAGATCTGAACATCACATGGAATACTGTTCAATCCATGATCCCAAAACAAGAAGTCTAAGGTATAACCATACTAACGAAAACTGTTCAAGAAGAGCATTTACCAGAGAAGCAGCCAAGAATCCCACGTTTTCTTTGGAAGGGCTGCAGAGATCCACAGCTCAGGTGGAAGAATCTGTTGACAGGACAACTATTCATACACTCCACAACTCTTGCCTTAATAGAAGAGTGGCAAAAGTCCTGTTTGCAGTTTTGTTACCAATCATTTAGAGGACAAAGCAAACACAAAGAAGAAGGGGCACTAATCAGATGAGACCAAAGCTGAGCTTTGTGAGTCAAAACAGTATATGTGGAGGAAAACACATACCCTAAATACACCATCAGCCTGGTGAAACACAGAGATTGCAGCCTCATGCTATGGGAATTATTTTCTTCAGCAGGACAAAGAGGTTAGTCAAAGTTGATGAAAAGATGCATGGAGCTAAATAAATTTGTGTACAGGCTACGACTGGGGTGGAGGTTCCTCTTCCAGCAGGAAAACGTGATTAAACATGTATTATGATACACGAACAATAACTCATTATCATGAATTAGAATGGCCCAAGCAAAGTTCAGAACTAAATCCAATTGAGAATCAAGGGCAAGGCATTGAAAAATCCACCGTGTTCTCCATCCAGTTTGACTGAACTTGACCTGTTTTCCAAAAAAAAAAAAAAAAAAAAAACCAGAGACAAAGCCATAAAGACTTGCAGCTGTTGTTGCAGTGTGAAGTGATTCTGAAAGTCTAAATATTGACTCTGGTGTGGTGGGGCGGATGAGTGGGATGCATACAAATGTACGCCATATTTCTTTTCTTTTACTTTACAATCAAGTACTACTTTGCTCTGTTCTAACGTATAAAACCCCAATTTAATACATTTAAATTTCAAGGAGTATGAATACTTTTGCAGGAGGTGTAATTATTTAGAAACAACCACAGTTACATGCCTCCTCAGAACTTATGGACAAACCCTGAAAATAAAATTTGACTAGTCCCACCCATCTATATGCCATCAAAATATGTAAAACCTAGAATAAAAGTAAAATTATAACCCTTTTAATTAGTGCCATCTAGTGGACGTTGCTAAATATTACACAGATCACGAAAATGTAGCAAGAGCATCACTGAGCAAAATGCGTTTTAAAGATGTTCATCTTGTGTGTCTGTTTCAGCCATCATCTATGAAGTCACTCAGAAAAGACTGGAGGAGTTTAAACGTCTGGAGACAAGTCCAGACAGCTCTGGCCCATGAAAAGATCTGCTGCTCAGCAAATGCTCCACACAGAAATAAAAATGTCTTATGAATTAGCAAAAAAAACAAAAAAACAGGTTTTGTTTTTCTTCATGATTCAGTTTGATGTCAATAAAATAATAAATGTGCTTTATAGTGTTTAGTACAGGATCTGAATGCCTTTTATGCACTTTGGAATATTTGCAGCTTTTATTTAACAAACTACTGTAGCATTAATATTTAGAAACACATTTTGTCAGTTTACTCGTTCCAGGATTTTTAGAAAGAGAGTTTTTTTAAGAGTTTTGTTGGGTATTCACTGTATTTATTGTTATTGCGCTTATCATAACACAGTTTGATCACATAGTTTAAAATGTAAACAATCATTCCAGGTGATACTCTCTGACTGAAGCTGCCTCCAACTCAAGGTTTCCAAACATTATTTATGTATGTTTTGATTTATGGATGGCATCTTCTTAGGATAAGGGGTAGTTTGGCTAATCTAAGATGGTCTATTAAGAATATTTTCAGAGTGGTGAAAGAGTGTTAAAAGGATGTGAAAGGTAAACTCTGAGTGTTCACGGGCACTAAACAGGGTTATATCAATGTGTCAAGCCCTGTTAGAAATGAAAATCCATAACTGAGATTTTTTCAAACTGTCCGGTGTTATAGCAGTGCTAATCTGTACTCAGAAATTGTTCAACAGAATGAGTCAGCTGCTGCAAATGCTGTCAAACTACAGAAATAGTCTTCATTTGCTATTCATACCTCTTTTAAAAAGGAAGCTAATGATGTGAAGTTTTGAGCTCTACATTCTGTTAGAAGAAATGCTCTTTTTTTGGGGGGTCTCCATGCTGGGCAGAGGGACCACAACCAGCAGCTCACTGATGACCTGACCCGCCTCTTTCTTAGCCAAAGCAACAAAAATCGCACATTCCTTGAGGTTTTATGAGTTGAGACACTCACAAAGGTGGCGGCAAACAGGTTTAAAGGAGCTCCAAACATTTAGAGGATTATTCAAAGTGCCTTCCTTTGAATTGATCCATTTGCATCGGCATCTCTCTGTTCACAGTTAATTCGGATGGACCCATAAGCAAATATAAGGATGTTTTGCATTTTTTCAGACAAATTGTTCGGTTTAACTCAGCCTTTATAATTAATAGAATATAAGAAAGAAAAGTCTCCCTGCCCTTTCTTTTTTTTTTTATTCCTCATGAATACTCTGGGAATTCCCTTAAACATATAGATTCCTTTTATATTACGGCATTAGGTTTGGTGTTGTGCCAAATTACGTCTGAGACTATAGTTCTATTTTTAGTTCTGCGGATCCTGGTGGTAATTGTAACACAGATACGCCGATGAGGTATAGCTGCGTGTCCCGTAAAAAGACTCAGTGAAAGGCGTGGGGGTGCGCAGGACACCCGCGTCCTCTCTGTAGTTCCGTGTTGTGCAGGAGAAGTAGATAAAACCTCTGATATATACGGCTCTATTTTAATCCCAGCAGCGCCATTGGTCGGCACACCTTTGACTCCTCCCACCTCTGCTCGCCGCAGCTCCTTTGGATCAGTTCCGCCCGCTGGGTGGAGTGGATCACTTCCTGCCTGAAAGTTTTTCCTGTGATGCAACCCTGGACAGGTGACGCTTCACGCACAGTCTTTGATCAGCTGATGGATGCGCTTCAAATGTTTTCCTTCACGGTCCGATGATATTAACAGCTGCTGCTGCACACATCACTGCTCTCCCACTGGATTTACCCAACTCATTTAAAGGCAAATGTTCTTTTTTGGTCATATTGTTACCATAATTGAATCTGTGAAAAGTACCCTTTTCATCATTTAGACATTATTTAAATCGATTGTCAAATTGTTAAATTGAGTTCCAAGCTAATTTATATTGAAAAGGGGTTCAGTTGCCTACATCTTTGATAACTTTAGCAAGGATCCCTTTATTATATGATACACAGTTATATATATCAATACATTTGAAAAAAAAACCCAAAGTAGATTAATTTCAATTTAATTAAAAAAAATTAAAACTCATTCAAAGATTCATTGCGATTCAACAGCCACAAAATCAGCTGGCTCTTTACATAGTGCTGTATCCAACTGTAATAATGGAAGGTTGAGTGGAAGGAAAAAATGCACAAGCAACCTGATATATTTGCAATTAAAATAGAAAACTATTTTCAATACAGAAATGTCCACCTGCAGAGGTGTGTACATGTACTGTATCTGCATTAATGGTCAGAGCACCCGGGGTATGAGTTATTGTATCAACTGGACGTGGCATGGAAGTGATCAGCCTCTTGCTCTGTTGAGGTGTTCTGGGAACCTATGTTGCTTTAATCTCCATCCACCTGTCACATTACACCTATTCTCCAGAACCTTCATTGGCTGCCTATCACCTGGCGTATCAATTACAAAATAATCATCCTTGCTTATAAAGCCATCCATAATATTGCTCCCCCATACCTCTCTGACCATATTCACATTTCCTTAGATCCTGTTCCTCTCTTCATCTTACTATCCCCTCTGTGCGTCTCACTTCCATGGGAGGGGGAGCTTTCAGCTACTCTGCTCCCCAGCTATAAAATTCACTATAGTGAAGACTTGAGGTTATACCCTCAAGTCTTCGTAATTGTAGTTCCTTTCCAGATTTTAGATCACAATTGAAAATGCATATGTTTAGATTATTCTACTCTGTTTAGCTGGATCTGCTCCATTTTTGTTTGTTCTTACTTTTAATTGTGTATATTACTATAGTTTTTTGCCATTATTCGTGCATTTTATTCTTTTATTTATTTTTTATTAACTTGTGTTTGATCTTTGTAAGGCAACCTTGAGTGTCAAAAAAGGCGCCAGGAAATAAAATTTATTATTATTATTTTTATTATTATTATTATTATTTAATAGCAGCCTTCTGGTTGTCTACTTTTTGGGTGATTTTCCATGTGACAGAACTCCATTGATTCTCTATGAAGTTTAGCTTTTAGTAGTTTGGTTGGCCAATGAATCGGTGACGGTTAAACCAGGTATTAGTACCTTTGGCAGGATGGGCAGGTGCCAAGTCCTGCTGGAAAATGAAATCAGCATCTCCATAAAGCTTGTCAGCAGAAATAGGCAGTAAGTGGCATGAAAGATTACCTGGTAAATAACAGTGCTGACGTTGGTCTTAACTAAACATGGGACCAACAGCAGGAGATGACAATGATCCCCAAATCATTACTGACTGTGGAAAAATCACATGAGACCTTGGTTTCCATAGGAAATACATGTTTTCCTTTTATCTAAAGAGGACATTAAACCATTGAACAACAAATCAGACCTTCAGTGGTTCCAGCTTATGTTCTGGATACGGCTATGTGTGTGGTGGCTCCTGGCCACAGAATGTCCCTTTTTATTCTCCCCCAAACTCCCAGATGGACGTTGCTTTACAATCTTCTTAAAGTTGCCGATATATCCCTTACTTGGGAATCTTTTTTTAACCATATTTTTTCCTTCCACTAAACTTTCCATCATTATGTGAACAGCCAGCCATATTAAAAAGGAGCTTGTATGGCTTACCATGTCCCAATGGCTGTCCGCTGGACAACTGTCAAGTCAGCAGTCCTCCCCCTAATTCTGTGATCATAACAAAACGTTTCTGTATGAATAATCGCTTTTATTGCACTGGTAATATTCTAATGTTATAATCATCTTAATTTTGAGTTTTCATTAGCTGTAAGCCATAATCATAAATTTTTTAAAGTATATCACGTGTATTAAATCTGAATAATACATGAGTTTTACTTTTTAATTAATTTAGGCTACTAAAATAAATGAACATTTCACTGATCCGTTCCGGATCCTTCCGGTTTGTTGAGATGCATCCACAGACATCAGTAAAGGTTTTAATGGGCTATCCCCAGTGAAAACGTGAACCCGTTGAATCCTGCATCCTCCCGGCGCCTGCAGCCTCTCTCCAGTCTGTCTGGGATGGAGGAGCGCCATATTGCGTCTGCCTGAACTGACTGAGTTTAAAGGAAAATCTGCGGCTGCCCGCTCGGGACAAACACCAGTTCATCTCCCCAAGCCCAACAACACCAAGCTTTGGTAAGACTTTCACCCTCGCAGCTGTCGATCTGAGAGAGCGGGTAGGCAGCTCACCTTTGAAAATCCGCAAATACTTGGTTTTCCGCACTTTTTTTTTCCTGGTGCGCACTTCCCTGCTGCTCCGCACAAAGGAGGGAAATCTCCCAACAACAGGTGTGTGTGGGATTAGGATGTGTCAGCGCATTAAGCTCCCACATAAAGACACATTTTAATATCAGCACCCAAATTGAAGATATTGTTTTTGTGTGTGCTTAGTTTTATCAGTGAAACTTGGTTAAGAGAATAAAACGCGTCTGAGGCTCCCTCGCTGTAGTGTGGGTGTGTGCGTTGCCACTCAACACCATAGAAACAATCCAAGCTCCATAAATCTTCAATTTGTTACATTTAAACACTCTGTGAACAGGTTACACCGTCTGAGAGTTGTTAATGTGTTTTTACTCTAACGACTTTGTTTGGTGACAGAAACAAATAGTTGAATAAAATGGTCTCCTGAAAATAAATTAAGGTGTGAGCCTGTTGGCGAATGAAGGCGTCATCGCTAAACGTTAAAACAGAGATGGGTGGAGAATAAACATTTATTGTAGACAGTGGGTGAGGCTGAGGCGCATTGCATAGAAAATTTAACGTCCATGTGCCTTAGTGACTCAATCTGGTTACGATAACGCGAAACTGCTTGTTTCCTGTTTGTGATGTCAAAATAAAACACGGAAAACCATTTAAAAGGGTTGTGTTTTTGTGTGTGAAAATTATGCATTGTATTTGTGAGTAGCACTGTTTAAGCAAGGAGGTCCTGGGTTCGATTCCCAGATTGGTTGTTTCTGCATGGAGTTTTACCTGTTCTACTGTACATGCATAACTTCTCTCCTGGTACTCCGGCTTCCTTCCACATTCCGAAAACATGACTGTTAGGTCAGCTGGTCACCCTAAATTGTCCTTTGTTGAATGCGTGTGTGTGTGAATAGTTGTTCGACCTGTGGGTATCGCCCAATGACTGATATGGCTGGAATTATAAGTCGGGAAGTCAAGTTTTCGCCCTGGAATATGTAGCTCCTAGTGGGAAATTCTCACCTTCCCAAGCAGCTCTGACTTATCTAATATGGGCTTCCTGAATATAGAACATTGTGAACAAAGTATGTAAGTCAGCACATTGGCCGTTTGTGTTTCATTAAACCAGTGGCACACTCATAGTTCTTTGAGGTATTTGTTTGGGACCATTTTCCTTTTGTGTTTGAATGCTTTAAATTGATAGAAATACATTGTTATGTATTGCAGCCTAATAGTAAATCATGTTAAATCTAGCAGACATTTCAAATAACTTTCCGACTTGCAACTAGAAGGAGCTCTACTCTGGTTTGACATTATTCTTAGATTTGATCTCTGAGTTGACAACGAGAATAGACCCATAAAGTCGTAATCCTAACTGTGAAAGTCAGAGGTTGTCAACAGAGCTCCGTATTAAAAATATTCTTATTGTAAACTTTTATAAACAAAAGAAACAAACAAACATTGTAAATACGAGAAACCTTGTTTACTTACAATCAGTTCTCTGCTTTATCTCGTTTGCATTTTTGTTTTTCATTTTAAAAAAATTTCTGTTTCTTATTGATATTATTTCATTATTTAAATAGGTTTATTCAGAGACAATGAGTTTAAAAAATGTCAATAAAAAGATAAGAAAAAAAGTTAGTGTTTATACATGTTTGAATACATTCAATTTACTACCACCTGAATGTCTAAACTTTTATTAATTTAAACAATTACTTATTCATTTCGGGAAAAGCTTACATTTAATGACTGAAAGGCATTTGTTTATACTTTAGTTGTTTGATTTCTGTGCTCTTATTTTGAAGACCTTACCGTATTCCGTTGTGGTGCTTGCTACCTTCTGCAGATTGTCAGTTTCTATGGGTGATTCATCTTGATGATGACTGTCGCCTGCAGGAGTGTCGAGCAGCCCTCAGCTGAGTTTAAGTAGCGCACAAGTGGCTGAAACTCGTTTCTCTTCTTTTCTCTCTCTCAGGAGGACGCTCTGAGAACCGGAGCCACACGGAGAACACGTCTCTATTGTACTTATTATTTATTTCTAGTTCTTATATTTTGCAGCTCTTTTCACACAGCTGGAAAAAAGGACGGGAAAATGCCCAAAGCGGTAGGTGACCTTTTGCTCTATTGACATTTAGACTAGGTGCTTGTAGAATCACTGCTGTAGTTGGAAATCTACTAAATTGACTGAGGTAACACCTACCCTAATCACAAATTATTTAATTTCACTGATGTATAGGCCTATATATATGTGTGTGTCTGTCTGTCTATATAGCTATATAATGACATTTACTTCCATCAGTAATTACATGCTCAAAGCATAGTTTTTTTAAAGTCAAAAACCTGTCTTCACTAAACAAATGTCACTCAACAGTGATCAATTATATGGAGCTTGAAACAACACAGGAACACTGTAAATATATATATATATATATATATATATATATATATATATATATATGTATATGTGTGTGTGTGTGTGTGTATGTATGATGTGGCTACAGTGTAGGTGAAAATAGAGACTTGTTATTATCAGTTGATTCCTTTACCTGCATTACATACAAAAAGTGTATTTCCAAAAACCTCTGCTGCTACACATTTGAAGACAGGAGTTTAGGAGTTGTTCTCTAGTTGACGAAGAGGCTTGCCCTATATATTCGAACAGGTTTTTCGCTTCACATTCTCCTGACTCACTTTGCCCCACCCCAGTCTTTGCCTGGTGTACAGTCACACACACCCCTCTTTCACTATTTGGACATTTCTGGCGAGACACACGTGTATCTGGTTGAAGGCAGGGAAAAAGTGATGGAGATGATCTGGCTATGGACAGGACTAAAGCACACGTCTACCCCCCCACACACACACCAAGTGAAATAGAAAGTTCAGAATTGACTTAGCATGAGGATAAAAAAAAAACCGTCACTTTGAACTACAGTTTTGTTTTAGTTCAGGCTTTTGGTGAACAGACCTGTATTGTTATGACAATGACCAAAGCAACTATTAAAGTCATAAAGTGTGTTGCTGGTTTGTTTAGAAAGGCCTTTGGGTAGTCATGAGCATTACTGTGGAAATTACAACATTACCACGTGAAAGCATCAACCACAAAGCAGTCTTTTTGGACCATAATATTAGACTACAGAGTTGACTTTTCCATGGTAACATGAAGAACTCAGAAGAATATGCTGCAAATGTGTCACTCCCATATCATTCACCCAATCTTTGCAAAAGCAGAACAGACAAATGGACACAAAATCTGTTTTAATGAAATAGTTCGAGAAAGGTTCTTGCTTTCAAAAAATAATCTTGCCACTGCGTGGTCTCACTTCTGGTTCTGGTGAGATATTTAAATGAGATTGTGTATTCATATCTGTCAAAAGTGTGAAATTAAATCAACAGGCTGGAAAAGTGTGAGTTTAGCCAGTATTTAATCACAGATATAAAATGAATTAAAATATAATGTCACTCGGCATTACAGAAAGGGTCTGAAAGTAAAAAATAAAATGTAACAAAGTTGCTGTAATGCATTTATGTTCAGGTTATCTGCTGAAGCTTTACTTCCTGATTTAAAGCAGCCACCTGAATGAATGACATGTCTCTGTTTTTTGTTCTTCCCACATCTTAATTTAAAAATGCCACACATGTATCGTTAATGTCTAACTTTGAGTCTTTGTCCTTCACCAACAATTTCTGTACTGAAGACTGTTGTTGTTACCCCAACCTGTTGGTGCTTGATGTGTTTGCTTATTGGAAGAAAGATTGAATTTCTGAGTTTCCCACTGTCCTGTCATTGGTCTTAGCTGGTTAGGTTGTTAACCAGTCAATTTCTCTGCTACCTTCAAGCTTTTCACAGTTGTGAAGTTGAAAATGCAGATGTAGGCGTTTCTACTAATTGAAGGTTCTGTATCACTAGTAATCTTTTTCTCAAAGTGATCAGACAGGAAGCGGCCAAAGAAAGGAGGAAGACTTTAGGTGATCCATATATGGGGTGCCCGGTCTACCGCTTCACCACACGCTGTGGGCATTTTTGCTCAGGAAATGTCTCAAACTGTTGTAAATTCACTCAGTTTCAGTGTAGAAATATAAGTTTTTGTTCAAAATATCAAACCCTATCAGAACATTTAAGATCTCAACCATCATATTTATCATCTTAAAATCTATAGAAAAGTATCATAGAACACCCAACTTTTATGTTTCCTTTGAAACAGCTGAAAATCTCTCTGCAGATGCAAGAATAGAGGAGTGTATTTCCTATGTTGGATGAGTTATTTGAAATGCCCCTTTGGGTTTGAATTCTACCTCTTTTGTCTCATGATCATTTGTCATTCTCTTGAATAGGAGCCTTATCCACAGCAGAGAACAAATGTCTCTCAGAAATCATCTAAATCAAAGGTTATGGCTAATCGTAACCCCTTTGAAAATATTTTCTGACATTTTGCCTCTGCTACAGAAGAAAATGTGTTGTGGAGTAATGATAATAAAATGTTTGTCACCTGAGCTGCTTTTCTCTGCAAAGATCAAAGGGTAATAGTATTAATTGCCTTAAATTTATACCTAGCTTCCATAGAATCATGTGAAGTAGCTGAGATTTATACAAGTCATAAACTTGGCATAAAAAATTAAACAGCATGAAACGGTTAGAAGGGAGAGGCTTTTTTTATTATAGAGGCTTGGACCAGATTTAAGGACGTGTGTGTGTGTGTGTGTGTGTGTGTGTGTGTGTGTGTGTGTGTGTGTGTGTGTGTGTGTGTGTGTGTGTGTGTGTGTGTGTGTGTGTGTGTGTGTGTGTGTGTGTGTGTGTGTGTGTGTGTAACGCTCCCATATCGATGGCGCTCTGACTCATGTGTCACTTATTTCAATGACACATTGTGGGATGTAAACGACAGCGCTCCTTGGTCTCCTTGGGGACACTAACCAAACAAAGAATGCCCACTATCACAGATGATCATTGAGAATGGGTGTTTCCATGTTAATGGTCAGTTCTTTTATTGGGATTTGCCTATTTTAAAATATTTAATGACTTGATCTCATGTGGAACTCCCTGTAGGTGTGATTCATGCTTCAGTAACATTTGTTCAGTCTTGAGAAAACCAACTAGACTCTTATTTACACTCCTTAGGCTGGTCCATATCTTTTGCAAATGGTTTGAGTTGAATCACCATGGCAGCTCCCATTGTTCCGGATACTTGTAAAGCATGTAAGCTACGCAGAGGGTTAAATATTGAAGGGACTTGACTCAGGAATGCAGCCCAGCTTATTCTGTGTAACCACAGAAAGTGATGACCACCTCAGTTCTTTAACTGAAATAGCACCACTTTCTTAACCTGAGGAAAAAGGGATTCAGCTCACGATTGTAGTGAGCTAAGTTTCAAAGCCCAGAACTGAAGAATATCAGTGAATCTTGCAGAATGGATGGATGAATGGACTAAGATTCAATATAATTACGTTTAAATTACAAGTCTTTCCAAAAATTCTCAATGCCAGCACTTACTGTGGGGGGATTTGAAATGGGCTTAACATGCAAGAATCCCCTTAAACATCTCACAGCTGAAAGTGAGGAATGGGGCAAACTTTGTGAGAGGCTGATGGATGGCTACAAGTAGCATGTTATTTCATCTGAACAGGGTAAGTATGCCCATTAGGAGGTAGGGTGTCATACCTTTTCCTCAGTTTGAACATACATATTTTGTTAACTGATTAAATCAAGAACTGAATATTTAACTGGGTGTCCTGATTTATTCACAAGACTATTAAAAGTACAGCAGTCTGCTAATTTCACAAGGAACAACTGAGAGCCATTTGAATCAATATTAAAGATTTTGTTACACCAGCTACCGATAAGTAAAATGGTACAAAGCTTAAAAGAAACACACAGTGTCTTAATAGTTTGTGGGTTACATTGGTCTAAAGGTACCAATAATGTTGACCAACACAACCATTTTTCCCCCTGAAACATCTGTTTTATTTCAGCACCACAATACCAAACCTCTGTTGGTTCTGATTGCAATACAGTGACCATCTAAGAGTCCTTTAGTGGAATCAGCCTGTTTGTTGTATCTAAAGAAAATTACTACACTTTAGAACCTAAAATTTTGCACACCTAAAATAGATAAAAACAATCTGAGATTTAAGTCTTAATATGCATATTTTCTAAATGGTTTTTAATTTAAAAACACTGTACATTTCTAACTTTTAAAATTGGTGGGTTTCATTTGAGCTTGTCAATCCAAAGCAAACGGAACCAAAACTAAAAGTGAAACCTATGATGGAGCGCCAAAGCAGCTTGTAAAGTTTTATAACCTAGATAACAGTGTACACTAGACTGGATGTATTTTTGCTGAAGAATGCGTTTTTATTCAGATCAAGGAAAGGAAGAGGTTTGTGTTTATTGGTATTGTGTAGCGTATGCATGCGTGGCCAGCCCATTGCTACAATACAATTCTGATGGATTTGGAGGAAGGTCATAATTTCCAGATATATTTCAACACAACAAGATTACAGTATTACACAAGTAGTGTTACAAAATAAAACTACTTTGTTGGAATCCAATGTGTAGTTTAGGTTTGATTGGTTTTCTCTTGCAGACAGAAAACCAATCCATTTGCCTATCCATTGACTAGTACCGTCAGTCACAGCTTCTCATAGGCAGAAATATGTTTTAACTCGTAATTCTAAGTTAAACATCACATAACCAGTTAAATTGAGGAATTAAATCCACACATCCAAAAACTTTAATTGGAGACAGGTGATATATGCATAGCAGTCGCAGAACCAGCACAAGCATTACTGCAGGTAAGCCTCCGATCTGTCCATCCCTCTGATGCTCCATCCTACCATCTCTTGTGAACAAGCCACCAAAATTGCTGAGCTTCCCTGCTTTAAGCAAAGACTAATCTCAGACCTAAAGGGCAGTTCACCTTCCTGTTCAGAACTGCAACTTCAGACTTAGAGGAGCTAACTCTCAACTGGGTTGCTTCACACTCTGCCATAAACTCCTCCAGTGAATGAACAGAACTAGATCCTTTGCATAAACTATGAGACTCTGAGGTTCCCAAACCAGACACCCTCCTCCCATTACTATGCTTTGAGTTTTTCTTGAAGGGAAGGGAAACGAGGGGCAGCTATGGTCTAATAATGCTTTGGTAATGCAGCCCTTAAAAGCATGCCCAATACGCCATACTTCTGCAGCACCCTCCACAAACTGCCTCATAGGACACAAATACGATATAAGCCCCCTGGATTTTCACAAAACATGTGTGGACTGGACAGTCAAACTCCCATGGTGCATCTCCAGGAGGGTAAAGATCTGCAATGGTGAGGTTAAAAGCCACTCTTGTCCTCTTCAATCTGAGGTTTGGCAAACGACGGAGCCTCTTTTCCAACAACCTGCAGTCAATCTTTCTATAGAGGCTGAGAAGTGTCATTTCCTCTATAAATGGATCGCACCTCCATGTCCCCTTTCTTAGTAAATAATTAGTTTGAAATTACTCTTAATATAAAAGTTGATAATAGACCCGTTTGTTTTCTGGTTACCAAATTTTGAAAACAATTTGTTGTCATGGCAGCTTATATTTGAGTGCTTCTGTAGCTAAAACGATGAAGTCAGTTATTACTACAATGACTAATATGGAACTCCACAAACTTTCTTCTGACTAAAGCTGCCCATCGTGGAACTGTAGGCCCCTGCCAGGTATATTTTTAGGAAATGTGTCATGTTTTCTTTACCACTGTGAATGGTCACAGTTTATTGTACGTTGCCGTTGGAGAACTCTGGTTCAGATCAGATATCACTCACTCAGTGGTTTCTGTTGGCTCGTCTGCACCACACATGCACTTTATTCCACTCTGTCAGTCTGGGTGTGTTTTTCTAGGTGCTCCATGTGTAACTTCTTGCAAACGTGGACCATAAAGATGTTAGAAACCTTCCCCAAATAGTTCAGTCTCCTGACCATCATTTTAATAAAAATGAAAACGCTTCTTAAAGCAGATTCAGATCCCTTCTAGTGCAGTTTGGGTAGGTAGATTTGGTAAACTGGCTCCACTGTGATAGTGGGGGACTGTCGGGGCAACACAGCTGAAAGGAAGGCTTTGTTTTGCTGTTATATGTAGTCCCTCCTCCCTTCTTTCCTTGCATTTTAACGTCGACTTGAAACGGGTCTCCTAATTAGGCTGCTGACTCTTAATTTTCAAGTTGCTCACACGTTTTGTTGTACAGAGCTTAAAAATCCTTTGTAGCTTTAAGGGCCTCATTATTGTGATTTAGGTTGTGGGTTAAAAAGTATTGCTTTCCAGAGTGTCTGATTTTAATGGCTTTGACCTATTGTGAAAATAGCCGGCACATTATGGGATAAGGGGCTTCTTGAGTGTCCACGGTCTAGACTACTATGTCCTTATCATATCCTTGACGGGCATGGAAGCAGGTGTTTTCTATCTAATGTTATGATTGGATTTGGTGCTTCTGCAGGATTTACCGTCACTAAGGCTTTGTAGATTCATGGGAATCAGAATCTCACTGAGTCACCAGACATGGGCAACCCTCATGCCGTGGGCGTCATTGAGGCTCGGTCACAATGGACTAGAGATGAAAGATGTCACAGGAGGCTTCTGTCAGCTGGTTTTCTCCACTAACCTCTTTGTATCATTTTCATAAGCTCAGTCGATACTCAGTGTCCGCCTCTTTTCATACCCTCCATAAATACCAGAGACTTTCGACATTATATGCACAGGAAAATTCATTCAGTGTGGGCTTTGCCTCAAAGAAGCCATTGTAAATATTTGTGGGTTGTTTTATGGCCTTTGTTCAAATTCTCATGACGTTTGATGATTACTAACTAAACCTAAAGTCCTGAATATTGTTTCTCTCCATTATGATACACATTTGACGTCAGTTTTCATTATTCTGTGTGTCACGGCAATCGTTCTGTTTGCATGTATATTGAAGCTGTGGATTAATCACCAGGGTGGGTTTTTGCGACAGGACAACTGATTTTCAGTTCTGTGTATGATGCATGGTTCAGTTAGATGGTTGTCCTGTTCTTGTATGTCCAGGTCGCTGTGATCAGTCATTAACCAGAGATCTCCGAGACGTGCCTTATTTATGTAAATGTGACTATAGTAACAGACACTCTAAATCCATAGTTGGCTTTATTGTGGCCTCTAGCTTATTTAAATGACAAAATGTGTTATTTACTTGCATTATAAGCTGTTTCTTCTGGATATTGGAATACCTCAGATTGTGCTGCACAGTTCAGTTCAGTCAGGCAGTGTGTTTTTGAAAGAGCAGAGCCCCGCTGTTTACTCTGCAAATACACCCCCTTACCAAACAGACATGAATACACACATACACCCAAGCTCTGTTCTGTAATAGTTTGGCATGGTTTACCTTACAGTACAGTGAAAAATTGATTTATCCTCTAAAGAGTTTTTCTGGATTAGATTTTCTTGGTCAAGTTTAAATTTACAGATCCTCAAACAAATTATATCATTAAAAGTTTACCAGAAAAAATACAAAATTTTATTTTCAAGTGATTTCATTTATTAAAGGAAGAAAATTATAAAAACCAAGTTCCTTTTTAAATCATGAATGAACTGTTTACCCACATTTCCTGGAAAGCTGAGTTCAATTTTACCAACCCCACCCATGCCTGATTATTGTCCAACCTGTAGAATCAAGACAACACCTAAATAGAAGCTGGCAACATGAAGTTGGCTAAAATACAGGTGAAACTCTATGTATCATGCAAAAGTTAATTTATTTCAGTAATTCAACTTAAAACGTGAAACTAGAAAGCTTAATTTCTCTCCATATAAACCGGCATCTGAGCTAAATCGAGCTATTATGAGCCTGGGCACTGCCTCTTCAGGAAGTGACGACACCGGTAAGACTACAACACAGCAGCACCAACAAGTGTAACACAATCAAATGGTACAATAATTACGAAATGCACTGTGCTGCAGTGTTGTTGTTGTCAATTTCTTTGCTCATTGTGCATATCCTGATTTTACTCCGACTACTTCAGTCACCAGCATTTGTTTACTATCTTACGCTCTAGGACAATCGTAAGGACTGCTTGAAAAGGCGCACTTGTCGAACCCACTTCATTCAATAATTCGATTTTCTGAGTGACCTGTAAATGGAATAAAGGCTCCCAATCTGGTTAAAGTATTAGCTCGATCCGGGGGCTGGGCGTGGTCTGTGCTGCGATTAACATGTTGACAGTAGCGCTGCTGCAGGAAGATAGAGAGCAACATTAGCTCCTTTGTCCCAGAGCGATCTTTCTGAGGTGGATGGATTTCCCTCCACCTCCTTCACCTGAGCAAGGAGAGGGAGGGAGGTTCTGTGGAGGAGGCGTGGCCGAGACTCTGCTTGTTTTGTACTCCACAGCGGCAGGGTGGCAGACGTCAGCCATCACCGCAGAGTGAATACCGATGCCCTATTCAAATTCCAAGTGCACTATGGAGTTTTAACCTGAAAAGGGCGTCACACTGACTGTTTTAGGTAGAAAATTTATATTTTTACTAAGACACACTAGAATATCAAAATAATTACCAGAAATGTAGACCGCACTATTCGACACTCATTTACACAGTTTATCAGCAAAAAAAGTTGATTTGGGGGTGAGTTGCTTTTTTAAGCACAGAAAAAAAAAACACTTGCGCAAAGAAATTTTACAATCTATAAAACGCTGAGTACGCACAACTGCACACAATTTAAGCAATATAAATCACACTCTCCTTAAAAACGTGCTCAGGTGATTTTCAAACATATCCTGCCTCCTACATACCCACTTTCTGCCATAAACGGTCATTGCAAAGTAAATAGGGAATATTCTGCATAGACTTAAGCTGACTGATATGGAGGGGTTTATGGAAATTAAAACAAATGAAAGCTAAATTACAGCAGGATAAGTTTCAGCACTCCTAGGTATTTAAAGCCTACCAGAAAAGGTGCAATTTAAGTCTACTTTTAAAAAGTATTATCTAGCAAAATATTATATGGGGTCACAAATAAACGGAAGAGCTGCGGGTGACACAGCATTGTTGCAGCGGCGTGCCTGATATAGAAAAGAAGGTGGAGGCAAAGAGAGCCAGAGTGTGCTGCAAGATTGTGGGGGGCATGACGCACTTTTCCAGCGGGCCAGTAGATCCAGCCCCGAGCCCAGTTCAGCACATACATCTAATAGGACTGGTTTAGGAAATTTAAACAGCTGATAAGCCAGCCACTCATCATGAGCCAGGAAATCTCTAAAAACTCCCCCTATCCAGATGCTGCCAGTGGCTGATCTTCAATGAGCGCCAGTGCAGCCATTGTGCAGCCTTATGCGTGTAAGCAAGGTCCTTAGCATGCTTAAAGTTGCGTACATTTATCCGTCATGTTTAAATAAATAAAAATCACAAAGTTTGCGTAGAAAGTGACTGAAGCAATTTTCAGACCCCGTTTTGTGCATACGCAAGCTTTTAAATGAGAACCCAGAATGACTCACCCTTATTGATAGAAACATTATTTCTGCAAACTCCCTAGAACTCCTTATTACTCCTGATCCTGATAACTAGTCATTAGTTATTGACCTTAAGCTCAAGTACACTTGGGTTATGCAGCAGGACAATGATCCAAATCACACCACCAGGTTCACATCTGAAAGCCTTAAAAAAGGAACAAAAACATTTTTGGAGTGGCCTAAACAAAGGCTGGACTTGAATCAGATTGAAAGGCTTTGGCCTGACCTTAAACGGCCTGTTTAAGGTCAGGCCATTTAGTGTGGCACAACCAGTTGTTAGGTTTAGGTGGGAATCATTATTTCTCATCGGGCCAGGTTGGCTTAGTCAGCTTTTTCCTTAATAAATAAAATCAACATTTGAAAACAGCCTTTTGTATTATACATGTCTATTAACATTTGTTTTATTATCTAAAACATATAAGTGTAATAAAAAAGCAAAAAAACAGACAAAATGTGTAAGAAGCAAAACACTTTCTTAAACAGCTGTACTGTATATTAAACCTTAGTTGTGAAAACTGCTCTGTTTCTGTGTCGGCTCATAAACTCCTGTCTTTTTGTTCCTCTACAGATCAATGTACGCGTCACCACCATGGACGCTGAGCTGGAGTTTGCCATCCAGCCCAGCACCACGGGCAAACAGCTGTTTGACCAGGTAAAATGCATGTCCTCATATCCCTCCTATACATACTTTGGAATGAGGTTGTCACTTGCAGATTGAAGCCTGTTAGTAGAGAGAAAGGAAAAGTTGATTGAAACTCAACTGTAAACTGGTAATTCGGCTATGTATCCTCATGCATTCATAAAAATGTCATGTGGAGAGACAAAGGAGATGGTTGCTCTTAGTTATTCCAACTTCAGTCCACTTAAATAAACGTTATTTGAACTTTTATGATCTATAGATGACTCTTTCTTGATCTAATTAGGTTATTTAGCGTTATGGTGACTTTTAGCATTTTTCTAATTCAATTTAGTAAAAAAATAAAATAAATCAAAGTGGAGTCTTTCACCTGTTTATGTGGCTGCTGGTTTAAAAATGGAAATCCCTTTGCTGATAAGCTACAGTGCCGCAGGCATACCTCCATGGAAAATCTTTGCATTTTCTGAAACACCTCTTGTGCTTCCTGAGTATTTACTGTTGAACATATTACACACATAGCTATATAAAGCTTTCCTCCCTAACGACAGTTTGGGAAAATGTCCACAAAGACAGGTTCTTATTAGTTCAAATGATACTCTAAGCCATGATGCATTCTCAGATATTCCAAAAAATTTTATTTTTTGGGATTGCTTAATTGGTCAAGCATGTTTATCTGAAAATCATCTGATTCTGCTCAACTGCTGAGTAATTTGTTTCACCCTTCTTGAAAATAAAGTGAGTTCTGTCACTAATTTATTTGGTCCTTCCTTACCACCAAACAATTTTTAGTCGAAAGGAGAAATTTCAGAGTTAAGGATCATTTTTGTTCAGATTAAGCAGGCTCTGGGTCAACTCTTACTTTAACTTTGTTACACCTTACATTGTTTTATACCTGTAAACTAACCATGTAGTATTTGCACATTGATTTTCCCCTTTTCCAGTTTATTTGGAAATTAATTATTTCTATAAATTATGGTGCTAAGGAAAATGCTATATAATCCATTTTAATTATATATACATTTCTTAAGAGTTTATTTCCATTTATCTTGGTTGGGATCCGAAGACTTAGAAAATAAGACAGGTTAAGACCCCTGATTAAACTGAATAGCCTCTTAAGTGATTTGATGATAATAGATTCTATTAGAGTCACATTTCCTCAAATCCTACTATGATTAGTCTATAGAAAATAACATTACATCTTCAGTTGTGAAAATGGGTACAAACTATCTTGTAACATCTAGCTGCTTTTCGTACCTGGAAAAACCTAAAGAAAAGACCAACGTTGGAGAAAGTAATAAATGGTACCTGATTAAACCAAATAAAATATGTTAATGAACATTAGAGTAGCTTCTCTGCAGATTTTTGTTACATGCAGGCATCTAGACTCAGGATAGCTCTTTCCATCAATTTTCAGCAACTGTGTTTGAAGCCTTTTTCTCTTAGGTTTGTTTAAAGTTGTGAATGAGGCCTGTGTGAGAAGCTGCAGGGGTGTTATTAGAAAATGAAAGGTGTGAATTTGGTGGAGGAAACATTTTCCCTTTGTGGATTTAGCTGACATCTTAATTACCTCGTTGTTTAAAGTCCTGTTTCACTGAGGCCAGAGTCACCTTTTTAAATCAAGATGTTTGATTTTATAATGCATTATTTTTTACCATGCTGTGGTCAGTATCTAAAAGGAAGTTATTACTATGAATGGTAAGTTGCTTCCTAAACAATAATTTGCATTTTTCTCACGTTTAACATTTCCATTGTAAACCTCAGTAGTTCAGTTACAAAAAGTAGAGGTCGGATCATTAGTATGAGCCATGACAGCTCTGGAGCAGGAAAAGCATTGTTTTAGTCACTTCCTGAAAAACTCGTTTTCAATAGCAAGTGTGGCAACCATGGCTGCCACTCAAGGGATTCTCCTATCATCTCAGCTGTGTATAAAACCAACGAGGTTATAGTTTAATAAAACAAACAAGCAACTAATCTAATTATAGCTGCTGTTGAGTTTTTCCACCTACATGCTGAAACTGCTGTTAGTGTGCTCTTCCACTGCTCCCTGTTACAATCCCAGAGGTGGTTGAGTGCTCTGTTTTTGTGCAAAGATCAATCTGCCACTTTGAACACGGGAAACGGCCTGGAAAGGTCTGTACCTCCAGCAGGACACGTTGCTGCAGCGTCCGACAGGTTCAAGCGGCGAGTTCCAACAGTGAGCTCATTCTCAGGGCGAGTATGAAGCCTGGTGTGGCCTCTGTGGTCAGCGCTAATCACAGCTTTAGTCCCCGTCATTCAGGTCTTAAAGAGAGTCATCTGCCACTCCCCTACACACCCTGCTGCAGTTTCACTTCCATGTGACTGTGTGCTGATGCTCTTTTATTATCTGTTTTTAATCTGTATCTAATATCCATTTTACAACAAAGTAGCAAAACAAAAATGGAAGCTGTCCATAATCTGTTGTTCTATAGGTGCCAAACTAAAAATGGCTTCTACAGAACAGTCTGCTTTAAAAGGTTTGAATGATGAAACAAATGCAGTTTGGTAAATAGGTGCCTGATGCAAAATGCCAAACAAATTCAAGCAGACAACCAAGTGTTATGTCTGAACATCCAAAGTTTGCTGCAAAGTTGTTCTAATGAAAGCAGGGAAAAGTGTGAACATTTTGCAATTGTCGCAGCACAACTCTCCTGTTCACATGTTCTTAATAAAAATTTTTTTTGACTTAAATAAAAATGGACTGTTTGGTTCCCGCTCCACCTCTGTTCCTCACCTCAAAGAGTGCTCTTTCATCTTTGTGCTTTTTGTTGCTGCTCAGCAGCCTGACTCCATGAACCCCACCCTTCCCTTCAGTCGGTGGACTTTAGGCTATTCAGTTCAGAGGATTCAGCGGGCAATACTGTTTCAGTACAGCAACATTCCCTTCTGTCAACGCTGGGCCTTAATCTGATAGGTGAGGGGCAGTCAGTCTCGGTCCTTGTCTGATGGCGGATATGTCCTTGTGCTACAGCAGCCTCTTGACATTGTGATCAGGCAACGTTCGCTCACTGGGTAGCTCGTGACTTAGAAGCTGTGAAAGATTCCCTACATTATGTTTTACAGTGTTTAGGTTTTCTAACCATTTCTATAATGAAATGGAGAGCCTTTTTAACTCTGGAATACTGCGTTTTGTTTATAAATGTATTGCCATTTTGGTGCAGAAGCTCCTTACAGCAATAGGCTCAGCTTGTCACAGTGAAGCCGAGGATTGTGCCTTCTAGTTTTGCTCCTGATTTAAAAAAACTTGAGCTGACATAGTGCAGAACTCTCACAGCAATTTTCTTTTTGTCTTAAGGCAAGATTATTAAATTTGAACTTTCCAGTGTTCTAGCTGCTGATGCTGAGGTGGTATATTCGACAGAACAACACAGTGACAAGTTATTTTAATAATATTGAGGGTTTTTCCTAGATGTTTTTCTTCTTCTTTTTCTTAGCAATTCACAAAAGTTAAAGAATCTGATCAGCAGGTTATTTGATAGCTGGAATAGTTTTAAATTAATCAGAAAATTAAGGATTTAAGAATATCTAAAGTTTTTTTTCTATATTTAAATAATGTATTGTGCTAGGGTTCATATCTCAGTTTAAATATTATGACATACATTTTCTGAAATAACACCTCATTCAAATACATTACAACAAAGTTTGACCCTAGATTCTTTAAAACAATTAAATATATTAATTTTTTTTACTAATGAACATTAAAAAGTTTAAATTTCTATTTTTACTGCGATAATTCACCCAATATGTAGTTGTCATGTTATTAAGCCCATCTGAGAGGTTTATTGTGATTTTTAAGAGAATATAGTACAATTTATACTTGATTCTTTCCTTTTATTCTTCGATAGCACTAAATGTATGTTGCCTAACTGACAAAGATTTATATGAAGTTATTTTTTGCATTACTGGTTAAAAATGCACTTTTTACCCAGGTTTAAATTGTATGTAAAGAGTTTAAAATTTATAACTTACTAGAGCAGTGTAATTCTTATTTTATGTTGTTTTCTTTCAATATCGCGTTAATCGAGCTTCTAAACCCTCAAAAGTCAAGGCAACTTTTCAGAATACCCTCTTCTAAAAGAACAAATGCATTTTGCTTTTAGAATTGGTTTCTCTTCTCTAGATAAAGCCTTTCTAGCCTGTGAGAAGGTTTACCAAAGTGTCTTTATTCTTAATCGGAAAACGGATTATCTGTGTGGTAGCAAACTGTATCTCCATCTCACTCAATCAGCCCTAAAGCAAAAAACGACCATGAAAGGACCTACTTGTTTTCTGAGGCTCTCTTGTTTCAGGCATCTTCCTGATGTTGTATTAAGTACAATCCATTAGGTGGTGCCTGAACTTGAGCCATTTGTCTATTTAGTCTCACATCCCAGCCTGCTCCTGTATTTTGTGCAAACCACAAACTGTGTGGGAGTTTTGTGGTTTATTTTAACTTTTCCTGCAGCTTACCCTCGGGAAGAAGGTTACGCCGGAGTGTCAAAGTGTTCACTCAAACTTCACCCAGACAACTTAGCACTTCACCTGGTGACTGGGTGGGGATTTTTTGGCAGAGATGAGTTTGGAAAGAGCCTGGGAAAAGATTGACTGACCTAATAACAGATGTATAGAAACAAAAAAGAAGAAGGGAAAAAAAATAGCCTTCTCTAGGGAAATGTCTGTCCAGGCCATAAAGACAGACTCTGGTTTCTCTCAGAAGCCAGTGGAAAATATTGACTCCTTGTATAACGAGTAATTATTTCAAACTTATAACTGTCTTTTCCCACTAAGCTGCAGAATCAAAAACTCATTGTAAGTGGGGAAAAGAAACGTTTATACTGCGGGTCTTTAAGTATTCCTCTAAATTTTTCCAATGCAGTTTGATTTAAGACTAGCCTTATAATCCTCATTAATGGATACTAATAATAATTAGTATTTACTGGGTTTCCATCAGCAGACACACCTCTGCTGTTTCCGCTCTTGTCTGCGTTCCTGAAGTTGTAGTACACAACGCCAGTCATGCAGCACATCCTGCTTTTACAGCATCACTCCCTTCCATTGGTTGAACAATACAACTTTGTTGAAGCTTCACAACAGAAGAGCACTGAACAGAAAACTTGGATCTCCAAACTTGAAATTAGAATTAGATTGATCAAAAATGGGTCTACTTTGATTTGTTTTTAAGGTTTTGCCATCTATAGTAGTCTGTTTTTAGCTGTACCTTACTTATCTACTTAACTCACTCAATACTTAAGCTTGGAAAGTTGTAAAATTGATGTCTACCCTACATTAGTTTGGTTCCTTTTGTAAATTAGAGCTAAATATAGGTATTATGCCAAAAAGTTAAAATGCAGTCTATTAACGTCTTGCTTTAGTGGAGTGGTTCCCAAAGTGGGGCGCAGAGTCATTGCAGGGGGGGCGCAGTATGAATGGATGAAAACTAAACGCTAATATAACGGACAGGTTTGTGACGAGGCTCCCACATAAACGCAAAGCAGAAGATAAAACATCGCCAAATAAGCTTCTAAACCAACTTCCTTCCAAGCCAGAGTAGAAAATATGACAAAGCATATCTTACCTTTGGTTTTATTATACCAAAATCCTGCAAATGCTCAACTGAGCTCATATAAGGTTTTGTACATAGTGGCACAGTGTGAAAAGCCACACATATATACTTCCCTGCACTACACCAAACCACAACCTGTCAAAGCCCCGATTTTTGCGGTACTGTGCGAGAAAATGGGCTCCAACAAACAGCCGTTCTGTTTCACAGCGAGTCTCGATAGCTGTCATGTGGGAAGGTGCTGTCCAGGGTTTTTAAAATGCGAGATGAAATTAGCATCTTTTTGAAGGAAGAGGGCAGTGATCTTGGCCACAAAATGTTACTGTAAAAAGCTTTTAATGAAGCTTTCATACAGTGGCATAATTCTAAAAGCAATGTTCAGTGAAACACATCCGGTGATGCAGGGCACAAACACACCTTCACCTGATCACAGCAGGCTTACACCAGGTACTGAAAAGTTGTGATGGTTGAAGACCTACATGTAAGTTTTGCAAAACAACCTATACAATTATTTTTTTCCCCCTCTTTCTTTAAACCAATTGTGCACAGATGGGCACATTAAAAATTTATTGAAAGCAATGTTATATTATGCTACACAGTAAAAATAATTTAAAAAAGTAATAATTACAGTGGGAGGTGAACATTTACTTACAGACCAAAGGGGGCCCCCAGCAGATATAGTTCGGGAAGCACTTCTTTAGTGGAAGAAGAACTTTCAGGTGTTGACTTAATGCTGTGGAAAAAATATTTTAAACAACAAAAACCCACCTGCTGTATCTGTAGGTACAATCGCTTCCTGTTGTGAATGTTAGCTATGTCATTACATGTTGTTTTCCTGAAGCGTGGGTTCTGTGTATTTAGTGCCTAGTCCTGTCAACACTGCATGATAAAATGCACCGATTTCCCGCTCAAAAGATTTTCCCCAGATTCGAAAGGAAATGTGTTGATTAAAAAGATAAGTAATCTGTGTTTGGTTAATGTTTTTAGTGTAATTCTTTCCTGTTTTTAAATCTGCTCAGTAGCAATTTACCATGTTTGTTTTATATTTATTTTTTACCAAAGAGTAACCATTATTTCTTGATCAATCAGAAAATAATATGAATTTTTTATTTTTTTTCCATGAAAATTTAGTTTTCAAGAAAATATTCCAAGTAAAATTGAAAAGGAAAATAAGCAACAGCTAAATCAGTCTTATATTGATGCCTTAATGTGCAAACATTGTGCTTTTTTTATATTCAGGTGGTAAAAACCATTGGCCTACGTGAGATCTGGTACTTCGGACTGCAATATATGGACAACAAAGGTTACTCCAACTGGCTAAAACTGGAAAAAAAGGTAAGCACCCAATTAAACAAAAAAAGTGTTAAAATATTATTCAAGTTTTTAAGAATACTGTGTTAAAAAGAAAAGGACATCAGGTGTGTAGTGAACCTTGAACCTCATGGATATTTCATGATTTTATTGTGACATTTTCAGATAGCTACTGCCCGCATACGTTTTGTACCTGCAGTTATTGCAGGTTTTACGGTTGTTTTCAGTGGGCTGTATAATCAAAAATGTGCTGTCTGCATTTTAGTCAGTCAGTATCCACCATACTGCTATGTGTATTTATATATATCTATCCAGGGCAGTTAATTTTCAGTCGCCTCTTGACTGCATGTTATAAGCTGTAAATCACTGTAGCAGCCTCCATTTTCTTTCTGTACAAGGTGTTTTTCCTGAGATCTGGATAATTTCACAAAAATAAATTGAGTGTCATGTCTGCACAGACGCAGAGCTCCAGATGTTCTGGATTACATTGACAGCACACTTTGTATATATTTTGTCTATTTTTAAGGTAAATAGACCAAATAATGCTTTATGTAGAATTTCTGTATTACTGAATTGCGTAACTGCAAAAAGATTCTCAACAAATTTGCATTGATTATTTTGAGGCTAGTTTTCCTCACAAAAACACTTTAGAAACCATGCTGATCTCTGTTGCTAAGTTTAGAAGTTGCCTCTCAGCATTTTACTATCAAAAACAAGGGTCACTCAGAGATCCATAGAAAAAGAGAATGGGTTGTATTTGCATCAGTCAGCAGCAGGAAGCTGTTCCCAGGGTGCTAACTGGGCGCTGCAGCTCATGTGCACAATAAAAAATTCAAACTGGAACATTCCTGGTTTTAGTCTATCAATCAAGAATGCTTAGTTCCTGTTTTGTCTTTAGAGGAAGAAAGACATTGTGAAAATGCGTACTGCGGATGGCAGTTATTAAGTTTCAATGAAAGGGAAAATATATTCTCTAATTGGTTAGATAATGAAGCACATGTTCCTACAATAATTCAGGTAATGATTTTAAACTTTTACAGATTGTAAAGTACAGAGTGTCTGTGCGCAGTAGTTTTCCAGTCTTTACACTGATTTTCTATCAGATTTTAAGTTTGTCTTCAGTAAACTTTATCAGGTATTCTTTTAGGATTGCTATTTGAAAGCATTCCCATTGCATGATGCCACCACCACCATGTGTCATTGTGGGGGTGGTTTGTTCAGGGTCATGTGCAGTGTTGCTGTGTTGCCACATATAGTTTTTTAGAGGTAGGCCAGAAAGCTACATTTCGGTCTTGTCTGACCAGACCACTTTCTTCCACTTGTTTGCTGTGTCGCCTACATGGCCTGCATCAGACTGCAAGCGGGATTTCCTATGGTCTGTTATGGCTAACTCATCTTTTCTATTCCCTGCAGGTGTCATCTCAAAATGTGAAGAAGGACAACCCACTACAATTCAAGTTTCGGGCCAAGTTCTTCCCTGAAGATGTTTCTGAGGAACTGATTCAGGAAATCACTCAGAAGCTCTTCTTCATGCAAGTGAAAGAAGGCATCCTCAGCGACGAGATCTACTGTCCTCCGGAGACAGCAGTGCTGCTGGCTTCCTATGCAGTCCAGGCCAAGTTTGGTGACTACGACAAAGAAGTCCATCGGCCTGGATATCTTGTCAGTGAACCCATGCTACCTCACAGGTAAGCTGTGCTTCTTTCAAAGTGACAGTTTTTGAGTAGGGTTTTATATAGTGTTGGACTGATCAGAGATCTGTGGCCAATCTACCTGCCAATACAGAGTTTTCAATCGGCCAGTCACCCCGGAAAGTAATCTGATTCTGGTCATCGGCTGATTTTATAGTGAATCTACTTTTGAAGCATTTTTACAGAAAACATTACAAATTTTTTTTTTTATAATGTGAGTGCTTTTTTTGTTGTTCTTTTTGTTTTACATTAAAGTCCTACTGCTGTCTGAATTAATTGAACACATTACTAAGTCAGCAGTCTGGGCATGTAAACATAAACTTTGAAAATCTATAAGTAGAAAAACTGTTTGGTAGCGCCAGAGAATCTAAAACGAGGGACAAGCTACTTTTACATCAATGTTAAGAGCCAATGCCACAAAACAGGCCTATGTTTGGGAAAACATTAATTTGTCAGGAACTGGTGACCTTACTAGCTTTCAAATCTTTAGGCAAAATGTTTTTCTTCTTCTGGGTTTAAATGGATAATTGGCTAACTTTATTCTTGTTTTTTCTCTCCACCTTAAATACTATTAATTCGTATTATCGTTGGATTTTTGTTGTTGTTGTGATGTTTATGCTGTTTAGACATGCAGTTAAGGGTTGTATATTTACTTCTCTGTGCTTTAGAGTTATGGAGCAGCACAAGTTATCCAAAGAACAGTGGGAGGAGCGAATCCAGGTGTGGCACGAGGAGCATTCTGGGATGTTGAGGTGGGTTAATAAAATCAGTTTGTGTCGATAACTTTAAACTCTGCTGTGAGAAGTGCTGTGCTTTATTGTGTCGATCATTTTTACGATCATCTTACAGGGAGGATGGTGTGTTGGAGTACCTAAAGATTTCTCAGGATCTGGAAATGTACGGAGTCAACTATTTCGACATTAAGAATAAGAAGGGAACAGATCTGAAGCTGGGAGTTGATGCACTGGGTCTCAACATTTATGAGAAGGGTGACAAGTAAGCATTTTGCTATTTTTTTAAAGTCATTAAGTAAAAAGTTGTGCTTTTGGTGTATTCTTTATATATTCATACTTACTGTTTTGTTGTACAAAGCTAAGCTTCTTAGCCAGGTCTGTCTCTTGTGGCACGAATCCTATTGAATCCCATTGAATTAGGACTGCATTGTCAAATGGTTGCTTGTCTCAATTATCTTTAGACGTAGGCAATAGTTTTATGATTTATTTCTGGGAAAAATAATTTCTAATCTTTACACTTTTGGGATGTCTGCATCAGAATTGGGAAGATGCAACTATCAACATTTCAATGACTGATTTCTGATCTCTGGGTCTGGAATGTTTTGACCTGCTAATAACAATTTTAGCCCATTCTTTTTTTAAGTTTTGAGGCCCTAGTGCCCTTTATTTGACAGTGGATAGGTTGGAAATGGGGAGAGAAGTGAGAGAAGACATGCGGTAAATGTCCTCAGAGACAGGGCTCGAACTGAGGACAGCTGTATTGAGGACTGAATTACATGGGGCGTCCGCTTCCTCACTGCGCCATGCGACAACCCCATTTTTAGCCATATCTGATTTTTCTCTAAGAAGTACTATATAAGGACAAGCTCAGCATTTAAAATACTTTTTATACATTTTCTGCTTTAACTGACCATTATGTATTATTATTATTATTATGAGTATGAGTTTTTTTAATTTAGTTTCAAACTGACTGGATCAAGCAGATTTTTCCAGGCTTTTCTAGATCTTTTGCAATTCCTGGCTTCTTTGTCCCCCCAAGTCCAGTTGTTTTTTCTGTACTAAAAAATAAACAGCTTCATTTTTCTTTGTCCTTAGGAGTTTTAATCCTAGCCTCAGGACCTTTCGGCATTCTTACCCCATGTCTCCCCACTTCTTTTTGCCCATTTCCTATTTTAATATTTTATGTTGTAGAGAGCCACTAAAGACCACTATTGCTGCAAAAAAAAAAATCTAATTCTTTTACTTTTTTTAACTTAACTTTCAATATGTTTGTATCTGTAGTTTAAAAGCCAAACTGAACATCATCTTATCACTATAACTTTTTCTTACAATGCTGATACTCCTTCTTTGAACTGGGGTCCTCAAACTAAACAGAAAAAGTCATGTTTTCTAAATCTATTAGAGGTATGTTTGAAATTAAAGTTTAAAAGTACTAAAATTTGATGGTAATTTGAAGATGTTTGCATTGCATAGAACAGGGGTGTCCAATTGCGGTCATCAAGGGCCTGTCTCCTGCATGTTTTAGTTCTTTCCCTGTTTCAGTACACCTGAATCAAATGATGGCTCATTAGTAGGCCTCTGCAGAACTTTGACATGCTGAGGAGGTAATTGGCCCATTTCAATCAGCTGTGTTGGAGCAGAGACAAATCTAAAACTGGCTGGAGACAGGTCCTGGAGGCCCGGAGTTGGACACCCATGGCATAGAATAAACCATCTTTTCCGTGAGGAGTGCTTGGTAATTGCTTAAACACAAACACAAACACACATATATATTACATGAGTAGGTATAGATGGGAAAGCCCTGGTCTTAACATCTTGAACACAACAATGAATCTGAAACAGAAAATGCTTGATGAAACTCAAATGATCACTGCATGATTAGTCCTTGGCTAGCTGGATTGTACAGGTATTTTAGTGGTGATAATCGATCAACAACCATAGGAGATGAGTCTTATCAGCTGTTGGCTCTTTCAGTTTCAGATTGAATCATCACTCTTTTTCTTGTTTTCAGAGGAATAAACTTGTAGTTCCCTTTATAAGGTCATTTAGACATCTGGGCTTTGATTAGGTGTGTATGTATTTTAATTATGTACAAAATGTTTAATTCATTTATACAACTATCAATAGTAGTGCAGTTATTTAATCACCATAGATAATTAGAACCTTTATTATTCACGCAGCAATGGTTTCAGATGTAAACTGCAGATGTTTTCCGTCATGTCCCTGGTAGGCGTTTTGTCGTGATTTTCCCCTGACTCAGTCTTGGCGCTTTCGAGCTAAAACACAAGATAAACTTGCCAAACCAGGTTCACATCTGCCATCAGTCACCACTTACTTTTCCTGTTTAAGAGTGAGAAATGTAAATATTCTTGTTGTGTTTCATCTTTCAAGGGTGTCTGGTATTTCCTTAAAGGGGGGGGGGGCCAACATGTTTATATCCGGCGCAGATTGCTGCTCACATCCCACATAGATCTGCTTTTGATGTGCACCGTATGTACAGAGCAGTACAGTGTGGGAGATTATCACTCTGTTTGGTGAATTAAATTCAGAGAGCTCCTGTGGCCTGTCCTCTGTGGGATTATGGGAGTGAAGAGCACCGTGTTAAAGGAGCTCTTCGCCCCAGGTGACTTGCCTTTCAGTCACTGACCTTATGCTGGAAATGCTGCAAGCTCTGCTCTGCCTGCGCTCCTCTAGATTAGACTCAGTCTTGTATTAAAGTGGCTCCTCTATGGTAGCTGTCAGGCCAGCCTACCTGTGGAAGAAACAAGCGTAGCACATTTTGGTAATGGGAAGGTTAAACCTCTCAGCTCCTTTATGATGAGCACTGTAATTGCAGCTTTGCTGCTCAATTCTTTGATTTTTTTTTAAATTACAGAGTGCCACTGTACTTAGACGGATCCATTCTTTAATTTAGTGTGACTGTGATTGTAAAACATATGGAAACATAGCCAGACCTTGTCCGAGTGTGTTTCTGAACATCTCGTCCTGTGATAAGCAAAAAGAAGCCTCTCCTCTGCGCTGCCCTCTGCTGTAACCATGCCTACGCCAACTGGTTTTTCAAGCTTTGCAGCACCCAAGAATGTGAGGCTGAACTCCAGCACAGTTTCTCCCAATGAGAGCAACCGACCCACAATGCAACAGTGTAGCCAATGCTTCACTGAGGTGCAGTCTGGAGCTGGTTTAACTCTTTATACTCCTGAGGTTTGCATAAAAATCTCACTGCTGTAAAAATCTAAACCTGCAGAAATTCATATATCCCATTAGTTGTGGTTATTCTGAATACATGTTAAATGTTTCTCATAATTTGTAAATCTTAACACTCTTTGTTTAAAGATGGGAAAGTTAATTGAATAATTGAAGATCCAAAAATTAAATTAAAATTGATTTTCTAGCAAAAACGCAGATCAAAAAAAGGCTCTAAGGACTATATTTTACTTGCTTTAAAATATATAATAAATATTTTAAAATAACTATTTAGACTCCTCCTTGTATGGACTTCCGAAGCAGGATCTAAAACCAGACTGTTAAGCTGGGATATGTTCCTGACACCGAGCAGCTCTTCCTCCTGCAGGAGTGCTGCAGCAATCTGACAACACAGATCTCCGCCCACCTCAACAGAAGAGTTCAAAATCCCATTAAAACAGTCAAATCAGAGCAAAACGGCATTAATGACAGATTGGTTTACAGTATCAATAGTTTTAAAACCCCCACACTACTACTTAAAATTGTGGAATGGCATAGTTAAAATGGATTTTAAATTATCTGCGTGGATCCCGACTTGGTGTGGCAGACATTTTGGGAAGAACTACGATCAGGATTACAACTTGCAATCTAAAAATATATGAGCATATTTTATAGAAATTGCATTGCAGTCAAGATCTCAAACTAAGTTAAAATCCCTAAGTCATATAGTTTCAATAAACTTCAGATCTTTGATTAAACTTTGAAAGATTTGTCTTGCATGAACCACACACTGAGCAGCTGGTGCAGCATGTTGGCCTCATTCAAGCTTATGGTGCGTTCACACCGCACACTTTGTCTGCGTCAGGCAATGCTCTCAACGCATCTAGTTTGCCGCATGTACGTTGAAGTTTGCAAAGCTTGCTTCACATCGCACTGTCAGGCAACGCTCCCAACGCATCTAGTTTGACCCATGTACGTTGAGCAAAAAAGAGCGGGAAGAAGATGCGTGTGGTGACGTCGCTACAGTGAGACACTCTGATTGGTTGGCGCCCTGCGTCAAGTCCGTCGAAAGTTCAGCTAGCTGAACTTCTGCGTTGCTTGCGTTTGCTACGTTGCCGCTTGAAAAGTTGACGGAGCCAACGCACCACAGAGAGTCTGACGGACTCAACCGTAGACTTTACATGTAATCTTGCCGCAACTGACGCTGACGTTTGGGGCGATGTGAACGCACCAATAGAAATACTAAATGTTCAACAATCCAGTGGAGTTTTGAATACTTTTTAATTTGTATCTTAGAACATAAAAGCTGTAAATATTCCAGCTGTACAGGTAGTCAGAACTTTTAATAATGCATTGATACAAAAACTCTAAAACACTGCTACTCTGCAAATATTTCAACCCAGGAAACCATAACAACAATCCAGAAATCCTGAAATGTAACTTAAAGTTAACAGAAAATATGACCTGTGGAGAAGTACAAACTGGAGAGGATTGAAACAAAATTGAGAATATTCAACAAGTTAAAAATGTTTACTGGTCGAGTAGTGAAAAGCAGAGGTGGGACAAAGTCATTGTTTTGCAAGTCACAAGTCAGTATCAAGGCTTTGTTCCTCGAGTCCCGAGTCAAAGATGAGGCAAGTCCCGAGTCGAGTCAAAGCCAACAAGTCTCAAGTTGAGTCAAAAGTCCTACCATTTTAGTTTCGAGTCATTTCAAGTCCTCTTACCACAGAAATTAATTTATACAAATCATGTATGTCTGTAAGATTTGTATTTATTTAAACCTCTATTTATACAATACCATTAATCAAATACAGTAAAAAACTGAAAATTAAATTTTCATGAAAAATGCTTGTATTTCAACAGCATATTGTACTAGAACAATGCACAGCAGCTTCAGTCCTGTATTGTATTGACCTCATATTCCAAAACAGTTTAACTTTCAAATAGACATGGGTCCTTTTTAACCATTCGTCTTCTCAAGATCAAAAGGCGCAAGTCCAAGTAAAGTCACGGGTCATTGATGTTAAAGTCCAAGTCGAGTTGCAAGTCTTTGTGCATTTTATCAAGTCGAGTCTGAAGTCATCAAATTCATGACTCGACTCAGACTCGAGTCCAAGTCACATGACTCGAGTCCACACCTCTGGTGAAAAGTCCCAACTTAAGTTCAAGGTACATCCAAAGCGTCCTGCACCCCAGTCCTTGTTTCTGCACTGAGAGTGATGGGGCTGAGAAAAACCACCCTGCTCCCGGTAAAGGTCCCTGCAGTGGAAATGCACTTTATGCTACAAACTGCTTGAGAATTAAATTAAAAGGAGTTTGGACCATAGCTATTAGCTGAAAATGCAACTGATTAGATGAAAATAGAACTGAATCCTGTTGTTCCTGAGAACAGTTTAGGTCTAGTTTTAATTCTGCAGCATTAAATTGTTCCATAATTTTTCAACATATTTGCCTTTGAACACTGAAATTTGTCTGGTATTGGGCAGAATGCTTCTGCTAGAGCTGCGTTTTATTATTTCTGGAATCAGTCAAATATTGCGTTTAAGATAACCATATATCTAAAAAATTTTACTGATTCACTGACACACAGGTATAGATTAATGAATCCTTTTTTTTTCTACCAATGCCAGTTATCTATAAGATACTGATTGATAAAACGCATCTAATAAACCACAAGACTGTGATGGAAATATTCAGCAGATAACAGCACATTGTTTTCTCAATTCCACAAGTATGTGTCAGGGTCGACGATGGAGTGACATTCCAGTTCAGGGAGTTTTATGGCAGCAGGTTTCGCTGCGTGCTCAGCGGCAGCTTTTCCAGATTACAGCTCTCTCGCCTTTGCGCTTATGACAGTGCTGCTCTGCATTGTGTCGAGTGAGACTGGCAGCAATTCAGTTTGTCTGGCACAACAGAGCTGCGAGCCACCACACCCCAGATTCATCTCCTGATCTGTGAGATTAGACTGACAAAGCTGTTTGTAGCTGTGGACTGATTTGATTTTAGGGAAGTAACTAGAAGAATTGTTAGGTTATCTTTGTATAGTGAGTGTGTCTCATTTATTGTTCCTGGGGTAAGACTAATTATGGTAAAACATCAGCAACTATATTCAGTTAGGCTGTGACCGATTTTTATAAAAATAAAAAAAACTCAATTAATACTAAATGCCAAGAAATTGTCCACCATACTATTTATATCACCGCCACAGGTTGATGCTGCCATGTGGTTTACACCAAACTCTGAACCTGTCATCTAAAAGTCGTAAAAGAGACTCGCCAGATATTTACATATGTCGCATAAAAAGACGCATATCCACTGTACATTTTCTCATGGTCTGATATTGATAGAAACCAAGCTTTTACTGTTTTAGGTTAGCGAGAATGAACAAAATTATTATTTGTTAAATGGCAGAGTAGTGAGGGATTTAACAACGGAAATATTTTTTTCATTTAAAAATATTTTTTTAAACAGTTAAAATAATTTAAACTATGTGAAATTAAAAATCATCTGATTGCATTTATTTTAGATCAAGAGGGAAATTTTAGATTTTTGGTTCTTGACTGTAGGGATGGGTGACATGGACTTGAAACGTTATCACAATATGTATTTATAAGAAAGTATTTGCCATTACCTTGTTGGGCTTTGACTGCAGTGACGTGCATTCATACCCATACAGTTGCCTAAAAAGACCACAAACACAAATGATGCTTTTAAATAACATGGCTGTTTGGAAAAGTGCAAACAGATGGCATAATAGCATTCCTATTTCAGATATTTAGTCAGGCTATACATTCTTTTTCACTGACTTCACTCTAATGGTAATATGTCAAAATGAATATTTACACTTCAAGAATTTGGACATAGTTACCGATGGGACAACGATATCATCTTTTTAGACATGCAACTAAGAAATATAGTGGGATTATAATTTGTCTATGCTATTTGAATCCAAAATATCAGCAGTAAAGTTTCTCCTGTTTATGCATTCATCTGTGTGCTCTCTTCTTCAGCTTGACGCCAAAGATCGGCTTCCCCTGGAGCGAGATCAGAAACATTTCCTTCAATGACAAGAAGTTCATCATCAAGCCTATTGACAAAAAATCTCCAGTGAGTTCAATATCATCATTATTTTTAGTTAATCTACTTTATGTTCTGTTCAATAAGAATTTTTGTTGTTGCCTTAATTGCTTCCCCTTCTGAATTTCTTTTAAACTGAGGGAGCAGCAATTTGAGAACCCCTCTGGTCTATATTTAAGCCCTTTGTTTCTGTTCATTTCTTTCTGTAGAGGAGAAAGAAAACCTCATAAATATATTTGATTTATTTTTAATAATGGAGCAGTCTGTAGATTTTTATTCGGCAGTAAGCAAAAACCTTTGTTCCTGGTTAACAGGCAGGTCATTACAACATCCTTTCTTTGATTTAGATCTCAGTTTTTTCATTTCTTTCCTCTCCAAACTGCAGGACTTTGTCTTTTATGCTCCGAGACTGAGGATCAACAAAAGCATCCTGCAGCTGTGCATGGGCAACCACGACCTTTACATGCGCCGTCGCAAGCCAGACACAATCGAGGTGCAGCAGATGAAGGCTCAGGCCAAGGAGGATAAGCAACAGAGAATGAATGAGAGGTGCAGAGATGTTTTCCAACTTTTTTTTTTTTTTAAATCCCCCCCCCCATAAAAAAAACTTTGAGGAGCCAAAGACTGTATCATTATTGGTTTGATTAAAGCTAGATAGATTGGTTCTCTATTGCAGTAAATCAAGGGTCCTTACTATGATGTTAATGGATTATCTTCACAGAATAATTTATGAATTTCCAGTTGGAAATTTTTACATCAGAAACAGCTTTTACCTTTCCATGGTTTGATTGACCAGATTTTAAACACTAACAATTATTCAACGACATGGAAGAGAAGACGATTTGTGGTGAAAGGGACTTTTTTTCTTGAACCAAAGGTGTTTGGCAATTAAAAAAAATCTTTTTTTTAAAATCAAACACAAATGGGAATTTACACATTAATGGAAATTTTATATAAATAGATAATAAAATAAATAGGTAATTTTTGTTGTATTGATTTGTCTGGTTAAGATCAAAGTTCTAATGACTTGGATGATTAGATTTTTTTTGTGTGTGGGATATTACACTTCTGCAATAAGATTTATTATTTTAAGTTTTTTTTCTTTTAGACCGCTTTGCAAGCAGAGCCAATAGCTAAATATAGCCCAGCCTTGTTCTGTTGAGCAGCTTTAGAGCATATTCTTTACTGCCTAAGAGATGCCCTAGTGAGTCAATTGTGGCCTCTAAACAAGAAACTAAAATCCTCTCCAAATGTTGTCAGTCTGCTGATCTGAGGGGGAATATGACCCTGGACTCAACCACAGCTGTTGGCCTGTGGTCTGTCCCACACAGCTGTTCAAACATAATGATGTAACACAGCACAGATGACAATGATATTCAAAAGGAAAACCATGAAAGACAAGATATGAAGTTCACACACAGTAGCTCTCAGGAGGCTGGAAGATATTTCTTTTTCTGCTGGTATGTGTTGGAAGAAAGTTTGGGAAGAATATGCAGGGAGACATGCTGTTGCAAAAAGAGACAAAATAATTCAAGAATGTGCAAAGCAGGAGTAATAAGCTTTATATTCGCCTCTAAATATGTGTGGTGAGCTTAAATTGCTAAAATGCTTGACTTATTTATTTTACAATCTTTATTGTGCAATGCTGCAATACTAATAATTAAACATTAAATTAAGAATGACATATGCAACATTAAACCTGCTGTTCATAACCATACTTGCAGTACATCATGCAGCTTTTTAGGAGCAATTTCTCTGCATCCTTTGGCAGGTTGTCATAAACAGTACAGTCATAATTATGGGAACTGTGTCACCAGATGCTTGTAAACTGACAACAGCCACTGTGCAAAGCAAATATTATTTACATGAGGATGGTTTGACTCTGTAGCCATGGAAGATGCATATATACTTATTTTTAGATGCTGCTTTAAAGTACCACACATACGTGTTTATACGCTTTTTAACAGTATAGTATTCTGTCATCTCACTATCACAGTTTCTATGAAGACAAATAATGTAGTATATTAGATTTTATAATAGACCAGAATAAAGTAGTGCATAGTTGTGAAGTGGTAGGAAAAATGTTTTTTTTATTTATTTTTACAAAAAACGTCTGGAAAATTGCATTCATTTTCAGCTCCTGTCACCTTGATGCCCCTTAATAAGTAAAAGTAGTGTTATGTGTTCTCAGTATGTCTACAACTGTTTTGTGAAGGTCTCAGTGGTTTTGTGGGCTAGAAGAACAATAATCAGTGAAACAGCCCATAGAGGCCCATGCTAACTCTGGAAGAGCTGAAGAGATCCAAAGCTCAGTATTGAATCTCTGTGTTCCTGTTGACAGATTCTCCCACCTGCAATTAGTTATGAATATGCACAAATTTGTGTTAGTCTGTCACAAAAAATATCCCAATAAAATACATTGAAGGTTGTTGTTGTAACATGGCAAAACATCAAAAGCTTGAAGTAGTATGAATACTTCTGCAAGAACATGCAGATCACCTTCATGAAAAATCTCCTGCTGATATTCAGCTTAGCATTCATAACATCCACTAGGATGGCTTTATGACATATCTGCCCTATCCACAGGGCACATTTGGAGAGCGAGAAGAAGAAAAGGGAGTCCATTGAAAAGGAGAAGGAGCAGATGGAGCGGGACAAGCAGGAACTCATGATGAGGCTCTACCAGTTTGAGGAGAAGACTAAGAAGGCAGAGAAAGGTGTGTGGAAGGGGTGGGCTCATCAATCATTTACCGTAACCACACACCCACCAAGGAGCATGTTTCTGCATGGAAATAGTTGAAATAACTTCACACTTGTGGTTATAGATGTGTGGACACTGTAAACGCCAGGCCAACAGGTTAGGTTTGTGACGGTTACTTGCTATATAAATAGCAGCATGAAGAAAATGCTGTAAAAATGTACACTTTTGGTCTTACTGATTTAACTCATAAAACATGAGGATTTCAGATTTTACTATCTCTGATCGTGTCACAAATCAATAAAACACTGGATATCGGTTTGTTTTCATTTTAGTTTGACCTAAGGAAGCAGATTTCCTATTTCCCTTGTTGCATATGATATACCGGTACAGGCTCATTAGATCAGTATGTGACTCGGTTTTTGTTTCCTGCTTGTAAAGCAGCTCATAAAGACTGATGATATTTGCTTTTAATTTTTATCTATTTTCCAAGCAGTAATTTGATTTTTGACTGGTCGGAAATTCAATGGTTGTAATTGGTGTTTATCTATAGTGTTGGTTCTTTTTTTTTTTTTTTTCATTCATTTCTTCTATTTTCCCTGTAGGTCTAATTAGTAATGGCCAATGGCCTAAACTAAGACTGCATTTGTCTTTCTAACTGATTTGAGTCAGACTTGCAGTGCAGGTTAACATATTAAATGATGGCTCATGTACTTAAATAAGTTATATTAAAAAGGTAAAATATTTTTTGGTGCAATGTAGCACAGAACTTGTGAAATAATGAAATGACAAATGTAATCATATTAGGGATTAATTTATTTAATCTGATTTTATCCAATTTAATTTGAGAAATGCAAATGACTAATTACTACTTTTTTTTTTTTTTTTTACACACTGGCACTTTTGACATTTTTATTTTTCTACGGGATGTTAATTTGCACCATTATCAGGGAGGTTTGAACATGCTTTGACAGCTGATGATTTAAGCAAAGGCATCAAACTCCAATCCTCGAGGGCCGGTGCCCTGCAACTTTTAGACAGGTCTCTGTTTTAACACACCTGAATCAAATAATTAGGTAATCAACAGGACCCAATAGAACCTACCTGCCTGCTGAGGAGGCAATTTAATCATTTGATTCAGGTGTGTTTGATCAGGAACACATCTTAAGGTTGCAGGACACCAGCCCTCGAGGACTGGAGTTTGACACTCCTGATTAAAGCCTTTTCCTACAAACTTGTGTTCTGCATGGAAATATGGTTTAGTGACTCCGTTAAACATAACATCATCAAAACCTTTTTCAGATTTTTTTTTTTTCAATTCATGTCCTATTTCATTTGAGACAGCTGGCATAAATGTGGATCACTACAACAGTCGATGGAAACTGAGTGCAATATAAAATCTTCAGAAAAAAAATATATAGATCGATTTTAGTATTTTGAGTAGTCATCTCTATAATTCTTCAAAAATTCATGACTACCAGGAGAAAGGCAGTCATATATGCAATGTGTGTGTAAATGGGGATGGAAGGGTTTGTTTATGCAAACAAAATGCAAGTAGGAATAGATCAATGGCAACACAAACTGGTGAATGAGCATATTGAGCCAGGGCCCTGTCAGAGGTTACATTGCTGGAAATGTTTGAGGTAAAGTGATCCCAGTTATTGCTGCTTAAATCCTGACTAAGACTCTGTGTGCAGGTATGCACAAACCTATATGCACATTCTTTTAAACTATATTTGTAAAGTCATATTTACAATGACAAAATATTTTTCATCACTGAGGCGCGTAGATTTTCAAATAAGAAAAAAAAGTCAATTATACAAAAACATGAACACCAAATGAGCAGCCTACAAACACAGTCTAATGTAAGCTACCTCGAATAGTGTTGATCTGGACCTGAAAAGAAACAAATGCATGTGTTAACATATGAATGCCCATTGTTTCAGTTTGTAAATGTTAAGATGTACCTATTAATGGATGGCTTAATGTCTGGAAACAAGTAAAGGGGGGAAGATTTTAAATTAAGTCATACTATAGTATGTTCTGAAAATACATTTTGTTACCTAAATTTAAACAAATTTATAGAATCTGTATGATTGTGTTCTCTTTTTTTCATTTATAAACTCTTTGTTCCATTGGTCCAGTTTCTGCTTATGTAAAGGAACATTTTAAGTAACTAAAGTAATTAAAAGTAACATTTAAAGTAAAGTAAGATTATTACTTTATCAACTATCTGCTATGCTTATTTGAGAAAAGTCCGGATTTGATCAGGTTTGGCTTTAAAACGGGGATCTCAGTGGTTTAACTGTTAAGCTTATTGTAGAAGTTGGGTCATCTAGCCCTTAATGTCACAGGTTGAAATTGAAAAATACCAACTTCAGTTTATAAGCAAGCCAAATATAACTTTAAATAATTAAGTTAACTTGGGTGGCCTTATTTTAAATGACAATCTTTTAAAAGGTTTCAGGAGTTCTGAATTTTGGCTCATCAGACCAAAATCCGATCAGAAAACATCAGTTCTTTTTCTTTACTTCATGTGAGTAGAAGTGCATAAAGCCTTCTCTCCTCTGTGTTTTAGAGTTGCAGGACCAGCTTCAGAGAGCCATGATGCTGGAGCAGGAGCGGAGGAGGGCGGAGGAGGAGGCTGCTCGTCTGGAGGCAGAACGTCAGGCTGCCCTGCTGGCTAAAGAGGAACTGGCCCGACAGGCTGAGAGTCAACTTAAAACCCAGGAGCAGCTGGTTAGTGCTTATATGATGTCATCTTTTGATTTTTGTTTTTTTTTAAGGCTGAAAAATGGCCCAGGTTTGCTCCAGGATCAAGCCCGGTGAAGCCACTTTGTAGCAGATCCACACCCTCGTTCCTAAAGCAAGGACCCAGGTCTACTATTGACCAACCACTGAACTGTTTCAGCAGTTTTCTACGACAAAAGGCAGCTGCATTGTTTCTTTGTAGCTAAAGTGAACGAAGAAGCGTGTACGGCGTATTAAAGTCAATTCCATTATTCTTTAATGGTCAGCTAATGCAGAAATGTCTCCTGTGTTACAAACTCGAAGACACAGAGCTCGGTGTTTCACAATTCAGCAATAACCATAATTTTTTTGTTTTTCTTTTAAACGACATGCTTCTTTTGGCCTTTCCATATCATCACCCAGAAGGCAAAACTTGAATGTTCCCTGTGTAATACATGACTGGTTTTAATGGTTCACCTTTGGTAGCATTCAGGTAAACCATTCTCTAAAGAAATGCCTACCAAGCTAGAGCAAACTTTAAACGGCTGTAAAATGCTGACAACCCCTTGAACCAGACTGACCCTCCAGATCGTACAACATTTTGCAGGGTCAAGCAGAAAAACAAGGCGATCATTCCCTTTACTCACTCCAGATCTCTTAACTGACTGGATCAGAAGCATTTACGAGATTTTGTCATCTTGTTTAGAATGTTTGAGAGCAGGTAAATTATTAATCATTCCAAGTCTGTCCACCTTCATTGAATTTTCCTTCAACAAACCTCCCGTCCTGTTGCTTCACTGTGGAATAAAGCAGGATAGAGAGAGCCGCAACAAAGTATTTAATGCTGAGCTCTATTTGCTGCGATTATAAAAAAAACAAAAACACCTGCAGGGTCAGTCGTTTCTTCAGTTTGCAGTGTGCTTTTCCACTTCTGTCTCAGTTTTTAAGATGACTCCTGCATTTAAGATTGTGGGTTTTTCTGTGTCTTGTAGTTTATTGGCCTTGCATATAGAAAAATAATACAATTTAAAGTTAAATGTAGGTAGATTATTAATAATCTGTCACTTAAGAATGTAAATCTACAGATATTGAAAAATTGCCTTGTTCACACTTATAAACTCAGTAGCTTTTAAGTGAACTAAAATCTAGTCTTGAGTCATAAGGGCTCAAGTGATCAGCTTGATGAAGGAAGTTTTGAATCCAACTGTTTGTTTCAGTCTGTTTATAACAGAGCCCTAAATCATTTCCTTGCAATAACATGTAATTCATTCATAGGAAAGTGTTTCAAAACAGAAAAGGTGGTTTAAAACTGGAAAATTATTATAGCATCAACTACTTAAGGTGAGAAACTGAGTTAACAGCTGAGCCAACAAAGCAGAAATTATGTAATAAAGCATATTTAGAGGAACTCTTTTTACTGTATGGTATCTGTTGGCAGCTGAACAAAGATGAAATTCATAAATAATGCATTATTAGGATGAAGAATAATAAAATATTTAATAACTGAATTGGTCTATAATTCATTCTAATTGAAGAGAGGAGGAACAGAGTGGCTGAGGCTTATAGTATAGGCCTAGAAGTGTTTTATTGAAGCTCCTAAACTTGCATCTGGCTTCAGCTGATATTTTCATTCTAAGCAGTTTGCTGGAAACATTAGCATGTTTATTCTCTCTTTTGATATGACTTGTTGATAACTTGGCTGGTAACACATTATAGTGCGATACCTGCGTTCCTGTGTTGGGGGAAAACTCAGAAGACTGTTCTGCTTTACGAATTCAGCGATTTGCTTTGGGTGTTTTAAAATTGGTGATTCGTTTCAAGTTGCACGACACCGGCAGAGGGGGAGCTGCAGCAATCAAGAAAGTTTCGCTCTCACTTAAAATATAAAAAAACAAAACAAAGTTGAGTCGGTAGCCACATGGAGTAGTGGACAGAGGAAACACTCGAAGCGCTCTGACCCCTATTCTGTCTAACATACCAAATAAAGGTCACCAGTTTAATGAAGAAATTTTTTTTTTTTTTAAAGTTAGGTTGTCAGGGGAAAGTTGTTAGATTTAGAAAATTGGATAGCAATTCCATGCACATGAAAATGGGAACGGATTTTTATTAGTTTTTTTTTTTTTTTAATGGCCTCGCAAATTACAGCTTGGGTGAGTCTATGGCAGACATAAAATCACAGGCAATGAATAGTCAATAGCTGGTTTAGTAGATTAATATTTATTCCTTATGTAAATCATTAGGACATTTTTATATTTCACGATTGGCTCAATCCCAGGTTGTCACTCTTGCTGTGGGTATGACAGAAAAAAAAAAATTATCAGAAGATTGAGACATTACCGGCTGCAGCTCTGTCTTAAACACAACACTAACCGCACAGGAGGTATAAGGAATTATTCATTTTTGTTCTGAACTGCTGCAAAGCCTTTTCATTCCTGTTTGGATTATATTTGCATATCTATAATATCCGTCTTGTTTTCAGGCTGCTGAGTTGGCGGATCACTCAGCCAAGATTGCGCTGCTCGAGGAGGCCAGAAGACGCAAGGAGGAGGAGGCTAGCACATGGCAAAACAGGGTGAGAGCTCTAACTGAAATGTGTAGCCGTATGCAGGCTATTGCATTAGATAAATGTAATACATTATTGTGCTGTAAGTCGGATCAAATTAAAGAAGACTATATTTCTCAGACACAGAAAAAGATACATTTGATCCTTTCTGTATTGTTCAGGCCCGAGAGGCTCAAGACAATCTGATTAAGACCAAGGAGGAGCTGCACATGGTGCTGACAGTGCCTCCGCCTCCTCCTCCTCCTCCCGCGTACAACCACCTGGATGACAACAGTGACAGCGAGGACAACAACAGCACGCACAGCACCGAACTGGCGATAGACGACTTCCACGACCACCGCAGGGAGGAGGAGCGTGTGACTGAAGTCGAGAAGAATGAGCGCGTCCAGAAGCAGCTCAAGGTGAGGAAAAAATGGCATAAATCAGGCAGGAACAAAATCAACACATCATTTAAAGCTCAAATGTATGGAAATGTATGCTCTGCCTCATAAGATGATGGTCTAATACACGTAGAGACTCTATTACAGCTGCAGTATTTGTTGCATTTGGCTTAAAAAATTCCTATTTATGAAGCTAGCATTTTAGTACTTGTACTAGTTGTTCTTTTAATTTGTGTCTGGGGGAAATAAAATTAGATTTCATGCCACTTTTAAATTTAATGATATATAAAGTACACAATTTTAATTAAACTTTTCACATCTAAAATTAATTATATACAATCTTCAAAAGAGAGCCAACAAGTTAATATGGTTTATTTGTGTAGTTTAATTTCACAAAAAAATCACTTTACAGGACAAAAGGCGTGAATATTGAAATATTTAGAATCCAGTTCAGTCAAAGCCATTTTTTGCCAATGCACCTCAAATCCAGTTACATTCAGTCCAATATAACTAAAACCAGGCTGTTTACATGATTATTTCTGCTGATGGTGAGAGGGTTACTCATACTGCTGAGTCAGTGAACCCAACCCATCATAACGATCCAGAATGTTAATAAAAATAGTTAAATCTGACCAGCATTGTTCTTAGATTGTTTCTTTTTCTATCTTAAAAAGCTAGTACTGCCACTTCAAACCTTATGAAAATGCAAACCTAGAATGGATTTCGATAGAACCTATCCAGATACCCAAGTGTGGATTACCAATTCTCTCTGCTCAGCACAATCGGAGACAATAAGACTCTATTTCCAGTAATAAAACTGGAACTGATTCTGTCAAAGCAATTACCAAAAATCTTATGAAACCGAGGATTTGGTGTGACCAAATATGGTTAATTGAGGGCGTTTCTGCATGCAAATGACTGTGAACCGCTACGAGCACCTAGGTACGCAGATGTGGGATTTATCAACAGAGGATTGCGGAGGAACATGCGTACGAGTTCCCACCGCATATGTTATAAATCCGACTTTTCACTGTTCGTACGAACATCCTAAATTTCATTCGTAGCGGAGAATATAGGACAGTTTCTACAAACGTTGGATTGACATGGGCCCTCGTTTATCAAACAGACACATAGGAAAGGATGTTTAAGTACCACATAAATAACTGCAGTCTTGTTTTGCTTTGTATTTTTCTCACTTTGCTTCCTCTTCCCCCCCGTCTTTAGGCCCTGACCTCTGAGCTGGCTCAGGCCCGTGACGACTCCAAGAGCACCCAGAACGATCTTCTCCACAGCGAGAACGTGCGGGCCGGCCGCGACAAATACAAGACCCTGCGACAAATCCGACAGGGCAACACCAAGCAGAGGATCGACGAGTTTGAGGCCTTATAAGACGCCATCACCGCTCGAGCGTGCACCCTTTCTGAATGGTCACTATCAATCTCGATTTGCTGCTGAGACACACGGACACCCCCTTCGAACCCACCCAAAGACATGTTTAACACGCGCTGGTAGCAGACTAAACTGAAGCAGTAGAAGTGCTGCAGAAGAATGGGAGGACGCAGCGCTCTTCAAAACCTTCGTGCCAAAATCCTGTCCTTTCTCTTGTTAGTGTTTTCAATATTGTCATTTTTTTGATGGCGTCAGACCAAAATAATTGTTTGTCACTGGAGGTGTGATCAAGCAGTGGGAAATATTACTTTATTGCACCTAGTAATCAAATTATTGCGATGGAAGTAAAGGGCTTGTTGTTCATAGCGACCACTCAGAAAAGTGGAGACAGTATACACAGGAAAATTTATCTTTGTTTCATTATATTTAAACACTTCCAGTTTTGTTTTTTGCTCTAAAGTAAAACAAAATCATACATAGTTTGATATTTATACTGTATATGGGACATAAAGGGTATTTTGTCTTGGTTTGTATATTTTTGCTATCTACTACTAATAAAAGCTTTTAAAGAGGTTTTATATATTGACCTAAATAACAGCCTAGTCTTATGTTCCATATATTTTCCTTTACATTTAACTAAAGAGATTTATTGTAAATTATTAATTTTATTGTAGGAGATTTCCAGTTGCATGCAGATTAAAATAAGTTTAGATGAACTCTCCAATTTCTTATTAGCTGTGCAGATCATTCAGAGTGCTGTGAAAGGTGCACAAAGCTTTGTATTGCTTTCAGTTTGTTCAGTATCATGCTGTTACAGTATAAGAAAGAAGCACATATGGTTTTTACCCGATAAAGTGGCCTTTGTCTCATCACTCAGACAGTTACGTTGAAATATGGCGTAGTTTTAAGTTGGATCTCTCACCAAGCTCTCCCTTTTCTCACCTCGGACCAAAGTAGCATTTACTGAAATTGTCATGCAGAAACACTCTGCTATGCTGGAATTTGTATATAACCAGGATTTTATAATGAGGTGTTAAACATATTGCCAATAAAGTTTCTTGATTTGTCACCTTTGTGTTTATTTTATATAGTTTATTGCATGGTTAAACCTTTGAGGTAAATGTTTATTTTATTAAGGAATATGCTTGTGGATCAGCGTGGCAAACATATTCTCTTGTCATTTGCATTTTCCTCCAAATGGAACAAAAAAAGCAAAAATGCACGTTAGGATCATTTTCACAACGGGGTATACCTGAACATCACTGGAACCTTGCTTTGTCCAAACAATTTTCATTTGGAAGGTGGATTTTATGTGTATTATCTCTAGTCCATGCTATTCAGTCAGAATCATCTAAAAAAAATTTTTTTGTTTAAAAAATGATTGGTGCCTTACCAAAGCTTAAATGCACCCTCAGGAAAATAAAGCAAAACATATTTTCTAGATACTTTTGTATGGGGGGGGGAAAAACTGGTGTACCTCACAAAATTAAGAGTTTTATAATCATAGGGAGTCAGTTAGGAGGCTTTATATACTGTGCCTTGCAAAAGTATTCCATAGAATACTCGAGGTGTTATTGCAACCAATTACTTCAATGTGCTTACGAATTTTATATGATCAACACAATATGGTGAACAAGTATTAAGTGGAAGGAAAAGATTCATTGAATGGTTTAGATTAAAGCATATGCATGTTAGAATGGTCCAGTCAAAGTCTTAACAGAGTTTCTTTGAGAATCTGTGACAAGACTTAAAAATGTATGTTTACAGATGGTCTTTATCCAGTCTGAGTTTGATGTCTGTTGGAAAGAACAGGCTAAAGTTTCAGTCTCAATGCAACGAGCTGGTAGAGGCATACCCCAAAAGACTTGCAGCAAAAGATGCTTCTGTAAAGCCTGACTCAAGAGGACTAACTACAAGAGCATTCAGGATTTCATATTTTTGCACAAAACATTTATGTATAATTTTTGTTTCATTTCACAGTTAAGTCCTGCTTTGCATCGGTCTATCAAATAAACTCCAAATATAATTGAGCTTAAGGAATATGAATACAGGGCTGTGCAGTTGGTATCAATGTTGCCTTGCAGCAAGAATGTCCTGGGTCCAAATCCCGGCCTGGGGTCTTTCTGGATGGAGTTTGCATGTTCTCCCTGTGCATGTGTGGGTTCTCTCCGGGTACTCCGGCTTCTTTCCACAGTCCAAAAACATGACTGTTAGGTGAAATGGTCTCTCTAAATTGTCCTTAGGTATGAGTGTATGCTTCCATGGTTGTTTGTCCTGTGTCCCTGTGATGGACTGGCGACCTATCCAGGGTGTACCCCGCCTCCCGTGTCTGCTGGAGATAGGCACCAGCCCCCCCCCCGCAACCCTGCATAGAATGGATGGATGAATGAATATGAATACATTTATAAGTCAGTGTAAGCAACAAAGACAACTAAATAAAATAGTAAAATTGTGTATTTTTGTAGTTTTAGGACTTTTAATGGAATGTAGGTCAGAACTTCTTTACAGGTAGAGAGGGGAAGCTTTCTGACTTGATTCTTGTCTCTGCAGCAGCCTCAGGCAGCTACTGTCGTATACCAGTAAACAGGTTTTCATACAATTAAAAATAAATACATCAAAATAAACAGAATATTGAAGCAACATAAATAACAGGCATTATGAATAGAGGACTGAAATAAAATAAAAACAGTTCTTTATATAAAGAATAAAGTGCGAGTAGTTTAAATAATAAAAACAGAGTCTGTTAGGGAGTGATGCTGAGTATTGCCAGGTTTTCTGTCTTTTGGCAAGAGAGTGAAGCAAATCAAGTTTTCCAGTTGCCATGGTAACTCAGGAAAAATACCATGTCATTGACTTCAGCTCTCCTTCCAGAACAACAGCGAGCTAAAGCCTTGAAACCAGAGAAAGTCTCTCACATGCTCCGAAACAACAAAGGCATCATTGTGCAGGACGAAAAATGCTGACGAGCCAGCCAGGCCCACTTTGTCTTGCTGAAATAACCACTTCCCATGATGCGATGGCTGTAGCTCCTGGTTACATTTGACAGACATGTCAGTCCTTTCAAATCTTATCCTTTGGGATGCAGAGTTTAAATACTTTGGTGATATAAAGCTTATCCAGTATTTTACACCTCCATCTGTGAGGCATAAATAAAGGATTTAAAACAAACTCATAAATTCCCATTAAAATAATTGACAGGTTCCTAAACCTTACTGAATTGCACTACAAATGTGATTCATGCATTTTTTTTCTTGGTTGTATATCCCTTACTGTTTTTAAAACCTACTACATTTTAAAAAGCAGAATCTACTAACACTGGGGAAAAGCTCTGTTTTTGTTCTGCTTTGTGAAAATATGATGCATGTTGTTTTTGGCAGGTAATGGGACAAAAGCCTTGGCCAAAAGGGATGCAGTGCTGACATAGTTAAGAGTCAGTATGTTCCTTCCTTTTGGAGAGCAACCAAAAGGAAGACTTTTAACATAGTGAATAAGTAAATGTACCTAAAACAAAGACGATACAAAAGGGGAAAATTCAAAAGGCACCATTTGAAAAACAGGTTGTTCAGGTTTGGTAATATTTTAGGATAAAATACTTGCTGCCTTTTGAATAATATGTTTATTCAGATTATTAGATCTGGAATATTCTACATGTGATAAATAATTTTGATCCACAAAAAATATTTTAGTTAGAACATATTTATTTCAAAGCTGTAGTCAAGTTTAATTAAATGAATAAATATGGAGTTAGATTGCTGATTTACTCATACATTATTGATTTTGGTTGGAGGTTTGCAAACAGCATGGCTCCAGCTTGGGATAAGAAATTAAATAATAGTATAGAAGACTGCAAAGGTTCTCCACTTTATATCCTCCTATATTTTTTAGATGATCTGATTGAAAAACTATTATTTTTTGTTGAATATGCAATAACTAAATAACTTAAGTTTGTATGAAATCCTTTCAGCTGGGCTGCAGGTTCAGCTTCCTTTAAACATGCACATTGTGGAACAGATAGATGTCATTGACTGTGTTGCATAAGGTCTTTTACAACTCAGTCAAAATTGGTGTTAAAGCCTTTGGAAGCAACACATTGCCCCAGTTTGCAGGCTAACAATGGCCTTTAATAAAGGAAGCCATACATTTTAATTCATACCTAGACTTTATGCATTCCATTTCAATCATCTTATAAATAGTTTACTGATTTAACGAATATTTTTCCAAGAGAAAAGCTAGAAATCCATGGCATGGTATTTTTTGTCTGTGTAGGGCTTAGGATACTTCATAGTAGAGGTTTAACGTAAAGTGTTGCTACAGACTGTTAAAAGCACACATCTGCTGTTATTGGAGTACATTCAAGCCTCTTCCAGATGAACCTTTGGTCCAGAAGATCCCAGCTCAAAGAGATGGTCGCCTCTTGATGAGCTCCTCGTCTCCCCCTTAAACACACCACACAGGCTTATGAATACCAACGTAATCACATGATGGCACCTATTAAATCCCTACTCTTCAATGCATTCACCAAAACACACCAGAACACACCTCACTAACCTGCAGACGCTACAGTGCACACACACAAGGAGACTCACTGATCCACACTGGGATTATTTACACACTCTGACGTAGATGTTCTGAACAGTGTTTGCATTATGGGGAGGGTGTTTGTCGCCTTTGATAAGGGCAACTTGTCGATCATTGCCATGTGGCCCGGTGGTAACCTCTGTGTTGTTAGAGACCACACGGTTCTCAATGAAGTACATAAAAAAGACGGTTTACTGACATCTAGTGGTCAAAAGGAAGAACTGAGTGATCAAATGTGCTAATGTTTTTTAAAATTATTCTATTCTTTTATTTATCTAAACTTCTGTAAACGTGGTATGGAGATTGAAGCATTTTTACAGTTCAGTCTTTTCTTTTAAAGGTTCCAGATGTCTGGAGATAAACCATCGGTTACACCATGTAGCACACTAAAGCCCATGAAAAAGTCTAATAAAACTAACATGTTTCTAGGTTGTGTTCGAGCATGCTTTATGCCAAATAATAAAAAAATAAACAAAGGAAAACAAGATAATTTGCCAATGCAGGCTTTCACTGAAAGTAAATGTGAGAAATAGGACAAAGAAACTCACCATGACAGTCGGAGATTCAGTGTCCATTGTACTCTGCTGTGCCAACATTTGGAGTGTCAGCCTGATAAACACAGAAACATAACAGGATGAAGTTCTAAAGAAAAAGTCTCCAACAGCTACATCAAAAATTCAAACAATACAAACATTTAACAGTAAATACAGGTAAATGCTGATGAAAGACCTTGTACAATGTGGGAGTTGCAACTAAATGATGAAAAAGGCAGCAGCTCTTTTTATCTTTTGGTAAATAACACATTTATCTACTAGAGCTATCAAAGAACATACAGTATATGTAACACTTATTTCCAATTTACACAGTAGATAAAAACGCTCTTTGATTGGGAACAGATAATGATTGTGTCGTTATCTCTCTACAGCTCTGTCTTTCAGGGTGGACTTCAAAAATTAGAATTTGAATGCCAAGTTTGATTTTATTATGCATATTTTTTCAGGGTTAGAATTGTACATACAGCATATGTCCAAATTTATACATACACACCCACTAAAATTTGAATAAATAATTTTTGACTTAAAAGGAAACCCTTTTGGATGTGCACGAAGAGTTCAAGAGGAGTTTTGATGCCATTGCTTTGTCTCATTGAAAAGAGTGGATGGATTAATAAAGAATGAGAATAATGAAATTGAAAATTCTTCCAATTCACCTCAGATCAACAGCTAGATGGTTCTCGAAACTTGGACACAATTAGGGTTCAAACAGGACAATGATTTCACAGACAGATCACAATTGGTTTAAGATTGTTAAAAGCAAATTAACCAGCCGGCTTTTTAAATGGCCAAAACCTAAAACTTCATGGAACAGTTGAGGACTGCTTTAAAGCTGATGAAGGGTTAAATAACCAGACAGTAATATATCAGAATCTTGTTGTCTGCTACAAAAAGCATGTGGTGGAGGTCAACATGCTAAGGTACATTGAAACAAGTATTAGGTGGGGTTTGTGTACATTTTTGATTCTGGATGGATTAGAGAAAATCTTCCAACTCAATTCTTTTTTTTATTTTTTATAATTGAGATGATTAAACATTTAATGAAGAGATTTTGTTCAAACTTTTTGTAACTTGCATATGAATAAAATATCCTCATTAATCATGAATATTGGACAATACTTCAGTGCTTCTCTCCCTGTTTGGAGCTTTAATTCCCCATACCTTTGGACAAAGGGGGTACCAGTAGAGGCCTTGGAAGGTGCTGTTCTCTTGTCTCCAGCCATCCAGAGGAATGAGCACCTCACCCAGAAATACTTTCTTTGTCAGGGTCCCTGAATGCCACACAGATGCCTGCAGTCTCTTGCCAAACAGCAGATAGCGCTCTATGTTATACTGTAAAAAAAAGCAGAAAAAAGGCTTAGTTCACAATAAAAAAGAATTGTAATCCCCTCTGTCAAGTATTTTATGACTCCCATTGATTATTTATGACTCTTAATGACTTTTATCAAAAAATATATCAATGAGCTATGATTAATATCAATTGACTATGGTGTATAACCACTATGTAAATAATTAGGCCGACTAACTTTAATTTTATAACAAAGAAATTATATTAAAATTCATAATTAGATCAGCAGGGGCTTCAAAATCCGTTTTGACAGAAGATGGGACTCACTGTCTCTCATAGCAACTACTGAAACATTATATCACAATTACAATAATTTCTCTTATTACCTTGAAAACCTCATTATAAACAGGGTCTGTTGTGTTTTTCTTCACCGATGTCTTCAGTTTACTGTTCTTGTCTGGCAGCACGTAGAGTTTTACATATCTACACAAGGAAATAAAGACACGATGATGAGGCTCAGATGGAGAGTAATTAGGCTTTTAAAACACTTCAATGAGGCAGTCTTTACGGGTGACTCTTCTTTTTCTTGCTGTTTCCGTATGCCAAATTTCTGCACGCGCCGACTGTGATCTCCAGACAGGAGCTGCTGTTGTTGTAGGCCACAGCGAGCTCCATCTCCCCGGCCACATAGATGCCCTCGAAGATGCCACACTCAGTGCTGATGCTGCTGAGGCTGCCCTAAAAAATCAATCAAAACAATTTCGCAGCTCATCATTTTATGACTCAAAGGAAAGAAAGATTCAGTATAAAACACTGCAACTGATTACGATCTGTTTTCTGATTCTTCATTTATAGGTTATTGTTTGAGGACGTTTTGTTTTTTATCTTTAATCACTGGCTTTTACTCACTCTGTGATTAAAAGAGTGCTCCGAGCTGAACGAGGTTTCTTCCTCCGCACCTGTAGATGAACCTTCGTAGTCGCTGTCTTTGCTTTTCTTGAACAGGTTTGGAAGACTTTCACGTTTAGAGAGCTGGAAAGCAAAGAGCGACAGTTTGCTTTGCTGCACTTAGGAGTGAGGTGATTTGTGATGATGATAACACAGTTCAGCAGCTGTCATTGGCTTACAGAGCAAGATTTGCTGATGTCTGTGTCTGACAGGCTCTTTTGGGTGCTGTAGCGAAAACACGTCCCCTTTTGGCTTGTGTCAACTTTCAGCAGGTCTCCTCTTACATCATGCTGAGAATTGGAAAATTCTGCAACAAAAAAACAAAGTTGCACACTTCAAATATAGACAGCAACCAAATAGATCTTTAATATTTGGCCGGAAAAAGGCTCGGATTGCCTTAAAAGGCTCTCCGGTACCGATATCTTTATATCTGTCGTGTTTCTTTTGCTGCAGCCTCTGCTGATGCAGTAGTTACAAAACATCAAAGGGTTTCTTTTTCTGTGTTGTGTAAGTACAAGCGTATTTCCTCTGTGGTTATAACTGTGCGTATATTCAGCTTCTTGGGGCACAGATGAAGGTAAATTGATATAAAATTTTAAGGAAGTCACGTTTGTGAAACTTAACTATAGTAACTTGTAAAATTATAAGTACCACTTGACCATGCCACATTTTGTTGCATTATAAATAACCACAAGCTTAACTGTGGATTTTTGTAATGAACCAAACTAAGTAATTTTGTAATTGTGAAGTAGAAGGAACGTGCACAAATTTATGAATTAAGATCTGAAAATTTTGGCATGCATGTGTATCAACCCCCTTTACTTTGATACCCTTTCTATAAAATCCTTAGCTACCCTTTCATTTCATAAGTCACCATATACAAAACATCTGTTCTGTAAAAGGGGGATGTTCATGAACAAACAGCATCAAAATTCTCTGTTTTAGTTGACAACTGGACAAGTTGTGAACTCCACAAATCTGGCCTTAAGGGCAGAGTTATTGTAAAAAAAAAAGCCACAAGAAGTCGTAGTTGCACTTGGTGCATGTTATGTGAGGGAGATCTCAGTTATTTTGCAGACAAATGCTTCACATAACCCTGAAATCCATCTTCACAGTGAAACATGGTGGTGATGAGATAGGGCTGTGGGGAGGCAGGTATTTGCCCAGACAGAAAAATTGCTGCAAAGTTCATGACTTGGCTATGGACTGGGCTTAATTAGATGGGAAAACCTATACATTATAAACTGACTACTTTGTGTTATAACTAGGATTGATTTGGAATGAATGTGAGTAAAACTTAATCTGTCTATATGATTGGATTAATAAGATTAAATACACTGCTCAAATAAATAAAGGGAACACTAAAATAACACATCCTAGATCTGAATGAATGAAATATTATTAAATACTTTGTTCTTTACATAGTTGACTGTGCTGACAACAAAACCACACAAAAATTATCAATGGAAATCAAATTTATCAACCCATGGAGGTCTGGATTATGAGTCACACTCAAAATTAAAGTGGAAAAACACAATACAGGCTCATCCAACTTTGATGCAATGTCCTTAAAACAAGTCAAAATGACGCTCCGTAGTGTGTGTGGCCTCCATGTGCCTGTATGACCTCCCTACAATGCCTGGGCATGCTCCTGATGAGATGGCGGATGGTCTCCTGAAGGATCTCCTCCCAGACCTGGACTAAAGCATCCCCCAACTCCTGGACAGTCTGTGGTGCAACTGTTGGTGGATGGAGTGAGACATGATGTCCCAGATGTGCTCAATTAGATTCAGGTCTGGGGAACGTGTGGGCCAGTCCATAGCATCAATGCCTTCCTCTTGCAGGAACTGCTGACACACTCCAACCACATGAGGTCTAGGATTGTCTTTCATTAGGAGGAACCCAGGGCCAACCACATCAGAATATGGTCTCACAAGGGGTCTGAGGATCTCATCTCGGTACCTAATGGGAGTCAGGCTACTTCTGTTGAGCACATGGAGGGCTGTGCTGACCCCCAAAGAAATGCCACCCAACACCATTACTGACCCACTGCCAAACCGGTCATGCTGGAAGATGTTGCAGGCAGCAGAAAGTTCTCCACGGCATCTCCAGACTCTGTCACGTCTGTCACATGTGTTCATTGTGAACACATGTTCATTTTTGGGCTGTAAGCACAACCCCCACCTGTTGACGTCGGGCCCATCCTCATGGAGTCTGTTTCTGACCGTCTGAGCAGACACATGCACGGTTGTGGCCTGCTGGGCATCATTTTGCAGGCCTCTGGCAGTGTTCTTCCTGTTCCTCCTTGCACAAAGGCAGAGATAGCGGTCCTGCTTGCTAATTCCCTACAATTTCCACCTGTTGTCTATTCCATTAGCACAACAGCATGTGAAGTCGATTGTCAATCAGTGTTGCTTCCTAAGTGGAAAGTTTGATTTCACAGAAGTGTGATTGACTTGTAGTTACATTGTGTTGTTTAAGTGTTCCCTTTATTCTTTTGAGTAGTGTATATCTGTAAATATAAAATACATTTAAAAGGGACAGGGAAACTGGTCAGAGCTAATGAGAAGATAGTTGGATATTAATACAGGGCAATCCTGGAAGAAAACCTGTTAGAGGCTTCAAAAGACTTGAAACTGGAGGGGCGTTCACTTTCCAGCAGTACAACAACCCTAAACATAGAACCAGAGCTACAATGAAATGGTTTACATTGAAGTCTAGAGATAAATCCAATTGAGAATTTGTGAGAAGACTTGTTTTTCACAGGCAATATTCGTCACGCCTGATGGAGCTTGAGCTATTTTGCTAAGCAGACTACGTAGCAATTTCAGGACATAGATAAGCAAAATGGGTAGAGATATACCACAAAGACCTTCCAGATTTTATAGCTTCAAAAGGTGGTCCTATGACGTATGTAGCCATTTTATTTTGAAAACAAATGAAAACCATGTTTTTAAATCTATTTCACAACTTATTTGCTACTTTGTGTTGCTCTGTAACATGCAAATCCCACAAAAATTGTATTTATAAGGTGAAAACATCGAAAAAGGTTCAAGGTAGGGGAATACTTTTCCAAGACACACAATAATTAAAGTCAGAGTAAATAAAAACTTACTTCTAATGTGACTCCTGAAGCAAAGCATAAGATCCTCCATAGATTGTGTAAAAGCCTTTGAATTCTTTAGTTCCTGCAGATCAAAACACATAATCAGTCTGTTGATCTGCTTCATTGTAATAACGTAAAGTTGGAATATTTCAGTGGTTTACCCTAAATCTGCCTCTAAAATCATGTTCCATGTGAGGTGGAGGGGTGGGAGGCACAACGGCTATGTGGCTGCAGCATTCAAGAAAAAAAGCGATTAGAGAAAATGCAGAAGGAACTAACTCAATGAAGGAAAGTAAAGAGATAGAGATCAATCATACCTCTGCACAATGTAGAGTTTTAAGAGCTTCTCCCCAACGGTCTCATATTTGTCTGTAAAAATGTGAACATTAAAAAGAGACTCAGACAGTTAGCAGACACAGACAGTTTGAATAAGTCGGTAACATTAACTGTCTTAAAGCAAAAACAAGCTAAAATGCACTGATAATCAATAAATTCAATGCAATCAGTGATTTATATTCAAGCAGTCTGAGTTCAAACAGACCTGTGGTGACTGTGAATTTCTTTGCCCTTTCTTCCAAAAACCATTCTCCTGATCTGATCTTCACCTCCCTGTTAAGAGGAGAAAAAGGGTGAGCGAATGATGCCATTTAAAATACATGGAGCACACAATCATAAAACAAAGAAGAGTTAATTGGAAAATATATGCCTATGGTTTGTTTTTCATGTCCTATACTTTTAGATCAGACACCTTTATTGTTCTTTCATGCATTTCTACCAATGCATATAGAACCCAAAGCTCACAGTAAGAGAAGTACAGCAAAGAGTGGCACTGTGGGCTGACCAGGTATCCATAGCAAACGTTAGATGCTATCTACATACCACCCAGTTGTTAGAGATACATGCCAGAAAGATTGACGAAAACTTTCCAGGTGGCTTAGATGTAAAAGAAAGGATTAATATCTGAAATAGCACCTCATGCCCACGGTTAAGTGTGGAGAAAGATGTGTGATGCTGCATGCCTGTCTCTTTTCTGAAGAGGAATTAATGTTAGGGCTTTTTACATGACTTTTAGTGAGGCAAGGAAAGGGTACATTTCTTTATATATTACCATACATACACAAAGCAATTTAAAATGCTACCTATGAAATCAATGACAAGATAATAAAATAGCAAAAACATTTAAGTTTTGCTTGAAAAGACAGCTCAGTATGTTGAACTGGTTAGAAGTGACTTTATCAGGGGTGCAATAAACAATGTGAGGGCACTTTATAATGAAGAGGAAACACTGAATAACTAGTTTAGAACATCACTCCTGGTTTTCTTTCTTTCTCAGACAGACAGACAGACAGACAGACAGACAGACAGACAGACAGACAGACAGACAGACAGACAGACAGACAGACAGACAGACAGACAGACAGACAGACAGACAGATAGATAGATAGATAGATAGATAGATAGACAGATAGATAGATAGATAGATAGATAGATAGATAGATAGATATCTCCATAATTCATAAATGTAGTTACTTAAGTACACGAAGACCAAACAAATTTACAGTAGTAGCAAGGGACAAAATCGCAAGGCATGGTATGAAAAGGGAGTGAGGAAAAGGTAAAAAAAAAATCAGGAAAAAGGCCTCTTGAGAAATTGTGTATTATACATTGTTGGCTCTGGAGCAAGCACTTTCAATTACAAATTTGGGTTTCCTTGTCTCCTCTTATATCATAGGAAGGATAAAAAGTGAGAAGAAAAGTTTTCAATATTCTGTTTTTATCTCCTTTTGTTGGAAGCTGTACATAATATTGGTGAAGTAATAATATATAAACTTATTGTTTCACTTTATTACAACACATTTGTTCACAACAGAGACTAATGACCCCTGCACATGAAGTCACACTGTACAGGGGTTTGAAACAGGATCAAAGTAAAAGTACTAGTTATATCACCAACCAGCACACAGTCAGGTGTTCGTCACACGTTTCTTGTTCTGATTTCAATTCTGCTGAGTCACACATTTCTCATGGCTGCATCACTCACCTGTAAGCGTGGCACACCGTGCACTTCCAGTCTGCGGCCCCCACACGGCACCTGCTGCAGATGCGATGGCTGCAGCCACGGCACACGGCCCCCGTGTTCCAGAACTTCCCCAGCGGCCTCTGGCACCGAGCACAGGTCCTCTCTCCATACTGCCGGGCATAGCTCTTTGCGCCCTTCCTCCGCAGCTCCTGCAGCTCACCCTTCATCTTCCTAAGTTGGAAAAAGACAGGAAATTACAAACCTTACTTATAGTAGTGGCAGCCTAATGATGTGGAGATGGTATTTGCCTTTGGGATTTGGGAAGCTGGGTGGTGCTAAATATAGGTCAATAATGGAAGAACACCTGCTGGAGACTGCAAAAGAGATGTTCACCTTCTAGCAGAACAGCCAATCATGTTTTAGAGTGACCTAGTCAAAGTCCAGACCAAAATTCAACTTGGTATTTGTACCAGAACTTGAAAATTGGAGTCCACAGGTTCCAGTATCAGTTATCCATTGGGCCTGAGCTACTTTGCAAACAATAATGTGCAAAACTATCAAAGCTGGTAGAGTTGTGCACAAGACATGCTGACTCTACAGATCACTGAGTGAATCAATTCATCCGGTTTGAAAACATTTTCATTAAAAGACCAAAGCATATGTCATATTTGTTGCGTTTCTATTTAGGACCTTCAGTCAGTTTTGACTCATTCCTGCGTTACTAAGAAGCAGTTTCATCACAAAACCTTTAAACATTAGCACAAATTACCCACCTGATTCTTTCCTCTTCAATCTTCCGCAGATGTTTGTCTCTATGAAGGACCTCCAGGACTCTTTCTCTCTCCAGAACCTGAAGGAAACTTAAATCCATCTTTAAGGCGGCGGTTTCTGATTGGATGTATCTGCTGCTGTTCTCTCTGAAAGCTCGGTCCTCTGCTTTCCTCTGTTCTTCTCTTATGACTCCTCCTCCTCTCCCTCTTCTGTTTTAACCTCCCCTTTGTTAGACACTCCCTCAGACCTCCTCTTTTGCCTTCTGGAGCTGAAAGATTAAATGAAAAGAGAGACAGTAAAGGTCAGTGTGACTGCAGCCAAGCTTTTCTTTCTTCTGACTGTGATCTCATCGGGATGCAATTCCTGTTTCAGTCACATAAGATGCATTTTCTTTTTACATTTGACTGCATCACATAATTCTACCCAAAACCAGTGGAAATACCCTGCTGCTGTTCTTGTTCTCATAGTCATTTTAGACCTCAATTGTCCCACAATCTAATAAATGTTTTAGGGTTCCAGAGAAAATGAACTTCCTCTTTTCTATTTTTAGTCAGTCAACATCCTTCAGACATTGATGTGTCACCACTACTTTCAGCTTATTTCCCCTCTCAGATATTAACCTGCTTTCTCTCAGCTGCACAAAGTTCAGTGGTGCTTCAATGATGGCTGCTAAACGAAAACCAAATGCCAGGACTTGCATTATTTATGACTGATGTGTTCCTGTGGCCCAGTTTCTCTTTTAGGAGGACAGAAAACCTATTTAGATAATTTAATCTCCCTTTCTTTGAGGGATACAGCTTCCCTATAAAATACACAAATTAAAAGCTTAGAAAAACACAGTAAAGACTAATGAGGAGAGAGCATGCTTCGAAATCCAAGCAACACTTGAGATGAGGGAAGAACAATCTCTAAAACCTTTGCTTAAATTTTTTTCTAAGGATCATTGATAATGAAATGTCACCATTCTTATCTACCATGGTCTTCTTCATGTGTTGAATTCCTGCTATATTTTCCTTAAATCTATGCAGCATTCCTTCATGCAGCTCAAAAGGTTTACAAAATAAAGTAAACACATTGGAAGCATTTGATTAAAACATGAGAATAAAGAAGAAAAATATTAATGGTGGTTCTCAGAAGAACTCAGATCACATGTTTTATGGGATATCTCTACAGACATGTAAACATAGAAGCTTAGAGGACAGCAGATTTGATCTTTTTTTAAAAACCATTCAATACAAAATAGAGGAAACTTGAGTGTGACATGTTGCTCTGTAGGTCTGACAACTGGTTTAAATGCCAAATTATTTAAATCAGAACAGGTAAATGACACAAAATGAAACACTTTCAAACACTGAAACTGTAACAGTCACTTCTTTTTGTCAAGGAAAGTTACAAAACCGCGCAACAGACGTAATCATTTTCTGAATGCTAACTTAGACCTTCTAAATATAGTGTTGTCATATCAAACTTCCTCAATCCAAGTTGAGTGTTACCCTATTACTCTATGTTACATGTGGAATGACAGAAAAACTCAATGCACTGTCACTACTATATCTACTGCTTTTATGGTAAAGAATTTGCTATACAACTATGTTCCCGTCTAAATACCTGTGTTGAACCTTTCTGACAAATGTTCTTGTTTTTCCTTAACTTGTTAGTTAATACTTAAATTGCAAATTCACTCCACCATCTAAATGTGTCAGATGTGGACATTAAGCCTAATTTTAATCCACAGTCACTGAGGTCAGGATATTAAAAGCAAACACAAATCAATTAAATCAGAATTCATCAAATTTAGTACCGACATGTTGATACCAAAGCTGTTAAGATTCACGCTGTCTCAATTTATATTTGTTAAAAAGAGGGCCTCAGTCGGACTCCAGTGGAAAAGATCAAACCGTTTTCAGAAACACTTGGCCTCTGGCAGCAGTAGACCTTTTAACAGGACAGCAATTTGACCCACATATGTTCAATGTTGTCAGGAAGGATATCAACTCCACAGATCTGAATTAATCAAGACGCGGTGAAGAAATCTAAAGATGAGGGTGAAGGAGAGGAAGCAGCGTCATAGCTTTTGAGTAGTGCAGAAGTGGTCTGTTGAACAGCCCAGTGTCAGCCTGTCTTAGCAGAAAAGAGCCTGTGCTTGCACTAACCAGAGCTGCTAGGAAACCCACAGAAAAAAAATAGTATCAATTTTAATTAGATCTGATGGATCAGCAAGGGAAACAGCAGTTAAAGTAGTTGGGTGAAAATCATTTCAGGAGTGACCAGGTAAAACACACTCATTTCACACGCTCACCCCCGTATGCAGAGGAGTCGAATGATTCAGGTTATATGTGGTTCAGCTGTGACAAAGTTCCAATTTGAGAAGAGAGGGGGGTGGGGTGACACACACCACATCAGTGACAGTAAAAGACACCTAAATGATTACCACGGAACCTAAATATGGCTTCAGAGAACCGTGAGAATGACCAAATCATGACATGCTCAGCGACAGCAGTAAAGTTTCCTGGAAGACCTTGGTGAGGGACTGCATAGTTCAAGTAAAGCAAATTCAGATGAAAAACCAAAAGCTCTCTTGATCCTGTGCACCAAGATCAAAGTGGGGTTTAGAAAATAAACGTTTCGTTAAATTTTGAAAAATCACAGTAAACACCATTCAGAAATGTTTTTGCAAGGAAACCATTCCAAAAACACGTTTCCATTTCCAGAAGTGACTGTATTTGTAAATTTCGCCACCTTATGGTTTATTTTTTACATGAACATTTCCACTAACCCAATTGCACACATATGTTCTATGTACAGACTACAGAATGTGATGGAGTTGCAACACCTTTGCCTAAGAATGTTAATCAATATATCAGCCAGATATCATGAGACCTGAACCTTTTCTGATGCTGATTTGAAGAAAGGAGAGAGGCTAGGTTTGTGGTCTGAGAAATAGGTCGCTGCAGAGCTGAGGTGCTGAGCAGAGCTACAAAATCTTACCTTCAGCCTGAACGGCACTGACGAAGCGGTCAGCCTGAGGAAGTGGCAGGTTTTTATAAACTGCAGGGGAAACATGCACAGCTCTGCTTCCTTCCTAGATTTGTTCACAGGAGCTGTTGCAACCTAGAGGAGTTTTACAGAGCAACTACTTCTTGGTTTGTATCTTATCTCTCTGTCTCTTCTGAAAAATTCCCTTTTTTGTTGACGTGAGATGGCGTAAATGTGTTTTTTGCATCAGTACTGATTCAGATATAACACACAAAAAAGAAACAAAAAGAAGTTTGGTATAGAATATTTTATTTATGAAATAATGTTTTTGTTAATACCTGCTATTTGGACAATACTGAAAAGAAACACAGCAATTTCTAATAAAGTTTTCATACATACATATAGATATATATCAAGTGGAGAATTATAGCAAAAGTCGTAATGCTCCACTTGTGAAAGTAAATCTTTTGGGCTTCTACTTGGCACTCGAACAACAATTATGAGTACCACACTGCCAGATAGGAAAATGTGGGAAAAAAAGAAAAGAAACACATAATGGTCACTTTCAGGAAGTGTAAAATCAAAAAGTTACAAATTAGAAATAGTTGTGATTCCAAATTAATATCCACGCATACACACATTTGCACAAAAACTAATGCATGGATGAACCTCCAGGGCACAGACCGCCTCCTTTGTCCAAAACAGCACAACATACAGTATCCTGCGCATCACTAAAAGAGATAAAGAAATAACGGCAGAAGAATGAAATAATAACACAGACATGAAAGAGAGTCAGGAGGTAGAGTGGTGGTGGTTTCAGCCAAGCTTCTTCAGTCTGCATGTGGAAGATCCCTTTTTTTTTCAATAAAGGTAACCCCCTCTCAGTGTAATTAATCTATTTCATTCACCCAGTAAATTGAGTTACTGAAATATTGTAACTAAACACATTTTTAACTATAATTCAATAATTTGTTGAACGTAGATGAAGTTTAAGCTAGTATTTGTGAATGAACAACAAAATAGGCCGTAATTGCAAACAACTCTGACTTATAAGATTCCAGATATGGGAACATCTGGATTTAGGGACATCTAGTGGCTCAATCTGAATATTGCAAGCAAATACACAGAATTAAAATAATCATGAAGCCATAAATAACCTTTTTTCTTTGTTTCTGCAGTAGCATTACAATAGAAAATGAAAGAGAGGGCAAAAAAAGCTAATTATAAATTGCTTTCTAGTCATTTATAAGAATCCAACAGCTAATTTATTGTTAGGAATTATATTCACAGTTACAAAAGTAACTACAATGAATCCCCTTCCATTTTTTACACAGCTTAGCGGGGGGAAATAAAGGCAAAATAGTTTAGTTTCTTTGAATAAATCTTGTGTCTGTGCTAGGGTTAATAACCCATACATGCATATGTATGTATAACCAACATACACGAACTGAAAACAGAATAAATCTTTCCAAAAATTCAAAAAATACTAAAAGCAGTAATGGTGCAAACACATACAAATAATATATATATATATATATATATATATATATATATATATATATTTATTTTTTTTTTTTTATTAGGCAGGAACAAAACTTGGATGGATGGCATGATTCCTTTCATTTACTCCAATAATGTATGGTATTGCTGATATTTCCCAGCCAACAAATCTAGAAAAATCCCTTTTATGTTATTTTTGCCACAAAGTCTGAGTAAACACCAAGGTTTTTATTCTTAAAATCGAGATCCCTGCTTAGATTCATGCCTAAGTTACAGTAAGACTGGTCTTAAAAATTATTATATGGCTAATGAAATGAATGGCCCTTCAAGTTAAAAAATATTTTGGTCTGAAAATAGGAACCTTTTCTCAGTAAAGCAGCAGCTAGAAAATCCACTGTTACGGTGCATCCAAAAAGGTAGCTGCCTGCAGACCAATCTGGCTGTCTTTGGTAAGGAAAGCTGTTTTAGACAAAGTCTCCAAGTTTAAACAGTGTGTAGAAATGTTTTGAGCTGTATTGTCTCTTCCACCGATACCCTGTCATGGTAGAAGCTGAGTCCTGTTAGGAGCTCAATGTCTCGGACACGTGCGGTATGAAACATGAGCCACTTCTCCACCCACGACAAGTCAGACTCCTCCTGAAGAGAGACAGAAAGAGAAAATATGTCACATTACAGATCGGCCTCGCACACAGGCTGCTCTGTGTCTTCCTGCTTAAATTGCATTCCTGCATATTGGAAGAGAGCGTCAGTAATGGAGAAGTTGGAGCAAACGTCTGCTAGGTTAGTCATTCCCAGGCTGCAGCTTTCCTCTTTGACCCGCAGTGATACCACAGGTGATCCACGTGCACAATTGTTGAGGTGGGGCTAGAGGGAGCAGGAGAGGTTGGAGAAGGGATGTTTTGGGAGGGGCCTTAATATATTGGATTCAAAAAATATCTGCCCCTCAAATAATCCGGACAGCAAGCTTTAATACTTTGAGAATTTTTTGTTGTTGTTGCAAAAAGGGCCTCAAATCTCTCCATCATTTTGCACATCTACAGACAGCTTATTCTTCTTTGCAAAAAAGCTAAGTCTGATTGAATTGACACAATTTGTGAGCAGACATTCTCTCAAGTCAATTCTTTTGAACCCTCTAACTGTTCTCTTTCATAGCATTCGTTTTGTGTCTCACTATGGGAACATCCCAGGCGTGACCTCATCAGAAGCTCCAATTGCACCCCAGGACTGGCTGGAGACGAGTCTCAGTGCAAAAACGGCCCGGCCCCTCCCTCTAGCAGCATATATAGGGCTGTTAAGTTCCCTACATTTCTCCAGAGAGCTGTTATTTGGCGCCTAGCTTAACAGTCCACAGACTCGAGTGGGAACTTGGTTCTGGGTTCAGTACTCATAGAGGAACGTACTCCTACTGGAGGCGCGATGGTAGCAATAAGTTTCCCCCAAGTCGAAAATCTCTCCCCAATAGCAATACCGTAAGTGGTGCTAACACACCTTTTCTTCCAGCGAGTAGAAATTTTCCCACTGTGCCAGCTAACGGCAAGCCACAACGCTTACCACACCTAGTTACGGCAACTCGCTGATCATTGAATCCACAAGAGTTACCAATAAAACGGAGGAAAAACCACAGCCACAAACCTGCTCCTGTAGAAATAAAATGTTGAGCTAGGACACTCACCAACTGTCTGTGACTTGCCTTGGTCTGCTAACCTAAAGCTGCCCTTGAGTCTACAGAGAGTGCTCGCAATGCAGTTGGTTGTCCCTCAAGGTGCTTCGTCGCTGTCTGGCCAGTCAGGTTAACCTGTCCGGACGCGACCCGCTGATGGTTTCGGCAGCAGCCGTCCCGGGAGCAGAGAGTCAGGCACTCACACTGCCTCCCGAAGTTCAGCCCTCAGCGAAATGGGGTGAGCTGCTGGACGCTGTTGACCAAGTGGAAAGGAGCGGATATGGCCTAACGGCCACTCTGCCCGATTATCCCCCGGATGCAGACTCGGACGCAGGTCCAGAGCTTCTCCTCACAGATGAAGATGAGGACGATTATCCCCTTCTGGTGCTCTCTGGACTGCCTGCATCCTCTTATTTGTAATACAGTTATATGCTACTTTGTGTTCAGATAAAAGCCAAAGAAGTTTGTGATTGTAACAGAAGAACATATGAAACAGTCTCAGTAGTTTCAAAACTTTTGCAAGGACCTGCAGTCGTATGAAGGTTTCATCTGAGGTAAAGAGCATAGAGGTGAGGTTGGAGCTGGTGGTGTTACTCACAGCACAGAACTCTGTGTAATCAGGTTTGTGGGGCATGATGAAGGCCATGGCCTGAAGTGGACCTGTACAGTTAACAGGATTCAAGCTTGAGTTGCGACAACTGGTCATGATCAAGAAGAAATGCGTTGGCACAGCAGTTTCTTTTCTGGAGAGAGAGAAGGATTTACAGGGTTTTAAAAACATTTGTATATAAATGTGATCCCTGTGCAGAAAAACATTTTCTCTAACTCTTCTGATTCTAACCTCTGTGTTGTGATGACATAAATCTGTTTTTTTTTCTCCTATTTGTCAAAAATACTCCTGTATTTCCACACTGGGCACTAACACAAGATAACTGCCAGGGGATATGAAGAAAGGCCTACTTGTAGAAATGCTGTCGGTATTTCATTGGTAAATTAAAGAATAAACACAATTAGACATGGTAATTAAGTGGAAAAAAGATTGGAAAAACAATCAGTTATCATATATAGTATTTTTCTCCAGAGCTCAGTGCATGTGGTTAGATAAGATGTGAGCAAACAACCACCAAACAGTCATCTGGTTTTGATTTACATTTTGCACAATCCCTATTTAGAAACATCGTAACTGCCCTGGACATTTTATCGAATAAGTGGATCTCTCACAGCCACAGCTTTGATTTATGAGCAAACACTTGCTCACTCCGAAATGGAGAAATTACATTTAAATAGTTCACAAGTGTTGGTTAAGTGTGAAACATTACGTCAGATCTCAACCAATGAATGTGTTCAACTCTATAACATTGACAACTGCTTTTACTGTTTGCACATTTTCAGTTAAGTTTTCTTCTTCTTACTTCATTTTAAAGGGTTGTTGTTTAACATGGGAACAATTTTAAATATCCTAAAATTATTTAATCTAGGAATGTATATGACTGGAAAGAAAATCGGAGCGGAGGTCAAGCTTGGCCCAGTTTCAGTAAATATTTTTAACCATCCATAACAGCCTTTTTAATTTAGGTCTGGATTTTTTTTTTTCTGTAGATGCATCATTGATATTTTTTCACATTTTAGACACCCTTCGCAACTGTCATGATTTATGGTTTGCCTAATGTTCTGTTAAAGTTTATCTTGGTTTCTATTGCTGGTCATTTTTCCTCTTTGCTATTTCATACATCTGTAGTTTTGGTTGTTTCTTACCTGTCTTTCTCCATCCTTACCAGTCCCTTATTATTGAATCATGAATAATGACCTTAATTGAGATAAGTGTACCCTGGGTATAAAAGTGACAAAGGGGCAACTGCTGTGTCTAGCTGTGTTGAGATGCTCGCTTTCTGTTTCAAACCTTAACCAATCTGCAGTCACCATATATAGTGTATATTAGGGATGCGTATTGGCAAGAATCTGGCAATACGACATGTATCACAATACAGGGGGACGATACGATATATTACGATACTATGAGTAAGACTATATATTGTGATTTTTAAAACTTAATTTAACTGTAGAAGATCTATAACAGCATTCTAAACACTCCAACCTGTTCCATACTTTAACACATCCAGTTTTATTACTAAATCTAGTTGATCCACTGGAACGGCGAAGGTGAAAACAGCCACCGACTAGCGGTCATACTTTTAATTTTACTACAAACATTACTGTCATCATTAATGGTTCCATTCACATTCTAAAAAATCTAAATCAAAATCGATACATTGCTTTTGAATATCGATACAATATCGTGACATAAAATGTTAAGATATATCAGTGTTTTGATATTTTCTTACATCCCTAGTGTATTATATAATCTTACTTTCTTTGTTCCTTGCCTTTTCACCTGGCCAGTTTTCCGCAAGTGTTGAGTGTATTTTGTAATTTGTATCAAATTTTAATATTTTTAAACAAGGTTTAACCACCTTAACCAGCTTATCATCTTACTGCCAAAGTTGGATATCAGCTCTGTAAATCTTAGGTTCACGGACTCTGAATACATGCATGTTAACCGGTAGAGTCTAACTCGGGGAACCAATCATGATGAAAATGAAAAGAGAAACTCAGATAAAGAAAATAGCTAGTGCATGGTCACACAGATAAAGTAATTGATTTAACTGCCCTATTTTTAAAGCAAGAGTAACAATTCTTTATGTATATTTAGCTTCATTTGTACAGTGCTGTCACTTGTTCAATAGACCTGGGAGAATGAGAATCAGATTTTTTTGTTTTTTTACTTAAAAACCTGTGATTAGCAAATATTTTACAGAAAACGCTACCCTTTAAAAAAAAAGCAACAACAGAAGTTGTGATAAATATCTGTAGCAGCTTACCCTGAGTTTTTTATTACTGGATCAACATTTCCGTCAAAGTTTACATCAAATATTGGCCCACTGACGACATTTACTCCATTCAGCTGTTGTGAATATTTCAAAAGCACAGAAGTGTGCAAATGGCTCCAAACATCTGAGAAAACATAAACATACAGTTGAATACAACGGATAATGCTGTGATTTGCACTAACAGATAAATAACAACTTTAAAGTTTGTATTATCAGTGTTAAAACTGTGTACAAAGGAACGATGAGCCACCAGGGGGCAGCACCTGTCAACATTGTTATTTGCTAGGGATCCGGGGTGCTAAAATTTCACCTAATTACAGCTAGAGAACTTTCATTTAACTTATGTTCACAGGCTGTGGCTATACTCCGAAGGATTTCATTTATCAAAAATCATATAACAACAAATAGTTACCAGTTAAAACCAAATGAATTAATAATGCTGGGTCATAATTTAAACCATAAAATAAATTTTCAATGTTATTATGAAGTAAATCTTTAGTCTGTTTCCACGAAAATCATTTTGAGAACATGAGAGGTTGCTTAAAGTTAGAAAAACTTTCCAGTTGTGTGAAATGTTAAAGATCAACCAAGGAACATAGGAGAAGCATGAGACTGAATAAAAAAATCAAGAGATCTTCTCAGTTCAGTAGTTGATGAATAGTTTTACAGGCAATCTTTGTTCAAACATGCACAAAGCAGGTTTTTGTGCACTGGCGGCCTGAGAGCTAAGGGACACAAGCCAAGAACCTGAGCCAGATGCAGCACAACTTTCTGTACTACCTGGAACACTGATGATCAAAAATCTTTAGCTTTGAAATGATTGTATCATTAATTTAACAACTCTAAATGGAGCTCTGAAACACACAAATGCTTCCTGAAATACTCACTTTTAAATGCAGGATACATTGGTGCCATGTTGCTGCTGATAAGAGAGTCAGTCTCTGAACCAGTTTCATTCAGATCTGTAAAGATAATGACAGGTGATGCAACAGGGATGGGACTGGGACAGACAGGTGAGGGGTAAGTTGAGATTTATTGCTAACATGGTTTTTACAATCAAAGCTTCTTAAATTGAAGCAAAACATATCAACTTATGATGAATTAAGATGGGAGAATCTACAAATTTTCACATTGTAAAATGCTAAATCTATACTTCATAGGCCTTTTGCTCAAAATAGTCTTAAAATCTTAATTTGCTGCAAAAAAAGCAGACCTAGACCTGTCTTTGGAACATAGAAAGAGGGAGTTTAAATGTTAAATTTCGGCTATTCCATATGTCTCACATCTGCTCATGAGTGTTAACTTCCCTCTTTCACTTCATCTGCTGAAGCTACCCGTAAGCAAACCTTTCTAGAGCCATGACAAGTTTTTTATACCTGCAACAACAAAATGCAAAGTATTATATTGACATTTTATGACTACTGGACAAAGTCACCAGCTTCCATTTCACTCCACAAAGATAAGTGGGTTTAGATAACTGATGGATTAATATTGGAGTATTGCACAGCTATGAAGTAGGAGGAATGAAAAAAAAAATTAACATCAGAACAGTGTTATATGCAGAAACACCATCCACTGAACTGACAGGATCACAGAAAAGGTTGATGAGAAGCTATTCTGTCCTACAGGCCTAAAAGGTGGATGTATCTCTACAGGAAGGTCAACATAAGCTGTCCTTAACCCCCATATAACACACACATATACAGTTACACACTCACAGGGGGGGTGCAGCAGGCCATAGGACAGATCTGCCTCATTTCTGTAGAGGAGACACAGTTGGCCGGAGGAAGACGGGACACGATCGTCAGCTCGAACACACCCCTCTGGGTTCGGGTCTCGCACTCTGGACTGAGAGAGGCGATCAGTCAGTGGTGGACAGTGGACTCAGTACGCAGAACAGGTCTCTGGATGTTATGAACGATCACTTGGCTGGATTAGATTTATTTGAACAAGTCAATAAGGAAACAGTACTCTTTTTCATACTTTTGCGCTCTTCAGCTTAAAAGTAAAAAAAAAAAAAAAGTCTGATGACTGTGTACTTGAATGTGTTACAGTAATTGATTACATTTAATTACGTATCACATTATCTAAAGGGAGTAGAAAAAAAGACAGTGCTGCAAGTTTAGACTGAGATGTTTTGAACCAAGAAGTATCACAGGTATATCTTAGATGAGAGATTTCTTGATTTTATTTCATACTTTTGATTCCAAAATAATAGCAGCAATAAAATTTTAACTTAATTTAGATCAGAATTTACAATGGATTCAACTATTCCCCGATTTAGCTGTAGAAGAAGACTCCAACTTGACACGCTATTGGCTGGCGTTACAAAGCAGCCAATCCAGGATTGGCTGTACCCATATGAACAGAAATAGGAAGGACAAGGATGTTTGCTTCTATGGTAGTGCCAAGACGGTTTCCACTGTGTATATTAATGCATAACATATTATATATGGTATTTAAACTTTTAGAAAAGGTAGTTGTAAGTGTTTCAAGAAAGGGTCCTCAACTATTCATGCATTTCAGCTACTGTATTTGGCGGTTGTGGACCCTAACCCCCACGAATACCGGTGGTCCACTGTAAAAGTAAAATTTATATTTTATATCTATGGTTAGAGCTTATCTATGTAAATATATGGCTATATGGAAATTTAGCTAAATATTTTGTCAAAAGCAGCAAATAAACAGTTACATTTTTAAAAAATATATAACTTTTGGAGTCGTAAATGTTAAGGCTTTTTACATATCTGTATCATGAGTGACAGTAAATATGGAGGGGGCTTTAATAAAAATAAATTTCACTCACCAAGAACACATATTAGTGATAAGATTTTTTTCTTTGCAATATTTTTTATCTGTGATGAATGTTGCTAAAATTTTCCTATAATAAAGAAGAGGCAGAAATTTTTAAAAAGTGGATTCTTAATCGCATTCTTTGATAAATTAACTTTCTTCAGGAACACATAATTGTTTTTTAAAGTTAAATATAAAAAAAATTAAGTGTGTTTTGTCCCCAAATACAAGTAGAATGGACTGAAGTGAGACATGAGACCCCTGGGGGATAAACATTCATTTAGACCCCTCTCCCTGAAAATTGGCTGTGCTTAGGCTCAGTCTCAGGCATTCGTTCACAGCTTGAATCATAGCAAACTGGTGATTGATAGAAGTTAGAAACTCTAGCTAGCTCAGACTGACAGTTTTAATTTAAGCCTGGTGGATTCTTGGAAATCCAATTTAAACTTTAGTAGGGGGCTGATCCAACTTGCCAAGTGACTGATTATTTCTGTGGAGTAATTCTTTTCTCTCCAAATAATTAAATTAGGCTCAGATTGATTTTCTTGCTAGAATCTTACTGTTGAATAAAAATTTTAAAGTTTTTATGAGTAGTAATATTTAAATCTATTTGAAACTATAATGACTGACACAATGAAACAGTCGCAAACAATTCATGTCGTAGTACTTTTTAGCAACAATGAATGGAGAGAATGCACTGCAGGCTATATTTTTCTTGTACTGTATTTGGATAGCACATACAGTTGCTTAATCATACAGACAGAGGAATCCAAACTCTCTTGGAAATGCACCACTGCGCATGAGGTTGTGAATTACAAGAGAGCTCAACCACAGAGGGAAAAAAGACAAGAGCTGTTTGAGCCAGCACGATTAGAGAAGATGAGCAGCAGCTGTTGACAGAAGCAATTCAGATGCTGTACAAACCTCTTACAATCTGAAGCCAAACCAAAGCCACAGAAGAACTACAGCTGAGGCAGCCCTGACTGAAGGGACTAAGTTTAGAAATGAAAGAGAGCTCACCAGAGGCTGGAGGGTGTACGACACCCAGAGCGGCATGAGGCGATCCCTGCTGTAAGCGCTCAGGTAATCGTGGTGGTACAGCAGACAAAAGCTGGTCTCTGCCTGGACAACTCCAGGGGTGCCAAAAGGATGGTGAAGGTGGCGTAAGCCAGCTTTGATGTCTAAGGAGTGAATTTAAAGTGTTAGGCAAAAATATTTTCCAATGCTATGTTAAAAAAAAAGAAATATAACGTAATTACTTGAGCTCATTGATAAAAGTTTTCTGTTCATTGCAGTCTCCTGCAAACAAAGTCACAATTTGTTTCAGTTAAAATTTGCTTTTTAGATACGTAGCTGATGTGTAATATAGGGTGCAACCATAGAAATATTCACAGCTTAAGTCAACGTTTTCAGTTCACTGTTTTGTGAGATTTTGTAAAGACAACTGCTATCTCAAAATATGACTAATATAAAGATCCAAAGTGTCAAAAAGCCCAATACCATTTCAGTGGTCTGATTTGAACAGAGACAGTGCAGGTTGTCTGTGGGAACCGGATCAGAACCCTCACAGGGGGTTTCATGAGAGAGCTGCGCTGGGTGAACAGGGCAATAAAAGGGATGCTTCAGGAGATGATTCAGGCTGCCATGGGTCCCATTGTTTGGGGACGGACGAATACCAAGAAGGTCTGATGGAGAGAAAAACAAACAAAACAAAACTTGCATATTGTATTTGAACACAGGATATTTATCCACACAAATTGAAGTAAAGTCTGTTTATCTGAAAGCTTGTTTAATACTGAACCAGGAAGCAACATCCAGCGTTACACCTCTTCTTTTTAGCTTAAATATTTTCTTTTTAATGACACAAATAAAATAACTCATTTGCTTTCAATAGTTCTAATGAACCAAAAATGCTGTATTATTTTTAACATTACCAGCTTTGTTACTTTATTTCTCTTTTCACAACAGAACTTATACTAAACCTTCATGTATAACATCAACATATATAAAACACTTAAATTCAACACTTGTTATTTTTTTTTTATTAGTTCACAAATCCATTCTATCAGGTGCTTTTACTATTAGACCAGACCTAGTAGTTGCTCCTGTGGGTCGAAGATGGCTTCTATTTCGCCTGAAAGTATTCCTATCCTTCTCTACCAAATATGGTCTGGGAGTACTGGCAGACCTGACAACTGTGCCAGAGGTCCTTCTGTAGTAATCCAAACCTTTAGTCCAGGTGTGAGTTATGGAAGAGGTCTGGACCTGTGTCTCTGGTTGTAGTGTTTTGTCTGCGGATGCCTTCCCTCCTCATCCTTCCTTTTTAAAAGCTTGCAGTCCCGGTCAGGGAGGATCCATCTTAGCTGTTGGTTGGGGTAGGGAGGAGCGCAAGTTCATCTAGGCCACTAAAGAGACTCTCTTCTAGTCCTGCATTTTGAAATCCCTTGATTGCCTTCATGCAGACGCTCGAGAATGTTTGCTCTGAGGGTAGGTGGTATGACAGGTCTCTGTCCTTTCATTAGAAGGTTGTTTGCAAGGTGAAAGACCATCCTATGTTGCCAATATGTTTTTTAAAGGTTTTGTGGCCACAGTGGCCTTTATTTGACAGTGGATAGGACACAGAAAGGGGAGAGAAGTGGGGGATAGACACTCGGCAAATGTCCAGGATCGAGGAAGATTGTCAGTGATCTTGTATTTATTCCATCTTCTAATAATGGCTCCAACAGTTGATCACTTCTCACCAAGCTACTTGCGTATTGTAGATTGGTTCATCCCTGTCTTGTACAGGTGTACAATATTGTCCCTGGTGTCCTTGGATAGGTTTCTGGTCTTGGCTATGGTGGAGGTGGAAGTCTGACTGTTTTAAGGTGTCGACAGGTGTCTTTGATACAGATAACGAGTTCAAACAGATGCCGTTATTACAGGTAACGAGTGGAGAATAGAAGAACTACCGTAATTTTTGGACTGTAAGCCACTACTTTTTTCACACCCTTTGAACCCTGTGTCCTATACAACGATGCAGCTAATTTATAAAAAAATTTTCATGCTAATGGCCTCTGGAGGGAGCTATAGCAGGAAGCACATAAGTGAGACAGACATATGGGGAAAGATTATGCACCTTAGAAGACACTACGGGTAGTTTTCATGCATACACCCTCATCATGGAAAACACACGAAGAAATGCAGCATTTAAGTTAAAGGCAATCGAGCTGGTCTTCAAAGAAGTAAAATAGTGCTACTACAGGTAAGATTGACATCAATGAATCTATGGTGAGACTTTGGAGGAGGTAGCGGAAAGAACTGAGTCAGTATAAAAAGATTACAAAAGCTTTCAGAGGACATAAATACACTGAAGAAGACGACTTCAGTGGCTTTAATAAGGAAGATGAAGATAGCGACAAATTACTTTTCTGGTAGGCTAAAGTGTTTTATTTTCTAACCAGGCATGTTACTGTCATGTTGTGTTGGTGCCGTACTGCTGATTTTCAGGCAGAGTTTGAAAAAAAGCAATTAAAACTATAAAAGCTCTCAGAGAGAGCAGACTTTTGCCACTCTTTTTTTACATTCTGCCTCTCACAGTTGAAGTGCACCTATATTGACATTTTTTTTAAGTGGCACAACTTGCACAATGGGTAGCCAATGAGTGCCAAATACTTTTTTTGCCCCACTGTATTTCTTTTTATCTGCATCAGACGTGGCATTTAAGAGTGAATTCACCTGATATTCCTCTGTTTTTTCATTAAGAGCTGTTGCAATCTGAAACCTTTCGAATGGTCTGATCCACTTTGGCCAGTCTGTGGGAAATAAAAAGTCAAACGGCTCTGAGGGGGTTATCTGTAAAGTTGTCGCTATCCTAGTCGGTTAATCCCTATTCTCATTGTGATTGGGATTCAAACTCTCAGATGAGGCCACCTCCTTTACTTCTCCCATAGCTGACATGTGCCTAGCATGGCCATATCCTCACTGTCACTCACATGCAGCTAGCTTTCCATTTTGCCGCCATGCACACAGCCTTCGCTTGTTTGCAGGTCCTCCAAAAAAACTTGAAGAAATGATTAACCAATTAAGCTCCTCCTCTTGCTATCTTGATATCTTACCCACAGTATTCTTTAAGAAAGTTTTTCCTGTCAGTGGGTCTAATCTGATTTAAATAGTGAACTCATCCCTCCTGTCAGGTGTCTTCCCTCCGCCACTAAAAACAGTAGCTGTTAAATCACTGCTAAAGAAGAATAACCTGGACAACACGTTAATGCAGAACTACAGGCCAATCGCTAATCTTCCATTTATCAGTACGATTACGGAAAAAGCTGTTTCAGCAGTTAAATAGCTTCCTAACAATGACCAACTGTTTTGATGTTTTTCAGTCTGGTTTCCGTGCTCACCACAGCACTGAGACTGCCCTCGTCATAGTTTTCACTGACATTTGCATAAATACGGACTGTGGTAGAACCACAGTGCTGGTACTTTTGGACCTCAGCACAGCATTTGACACAGTTGATCATAATGTATTATTGGAACGACTGGAGAGCTGGATCGGACTCTCTGGTACACTACTTGGCTGGTTTGAGTCTTACCTAAAGAACAGGGACTTCTTTGTTTCAATAGGAATCTTTTCATCAGAACGAACAGAAATTACATGTAGGGTGCCCCAGGGCTCCTTTCTGGGGTCCCTCTTATTTAATATCTACATGTTCCCACTAGCCCAGATTATAACAACCAATAAGATTAGCTACCAAAACTATGCAGATGACACTCAGCTCTACATTACAATAACAGCAGGTGACTTTGAACCCATCCAAACCCTAAGCAAATGCATCAAGCAAATCAATGGATGGATGCGCCATAACTTTCTCCAGCTGAACAAAAACAAAACAGAAGTAATTACTTTTGGACCTAAAGAAGAATGATCAAGAATAAGCACACAGCTTCAGTTAATACAGCTAGAAACTACTGATCAGGCCCAAAATCTAGGTGTAGTAATGGACTCAGACCTGAACCACCAAGTTCACATAAAGGCAAAAACAAGGTAAGCCTATCACCTGAAAAACATTTGTAGGATTAAAGGACTGATGTCGCAACAGGACTTCGAAAAACCTCATCCATGTGTTTATCTTTAGTCGGATTGATTACTGCAACAGCATCCTCACAGGTCTGCCTAAAAAGTCAATCAGACAGCTGCTGCTGACCCAGAATGCTGCTGCTCATGTCCTCACTAGAACCAGAAAAGAAGAGGACTTCACCCCAGTTCTAAAGTCCTTACACTGGCTCCCTGTAACCCAGAGAATAGACTTCAAAATAGTTTTACTAGTTTATAAATCACTGAATGGCCTAGCACCAAAGTATCTTGAAGATCTACTGTCACTATACCCAGTAGTCGAGGGGATAGTGGGGGGTGGTAATTTTTTTCCGCCTAAAATCTGGATTTTAATTTAAAAAAAGGTTGGGTGAAATGGAGGTGTTCTGTTAAGACCTCTTGTTCAATGACTGGTGTGGAGAGACCAGAGACTGTATATAAAGATGGACAAAGCCTCCATGACGTCGCCCGTAGGTATATGAAGAGCTGAATAGCACCTTTCACAGTAGCTAAAAATAGATCGTGACGTAATGTATTCGCAATGCATTACGTCACTCCAGGAAGTAGCCTAGACAAACAAGTAGGGCTGTAATCAACCAAAGAAATTCTTGGTCGACTGAGTCCCTGAAATTCCAAACAAAAATCTTCTGACAGCATTTTGCATTACATGCATCTGCACAATATAATATGTCATGCGTACTGCAATTACACTAAACGGCAAGGCAATTCAGGGAAAATGATCTTTATTAAACATGCCTGATCAAGACAAGTACAAACGTGCGCATTGGGCTCAAAACAAAGACTGTGGGCACGGCGCAATTGCGCATTAGGCAATAAAAAAAAAATTAAAAAAAAACCCCGACCAAATCCAGTAAACAGAAATAAATCTGCACAATAATAAAAGGGAACCATATGTTCGCTATTATTAGCAAAAAAATGAAACAAAATAAATAGGGCTGTAATCCACCCAATTCTGCCACACTGCCGATGTCTTTGACATGGTAGAGGACTCACTGTAGTAAACGCTAAACAAAAATATTCACCAAGCCACACAGGGCTTAATTTGAGCCGGATCCTGCCGGAACAGGATCCCCCACCTGTTGATTCTGACCAATTTTGGCTGATCCGGCACCCCTCTCATGTATAAAATATTATATATATATATATAAAAAAAACTATTTTAAATTTATTAAATAAAATAATAACATGCGTAGGCATTCATAGACCAAATCCCGAGATTGTAATGCTGTGGAATGTGTGTTTTATTTTTAGTAAGCTCAGATTTATATGAGTAATGGTTTATGCCATGATTATGCATTCAGGTATTGTGTTGTTGCACTGTTCAGGGCGGTGGGGCACTGTTCTGCAGGCTGCGCGCGGGGGAGTGCGCAGTTGAGTGCCGTGGAACTGGTGTGTCTCTATAAATGGAGCTAGACAGACAACCGGTTTATGTGAGAGTTCTTTTGATTACTGTTTTGTACGGCGTGATTGCGGCCAACAGCAGTCAGCATTAAAGCATTCGATTACAACCATTGTCTGCATCTGTCGGAGAACATTAGAATATTTAAAACATTCAGGCCTGTAAGGCCCACATCATGTTTTTACACGTTTTTTTTCCCCGCTACCATTTACTGCGTTCCGGGACCTGTGCGCGTCTGTCATGTACTTTGCATTCTGGCACCTAATGATTTACAAATTAAGCACTGAAGCCACAGCACGTTGAATAACGTGGACATTCTTCGATCTCCCTGTAGACTGTTAAAGCAATATCACACGAGAGGCAGCGCTGTTGTAGCCTTCTCTAACATCAGCACCGATCAGCTCTCATGGAATGTCTCTTGTCCAATCAAATTTCAAAAATTAACACGGATTAAAATCGACCAATCAGAATTTTGGTCGACTCAGAACGCATCGACCAATAAGTCATCCAGTCGACTTGGACTTTACAGCCCTACAAACAAGTACGCATTTTGCAAGGGTACTTTGGGTCTGAGTCACTCAGATCTTCATAAAGTTGTAGTTTCATCTTCTAAAGATGTTCAAATGGGAACATACTAAGCACTGCTGTTGGGGGTTGTGCAAATCGGACTCTAGATACCCAGATTGGATGTCGGAGAAAGTTATAAGAAACAAATGAGAAAAAAATGAGAAAAGAAAAGGCCATAATTAATTGTATAAAAAGCAATAATTCTTGACAACAGGGTACAAAAAACACAAACTACATATATTTTATATGTCAAATGAACTTTTTGCCACTTAGATTTACTTACAGTGGAATTAGCAACTTTGTGGACCAGCTGCTGTCAGGTGTTGTCAAGGTGTAACAGGTGTTTGGCTAGCGAGTCCTTTATTTTTCCGTTCATACTATTTGCCACGATCCACTCCAGGATAAATTAATTCATCATTTCCTTGCAATACATATCTGCACCTTTTCAAAAGCTTGCCACAGTGACACATTTTTACTTTGACCATGACGTTCGAGTCCGTGCTTCAGTTCTGGCAATAGATAATTAGCAGGGTCGCAATCAAGAAAAGCCCCTGGTATGTCTTTCTCCGTCAAAACAACCTCGTACATTTCATAGTTGCTCATTTGTGAGTTGCATTTAAATCTCATATATAATTTCTGCCTTCACATCGATGCCCTCTGTGTGTGTTTTTTCAATTGGTAAATGCGGTTTGTTTGTCAAGCATTAGCACCAAGCATTACTAAGTTTTGGCATCAGCTGTAAAATATACTATTGGAGCCAACTAGGCATTTCCAACCACCACCATCTTGGCTGCGTCACGCATCTCATCATGCCCGGAAAATACAAAAAAAGGGCAAAGAGGTGGAGCTGAGAGTGGGGCAGTGAGGGTGGGGGCAGATGATTGACACCGATCAAACTCTGAACCGATGTAGCTACGAGTTAACTGAGCTCACCTGGAACTAACCTAAGCTATACAGAGCCTATCAACAAGCCTTACCATTTGTTTTAAACATTTGAAAATAGCTGGGTTGACAGAAGATGTTTCCTGCATTATTGTCACACCCCTGTTTATTTTGATGTTTACATAGTTATAGTTTAATAACCACAATATTTCTGCAATATTCACTTTTTCTGACTGGATGAACGTTTTAAACCACTGTATGGTTTGGGTGATTTCCTTTGAATACTGTTGAAATTTTTAGGAAGCAGATCAGCAAATTAAATTTAAAGAAATACTCCTGTTTCCTGTTCTGAAATGTGTTAGTTAGGTGGATGTTATCAGTACTGAGACTAAAAGTGGTGTAACATACCAAATGCAGAAGGAAAATGAGAACAAACTTAAGAACAAAGTGAGCAGATAGTAAACTTTTTTATGTTGCAGACACTATCTTCTTTTGAGATTAAAACATTAGAAAAAATGTAGCAGTTGATCATTTTAGAGAAATTGAGTACAAACTGTGCAGGAGATACATTTTTTTGGCTAGTCAGGTTAAAATTTCACAGAGCAGCATTCTGTAAGGATAAGTCACTAACCATAAAGGTCCATTCAATAGCGGTGAATACACATTAACCTTTTCATCAAGGACCACCAAATATATAGTTTACATAGCAAAACCTGAATAAATAATCTAATTAGTTATCATCCATCCATCCATCCATCCATCCATCCATCCATCCATCCATCCATCCATCCATCCATCCATCCACATTTCTAAGAACTGGATGTAGCAATAACAAATCCGGCTCATTTTGCGTGATTTCAAGGCATTCTCAGTTCAGAATGCATATATAGTCTCTCCAGCCATCTCGATCCGGTCTTGAACCACCTCATCTGACCTCTTTTGATGCAAAGAAGCTTTGTTCAAATTTCCAAGAAGTGGGTGCTCATCAGATTATCTTTTAGGCTGAACCCAGCCAAACTACAGAGGAAGCTCATTTTAGTAGTACCAGTACTAGTAACCATTATCAGTAAATCGAGAGAATTACTTTTTGACTCCATCCCATTTTTTAACACAATAACACAGTCAGCACCTGCATTGCTGCAGACAACACCTCAGTCTATCTATATATCTGTCACTCAATCCTACCATAACTGATGAACGAGACATCAAGATACGTCAACAAGTTACAGCAACAAAAAGAAGAAATTAAACTCAAACATCCACTTACCACACATGAGATTATATATTTCAATGTTTTCAAAGGGAGCCACAACTGAGTTAGTTTTAAATCCTGGACCATAACCAATAAAGATTGCCTAGAAGAAAAATAAACATATAACATGTTCATTTATTTCTTTGCACACAGTTTAAAATCTATACACATGATGAAATAAACTAAACTAAGCTTTAAAGCAACAACGCCTACCAGTTTGTGAACTGGAAAGCATTATTCAGAACCTGTTTAAAACTAAGATGTCAAACATTTGATCCCCATATTTAGTGTATGAGTAAATATTTAAAGTGAAATCAATCTTTGAATTGCCCTAAACCTAAACAGGTTTCTATACCAAAGGATAACATTAGCATGTTTGCAAAGGAAGAAACTTTTTTGGTTTTTACTTTACAAGTAAGTAACTAATAAGTTACTACGTCAAATTCTAGTGTGTGATATGTCCAAAAAAACATTCAGACAAAGACACTGTGATGACTAAAATCAGAGTGTCATTAAGTTAAATCTTTCTGGGTGCAGGTCTAGAGAAACTTCTCTACTAAGTGAAATTATTGTAATTTACTTAATTCTCAGAGCATATGAGTTCACAGTGCTCCTTAAGAGGTTTGTCCAAATATTTCCTTCCCTGTCTATACTTGTTTGTAGGAGAAACCATAAGTGGTACAGCTGCATATAATCTAATTTTCAAACAGTATCATGAAAAAAACATACTTGTGGACAACCTACTAATTTAATAGCAAGGACGCTAAACTACTAAATATACTTGCAATACTTTTTTTAAAGCCACTCAAATTCAACACAAAAGCTTTTTCAAATTGCTGTTTTAATCCTTCATTATTTCATGTCTGAAATGTCAATGTCAAATGAAAGATTCTGATTATAGAAAACATATTTTTTCTCATTCATCAACGGCTAAAATTAACAACTTCCTGTTTTCTAAAAATGAAAATATGATAAAAAATGTCTCGAGCAAGCAAACATCCTTCCTTCCTCTGACCTGCATGTTGGTGAAGACATTGTCTGAGCCATGGAAACCACCATTGCAATACTTGACTTCTTTTTGGGCACTGGGGAGGAAACATTTAAACAGGAACATTAAAAAAAATGAAAATATACAATCAATGGAGTTTGAGCAAATACTTAAAAAACTAGTATATTGAACATTATCATCTGCTGTATTTATGCCTATTACAGGGATGTTTCTTGTGTCTGTCAATGCAGTGGCTTTAACCAGCTTGAAGCAATTTACCACAATCATAGGGTTGCTGCTAATTAAAGGATTTGTGCTATTCCTTCCCAACATGCTTCATTCATCACACATGGTTCCTGCCATTAGTTACTGTAAAAGATTTATGCCTACAGTTTGTCCAATATATGACTTGTCAACTACTGTGCTTGCCAGTTCGGAGAATCTACTTTTGCATTCGAAAAAAAGTGCTTCAATGTACTCTTGCTATTGGAAAAATCGTACTTTGATATAATTTTACATACTGCATCAAAGCCATGGTTTGGTTACATGTACGAAAGTAAACAGGCTATAAAAAACTACAGTTAAAAGTGGGAAAATAATTAATTAATACTGGGATCTCATGGAAAGTTTGGTGTGAAAATGTGCAGCACAGGCCTTTGCTCGCCTATATCTGTATGCTGCTGGTCAGCTACCTGAATAAAGGCTAATACTCTCTTGCCTTGTTTGCAAAACAAATTGTTTGGAAACATTTCAGCCTTCACGCAAACAGTCATAATACTCCATCACACTTATTAATACAGTATTGCTTTTAAACTGCAGTTGGCAACGTCTGCAGACTGGCTAACTGTGCAGATTGCCTAACTTTACTAGGGTTAGCTTGTTATACTCCTAGTGTTAGTCAATAAAGAGTAGCATGAAAAAAACATAATGTTCTTATAATAATATACATCTAACATTATAGAGATATTATAAACTAATACTAAAGTTACCAGTTGTTTATTTTATTTTTTGCTTGAGTAATAACAATAACAAATAACAAATTGTATAGAAAGCATCATGTAATAATCGATCATTTTTCTAACTAGCATTAGCATAAATGGTTGTAGCTTTTCTTTATTAAATGAAAGTTATTAAATCATGTTTTTGACACATTTGTATAAATGCCGTTATACTGGTAAATCACGGTATTTATACTCAGTGCTCAAAATCAATATGTCATTGGACTGCAACTAATTTTAGTCACCAACACAATCAAGTTTATACAACCTGCTATACAATTATTAAGAGAAACTATCATGTGGTGACTTACAGCGCTGCCTGCCAGCCCTCCTTCATATAGAGGTGACCCCTCTCTATGCGCTCGTTGTTGGCAAAGTGCATCCTTTTGGGGAGGTTTTCTTTGAGGTACGGCCTCATTGGCTGGTCAGGGACCCTGCACTTCAGAATGCACACAGACGAAGAGGATCAACACACAGTAGAGGGAGGATGGGACTGTTTGTCATGAAGCCACACAGGCACATAATTTGTCATTATTCTTATCAACACAAAATTCACGCTTGGAATATTTGGCATACCGACAGGTTCTTTATCAGGCCCTCATAGTCGACTGCGGAAAGAAACAAAAAGGCAACGTCAGGCTTGCTGATTTCAAACAGACTAGGTCTAAAGATTTTTTAAAGTGTAGGGACAAGAACTCACAGGAGAAGTAATCCTGTGGGAGGAGCTTTGGTCGGATGCGAGCTGCTGGGCCTTGGATGACCGTAAAGTCAGACGTGTCTTGCTGGTAAGTTGACACATAGGCTGCCCTATCACAGGAAGCCTCCTCCATTCCTGTTGAAGTAAAAACTTTGTGAGAAAGATAGTCACCAAAATACTTCTCAGAGATATATTTCAAAAAACAAAAAGAGATAATGCAAGTATATTATTGTTCCTTAAATGTATAGGTGTTCTTTCTTAGTGGTATTGTTATGTTGTTAAAGTGGAACTACTCGATGATTTAAATTAGTTCCTGTGTTATGATGTAATATTACCCATTACCATTAAGGGATCGTTTTGGATGTTTTTAGTTGTTGTTAACAGTCGGTAAATCGCACATGCTGAAGATAAATGACCTCAGCCTGGATACACAGAAAATGTTTAGACTGAAAGGATAGTCAGAGCAGGCCAGCTCAAATACAGATTTCCCAAAGAATGGCATAGTTATTCATCCAACCTTTGCACAAAATAGCAATCTAGACAGAAATATATTGTTATTTACAAAGATGCACTTTGTAAAAAAATAAAAAATTAATAAATAAAAAAACCATCATAAAAATATGATATGACAATTTTAGCTTTCTGGGATTGACATTCTTCGATGTGGGTATTATTAGTGAGTGAAGACTTAGGGCCTGATTTATCAAAGGTTTGCGCTTGTTAAAATGTGCCCAAATCCTACAGAGGGCGCAAAAACATGCAGGAGGTGATTTACTGAGCAGGCAGAGGGAGGATTGCGTCATTTTGTCATTTTTTCCATTTTTTTGTGCCAAAGACGTATCATGAATCCACTAGGGGGAATTTTTTTGCACCGCATGCAATTTCGTGCTCATTTTTGGGAATATTGATAAATCCTAAAACATAAATTATAAACCCTTAAAGTTTGTAATTTTCATTATCAAAATCAGAGAAAAAAACAAAAATTATAAGGGAGTATTTAAGAGGAAATTAAGGGCTCACCGCTCCCTCAATCACTCACAACATGCCAGCTGTGCTCTACTCTGATCAGTGCTGCCGCTGACTTGACTCGGTGTCAGGTTAGTCAGTTATGGCAAGCCATCAGTATCAAAAATAAGGCATGTATTACAGCCTTATTAAGGTATTAAAGTCCAAGGTGTATGTTAACGCCTTGCCATACCATTGCTTGCCATAGTCAGTATGTTGCTACCAAGGGCACACGGCCCCTCCCCACTCCTAACAGGCCGCTCTGTACAAATGCACGTGCAGAAAACTGCATAGTGCCAAACCAGAAGATATATTGCGGTTAGCAACATTTAATATAACATTTAACATACAAGACTAACTGTAAATGTCAGTTTTTTGTTTATTAATATAAGCCTTTTTAATTACAAGTATTGTCCAATAAGAGGACTGTGCTGCCTATACAGTGACAATCTGCGCCTCCAGCTCAGACCGGAAAATCAAGGACTTGTAGTGCACATTTACCCAAATGCAGCTCTCAAGAAAGCTTAAAACTGTGGAGGACCGTCCCTGCCAAAATTGCCAAAAAATAAATAAATAGGTAAATAAATAAATACAATACAAATAAATAAATAAATACATGTGGGAATAAATAAAAAAGTATTTATTTATTAGCACATTTATTAATTTTTTTCCACATTTCTTTCTTTCCGCATTTATTTAATTATTTCCACATTTATTTATTTATTTCCACATTTATTTATTTACTTCCACATCTATTTATTTATTTCCACATTTATTTTTTCCACATTTCCACATTTATTTATTCACCGAAGTGGATTCTAATCTATCCAGGATAGGCATTTGTGTCACTTACAGGAATTTATTTCTCCAAACTGCTAAGAGGGGACAGCAAACTCTCTGTAGAGTCATTTATACTGTAACCAGAATAAATGCTTCAACCAAAGTGACACAAATGCCTATCCTGGATAGGCCTTATCAGGTATTTGACTTGATGTTTCTCCAAAAATTTACAGTAACATTATATTTACTCTTGAAATAGTATGGTAAGTAGTAGGTAGGTCATAAATAAACATTTTTTATGATTAAGTCTCTCGCTTCCTCTACATTTCATTGTTTTCGCCTGCAAGGCCGTTCCAATGCTCTATTACCGTAATGCACTATGTATGCTCGAAGCTAATCTTTAGAAGAGCGCTAGCGTCAGCTGGCTTGACTCCTGTTCGCTCCCTTCACCGCGACCGCTGTCCTGAGTGGGGAATTCAATACGAGACACGGTTTTGATGGTGTATTGGCACTGTTAGATTCTAAATGAATCTTGAAGTAAAAACACTGCATGCGTCAAGGCAATCTCTATTTCTTCCTTGGTTTGGGGGACTGCTACACTAACAGAAATCAATAGATCATAGAAAAATTATGAAAAAAAACAGTTGTAACCCCTTAGCTGTTTGTAGAGAGAGGCCAAGGGTAAGGATTTATCTTTGTAATCTTTGTCATCTTTTTCTTCAGATGTCCTGTTGGTAGCAAACTAGTGATCCTTAGTAAGCACATTGACTAAGGAGATTCATGAAAATGTCTAATACAAAAGCAACAAAATAACTTTACTTACAGAGCACAGTCCAAGAAAGAAAAAAGATATTAATGCAAACTTGATCTGGGAAACACTAAAATAGCACTGTTGACTATAAAATTGGATCTGTTTTGTTCTGTTCGGTTACTAATAAAAATAAATAAATAAAATAAGACTTTATATATATTTTAGCTCTGATTATTTATTTAATTCACGTTCCTCCTGCAGACAGTTTTCCACATATGAGAACTGCTGCTTTAGACAGGATAGCTGAACGCTTTCATTGTTGTTGAACTTGTTGATATGGTTTTATTGTCCACTTCTTGTTTGTATTACATTATTGTATTACTATATGTGTGACTTGTTTTCTGTTGTTTAATGCACACTTTCATTTGATTTAATAATTTTTTAGAAGGAAGGAAAGATGAGCTACAGACAGAGAAGAAGCCAGCAGCAGCAGAGCTGTTCCAATCAAATATGGACATTGGTCACAGTTATTTAAGTAGAACTTCTTTGTGCTGGAGATTGCTAACCAAGTAAACACTTTTGTAACACTCTTGAAGCATTATGACTTGATGTAGCCCGGTTGTTTGCATAAGGATATTTATTTTGTGTTTTGTATTGTTAGTTTACAATCATACTTTGCACACTTAATTCTGATGTCATGATTTTGTAGAGGGTAGGAGAGATGACCTAAAGAGAGGAGCTGTAGCTGTAGCTGCAGCTCCAGCAGAAGCACCAGCATCATCATTAGGCATGTGAACTGGTAATAATAAAATATTCTAGCATTGTGTTATAGATAAGAAAGGGTCCATTAATTCCAACTATTATAACACCTATTAAAAATATAGACGCAAATTCAAAATAGGTAAATAACAGTGCATCATTGAAGACATAATATATGAAATAAGTAAAGCTTTGCTTTACCTTATTTGCTCATTTACCATTTTGGAGGAGAGAGAGGAGAGAGATGGAAAAAGCAAAGACAAATGGGAAAAAGAAAGGGACATTCAAGTAAAGAAGAGAAAAGGGAGACCAACGAAAGCAAGGGAAGAAATATTTATCGAAATAAATTGTTATTCGGTTTTGCTGTTTTCAGATGTAATTTTCCAAAACACAGAACATTAAATTGAAAATTAGATATAAAATTATAAGCCATTGTATATTAGATGACACATTACACTGTTTTAAACATGCTTGCATTGAAAATAAATTATAATTTAGGCACCTTACTAGGTATGCTATAGTCTATAATATATTGTAACACTTTTTAACAAAAATATTACATCTTGTCTTGGCTAAGCCCGGGTAATCCTTAAAGGCTGGAGCAACCCCTGGATGAAGGTAATATAGCAACATAGTTTTGTTTTATTATTTTAAAGTTTCAACTTCTGTCTGCCATGGGACATGAACAAACATGATTGGTAATAAGGAAGAGCCAGCTAGAAAAATGTAAAAAATTTTTTACTCGAAACCAATCTTGTGGCAGGAAGTTCAGAAAGAAATACGCAAAACGCTGGTAATTATATTTCTTAAAGAGACATTGTAATTGCCTAAAAATGTTGTCAGCAGATCAAAGCTTTTCAAAAACTAATACTCAGAAAACTTCTCAAATCTGGTCGGTCCATCTCTAGGGATTTATGCAAAAACTAAAAAACTGATCCATTACAATTTATATTCAACATAAAGCAAACGTTGGAAAGATTGATGTGCTGATGATATAATGCAGGGTAAAAATCTATAAGCTGTTATAAACTCACACCTAACTACAGCACATTAAATACTTACTTCATGCAAAAATCTCTGTAAAACCCCACTTAAAAAATATTACTTTAAGATTTTCAGAAGTGATTTGCAAGCCTATATTTTCAGCTCAACATCTGTCGACAGTATTTTGGGTGGGACTGGAGAACCCTGCTCAGTGTGTCTTGTTTTCTGTGTTTCAGGACAAACTGCAGGCTAATAACTACTACAGTGCATTAAAATTCATATCTTTTCTTGGAAGAAAACTCTTTGATGTGGATCGCTGGGCATCGCCCTGGCCACGCATACACAAAAAAACATTGATCTTTACTGTGTAATTACAGGGCCAAACATATGGTCTCCAGATACTCATAGAAATGATTCTTTCAAAAACATCTTTGTGTGATAGGGATAAGATTTTTTTTCATCCTGTAGTAGGCACAATTTCTTTTAAATCATGTATTTGCAGTCTTTCCTAGAGTCATGAATCTTTATTTCTAACACCGCCTCTATATATATTCTAATTTTATGCTGACATTTCAGTAAGTTCTGTCTTTTTCACACTGTGTTTCCAATACTATGAACACTGTCTACAGCAGTCAACTCACCGTGGTCAGATACAATTATTATGTTGACACATTGGTGAAGGCTTCTTGTATAAAGTCCATCCATGAGCTCGCCCAGAATCCAGTCAACCCTCTCCAAAGCATCAATCACCTGAAGGAACAACATCAGATGAAGGATTAGTAGTTACTTTGGTTCAATGCAATGATGATAAGAACAAATATAATCAGCCTAAGGCACTGGTCAAGATTGTGGCATACACATAATTACACAATTTTAGGGAACAAATTATGTTTAGAAGAGTTTGAAAGGCAGGTATAAAACTATTTCATACTTCTGCAGGAGATTTATGTCACATTATAATTAGACTCCAAGAAAACATGAAATCATGGATTACTAATTAAGAGTTCCTGGATACATTTATTAACTTAAAAACATAAAGTGTAAATGCTTCAGTTCAATCTATGTTATAGCAATTGCTGAAATTATTGTTGGGTTTTTCACCCCTGCATAACTGTACTCAAATCAAGGGTTAGACTTTTTTACTTTCAGAAACAATAGATAATTTTTACTGTATATTCACATGATCTCCGAGTACCACAGCAGAATCAGCAGATAGAAAAAAACACTAAAACATCTAATCTTGTGTACAAAACAAGAAGTCTGACTTTAACATAAAATGTAAGAGTGTGTATATGTCTGGTGATTTAGTGGTTAAAAAATGTTTGACCTACATTCAGTGTAACGGACTAAATTTCCGGACAATAAGCTGGTACGTTTCTCACACGGTTTGGACCAGTCTTTGTGTGTAAATATCTCATGTTACAACATAAAAACGTGGGGCTTATATTCAGTTGTACCCTATATATGTACAAAATTTATTTTCTTTTAAAATTTAGATGGTGTGGCTTATATTCAGGTGCGTTCAATAGTCCGAAGATTAAGGTAGTTACTTGAGACAGACAGAGGAGCCAAACATTTTACCCAAATTAGAGTACTTGTGTGCTAAAACTACAACTAGAAATAATTTTTTTCCCCAAAAGTTACTCAAGTAAATGTAAATGAGTAAACATAACTAGTTCCTAACCACGTCTGGACCCCCAAATAAACAATATGCTTTTTTAAGTCTTTTTAGAGCATCATAAGACTGTCACGCTGCCCTATTCCTGCCTGATTGTCTTCACCTGTCTGTCTCATCATCCACACCTGATCCTACTCACCTCCTGCCTTTAAGACCCCTCACTTCCTTTCACTCCCGGCCGGATCATCCTTCCTCCTTCCTCCTAGTAGTCCTCCTTAGTAGTAGTAATTGTCAATCCCCATGGTGTGTCGTCTTCCTGCTGTCTTCCTTCCCTGCCCGATGTCCAGTGTCTCCGTTCACCACCATCATCACGATCTCCTCACTTTAATAAACATCCTGCACCTTCCTTCAGCGAGTGCGTTTGGGTCCATTCTCCACACACCCCGTGACAGAATGATCCGGCCCTAAACATGGACCCAGCACTCGCCCGGGAGATCGCCGCCCTGCGCCAGGACGTCTGGGCCAACCTGGCCAGACTCGCTGCCTCTCCTCACCTCCCTGTGCGGGTCTCCGGAGTCGGGGAGATCCTCGGAGTGCTCCCTCACTTCCAGAGTGTCTTCTCGGCCCGGGAGCTCGCCGATCTGCGGCGCGAGGCGGAGAGGATTCGCCAGGAGGCGTTGGACCAGACGATCGGTCCGCCCTCTCCGCCTCCACCATCTGGCTGTAGGCGACGGACCCGCCGAACCGGCGTTTCAGCGAGCGAGGAGCAGGGCGGCGTGGCCACACGGACCACCAACGTCGGCTCCATCTCCGCGTGGCACCCATCGCCGGTTCTCTCCCCCGCCGTCTTTGTCCCTCCTCCAGCTGGCTCTTCGGGGGCTCCTCACATCAGGGAGGAGGACCTCTTCGAGTTTTTCTATGGGGACAAGACGGCCTACCTCTGCTCCAGGGGAGCGACTCGCCGCAGACAGCGACGCCGCCGAGGTGGGGCCGCTCCCGGGGAAGTTCCGGCTCCGGTCCGTGAGCCCGTTCCAGATCCCGTTCCAGCTCCAGTCCATGAGCCCGTTCCAGTCCATGAGCCCGTTCCAGTCCATGAGCCCGTTCCAGTCCATGAGCCCGTTCCAGTCCCAGTCCATGAGCCCGTTCCAGTCCCAGTCCATGAGCCCGTTCCAGTCCATGAGCCCGTTCCAGTCCATGAGCCCGTTCCAGTCCATGAGCCCGTTCCAGTCCATGAGCCCGTTCCAGTCCCAGTCCATGAGCCCGTTCCAGTCCCAGTCCATGAGCCCGTTCCAGTTCCAGTCCATGAGCCCGTTCCAGTCCCAGTCCATGAGCCCGTTCCAGTCCCAGTCCATGAGCCCGTTCCAGTCCCAGTCCATGAGCCCGTTCCAGTTCCAGTCCATGAGCCCGTTCCAGTTCCAGTCCATGAGCCCGTTCCAGTTCCAGTCCATGAGCCCGTTCCAGTCCCAGTCCATGAGCCCGTTCCAGTCCCAGTCCATGAGCCCGACCAGTTCCAGTCCATGAGCCCGTTCCAGCTCCAGTCCATGAGCCCGTTCCAGCTCCAGAGCCAGTCTCAGCTTCCAACATTCCTGCAGTCTTCCTGGCCATCACTTTGGCTGCACTCCAGCGATGGACATTTCCCCATGCGTCGCTGGAGCTCCCGGGGAGGGTCAGGGAGGACCCGTCCCCGTCCCCGTCCCCGTCGCTGAAGCTCCCAGGGAGGGTCAGGGAGGACCCGTCCCCGTCGCTGAAGCTCCCAGGGAGGGTCAGGGAGGACCCGTCCCCGTCACTGGAGCCTCCAGAACGGTCGTCTGAGGAGGCGTCCGAGCCTCCAGACTCTCCGTCTCAGGAGGCGTCCGAGCCTCCAGACTCTCTTTGTCTCGGCCGACCTTTACCGGCCAGGCATCTTTGGCACTACCTGACCCTCAGAAGAGGACCTAAGGGCCGCCCGCCGACCTCCGTCCAGCCAGAGGACGCCGCCGGGGCCGTCCGCCCGACCTCCGTCCAGCCAGGGGCCGCCGCCGAGGCCGTCCGCCCGACCTCCGTCCAGCCAGGGGCCGCCGCCGAGGCCGTCCGCCCGACCTCCAGGTCCTCAGGGGCCGCCGCCGGGGCCGTCCGGCAGACTTCCAGGGGCGTACCCAAAGAGACTCGGGGCCCTCCTTCCGTGGGCCCCCTCCACCCACCCTGGCAAGGGTGCTTGTTTTTTTTTCTCTTCCCTTTCTTTTTCACTCTTTCCACGGTGTCTGGAATCCACCTTTAAAGGGGGGGGGGGTCCTGTCACGCTGCCCTATTCCTGCCTGATTGTCTTAACCTGTCTGTCTCATCATCCACACCTGATCCTACTCACCTCCTGCCTTTAAGACCCCTCACTTCCTTTCACTCCCGGCCGGATCATCCTTCCTCCTTCCTCCTAGTAGTCCTCCTTAGTAGTAGTAATTGTCAATCCCCATGGTGTGTCGTCTTCCTGCTGTCTTCCTTCCCTGCCCGATGTCCAGTGTCTCCGTTCACCACCATCATCACGATCTACTCACTTTAATAAAAATCCTGCACCTTCCTTCAGCGAGTGCGTTTGGGTCCATTCTCCACACACCCCGTGACAAAGACCTTCATTTCCTAGTGGACATGTAGGGATTGCTCAATGAGTGAATGTAATGGTACAATATACACTGGTCTGTTAAAAACTATACAGAGATTACTGAAAGCAGAGCTGGGAGGAAGTGATGTGTTCAGAGGAACAGTTGCTATCACTATAGATAACAAGGAATATGTGCTTTATGAACCTCTATGGAAAAGTCACATGGGTTGAACAAGTTTTTTTTTGTACACGGGATGAAATGTTATCCATTTGTGCTTACACATGGACTTCACATGTAATTCTACATGGTTTTACATGGGTTCCACAAATTTTTCATATGTAATCACATAGGGTTCACATGTAAATCCAGATAATTTTCCAAGGGTTTGGCAATTCTTTTCTTCACAAATGGATTTTGTATGGAAAATTACATGTTTCACTTGTGGTTCACATATTATCCCACGCGAATTCACGTGTGAATGTCCATAGGTTTCCCAGTTTATTACCATGAAAATGTACCAAATTCATACGGGAAATGTGTGCAAAACACAGGTGGTCACTTTTTCTTCACATATCTCGCTTGTTTTTTAACACGTTTTCATATGTGAATTTCACATGGGCCAAATATTTTTCATATGTGTTCACATGGGATCTTGTCCATGTGTTATTTTCCATAAGGGAACATTTCTGAGATCAATTCAGCCTTAGCGTATAGTTACAGGCAGTTATTCATTTGGATATACAACAACCTGCTGACATTTGCAGGTTTAGTGAATAACTCACCTGCTGACTTCTTGGGCCATACCTATGTCCAGTACTGTCTGGTTCATCCAGGTACAAAGTGTAAAAGTCAGGTCTAAAATCAGAAATACACAAAATCAAAGAGGATTTTAATGATCTCTTAATTTGTTTTCCATCAGGATTTTAAGAAGTTAATGAAGAATAAGCAGCACCTTTCCTTCTCAGGCAAAATGATCCAGTCAAGCAGCGTTTTCAATCTGCTCTCAAATGTGATTTCCCTGCACACAAAAATTTTGTAAAGGACCCAATACAGAAATATTATATGGAACAAAACTGAACTAAAAAGCATATTTAGTTTGATCAGGTTGAGCCTTACTTATCAAAAGTCTTGTAGAAATTTGGGTAGGAGCCATTAATAGCTACATCGGAACCTGGCCAGAAAAAAGTGCCTGTTTTTAGTTTCTGATGCATGGCGGTGATCCATACCTGAGTAAGAAGAGTGAATAAGAAAGAGAAGAGAAAAACTGCGTTGTTTTTTATGACAGAGAAAATGGACACATGGAGAAGTTTAATCTTTCCCATGTTGAAAAAAAATCTGATCAAAATCTGATCTAATCTAATCTACTGGTTGGATAGTTGTGACTGAAGAGTTCATTTCTCAGCAGTAAATGGCTCAGCAGGGAGGTCATTATTTCCTCTTTTGGAAAGACATCCAGCTACTGCATATAAGACTGTGAACACAAGCAGCTTGTCACACAAAAGAGGAATGAGAATTACAAGGCCTCAAGTTTAAGTAAGAACCACAAAGTGTTTAAGCAGAGCTATCTTGGAGCTATCACAAGCCAACACTTAACATAAGCTGAATCCAAAATTTCAATGGGAAGGTTGCAGCTGGGAGGGCAACTTACAGCATGATGAGAACACAATCCTGCAACGTTTTTACGCAAGACGGGAGATTCCTTTTTATGAATCACAAGCGGTTTTCAACAAAACCAGAGTGAGTAAACTCACTTTTAGATGTTACAACAAATGTGTTGCTTAAATCTGCTTTATGATCAAGTATTTAATCATGATTGGACCACACTTGTATCACTAAAAGAACTATAAGATTTAAATTCTACCTTTGCACACGGATCTACTCACCGGTTCTCCCTGGTACCAGCTTGAGACGAATTTCTCCTCAGTTTTCAAGCTGAAAAAGGCATTTCGGGTCACGTCATACATCTTGTTGTCTACAATCCCATGAGACTCAGGATAAAGACCCTGCAGGAGTGAGGGGTCAAATAAACACACAGTCACACTGAGATGTGTGGATGCTATTGCTGCAGGGGTTTCGCAACTGTTTCTCTGAAAATAAAACACTCTACATCAGATTAAGGCCTTTTTGGTCCTATAAAGCCCCTTAAAATGTGTTTTTAACCCCCCCCCCCCCCCCCAAATGCATTTCATGTAATACTTCTGCTCCTTGAATTGTGCGCTGTAATTTCTGGCAGACATCCCTTAGCAGACTCGACCCCATCCAAAGTATTACTGGAAACACTAAGAGTTTACTTTAATCACAGGGTCTGTTTTTGAAAAACAGAGGTGAAATCTACTTAAAAAGGCTCTCAGTTGATTCTTTTTCCCATACACATGTAAGCTTTTATGCTTCAATAGAGCAATGACTTTCTAACCCTGTGGGAAGAGATGAAGCCTTGAAGCCCACAGTAAAGAAAACTAACATCAGAGATGAAAAACAACATTTTAAAGTTATGGGCTTTAGATTCAAAACTAGAGAGGAACAACTCAGATCTAATGCTAGTTTATCCTTACATAAAAACTTGAAAATATGTAACTTATTCATTCTAAACAGCATTTATTTCACATATTCTGGTAAAAAAAAAGTAGCTGTTGGCTATCTCTTTTAGACTTTAGTCACAAAGTGATTAATTTCTAAAGATTAAATCAGCTGTTACCTCTTTGAACCCATGATTCACTGTTAGTAACCCCTTGTTGTGCCTCAGATAAAAACATGATGTCAATAAAGTAAATGTTAAGAATACACACCAATTTCGCTTTCCGACCACAATTTCGCATGGATTATACCGGGATGTCCCTAATGTGATGCAGACACCATATGATGGCCTCGGAATAATGTTGTGCAGCCCATGATCACAATGTATGAATATTAAAAAGTAGAAAATAGTATAACTTTCTTTTAATAAGATAAATGAACAAAAACCGTTTTATCTTAAGATCCATTTACAAATCTTTTTATTCAAGTTTTGCTACTTTGTTAATTTCTTTAAAATCGTGCATGTTTAGTTAACTGTTTATCATATAAAAAAAATCACATGATAAATAATTTTATACTGGTTTAGACAGAAGGCAAGATCTCCATTATATGTTTATTCAAAACAAATTGCCTTGGGTATCTGCTGTGACATCTTGTCTTGTCCTGAATGATACCTTTGAACAAAGAGATGATTTTGATCCTTAGTTATCTCTTTTTAACCTCTAGCTTCAGCTAAAGGATCCAAATAAGTAAATATTAGAAAACCTAACCCCCCCCACAATGGACTCAATTTTGTTTCAGGTTGATCAGATTCAGTATAGTTACATATAATATTACATGTATAATTGATGGTATGAACTCAAGAAGACTGAAACATGGATTTGAATCAAAAGGTGCTTCTTCAAAGTATTCATTTAAGGATGTACATACTGTTTCACTTCGTGGTTTATCAGATGAATTGTACAGGAATTGTTACATTAAAGATGTAATATTTTTTTAAATGTAATCCAAACCTGCTATTTTAACAAGGGTGTGTACTCTTTCTCCATCCACTCAACGTTCACAAAGAAGACGATTGGCATGTGTGTTTTACTGATGACCAAGTCAACTCATGAAAAACTGAAACACTTACAGTCACGATGCTGTAGTGGTTGGGGAAAGTTTTTGTGGGATAAACAGGCCTCATGTAAGGTGTTGTTGTTCCATCCTTTCCTGCAGCACCAAAACAGTCAGTAACATCAAGAAACAAATTTGGAAAGTTGAGGTGGCAACTGCTTCTCCCACTCACGAAGCTTGTTGATGATGGGCAGCCGACTCTTGTGATCTTTCAGGTACTCTGCTCGGAAACCGTCCAAGGACACGAGGAGCAGAGGAGGCTTGGAAAAGCTGGGTAAAGGTAGACACCTGAATTATTTATCAGTCTTGGTTCAATGTAAATTTAACACTAAATGGTACATTTTTGGCACAGAGAAAACAGGTGTGGACACCCCCAATAGCAGCCTATTTTTAGCACTATTTTTGATGCTAACTAGTAAGGAAAGTGAGAAATAACCATATGAAAAGAAGGCCTTTATATTACTGATAAAACATTTTGTCAATGCAGGAGCTGGAGTCAGCCCAGAGATGGAGACATGTTTGTGAGTCCTTCATAATGAGTATGTATTGCTCTGTTGCAGCCTGAGTACACTAGAAAAGACTAAAGCCTCAGGCTGTGAACAAGTCAATAGAAAGTCATCCATGAAGAAACTGTCAGGACATGGTGTCACAAGAAGCAGCATGCACCCACATGCAGATGTGGGCAAGGTGCAAGGTTGTTAATTAAATGAGAATGATGATGATGAAGAAGGCGAGAATGGTAAGACCGGACTCCAGGCTGACACGAACGGAAGCAGGAGGGAGAACAGGAGGTTGAGGCATAGCATGACAATGATCCAACGAGGAGTGAGAGGAGGTGAAGGGTATAAATAAACATGAGGGAATGATGATCAGGTGCGACAGATTGGAGACAGGTGCAGACAATGATCAGGCAGGAGTGAGCAGGACTGAGTGCTGATGGCTCTTACAGAAACATCTCATTAAGTACACAAAGTGGTTATTATAAAATCCGAGAAAATTGATGACAGATTTTCATCTCCCCTCACGACGGCAGTATTTCGTGCTATATGACATTGTGATGTCTGTCTGTCTGTCTGTCTGTCTGTCTGTCTGTCTGTCTGTCTGTCTGTCTATCTATGTTTTCCTTAGTATTTAGCAAAGTCCCTTTGGAAGAGGAACGGGCTGACAGCAACATCACAAATTCTCCATCTCACTTATCAGTGGGATGGTGCTTTTGCAAATATGAACCCTGTTTTGGAGTGTTAATTGCTGTTGGTTACTATTAACCTAAATCCTATACTTATCTAAAGACATCATGTTGACTGAATGACCTAAGATTCCCTTCGTTGCTCAAAAAATGGGTTCAGGAGAATTTATCCCAGACACTGTGCAAGGTGGTAAGGATAAATAAAAGTTTAGAAAATAATACCATTTAGGTTTATGGTTTCAGCGTGTGAGGGTATATTAAGAGTAAATGAGATCTCACATCTCCTAAATGACTTCTTCAAATTTCAATACGAGGGAACCCAAGGACAGCTTACCCATTTAAAATAGCTCTTAAAAAATAAAAAAAGCAACAAAAATCGCATCAGAACATTTTTAGTTAATTTTTTTATTGCTTTGTGGTTGTTTAGTTTTAACTAAATGCCAGATGGTAAAAATAAAAGTATGTGCAATAAGCATTTTCCAGGAAGTATAGATCCAATAACACCCTAAAATAAATGTGTGGTTTGCTAGTAGATACAATAAAATCCTACTCAGCAGCATAAGGGATTAGTAGAAAATAAAACACAGCCCAATTTTATGTAGTTTCTATTTTCAAAACAAGAGTTTAGGGGAAAAAAAACAAGAGTTTAGGTCATTTCAAGCAACAGGTTACATTTTCCATTGCGAGATGAGTCTGTCTAGTTTACTCTGTTTGTATGTGGCTTCATCCAATGCAAACACACACTGACACTACTCACAAACCACATGCCTGATTAGTCAAAGTCATTAACCCAGTTTCCATAGAGACAACTACTTTTTCCCAATATGACACCATTGAAAAAAAGCAATCTTAGGATTTGGGTTAGTTACACTCCTTTAAAAACACAAAATGGAACAAACTGTGATGGAAACATTTCACAGTTTATCTCTGTAGTTACAGTTTAAAATTTCACCACCATCATCCTGCAGAGGACTTCTTACAACATCAAGAGGAACATCTGAATAAGCTTGTTTTTAGCAACAAAGCATGAAGAACTATATCCCTTAAAAAGGAAGTGATGTATTCTAAAACTGGCTATTTTATTACCCTGTTGGACACTGAGGTTCCTGGACTTCCTTTGCGGCTTTTTCCCAGAGCTTCCCTCCTGTTGAAAAAGAAAAGCAATATCAATAAAAAATATATATGTTAAGTGTGATTTAAAGTATATCTTTCAAAGCTAATGTGAATGGTGAACCACAAACACTTATGGCCCTCCAGACTTACTTTCAACAAAATTTGTCTTTTTTGTTCTTTTCAGCACAATTTTCCCTAGATCATACAGACTCCAACATTAAGTAATAACCTTGTAAATAATAACATTTAAGAAATATTAAGTTTTTTAAATAAAATTCCTGATGCCCTTTTTTACAAGGAGAGAATTTATTATTTTCACGAGAATAGAGCATACAGAGAAAGGGATCTTTAGACCAACTTTCTGCACAGTCCTGGTGGTCCTAATAAGGGTGAGGTTTGAGAAGTATAGTGGCCTTGCATCATTAAGATTTTCAAATCGGTCTTGGTCTCCCAGATACCAATGTGCCATGGAAGCCCCCCCCCCCCAAGGGGCTGATTCCCTGGACAGTAAAGTCCCATGATTATAGGGGTACTAAAACCTCTCAAGCAAACGAAAGTAGCAATTCTACTGATTTTGGTTTTAAAGTTATGCAACTGCCTTTTCCTCTTCACAATAAAAAGATATCTGGAGTTAGAGATAAATCGTGTGCTTCCTGTAAAGCCAGAGACATATTTCCAAGGAATGTAGTTTCTTTCTGTCAGAGAAGAAAAAAACATGGGTCACAGTGTTGTGCAAATGTTGAGCAAAACAGACTTAACTCACAGATAAAGAAAGCAGACCAGAGTTTCATGCCAGATTCTGCACTGGACGAATATCCTTTGATATATTAAAAACCATCTGAATATTCTATAGTAACTCAATCCAGGAAATAAAGCTATAACTATTGATCACATGATATTTTATATCTTTTCAAACATTATTTATGCTTCAATGATGCACAAAAGACATCTTGTTTTCATTTATTAATCCACATAGTTCAGAAGGAGATGTCAATGAACCAGTTGAACTGGTGCACATGCTACGTTCGATTTTACACAAATTGTCATAATCCACTCTGAGACCAAATGTTTATTAATTTAGAGTTTGTCAACATGGGTAAAATCCAAGAAGCTAAACAACACAGTTTAGGTTGAAAGTTTGGACACACCTATTTAAGCCTAAGGGTCTATAAACCTTTGTCTGGCTCTGCATGTCAGACAACTTTTTCGCAAGGAATACCCTATAGAGGGATTGCTGTTTACAGGATTTACATATTCTCTTTTAGATTAGATTAATTTTGAAGTGATGGGATAGTTATTCAGCATTTAAATCTCACTTTGATTTCATTAGCTGTTTTTGTGAGGGCCAATAGATTGAAGTCACAGGCATAAAACTCAAACTATGCTGCCAAAACAACGGAAGGGGAAAGCAATCTCCTGATAGTATCTGCAGGTTACTCATGTGGAGCAAAACTTCAGCATCATGCAGTGACTAGGTTTCCATACAGTGGTAAAGATAACTTTTCTTTAAGGTTTTGTGGCCCTAGTGACCTTTATTTGAAAGTGGACACTTGAGAAACAGGGAAAGAAGTGGGGGAAGACATGCAGCAAATGTCAGCAGACCCAGGACTCGAACAGCCACATCGAGAACTGAAGCCTCCATACATGGAGCGTCCGCTCTAACCACTACCCCATGTGACGCCCCTGAATAACTTTTTAATCCAAATCTAAAGTGGTTGTAGAAAAAAAAGAGTTCAGGTACATTATCAATTTGAAGCCTAAGAACTGCAGTTTAATATAGGACTGGTGTTAAAAACTAAGTTTTTTTAGGATGTTCACATGAATAATCCTCAGGAGGTTAAACTATTTGCTTATATCTTTTGTTTATGTCTGATCTTTGTGATTGTAGTGTCTTTCCTCACACCACCATTAGATTATATATATACATATACACACACACACACACACACACACACACACATATATATATATATATAGAGATATAGATATATCTATCTATCTATATCTATATATATAATTAAGATGGTCTTACTGCCTTTGTTTGATGTTCACATCTGCTTTTAGTTTATAGACAGTGACATTTCTGTTTCCATTTCTCCATGTAGCCTATATACTAGAAGCCATTGGTTTTCTTTTATCCCTAAAAAAATTGTAGTTTTTGCATCAACAATTGCTCCTTCCTAAATTTGGTGTTTCTGTTCTGCAGCTACTATGGCTTTGGTCATTTAGTAATTTTAATCAAATGTATTCTCTGGCTTCCTTCTATGTGTGTCCACAATTTGATTCTCACATTGAAACAACCCTAACAGTTCTGACTTGCATATCTCAACATTTCTAGTTGTGCTAACTTGAGTGTTTTGTTTGGGAACCTCAGGTTCTTTCTTATAGCAGAACATTGAGATTTGTTGGCATCTTCAAGCCATGCCCTTCACCTTTCAGTAGAGTGGTCCAAAGTGAAAAGTAAAGCAGACAAGATAACACTAAGCTTTTCAAAATGGAAAAAGGTGGATTAATACATTGTTTATTCTATGCAAAATAGCTCAAGCTCAGTCAAACTGAATGGAGAATGTCTCTCAACAGCAATTCTAATATGGACACATAATCTCAATGAGATTAAGATAAAGACTTTTCATTGACCTGAATCAAAACCATTGGTCTTATTATCATGCTTTTTCAGAAGTTGATGATATAGTGAGGAGATAATTCAGCTATTTGAATAAGTTTTAATGAAGCAGGGTCACATCTAAAATATGCTGGACATCGACCTTTAAGAACAGGAGTTGGACACGCCTGCTCTAACCCATTGCATTTTAGCTCAGGTTCTATGATTAGGTTTTTTGTCCTGCAATAAGGTGAACCTCTGACCCAGTCTCCAATCTTTAACAATTTTATTCCAGAATTCTATCGTATTTACCTTCATATATGATTTTCTAAGTAATTCAAAACGGATTGAACAGTGATTTGTGATGATTTCCAAAAGCTTGTTATATTGTTTTATAAAGTAAACTTGTCTGAAAACTTATCCCCAACCTGTCTGATGTGTTCCTCTGTCTTCATGAAGTTGTTTGTTAATTCATGTTCTCCTCTGAGACCTTCACAGAACATCTGTTTTTATATTGAGATTAAATTACATGGCGAGGGACTCTATTTAGTAATATATTATAGTATAGTAAAGTAAAGTGTATTATAATATAGTAATAGTAATTTATTTATCAGGTGACTTCTCAAGGTAAATTGTTAAGGGGTATCAGTGGACAGGGAGAAGGCAAGGCAAGGCAATTTTATTTGTATAGCACACTTTCAACAACAAGGTGATTCAAGGTGCTTTACATGATTAAGAGGTCAAATAAAAATAGCAGTAAAACACAGACAAAGCATATGTATGAGAAGAATATGTATGCACACCATGCTTTTCAGGTTGCATAACGTTTTTGCAGTTCACAAATACGCAATACTTTGTGTTGGTCCGTGTCATAAAATCCCAATAAAAACATACAAGTCTGTGGCTGTAATGTGAAAAAATGTGCAAAAGTTTAGAAGGTATGAATGATTTTGCAAGGGTCTGCATGTTAGTCCAAGCTGAAAATAAATCCCACACTGAAAATAAATCCTGTGTCAAATTATGTCACTGTACACAAAACTTTAAAAAGACCCATCACATTCTTAAGGTCTTTCCCACAGACAAAGTGACACCAGTCAAGAAATTCTAGGCCTCCTCCTTCACCTTTTTCGAACAACTAATACATTTGTCAAGTGTACTGCTGACAGAACATGCAACAGATAAGTCTTATCATGCTAGTGAGAAGGCCCCTCATCACCACCTCAAGGTCAGCATTGTGGTTTAGAGTGAACATAGGGATGCAGTGTCTCAAGAGAACTGGTCACTGTGATCTTTATATCCACAGGAAAACCCTCACTCAGCATTTTACACAACAAACAGACTCCATCTGTAGAGCGTCCTTTGATTTTTATGTGATTTTTTTTCATTTCCCTTAATCTGTTTCTAAAGTCAACATCAAAAAGTAGCATAAAGGAAAACGTAGAAGACACCACGTAAACAAGAGCCTGGGTGTGTGGAAAATCTAATCCTATTCTTCCCATATCGCTTTCAAGTTATTCAGGAAGGAAAACAAGAGGAAAAACTACCACAGGAGAGGGAGCACCCCGCCCTAAAAGGACCGCTGGCCACATTCACCACTGCTGCCCCACAAACCTGGAGTGGTGTTCTCGCGTGCCAGTGTGCAATGAAAAGCATACTGTTGCCGCTGCCATACGTTCAACCAGAGGGAAACTGGCAGCTCGAAACATTCCTCTTTCATGGAAATAAATGTGATTACAATTTTTTTTGCATAAGAGGATACAAAAACGCACGACTGCTCAGGGGTTAACTTGAGACTGCATGTCCAAGAGGGTTAACATTCACGTCTAGCTTATTAGTAACCTGACCCACCTTTCTTTCTTCCCTAAATACTTCCTGTTGGGAGTTTCAACAGGACCCAAAGTGGGACTTTTTTAGAATTAACTTTAGTTACTTTCTTTCCCATAAATCTTATAGCAGCTTTGATGCTTCAAAATGCCAGTCTGTAATGTAAAATAATATTCTACCAGATAACCAGTGTACTAAACAGAACCTGAATAACAGATTGCTCCAAAGGTAACATGGTATGTTTGGTGTCATGCAATCAGTGAAAAAGAAAAATCACAGTTGAGACCATTTTTAAACCCATGGCTTAAGAAAGGGAAAATCAGAAACATGTTGATGCCTGCACATGGAATTTTGAGAAAGGAAACAAATAAAGAACAAAGACTGGCAAAGAAATCTGAATCTATAGACTCTTGACATTTATAACAACCCAAAAGATTAACACATTTAACCCTTGATATGATCAGAATATTTTGTGGCACGAGTGGCCTTTGTTCTTTGGTAGCTTGACAGCACGAAAGGAAGGGAAAGAAGGAGAAAACATGGAGCAAATCACCTGGGTTCGGGAACTGATCCACTTGGAAAGCTTGAGGACTATAGTCTATACAAGTGGTGCACTTGCTCTATCACTGAGTCATCTGGTTCCCCCCATAGCTCTTCAATTAAATTTAAGTCTGGACTCTGGCTGGGTCACTCAAGGACATTCACAGACCACGCTTGAATACAGTCCTTTGATTTCTTGGCTTTTTACTTTTTGTCATTGTCAAGTGGAAGATAACTTGTTGCCTTAGTCCATGTTTCAGAGAACTCTGGAGCAGATTTTCTTGTAAAATCAGCTTTTACTTTACCCTCTATGTGGAGACCTACAAACAAGCAAGAATTCTGACTATCACTGACCTGTTACTTCTTTTTTAAGAAGCTCCTATATCCTCCACTCGTTACCTTTATTAATGGCACCTGTTTGAACTCGTTATCTGTATAAAAGACACCTGTCCACACCTTAAAACAGTCTGACTCCACCCTCCACCTTGGCCAAGACCTGAGAGCTGTCTAAGGACACCAGGGACAAGATTGTACACCTGCACAAGACGGGATGAGTCAATCTACAATAGGCATATAGCTTGGTGAGAAAAGATCAACTGTTGGAGCAATTATTATAAAATGGAATAAATACAAGATCAAAGACAATCTTCCTCAACCCTGGAAATTCATGCAAGATCTCACCTTATGGGGTACACATGATCTTGCGAACGATGAGGAAACAGCCCAGAACTACATGAGGGGAACTGGACAATGACCTGAAAGGAGCTGGGACCACAGTAACAAAGGTTACTTTAGTAACACACTACGTCGTCATGGATTAAAATCCTGCTGCGCTTAAAAGGTCCCGCTGCTTAAGCCAGCACATGTCAAAGCTAAAGTTTTCCAGAGACAATCTGGATGATCCAGAGGAGGATTGGGAGAATGGCATGTGGTCAGATGAGACCAAAATATAACTCTTTTGTATAATCGCCACTCGCCGTGTTTGCAGGGGGAAGAATGCTGAGTTGCATCCCAAGAACACCATACCCACTGTGAAGCATGGGAATGGAAAGATTATGCTTTGGGGCTGCCTTTCTGCAAAGGGGACAGGATGACTGATCCGCATTAAGGAAAGGATGAATGGGACAAAAAGAGATTTGGGGTAAAAACCTCCTACCATCAGTGAGAGTATAGAAGATGAAATGTGGCTGGATCTTCCAGCATGACAATATATAAGGTAAACAAGGACAAAGCCTAGTATTGAGTCAACAAAAAGTGTTCACAAGTGACACATATGTATTAAGCATTACAGAATACTTATGTTCAGGTAAGAATTATTTAACCCATATAACAGATCCAAAAAGATTTTGTGAACATTAGGCAGATCATTACCGACAGCAGTGTTTACAAAAACATGTCGGACATTATCGACGTAAGTTAAAAATTGTCAGGCAAAAAACTTACAATCGTCGGACATGTTGACTGAAGTGGTTCTCTTCTAACCTTGCAAATATATTGCCATTACAAAACAAATCTTAAAAAGCAGGTGTCGCATCCATCTGCGTTTCCCCATTGAACTCACTACAGCTCCTCATAGCCCTGGAGCCAAAAAATGCACCTGCTCATTGCAAGCTTTTTCCTGGCCCATAACTGGCGACTTGCTTTTAGTCTCTTTTATGTCTTCACCATAGACTCTATGGTAAAGAGTCTTCACCATAGACTCTATGGTAAAGAGTCTTTACCATAGAGTCTATGGTAAAGACAAAAATTTGTATCCGTGGCCTGCAAGCAGCCAGAGCTGCTAGTAACAAGCTTTAATAAAAACTCTCAAAGACAATAGGTTCAGTTCTCATTACTTATTTAACAGAAAATTCCACATTTGCTCATTAAGATCAGCAGTATTGAAAGTAGCATTAAGATCCAACACCATGAGATCGATAAGCTTACTAGAATATAGGACCATCCTTAAATCCTTTAGCATTTTGGGAGCGTTGTTTCTGAGATGTGTCAAGGCTAGAACTTTATTGAACCTCTTGAAAAATAATATTGTTCAAAGATTGTAATTGGAACAGGTCTGTAGCTAGCTACCAATCTCAAGAAGATCAAGATTGCTTTTCTTTACAATCAGCTTTACCAAAGGGGTTCTAATGGTTGCAACTCTTTTAGAAATACTGAGAAATGCCATTTGTATGCACATTTTTTAGAAACTCCTTTAAAATATTTCCTTTTAAAACATGCTTTATAATCAGTGTAAAAAAGTCAGTAAACTGAATGTCTTTTAATGTGAAGCTTACCTGTGCCCTTAGAGCCATTTTTCACTGAAATCACCACTGCCAAAAGGACGACCAGTAAACACAGCAGCACAATCTGAAAAAACCCCAACAGGTTACTGTTTAAGTCAACAGAATAAATGATTCACTAAGCACATCTACAACACATTTACAGACTCCAAAATTAAAAGCTCTGAAATAAGGACTGACTCTGTTTTTTAATGACTTTCAATTATTTTTGGCATACTTGAGGTATGACTACTATGCTACCTGCAACACCCTCCTTAAACTTGATACAGTTGAGAACAGAAAATAAATTAAATCATATTCCAATTGATTTCGCCATAAATATTGTCCTTGTAAATTGCATTGCTGACAGTCAGCGATTGCAAACTAAATCAGTCCAGTAAATATGCATTCACCTTAGCATCAGCCCCTTAGCATAATTAGACAACTGCCATGCTTGACAGCTGTTAGTTTTGAAAGTGTCACCATAACTCCACCAAGAATATTTATTTTTTGTGGCCAAACAGCTCAATCTTTGCCAATACGGCTTTTAAAAAAAAAAGAATTGGAATGGAATAATTTATAATCAATCCACCTTAAAATAATAAAATGTTTCAAATAAATAACTTTATCCTCTGAGGCTTGCCAACTGTCTCACAGATCCAATCTCCATCTGTTGGTATCTGCTCAGGGACAGCAGCTCTGAAGAGTGAGGGGTTGTAATTAGACGGGCGTTTCAAAGAAAACACACTCTGTTTATAGAGAGATGGGGGCGTTCTACCCTGTCGTCAATGACAGCAACGCCTAAAACAGACCCTCTGTGGTTCTTGTGGTTGTTTACTTACCCTGCAGTCTGAGACAGTTTAGTATCTTCTGTGTTGCCTGAATTAAATATTATTTGTGAGAAGTAGGATTTTGCTGTTATTTTTAATCTCAACACTCGGTGCACTTTGAAGGAGCAGGTCTAAAAACTCATTCAAATTGACTAGTTGTCTTCTGAAAAATAGAAAATTATGTAAATAAATTGTGATGAAATAGGGGAAAATATTATTAGAATTACTTCACCCACAATCCCAGGTTTATTTGTGGGACAGAAATGTAAAGAAAGCTCCTTCAAAGATGACCACATATATGCTCAGTCTTCACATTTACTACTTTTATCTGTAGATTATCTTTTTTTGCAAGTTATGAGAGAAATAAAAACACTATAATTCTAAATCAGACTTCTTCACAGTCAGGAAGCTACAAGTATGTAAGGTTTCAAAAAGCAGGATTGAGGGGATAATCAAAGAGAAGAAATCCTCATAGTGTGATTCACACCCAAATGTGGCATTCCTAGACAATTATGTGTTATGAGTATTTGCTGTCTGGTCATTTTTGTTTTCTTTTCTTTACTGACTTTAGTGACAGGGTTTTCTGTTTGTGAACAGAAAGGAAACCTGTAATGGTTTTCGTGGGAGCAATGCATGGTCTTTGTGGGGAGTAAAAGTACACAGTTTTGTCTCATGCAAACCTACAAGTCTGACTCTAAATGGTACTTTACTGGTTCAGTTAATCAAAATCTCCAGTTTAAGCTGTTATAGTAAAATACATCGACATCGCCACGTTAAAGTGATGTTTGAAGGCCACTTTAAAAATGAACACTACAAAACTATAGGCCAAAAGCTTGAAAACCAAATGATCCCTTGTCAGCCAGAGTTGAATAAATATTCCTCGTGTTGGGACAAAGGCTGGAAGAAAAATCCCAGTTATTCTTTTTTAAAGAGTAAAAGTATTATTGGTCCAAACACATGCATTGTCATGGAACATTTCACTGTCTAGACTCTGGCCACGGTGCCAAGCAGACATCTGGTATTCCTGTGGTTTATAGTTGAAGTTAGAAGGAAAATAATTCAGTCAGAAGGAAATATCTTTGAAACATGTGTAAACAAATGAGTTCAGTTCATAATTTACACATGGGATGGATTTTTAATCACAAGTTTAGTATTTTGGAATTAAAATACACATCTATTTATGTATTTTTATTTTTAACTACATTAAAGCAACATAAAAAACAACTTCAAGCAGACTTTTTAAAAGTTTATCCTCATTTGTCTTTACTTCCAAAAAAACTGCCTGCACTTGGAGTAGGAACGGTTAGTCTCCTTTTTAATTAATAAACTAGAAAAGCACTCGGAGAGCGCAGACCTCCACCAAGTCAGCTTAGTCCTCCCCCATCCCGTGATACGGATCACCACCAAATTCTAACCACTTGTTCCTGGTTCCAGTACAGACATTTCCTGAAGATTTCATCAAAATCCGTCTACAACTTTTTCAGTTATGTTGCTAACAGACAGACAAACAAACTAACATACCCTGGCAAAAATATAACCTCCTTGGCGGAGATAAAAAGGCTATTTTGAGAAACCTTCGACTCTGGGAATAAAAGGCCCTTTCAGGGTAATTTGAAATAACATGGGTGAACTCAAAAGGGTAATCCAGGATAGAAAAAATTATCCTGGTAGCGTCATGCATAGTTGGGCCTGTTATTTGGTCTATAAGCAGCATTTACAGTGTCAACACACACAAAGTATGCGGTACATGATGTATTTGACCAAATAACAGTGTAACATGTCTTCACATTGGGATCTGAACATTTAATCAAAGATGCCACTTTATGCAATAGTTGTTTTTTTTGTGTTTATTTCTCTGGTGTGCATTTCTACTCAGTGTGTCCAATTCTGGATTTAGAACCAACCTTTCCTGTAAAACAGCTACAAGTCTTGTAGGGTATGTCTCTTGCTGCTTTAAACATGTAGAGATTGTGTGTCTATTCTTTCAAAATAGCTCATAATCAATCACGGATTAGCAAAATCTGTAAGCATCCATTTTTAAGGCTTTTTTATAGGTTCTCAAATGGATTAAGATCTGGGCCATTCCAACATATGAGTATGCTTTGATGTAAAGCATCAGATTCAATATTTTTATCCTACATGATTGTCCTTTATTTAGTTCCATCCATCCTGCTTCCCTAGTCCTGCTAAAGAGTAGCATCCCCACAACATGATACACCCACCACCATGTTTCACTGTGGGAAAGGTGTGTTTAGAGTAGTGAGTGGAGTTAGACATGCTTTGCAGGTAAGAAAAAAAGGTTTAACTTTGGTGTCATCTGATCTGAGGTTCTTACGCATGTCTGCTATGTCCCCTACATGGGGTATATCAAACTTTAAATAATGCCAGATCATGTGCATGATTAATCGCTGTCCTGTCCACCGATTCTACCACCGGAGAGTTATCCCTGAGATTTCTGCCATGTTCTGACTTTAATTTACACATAAGAGGATTCCATTTTTTTATTATTAAATGAATTCTGGAGACAGTTGGTTGCATTAGTATTTATTTTCATGTATCAGAGAAAAGGGGACTGAATACTTTAACACATTGCACTCATCCAGAAATTAAAAACGTATTGCTTTCTTTCCACTTATGCAGTGCCTTTGGCTTATCATATATAATGCCAATAATGTGCTTGTAAGGTGACAAAACGTGGGAAAATTCAAAGGATATGAATACTTTTGCACTGATCTTGTAAGGCCCTAAATTTAGTCTGATTTAAAAACGTGATTCAGAGAACATGTTAAATTCACGGCCTGAAAAAGGGAGACCTTAGCTTTGAAGCATTTAATAAACAAGGGGGAAAAATTCAAAGGAAATTGGTGAAAACTATTAATAAACTGCAAATAGTTATTTCACAATCAGTACCCTGAATGGCTACAGTGTTTTATTTATGACTTTCCAAATGACCTAAGCTCTTATAATGAGCAATAAACGCTGGGAAGTCTGGTTTTGCTTTACACAGAAACAACTGTAGGACACCTGCGGTGCCTTTCCTGGCCTCTGTCTCTTTGCACTGGAGTGAAAACAGTTAGTTTCCACGTTAACTCTGGCATCACTGGCAGTCTCAGCTGTGACAGCTGTGGATTAATGACGGTCAAAACACAAACAGGGAAAAAATGCTGACATGAAGCTGTGGCTTTTGTACTTCATAGAGATTTTGGGTCAGTAAAGCCAGTTGCAGTAAATTATTACTGACTAATCAACTTGGGAAAAAAATCCCAAAAGTCTAAATTGAACTCTAGCTTGTAACGAGGCAAAGAAGTTTAGAAAATTACCTGTATTCAAAACTCTACAAGTTACTTGCGCGATTTTGTATTTTTAAATAAAAGAAGGCATTATCATTATAACTTTGGCATAAAGCATAATGCAGTTATTGCAGACAGCTGAAAATAGTCCACTGAGTTTCTTTATTTGAGCTATGAGTAACTGAGACGATGCCTGTTCAAAGACTACAAAAGTCTACAGTTTTTTAGCTCTACTACACATACCCCGGTTAGGATTTTACAGCGCTGACTCCGCTTCTGTCTCTGCTCTGCGCTGTTCCTCTGGCTTTCCAACTCGGACGTCCCGAATAAAGTGGACGCCTGCTCCGCTTGACGCTCATCTACTTTGGTTCCCTCCATGCTGCTGAGCGCACTAGCGTCCTGAGAGAGAGAGTTGTCCAAGAGGTAGTGAGATGCAGGCAATAGTTTTTACCGTAATGAAGCAGGATATGAACCCCATGCTCCGGCATGCATAAAGCACCGCCTTTTTGACGTCTTCGAGGGTGTAAAAGCAGCATGCAAACACATGTTGCAGATTGTGACACATCCATGTGTGTTTGGCCTGAGAGAGTCGCACTTCTTTTCCTATAGCCCTATGACTTAACATAGCAAAAGCTAAAGCAAAGCAAAGCAAAGCAAAGCGCGTCAACTTGCAAAACGAACGAGTCACTTAAAACGTCACAGCGACCTATAATTTTGTTTTAAGAAAAATCTTTTTTGAATAGTTTTATATCCGAAAGGTTTGTGGGGAATTCAATCTTAGATCAGACTATAGGACAAAAATTCCAAAAATAGTAAGAAAATGCGGCAAGTGCTGCGGATGTCGTCATCTGGTGTTCAACCAAAGTTATTGCAGTGCTGGTTGTTTTGCTATCTGTCTGTAACTAGGTATGAAACTATTGGAAATCTTTTCGGTGACATTTACAATATAGTTTCCTAATTTATTTTTTACCATAATAGTAATTTTATTTATATTTTACGAAAAAATAAAACGTAGCCTATTATGATTTTGTCTTATATTTCTCAAGTCTGTTAAAACGTTCAAACTTGTAACTACAGGCAATGGCGTGTAATAGTTTACTGTAGTACTAACCACAAGATGGTGCTGTTGTAACATGTTTCATCCTGCAACAATAATGTTCACCTCAATTAAAACTGCTACAATTTAATACTGCTCCAACTTCAACATGCATTTGCTCTGCAAGATCCTCTATGTCCTGTGGACTGATAATAGAAGCCACTTGTTACTCACCACTGACCTCCAATTTCTGTGTTGTTTCTCCTCATCAACTGCCTAGAGTTTAGTCCTGCTGTTCTTTGTTGATATTTTTCTCTGATAGAGAGAAAAACAGTGTCTGTGCATGTTTCAGTTTTAAAATAATTCAAAGAGCAACTTTGTGTTTACGTTCTGGGCCTGGATACATGTGAATGTCAGAGTTCACATTGTCATATCTGGGAGCATATGTGTTGTTGTCTCCGTGGTGCCCTGTAGTGGCTCTCTTGCCCCACGAAGGCTGAAGGTAAGGCCTAGAACCTTCCAGACCATCCTCTGAAAAAATTTGAAAGTATACACAGTTGATGGATGGGTATTTGATAGAAACTCTATCACAAAGTGGTAGGTAACATAAAACCAAAGAGTGGGGTGAGAGGATGCTGAGAGGTGGGTTGAGCAGAGATAACCAAATTTCTAGAGAGTCACCAGCTACAGAGCCTCCAACTTCATGTGACCTTTGATTAGCTCAAGAACAGTGCAAAGAGATTCCATGGCTGAGCAGCTACATCCAAGTCTTACATCCCCAGATGAAGTGCAAGGCATTGGATGTAATGTGGTAAATCATACTTCCACTGGATTCTAAAACGTTGGAAACATGTCCTCTGGAGAGACAAATCATGCCTTTCTGTTTGGCAATCCGATAGTATTTTAGCCTGGAAAACATCACCTACCCGATTGCATTGCTTCAAATGTATAAAATGCTTTGCAGGATTATTGTGCAGTGCTATTTTTCAGGTATTGTTCCAGTGAAAAAACGTTGAATTTTTTGGGATTAAGAGTTTCAACACATTTCGGAAAATTTCCAACTCCCAAATTTTCTGGAAACAGTTTTGGGATGGTCCCTTCCAGTTTCATTATGTCACCAATGCGCACAGCAAGATCCAAAAAGACAAGGATCAGCAAGATTAGTGTGAAATAACTTGTCTGACTTGCAAAGAGTCCTAAACTCAGCCCAAAATAACACGTTTGTGATAAATTTGAACAGAGACTGCAAGCCAGACATCAGTGTCTGACCTAACCAACATAATTCCGATAGAATTGCCAAAAATTCCCATAGACCACTCCTAAAGCTTTCCTAAGAGAGGGTGCAAATGATTGTCATTCACCATGGATTATAAATTGGATGCCGCTCAAGTTCATGTGTATTTGAAAGCAGACAAGCAAGCACTTTTAGCAATGATGTGTGTGTTGTTTCTGAAAAAAGACAATTTCTTGGTAACAGAAAAATCCCTTGAGTTGAATTTCAGATAAACTTAATCATAAATCGCAATGTATTTTTGCACCAACCCCTGCATGGAGGGATCAGCAGGAATCACAATTTAGAGAGCATGAAGTGACAGTGTGGGACATATAGTATCTGACAGCGGTGCACCCACAGTTCTTCTCATATAAATGAGCTTGTGGAAGCATGCTTGCAGCTGTAAAGCTCCTCAGCTCAGTATAAAATCCTGTCACGAAAACCAACTCTGATCAAGAGTTCCATCCAGCTTTATCTTCTTGTTCTCCTTTTTTGTTAAACTTTCTGTTAAATTGTATCCAACTTTATTTAGTTCTACTTTCGCAACTTTGCAGACATATTGAAATTAGTAACAAAAGAGGCATGTTGTTCTTAGTGTTTGAAGTTGCATGTTGTCTGTTCTGCGAATATAGCTCTACAGTTTGTGTTGTAGCACATGAAAACAAGGAAACAACCTGAATGTCCTGCATACAAGATGCAAAATAATTTTTATTATCCATCTTTTGTGAACTGAGAGATATTTTTGCGCAAACATGTTGAATTTCATGCACAAGGAGGGAAAACAAGACAACTGGTAAATCAATAACAACTGTGACTCATTCACAGACATTCATTAGTGGCACAAGTGCTGGGAAAGTACAGAGCATTCAAGAAGAAAGACAGATTCTGAGGGAAAAAATCAGTACCAAAGGAGTTTTGTCTGGTCTCAGTGACAGCTGGTGGTCATGCAGATGCTAACCACTCATTTCCTCCTATCTAACTTAGACACGTTTTCTGCTGCTGTAAAACGTAATTAATAACTGACAGCAGGAGCTGTGTGCACACGATTCAAGTGTAGGGTAAACTGTCACTGTCTATGGTGCCTAGATACGGTCAACTATAAAAACATGAACAAACTACAAACACAGATGAAACTGCTAATTTCAGAGGAACATCGGAAAACCTTAACAAATAGAGGAACTGCAGCTTCCTAGTGAAGCTGTTAAAGGACTGCCAAACATATTGGATCCCAGCAGCTTAAATAGGGTGCACATTTTGGGCATACAGTGAGGTGAAAAACTATTCCTTCGCTTACAGATTTGTTCACATTTTGAATTTGTGTTATGCTATATGACTGAAAAACCTAACAAATAATATAATACAGTTGGCAAACAAGTATTTATTTTGTTAAATAACAAATCTAATTAAATCTAACTAATCTAAACCTACCCAATCCTTTGTGAAAAGTAGTTGCCTCATAACCCAACAACAGATTGTGCCAACTTTGACAGCAACTGGCAGATAACTGGAAATGAGTCCTTTACATCACTGTGAAGACATTTTGGCTCACAATTCTTTCCACGATTGTTTTATTCATACATATTGCAGGATTTTAGAGCCTTTTTTAAATCAACAACTTGATAAAAGTCTAGAGTTTGAAAAAAATGCTTTAGATCATTAGTTTTGCCATAGTACTCCTCTATATATGTGTAAAAAATCTTTATTAGAAACTGCTGTGGGTTTTTTCCTGATATGGACACGAGGACGGAAAATAAAGGGTGAGAAAAAAAGAAGATGAAGAGAGGTAGGAAAAAAGTTAAGAGGGAGAGGGCAAGTTGAAGATACAAGAGAGGAGAGGGAAACACAAAGGAAACACAGCAATGGAGGCAACAGGTGTGTGAACAAGCTTGCATTAGTTTCAATATAACTACTTTCTATGCCCAAATGACAGAGTGACCTGTTGTTTTAAAAAGAAAATAAATACACCAAACCCACATTTGAAAGAGAAAAGAATGAAAGTGATATAAAATAAGCCTGCATGTTTTGCCATTGAAAATATCTTAATTGATTAAGTCAAATGTGTTTTCCATATCAAATGCAATAAAGCTTTACAGAATATAATTTTTATTGTAACACAGGTGCAGCAGGTGAGTTTATGGAAACTAGTAGAGGCTTTAAAGGGAGTGCAGAGTCTAATCAGGGACTGATTACAGAGGCGGCAGAAAAAATATAGATTTTGATAATGTTAATGGACCTGTTGTAAAGAATAATGTTGATGTGAACGCATGCTGAAATAAATCTACCTTGTGAAGCAATTAACCCTTATTTGCAGTGAATTGCACATTTTTCAGAAGAATACTCTGAATTACAAGGCTTTACAGATCAGTGTGCTGTGCTATTAGCTTTAACGTGTAAGGTTATATTTAGATGATTTTGATAATAGGTTGTGATAGAAAGTGAGCCGGTCTGAGGCATGAAACTCCAGTGCTGACAATGAGTCCTACTCTGACCCTGGTACTAATAGATGTACCCTATATCTGTTTTTCAAACCACACAGTAACCTTTCGACTCTAAAAACAATCTAGATCCTAAACTATTTAGAGCCATTACCATTTAGTTTAATGTATCAACCAAGTGATGAACTTGCATTACACTGCATTTAAAAATAACTTGTGATTGTCATTAATATATGACTAATCAACTACAATACATTTTGCATTTTAATTGTTCACGTTCATTCCTGAAGACCTTCCGGCTTCCAGATTTATGCATGATTTATAAACATTTCCCCGGAGTTTCTCACATCATCGATCCACTCTGAGCTAAATCAGTTACTAAAAGCCTGTGTCTGACCTTTATCACTTTAGTTCTAATAAGAGACATGCTGTCAGTGTTTATTGTAGAGCTATGAGGAGAATTGGATCTATGATAATTTATCATCAGCAGGATGCCAAAACATAAATTTGTAAATCTGCAGTACATTTGTGCTTAGTGATAGTACAGGGGACAAGGTTATGAGAGAACATCTGTAACTTTATGTTAAAGAAATTCTTTCTTGAAAAAACAGAGGTAAATACAAATGTCCGTTGACAGTTTCTTTTATAATTATTGCATTGGCATCTTAGCGGCCCAAAACACCAGCCATACTCTTTTTACACACTTATAAACTGCCAGTGTAAAGTCTCCTGTAGCTGGTACAAATCTAGCTAAATCAGCCAAAAGTAGCATTTGTAGTAACTGGGCATGGCTAAAAAAAGTAATAATTAAAAAGAGAAAGTGTTTATGTTTCTTACACTTTGTCACAACCATTTTGTTATAAAATAATTTAAAAACAAACATGTTTCATATGTAAATTCTGAAACATTGCCATGCTTAATTAGAAAGCATAAATTGCTACTGTCATTATGAACAGGTTTTTTGGATCATAGATGGGTTCTAGTGTTTGTATCGGAGGTATTTCCTTTTGTTTGCTGTGCGTTCTGTCATTTCTTTTATACAGTAGACCACACTATTCTTTGAACCCATTTAGAACAGATTGGCCTCTCTGGTGCTGTTCACAAATGATTCACATCCTATCTCACAGACAGGACTTTTATGGTAAGTTTAGATGCCTGCTCCTATAGGGTCCACAGGATTACATGTGGTGTGCCCCAGGGTTAAATTTTAGGCCCAGTGCTTTTTAACATTTATATGCTCCCTCTTGGCAGTGTCATCAGAAGACATGGAGCGTAATCTCACAGTTATGCTGACGATACACAGTTGTACATCTCCTTGACACACGGCCAATGGATGCACTTTTTAACTGCATTTTAGACATCAAATCCTGGATGGCAGAAAGCTTTCTCCAGCTCAACCAGGACAAAACTGAAGTTTTAGTCATCGGTCCTGGGGCTTGATTATATTTTCAGTGTTTTACTGTGTAGTCTTATCATATATATCCCCTGTCATTTCTATACTTTAATCTGTTATTTTAATCTTCTTTCCAGTGTTTCCTCTGCAGGAACCCTCTGCCTCAGGAGCGGTGGTCAACTGTGGCTGCCTGGGTGCTCTCCAGGTAGTGCTTGGGTTGAGGTGGGGGTCTCGGCCTTGCCTCCTCTGGGCGCCCTGTGTGCCTCTGCTGCTGCTGTTGATCTGTTGCTGCTGGCGCAGATGGCTCCCATGATGGCGTTTCCTTACACGACTCATATGCACTTGGCCCAATGTCCTTTTTATGTCCTTTTTATTGTTGTTCTTAAGTGTTTGTGTGCATGGGAGTTGGGTTGGAGGGAGGGGGTTATAACTGTGATCATGCTTTTAAATCTGTGGGTGAGGGATGGGAATACAGTTTATGTGGGGCCATTTCAATCTGTAAAGCACTTTGAGTTGCAACTCTTGTATGAAAAGCGCTTTATAAATAAAGTTTGATTGATTGATTGATTTTGTTCCATCAGTTTTCCAAAGGCACACATTATTCTCCTTGGTACAGCCCATTAGTGATGACACACCTGTTTCCTATTCTAGTAATCAATCATCCTTCTACGTATTATACTTTCTGGTTTGTTTCAGTCTCTTTCTGATTTTTTGTTAGTACCAATGTCACCAGGTCTTGTGCACCCACTGCTGCCTGGTTTCTCCTGGTTTTGTTCCAGTGGGTTCCTTATTTAGTTTTACGTGTTTAACTTCAGCAAGCAGTTCCTTTCACTTTTGAGTCTTTAGCTTAAACCTGTTCTTTCTTATTAAGTAACTTTTCCTTACAACTAGGTATCTTTAAAAATAATTATCTGCTCGTTGCTAGCTCTAGCTTTGTGTAAATATTTTTCAGCAATCATATTGGAATAAGAACAGGTGAATCTTGGAAAATTAGAATATCGTGCAAAGTTCATTTGTTTCTGGGGTGTCGCGTGGTGTAGTGGTTAGTGCGGGCACCCCATGTGCGGAGGCTTCAGTCTTCGACGTGATTGTCCCCGGTTCGGGGGCCTTAGCTGCATGTCATCCCCCCACTTCTCTCACACTTCTGTACTGCCCCCTCTCAGAAAAACGCCACTATGGCAACAAAATCTTTAAACAAAATTAATTGGTTTCAGTAATTCCACTCAAAAGGTGAAACTAATACGAGAAAGACTCATGACATGCAAAGCGAGATATTACAAGCCGTTATTTGTTAGGTTTGATTATTATAGCTTATAGCATATGAAACACCAAATTCAAAATCTTAGAAAATTAGAATATTGTGAAACAGTTCAATATTTTATAGGCACAAAATGTCACACTCTAATCAGCTAATTAATTCAAAACACCTGCAAAGGATTCTTGAGCCTTTAAATGGTCTCTTAGGCTGGTTCAGTAGGAATCACAATCATGGGGAAGACTGCTGACCTGACTGGGATGACCGCAGTCTGGAGAGGATTGTCAGTAAAAGGCCATTCAAAAGTTTTGGGGACCTTGACAAGGAGTGGACTGAGGCTGGAGTTCGTGCATCAAGAGTGACCAAACAGACGGATCCTGGAAATGGGCTTCAAATGTTTTATTCCTCTTGTCAAGCCGCTCCTGAACAACAAACAACATCAGAACCATCTTACCTGGGGTAAAGAAAAAAAAAATCTGTAAATGTTGCATCCCATTTGGAATCCAAGGTCCCAGAGTCTGGAGAAGGAAATCAAAGGCACACAATCCAAGATGCTTGAAGACCAGTGTGAAATTTCCACAGTCTGTGTTGATTTGGGGAGCCATGCCATCTGCTGGTGTTGGTCCACTGTGCTTTATTAAGTCCAGAGTCAATGCAGCCATCTACCAGGACATAAATCTGCAGGATAATGTTTGCAAACAATAATAGGTCAGGCATAAATCTGCTGTAAAACTAGTCAAACCCTGGCCAACATTTGAAGATGAATTGTTTTTTTCCCTTCTCTAATGTGAAAAATACTGCACAAATGTATTTCTGTACATAAATATATTTTTTTCTGTTCTTGTACACAAAAAGAAAGAGCATGCTTTATCTCAGGGGATGAATTAATATACATCATGTTTGGTGAGAATCTAACTGCTGGAAGACTGTGTTTTAGTCGTGATTAGGTAAATTAGTATGGATGTGATTTAAGACAAACTTTTCTCTTAAATAATGCAAAGGATTTTGAAATTTTAAACACTGAGTTGATGCTTGACTCAGATGCTAACTCTGTGGGAAAATTTAACCAGAACAAAATGTCCAAAGGTCTACTGGTCAGTGGTGAAAGTATTAAACCCACAACATTTGACCAGTTTAGCTATTTATCTTCTAAATATTGGAAACACATGATTTTTTCCTTCAACATTCTACATCACTGCACTTCATCTGGCAGAGCAGCACAGGTGTACAGTGCTCACTGGGGTGTCGTGGCTACAATATACAGATAGATTCACCTCTAATTGGAGGGATGGTTTAGAATAATTAACAAATGACAGCAGGGGTTGTGGCAGGAGTAATGGTGGCAGAGCAAATGATGGGAAAAAGAGCCTAATTGAATGTCAGCGGGAAGCTACAAGCCGTGTTGATCTCCATGTAATGAGATGTGGGCAGCTGAAGGGCACCCCTCCTAAGATGCTTTCAGGATATATGGAGGAGGCAGGGGGTGGAAACCGGGAGTAGAACAGCTCCTGTCTACATGGCATTGCCCTTAATGATGTCCTTGTATGACAGTGTTATGTAATGTGTTCTCCAGTGAAGTTAAGTTAGCCTCATGCACCCAAAGTGCTCCCAGCAAGTTCTACAGTAACATGGAGCTATATTTATTATGTGTGTGTGTTTACAGTACATGTACATAGAGCATGACTGCAGTAAATATATTTACCTGAATGTTATTCTATCATCCTTATGTCAATAATTTTGGGTTTGTAATGATCCATTTGAGCCACTTTTTTTCCAGGTTGGATTGACAGTACAGCAGGGTTAGAAAATAAATACATATATATAGGCATAAGGCTAGATTCAGACATAGATCCAATGGATATTTGAAAAAATGTGCCTCTGCATGTTTAGGAGAAACCAAACAATTTCTTATTAGAATTGGTAGTTTTTTTAAAACTGGTGGATAAAAACTTTCATTCTTCTGATCCACACTGTGATCTCAGATGAAAGACATTTGTCTCAATCTTTAAGGCCCAAGCATGTCTTAAATGGAAGATGCCAGAACATCATCTTCATCAGACTTTGAATAGGCCAATCCAAGACCTTCATTTTGGATTTTTTTTCAAATGTGGTCTTGCCAAGGTGCCTTGGACTTTGTTCTACAGAGACAAATTACTGGTTCAATCAGATTAAGCAAGTTACCGTCATTCTGAAGCAACAAAACAGCACCAGACCATCACACTACCACCACCTTTGATTGATCAAAGGTATAATGCCATTGCTTATGCCAGCTGGAATGAAAAACACACCTTCTAAAAAGTTCTACTCTTGTTTTTTTAAGTCAACAGAATATTTTCCCAAAAGTCTTTTGGGAAATGTGATACAGCCATTTTTGTTTTGCTTTCAAGCTTTCCTATGAATGCAAGTTTTGCCCAGTCTCTTAGAATGAATTGTAAGAAAGCATCCCAACTGAGGTAAATGAGGTCTGAAGTGTTTTAGATTTTGCTGTTTGTTCTTTTTTGACCCCCTGGATGAGTCACCACTGAGCTCTTGGTCTAATTTACCTGAATGTCTTTAAATAAAGCAATGATCCACAGTTTCTTCTTGTTATTATTTTTATTTTAAGCCCACTTAATGTTGCCAGACAAATTCTATCGATTCTACAGACCTGACACTAATCAGACCTGGATGAAGCTAGTGAAATTGAGCAAAACATGTAATTAATTTCTGTTAATTAATGATTTAATAAGGTGTAGTTACTTTTTAACAAAGATACAGATAAGCTTTTTTCTCTTTAATAAATGAAATCACCAGTGACAAATGGTTGTTCCATTTAATAAGTTTACCTTTCTGTAATATTAAAAGCTGTTTGATTGTCTGAAACATTTAAGTGTAAGGAAAAAGCATGAACAGAATAATTCTGTAAGGGGACACATACTTTTATACATCACTGTACCTGACAACCAGAATGTGGGCCCCAGGGCTGTGCCCTACTCAGTTTGTTTATTCATGCAATTTAAGATTGATTAAAAGTTGAGTAGGCCTACACATCAGCATGTACAAACTAGTGAATGGTTGAGTAAAAACATACCCTGGTAAATGGCTTCATTGTGATCCCAAGAAGATGTACCCCAAAATGATGAAGGGCAAACTAACCACTAATCTATCCTGAAATGTCTTTATCTATGCAAAGTAAATTACCTGAAGTGTTTTTGTAATTAACCCAGGCCTGTTTTTGTCGATGCAATGCAACCACGGAAATACACCAACAAGTCTAGCCCAGCTTATAACACAGGAAGCAGTTCCTAAATTTACTGACCTTGCAAAAAGGTGAAAACCCATTACATAAAACTTAACTTATTTGCAGTCTAGCATGGCTGCCTGGTGAACTGCATGCATCAAGTGTTTTTACCTCATAAACATCCAGCTAAGTGCTCTCACATCATCTTGCTTGTTCCTTGGTGTCTTTGCACATCATAAAGCGTGTATTTCAAAGAGCAGGTCAACAACCCAGAGGGCTGTTCATTTCAGGTGGAACTTACAAGTAAATTACTGTTTACACATCTAGAGCAAATACAGTGTAATATTATTGTCAGTCCCTGGAAATTATTGATTTGATACTTGACTTACAAACGAAGGGCATTACAGAAATACAATTAAACTTGTTGTCACATCACAACCACACAACTCCCTGCCTCATGTGACTACATCATGCTGTGAGCATATTTTTCTCCAGCAAAAGACATGGAAGTTAGCTAATTTTGAGGGGATGATCCATTGATCCTTGCAGGGTGTGAGAGCAAACCCCAGACAGTTCACCAGTCAAAGGGACACACAGGACAAACAACCATGCACTCATACACATACCTAAAGACCATTTAAAGAGACCAATTTACCTAACAGTCATGCTTTTGGACTTTGGGATGCAAAAGAGAACATGCACAAAGACCCCATACCTGGATCTGAAGCCAGGACCTTCTTGCTGCAAGGAAACTCACAGTGCCACTGGTGGTATGTTGATATTTTGAATGAAATCACGATAATTACCGATACTTGTGTCTGGAAGGTGTCAAAATGTGAGAACCTTTAGGAAGTCTGAATACTTTAGTAGGAGCAAGCTGTAAGGTTTGCATCAATGTTTCTAAAGGTATTCTTTTTGATCACTCCCAGGTTACCGATATATAATCTGTCTACAGACTTTGCCTTTTTGAAATCACATTAATGAGGGCCCAGCCTTGATGCCATGCACAGCACAAGCCAGAGGTCAGAAGCTGCCACTGGACAATTTTGTTTAATGGGTCTGTAGCTGCAGGAAGAGCTCTGACTCACAAGGATATAATGGAGATTTTGCAGCAAAGAAAACACTGGTTAGCCTGCAGCTGGATCCCTGCAGGCCTACAGGGAATCAACAGCTGAGACTCATATTGGAAAATGACCAAGATGTAATGATTATCAATAACAAACATAACACCATGTTACAAACACTTTTCATTTCTTTCAGTCAGCTTTGAAAGTGGCTTTATAACTTAATTTGAATGCCTGGTTTGAATTTTGTTAGCAATTGAAATAATTGTCTAAGTGTGAAATAAAATTGTATTTTAACAGCACTGATTGAAACAAACACCAGTACTGAAACTCCACATCTTATTTTGCTGTTGCACAGGAAAACAAAAATGAAGACATGTGATAAGAACAACTTATGACTTCGATCTTAGGATATGTTAATATAGTAAACTGTGCTGTGTGATCAGCTCAGCAGGAAAATTGGTGTACAGTTTACATGTTATCAATGTGTGTGCTGTTTTTTTCCACTTAAAAAAAATGTATTCTTACTTTTTTCTCATACGTTGGGATGTGTGAGAGAGTGTCAATCTCCACTTTTCTGACGCAAACAGAAAAAACAGGGGTCTGTCACAGCTTAGTTATGTGGGGTTTCCCACACTGACTTCCTGTTTACTTTTGGCAATAATTTTTTTAAAAGAAACTCCAAAGCTTACTGTTTGGGAACTGCAGTAAAGAGTGGTGTCATAGGGTCTTTAAGGCTTAATAGCAACAATAAGAAACTATCTACATGGTCTTGAATGAATTTGGGTCGGAGGAAAGACAGAATAAACATTTTCTGTTCTACCATCAAAATTATACTGTAGAGACTACTAGGTTGTTTGCAAAATACAAGTGGGACTTGAACTTGAACTGTGTTCCTTGGTCTAATGATACTAAGATGGAGCTTAAAAAAAAAGAAAAACCAAAACACTCCTAGTGGTTCTGTAGTAAAACAAAGAATTATTACTGTGGACCCGCGATATTCACTTGGGGTTAGCCAGACCGCCTGTGAATAGCAGAAGTTTGTGAAATTGAGTAATACTTTAGACCCCCTCCAAAAATGCTAATAACTTTCTATTTTGTTAGTTAAAACACCAAATAAACCTTAATATGCATAAGCTAACATCCACTCTCTTGGAAGTGTCTCCGTTCTTGGAGGTACAGCTGCTCCTGGATTGGCTTCTTTGTAATTGCCCCCTAATAGTCTGTCTAGTAGCATTGAGTCTAGGTATTTCAACTTCCCAAACTGCATTTTATTTCAAATATTTTAAATATGCACTATGAAAATATCTATGAATATGAGAATATGAGATTTTTCCACAAATAATTCAGTTTTGTGCTCCACACAAAAATCTGTGAATACTGGCCTACAATTAAGTGGGGGTCCACTGTATAAGGCCTTTTATAATCGCTCTGAGCCTGTTCTGGAAAACTTGTGAAGAGAATGGCATCAATTACTTTTTGAAATACCAGGACATTTGAAATAGAAACATGGTGGACTTTGGTTGAAAACTTCAAATGGGTTGATATTGTGTCTTTTAGCAGGATAAATAACCAAAATACAAACCCAATTCAACACAAAGATGGTTCACCAGAAACAAATTCAAATTTCTATGGCTGTCGTAGAGCCCTAGAGCTAAATCCTATTGATTTTCTCCAAAACATATAATGCCAATTACTAAAAGGTAATTTATGGAATCTCTGGAGTATTCCATAGATGACAGTGACAAGATCAGGTACTGTTTAATTAACATAAATCAGATAGTAGGTTATCAAACAAAAGGGAGCTATTTTGTAAGTTCAGAATGAAATATTGTTTTCATTAAGTGCTCTTGAACTGTGAGGGCTCAGAATGCTGCTCTACACTTGCTATCATTTCTCAATGACGGGAAAGCCTTATTGCTACTCCCTTAATCTCATTTCATCATTATGTGTGTGTGTGTGTTTGATTGTTTTGAGTGCAACAGACGTAAAAAGCTTAATGGTTCAGTAGAAAAGTTAAAAAAAAGTTCTTAATTTTAGGACATTTTTGCATATGTTAGCCTAAATATTCAACCTAAAATATTGCCCTACAAGATCTACAAGGCAATTTATTATATCATTAGGGCTTTCTTTTTTTTCTTGTTTTGAATTGCTTTTTTCTGATAGGCCACATTTTGAATCAAAGTGTTATGGATTAATTGACGCATTGATCGACTGAGGCTTTCACCACTCCAATTTATGAAGGGAGGATTTATTCGGGCTCAGTCACAGCTGACTTCACTGACCTGTTTATTGAAAGTAGAGCTATTTCTGTCCCAGCTCAAAGGGAACAATTTAAGATCTGGCAAGATTTATTGGTCTGTAACAGGTCGGCACATGTATAGGTTTACATTTTAGACAACAAGAATGGAGTTACATTTTAAGGTCACTTAAAGTTGGGAATGTACTTTTGTAAATAACAAATTATCATGAACATATTGTGTTTATTAATGTGTGACAAACAGAACTGTTTCTATCAGTATTTGGGATTAAAATCCCCAAAATATAAATACACACAGAGTTGCAATAAAAGCTGAATTTAACTGCCTTCAGAGCATTCTCAACAAGTTTTAGCTTTATCTCACTCTGACGCAAAACACATTAGGGAACCACTTACTGGAAACCAGTGACTCCAAAGGTCATCAAACTTGGCCACAGTCAATATTTCGCTTGACATTTGTCCTTTTGCATCATGATGATCTGTTCCCTTTTTCCTTTTCAACTTAAAACATATCAAACTCAGTTCTTTGAGACCTGTTGCAGCTACATTACCCCTATGACAACACATAGCACAGGGCTACAAACCTTTACTGTAAGAGCTTCTGGCGTTGACTTTCCTGAAATGAGAAGAACTGAGGTTAGAAGGCTGAGATTTGATAACAAACACATACATTTTTCTCAGAGTTAAAGTTAAGAACTGCGTTCTTTAGAAACTTTGAACAGACTCATGTTGGCAGCATCAGGATTATTTGGAATCATACCCTTTTTAATGCAATACAATTATCTTTTGATGCTCTCCAATGACTGTAATTAGGGAGTTTTTACCCCCAGTAGTTTTAATGAAGTATGTCACTGGTCAGGAAATCAGAGCTGCAGTGGTATATTTAGTCCCACAACGATTTAAATGAATTCCAATAAAAAGTGCCAATGTTCCTCTGAACATTGAACAGGGTTCAAATGTATTTTATGGTACAAATCTGATAGAATTGGAATGGGGGAAATACTGTGTTTTTTATGATTTAAACTTAAATGAATGTCTTAACTATATGTAAATGAATCAACTAGATGTGAAAAATGTAAATGTCTATCAGTGTGCTCTGAAGCCCTAATGTAATGACTAGAAACATTTAATACACACTTAGTTGCTTTGTAAAGAACCTATAAATTAGAGTGGATTACTAGAAGAAGGGTTTGTGGCTTGTTCCTTGGCTTGCTTTTTATTACTTGAATTCAACCACGGTACCCAAGAAATTTCCTAAAATAAGTTAAAATACATAAATCAGAGACGAAGAAACTGCGGATTTATGAAATAGACCCCAGTAAAGGGCATAACTTTAAAAGGTGAATAGGACAGTGGTATCAGGGCCACTCTTTACTTTATGGTATCTTGAAACAGTATTCATACTGCTTGGGTTTTCACATTTCTGTCATGTTACAACCACAGAGTTCAATGTATTTTATTGAAATGCTGCATTAAGTGGAACGAACAGAGTACATAATTTTGCACATTTTGAACAAATAAAATTCTCAAAAGTTTGGTAAAAATCTGTATTCGACCCTCTTTACTTTGAAAGTGCTAAATAAAGAAGTCACTTCATCAGTAAATTGACTTCATCTGTGTGTTTTTCTTTCTCAGTGTAAATCCAGTTGTTCTGTGAAGGCCTCAGAGACTCGTCAGAGAAGGTCCGTGACCAAACATCATGAAGACCAATCGACACAGCAGTGAGGTCAGGGCTACAGTTATGGAGACAGTATTGTGTACCAAACCTACCAAGACATCATATTCCATCTAAGCTGACATGCAAAAATCCAGAGCTGAAAATCTGTTGAAGCTGCTGTTTGTGCCCTGCACCAATCTGACCTTCATGAAGGAGTAGGACGAAGAAAACCATTATCCTTTTGTATTTTGACATATATCATGTTGTGAACAGCATCAAAGAAGACAAAGATGCGCTGGTCTCATGAGATCAGAACTGAACCTTTTGGCCTACATGTAAAATGCTATCTGAAGCCGAAAATAAACAATACACATCAACCTGAACACACCATCCTTGGGAAGAAACACAGTGGTGGCAGCATCATTCCGTGGGGATGTTTTCTTCAATCGGAAGTGGGAAGCTGGTCAAATTTAATGTGAAGGTGGAGGGAGCTAAGTACAGGGGAATCCTGGAACATGTCAGAGGTTGTACAAACACACAGACACACACAAAGCCACAGGGGAATGGTTTAGATCAGTGGTGCACAAACGTTTTGATATGTGGGCCAAAAGCACCAACTTAATCACCAATTCCGTACACAAAAATATGATTTGTTTTCAAATTAAGAATGCAAAAATACTTTTGTTTCTTATTTTTATCTGCTCAGCAATAACTAAACAGGTTATATTTCAATAAAATTATCCATAAATGGATCTACGAATGAATATTCATTCAAAACATAAAAAGGAAAAATAGAACAAGAAGAAATGAGTCAGTCTTCGAAAACCCTTTTTACATTTAGCCAAACTATTAAACTAGTTAAACTCAGTGGATGTTTGTGTTAATACTTACTATAAAATATGAAAGAAAAACAATGTTGTTATAAAAATATACATTTTTAATTTAACTTCCATTTTCCATTTTAAGAAGATTTCAGTTTGTCAGGGACAATTTTACCCACCTGAAAATGTTCACAACAGTTCACAAATTTGTACCTTTCTTAAATTGGGATCAGGGGCCATACAAATTCATTCCACGGGCTGCAAATGGCTCCTGAGCCACACTTTAGGCACCTCTGGTTTAGTTGAAAACATATTCATAAATTAGAACTCCAGACCTATCTAACAGAAAATCTCTGGCAAGAATTGAAAATTAATTTTCACAGTCACTCTCCATCTATTCCGAGTGAGCTAGAGCTAACGGCTTTAGAGAATGAGCATCAGTGTCAGTCTCTAAAGCTGGTAGAGACTTGTCCCAAAAGACTTGTAGCTGTGATGACAGCACAGAGTGAGTCTATAAAATATTGAGTCACATGGATTAAATTCATATGCACACCACACTTTTCAAATTTGTGTGTGTTCACCAGAGTTTAAAATTATGCGCAGATTTGTTTTGGTCTTTTGAAAGAAAGTTTAAGGGACTCTGAGTAGTTTGCTGAACACAACGCACGTTTCAGGAACTGGGAACGAATGACAAACTCCAAATAAAAACTTTGATAAAAACTTTAGAAAGGTATTGAAGAACAAAAAAAGGAAAAATATTATCATGATGATACTTTCAAATCATACATGATACTAACACCGGAAAATTGGGGGTTTAGTTATCCATGAAGATGGGAGGGGTCGGGTGGAGGAAGTGTGTTTGGGAGGGGGGGGAGGGGGGGGGGGGGGGTGCTGAATGAACAGCTCCTCTTCATCATAAAACAAGCAGAGGGCTCCGCTGCTCCGTCAGAGCCACCACAGCCATGAGCCAGCCGAGCTGCCCGTCCTGCAGCCCCGCGCTGCCTCTCCGCCTGCGCTCCTGACCCCGCACCGACCGTAGCAGACCACCGACCATGAAGAGGCAGAACGTGCGGACCCTCGCCCTCATCATCTGCACCTTCACCTACCTGATCGTGGGCGCCGCGATCTTTGACGTGCTGGAGTCTCAAGAGGAAACAACCCAGAAGGACAGTCTGGACATCAGGAAGGAGGAGCTGCTCAGCACCTTCAACCTCTCCAAAGAGGACTTTGACGAGCTGGAGAAGGTGGTGCTGCAGCTGAAACCGCACAAAGCCGGTGTGCAGTGGAGATTCGCAGGCTCCTTTTATTTCGCCATCACGGTGATCACGACCATAGGTAAGACTGAGCCCCTCTAAACAAACTTCTAAGAGTTTTTACCCAACTTACACCGCTCTTCAGAGCGCGTTTTTCCTCCAAGGTCAAAACAATAAAGGAGGAGGTTTATAGATTCTGCTTAATGTTCACACCTGTTGCGCCTAACCTTTCCTGCATGTTTGAAATCAATAATAGCCTAATAACAACACTCTGTGGGGGTGGAGGAGGATTTCAGTCCACATTGGCGACTGATGGCGGAAGTCAAGGCCACTTGGGAACATTTTATGCAGTAACTCACACCCACTACCACCAGTTTCTTCTTCTTCTTTTTTACAACAGTTCACATAAAGAATAAATTATTATTATTATTATTATTATTATTATTATTATTATTATTATTATTATTATTATTATTATTGTAGCCTATACAAAAGTAGAATGTTTACAACTGTTAAATATTTTTAAAAGATGTCAAGATTTTAATAAGATCGAATTGAACCCCATAATAGTCTACACAAAATAGTTAATTAATTAATTTATTTATTTATTTGTTTATTCCCCCCATGGCTTTGATGAAGTTTGTTACTGGTCAGCAGAGCAGTGCTGCAGTGGTGCATATAGTCCCTCATGGATTTGAACAAGTTTGTACAAAGAACTTTTAATGTTCAACTGAACAATGAACAGGATTCGTATGTATTTTTTGGTGCAATTATTATTATTAATATAAAGCAGTCTAAATATTTTTTGAGTTGTAAAGATTTTAAAAAGATCACACTGAACCCTATAACATTCAATACAAATAGTAATTTATTTATTTATTTATTTATTTGTGTATTAGTTTTTTTATTTTATGTTATTTATTTATCAATTTATTCTAATGGACATTTGGTTGTCAGTTGCATAGACTGTTAGTTTAAAAAAACATATCGATTCTGTAGCATTTAATATGCTTGCTGTATTAAACATGTCTCTGCTACTGAAGCCAAAAGAAAAACTCTTTTAATCTGCATAAGCCAAGGTTGTTAAGAGTTGACGCTGGAGGAAACTTAAGGCATCACTGGCTTGTTCTCTTGTGTTCTCTTCTTGCTATTTCTGCTCCAGAAGACCCTTGAGCAACAGCACAAGGCATTCTGATGCATGTGAATCTCTGCATTTTTTTATTTTCAGTTTCAGCGCAGAATGCTACTGAGCTACACGTCTAAGGTTATTCCTGATGGGAGTATTTCTGGATCAAATAAGTATTTCGTGAGAAAACATTGGTCCTCAAAAATCGATGTTGATTTAAACTTTTCATAAACATACACGTGAAAACCAAAAGCCACAGTGAAACAGGCTGACAGTGGGGCTGCAGGTTCAGCAGTAACTCTGTAGATCTTGCTCAGTCAGATTATCCTAGTATTCACTATCAATGTGGTATAGTTGTAGAACATAATTCCTACAAATTATCCATTATAACGTTCCCTACTTTACCAGATCTAAATGCATAGATATGTTTTTTAAATCGTTTAGAAAGGTGAGTACAAAACTTTTACTCAGTTTGGCTTTACTATTTCTTATACATTATGAAAACGTCACAATCCTGGCACTGGCTTCTGAATCTGCAGAGTGGTAAAGGGCTAGTTCACTGGTCTTTTTTGGCACCTGGACCAAGTTGGTCAATGTAAGTAATTGTAATATTTAGACCAAACCAGTTGTAAGTGGATCATCCTACATAAAGCACATCATTTTTGAAATAGATGTTTGTGAAAAATAATAAATAAATTTGCCTGTGTGAAGTTTCCAAAGTTTATGATGCTTTGGACTATTTTAGAATGAGTATGTGTATATATGCGTATTAAATTTTAGAATGAGTATGAAGGTTTGGAAATTCAAACAATTTTTCATACTATGTTTTCTTTATTTCATAACCACCTTGGAAAATTAGAACATCAAATCGAACACTTTGTTAGACTTTTTAAATTGGTGTAGGAACCCTACTAGATGGAACTAACGCAATAAAGTTTTCATAGAAAAATCGCCAAATAGTCTAAAAATTGGTAAAATGACATTTCAGTGAAGCGCAAAAAAAAGACAGACAAAATGTTTTTTTTTACCTCTAACTTTATAAATATTGTGTTTTTGGTTTTGTCTGCTTCTAACATTGTAGGGACTATCTGAAAAGAGCTTCATTGTGATTGCATCCCAGTGAGGTGTTCAATTATATATTTTAAAGAAACAACAAAACCCCCCACTTTTGTTTAAAGTATCTGTGATTTTTGCTCTGGAATGACCATGAGAGGTTTTTAAATCTTAAACAAATCAAGGACAAATGAAACTGTAGAGGAAGCAAAATCGTATTAGCTGCTGCTGCTTCAGTAGCAAATTGAGAATTTTGTGTTGAAGACAGGCCTGGTTGGATCAGTGCTGAGTGATTCTTCTCTTCAATTGTTTTTCAGGCTAGTTCCCCGTGATCACTGTGTTTTATAACCAGGGCTCCAGTGCTAATTTATTCTCACTTCTCTCTGTCATTTGAACAATTTCAATATTGCTCCCTTTCCACTATTCTACCTCATGAACTCCATTAATCCACTCTTTCTATCTTTTCAAGATAAAGTGTTCTGGGAACGTGTCATGGTAGTAGAGCTTATTTCAAGGAACAACTGTGTAACATTTTAAGCTATCCCTTAATGGTTTTTTTTTTTTTTTTAAAGGATGCATGCTTTCTTCTAATCTTTTAAAGTGGTTTTGGTTTTGGTTCAGGTTTTCTTTTAGTTGCTTTTGAGTTTTCTGTTAAGTTTTATTTGAAAAATAATAATTCATGCATACCTGCATGGCTCTAAATTTAAAGGAACCTGGAGTATGTCTACACATTGCAATGTTTTGATCAAAGAAACAACATTGAATTGAATCGTATGTCTTTGTCAATGTTGGACACAATTGGTTTTATTAACTGTTTGTGAATATATGATAAATACCCAACATATCACAGTGTGGCATGCATGACATAGTATTTTAACAATCCCAAGGTGATACAAGCCTGTTGGTAAAAACCTCAAAAAAAATTTAGTGCAGGAAGATTTTTCATAGGTTTTTTTTTATTCCTGTCACATAACATCCACAAACTACAGTGTTTTCTATTGGGATTTTATGGGATAGTGTATGTGGAAAGAAAATAATACACAGTTTTCTAACATTTTTATAAAAACTCTCTGAAAAGTGTATGATCCATTTACATTCAGCCCACCTGAGTTAGGACTTTAGAGAAGCGACTTTTATTGCCATTTCATAGCTTCAAACACATGGGGATGTGTTTGTACCAGCTTGGTACATAGTGAACTGCAATTCTTAAGTCTTGCCACAGATCCTTTTTTTGTGCTTTAGGTGTGGACTTTTAACACATGAATATGCTCTGATCTAAGCCTTTCCATAGGAGTTCTGGCTGTAAGTTTAGGGTCATTGTGCTGCTGTAAGATGAATCTCTGCCCAATTCTTAAGACTTTCGCACCTTCTCAAAGGCTTTCCAACCAGGATTAGCTTGAATTCCTTTTGATCCTTCTTCCCATCAGGTTTGACCAGTTTTCCTGTCCCTGCTGAAGAAAAGCCTCCCCACACCATGATGCTACCACCACAAACACAGAGCATATACACAGACCCTTTCCAAAAAATTAGAATATCATGGAAAAGTTTATTTATTTCCACAATTACATTCAAAATGTAAAACTTCAATAGATCATAGATTCAGGGCCCATAACTTAAATGGTTTCAAGTATTTAGTTGTTTTTTTGTACATAATTTGGGCTTCCAGCTCATAAAACCCACAAAATCAGGAATTCAACAAAATTAGAATACTGTGATCAAATCACCATTTACTTCTCAGTTTTTGCAGAAAAATGGAAGAAATTAGCATCGCATCTAATCAATCAAAATATGGTACTTTCAAAATGATATGTCAATCTTCAGCCGTTGGAAGGGAATCCCTTTACCTTAATCACTTCCTCGATGCGCTGTGGCATTGAAGCAATCAGCCTGTGGCATCGCCTGTGAGTTATGGAAGCCCAGATTTCTTTGATGCTTGCTGTCAGCTCTTCTTCTTCTGGTGCACCTCATTTTCCTCTTGATAATACCCCATAGATTATCAATAGGGTTTAGGTCCGGCGAGTTGGCTGGCCAGTCAAGGACATGTGATGGCATGGGCATCAAACCAGGTTTTGGTGCTTCTGGTGGTATGGGCAGGGGCCAGGTCCTGCTGGAAGATGAAATCTGCATCTCCACAGATCCTCAGCAGAAGAAATCAGGAAGTCCTCTAAAACATTCTGGTAGACTGATGCGGTGACCTTGGATTTAAGAAAACAGAGTTTACCAACACCTGCACCCAAAACATTAATGACTGTGGATATTTCACACTGGACGTCAAGCAGCTTGGGTTCTGTTCCTCATCTGTCTTCCGTCAAACCCTTGGACCTTGGTTTCCGAATGAAAGGCACACTTTACTTTCATCGGAAAAAAGGGACCTTGGACCACTTGCCAACAGTCCAGTCCTTCTTCTCCTTGGCCCAGTTGAGACGCTTCCTATGTTGGCTCAGGCTCAGAAGTGGTTTGACCCGAGGAACCCGACAGTTGTAGCCCATACAGTCTTTCTGGATCTCTGCCAGATTCATAAATGTTCTCTGTTTGATAATCTGCTGAAGCCCACGGTCAGCCCTCTGCTGGTGCATCTTCTCCTGCCACATTTTGCCCTTCCACTAGACTTTCCATTGATATACTTGGACGCAGCACTCTGTGAACAGCCAGCCTCCTTGGCTATGAACTTTTGTGGCTTATCCATCCTATGGTGAGTATCAATGATGGTCTTCTGGCCAGTTGTCAAGTCTGCAGTCTTTCCCATATTGAACCTAACTGAGACAATTGAACCAAAGTGAAGCCATATTTTGATTGATTTGATGTGATCCTAATTTCTTTCTTTTTTCTGCAAAAACTGAGAAGTAAATGGTGATTTCTTCACAGTACTCTAATTTTTTGAATTCCTGGGTTTTATGAGCTGGAAGCCCAAATTATGTAGAAAAAAAAAAAACTAAATACTTGAAATCGTTTAAGTTATTGGCCCTGAATCTATAATCTATTAAAGTTTAACGTTTCGAATGGAATTATGGAAATAAATAAACTTCTCCATGATATTCTAATTTTTTGGAAAGGATCTGTATATGCCAGATCACCTTCTTCTACATGTTGGTGTGTTTCTATCACATGGTTTGTGCCAAACTGGAAGCAGGAGTTCTTTTGGCTTTCTTTGCAACAATGGCTGTTTTCTTGGCACTCCCTATATCTGACCAATAGCTGTCCAGTAAAAACATTTTTACTCCAGAGTCATCAAAGCCCTCATTGCTTCTGTAATTATTGTTCTTCCCCTTATGCCTGCCAGTTTACATGGATGGCCATGTGTTTAGAGGTTTGCAGTTAGGCCATAATCTTTTCATTCTCGGATTCTGCTCAGAGAGATGGTCAAAGCTTGAAATATTGTTTATAACCTACACTCCTTTTAATTTCTCCATTACCTGTCTTCTCTTTTCCTTGATTCCCATGATGCTGTTTGTTATCTTATGGTCTCCAGCAAACCTCTGAGGCTTTCACAGAACATCTGGCTTTATCCTCACTTTAATTTACACACAGATGGACTCTATTTACTAATTAGATGAGTCCAGAAGGCAGTTGGTTACACTGGATTTTCTTTAGGGGTGTTGTATTTAGGAGTTTCCTCTCTTTTCAAATATGTCAAACTATATTTATATTTTTAAACAAAAATCTGCATCATTGGTAAGGGAGAACATGTTCTGACTCCCTCATTTGAAGCTACAGGCCCATTCTATCACATAGTTCCTATTTGTTTAGAAACTGCCTTTTTCTTGACTTCCTATCTGACTTTTCCCCCTCTGTATTTGGTGACCAGTGCGGTTGTCATTCATGACCTGTGACTTGTAACCGTATCAGATGGAAGAAGCTAATTGCACACTAACCGAAACCCAGGTCTCCGTGTTCACATTCTGTAATTGTGCTCTGCAGATGGTAGAAAACAGTGTTTGGTGTTTCAGTCTGCCATTAAGTATTAATGACAACACCAGAGCCTTCTTGTTTCACTATAGCTCTGGCACACAACAGTAACACTGTGGATACTGTACTGGTAACACAATATGAAACAACCATGACCTACGGTAATGCCCTTCTAATGTGCCTCATATAAAAGAAAAGAGTATTATTATTCCCCGACAAACTCTGGTCGAGAGCAGCCAACATGAAGCCTGGCTGCACCATGCTTTACTCTTGATTAAATATATTTTCAGAAGGAAATTGCAATCAGTATTTAGTTAACAATTTCCACAAAAGAAAGGGTGAGGCGGAGGGCAGAGTGTCCTCTCACTAACCATCGTGGGATGGATTGAAGTGATGCGAGACACAACAAAGAGAAAATAAGAGAGTTTTGAGCAAGCCGATGTTGGGAACCGGGTGTAATAAGATTCTGGGGCTCAAGGGGGGCTGTCTGCATCACAGTCATTGTCACCCTCCTCCAGGGGTGAACATCTTGTCACTCCCATGATCGTCTGTTGCATACAGAGGACAAATTCTCAGCACACAGGGTTTTATAAAAAGACATGTCAAATGTTCTTTGTGTTATCTGATGTGCCGTTTGACATGTGACGAGGACGTGAACTCGCGGTTCCAGGATGTGAAGAGCGCATGTTTTGCTTTCCATGAGCTGTGTTTTTATTTTAACATGTGTTGACCTTAAAATAAAGCTGTCTTTGTGTGACAAGAAAAATGATATCTCAGCATGTTTATGCAAGCAAAATAAAAGTACTGGACCACCCAGATTAAATACACAAATATATTTCCAAATGCTAAGATGCATGGAAACAAGTTTTTCTGGTTGATAAAGATTAGCTTAAAAGTACATGTTCCTATATCTAAAGATATTAGGGCTGTCAAACCATTAAAACATTTTAATCTAATTTATCACAAGGTAGCTGTGAATTTATCACGATTAATCACGACTAATTAACATTCCTAAATATGACTGAAAAGTACAATTTTCAGTTTAAATAGAGGACAAAACCAGAAGCGGATGCTCTTTTTTTAAGGAAATACAGGAAAGATCCATGGAACTTTTGGTTTTAATTCCACTATCACGTTAACATGTGGCCCTTCAGCCTAGTCATCTTTTAGCCAGTTGCTAAGGCAAACTAACTGGTTAACATTTTCTGAATGTAAAGCTAACCGTTTCGTATTAATTTTGGACAACCCTGAGCATTCTCTCCATGGGATTACCTTACAACACAGTGTCTTCAGTCAGAGGCTTCTTCAGTTTTGCTGCAACACAGACTGCTACAGGAGATCATTCCTGCCTACAGCCATCATGATTTACAACAACTCCTTGAAGAAGTAAATAGTATGAGCTACATCAACACTGAATTTCTCTCTGGGATCAATAAACTATTTTTTTATTAAATTTTTCAGAAAAATAGAGGGATTATTTGTTTATTAATACCGAACCTTTACATTTCTCCCTGGTTCCAACTGTTATTATTTGCAGTTATCTATCTATGTTTGCTTGTTGTTAGTCAAGACTTACCTGATGTAATCGCTGCAGATTGGCGCACTTTTAATCATCTGCTTGTTCCAATTGCTTCTTCTGATGGCTTGCAACCAAAGACGTCTTTTGTTTGCCTTGAAAAGGGCAAGTTGATGGAATCCATGTTCTTTTTATCAAAGCGACCAACAGCAGGAGACATAATCATTTCAGGGAGTGACGTACATCGGATATATATATATAAATGATGCATGTTTGTGCATGTTTACATGCACATTAAAATCGAGCTTTTGGCGTCCCAACTACCACCCCATCGCTCCTACGATATGGCCATCAACCTCTTGCCAGGAGCAGCGCCCCCGTGTAGCCGCCAGTTTCCCCTTTCCTTGGAGGAGGCGGCACAAATGGAGACCTACATCTCAGAGCCTCTCAACCAGGGGTTCATCCGCCCTTCTACTTCCCCGGCATCGGCAGGGTTCTACTTTGTTAAGGAGAAGGAGGGAACTCTCCGTCCCTGCATCAACTACCGGGGTTTGAATAAAATAACCATTAAAGATCATCTTCTTCCTCTTGTAAGCACTGTGTTAGACTCTTTGTCCAAAGCCTCCATCTTTACTCGTCTGACGAGTGGAAGATGGACTTCAGCACTCCCACCGGCCACTGAGAGTACCAGTCATGCCCAGCTGGTCTTTCAGCATCTGCTAAACGACGTCCTCCGGAACATGCTGGGACGGTGGGTGTACATTTACCCTGACAACATCTTGATTTTCTCCACGTCGGAGGTGGACCACGTCCGGCATGTCCGCAACTGGAGAAGTGTGCCTTCCACAAACGCTCCATCACCTTTCTGGGATATGTCATCTCGGCGGAGCGCATAGCCATGGATCCTCAGAAGGTGTGTGGGGTGAGCGCCTGGCCACTTCCCACCACATTCAAACTGTTACAGTCTTTCCTCGGCTTTGCCAACTTTGTTTGGCGGTTCATCCATAGCTACAGCTCTGTAGTGGCTCCCCTTACGGACCTGACCAGACCTGCTGCACTGCCGCACCCCTTCCATGTACCCCTGGAGGCCAAACAGACTTTCTACCGATTACTCCGGCTCTTCACGACGGTGCTGATCCTGCTTCATCCAGACCCCGCCAAATCATTTAACGTCGAGGTGGACGCCTTGGAAATCGGTGCTGGCGGTGTCCTGTCTCAGCTGGGTATAGACCAGGAGCTTCATCCCTGCTGCTTCTTTTCTCGGAAGTTCACGCCTGCACAGCAACGCTATGGGGTTGGCGATCGCGAACTTCTGGCTGTTAAATGGGCTCTGGAGGAGTGGCGTCACTGGCTCATGGGTAAACCAGAACTGTTCCTGATCTGGACGGATCATCAAAACCTCGTCCACATCCGGAACGCGAAGTAACATAACCCCTGTCATGCTCGTTGGGCCCATGTTTTCGAGCACTACAACTTCCACATTTCCTACTGACCTGGCTCAAAGAACGGGAAGGCTGACGCTCTCTCTCTGTATCTCTCTCAGGACCGTAACTACAGGAACTGCCCCCACGCATTCCCACGCATCAGGTCCTGGCCACCCGCTGAATATATATCTGAATCGGCCTTGACCCTGGAGCCGGCACCACCCGAGACGCCGCCCAACTGCCTCCATGTCCCAACCCGAAGAATAAATGATACTTTAATGATGCCTGTGGGGAAATTCAGTTTGAAGTGCAACCAATCCAAGATCATACAAACACAAACATTAACACAATACAGGATTTGGAAGACCACTGTGGCCTCTGGCTTTACCAGCGCCCCTTTAGCAGATATAAATGATTCACAAAAGGTAAGGGATGAGAGGAGGGGAGAAAAGAATGCATCTAAGCCCTGTCCCCTATTGGAGGACACAGTTTAGGTGCTAAAAAACACCACCTCAATACATAAAAAGCACATTTATTATTCACAGCACATGATAAGACAAGGCAAGAAGGGTGGTTCTTGGAACCCCCACTTGGCAGACTGGGTTCGCAGCTTAGCACGCTCCACTAGCCCACTTTGAGGGAGTGGGAGTGAGAGTCTTAGGGTACCGCGAGCATGTTGAACTCCAGGACTGCTTGTATGTCTGTAGCTGTGGCGTGAGCATGCGTGCATGTATGTGTGCATTAATTTGAGACCATGAAACTCCTCTCAGTTGAGTCCCAGAGTCTGTTGCCTGTGATGTAATACACGACCTTGTGAGGGAGCTCACGGGCTCATGTGGGGGATGGGGATGGGGAAGTGGGGTGGAATGGAGTGTCATTTTGCACTCACATCCAAGGGAGTTTTTTGTTTACCAAGACCAGGGAGTTGAATTCCAGTAGATAAGAAATTGTTTTAGAAACAGGCGAAGATCACTTTTTCTCTCGCCATGATGCTGCGTTCACTTTTTTACAGTGGGGATGCAGTGCTCAAAAAAATTGGCAGTTTTAAATGTGTAAAGATGCAATTTTCTTTAAATACTTTTATTCGTTCTTTACTCCAATCTGATTTAATATTTCATTTAAACATCATTAAAATATGTTTTGTGTAAATTAAAGACATGTTTTTTCTCATCCAATAAAATCGCTATATGATTGTTGCTATATGTGATGGATTTAATTTCTCTTTTCTTCTTGTTCTTACATAATATGTTTGATTTTTGTTAATGTGCTCTTCTTGTTTCAGTAGAGAAGCCTGCTGTCTATAGTCCATCAGTTCACAATCAACCCATAATCTGCATAGGACAGTAAAAATGAATGAATGCATATTCATCGAGGCCATTCAATCTGTCTGAGTCACTGTAATCCCAAGATGACATCCAAGCAGGGAAAAAGCCAGCTGGTGAGGGCGACTGTTTGCTGCGAACACTCCTCCATCACATTAAAAGTAGCTTGGATCAGAGCACTGACACCCTCCCTGGTTTGGGTGCTCTGTCACCACCATTGATGTTTATGTACTGGGCAGCTACCAAGTCAATTAGGGTTTGAATGTGACACAGACTGTAGCTGAAAAAGAGCAGACATTCTCTTCAAACCATGCGTCTATATGTGGACTGACAATGAATAAAATATTTTATTTTATTTTTCTATTTTCATTTCTGGCAGCAGCAGCTTTGATTTGGCAGCCGACAAGAATTCACTTTCCGCTGTTGCATAATGAGGACACATTCTGAATCGCTGATGGTAATTACTTACATTAGTATCATCATTATTATTCAGTCAGTTTAAGAGGTTAGAGCAGTGAGTGGTTGAGTGCACAAGGGATATAACTCTCACCAGCAGTCCCAGAGGTCTTCAGCGGACAGATGCAGAGACATATTTCAACTCCTCTGAGAGGACAGCACAGAGTGTCGGTACTGAAAAGATGAAAAAGGTAACATCATAACTAATTCTTCAAGTAGAAGTTATGACAACCCCCAACATAATCTCGGACTACTCTATTTTCAAATAGACTATTCTAGAAAAACTCGACTTAAATTACTTTAAAATGTAAACTAATAATTTATCTTGCTTGACTATTTTCTGACTAAAACATGTCTAGCATGCTAATGTTGACAATTTAATCTATAATAGTTAATTTCGGAGTAATTGAAAAATGGGAATTGAAAACATTTAATAAAAGTATTGATACAAGTACTACAACAACCATTGGTGGCAAAGTTTTGACAGCTGTTTTTTTGTCACAACAATGAACACACTTCCACACTGCAACCCTCTGCATATGCGCAAGCAAATATAAAAACTGGCATGGACAATACTTTTCAGATTATTAAGGTATGAAAAATAGAAAACTATATGTGGATTATGATTTGTTTTATTTTTATGGTGGTTTTTGTACCAAACATGGGTGATGTGCCTTCATTCTTAAAGAGAATGATAATTTCATAAAGAGATAGAATGGAATAATCCTTTATTGTCCCACAAAGGGGAAATTCGGCTGTAACAGCAGCAAATTGACAGGTAATAGAAGCATTATGAAAACAGAATTAACATGTACAGGGTGGGCCATTTATATGGATACACCGTAATAACATGAGAATGGTAGGTGATATCAAAGTCCTGTTTGTGGCACATTAGGATATGTGAGGGGGGAAACTCCTTAAGATGGGTGGTGACCATGGTGGCCATTTACAAGTCAGCCATCTTGGATACAACTTTTGTTTTTTCAATAGGAAGAGGGCCATGTGACACATCAAACTTATTGGTAATGTCACAAGAAAAACAATGGTGTGCTTGGTTTCAACGTAACTTTATTCTTTCATGAGTTATTTACAAGTTTCTGACCACTTATAAAATGTGTTCAATGTGCTGCCCATTGTGTTGGATTGTCAATGCAACCCTCTTCTCCCACTCGTCACACACTGATTGCAACACCGCAGGAGAAATGCCAGCACAGGCATCCAGTATCCGTAGTTTCAGATGCTGCACATCTCGTATCTTCACACCATAGACAATTGCTTTCAGATGACCCCAAAGATAAAAGTCTAAGGGGGTCAGATCGGGAGACCTTGGGGGCCATTCAACTGGCCCACGACGGCCAATCCACTTTCCAGGAAACTGTTCATCTAGGAATGCTCGGACCTGGCACCCATAATGTGGTGGTGCACCATCTTGCTGGAAAAACTCAGGGAACGTGCCAGCTTCAGTGCATAAAGAGGGAAACACATCATCATGTAGCAATTTCAAATATCCAGTGGCCTTGAGGTTTCCATTGATGAAGAATGGACCCACTATCGTTGTACCCCGTATACCACACCAAACCCTCACTTTTGTTGTTCCAACAGTCTTGGAGGGATCAATCCAATGTGGGTTAGTGTCAGACCAATAGCGGTGGTTTTGTTTGTTAACTTCACCATTCACATAAAAGTTTGCCTCATCACTGAACAAAATCTTCTGCAGAAACTGAGGGTCCTGTTCCAATTTTTGTTTTGCCCATTCTGCAAATTCTGTGCGCCGATCTGGGTCATCCTCGTTGAGATGCTGCAGTAGCTGGAGTTTGTAAGGGTGCTATTTGTGAGTAGCTAATATCCGCCGAAGGGATGTTCGACTAATGCCACTCTCCAGTGACGTGCGGCGAGTGCTACGCTGTGGGCTCTTGCTGAATGAAGCTAGGACAGCCACTGATGTTTCTTCATTAGTGACAGTTTTCTTGCGTCCACATTTTGACAAATCCAACACTGAACCAGTTTCACGAAACTTAGCAAGCAGTTTGCTGACTGTAGCATGGGAGATGGGTGGTCTCGTAGGGTGTCTTGCATTGAAATCTGCTGCAATGACCCGGTTACTGCGTTCACCAGACATCAACACGATTTCGATCCGCTCCTCACGTGTTAACCTCTTCGACATGTCAATGGCTGTGAACAAAGAGAAACTTGTAAATAACTCATGAAAGAATAAAGTTACGTTGAAACCAAGCACACCATTGTTTTTCTTGTGACATTACCAATAAGTTTGATGTGTCACATGGCCCTCTTCCTATTGAAAAAACAAAAGTTGTATCCAAGATGGCCGACTTCTAAATGGCCACCATGGTCACCACCCATCTTAAAGAGTTTCCCCCCTCACATATCCTAATGTGCCACAAACAGGACTTTGATATCACCTACCATTCTCATGTTATTACGGTGTATCCATATAAATGGCCCACCCTGTATATATGTACATTAAGGACACAATTACAAAAACCAAAGTATTGTGTAGTTATTAAAAATAAAGTGCCATACTCAAGATTAGTATATGCAACTGAATAGGATAATTTAAAAACAGTGAATATTTACAGAATGTGCATGAGTAGTTGTGCAATAGAAAGTAAAAAATTAAACGTATTATTTACAAGTAGTTAACAGAATATAAACTGAGAAAAACAGATGTGCAAATAGCAGTCACAGAAATGTTTGATAAATGAGTCAAATAGTGCAAGTTACAGCAGTGATGTAAACATTATTGATTTTTTTTGGAGCAGTTCTGGTTGTAAAGTCTAACATCTGCAGGGAGGAAGGACTTGCAAAAACTCTCCTTCATGCACCAAGGATGCAGCAGTCTGTCACGGCAGGAGCTCTGCAGCTCAGCAACATCTTCATGTATGGGGTGGAAGACACTGTCCATCAGTGATGTTATTTTGGCCAGAGTCCTTCTGTCTCTCACCACTTGCACTGGATCCAGGGGTCACCCTGGAACGGAGCTGGCCTTCTTGATGAGCTTATCCAACCTCTTCCTCTCACCTGTAGATAAACTGCTGCTCCAACATACGGCACCATAAATGATGGCTGTTTGGTGCTCACCTTTACTGTGTTCAAGCTGTTCCTCCTATAGAAGAGCCCTGCAACCTGTGACTCCGGTCCTTTTACAGACTCCTCAGAGGCTTTTAATAACTTTAGCCAAAATTAAGATAGATAATTAAGAACTAGGCAATGTGTTTCGATTTAAATGTACTTAAATTGTTAGTTTAAAGCTACATTGTGTATTTTTTTTAGTTAATTCTTAGCAAAAACCCCTTTGTTCTTTCAAAAATATGTGCTCATTCATGTGTAATTACTTCCACCTACTAATGAAAGTATTCTCGTAAGTGTAGAATCTGCTATTCAGAATACATACACGCGAGTCGCGCGAATGGCTGAATCCATGTTGAGCCTCCATCTTTGAAATACATTCGCCAATGAGGGACATTCCTGGAAATTCTAGCTCCGGCTTTCGCGCTATGGCTACACTCAGTTGCACCGTGACAAATGCCAGAGGGAGATTGTCTGCTCGCGACGCGGCAGACGTCTGACTATATAACTAAGTGCAATGTAGTTTTCTAAAGTAACCTCATCACTGGAAGGAACACTGGACGAAGTCGTAGTACTGGAAGCCATTTTAACCTTGGCATGAAACGGCCACCGTAGGAGTTAAACTGCGCTCGGAATGGGGGTGTGGGAGGTGGGGCTAGAACGTAATATTCAGTTGGTTGTTTCACCGATGGATGGGAGAAGTTCTTACACAATGTAGCTTTAAGTTAGTTTTTCCAATGCCCTTTCATTTAATATTTGCACAGCATTTCTGCAACAGATGTAACCGAAAGTACAAGAACTTTGTCTTATGAGTTCATTTGTTTTCTTTGTCTTTAGGTCTTAAACAAAATGCTTTGTGGTGTTATTTTCCTCAAACATGGATATTTTTTTGTTAAAGATGTATTTGTTCCCATTTTCTAAAAAAATCTTTTTTCTTTATTTAAAAACCTAAATATTATAATTTTTTACTTTAAAAATCTAAACAAATTCCCTATGGTAGATACTGTATCTGTTTAAAAAGGTCATGTAGATTTTGTCAAATCAAATCAAACTTTATTTATAAAGCGCTTTTCATACAAGAAGTTGCATCACAAAGTGCTTTACAGATTAAAATGACCCCACATAAAACCACCTTCCCTTCCCTCCCCCACGGATTTAAAAGCATGGTCACAGTTATACCCCACTCCCCCCAACCCAACTCCCATGCACACACAGTTAAAAGCAAAAGTAAAAAAAAGGACATTGGGCCGAGTGCAGATGAACCATTGTGGCTCTAAACAAATTTGATTTGGTTTTTCTGAGGGCAAAGTTGCCTCATTGAATTGTAAAGGTTCTGACCCGTGCCCTGTATTACCAAAGTCTCGCAGTGGCAAAATTAGATGATGACAGAAAAACAAAAAAATACTGTACCTACTTTTTGACTTCTTACCCACACAAAAATTTACATTTAAACATTAAAGGGTGTTCCTAAAAAACATAGCATTAATTTAAAAATGAGATACATAAAAAATTAAGAACAGTGCAGTAAAGAACATGTCTTATTGTTTTATATCATGAGCTTTTCTGCTCCCAGATTGTGATTTTCTTGCTCTTGTTTATGTTCTGTTTCTTTTGTACATCCTTAATGAGTTCTCATTGATCTGTACCAGCAAGTAAAAATTAGTGACTTATCTATGTAGCTTCAGGTTCAGACTAGGGTTTTCAGCATCAGAAAGCTTGGTTCATTACCATGGTAACTTAAAACCAGTTCAGAGATTGCCTCATGTAATATCCTCGCATTTAAACTGTGTGCTAAAAAAACAACACAATAACAAAAACAGCAGCAGTTTGATTAGTGTCTAATCTCTTCTCCTTTAGAATTTACTATTGCTTTTTACTTTCGTTGAAAAACTATTTTTCCTTACATACCCTTAATCAAAGATTGATTACTTCCTGTTTGAAGATCGATATAATAATCCAACCAAGGTATCTTTTCTTTGTTAATAGTACTTTGAACTAGAAATGATTTCAATTAATTTCTTCATTCAGCATTTTGTTTTACCTAAGCTTCATTCCTGCTGTGTCAATCTTTAATACTTCACCAGGGTTGACTCACCTAGTTGATAACTAGCCTTGCGGAACTGTTGAGCAAGACCTTCAATGTGAAGGCAGTTGTTTTTTTATTAGGAGCACAGGTAGTCTGCATTTAACAAGATAAATATCAGGGTAGACATGCACTCCATCTAAAGGCTTGATAGGGATGTAGCACTTTTTCATTTAACCGGAATGTTTGGATTGTGCTTTGTGTTGAGAGAGATTACATTATTTTATTTTATTTTTTCAACATTACAATTCAACCACATCAATTTAATAAAGTCTAAAGTTCAAGCTTGAAATATGTCTATGAGGCTTTATTTTATAAATACCTTGGCATGTTAAAACTTTTCTGACTTTGAAAGGATTATAATAAAGATAGAATCTCAATTTCATAGTTGAAAACCAGGATTTAATCCTGACCGAAGCTGTCCCCTCTCTTCTCTGGCCTCAGAAGTAACAGATCGCAAAAGCCCATGACGGTAAAATTCTTTTAAAATGTATTATTCACTTTACATATGTTACAAAGTGTAATTTCTTTGTCAAATCAACTATTTACAGTTATAGTTATTGCTGAAATTCCCAGATTGATTTATGTGATGGAAACCTCTCTCTCAATCTGTAGCCGTGCTGCAGTTTGAGGAGTTGCTAAGTGTCCCTGGACCTGTTTTGGATCCCCAGTTTCCGAAGAAATATTCTCATAAATAAAAGATCCAGGTCTCATAGTTGAAACTAATCTTTAAAGTTTGTTTAGGTTAATCTTTAAGGGAAATCTTGGTTTGTTGAACGCGTTTCATATTATAATATCCAGAGCTTGATAATAATCCAACCTTTTTAGTATCAAGTTGGTTTTAGACCGTTTTTCTTTGTTCTGTGCCAGACTACTGTGATGATGAATTTCCTCCTTGTATTATTTCAGACGTTTTTGTCAGCAGTATCTGATTTTTCTTTTGAGTATTTTTGTTTTATCTCGACCTGAGCAAGCATGTAGGGACAGTGGAGATGGAAAACTCCCCCTTAACAGGAAGAAACCGCCAGCAGAAACTGACTCAGTATGAGCAGCCATCTTCCACGACATTCTCGGGGTTCGAGAAGACAGAACAGAGACACAAATAGAACAAAAAGAACTGATGTAAGAGTACTTTTTATATTTAAGAAAGTAAAAAGTTAATAACAGGACATGGAAGATGAACAGTTACTTGGAGCTTCATCCCAGTCGATGCCCCCCATCCAACACGACATTGTAGCTAAGCAGGAAACCAGACCAGGTGTAGCTTTTATACAGAGAAAAAACTAAATTAACAGTCGACTCTTATGGCTGAAAATACTTCAGGGTTTCAAATAAAAGAAGACTGAGCCCCAGAAGGCATTTTAGTATTTAATTCAAACATGTCTGGCCAAAAAAATGGAGGGAACAGGATTGCCATGAATTCCCGACCCAACCTTCCTGATCTAACAGCTTAAGTAATATTCAGCTATCATTGTTTATCTCTCCACCACGTCTCCTCCAATCTTCATGTCCAGCTCCTGGAGAACTGGTTCATGCCAGTCTGATAGTAAAGCATGAACCAGCACATCCCAGATCAGACTGTTCGTAGATATCTTGCTGCCCCGGCATCTCTCTCTGACAGATGATCTGACACATCTTTATCAGGAACATTAAGCTGGAACAAAAAGCTTGCTTCCCCTAACTTGTCATCTTGCCCTAGATACATTCACTAGACAGAGAATATGTAATTAAATCCTAATTACATTGGAATATTCCAACAACATCGATACAACAGCAAATAATACAACTGGAGAGTAGTAGAATAGAAAAGTAGCAGGGTGAAGAAAAGTGGTCAGTCTGTCCTCCAGCAGTCTAAGGCTATAGCAGGATAATTACAGAGATAGCTCAGGATAACCTAAGCCACCCTAACTATGACCTTTAACAAAAAGAAAAGTTTTAAGCCTGGCCTTAAAAGTAAACAGAGTGTCTCCCTCATGGACTAAAACTGGGACCTAGTTCCACAGGAGAGAAGCCTGATAACTAAAAGATCTGCCTCCCATTCTACTTTTAGAAATCCTAGGAACCACCAATAACTTTTGCAGCATTTTGGATCAACTGAAGGCGTTAAATTGCATTTTGTGGACTCCCTGATAGATGCTGTTTCAGTGCTATGATGAGCTCTAAAACCTGATTGAAACTCTTCAAACAGGTCGTTACTGTTTAGATGCTCACATACTTGATTAGCAACTATTTTATAGTTATTCCTGCTCGTATCCAGTGCAGCTTAAGTAGTCAGAAGCATATGGTTAAAGTTATAGAAAAACTGTGAAGCACTTCACAGCTGCACCAAAAGGTTTGAATTCTGTTTAAGAAAGCTGCTTTATACAGAATCTGCAGAACAAGCTAGCTTAAAACATAAACACAGTCACAGAACTCTCAACCGTCCTGTCGGCTATCATCCCTAGGCCACGCCCCCCCGAAATAGGAACGTGCATTGCTACAGTAAACGAGAGAGCGCAAAACCCCAGTTGGAGTTTGGTCACCAGTCTTTTGTTTTGACTTGAAATTGCCTTTTTCTTTTTGGGACTCTGGTGATTTGTCCTAAAGTTAAAGTTGTACCAGCCGGCTGTTTCTCCTTCTCTGACATTATTGAGTGAAGAAACTCTCACAGCAGTGGTGTGCTTTTGCAAAATGCGGGAGCATGTAATGAGTGGAGGAGTCATATAAATGAGGAAGTGCACTTGTCTGGTGAGACAGACAACCGAATGCTCCAATTATTGGTTTCGGACCGAGCCATGTTATTGGCTGAGGTTTTTAGACAAAATGCGCCACAACCACTTCTATACTATGTTAGAACGTTGTTAAGAGGTATGACAAAAAATGTTTTAAGATAGCTTGTTTTGCAGATTTGGTATGGCAGCTTTAACAAAAAAAAAGTGAGATAATTCTTCTAAAGCTTTTGGTAATGCAACCTGATTGCATAGTAATACATTTAAATGCACACAGTTTAAAGTAAATATATCAGTAGTGAGCTTTGACTTGCAATTAATTAAGTTAATTGTAGATATTGCAGGTCAAATTTAAAGGCATCTTCATGGTAGATTTTTAGATATTATGTATATTTATTTCTGTGAGGACACTGATCAGTATTATCACATTTGTAGCAAAACTTTTCTTTGCTATTTAATTATTTTTAATATTAACATTTGTTTGCTGTGGCTCCTCCTTAGCATTTAAATGAGAAATGAAAATACAGTAGAGTATGCTTGCAAGAACTTGCAATGATTGTAATCAGACAGCAATTCAATGGGGCTTTTACTGTCACTTTCTGTCTCTTCGTGTTGCAGCAGATGCTTTGTAAAGAATATGGTGGGTAAGGTAACTGTTCTCTTCTGGATGCTTGCATGAATAAAATCCACCCAAGCAAATGACCTTACATAACACAGAGCTGCACTATGCAGTGAGGCTGCGTCCTCCAAACCCATCACGGAGAGGCTCTGAGATATTTTGTGACATGGAGATGAAAACCACTGAGATGGAAACAAAAAAAGATTCATTTCACACTTAATTTTTCTGCACAAAATAAATGTTTATTGTTATTTTTTTAAATCTGAAATACTTTTTTATAATTAATTTATTATTTTATTGAAAAGGTGCTGGGCTAATTCGATGTTAACTGTATAAAAGTATATAAGGTGAAATGAAGCACCATCAAGTACTATTTCCGACTGAGAAAGCTGCTTTTGATCTAACTCTGAAGGTTTGAGAAAGTTGCCAACAGTGACTGTTTTTGCTGCTTTGCTTGTTTGACCAGCCAATGTTTACCCATTGTGTGTCTGCTTTATGCTTCAGTGCTTGAATGGAAAGTTGACTGCTTGCCTGACTCACTGAGCAAAACATAATGGATTTTTGAACTTCATAATTCATCCTGGCCAGACTGTAGTTTAGTTAAATGAAATAATACACAGTAGTGAGATCTCCTTCAGCTGATGTTTCCTAGCTAAGCTCCTGGATAAACATGAAGCACAGTGCATGTAAAGTCTCATCTGGTTGACTGCAAACTGGCTCCTGTGGGGTTTATTTGATCAGAAACATGAGCTCTTTCCTATTGTTTTGTCTCTCTCTTTGATTTGAACATTACCTACAATTCCTTGCCGTACTGAATTATGTGCTTCTTTCACAACACAGAGCTTTTAGTGGGGGTTGGTCACAGCTGTTTGATTAATATCTCAATGCTTTCAGTGTAAGTTTGAGATTACACATTACACGCATTACCAAGTCAACCATGTTGAATGACTCGATCAACATTGTAGCTGTCGAACAAAACAAAAATGAGTAAAAAAACACATATTTATACCCATTGAACTTATGTCTGGACTTTGATGTAGGCTATTTAACACATAGACTTACGTTGATCCAAACCATTTCATTATAACCCTGCCTGTATCTTTAGTCTTGTTGTACTGCTATAAAGTGATCCTCTGCCCCCGTCGCAAGCCTTTTGTAGCCTCCAACGGGTTTTCCATTAGGATTTAGCTCAATCGATACACTTGTGTAGATTCTGAGTCACCAGGATATGACAATCCTAAGTGCTTAAGTAGGAGACAACTGGACTCCTCCTCTTGTTTTGTAAGAGGTTTGCCTCTTATCTAACAAGAATCTTTAGTTCTGAACATACTCCAACACAGTAGAGCTAACTCATTGGGTCAAGAATCAGTAATTGCATCTCAAAGACAAGGAGTTCTCATTTGAAGACAGCAATGTGCACATTTTGGACAGGTAAGACAAGTGGTTTGAGAGAGGAACGAAATGAAAATCAGCACTAAACAAAGTAAGAGGCATCGAATTTCCTCTAGCACCTTCCCTGCAATTCTTACTCTTCTCCATTGATTTTTTCCCCCCAGCAATTCACACCTTGGGACATGTAACCAAAACACCTCACGTGGCCTCGTTAGGGACATGTTTGGATTGTCATGCAACAACCCAACCATTGAGCTAAAAAAAAGGGTAGGGCCAGGTACCAGGGCGTAACCACCATCTCAGAAGTGAGGGGGACACTTTTCAGAGGTCTTTTGAGTGATTTGTCATCCTCTTGCATTCAATCACACCTTTCCTTAGTGGCTAAAGAACCATTTAATCACTTGCACAATGAGTGCGCTGGATTTTTTATTAGCAATATTAATAGTAGTTTAAAGACAGTTATTATCGTTGTTACTATTAATAAAATGAATGGTTACATGCAGGAAGAAATAACAAAGCTCTATTGACCGTTAGAGTCAATCTGGAAAGCTTTAACAACTATAGGGTAAAGAAAGTAGCTTGTGTGAATCAGCAAATCACAACAAATAGCACACAATAATGACATATCACATCATCAGAATACAGTTTTTTTTTACATGTTAAACTGATTGACATCACTCCTGGGTTACCTATTAAAATACAGAAAAAAATATTTTGGAAGGGGAATGAGAGTAATTCTGAGATATTCTCAGATACAGAATAACCCTGTGCTGATACCTGCCTGGTTTCTGCCACCAACTGACCTCTTTCTCTCAGCAAGTTTCAATTTCTCCTTACCTGTGAAGACCCTGTGTCATCTTCCCTGCTGCTGGCCTATTTCTCCTTACTGACTCTTGTTTTTCAATTGTGGCAATAAAGATATGAAAATGTGGAAAGCAAAATATTGAAAAACAAGTAGGATGGGTAGCAGTACAGTTACTGGGTAAATTATCCTCAAAATCCCTTTTATGCCAATTATGTTTTTTCTCAAACACTTATATTCTCCTTTCACCAGTGCAGACCCTCCCTGACCCTACTCTGTCTTTTTCGACAAAGATTTTATAAAAATAATTTGGAAAGCAATGGTGCGCACAGAAAGTGCGGGGACAAAGGGGAGAATTAGAGCTATTTATTATAATTTGCAACAAGTCCAACTCAATTTGTGCAAATGCTATAAAAATGTTGCTACAAAAGAAACGCCTTTGTTGCTGCATGCCGTTTAATAAGTGATTGTTTCCCAACATGCCTTATTGCTGACCAGTTGTGAGTTGTTAGTCCACTCTGTCAAATCTCAAACAACAAGCATGAGACAGTAAATTTAAGAGATTATGAAAGCAAAAACTTTTTTTTTGGTTGGAAAACATCTGTATGAGCTAAACTCTATGTTCAAAGAACTGCTGGTTAGAGATACAGAATAACTTCTGGTGGAATCAGCTTAAGTGTCAGAGGATCTACTAATGCTCTATATTAGTCCTTTTCCACTGAGGCGGAGCTGGAGCTCCCGTGGCTCCCGTGCTGACTAAGCTCCGGTGTTTTCGTTTTCGATTCCCGCGAGCACCAGCTCCGAGAGCCAGAAACGGGTGCTACTCTGGCACCACTCTTGTGTGGGGCCAAAGCGGAGCTATCCAAGCACTCACTATGTCAAGGGGGAAGGGGGAGGGATTTACAACCTTCACAGTAGAGGACCGCCATATTTAAATCCAGACTGCTCGGAATGCTTTTTTGTTGTTGTTGTTGAAAACATGGATAGCATCAAGACTACGTCGCCTATTACGACGTTGCCTTGTTGGCAGTAACTGCAACAGCGATGCCTTTTGCTGCTGTATCGCAACAAATGCTTGTAAAGCGACGATTAGCATCTGCAACCAGACGAGGTCATCCATCTTTGTTGTTATGGTTTTCTTCTTCTGCGTCTGCTTTAATTTCGGCGAGCGGCTTCCCGCGTGATTTCTGAAGTGACGCTTCAAGGACGCAAAGCCGTAGCTCGCGGTGGCTCCAAGTTGGCTCCTTGTTATGGAAAACGAAGGAGGTTTTGTGAAAGCTCTGGCTCCATCACCAGCCCCAGCTCCAGCTCCGAACAGGCTCTCAGTTCTTTGCAATGGAAAAGGGCTATATTTAAACTAAAGCAGACTAAAGCAGGGAAATTCATGCAATAGGTCTAAATAGTGCATTAGATTGAAAGAATTTTCAGCATTAAATCAATTCCCTTTTACAAGGAACACTGAGAATGTATTTTAGTAGGCTGCCATTTTAAAAATATAATGTCGATGTAAAGGAAAGATGGTATTTAGATCTTTAAAGAGCTTTTCGTTTAAATATCAATACACTTTATCTGGGTTTGCTACTGGTTGTTTGTGGCATTGTTGGTTTTCTTGGGATTTATTTGCAGTAAAAACAAAGGGTTCAGACTGGTGCAGTATATTAATTAAATGTACTTGTGAAAATATACAGAGCTCATTGTTTATACAGAATCTTAAATAAAACCTGTCATGAGATTAAAACTTACTAAGCTACCACATGGTCTATCTTTTTAAGAATTTGATCAGATTGTTTGAGGAAGACTTAAAGCGCTGAAGGGGCTGTCTTTGAGTGAGCTTGTTTCACTTTTTCTCCTCTCGTGACCTGAAAAGGAAAGGAATTGGAAACTTGTGCAGACAGTTGGGATGTAACTTCCTGAACTATCCTGGTACCACGGCAGTGATAGGTCTGGGTTCTTGTTTTTCTGGCAGGCGATTCCACGAAGAAGTACAACAATAACGTTCAGAAGTCATACTGCAGCAATTTTCCTATTCTACTTGAGGAAAAAAATTAAGTTCCTTGTTATTTTGGATGTAGAGAAACAAAAACTATTACATCACCCCAAGTATTGTCTCTGATGCAATCTCTATCAGGATTTCTTTCCTCTGTTAATAGTAAGCAAGCTGCTGGGTTAGCTTCATACACTCACAAATACTTGAGCTTTCAGTACAGTAGTTAAACTATATTTAGTTCCAATAGTTAAATACAGCAACTTAGTTTATGATTATTTTTTACATCATAATTGTGTCTCAAATGGAAAAAAACTCAGCTTTCTCTGGATCCATGGATTAGAAACATATCTCTATAGTTTTTAGTTTTTTCCAACTCTGTAGTTAACCATCTGCTTACTAGCAGATAAGCCTTATACCCAATATGTTCACTTAAATTTGGATTAGAATCAAATTTAAAAAGTACTCAGAAATGGAAACCATGTTTTGTAATGTCTTTGCCACAATGTCAATAGCATCTGCCTTGGATGTTATCGAACAATGTTTCCTATGCATATATCAGGTTTCGATACCTCCTCTATCAGTTCAGTTTGACAGTAAGGGAAAAAAAAACATCAGAACAGATCAGCTCAACAACAATGTCAGAAGATGATGGTGAGGGGTTTCTTATATAGATAATACTGGCAACAACTCATGCTTTTTTCCCTCCTCATCTTTGTTCTCCTTATTGCTAATCAAGATATGAAGGTCTTTCTGTGACGGCATAGCACCATGATAGGTATATTTTGGAAATTACTGCAGCTTAAAAAGCCCACAATCTCAGTCAGGTTCAAACCAATCAGACTATATGTGCAATTTGGAGATGTGAGCGCTTCTGACAGATGGGAGCCCTAATCCACAGCAATTCATTGCATTCAAGTATCTATGTGCAAGTTGCCTGAGGATAGAATAAGATTTATTGGCATGTACATTGCAATTTGTTCTTTCAAGTGCAGGATGAAGTACTTTTAGACCGACCAGAGCAGTGGCTAAACATGATGTGCCCTCCATGCTGCACCCAGAACCCAGACATGCTCATACCACAATATTTAACAATGACAATTAACCAGGGGTATTTTGGGGACTCTTAAAACTATTGTTGAGTGCAATGGTGGAGTGCATTGTGTTTTTGATGTGCCCCAGTGTACCTCTCCAAGATTCTGAAAAAACTAAAAAACAAACTCCTCTGCAGATTTTTGTCCTGCAAAACATACATTCATTATCTTTACCCGCTAATTAGCGCAGAGTATAGCCAGGGTTCTATCTCCAGGGGTAATTGGGTGAGAGGCCAGGGGTACAACCTAGACAGGTTGCCAGTCCATCACAGGACAGAACAGAGACACAGAGATCATGCATGCATAGTCACTCATATACCTGTGGGCAATTTAGAGATACCAGTTAACCAAAGGGTCACGGTTTTGGACTGTGGACTGAGCACCTGGAGAGAACTTGAACATGCGCAGGGACCCCAGGCCAGGATTCGAACCCAAGACATTCCTGCTGCAGGACAACAGCGCTACCAACTGCTCCACCCTGCAGCCTGACCTGCAAAGCATCCATCCATCCATCCATCCATCCATCCATCCATCCATCCATCCATCCATCCATCCATCCATCCATCCATCCATCCATCCATCCATCCATCCATCCATCCATCCTCTGCAGGGTTGTGGTGCCTATCTCCAGCTTTCATTGGGCGAGAGGCGGGGTACACGCTGGACAGGTTGCCCGCACATCACAGGGCAACACAAAGACACACAGGACAAACAACCTTGCACCCACACACTCATAACTAAGGGCAATTTAGAGAGACCAATTAACCTCACAGTCATGTACTTGGACTGTGGGAGGAAGCCGGAAACATGCATCATTTGAAACCATAAAATAAAAAACTAAGATTTGTGAGGAAAAACACCACCACTGCAATTTTAAATTATTTGGGGGCTGTTAAATCTCTGATCTATACCCACATTTTTCATTAGTCAGAATTGGTGCCCGTACCTTTAACTCACCAAATGTTCTTGATGTCATAAATTAAGTCTTCAAATAGATTTTCCTCCTGTATAAATTATAGGGAAATTGTTTCTCAGGCTGCAGAAGCTAATGTACTATTGTAGCAATAAGTAAAAAAACTAATGCAAGCTATTTACAAATACTGCCTAAGCACACTTGGAAGTGCTCTGCAAATAATGCAGAAATGTGGGAGATGGCACAAACAATGTTTTCCCTGAATGATACTTAAGAGACCCCATATTACAGCCTGAACATAGCTGCAAATTGGATTTATGTCTTAAAGTAATATCTGAATACTGATGGGAAATGGAAAGGCTCATGATAGAGACACTGTCATGTGTGCTCTGTTTGAACTCTTTACCTCCTTTCAATAAACACTAGACCTCTAGTGTATAAGCACAGCAGTTAAATAATCATGTATAGCACAAAGGAATGACTAGTTTAATCAGGAAATCAAATAAAAATATCTATTTTCAGAACATGAGAATGTCCGAATGGGATAAAAACCCAGAGTGTTGATTATATGCCCAAAGCACCGAGCTGTCTCCCTCAGCCCCCAGAGATGTTGGAGCCTCAGAAGCCTTTGGTTTTCTGCCTCAGTATGTATACATGTGCCAAAAGAAAGGGGGGGAAATGTCCACATGACGCATTGCCGGCTTCTCAGCTGTGCATAAGGCGTCTAAAGACCGAAGTGAGAATGTGTGAAGTAAATATTGTATGTTTGTGCTTCACAGAAAAAAATCCTTTATCATAACAACCCGAAGGGATTTTCTTACATCTCATTTGCTCCTGACACCTCCACCTCCTCCTCAGCCTGGGACGGTGTTTCTCTTGAATGCTTTGGTTATTTGAGCGTTCTGTTAGCTTTGCGCTATTCCAACGAGCTCTGAGCACAGGAATGATTCAGCTCGATAGTGCCAAGCAGCTGAAGCTGGCCTGGCGGGTGCAGCTTGTCCCAGGGGAATTTACTTTTCTATTTCTTTCCCAGCATCTGTTTAATCTTTCAACAAGCCAACCTGAATGAAATGCACTGTCGGACAGGAGGACATAATGATAGTAATAATAATAATAACATTGATGGGTGAGTTGTGTTTACGCCTTAGGGCTGGGAACAGAGAATGAGTGTATAATCCAAACCCATCCCCTGTGAGAAACTTGGACTGAAATAAAATGCTGCTAACCTGTTTTTTTCTGGAATTGCTCTAATTTTTCACATGTGTAGAGGGTGATGCAGCTCATTTCAAACATATTCAAAGCCCTTGAACCGTCATATTACTACCACAAACCCTAAAGTATTTAATTACTATTACATTGCATACTTATGAAGTTCAAGGAAAGGGATTTATGTTTTTAGTTATTTCTAAGAAATATTAATCTGAAAAGTGTGGCATGCATTTGCACTCATACCACTGAATCAAAAGTTGTATAACCAACTTTGATCTACATGTCTTTAACAGCTTCGAAAATCTTTTGACACACATTTTTAATCTTATTTTTTGTGTGTGCAGTTACCCAGTCAGATGAGATGGAGAACCTACATTAAGTCTTGAAAAACATAATGTTCTCTCATGAGGATATTGTATTCAGTCTGATGTGCATTATTAATTGTGCTACACACCAGTGTTTTGCATGCGGAAATAAAAAATCAGTTTTGATTTCACCCATTTCACCTTCTTTCTTTTTTGCCTGAGATACTAAAGTTCAAAGACATCTGTGGGAATATCTTGATAAAAGAAAACAGAGATCTAGAGAAATATGGGTTAAACACAAAAAGTTAAAAAGTTAGAAAAGGACAGAATTTGATTAATTTTAGACACACTTGGAGCAATTTGAAAACTTCACAGATTTCAATGAATGCTTTTACTACAATCAATAGAAAGATATAAATAAACTTTAAAAATATGATCATCTTTCTCCTACATGGAAGGTAATACTTGTTCACGCAATTATGAATATTTATAGCAATAAAATAAGATTTATCATTTTTACTTTTGACAACAAAAACAACAAGTATTATAGCCTTCTTTTTCAAAGTCTAGATTTAAAAGACTTTTTATGCATACAATTAGTTTTAGATTCTTTACCTTACTAGGAGGACTCAGAATGTGTCCATAGAAAACTACCACTCTAAAAAGACAAAAGGCATTTTTCTACTTAAATAAATAATGTTTTGGTTAGGTCCTGATTCATAAATGATTCATTTTTAAGCAGATGAAACAGCTTTTTATACAGTGACTTTTAAAAAAGGGCTTAAGGCTCTCTACATTCTGCATTTGATATTTTTCAAAATTATTTGGCTTTAAAATTGGTTGTTAATTTAAAGAGACTAAATATATGGATTTCACATGTTCTGACTCATAAACTGGTAACCTGGCACTAATAAGACACTCAACTGTTAAGGGTTACATTTTAAATTGTTTTCAATGTTTAACTTGATGATAACTGGACAATTGAATTTTCCATTTTTAATCGTTTTATAAAGCTCAGAGCAAAGTTGGGTTTTCTTTAAGCAGTGGTTGAAAACCAATCAAACCTGTGATCATATATGTAGATAGTGACTGCTGCCTTTTGACCATGTTTTGTTGCTGATCAATCATGTGATTTTAAGTTTTCATCTTGTTCTATGCCTTCAACCTGACATTGAAAGTTAGCAGATGAAAATGAGCCTTTATCCCTAAATATGGTACATTTACATCATAGATTTTAAGAGTCTAGTTCATGTTATTATACAGTGTGCCTAAATAAATAAATATCTTGACATGTCAAAAGATTCTGCCTGAGGTGTGTCTCTGCAGCCCCTCCAGAGTTCCTAGGGCTGCTTCTCTAATGAATGCTCTTCTTGATCGGACGGGCAGTTTCGGTGTATATAAAAGCCTTGGTAGATTTGGAATTGTATAGTTGATCTTCATACTACATTATCATCATATTGAATCTCTTTGCATCGTTTCATTGTTTAAATGGCGTGGGGAAAACATAATATATTTTGTAGCAGAGTGTTGTATACAGAATAAGATGCATTTCAGGAGTCACCTTTTAAAAACAACACACAAATAAGCCGAAATAATAATAACTGGTAACTTTTTTTTAAATTAATTCTGATGCGATTCTGTCATTGGTGTCACTACAGCAGAAAATATCTATCTTGGTCCAAAAAATAGAATAATTTCCGCCCAGCATTTAATTTTCCAACAAACTGAATAATTTATTGGATAAGAAGAAGAACATGACTTCCATGAAATCCAGTTATCTGATATTTTGGTGTATAACCATTTTTTTGTGAAACTGGTCTCACAGGCAACCATTGTTGATACACAACGATAAGCTGGAGTACTGTGTTTCCTTTTCGATTCTCAATGACTAAGAATTCCCTTATCACAACTGACTCAGATGAAATAACAGGATAGGATGTACAATTGTCCAGGTTAGCTGCAAGAGAGAAAGGAATGCATTGAAAAAAAATGCAATGCTCTTATGATATACAACTTTAGATACTGTATTAGATATATGAATCAGGTCAAGTCTGTCATGTTCGTAGTTCAAAGTAGGTTACAACAAAAACCCTTCAATGTATTTCCTGGTCAAGTGAGATTTGGAAAGGTTGAACCTGCAGATTGAGTGGCGGAGGAGCTCCTAGTCTGTTAGCGCACACCATATGGGCAGCCCGAGGCACTGGTTATCTAACCAAGGTGACTGGAAGACCTGGATGGCTCTTACATATTTAGCCGAGTATTTGGAGATGTACTGAAAAATTATTTATGTTTGCTGCGGATTTGTCCAGAAAATATTGTCTGAATTAATATCAGCAAATACCTCTAATTACAGAATTGGAGAAAATCTGACACTGAATAGGACCAGAAAATATGAAATTAACAGAAAATGACTATTATAGGAAGTTACCAAGTCATCCATTAAGTAAAAACAGAAAGTGTTTTTAGTACATATCTTTTTTGTTTTGTGAAACTTTACAATTTTTCTTGGTATTGCAGTTAAAGCACTGAATGCATTCTCTGAGTAACAGAAGGACTGTTATGAAACAGCTCCAAAATGGAATAGCTTTCCTGAATAATTTATGTTTTATCTGTTGGAAGTAAGCCCAAAAAATAACAGAGGCATAGCAGAAACAATAAAAGTCGCTTCAGAAAGGAGTCCAGATGAGAAACTAATCCAGTTTAAGGTTCCTGTAACACATTAATACGATCCATTACTTGATTTAATGGCCTTTGGCTATTAAGTCAGGTGCCAATATTAGTTTCATGCAACTCATGCAGTGACACATGATAGCTTTTCAATGTGGCAATGAGCCATGTGTGACAGGTCAACTGGGAGGCTGATGGGCGGCATTAGAAACTACTGTCAGAGGACCACACACCTGCTTGTATTTGTGCAGTTAAACAATGCCAAACAATCTGCAGACTGACGTGGGTTTAAAAAAAATAATGCAATAAACCTTACTCAAAGATTGCAAGAAAAAGAAAATAGTCGCAATATTGAAAAAGTAGCTTTTTTTTCTAAGACTACTCATCTAATGCTGTTTGAGATCACCTGCCCATAACAAGCTTGACAACTGTTTAATTGCTCATGTGTTTCCTGGTCATAAGCATGTGAAATAAAGCTTAGAACTGCTAAAATTACCTTTAGAATAAATATTCCATAGCTTCATTTTCTTTTGTGCGGGAGATCCCTGATTTACCGTATGAGAAGCAGAGGCAGATAGCTGAGCACTTCGGCAACTTTCAAGCAACTGCCCGTATAAAACTCTTACTCATTTACTAATGCTAAAAGCCAAAGATTCATATGATATAAAATTTTACATTTTATATACCTGCTTATGTATGTTTCAGGATCTCCTGCTATACAGAGAACATCGAAAACAAATAAATCACGTTACACTGAAATTACCCGGGTTTGTTAGCAGAGGTGGGTAGTAACTAGTTACATTTACTCAGTTATATTTACTTGAGTATTTATTTATTTACTTTTGGAGTAGTTTTACTAGACCTTACTTTTTACTTTTACTTGGGTAATATTTTTATGAAGTATCGCTACTCTTACTAGAGTAAAGTTTCAGGCTACTCTACCCACAGCGAGAAACTTCACTGAATGAAACTGAATACTTGTCATAACCAAAAATGCATGAGATTCACATATACAGTTTATGCTGAAGTAAGACTTCTTGTTAATACAAAAGCTTAATCATTGTAACATTATTTGCTGAGGCTGTTTTGCCATTTGGAGGTCAAATGGGGGTACCTTACCCTGCTCTAAAATATATACGTACATGACCTACTGTAAGTATTGGTTTCATTAGATTTACTTTGAAAAAGATTTATTTGGAAAAAAACTTCCTCTAGTCAAATTTGCTATTTTACAATTCTGTCATGTATTTCTATTTATTTTGGTCTTTAGAAATTGCACACAACTTTTTTAAATTTTTTAATCATATGCTATGATCTCAGTACTGAATTAAAATACTCAATACTTGAGTAGCTTTTTTACGAAATACTTTTTACTCTTACTTGAGTTGAGAAATTACGGTAGGTGCTACATCCAGGCTATACTTTTAAATGAAAAAAAATAAAAAAATTTGTTAAACCAGGCAAATGTGATTATCATTGCACACCCATGTGTTTCTCTGATCTGTCATTTAACCCAGTGATTTCCCCCCCAAGTGTTTTTTTTATTTTGCGGTGCAAATGGAGCTGTGTGTTTTATGTGCCAGACGATATTGCTGCCTCCACCTCCACAGTCTAACAGTCAGATCAGGAGAGCATCTGGTTACTGAGAGCAGCCACACGACCTGAAGTTGATCCAGATCATATATACACGTATCTGTGGAATCAGGTGATAGAGATCAGCACATGAAGGCAGAGCAAATTTATGACTGAGTGGCTGAATGGTCAGAAACACCAGGAGAGTAGAAAAAGACTATGGAAATAAAGCAAACTGAAAGAACAGATTAACCAGGGAGAATAGACTTCAGAAAAGGTTCTTTTACAAAAACTGAATGCAAATTATCCAAGAATTAACAAAAGACACACAACCTTTTTCTTAATGTCTGTGTCATGTAGTGTGGTTTTAAGGCTGGACGAAAATGCAGATTGGAGTTGGGATGAGCATGATGTGCAAATGTATTAACAAAACAGAAAAACTGGAGCAGGCAAGGAACTATCCACTATCAGAACTTCAAGGTAATTTTAGCAGACCTTCATCTGGCAAGATAAATCTGTTGGCCCAGTCCTCTCAGCTTTCGTGTCTTCATACAACATTTGTGAAAACGCCGCATATCACGACCATTTCGGCATTGAGTGGCATCACTGATCAGCACCAAAATGCTCCCAAAGCAGCAGAGGATAACAAGAGATCCACAATTGAAGGTCAGTTATGATAACCAAATTATTTCTAGTTGTCAAATGCCATTCATTTTCTTTTCATACATTCCCCCATTATTTGGTTCAGCAACCTTAGATATGTACAAATATGTAGTAAAAATGTTGTGGTTATGTTTCCGCAAGCTTTATACAATAATTTGGAAACATCTTTAAGCTCTGCCCACAAGATTTCTGGTGCTAAGATCAGGGCTTTGTGATACCCACTCATTAAGCCACTTTGTAACTAATTTTATGATATGATTAGGGATATTGTCTGTTGGAAAGACCCATGTGTGCCCAAGCATTACCTTCCTGGCTGATGTTTTGAGACGCTGCTTCAATGTTTCCACATATTGTTCTTTCTTCATTGTGCAATCTGCTTTGTGAAGTGCACCAGTACCTCTTGCAGCAACACACCAACACAACATAATGCTGCCACCCTGTACTTCAGTGTTGGCATGGTAATCTCAGATCTGAAACTTTTGAGTTTTTCCTCCAAATGTAATAATTATGGAAAAACACTTAGTTTCATCACACCACAGGTGTCTTCTGTAACAAAAATGAGAACCACAATCCTTTTCCTGATATCCTGGCCGATATTTTGATTAATCTCCCCTCCATATGTCACAATCTTCTTGAGATGATGCCTTATAATACACCACCATATGTGTCTTCATTTAACTCAAAGGTTGTGAATAAATGGCTTTGTATGCTCTGAAGCACAAAGTTATTACATCATTATCTGAGTTTTTCCATATTGATAAAAGGTATAACAATTTGGATGTAAACCTCTAATTTTTAAGGAAATTATAGCAATTCTCTAAACACTTTTCTCACTCATTAATCTGAAATATTTTTGGTAATCCCATCTGACCTAAAACAGCAAAAGTGTAGTCTAAAATAAAGTCAGTCAGTAATTGTCAGACTGCTTTTTGGATACAGTGTATGCAAATATCTGGTTTCAATAAGATTTGCATCTACTTTGTTTGTTATCAGATTAGAGTATTTTTGTAAACAAATCAATAAAAGAGAGAAAAGTATTGGATCCACTGCAGTTTATCATGAATAATCATCACAACTTTTCTTCTCCAGCCGCCTCTCTACCATGATGTGTAATAAAACACTGTCTGCAGAGCAGATGGATCCAAAACTCAGTCTGTCAGTTCCCTTATTCATCTCCCCATTCACATTTGGCCCACTTCCTACCCTAAATATAAGTGTGTCTCTGCCCTTTATATTCTTCATAGAAAATTATCCTCGTCATCCTTACGCCACCATTAGCTGTGACATCTGGGACTTCTTACTGTGTAGAGCTTTGCTGCTCAGATTCAGTTTAGATTTGCTGTCTAATTAATCTTACATGAGTCTGCCTTGACTTTACTGTTACATAGTAGGACTTTGCTGCTGCCTGGTGTGACACTGCTGTGTGGAAGTTTCATTGCTTATATAATTGAGAGCATATTTTTTCGTTTTTGAGAGGAACAATTTTTTTATTCAGGCTGAGATTTTGCACTTCCATGCAGTGACAGTGGGTTAACCTGGGATTCAAACTAGAGTGCAGTACAATTTTTCAATATTTGGACTTTATGGGTGTATGGGTATATTGTATATTTTAAAGTAAGCTGGGGTGTTGGAGCTGTGGAAGCTGAGCTTCTTTTGTGTGGGCTTGTAGATTGATGTGCAACACTCCTAACAATCTCAGTCAAGATTGCAAAGAAAGATAAAAAGATAATTCTTATTCTTGACCTTGTTTTTATTTTCAATCTGTTTAGCGTGTAATTGATTGCTTGCTGCATGTTTTTGAATAAGAACAATAGGTAGTGATGGGTCAGTTATGTGTTGTCATTTGCATTGTATCATTGCTCCAGTAGTCTAAAAGTTGAGGAAAACGCATCCCCATTCTTCTCCACAGTGATGGGCTGGCAGGTGGGTGACTGCTGCGGCGTTGTGCCGGTTGCTGGTGGCTCTGTGTAGCTGGTTTTTCTTTTTCCTCCGCTGGGTGGGGTGATGTGCCTTGCTTTTGGCACGTCACTGGGGGGTGCTGAACTCAATCGGGTGTCTCATCTGTTTTGTGCTCTGAGAGTTGACCGAATGTCGGCGTGGGTGTAGCTCTTCTGGGTTTGGGAGGACTCTCTTGGCCTTCATGGGGCTTGGCGGTGCAATGACCATGGGCCCTGGGGTGGATGTGCCAAGGCCTCCCTCACTTGGTGGATCTTGGTGAATGGGGGCGCCTTTTGGGGTCAGTGGGAGAGCTGGCTCCCTGGGAAGGCATTTTGCCCCCCAGTCCTTTCCTTCCCCATCCCCGGACACCTCCGTCTACCCGGTCCATCATTTTACCACTTTTACATTGCAGCTGCTTTCTCCACATCCCACCCTTTGTTTTAAATGCACATTTTAACAACACACATCAACACCATATTTAAGAGGGAGGAGGGAGGCTTGGGGTCTTTTCACACCCCTGTTTGATATTCACCATCAAGAATTGGAGACTGGGAGGAGGAACAGGCGGTCTGGTTGGGGCGGGGGCTGGTGATGTTTGTCGCCATCCGGAAATTAAGTGGACCACCTCCTGGGTCCCGGGGCTGGTTGCCCTGCTGGGGTATCGGTACCTGGACCTGGGAGTATAGTGTGTGTATGTGCAGTACGAGTGGGTGTACCGCGTCCATCCTTGTGTGTTTTTGTGTTAGATCTGTGGGTGAGAGTGTGTGTTCGTAAGAAGGAAGTAACGTGTGATTGTGTCTGTGTGTCCCTGTGTATATCTTAGGTTGTGCCTTGGGCTGCCCCCTCTCCTGGTGTAACTCAGGCCCCCCACCAAATTAGGAACATATTTTGCCTCCGTCACACTCACTGCTGGTCACTGGTGCCTCTGCCCCCTGGTGCATTGGTGGCTCCTGATGTCTGGGGCTGGGTGCTCAGGGGAGCGTGCCGGTTCACCACTGGTGGCTGCCTAGTGGGGCATGGGTGGACCAGTGTATCAGTGGGCCGGTGTGTCGGGCTGATGTTTGCCTTTTGGTGCCATCGGCCCGTGGGCCTCTTTGGTTGGGCCTGTTTGGGGTCAGGGGCATCCATAGGCGGCCCGGTGCTATTCTTGATTGTGGGGGGCCCGGGCAGGAACAATGGGGGTGTTTTCCTTGAAGTGGGGATGGAGCCTCACTTTTGGTGTTTGGGAGCGGCCGTGTGTTTGGTGCCTATTGGAAGTGGACCGTGGGGTGTTGCTACAAAAAACTGACAGTTTTATCTTTGTGTTTCAGTTCAGCATTGTAAACTGCATCTGATACACTTGTGGTTGGTTCTATTTTAATCCATGGTGGAAAAGGAGAGAAACGCAGACGTGATGGGCAGAAGCCAGGCCTCTGAAAGTAAAGATTATATCAACTTTTACTATAACACAACCAAAAAGGTCCTGTGTAAGCTTGATATTCAAAACATAATTAAACTGGGTTATACATAAAACAGAGCTAACAGGAAGCCAGGACAAAGAAACCAATCACAGTGAAGGATAATGACAAAACAAGTAATTAATCATTAAAATACTGAATAGTGTCACAAGTGTCACTATAATGTAGCTCTTAAAAGCATGACAAAATACTGAAATACAATCACTGACCATATAGTCATAGACATCAAAGGTTGTACATTTTCTTTCCTTCATTGTGGGGGATTTCAACATCCATAGTGACAACCCCCAGGATAGACTAGCAGAAACATTGAGTGACTGTTCATAACTTCGGCCTGACCCAGCATGTCAAACAACCAACACAGAATCAAGGACATACTCTGGACTTAATTATAAGCAAAGGGTTAAATATATCTGACATCTCGGTAACTGATATTGCATTATCTGACCATTTCTGTATTTTCTTTGAAAGTACCATCTCTGCTAAAATATCTAGCCATATATCTAATATTTAACTGTAGAAAAGCATTTTCTCAGGGACATTTCAGTTGAAACTGTAATGGCAGAAAATACTTCAGGGTTTCCATAATAAAGAAGACTGAGTCCCAGAAGGTGTTTAAGTATTTAATACAAACATGTCTTGGCCAAAACATGGAGGGGACAGAGATTGGTCATGCATCACCCTACCCAACCTTTCTGAGTAACAGCTTAAATAGTATTCAGCAATCACTGTTTATCTCTGCAGCACGTCTTCTCCAATCTTCACGCCCAGCCTCTGGACAGCTGCTTCATGCCAGTCTGATAGCAAAGCATGAACCAGCACATCCAAGGTCAGACTATTAAGTTATCTGTCTCTCAGCGTCTGTCTCTCTGGTGACCTGACACATCCTTATCAGAAACATTAAGTTTGGTGCCCCTAACCTTGTCATCTCGCCTTAGATACATTCACTAGACAGAGAATATATACTTAACTTACATAAGAATTTTTCCACCACAAAACCTTTAAAAGTATTTACCCTTCCACCACATCCCACTCATTTGCCAACTCCAACTCAAAATAAATAATAAATAATAAATAATAAATAATAAATAATAAATAATAAATAATAAATAATAAATAATAAATAATAAATAATAAATAATAAATAATAATAAATAAGTTGGTAGATAATTTCCTAGTGACATTTCCTCAGACATCATTGATTCCATTGTTCCAACTAAAGTGAAAGTAGTCTCGGGTAGAAAGACGTCTCCATGGACATCCACTGGTACGTAGTGAAAAACGGGAGTGTCGACGAGCCAAGAGAAAATGGTGGACAACTTGACTCCAGGTTCACTGTGAGATCTACAAAGACAAACTGAACAGATATCAGCTAACGTTAAAACATGCTAGGGAAACGTTCTTCTCTGAAATCATTAACAGAAACATTAATAATGCACAGACTCTGTTTGCAACAGTGAAAAGACTAACTAATCCTCCAGTGACAGTAGCCCCTGAACTAAATTCGACCAGGGCCTGCAATGAATTTGCCAGCTTTTTCACTGAAAAGATTCTAACAATTAGACGGCTGGTCTCTACCTCAGTACCGAACGCACTACCAATATTATACCCAACTAACACCAATGTAGAAAATAATGTCAGAAGTCCATTAATTAAACCAAAATACCTCGAAGAAATTATTAACCAATTAAGCTCCTTGTCTTGCTGTGTTGATATCCTACCCACAGCTTTCCTTAAGAAAGTTTTCCCTGTCATTGGGTCTAATATGATACTATTGGAATGACTGGAGAGCTAGGTCGGACTCTCTGGTACAGTACTTGGCTGGTTTAAGTCTTACCTAAAGAACAGGTACTTCTTTGTTTCAATAGGAAACTTTTCACCAGAACGAACAGAAATTACATGTGGGGTGCCCCAGGGCTCCATCCTGGGGCCCCACTTATGTAATATCTGCTTGCTCCCACTAGCCCAGATTATAACAACCCATAAGATTAACTACCATAACTATGCAGATGATACTCAGCTCTACATTGCAATGTCGCCAGGTGACTTAGAACCCATCCAAACCCTAAGTAAATGCATCGAGAAAATCAATGGATGGATGTGCCATAACTTTCTCCAGCTGAACAGAAACAAAACAGAAGTAATTACTTTTGGACCTAAAGAGGAATGATCAACAGTCAGCGCACAGCTTCAGTTAATACAGCTAGAAAATACCGTTCAGGCCCCAAATTTAGGTGTAGTAATGGACTCAGACCTGAACCTCCGAGTCAAATAAAGCCAATAACAATGTCAGCATTATATCACCTGAAGAACATGTCTAGGATTAAAGGACTGATGTCGCAACAGGAGCTCGAAAACTCATCCATGCATTTATCTTTACTCAGATTGATTACTCCAATGGAAACAGCTGCAGCTGATCCAGAACGCTGCTGCTTGTGTCCTCACTAGAACCAGGAAAATAGACCACATCACCCCAGTTCTAAAGTCCTTACACTCAGTACGTTTACATGCAGCAGAGAAATTCGAATTATTGCCTTAGTCCGACTGAAATCAGTCTTTTAAAATGCATGTATACACCTGGCTGGAATCGAACCGAACTGGAGTTTCAGAAGCTCGGCTTCTCTTGCTGGATAATGCGATTCAAATCGGACTACTCTGCAACCAGCCCCCCCGGCCCCGCGCACACTCGCGCACCCCCCTCGGGAGGTTTGGAGAGCCGGAAATCCGACCCAGCACTAACAACAGTAGTGTTATGAGAGGCATATGGCATCTAAGACAAACGTAAGCGGCCAATCAGTGCATGTTTGGACTTACGAAGAGGCAATGCGTTGTTACTGTGAAATATCCTGCTTTTACTCCGTCTGCTTCACTCCCGCCAGCCTCAGTTTACTGCCTGAATGCAGCTGGAAGCTAACTGCTATTAGGCTAACTCGTAGGAGCGCATTTCGCCATCTATCGTCAGGTAGTGGAACATACTTCATTTAATAATTCGATTTTCTGATGGACATGTAAACTGGGACTCGGCTCGCTGCAGGAGGGAAGTCTTTAGTCTGATTACTCCAAAAAGCTCGATTTAGCTGTGCATGTAAACGTACTGACTGGTTCCCTGAAGCTCAGAGAATAGACTTCAAAATACTTTTACTAGTTCATAAATCATTGAATGGCTTAGCACCCAAGTATGTTGAAGATCTACTGTTACTATACTGTTGGGATCCATTTTCCAACATTTGAACTGAACAGACTTTTGGATGGCGGGAAGCCATTTTCCCCAGATGGACTGAGCTGAATGCATTTCCCAGCATTCCTAGCTTTGACCACAACACACTCCCATTGGTCCATGTCCACCAATGGTGACATCAACGATGACATAACTGCCAAAGGGTTCTAAGAATGGTGGTGGCGGCCATTTCAAATTGTTCTCAGCAGAAACTTCTGCTACACAGAGGACGTCTCACCGGTGAAGATTCTCTTTTGTTCTGACCCACTGGACTGGGGAGAAATCTGATTTCAAAGCTTCTTAGTACCCACTGCTGTCTGTGCATCCAGCTTGGGTTATATCAGGATTGTTCCGAGACAGTTCGTTACAACGTCGACCTGCAAGCCGTCGTGCCTGCAGTTTGGACACACAGTCTCAAAATCCTACGCCAGGTTCTATCTCTGCCCTTTTGCTCAGCTACGGACATATTGGGCTCCCCTCTTTGTGGACTGGACCTCCCTCAAAGCAAAGTAGGACTGAACCGGTTCATTTAACCTAAGCTTGTGCCTTTTCTACATCCGTTGGTTAGACAGCCATATTTGGGTGGACCTTGCCGAGCTGCACAGCTCCAGTCTAACCAATGAGAGAGCTGGTTACGTTCGAGGAGCAGCTCTGATTGGTTGAACTTAGTTTTCAGTGTGCTCAGCGACCAGGAGAGTCACTCGAATGCTTAAAGGAGAGGGGAAACCATTTAGGAAATGCAATTGCAAAAAGGATTTGAAAATGAGAGCTGGAAAGAGAAAACGGATGTAGAAAAGGGAATAACTTTTTTAAATGTATGAAAAGGAAAGATATTTACAATCTCATTTATTAATTGTGTTATTTAATTCTCCATTTTGAAATAGGATTTGAAAAACGTTTTCAAATCACAGTATTTAATAATCAAATAATAAATACAATTTGCAATTCCTCTTTAGTATTTCAATTTAAAATGTGTAATAACAAAATGCTTTTCAAATTTGTCTTTTTTTGTATAAATTAATTGTTGAATTTGAAATTATATTTAGCAATCTATATTTTTAATTCACAATTAAGCACTCCTCGTCAAAATGCTGTATTACTTTTCCAATGACCCCCGTAGTCCTCCATAAAACACTGAGTTCTTTTAAATCACAACTAAAAACTCATCTGTTTAGAGCTGCCTTTGAGTAATCTTTTCATGTATCATATATTTTGTCTGTGCTTGTTGCTTCATTATTGTTTTTATTTTATATGCTTTATCTGTGTTCTACTGCTATTTTTATTTTTTGCCTTGCCTTGCCTTCCAAGAATGTTCTTAGACAGTTTGACTGATCGTTCAAAGCTTGTTTTTATATAAAAAACACTGAAACTGAAAACAGGCAGAAAGAGCTAAATTAGCATTTTTTTATTAACCCTAAATGCATGTAGAACCACCTTTAAAATATATTGCTATACAACTATCAAAACATATGCAGTAGCACATTTAAAGTAATGCAACAAACGGTTGGTGGCAAGTCCAATAGCTTAATGCTAACCTCTATAGAAGATCAACTTCTTCAAAAGAAAAAAGGAAAATCTAATTCAATGCTAACGATTACTAGGGATAATAGACTTAAAAATATACTGATGTGTACAGGCTTAGCATAACGTTAACATGTATTATACACTCATAAGAACATATTTCCTATGTTCCAGATAATGGAACAGACCGTTTTCACTGTAACTGCTGCTTTAGAAATTCAACACACTAACTGACCCTCTACAGCAACACCATCAAGTTAATACGGTTTCAAAGCCACCAATTTTAGGGAGTTTGAACTGGGTTTAAAATCTGTGTTGACTTTGTACATTTGAAATGCACGTGTAGGGGAGGTCTCAGTTTGGCCGAATTATATTACAAGGGCACAAAAGTATAATTATTGTCTCACTGATCCAAAAAGTCTTTAAAACATGAGAGGAGGGGTCTTTATCAAACTACTGGTTGGAGATTTGTTAACTCATTGGTTTTGACCTGTTACTGTTTTGTGGTAACATAAAGCCTCTTATTGCATCTAAATTTGCCATCATTTTGGTTTTTCTTCAAAATGCTTCACCTTTTGAGTCTGCTCAACTTTGACTTTTTTTCTACTTTGACTTCTGAGGTTTTCCTTGTAAACATTCTGAAAGGCATTTAGATTCTTGCAACCTCAGCTGACAAGAGAATCACTGTGCCAAAACATTTACAGACATGGAAGTTGCAAGATATGTCTCAGGTATGAATGGTTATAGAAATTACAAAAATTTGTAAATAAATAAAAAACACCCTACAAACCCCTAATGAAAAGCTAAACACAATCTTAAATTTCAGATTACTGTTAAATGTCAGATTATTTGTAAAATACAACCTGGTGGCGAACTGGTATACCTTCTAATACCTTCTAAAAAGTATTTGCACGCTCCCTACTAAATTTAAGTTTCTAGACATTTTCCAGTTTCTCCAGTTAGGGTCAAATGTCATCATCATGTCACATGCTTTTTCAGACATGTCGGTAAATTCTGCCCACTCGTTTTACAGTTGTTTCATTATGCACTGTCTCTGCTGCTCTAAGTCTAAATGAGACCATTTTAAATTCTTGTATCATATTACACAACACCCTCTCTTCCCCCCGCCCCCTTCCCCACAGCCCAAAGAGAAACACTTTTACAGCAGCTAGCTCAAATGGAGAGCTTGAAACAGATACATGAGACATTTGAGCTATTCTCCTAAAAGCCTTGAAAATAATCCCAAATTGGACTTCCTACATTAGCAGAGACTGTAAATTCAAGACTTAAAGCCAAAATTGGGTTTAAAATTACGTGAAAAGTGTTTTTCTCCATCAAATATGTCTTTGTTTTATCTGTACGGACGGATTCAGTTTTCACTATAAATTTTCTTGCCTCATATTCTTCAAAATTAATTTCCTGCCGTTCTCCTCTTTCTTTTTCTCCTTCTTCACTCTGTTTATATCAACTGTGTATCAGGTACTTAACTCACGTGATTTATTTAATTAGCTTACTCTCCCAGAGATCTCACACTCAGCTTGGAATGCCTTGCTTACTGACCTCATGGAAAACTGTGGCCTGCCAAGGTTTGCTCTCATATCCCCTAAAAAGGAACCTAAAGTTGTGTGTCTGGAAGTGGTCCCTAATGGATTTTTTTTTTCACACAAAACTAAAACATTGACAGATATTTCGCAGCTCTCAGATCCAACGCCTGGTCGTTTGGATCTGAAGGCTTGTGACGCTGCTGCAGAGTTTGGGTCTCAGCTGTGTGCCGGATGAGAGGACATGCTCCCAGGCCCGGTCTGGAGCCCGCACCAGGGTAACTGAGTTAAATCGAACCTAGACAGACGCTTTACCAACGTGCTGTCTCCTCTGGCATTACATCAGATTGCTTTTGATAAATACATGCTGCATAACCCTTGCTCTCTCTCTCTCTCTCTTTCACTATCTGGACAGATTTGTTGTTAGCTGCTGAAGCATGTAATGAAGGGCTGATTGGAGAGACTACTCTAACCCTTTCAACCCACCAGCAGCATCAGCTGAATCACGTAGAAGGTGACAAGTCATTATTAGAATGAATAAGAAAATCTTTGGAATAATTTCCAGCCAGGATACATTTGATACAAACAAAACAACTCAGCACACAACATGTGCCAAAATTTATTAGTAGCAGAACTTATGACACCTTGTTTATAGTAGTATATGGACATTATGTATTTTTTGGTGTTTTTTTAATTGACTTAGATGGCGATGATTACTCAGATATTTTTGTTTTTGTAGTTACTCTATCATTTCTGGTTTGATTTTTGCTGTTGTGTTTGAACTCTTGAGACAAGTTGGTTTTACACTCTACAAGAACAAGCAATACAGGTAGATAAGAGGAGACAATGCATTCTGATGAATCATTAAAACTATTAAAATCGTTTTTTACTGGTCTGAGGTAATATTCTAATCTGAAATGCTGTGTTTTTATTAGCTGTAAGTGGTAATGACAAAAAGGTTTTAAAACGCCAGGCTGTGTGTAGTTAATCTATGGAATGTGTTTTACTTAGTGATGGAGATGATAAAATGAATGAACTTTTCAATAACGTTTACATTTATTGAGAGGCTCCTGTTTATGGAAGTCCAAACAGTATAAAGCAGAACTTTTCAGTCTATTCCAAACGTCTCTTCTCAGGGACAGCCATACAGGGTTTCTGCTTCAACCTATTGGTTGTTGTTACTCACCGATCTCTACGTCTCTCTACAGAGGGAAAGGAAGCCATTATGATCATTTTAAAGCAGGGGTTTAAAAAGGGGGCACACATTTAATAACTAACTTTCAATCTTTAAAAACATGGATGGCTAAGTCTGACAAAATACTTAAGTTTGGGACTGGACCAAGACCACAATAATCCATTTGGTGTCTGGAGAAAGGTTACCTATTTTCCTTGGGTTGGGGGTCAGTTCAGGTATCTAGGTGTTTTGAGTGATGGTAGGTTTAAGCTGGAGAGGGATAGACAGATTGGGGGTGCATCATGGTGAAGAAAGTGAAGCCAAAAAACAAAGTTCTCAATTACTGGGTCCCTCTACGTTACAACCTTCACCTATGGGCATAAGGTATGGATCATCACTGAAAAAACAATATCCTGGATACAAGCAGCTGAAATGAGTGACTTAATAACAAACGAAGAACCTTTGCATCTCCCTTTTCATAATGTCCTTTTGCAAGGAAGAATAAAGATTACTGCTAAACACAATGAAAAAGACTGGGCATTTTGGGTACTAATTAAACTGCAAGTTATTACTTTTATGCAAGAAATACCTTTTGATTGTGGCATATCTCCACAGTTTTCTTCCCCGGCCCTATTTTAGCTTGACAAAATTTTTCGGTAGGATTCAGTATTTAAATCCTCATCACCAAAAATAGAATCTTATGGTTAGGTCCAATATCCAATGGAAACAATACCAGAATTAATACAAAACCAGTACTGATGGTAAATATGCTGTATTTAGAAATCAAACTAACTAGTATTTAGGAAACTTGATAGCTTTGATTGAAATAATTACTTCCTTCAGGTTGGGTGATTATTGTGGTCATGACTAGAAGAAACAGAAGTTGAAAGAAATCATCCATCACTTTCTTTTGGGCCTTAATTCTTGCTCATTTTGGTTCTGAGTTGGCTCTGTTTATATTAGCTCAGAGATTGTCTGCACTGAAAAGCATTTGTTCCGACACAAGATATGATGTTTTGTATAAGGCGCCATTAGTGGTTTTCTGTATAATGACTGATACCTTACTACTGGGGAGCGTAAGTGGGATTTTTTTTTATTGCAGTAATTACCTTTGTAAATAAATAGCATTCAGAGGATGTGCAAGAACAGCAGATTTTTTAGATTTTTGTTTCTTCAATCTTAGTGAACGATATCAAATGAGATACTGGGCTCTCACAGATCTTGTTTTCTAGATTAGGAAGGTTGAATTTGTCACTAGGGAACCATTTTGTTTTGATTTGTGCTCTGGCTTATTTTTTTTCCATTTTCAGTTTCTGACAAAGGCTTCCAGATTTGTTTTTAAAATGCTTTGGATATTTATTTTTTTAATCTATGATAGAATGCACTCTAACAAGATTCCTAGGGTCCTAGGTTCACAGCAGTATAATTAAGCAGCTAATAAACATATTATTTTTTGGATGCTTTTTTCTTTGTGTTAATTTTATTATTGAAATCAAATTCAATAGAATTTGTCTATTTTGACAAGAGACAGCAAAAGTTATAGTTACACAATGACTTACACAAATAAAACACAATCATGAAAAGCATTTACAATACAGGGAGGCTGTCACAAGTGCTCTCAGTCTGGATTTAGATGTGTTCAAAGAAATAAACTCAGTTTATTTCAAGTCTTCTTGCAACCTGTTCCATGAAGAAGGGGCAGAGAAAATGAAAGCCCTTTTTCCTCAGGATAAAAATTGATAAAAGTGATATACAAGTACAGGCCATTTACCATTTACCAAAAAGCTCATGTGAATTTGCTCAAGGGCACATGGGAGAGTCTAAAAGAAATTGGAGTAAGGATCAATGATTCAATATTTATTTATTAATGCTTTTCATACACTGAAGGAAACACAAAGTGCTTCACGGAAGAAAAAGCATCCTATGGTTTAGATGACAAGATGAATGCCCAGATCTCAGTTCTATTGACATTTTGTGGCTGGTGATGAAAAGAGCTGTTCTTGCCCTCCAGCACCCTGAAAAGAGCTTGAACTGTTTCTGAAAAAGAAATGGGGGTAAATTTGCCCTGCCCTGATGTTTGAGCCTGATTGGGACATATCAATACATTTCTCAGGCACCCAAGGTCACATCAACTAAATACAGACCTGAAGGGGGTGAATATTTATAATACCAGATAGATTTTAATTAGTTGACATTGCTTTGTACAAATCTGTTTCATTTTCACATTAATTATTTTTTGTTCAAGTTAAAAAATAGAAGGCAATAACATGGTAATAAATCCAAAGGGGGTTGATTACTGGGTCTGCTGATAATTATGGTGACCTGTTGATTCAAATATGTTGCTTCTGTTGTAATTCTAACAGTGAGCTTGGGAAATTTTTTTTCATGTGTTCCTTTTCCTAATCTTCACTGTATGTTAACTATATGTGTGTTCCACTCCTTATATGTGTGGAAATGTGAACTTGGATCCTCATCAATCCTTTTTTTGTCACAGTTGCAGTTTTGAATTCAGTTTTTATTTATGGACAAGTTTGAGTGAGTAATAGTTTTCTCACCATTTGTGATAAAGATCACACATATCCTGTTAAAGAGTGGCTAAAAGAAACAACTCCTCTTGTCAAGTCATGTATATTCCCCAGGGGAAGGAAGTCTTGGATTAAAAATGAAAAGTTCCTAAGCACTTTCAGGGAAGCATATCATTGTGGAACTGCGGATTAAAATACTAAACATTTCAGAAGGTGATTGCAGAATAAATCTTAGCTCTTCCTACATTTTTAGGGTGACATAAAACCTGAATTTATTTAAAGTTTTTTTTCCTCATTTATACTAAATTGAAAGCCTTCTGTTGGCAATTTACATGATCATGGATGATGTATTTCCAATAAAACCTCAGCCAAGAACCCCCGAGCTTTCACACAAATGGACATTACACAGCAGCTGCCAATGAGGCATTGTGGGTCAAAAGCCAAACTGTACTGTGGGGAGATGGGAGGCCCAGAGCTGTGTTTGAGGGCCTGTGTAAACAATCAAAAGGTTGTCTGGAGTTTGAGGTGTCTGTGCACAAGAATTAATGGGGATCAGCGGCTCCTAGGAAAAGACGGGGATGAGACATAGTTTGTGGGAAAATCCTGCATCGCAGCAGTCTTTTAACATAACATCTTTGGGTGTCATTAGCAGATATGCCTGCTGCTACACACAAGTGGACAGTCTTGTTTATGATATTTTTGGCCAGGCACAGCTGGAGATGAAAGTGAGCGTTGAGGGAGCCCTGCTGGGGGAGCAGCGTGGACTGCTGTGCGAAGACAGCCTGTACCAATCAGGGGACATGATCAGTGTTTACTCGCATGGTTAACCAGAACATTCCCCAATCTGCTCAGCATTTTAGGGAGGTCGTAAACGCTGATAATGGTGACGTCGCACTAGGTTGTCTCTTCAGGCCACCTGTTTGTGGAAGAACTAGGCTGACCTTATAAGGCTCGGTGTGTGTAACACCTCTGATCTTACTTGAGACTTGTAGAAAGAGTGTGTTTACAGACCCTTGATATGAAATCCTCTTAGTAAAGCTGTCGTATATATCATCTTCAGTTTGTTTGTGCTCTAGCGGGTGTGACGTGTACAGGTGCTTTGACTGCATACTTCCTTGAACTCTTATTATTTTAGGAACATGAATTCATTCAAAGATGATGGTGATATTCCACAGACATACATTGTCTCTCTAAATGATAAAAATCAAAGTTTTTGAAGAAGGGACCAACCAGGTTACAACCTCTAAACGCTGTTATGTGTTGGTGGTATTTGCTAAAATGAAATACGTCTCAGTAAACTCAGTAAACACGGCGGTTTTGAGATATGCAAAGCTAGGGACATACCTAAAAAGAGTTCAAGGTTAAAGGTTATTCTACAAAGTATGTTCTCATTTGGACTAATTACAAATTAAACCTACGGCTTTCAGGTTTTTGTTGGCAAGAACCGTTTAAAACAATGTCAGTTTTTACTGAAAGTTACTGGATGGGAGAAGGTTAAAGGAGTGTGAAAACTTTTGTACTGTGCGAAGAAAAAATAAACAACTACATTTGTGTGAAATCTTGCACGACATGCACAAGAACACACTGGTGAGTGTATTATGTGGCATGACTCTGCCTGCTCTCCAGGCTGCAGAAATGTCTGAGGATATTATCCCTCAAGTCCAGTGTCATCAGCACTGTCAGCATCACTGCTGTTTAAGACTCTACGTCGTGTTGTTCCTTGTCGTCCTTCCATTCTTTTCCATTTTACATGCACACAATATGGTTTATCTCAAATCTTCTTTTCTACCATATCATGTTAACAATTTATTAAAACTGTAAACTTTGAATATCTAGGGTGAATGCATCTCCTATTTGAAAAACTCTCCCCGCTGAGCCACATTTCTATTCTTTCTTGGCGAGAACAAATTGTTCCTGGTAATCAATGGAAATTTAATTGAATGACAGCGACTCAGAGCCCTCAGAGCTACATTATGCTGCTCTTTGATCTATTTTCAAAGACCTTTTTTCCTCTCAAGCCTAATTAATCAGTGCAATGAAGACGTCGCATGCTGTATTTATTTGTTAGCAGTGCTGTGTTTATTTTAGAGGTAGATGCCCTGGGGAGCGAAGTTTATACTGTGAGCTGTCATCTAAGCAGACAAGCAATCAAAGCTCTAAAAGATGAAATCTCAAAAAAACAGAACCGGATCAGTAATTGTAGTTTTGCTGCCATAAATGAGGGAACTCAGATGATATAAGGCGTTTAATTTGCAAAATCAGACAGAGGCTTAATCAGCACTGAATGACGTGCACCCATTTTTGATTAAAAACTGGAATGAAAGGAGTGTGTAAAATGACTTACACGCTTGATTTGAAGCCTTAAAAATAAATAAGAATCCTCTCATGCTGCTATTTTCAGATAGGCTCATATTTATTAAAAGTATTAAATTATTTATCAAAATTATTATGCTAAATATGCATTAGGTCATATGACTCTAATTCAGGCATATTAACCCGACGCACATTTTCAGAGTTCTGCTGTTTTAATGTTTTCTTTCAGATAATAAACATTCCTTCTCAGTGAACAAAATGTATTTGATTCTACTTTTTCTTTGCAACAATCCCCCCAAAATAAAAATTGGAGCTGATTTTGAAGGGATTTACTGTTTCCTTAAAAAAAGAAAGAAAAAGTTTGTTAGGTCCAATGAGTCTTGATTTTAGCTGCAACTTTCAGAGGGTAGAGTCAGAATTTGATGTAAACAACATAGAAGAATGGATCCATCCTGCTTTGTATCAAATGTTCAGGCTGGGGGTGGAAGTATAATTGTTCCTTTGGCAGACTTTGGAATCCTCTGTACCAATTTAGCATCACTTAAACACCACAACCTACCTGAGCATTGTTGCTGAGCCTTTATGACCAAAGTATACCAAATCTGGTGATGCCTACATTTTGTGGGATAATGCACTATGTCACAAAGCTCAAATCATCTTAAACTGGTTTCTTGAACATGGCAGTACGTTCAATGTACTAAATTTCTCTCAATAACCACCAGATCTCAATCCAACAGGGCCTCTTTAGGATGTGCTGGAATAGTAGATTTTCGTCATGGATGCTCAACTGACAAATCTGCAACAACTAGATGATGGGACCATGTCAATATGGACCAAAATCTCAGAGGAATGTTTCTGGCCCCTTGTTGAATCTATGCTAAAAACCATTAAAGCAAGTCTAAAGGGAAAAAGGGGTCCAGTCCTACTAGCAAGTACATGTGCAACCATCAAACCCTTGTAGTGACATGATTATTTAGGATTTTCACAGATTAAGTGGTAATATTTAATCTTTCAACAGAAGGACAGGGAGTTCTCCAGGAGGTAGTACGACATTATTAGAGCGTTTTTTTTCTAAGGAGCGAATGTTACTCTTGCCTGCACGAAAGTCATGGTCTGTCTCATGATAACATCCTCATAACCTGAGGAAGCGGGATGACTTTGTCATGCAGGACCTCTTTACTCCCTCACACCATGCTATGAGTGTGTGACTTGTCGCCTCGAGCTCAAGCATTTGCTGCTGATGAGCCCCGCTGTCACTCTGGTGATCCCTGCCTCTCAGTAAGCTGCTCCCCACTGCAAAGAGCTTGTGACAGCCCTGCAGCATATCTTCTATGTGCTCACCTGAACAACCTGTCCTGCTGATTTGTTTAATGAGAATAATGAGAATATTTTAGTGGGGTACACAAATCTTCAAGTAAGGTCATCATTTAACCTCATGTTGAATTTCACATAAGTATTCAATACTTTTTTTCCCAGAACTAAACATTTTAGGTCTCTGTTCTCATTTATCTGAGTTGTTTTAGCAGATCACAGCATGTGTTGAATGGTGCAGTGATGGAGGGAGTGAACTGGAATGCCTAAAAATTGAAGGTAATACTGAAAACATTGGAGAGAGTTAAATGTACTGTACATTCGTGAGAAAGAACTCTCTGTTATTCAAAGATCTGCGATATCACCTCAGGGAACAGACTAACCAGATATTAAAGATGAATTCCTCCCAGATTAGCTGTATCTGCAATATAAATCCAGATCAGAGGTGAAAGACTGAAATACAGAATCAAACTGAACCATCTGTACATGGATCTGAATTTGTAATATGATTAGAACATGTCAGAATAAAATGGAGCAACTAAAACTACATTTAGACCGGTGAGGATTTGTTAACCTCAAAGAGATTTGTTGTAATTTGGTTCTAAATATATAAATAGCTGATTTTTCTCACAGGGGATTCAAAATGGAAATACATTTGTTGTTCCGAAAGATAAAACAACTTAAATCACATCATTTACTGGAACTCCTGTTTTGGCTGAATGAAGGGGGTAAAGTTTAAACAGATTTGGCACCAGAAAGAAAGATGGCAGAACAAAATAAATTGGTGTTCCAATAAAACCAGAGCTTCAGGAATTAAATCAACCCTCAGGTAATTACATTTGGACTCTCGATCAACCTCTTTGACTTGCATAACCTGTTGTTATCAGGGGTTGATCTCTGTTTCTGTTTGCACCGGCTCCACATGTCAGGAGGATGTCTGAGAGAGTCAAAGATGTTGCATGTGAACTACATCCAAATATACAATCAGAGTTAGACACAACAGAAGTACTCACAGAATCTGTCCTGTGGATCCAAAACTGAAAGAGAAACATTAGGAGAACGTACTTCTTTTGTCTGAGAATAAACAACACTTTGAATACCTTTGCACTGCAGTTGCTTTGAAGAGACCAGAGTTCGTTTCCTCATCTGGACTCTGATGCAGAACAAACAAGTAAATTCTGGTCCACCTAAAAAATTGGGACTAGGTTCATTTGGAAATGAATGCTGGAGCGGTTTGCTTTACCTTTACCTTGCTGCTGGTCCACATGAATTTCCCCACTGTAGGATAATAAAGGATTTCTCTTCTGTTTCTAGTCAGTGAGGATTTGTGAAGTCAACAACCAGATTTATTGTTGAAATATTACAATAAACATACAGTAGTAGGTAATATCTTTATTTTCCTGCCACCTCTGTGTAATTATTCCAGAACAAGTGTAAATGTCATGATTCTGAGTTGTTGTTTTGGGGTTTTGTTTGTTAGGACTCAAGATTCTTCTTTGTTCCTATTTAAAGTTTCCATTTGTGCTTTTGTTTTGATATTTCTTTACTTGGCCTGGTCATTTGTTGTTCATTTATCTGGTTCAGTTTCTGATTTATTATCATTATGCATTTAGAATTATTATTCCTTATTTAAGTTTTTTTTTTGTTTAATTATGTACCTATCCTTCCTCTGTTCACCCTGTTTGTTTTCCTCCTGCCACTCTACCTCCTGTCACAGCTGCAACTCATTTCCAGTCTCACTTTGCTGGCTCGCTCTCCCACCTGCATCCATTTTATCCTTGATTATCTCCCTTGGTTTCTGTGTCATTCTTCAATCCTCCCCAGTATACCTAAGCCTTCTGATCACCTCATTTCTCTGCTGGATTCTCCGTCTTTCTGACCTCCAAATCCTTGCCCTTGAGTACCTGCCAGAACATTTGTTGCAGGGCTGTGCAGAGACCTTTAGAGGGGCAGGTGTTCAAAGTTAAAAAGGGGCACATAAAAACTACATTACTTATAGTATACCATCCTGAATGACAACAACTGATATTCATAAAGATGAATGTCATCAGGTGGGAAAAAGTACCCTGTTTTTTATGTGATGGGGAACAACGTTGCTGTTCAGACGCTGCTGCTGGGCTGTGCTGATCTCAGACTGTAGACACTGAAAAGACCAAACGAGAGCTGGTTGCTGATTAAGCCAGTGTTATAAAGTACATAACGGAATATTAAAGCAGCTGCCGTGTCTGACTAAATGAACCCAAATATCTGACTGATTAACCTTCACAGCAACTCGGCTGCAGACAGCTTTAAAGATGAAAACAGCTCAAAAGGGCTAACTCTACTTTTCTATAGTAGTGTTAGCGGCTCAAAGATTTAGATTTGTATTGTGGAGGGATAAAATAAATGTACATCTTTGGCACAAAATGTCAAATAATTCAAATATTAAAACTTTATTTATTTATTTATTAAGATAAGATTAGATTCATTTATTAAACAAATCCAATTCAAGTGTTATTAAAACGTTTACATATATATATATCAATGGACATTTTGATATTTTGAATTATGGCACATCTGGCTTTCCATACCTGCTGCTGTAAAAAAATATTGGGGGAGAAAAAAATAAAATAAAAACAGTTTTATGCATTTTTAAAGTCAGGATTATATTTTCCTTCACAAACATTTCTGTTTTGAAAAACATAATCTTGGCTATAATTTGATAGCTGGAGAGCCCGGTTCTGAGTTCCCCCCTCTACCAGTGCAGAATAGTAGTGTATACCCTAGCAGCTCAGGACAAAGGAGGTAAAGGCACGTCAACGATGAGCATTGATTGACGATCATCATGTGACTGATGGCAACCAGATGATTTTATTTATCTAAATTGTTATTAATAGTTAAATGTTACTACTGAGGGGCACAGGTAGGCCTCCACATGCACACACACTTAAAAAAAACACAAAAAACTTTTGGGTTTTTTTATAAATCAAAAAGGGCACTTGGGGCATCATGGAGGAAAGGGGCAGGTGCCCAACCCTCCCCTCTCCCCCTCTACACGTGCCTGCCCTTGTTTTCTCATTTGATCGCTCTCATCAAAAGATAAGTCTATGTTTAGGTCCACATACTTTCCAAAAACATGACAGACAATGTCTCGTACGAACATTTGAGCCTTTGGATATGATTTTTTGCACAAGACTGTTACACTTACAGTTTGTGAAAGAATTTTAGGGATGTTATTGAGCAACTGTCATTATCATTTGCTCAGTTGGAATCCTAAAATCTATTAGGTATCATTTTTCACAAAACTTGCTTGAACCTTTTTTTTATATTCAGCAACAACCCAGTACATATTGAAAGAACCATTTAAAGTACTCATTTATTGTTTAGCTCACAGTTTAAAAGTGAAGTGCTGATTTGAAGCTTCAGATTGTTTATTTTACATTTTAATGAAGAATGTAGTGACAACTTTTTTTGGAACAATTGGTTTTTGAAACTTTAATGAAAAAGCACATTTGAAAAAAGTATCAAATGATAAAAGTTCATCTGTATCTTGTGCATTACAAAATATCACGGTTAAGTGTTTCCTTGCATTTGGAGGTAAAAGGGGGAAGCTTGCTAGCCTTAGAAAACCATCCCAACTCTGAAGTACAGGGGTGGCATCATCATGTTTAAGCATGCTGGTGCACTTCACAAAATAGAATAATCCCAAGTAGCATCTCAACACATCAGCTTGGAAGTAAAAGCTTGGCCACAAATGGGACATCCAAAGAAACAACTACCATTACATAACACCAAATTAGTAACAAAGTGGCCTAAGGACAACAATGTGAATGTGTTGGAGTGGTCATTGCAAAGTCCGGATCTCAGTCCCATAGAAACTGAAAATGTAGGTAAAACTTAAGGTCTGACTCAGTCACACAAGTTCTGTCAGGAGGAATGGGCAAAATCTCTCGTAAACTTAGTGAGAAGCTTGTAAGTAAAGAAAAATGCCACACACACAACATTTTTTTTTATCTCCAATTATTCCAATTGCATTTTGCAAGCTGAAATAATTTTGGTAATCCTAAATAACCTAAAATAAGAATGGTTTTGTCTGATTTAATGGCAGAAAGCGAAGAAAAAATGTGTGTCTTTATACAGTGTATGTAAATATCTGGTTTCACTATGGGCTAAGTTTATGGAAACATTTTCCCTAAAACTTTGATATGCAACCCTCCCAGAAACTGCCTTCTCTGAGAGTTTCTTGATCTGGGCTCTTTCACTGTTCAAAGTGTACCGCTGACGCTCTGTTAGCTGTTTAATCATTTAAAAATTCTGAGTAGTGCAAGACAAAGAGATTTTTTTTCTGTTTTAGATGTACAAATAAAGGTGGATATATACAACCCAGCCTTCGGTGTCCTGTTTATTTGATCTGGAACAATGTTGAGCACTAATTAGGTGCAAATGCACTCATTAGCCAAAGCCACTCTGCAGAGACCAATTGTCAATGAATTATTCAAGACCTCTCTCCCATACACGACATCAATACTTGGCTCTTCCTGCTTCCACACTCCTGTGCATTCTCATCTCCAATTGCATTCTGCCACTGTGAAATGAAGAGTGTTTGAATTTATCTGAAGAGCCACTCAGAGAATACAAATCATTTGTCTCTTTCAAGTCCAGGTTTGCAGCATTCAGCCTTCTCTTGTTAGACCCCTGTCATCTGCGGAGTAGTTTTCATTAGTTTCACCCCAGTAACCCTGCTTCTTTCTCCCATTTGTCCAACAGGATATGGCCATGCAGCCCCCAGCACAGATGGAGGGAAGGTCTTCTGCATGCTCTACGCCCTCCTAGGCATCCCCCTCACTTTGGTCATGTTCCAGAGCGTTGGTGAGCGGATCAACACCTTTGTCAGATACCTGCTCCACCGCCTAAAGAAGTGCCTTGGAATGAGGCGCACTGAAGTCTCAATGGCCAACATGGTGACCATTGGTTTCATATCCTGCATGAGCACACTATGTGTGGGGGCAATGGCCTTCTCTCACTTTGAGGAGTGGAGCTTCTTTCATGCATACTACTACTGCTTTATCACACTCACCACCATTGGATTTGGGGACTATGTGGCACTGCAGAATAAGCATGCCCTGCAGACCAAGCCAGAGTATGTGGCCTTCAGCTTTATCTACATCTTGACAGGCCTGGCGGTGATTGGAGCCTTCCTCAACTTAGCAGTGCTGAGATTCATGACAATGAATGCTGAGGATGAGAAAAGGGACGCTGAGCAGAGGTCTCTTCTTGCCCATAATGGTCAAGTGGGTGGGCACATTAACTGCTCAGTAGACCCGCCCTCCCCCTCCTCCACACCACCTGGGTGTGGAAGTGGAGTCAGAGGAAGTGGCGGAGGGACAGCGAGCCGTGGTTTACGTAACGTTTATGCCGAGGTACTCCACTTCCAGTCCATGTGTTCCTGCCTTTGGTATAAGAGTAGAGAGAAGCTGCAGTACTCCATCCCCATGATCATCCCACGTGACCTCTCCACATCAGACAGCTACATGGAGCAGGGAGAGGCTTTTTCCAACCCTCTTCACTCTAACGGTTGCGTGTGCAGCTTGCATCATCACTCAGGCATCAGTTCAGTGTCCACAGGTTTGCACAGCATCAACACCTACAGGAGACTGAATAAACGCAGAAGCTCTGTCTGAACAGCTGGAGAACTTAGTTTTACAGTCTAATTGCACCATGTGAGGTAGATCAGCAAGAGCCGAATTATAATGGACATCAAAGGAACACAACTCCAGTGCTAAAGAGTTTTAACTCTACTAATCTGGGTATTTTTTGGGAGTTAAATAATCTGGTGGTTTGGACTCAGGACATGGTTTTTCCATTGACAGACCACAAACCTTGTACTATCAAGATTCACACTGAAGCTAACAGTTGTTTAAGTGGCATTTACTACACGTCCTCTGACACTGTTGCACATCTGCAGTATCTTATCTCTGAACTGAGCATTGTCTTAGTCAGTATGGATTTCGAAATCCTGATCTCAAAGAGAAAGAAAGCACTGTGAGATACAGTGGCTTGCAAAAGTATTCGGCCCCCTTGAACTTTTCCACATTTTGTCACATTACAGCCACAAACATCAATCAATTTTATTGGAATTCCAAGTGAAAGACCAATACAAAGTGGTGTACACGTGAGAAGTGGAACAAAAATCATACATGATTCCAAACATTTTTTACAAATAAATAACTGCAAAGTGGGGTGTGTTTAATTATTCAGCCCCCTTTGGTCTGAGTGCAGTCAGTTGCCCATAGACATTGTCTGATGAGTGCTAATGACTAAATAGACTGTACCTGTGTGTAATCTAATGTCAGTACAAATACAGCTGCCCTGTGACGACCTCAGAGGTTGTCTAAGAGAATGTTGGGAGCAACAACACCATGAAGTCCAAAGAACACACCAGACAGGTCAGGGATAAAGTTATTGAGAAATTTAAAGCAGGCTTAGGCTACAAAAAGATTTCCCAAGCCTTGAACATCCCACGGAGCACTGTTCAAGCGAATCATTCAGAAATGGAAGGAGTATGGCACAACTGTAAATCTACCAAGACAAGGCCGTCCACCTAAACTCACAGGCCGAACAAGGAGAGCGCTGATCAGAAATGCAACCAAGAGGCCCATGGTGACTCTGGGCGAGCTGCAGAGATCTACAGGTCAGGTGGGGGAATCTGTTCATAGGACAACTATTAGTGATGCACTGCACAAAGTTGGCCTTTATGGAAGAGTGGCAAGAAGAAAGCCATTGTTAAAAGAAAACCATAAGAAGTCCCGTTTGCAGTTTGCCACAAGCCATGTGGGGGACACAGCAAACATGTGGAAGAAGGTGCTCTGGTCAGATGAGACCCAAATGGAACTTTTTGGCCAAAATGCAAAACGCTATGTGTGGCGGAAAACTAACACTGCACATCCCTCTGAACACACCATCCCCACTGTCAAATATGGTGGTGGCAGCATCATGCTCTGGGGGTGCTTCTCTTCAGCAGGGACAGGGAAGCTGGTCAGAGTTGATGAGAAGATGGATGGAGCCAAATACAGGGCAATCTTGGAAAAAAACCTCTTGGAGTCTGCAAAAGACTTGAGACTGGGGCGGAGGTTCACCTTCCAGCAGGACAACGACCCTAAATATAAAGCCAGGGCAACAATGGAATGGTTTAAAACAAAACATATCCATGTGTTAGAATGGCCCAGTCAAAGTCCAGATCTAAATCCAATCGAGAATCTGTGGCAAGATCTGAAAGCTGCTGTTCACAAACGCTGTCCATCTAATCTGACTGAGCTGGAGCTGTTTTGCAAAGAAGAATGGGCAAGAATTTCAGTCTCTAGATGTGCAAAGCTGGTAGAGACATACCCTAAAAGACTGGCAGCTGTAATTGCAGCAAAAGGTGGTTCTGCAAAGTATTGACTCAGGGGGCTGAATAATTACGCACACCCCACTTTTCAGTTATTTATTTGTAAAAAATGTCTGGAATCATGTATGATTTTCGTTCCACTTCTCACGTGTACACCACTTTGTATTGGTCTTTCACGTGGAATTCCAATAAAATTGATTCATGTTTGTGGCTGTAATGTGACAAAATGTGGAAAAGTTAAAGGGGGCCGAATACTTTTGCAAGCCACTGTATGCATTAAGAGGAGAATTTTATAAAATAAACTAAATTTCTCAAAAGAAAACTTGTTGGTAAGAAACTCACTTGATGAGTCAGATGTGTGTATATATTTGGACACTTCAAATAAAACTTTTTTTTCAGTGAGAGCATTAAAAAAACATGTTTTTTTCCTTGTATTTATGCTTCTACAGTGCAGGTTCAAGCCAAACCTCCTGATCTAAGATTTATTTCTCTTCCATGGGGAAAAATTACATCAAATGAACATATCTCACTAGTTTAGAATTGCTATCATAAACACTGCCCTGCAAAAGTATATGGAACCTTTTCATGCTTGTCACATTACAACTATACATTTCAATGCATTTTATTGGAATAATATGACATGGTCAAAAAAAAGTTGCTTGTAAATGTGAAGATGGAGGAAAATGATTCATAACTTTCAAAATATTTGTGAATGAAAGTCCAAAAATGTTAGCTGTGTATTGTATTCATTCTCAATTAGTCAATACTTTATAGAACCTCTCTTAGCTATAATTTCATCAGTGAGTCATTTGGGGTATGTCTATACTAGTTTTGCACATCTAGAAACTGAAACCTTTGCCTACTCGCCTTCGCAAAACATTTCGCCTTGTCAGATTGGTGGGAAAACATCCTTGAACATAAAAGTCCTGCCACAGATTCGTAATTGGATCTAAACCCTTTCCAGTGTTGTTCAGGGCAAATGTTTAGGGTCATTTCCGGCTGGAAAGTAAACCTTCTTAACCTTTTACAGTTCCTGACTGTTTTTTTTTTTGGTTCATGATTGCTGTCTTTTATTTTCCATCTACCTTCCCAGTAAACTGTGACCATCATTCCTGTCTACAATGTAGACTATCCCCACAGCATGAGGCTGTCGTGCTATGTTTAATTTTGGGGATGGTGTGTACAGGGTAAAGTGCAGTGTTAGGTTTTAGCCTTGCATAGTGTTTTGCACAAAAACCAGAAAGTACAATTTTGGTCTCCAGGCACTTTTTTTACACATGTCCCCTCATGGCTTGTGACAGCCTGCAAACAAAGTGATCAAAGAATGGTTTTTTTTGTCACTCCGGATTTTTGGATTACATACCTAATACTTGTCCTGAAGACAGATTTTTCCACCTGAGCTCTGTTTCTTCTCCAGGTTTTCCTCCATTCAGTTTAGGTCATTCTCGTTTTTGTTTTATAATCGATTGATCAGTACTCTGTGAGATGGTCAAAACTTGGGATTTTGTTTTATAATTTTACCCTGCTTTGAACCTCTCCACAACTTTATCCTTGAGCTCTGTGAAATGATTGACTGAACTAGTTTTTATTTACTGAGGGGTATCAGGGTAAATGGGGCTGAATACCAATACAAACAACACACTTTTGGATACTTAAAAAATCTTGTAATTTTCCTCCAACTTTGCAAATTTGTAGTAGTTTGTGTTGTTTTACCGTATAAAATCCCAACATAAATACATAAGCTTTTCAGATTATGAGATGGCAAAAAAAGGAAAAGGGTATCAACACATTTCCAAAGCAATGTAGAGATCAGACATGGTGTTGTTCACCACTAGGCCTCCTGTTGCCACTTTTCCTCATAGTTTTATAAAATTACTATGAATTTATTTTTCTTAGGTTGTCCTTGTGCATTAATCTGAATTATGTACATGTTGCTCATCATATGTTTTTGTGTAGCTGGAATATAATCTGAGATCTTAAATCAGAGCATGTAAGCTCACCTGTATATTGTAGAAAGGCATATCTTATTCACTGCTGCACCTTAGAAAACTGTTGTTTGGTTGTTTCAGACTCAGTGCACATTTTGTTTTATTTTTATGAAACCCACCATGTCATGTTATGTAAATGAGAAGACCTATCTGATTATCATTTGTCGGGAAAGTGAGAAGCATTTGCATTAATGCACTAATTGTTGTGCACCTCACAAACAAAGAAACAGCCTCAGATTTTGCACGTCTTGCACTTAAGGGGGGGGGCATTCTCCAGCCCCGTCAAATACTGTACACTTGACTCAACCAACTGAGGTCTTTTATGCAGCGCTCATTTGTTTCATGGAAGAACTCAACTTTGTCTTTATTCTATTTCTGTAGTCAATCTTCACAGTGAGTCTTTATGGTTTTCAGTTTTTCTTTTCTACTGGAAAGTTCATGACTACAGTAAACCCGTTAGCGTTTTTCAGTAACTCACCACTTGATGAGAAGAGCTGTGTGTGTTACATGTACATGTTTCTGTTTTCTTTTGACCATAATAAAATATTATTTAATTTAAAATCACAAATGTATTTGAGTCTTGAATACTGAGGGTTTGGGTTTGTATAAATTCATCAGCAAGTCTAGTTATGGTGGCTCATAGGTCTGGTGCATAGTTTGGACATTAGATATTACTTCACAAAACAGCACTGAAAACCAAAACAGGAGTGGTTATTTCCTATTAATCATATTAATCATAATTAAAATGTATTGGAAACTGAAATATTCTGAGATAATTATAGGCTATGTGTAAGCGCCATTTTTATAGGTTTCAAGATATTTGATAATTATTTGTTGTTTGTGTCAATTTCTTTTATTTGTTTAAAAAGGTAAAGGCAAAGCAGGGCTTTTCTTGTGCAGATATGTAATGTACTGTAAGCATCACATAAAAAGAAGAATTAATGCAAACAAATACAAATCTAGATCTGAAAGAAACAGAGAAAGCTTTTATGCTTCAGTAAAGTTGCAGTAAGCAGTAATGTTTTCAGTCCTGATTTAAAGGAACCAACACTTTTAGCACATTTCAGGTTTTCAAGCAGTTTGTTTCAGAGCTGAAGAGCAAATCTACTAAACACAGAGTGAAGAGGTGTCTGATTACCGGAGGGTTCTACATGGGTAATATCTGACCCTCTACACTGAAACATAATTTGGTCCCATGTTATTTAGTGCTTTATGCACCATCAATTCTATGTTTTTACAAACAGAGAGCCAGTGTAGGAATTCAAAGGCAGATGTAATGTGATCCATTTTCCTAGTGTTGGTTAAGACTCATTTTGTGTGAGCAGCAGCTCTCTGATTAATTTTCTGACCTGTGAGCATGGAAGTTCTGTCTTGTTCTTCAAAACACATTCTCTAACTTGATATTTGTATCAGGCTGTCACTACTGCTTCCATCGTGGCTAATATTTTAGCCTCAGCGAAAGGTTATGCAACCAAAGAAGACATGAATCAGAGTTTATTCGTCCCTGTTATATGTGTTATGTAACTGTCCTACTGTGTCTTAATTGTTGTAGAAGTCTTCCCTTTTGAATCCAGTGCCCAAAAAGTGCCCAAATCCTGCAGTGACATCATAAAGCCAATTGTTGACACTTTTGACCTCTGCATGACAGTTTTCCACATCATCTGTACCTTCACGTAATTGGTTATTCTGTTTTATATACCAGATAAACTTGTACTTTGTTCATAAAACTTTGGACCTGAAGCAACTTTAAATGCTTGCTAGTCACAATTGTAATATCATGAGAGATGTCAGACTTGAGTGCTTCAGTGAGTTTGATAGTTTGCTTCAAGCCTTTCATGCACTGCTGCTCTGACATTAAGGATTGCATGTGAGAAAATAGATTTCCAAAACAGACACATAGACTTAACTAAGCTGTTTAGGTGAGACTGAATAAGATCAGAGCACACAAGAGCAAGCAGTGATCAGGTTTGATACGTAAAGTTGATCAAATGCACACTGCATCATACATTTTTATCACATCCTTCCTCGTGTTTCCTCTCTTAGGATTCAACATGGAGAGAGGAATTTAAGGCCAATGCAGGACAGCCAAAAATACCTCTATATTGAAAGGAAATACTCACTCCAAAAAGCAAGTGAGTTTAAAACATAAACATTCTTGAAAAAAAATGAAAAACGAAAACATTCCTGAAGGAGCTGAAATAAGTTTTGTTGGACGTAATTTTTGAAACACATATATTAGTAAAGTATTCCATTTAATTTTACTTCATCAAGAACAACAATTATTTCTACTGTACATCTGGAAATAAAAATATATTTTTTTTGCCTTCTTTAATGTTTTGCTTCTGTGAGTGTTCTTTAAGAAACTCAAAACGAGTTGTATTTTTTTTAAACCAAAAAAATAAAAATATAGAAAGAAAGAGAAACATTTTGAAATAGATGTGTTTCAGTCACATAATTTAATATGTGGAGCAACTTTAAAGAAGGAGGGAAAACAGGAAAAAGTGTGCTGAGATTTAGATTCCTCAAGAAGAAAAAAATTCTTCATTCATACAAAAGAGAGATAAAAATGTAAGTGTTGGTTTCTAACTCTGTAAATTATATCTAGAAAAAAGCGTGTTTGGTTTCTTTGTTCTTAATAACACGTTTTTATTATCTTAAAATTAGTATATTAATTAGTATATAAATAATCTTATGAACAACACCACCTGTGCCACATCTATTGTTACCCCGAGCAAGTCCAAGCATTTGTTTTTATTATAATATACCATTTTAAATAGATCAAAGTGTCTATAAGCATCTAAATCAGTGACTTGTTTTGTCTTTGGGTATAAATGCAACAAGAGACTGAATGCCATTTCTTTTTTACTACTGACCTCTAGGCTAAAGCCAAGATCATCTTTTTAACTGTGGGTAGGATAATAAGGGAGGTACAAAATCTCCAAAGCTGGTAGAGAACTACAGCAAAGAGTGGCATGCTGAGTTACTTTATAAAGCTTGCTTACACACAAAAATTGTGGAAGTCACTTTCTATACAAAGTTTGTGATTTATAAAAAAAACGTGATTGCAAAATGTGTGCAACTACTAAGAACCTTCCTGATGTGCATTTTGAGGACACTGGCAGCACAGCTGGTGAGATGGAAAAAATAAAAAAAACCGCAGGCAGCCTCCACCCCCGTCTCAGAACTGATAATAAAAATAAGAATCTGAATCTAAATATGTTGCATTTAAGAATTAAAGTATGTTCATATGCATGTCTTCAGATCATTTAGCAATTGCATTTATTGGTGCATTAGTAATGTAGAGTAGAAATATCAACATTGCAGTGACACTCCTGCATGGATGCGCCGGCACTCATTTCAGATCATGCCACTGGGAACATCTGGATGGGGAGATATTTAGAGATTCCCTGGCCCATGAAGAGGACTGGCTGATCAGCCAATTTAGATTCCCTAAAGCGGTCCCCGGTGTTAGATCTAGCGACCCGCTGAAACTGTGCATAGATATGACAGAAAATGGGTGTGTACAAGGCGGGATAAAATTCAAAATCACCTAAGCCATTTCCAGGGAGCGCATTATTCATAAAGTGGAAATTGTGTGCAGTTGTGGGTATTCAAAGCTTTACATACTTACAAAATTGGCCTGGAAATATTTTCTACCCTACTATTACAGACATAGACATTAGTTTACTAAGCCCCACTGGGACTAAAACTAAGCAACTATCACTGCAGGTGGGTTTGGAGCAAAGGGGGCTTATTCTCACTGTCAAATATAGTGGAGTGCTATTGTGGTTTTCTTTCTGTTCTCAAGGCACTGGGAAACTTAAAAGAGTCCATGACATCATGAAGGCTTAGACATACCAGGACATTTGTAATAAAAACTATTAGTTGCAGGGGTGCCAGCTATTAATATAATTCCATATAACTAATTATTTCTTAAAATCTGGTTTTTTTCCTAATTGGATAAGTACTATATATATTTTTTTTTAAATATTACGAGTGAAATTACTACTGTAAGTGAAAAAATATTTATTTTAAGACTTTTTACACAACCTGCCTTGCACAATTACAGGAACCCCTACTACAGGGTTCTGGTAATTGTGCAAGGCACTATAGATTAAATATTTGTACGTGTGTGCGCAAGCAACCAGTGACAATGTCACTAACAGTTCCTTTGGATAATACCTGAAACTTCTGTTTGCAAATTAATGTTAAAAAATAATTAGGTTGTCAGCTATGTTTTTGAATCGAAGGTTTATACCTACTTGTTACATTCAGTTTTATTTCACTTTCTTCTTATTTTGGAACTTTAAATGATAACATATTTACGTTTAAAAATGGTGGTGATCTTGATCCATCATTCATTTTTGTATTTTTGGTTATTTATCTCATTTATATTTACTTTTATACTTTTTCTCTTTTATACTTTTTTCTCTTACCCAAATATTGCAAAATATTCTAAGGATGTACTTTCTTCTTTTTCCTTTCCATTGAACATCCTGTCCTTTCCGTGGCTTGTGGTAGATTCAGTGATCATGTGGAGTTTTATTTTTGTTTGCTTGTTTTGATCCCAGATGCATTCAGCTGTCAAGCTGCTCTACAATAGAGTATGAAGTGGAACAAGAAGCACCGAACCTGCGATGACCACTCCTCTAGGACACTATCAGAACAAACTGAAGGAAACAACATTAAGAATCCACGGCTCAGTGGGTTTTGGAACATAAACCATGTCTGACAGGCTGCAGTTCTTTATGCTCCAATGACCAAGCATTACAAAATGAGCGGAGGAAAAGGAAATCAGTCTGCAGTGATGCTTCTGCTTGTGATGTGTGAGCACCACAGAGGGTTAATGACCTGCTGTCTGTTCTCCAGCTGAGACACAATGAACCTTCTCAGCGGTGACTGATGTGAAGACGTAACCTCAGGCCAAATCGATGATGACTAACGTTTTTCAGTTTAATTGGACAATAGACGGAGGATATAAAACCCTCTGTTCCCCACAAGGCAATACATCACACTCAAATAGTCATTTTTATCAGCTCTACATTAGCCGGAGGAAGATAATCTTTACTTCTCTTGTCCAAGTGGAAAACATCTGTGACTCTGACTAACCAGCACTCTGTCAAAGCAACCCATTTATTTTATGAGAAATAAGAGCATTTAAGCTCTCAGCATTTGTGAATTGTTGCCATTTATAAATACATTATAGATTTTTGTGTCAGTCCCCTAAATAGACTTGATTCAAGCACCCTTATTCCAGCCTTCCGTTCTTTGCTTCACCATTCACTTAATTTTCTCCTAAGATTGACAACTTGTTGAATTAACAGTTTTCCCTCCCTTAATAACCTCTGGATGAGTCCCTTTCAGGGGTAACAGAGCATACACACAGTAATAATGAAAGTTGGAATGCTGACGGTGGTTCATAAGTGTGGACTTCCCTTCATCTTTGACAGGTCAGGTACTCCCTTCCAGTCACATCTCAGTTTTATTGCACAAAACACTTTAAATTTGAACAGAAAGCTAAAAATTCAACTTTGTCTACCAGGGCCTTTATCTCGGGAGGAAAGAATCCCATTAATGACCTTTTGCTCTCTTGGATGGTAATCACATAGTGAGGAAATGTCTTTTTAAGTATTGCAAGCCAATTGTTCTAAAGAAAGCAGCAGGAAGCTGTGTATTACTAGCCGACCTGTCTGTTTATTGTCAGCTTTTTTTAGTAAAAGCTGTGTTTTTTGATGTTTAAAACTCAGAAATGTGTTTTCTCTTTTGAGATGACAGCAAAGAAACTATTGCTTCAAGCTGTCTCAACCATCAAACAGGTGTGAATGCTCAATTTTGCTTTTTATTTTCGTACATGTTTTTCTGTCTTCCAAAACAATACCAGTAAGTAGCAGGATTAATACCAAAGTTAAAGAGCAACAGTAAGATATTTAATGACAACAAATTACACATCCATTTTATATTCCCCCTATATCAACCCAGGGTGATGGTGGTGGGGCATGGTGGAGGGGTATTGCCATTGGGCTTGAATTTTGAAAGGGGGGGAGTGAGAACACATGTATGCACAGGGAGAACTGGCTTTGGTGCAGCCTGTCAAAAGAACGTGTTTAACTAAACTTAACTACTGAAGCAATCTTAGAAAATGAAAACTATGTGAATGGAACAAACAATGAGCATCAGGGAGTCACTTCAAAACACCATTTTTATCATTAAAGGGAGGGTCATTTTGTGTGTGTCTGTGTGTGTTATGCTGTGCACGTGTGAATTCACAAAGAACTTTGGGTGCTCATCAACAGGGCGTGTGCACAATACCTTCTCCAAGTGGGTAGGAGCTAAGGTCCTAACAAATGACCCACTTGGGGAACTGAGAACAATGGAATTAGCTTAGGCCAACAATGTAAGTGTGGCTGAGCCATAGGTCTGGAGCTGCCGGACAGAACCCAAAATGCTGCGCAAAATATAATCAAATGTGGAAGATTGTGGGGGGGATGAAAAGAGGGAGAAATAGGCAGGGGATTCGCTCAGGATACAACCAGTTTAAACACACAGCAAATAAAACAGCTCACAAACAAGCGTGTACCAACACTAGTGAGCAAATAGTGATTTCAGAGTTCAAAAACACATTAACCAACAATGAACGATTTCTAAATCATTCTAACCCATATCTCTGCCCATACTCATAAAAGGAGAAATAAAATGAAGAGATTTGATCCCACTTTGAGATGACTTGTTAGTCCAGGAGTGATCAAGGTCCAGTCCACATAAAAAGGGGAAGAAAATGTGACCAAAAGAGGGCAAAAGCCGTGTGTACGGCAAGGTCCTCAGAAAGGCTGCAAATCGACGTCGGAGATCGCCAGGGGTTGTCTTCTTAAATAACTGTCTTGGAACAGTTCTGCTGCCAGAAAAGCTTAGCCCAGGATGCATGCACAGGAGCCTGGGCTGTCCAGCTGGTATTTCAAAGGTTTAAATAAGTGTTCTTTCTTTCAATAGAGATCTGTACATTCATTCACGTATGTGGACGGAGTAGGAATTACAAAATTTAAAATGGCAGCGCCTTCCAAGTAACCTCCATGATGTCATCATTTGCCACAGATCAATGGGAATGAATTGGTGGCAGCACTAAGAATGCTGGGAATTGCAGTGAGTTTAGTTCATTTGTGAAAAAGGCATCCCAACACATGTGGTCAACTCCTGTGAGCATTTACTCGTACAAATCATTCTATAAACAACTCTTGGGTATTTAGTAGTGGTACTGATTATGTAATTACCAGAAAATGATTGCGGTAATCCTGCCGTCCTGTAATTAATCCAAGTCCGATATACCTGTTGCTAACACTACAAATCCCAGAATGCTTTGCTGATGCATTGACACATTAACACAAGACCCCCCTGTCCTGTTCTGTTCTGTGGATGCCAGGTGGCTTGGTACAGTGTGCATGAGAGATGATGACTGAAAAAACTGAGCTTTAAGAAAAATTGTCATGAACTTCCTTGCTACTTCAAGGCATGGACTTGATTAGTTGGATTTTCATTGAATTAAATTATCATTATTTTTAACTGGTAAAAAAGATTACCATTGGAATTGAACCTAGAAGGTTAGAAATAGTGAAAAAGCATGAGAAGAAATAAGAAGAAAAGAGAAGAAAAAAAATTCTTAAAAGTTGACAGTTTTTAGTTTTGGCCCATTGTGTATTGGAGTATAACACCCCTGCTTTAGAGAATCCTCAGAGTTTCCTCGAGTTGCTTCCTTAGCAATTTCTGTGCTTTCTGGTCTCCATTAGGAAACCACCAGTACAAGTTCACCCACACGGGACCTACCTTCCTCAGAGAATATGGTAAACTAACGTATCTGAACTACTTAACTGTGTCTCTCGCCCTACTTACTATTCCACCTGGAGGAGCTGGAAAAATAAAATTGAGATAGATTAGCTACCATATTTACCTGTCACACCTATTGTACTTTTTCCCACCTTGATCTACCACACCATCCACTGCCCCACCGGTCTACGTGCTTGCTCTTTTTCCAGCTGCTCTAATGAAAGAGAGGGAAAAAAGCAAACAGCAAGAATTTTTAAAATAAATGATAACTGAATCAAATGGTCACTCTGGTTTGAAATAGTCTCCACATTTAAATACAACTACAACGTGAGTGTTTGGAATTACACTGACAGAAAACGGCATTCAGCAACAAAGATGGTGTTCAAGGTCTCATCCTATGTGAAAGTCTGACATTAGTGTCGTTACATAACTATGACCTCTGGCTTTGCTGCTGCTGACTCTGGTACAGTCATTCCTCCCCATCTCCTCAAACCACCCCATCTTCTATCTAATCATTCTGCTTGCATGGATTCAAATTTGATCCTAGCTTTGTAGCTAAGCAAAGACGTCGGCTGGCACTTGATGGGATATTCCTCTGATCATGCTGATGCTGTCAGCTGAAACAGGAGCAATTGGAGCACAGCGTGCAGACAGATCTCAGAGACATGTTACTGATTTTACAACTTTCACAGTTGAAAGTACATAACTGGGTTATGAACTCTGGTCTGGGACTAAAATAGAGCTGATACTATTGTGAGGGAGTTGTATGTCAACGTAGCCACAAGGTCCGTATTAGCATGCTTAATATTAGCATGCACCAGAACATCGATGTCAGAAGTGAAAAGACACATTGATTCACAATTTGCCACAAGGCAAGTTAATGCAAAATACATTTAGGACATAAATCCAGTCCCACCCACACTTGGCACGAAGCAGTGACGTGTGGTGAGGTTCATTACTGGTGAGGCACTGACTCATCTGGAGTCTGATGTACAAGTATATGAAATCATAAATTTCATATAGAAGATATACCTGGTCTGGTATCCTGCTTGGCTGCAATGCCCTGTTGGACGGGGGGCATCGACTGGGATGATCCTCCCAGTAACTGAACATCCACTGTGTCCTGTTATCAACTTTTTACTTTCTGTAAAATAGAAAGATCTCTTATATCAGATCTTCTGTTCCTTCTGTGTCTCTGCTCTGTCTTCTCAAACCCCCAGACGGTCGTGGCAGATGGCCGCTCCTACTGAGCCTGGTTCTGTTGGAGGTTTCTTCCTGTTAAAGGGGAGTTTTTCCTCTCCACCGTCGCTACATGCTTGCTCAGTATGAGGGATTGCTGAAGGATTGCTGTGGTTGGAAAGTCTGCATCAACGGGGCCCAACCTCACGCCAATGACTGACGCAATCTGCTGGGATTCCTTAAATAGGAAACTTTTTAACTGATTGGAATGTTTGTATAAATGTATTGAAATGACTTCTTGTTAAGTGCCTTGAGATGACATCTGTTGTGAATTGGCGCTATATAAATAAACTAATTTGAAATAAATAAGCTTATATTTCAATTTTGGCCTTTATTAAAACACTTAGTTGTTTTAAAACCTTTAATAAATGTCATACTGTTCAACAATACAACAGCAAGAAAAATAAAATACTATTATATGATATCAAATTAGTTTTTTTTTAATTTAAAAGTTTTTTTTGGCTGAGCTCTCTTTGTTTAAATTAAAATTGAAAATTGTGTATGATCTTACTTTTATTTGTAAATAAAGGCCACGCACTTATCCATCTCCATTAATATTTCTGTTACACTGACTGCTTCAGCGGAGATAATCATCAAGGAGGACAGTCATCCTGGAACACTTCTATTCTGACAGCGATTTTTGTATTTTTATTATTTTCAATCTTTTCAATGCATAGAAGACTATCTGTTACCTATTGTATCTATAGGGCTCACCACTGCCCCCTATCAGTGTGGCATGGTACTTTTTGCCTGACCTTGTGGATTTTCGCTGCTCATTCATGGCTGATCAGAAAGACTAAATAAGTCCGCATTTTCACTGAATATATTAAACTTATAAATATATTAAACTTGTCATGATGACCTCCCCTTCTGCATGTTACTGTGGTAAAGACGTTTAAAAAGTCTTAAAATAAATTCACCCTTTGTTGCAGAAGCACAATCTCACAAAATGTTTGAAAAATGCAACTTTTAATACTTTATCCAATCTATTTTTGCCAATAGGACATTGCTTTGTCTTCTGCTGTATCACCAGGTTGAGCCAATAATGAGAGGGATCTTCGACCAGTCATCTGAGAACTGGGTCCTGCACGCTCTTTTCTTCAGCACATCCCACAGCTTTTCTACAACATTCTACTGCAGTAAAAAATTTATTTAGTTTAGGGCTTTTCACACATCTTCACTGGGGATGCAAATAAGTGTGAAGGGTTCTGCATTTAAGAAACGTAAATCTGACTTCATGCCAAAGAAATACAAAAAGGAGAAGTAGTAGTTTAGTAATAGTAGTAGTAATAGTAGAATTCATAATTAAAAATTTGATACCTTTACTTTTTTGTAACATGCAGGTTCATGTGTGTTTAGATGATCGAAGTATCTGGTGTTGCGTCATCAGCAGGTCTGTGTGAGGCTTGATTTGACTAATGGTGATGTTGCCCAGGTTAAAGTGATAGAACAGCACAACAGATGGAGAATCAAAGCAAAGATTTACAGCCACAACACATCAAAAACAACACATGCAGCCACGACCTCAGCACTCAAGAAAAAAGGGAAAAGATGACAAGCATCAAAGTAAACATCCTACCTGTAGCCAACCCCTCTGTAGCTTTTTTTAGGAACTGACGTAGCTCATTTTTTGCCTGTTTTGTTTGAAACGGAGAGTCTGCCACATAACATCCTGTGGCATTCAGACAGTTATGCTGAGTTAAAGCAACCACACAAACTGTTTGAGCCCAAAAATGCAGTAGACTCAATGGTATTTGGGAGGAAATACTTCATACTCCTTCAGGTGTATGTGAATGCCTAAAATCCACATTGCAATGTAACAAGCGTGTCACACTTATACTCATGTTCTTTCATCTGGGGAACAAAGACTTGGAAATGTTCCTGGATTCACCACAAATTACCTTCAAATTTCCTGTTATGTCTCTCTGTCACTTGAGATTAGCTGTCCTTCCAGAAGAACTGGAGGAAAATTTGCCTTGCCCTCTGTACTCTGCACAGCCCGGTCACTCTAGTTGAAAAGCTCCTTGATGGTTGGATAATCAGCCCAGATATGAGCTGATGTGTCTGCGAATTTGCAGACACAGCTTGCTGAAAATGGGATAAGTTGATCTCGACAGTGAATGATGAGCTGAATATAAATATGTTGATGATCAAAAACCTTGTAATCTTGTAGTACATTGATAATATTATTGTTCTATGACAGAATTATGCTGAAAATCAAGCATCAAAAGAAACATGGGCTTTGATAATGTAGTCAGTTTGCCTGGTGCTCTCAGGATGACTGGATTCAGGAATAACCTTATTTCATCATAAATGCCTGTTGAATGTTTCATTACTCCGAAGAGGTTGAAATATATAAAATAAACTCAATATATAACAACTTAGAGAACTTATGAGCAATTGCTTTCATTTTCAGACATTGTTCAAGTGATTTCTGGATTCCTCACAGCAGTCTTTTTTAAAAATTCTAACATCTGAAATAATTAATGCAAAATTTGAGTACTTAATTAAACCATCACAGTGTGACTGAGAAAAATCCAACCATAATTCCCTTTGTTATAAATCTTCACAAAGTTGAGATACGTAGTAAGTTCTCTTCTTTGTTGGGGTCACTCCAGGGCTTAAAGAAGGTTCTTTCTCCTGAGATGCTGAGCACCACTGGACTGCAATTGCATAACGAGGAACATCCTTCAGCGGCTGATGCATAATCATGACCAATGTCCTGCCGTGCTGCTGATACAGTAGTTAAAGAGGAGATGGGTGGACAGGGATGACAGCAGGTCACAGGTCAGCGGTTTTTCCATCACATGGGGTCATAATTTAAAAAGCACAGCAGTTTACAGGAGTACATTTCTGTAACACATGAAAAAATTAGCTCAAGCAGGATCTTTTTAAGAACTCTAGAATACCGCTCATGTACAATCGTTTTTAGCATTGGACAGAGATTATTGAGGTTTCTTCTCACTGAAATAAGTTACAGATGCTGTAAGTGTGTCCTTGCTTGTCTAGAAAGCACCGGTAAAGTCCTAACCAGTCCTGTTTGGTTTTTTTTAATTTTATTTCAGTTTAGGCAGATTTAAAGCTGAGTAACGTTTCTCCCTCATACAAAGAGGACATGTCACTGCAGTACAGTGTCCAAATATGGATGAGTTTCTAACCTTGTGTTTACAGCTCATGGCAGTTTAGTCATCGAGAAAAAAAGAATCAAGACTCAATCAAGATCATTTTACTTTCCTAAAAACACACAGACCAACATTTTCTCAGTCTAGCATTACTGGGAAATTGCAACTCTAGTTTACCATCCCTTTTGAAATTCTGTTCAAATGTTTTATTTCCATAGCCTATAAACATTCCAGGGAAGAGAGATTGATATTAAATGAACAACTGATCCTGGAAGGTCTACCTTTTCTGGTACCCAATGTTTACTCTGGTCTGACATTAGAAGCTTGAACTATAAAATACAGAGCAGTACATCCATGCATAAGCAATGCCACAAAACTAAAAAACTAGACTGTAATAAAGCCCTTACAGTACAAAGACTGTATTACAACTACAGCTCTGATACATACTCTTTTGCCTATAAACCCAATCCAGAACTCTCAGTCAAAAATATAAAGCAAAGTAAACTGAATGAATGATGTTTGGCTTGTTCTTTATGCTGGGTTAGAGGTCAAACTATTTTATATACTGTCTTTGCTGCTCTTGTTAATGCGGCCTATCCCAAACTGAACTTCCTCACTCCAGAAGATATATATGAACAACAATTTAATTGAGCTGCAATTTATAGTTTTCTGTCATCTGACTGAAAGGATACCCTGTTGGACAAACAACTGTTTTATCTTGCCAGCCAATATAGACATTCGGTACCACAGCAAGAACAATTTGCTTTTTTTAATCTTCAAAAATTGAGGTTTGTACTGATGTTTTCCTTTGTTTGCTTCTTTTGGACAAAACTTAAAATTAGCATTAAGTGAAAATCCCAAACTAGCTTCGACCATTGCAGGCAATGATTGTAATCTTGATTGTATTTGAACTTTAATTCTTACTTAAATAGCAATATATTTACTATATATAATTGAATAACATGTGTTAACCATACAGTGAGGAACTTAAGTATTTGAACACCCTGCGATTTTGCAAGTTCTCCCACTTAAAAATTATGGAAGTGTCAGAAATTTACATTGTAGGTGCATTTCCACTGTGAGAGACAGCTTTTGTTATTGAAGAAATCACATTGTCTGATTTTTTAATCATTTATTTGTATTTTATCGCTGCACATAAGTTTTTGAACACCTGAAAAAAGGAGTGTTAATATTTGGTACAGAAGCTTTTGTTTGCAATTACAGAGGTCAAACGTTTCCTGCAGTTCTTGACCAGGTTTGCACACACTGCAACAGGGATTTTGGCCCACTCCTCCACACTCCTCTGTCAGGTTTCGGGGCTGTCGCTGAGCAACACGGAGTTTCAGCTCACTCCAAAGATTTTCTATTGGATTTAGGTCTGGAGACTGGCTAGGCTACTCCAGGACCTTGATATGCTTCTTACAGAGCCATTCCTTGGTTATCCTGGCTGTGTGTTTCGGGTCATTGTCATGTTGGAAGACCCAGCCACGATCCATCTTCAATGCTCTGACTGAGGGAAGGAGGTTGATACTCAAAATCTTACAATGCATGGCCCCAATCATCCTCTCCTTAATACAGTGCAGTCGTCCTGTCCCCTTCACAGAAAAGCACCCCCAACACATGATGTTTCCACCCCCATGCTTCACAGTAGGGATGGTGTTCTTGGGATGCAACTCATCCTTCTTTTTCTTCCAAACACAGCAAGTGCAGTTTAGACCAAAAAGTTCTATTTTCCTCTTCTGGATCATCTAGATTGTCACTGGCAAACTTCAGACGGGCCTGGACATGTGATGACTTCAGCAGGGGAACCTTCAATGCATGATTTTAAACCATGTTAACATGGTGTTCTACTGACAGTAACCTTTGAAACTTTGGTCCCAGCTCTCTTCATGTCATTGACCAGCTCCTCCCATGTAATTCTGGGCTGATTCCCCACCTTTCTTATCATCAGCGATACCCCACAATATGAGATCTTGCATGGAGCGCCAATCCAAGGGAGACTGACAGTCATCTTTAGCCTCTTTCATTTTCTAACAATTGCTCCAACATTTGATCTATTTTCACCGAGCTGCTTGGTAATTGCCCCATAGCCCTTTCCAGCCTTATGGAGGTCTACAATTTTGTCTCTGGTGTCTTTTGTCACCCTAACCTTAACCAAAACATAATTCACACCATACCTCTAAACCTAACCCCTAACCATAAAAAAAGGGGTCCACCATATTAGGACCAGGCTTTGGTCCCTATAAGGTCCATCGGTCTTCAGAAGGGTAGCGAATATGCCAGAGAAGGTCCTAAATAGGATAGCTATACAAGAACACACACACACACACACACACACACACACACACACACACACACACACACACACACACACACACACACACACACACACACACACACACACACACACACACACACACACACACACACACAGTGTAGTTAATGTTCTTTCCACTTGAACATATTCAGTTCCAGGTAGGGAAAGAGTTTATAGGAACATATCTGTCTGTGTTGAAATAACACTTACTACTGTTTTCTACAGTGATATCTAGCATCACTGTTACAATGTCCTGCAGGTCCTCAGACGAACAGCAAAGACTCTTGTTTACAGTTCATTTTTATAGGTGAGCTTTGTTTGAAAGCCTTGAATGTATTCCAGGGCACGTAGTGTTGATCTTTTCCTCTAGCCTTGCAGTGCATGAAGATTAATTTAAACTTTGGCCACACTACTGGGGGCAGTGATGTTTCTTACATTCCCCCTCCCTTGTTCTTGAAAAACAGAACTGCCATTGCACCATTACCCCTACCAGAGACAATAACGATTTTCCCTACCACATCCCCACACTCACTTTTCATACAGCACTGACTTTTTTTAAATGTACCTTTCTCCTCTCATCTAACATTTTACTTTTCCTTACTGACTTTTCAGTTGGATGATTCCACACAACCTCTTAATCTGCAATGCAAATGTATAATTAATTAGATTTCCTTCAATCAGCATGGCTCCAGCTGTCTTGTGACCTTTATGTGAAAAGAAAATGCATTGTGATACTAAAATATCACTTCTGCAAAGGTACCTTATTAAATCAATGTGCAAGCCCACTGTGTAATTAGGAGTCCAAGCCCACAGAGATGAGTAAATGCTAGAAAACTTATATACACTGCTCAAAAAAATAAAGGGAACACTTAAACAACACAATGTAACTCCAAGTCAATCACACTTTGGTGAAATCAAACTGTCCACTTAGGAAGCAACACTGATTGACAATCAATTTTACATGCTGTTGTGCAAATGGAATAGACAACAGGTGGAAATTATAGGCAACTAGGAAGACACCCCCAATAAAGGAGTGGTTCTGCAGGTGGTGACCACAGACCACTTCTCAGTTCCTATGCTTTCTGGCTGATGTTTTGGTCACTTTTGAATGCTGGCGGAGCTTTCACTCTAGTGGTAGCATGAGACGGCATCTACAACCCACACAAGTGGCTCAGGTAGTGCAACTCATCCAGGATGGCACATCAACATGAGCTGTGGCATGAAGGTTTGCTGTGCCTCTCAGCGTAGTGCCCAGAGCATGGAGGCGCTACCAGGAGACAGGCCAGTACATCAGGAGACGTGGAGAAGGCCGTAGGAGGGCAACAACCCAGCAGCAGGACCGCTACCTCTGCCTTTGTGCAAGGAGGAACAGGAGGAGCACTGCCAGAACCCCGTAAAATGACTTCCAGCAGGCCACAAATGTGCATGTGTCTGCTCAAACTGTCAGAAACAGACTCCATGAGGGTGGTATGAGGGTCCGACGTCCACAGGTGGTGGTTGTGCTTACAGCCCAACACCGTGCAGGACGTTTGGCATTTGCCAGAGAACACCAAGATTGGCAAATTCGCCACTGGCGCCCTGTGCTCTTTACAGAGGTTCACACTGAGCACATGTGACAGACGGGACAGAGTCTGGAGAAGCCGTGGAGAACGTTCTGCTGCCTGCAACATCCTCCAGCAGACCGGTTGGGCACTGGGTCAGTAATGGTGTGGGGTGGCATTTCTATTGGGGACCGCATAGGTCTCCATGTGCTCGCCAGAAGTAGCCTGACTGCCATTAGGTCCTGAGATGAGATCCTCAGACCCCTTGTGAGACCATATTCTGGTGCGGTTGGCCTTGGGTTCCTCCTAATGCAAGACAATGCTAGACCTCATGTGGTTCGAGTTGGCGAATGCTTTAGTCCAGGTCTGGGAGGAGATCCTTCAGGAGACCATCCGCCATCTCATCAGGAGCATGCCCAGGCATTGTAGGGAGGTCATACAGGCACGTGGAGGTCACACACTCTACGGAGCCTCATTTTGACTTGTTTTAAGGACATTACATCAAAGTTGGATGAGCCTGTATTGTGTTTTTCCACTTTACTTTTGAGTGTGACTCCAAATCCAGACCTCCATGGGTTGATAAATTTGCTTTCCATTGATAATTTTTGTGTGGTTTTGTTGTCATATATTTCATTCATTCAGATCTAGGATGTATTATTTTAGTGTTCCCTTTATTTCTTAGCATTGTAGAATCCTTTGGATGGTCCATAGGCAGAGAAGCAAAGCATCCATTTTTAACTTAAATGTTTTTGTCACATTGCAAAACCGGTGAATCATTCTATTAAAATCTCATCATGTCATTTTAACCAGAATGGCCAAGACATATGCACATCCTACCTAAAGAATCTACTATGCATGATAAGAGTTTCATTGTTGTGTTGCTAAAAGTTAACTGGTCATATCTCAGACAAAATAACATATTTAGAAAAAATACATATCTCAAAGCAGACATGTGATCCAAAGGTTGTGTAACCAATGTTGTACTTTGGCACCAACACGAGGAAGAGTTACAATTTTAAAACGATTCTTTTTGAAAAATGCTAATTTGTTCCTGAGCCTTAATGCAATATTTTCAATATGGCAATGAAGATACAATTAAGCCTAAAATTATTCATACTTCCAACAGATTTTGATTTAAAATTTGTTTCATTCGTTTCTGATGGGAAATGGGACAAACATCTTTCAAAACATAAAAAGTGTATCAGTTTTGCAAAAACGTATCTGTTTTTTGAAACTAAACATGAAGTTTAAAAAAATGTTCATAACTTTCAATTGTCAATTTAATAATTTTTGTTACTATTCCAGTAAGTCTTATTTTAACTGCTGACCTTATTTTTTCAGTTTCCACTGGTATTTTGATATTTAGTGATAACCTCCAAGTCTTTAAGGATGGAACGTATCCTTGCCATCATTCTAATATTTAGCTCCTTCCACAAATTGTCTATCTTTTTCAAGTCTAGACTCTGGCTGGGGCATTTCAGTATTTTAATATTACTTCCAGAAGAAGAAAAAAAACATGTTGGTAAGATTGAATGATCACTTTAAAAATCTGCGATTTGGTTGATTGAAATTAAATTATACCCACCCATTTAACACACATTGAAAGACAATTTCAATATTTTTGAATTAATATTTTTTCAACAACAGCCCATTACAATTATGATGGATTGTGATGAATATACTCTCAGCGAATGAAATTAGTAAATCAAAGACGATTTCCAAAGATCGTTATCATAACCCCCCCATTACTGTGTCTGTGCTGTTTGGTCAACAACCATTTAAGTCAAATTAGGAGAAACACAAAGTTGAGGAAGTTAAATGCACTTGGAGGGAAGTGGGTAGGAACAAACCAAAGACTAAACTAAGGAGGAGAATGGAACCCTATCAAAACTGCCTGTAGCTCTAGTCAAGAGTTTACAGACTTTGTTTTCTTTTTAGGGTTATCTTCTTGTATTCTCCCTCTCTGAGTGTGTTAGGATGTTTAATTGACCCATGACTGCCCTTTGAGAGAACTATCTCTCATCAGTCCATTAGTAATACAGTTTAAGTTCCCCAGTTTAATCACTGTTCTCTAGTAGCTCACGTTTCTTTTTCATCTGGATGAAAACTTGAACCATAACGTTTAGGAATGTTATTGCCCAGATAGAAAAGTTACAACCGGAGAAGTTTTCTTTTTTTTTTTTACCCCCGCTTCACTTCCTTTTCAGTCTGCCCTACATGCTTTTTCACCCTGCAGTCAAATCTCAGGACTCACCTCTCAGTTTCTCATTCTACGTGCTTCATCTAACCTCTTCAGTCTCTGAGGCTCTTTGGATTCACTACACTGCAGTGACGTGCTGTGAGGTTCATGACTGTTGAGGCACAGACTCTTATTGAATCAGAATTATTTAACCCAGATTAGAAGCTTCTGTTTCAGTTTTTTTGATTAATTGGAACATGCGTGTTGTTTTAACAACTTTTAATTATGCTTTAATCAAGTCCATGCTATTTAACAATATGATAGCTTGAAAAATTATGTAATATTTAATATTCTGTAAAAATTGTTTTTTATTTTTGGCTGATCTTTTTTTAAATAGAATTGAAAATCGTGTATGATCTTACCTTTGTGTGTGAAGTGCAAGCATCTATCCTGCTACACAAATATCTCCATCATTGTCATATAAAAATCCTCTTTTTTTGCCTTAATTTTTTAAAAATCTGGTTGCTTTACTGGAGATGATCTATAAGGAGGATAGTTCTCCTGGATTGCTTCTATTCCGATTGTGTATTTTGTATTTTTACAGTCTGAAAAGAAAATGCATTGTGCGTAGAAGAAGAGTGTCTGTTTCTCATTGTGCCTAATGGGCTCAGCACTGCCCCCTGTCATTGAGGCACGGTATTTTCTGCCTCACCCTGCACATTTTGACGGCGCATCAGGGAAATCAGAACGACTAAATATGTCACATTCATTCGTTAAATGTGTAAGACATATTTCAGGAGATTTGTTAAAAAAGTACTAGAAATGTCATTGTAGAATTGAAATATATGGTGCTGTTGAGAGGAATATAGTGTAAAAATGAAAAATGAGGTCTCCCATAATAAAGTCCTGCTCAGCAAATAACTTTTTTTTAATAATACGACTTCTGAAATCCTAACTCAAGTAAGTTTACTGCAGTACAGTTACGTCCAAGGTTGTTTATCTAAAGCAGAACAATACAACTTTTCTTTGTTGTCTTCTACATTTGTGTGTGCCACTAACTTGTAAGAAATATACATATACATATATTTGTTGTAAGACAATAATAGGATGTTTCATAGCTTCATCTTATTCCGTTTACAATTAATACATACTTAAATAGACAATATCCAAGCTACTTTATTATGTCATACACTATATACCATTAAACAATAAGGTAAGTTACCAGCACTAAAGACTAATTACCCTTAAATAATCCTCTGTGTAGTAAAAGTGTTTATACAGAGCTGTCCATAAGATGTTAATAACACAAATTAAAATGAGACACTAGTAAAATCCATTTTATCTGAAACCAGCATTTTGATTTACTCAGGTTATTCTTGTTGGATATTTAAATTTGTTTAATCATTTGAAAAAGTTGAGTGTGTTAAGGAAATAAAAACAAATCTCAATGAGGGCAAATTTTTAGTTAGCATCTCTGGACAAAATACAGGTGCAATATTCAACCAATAACAAGCATCTCCTTCTCAAGGTAAATAACCTGTATGGACAAAAGAACGACAAAAATAGTTTCCGTTCTGATCTACTGTCAATCTAGCATATTGCAAAGATGAAGCTGAAATAAAAATGTGAAGGTAGGAATGCGTGTGTGTGTGCGTGCGTGAAATGGGATGTAAGCAAATCTAAAGCACACGCAAATTTTTAGGGATTTTTGGTACTTTAGGAAAAGACTAGCACATATTATTAAGAACAGGAGGATAACAGCATAAATAAGAAACAGTCAGCAGGTGTTTTTTAGCCACCAAACAGTACAGAAAGGTAAAGAGTTTCCTCATGATGTTTTTGCTTTTTCCACTCTGACCCTACTCTTTGACATTTCAGTGGCTTTAAATCGGACACTGTCTTACCACTTTACCCTTCTCAGGACCTCACACCACCAAAGGCTGGTTGTCAATCAAACATGTTCAGACTGTACAACATGAAACCACAATGCTGCTGGGGACTCATGGATTTTACATGACAGCTCCAGATGTTTTATCTCCTCAGCGTGCCTATTTAATTTTAATATGTGGCTCGAATTTGACAACAAAGTCATTTGAGAGACCTGGGCAGAAAAGAAATGGATCTCAAGGAGAAACAGACTCCGTTCTGCAGTCCATCTTATGTCAATCTATGTAAGATGAGTTTAAACTGAACTTTACCCCAGAGGGCTGAACAACCACCTATTAGATCAACTGAGGGTATCAAGTGTTGCCTCCGAACCTTCACAGAATTTTTTAGGAGCGATTTTTCACTGAACAAAACAATTCTGACAAAAAGATTTTATAAAGTACTTCTTAAACTTCAGTTTATTCTGTCACTTTTTCTGTGCCATTGTATTTTCTGAATATAATTTGTTAGGTTTTGCTTACCTTAAAACTTGAAACCCTCAAACCCATTTGGATTTTGTTTTTTACCACAAATTTTAGCACTATTTTAATCTTAAAATGACATGTCAACATGATGATTGTGTCAGGATATTTAGTCAAGTTGTTGAACATTTTCACTATTTTGTTATTTTGTCCCCAACCTCCCTGTAAACAAACCAATAACAAACTATTGAATTTATTTCTCCTTGTAGTTAGGTATTTCTGAATAATAATAATAATAACAACAACAACAACAACAACAACAACAACAACAACAATAATAATAATAATAATAATAATAATAATAATAATAATAATAATAATAATAATAATAATAATAATAATAATAATAATAATAACAAAAAAGCTAATTTTCCGAAGACTTCATATTAGATCTGGTATTTATCAATAGACACTCTGAAAATAAAAAAGTATTGCAGAAGTCTTGGTTGTTGTCTACATTATCATTGGCAAACTTGACTCTGTACTTCATGGTTTTCTTAGAGTCGACTAGACAGTTTTGGAAAATTAGATATGTAACTTTTGATCAAACTGAAATCAGTCCCTGTCAACTTCTGCTAAAAGACAATATTTATTGAAGTCAGATAACCACATTATATCAGATGGACTAAACAAAAAGATGAATTGAATTCATTGTTTGTTAATGTAAATAGAAAGCTTTCTTTTTGTCAAAATCTGTCGTAGCCGTAGGAACACATTTTTCACCAAGTGTTCTTTTTTTTGATGAACTAAAAGAAACAGAAAATCTGCTGCTACATGACCCGCCGAAAGCAGCAATGGTGACAGGTTTTATGCTTGACGTCAAACAGCAACAAATAGAACAAGACTTATTTGTTGTTTTAATTGTGTTATACACAGAGTGCTTAGATTATCTTAGATTTCAGTCATTAACCTAACCTCTGTCATTTGTCATCTATAAAGAGCTGCAGCAGCACACAGTTGCTTCCAATCTGACCATGTACTTGCTCAGGAAAAGGCCGTGCTGCACAAGTATAAGTTTAAAGGGCGATGTGCAAGGAGGAAACCTTTGTTCTCTAAGAAAACCATGAAGGCCAGAGCTGGGCTAACCAATGAGAATGTAGACAACAACCAACACTTCTGAATAGTTGTTGTTTTTGTGGTGGGGGGTTAGGTGGCCGTGCAGATTAGCCCAAACTGTATTTATTTGGACACCAGATCAGAGCGTATGTTTTGCATAAACCATATACAGCATTCAAGGAGAATAACCTCATACCAACTGTAAAACATGGAGCGGGAAGTGTCATTGTTTGGGGATGGTTTGCTGCATAATAAAACTATTATTATTATTATTATGACAAACATATGATTGGGTTAATTTTTATGTCAAGTCTTAGGACTTTCATTTTCTATTTCCAATGCATTTCAATACCTGAGGCTTATATGTGGTTGTACTTAGCTTTTTATGTCGTGATTTCATACAATTGTGTAAAAATAAGTCAAATAAAATCTCTTAATTGTAGGAGTTATATTTCAATTTTATTTTTATCTCAGTTATGACAGCTAAATGTGTGGAGGGAGCCTTGAGCTTTTAGAACTGTTTCTTTAGTAGAGATGGCACACTTCTTCGCACTTAGTGTGAGCAAATGACTTCTTGTTCTCATATGCTGTCTGTGAAATCACCAAGAGTCCTTTTTAGCACCTTCTAACACCAGAGGCCTGAAAGCTGAAAATACCTCCAAAGCAACATCAGTGTTGGATTTAAAACAGGGGCAGGTCGAGCATGCGGGCAAAGGTTGATTTTTATATAGTTATATAGTTTCTTTTCCTACTCGTTCCGAGGAGTTTTTAATTACTACTTATTTACTAAATCACTTTAAAATCGAAGTGAATGATAACGTGTTCTTCGCGTGGTTCAGCAAGCCATAGACTGGTCTCATAAAATTCCACATCCAGATGGAAAGTAGAATTTGTGTTCTAATTTTAAACCACATGAGGCCACACAGGGGAAGAAAGTACTGTGGTCCCACTTTTAGACTTGATGGTTGTTTAGTCTTTGACTCCACCTGCTGTCCACTCGCCATTGCTTTCATTCTGTTTTCAAAACTCTGCAGTGTTTTGTCAATGCAAAGAAATTGCGTTTTATGGTATAGAACCCCCCACAAAAGGCAGTAAACCTAGTTTTATAGCATAAGCCATTAAAATTTCAACTAGTGTCTTAAATTCTAGAAGATTGATCATTTTACCCAATGGTTTTCCTTCCTTTTGTGTTTCTTTTTTTTGTCAAATGCAAACTTATTAATTTATTACTAATCAATCTATACCGAATTGATTTTTTTTTTATGAGTAAATCTTATTTATGATTAAGGTATTCGTGGCAAACAATTATTGAAATTAAAATCAATTGTTGAAAATAGTATGTATATAAATATATATATATATATATATATATATATATATATTACAAAATTCCCCCCACCTGTTTTTTATCCTGCTTCAAAAGAGTGATGCCCAACTCTACAAAAATGAAATGAATGGAACATGAAATATGTCTATAGAATGTGTATATTTCATGATTTTCAAAGTTTTGTCTTCTTTTTTTAGATTGCAAATACCTGACAACAGGTTGTACATTCAGAAAGAAAAGGGACAATGTCCTATATTTGTTATTTCAACCCTTGTTTACAGTTTGAACTTAGAAGCAGTTGTGTGTGAATTCTTACTGAAGTTGGGTTAATGATGGGTGTGTACCCAGAGAGTCATGGCCCCAGGGCTTTACCTGAAACATGTCACTCCTAATAAACAACAAGGAAACCAAACTGCATCAAAAATAAGAACCTTTAATATAACTGAAACTACGAGATGCAAGCTATCTATGAAGAAGAAATGTGTAATTACAACAATAAGGACAAAAACAAGCACGTAAAAAATTGGTAGTTTAAGTGTCAGTATAACTACAAATTTAGAATTGATTATTGGTCAACATTTATGTGATGAGTGGCTCTACAGTTTTTGAAAGTAAGTAATATCTAACCCCTAAATAAAACCCATGGCAACTAATTGCCTTATGAAGTGACCTAACTAGTGAGTATAGTCCAATTAAGTGTAATCTCATCTCAGTGTACAAATCAATGCACAGAGCAGAGAGTTCAGGGATAAAGTTGTGGAGAAGTGTGAAGCGGGTTTAGGTCATGGAATAATATCTCAAGCTTTTAACGTTTCACCAAGCAATGTTCAATCCATCATCTGAAAATGAAGGTTATGGTACAACTGTAAACCAATCACGACATGGCCATCCGTTGAACCTGACAATGATGGGCAATGAGATCATTAAGAGAAGTTACCAAGAGGGCAACTCTTGAGGAGCTGCAGAGATCCACTGCTCAGGTGTGAGAATCTGTAGACAGGACAACTATTATGCACTCTTCAAGTCAGGCTCCTATAAAAGAATGGTAATAAAAAGTCACGCATGAAAGAATCACAACAAAAGGTCTCAACTATAGTTTGCCACAGGCCATGTAAGGGACACAGCAAACGTGTGAAACAAGTTACTCTAGTGAACTGGCAAAGATTTCATCCATTAGATGAGCAGAACCGGTATAGAGACATGCCTCAAAAAGATAAACTGCAGCAATCGTTATGGGGCATGATGGCAGTTTCATGCATTGCAAAGTTTTCTTTGATTTGTAAAAAAAAAGAAAAAAGAAAAAAAAAGAAAATTAAGATGAAACAATTTTCTGTCAACAACACAATTATATGGATGATATTATACTCCAATAATATACATTGAAGTTTGTGGTTGTGTGACAAAATGTGAAATGGTGTATGGAGTGTGAATACTTTTGTGAGCCACTCTATATTTCAGCAAGAAGACATTTAATCTAATCCAGTTGTTTTTTCAAACTGTGGTCTACGATAGTGAAATCTAAACAAAAAAGAAGATGAGTTCAACTTGGTAGGAATCCATCAGAGTTGTCTTTTGTTTACACACTTCAAGTGAGTTTCTGTTGCCCGTCATTTCCGGACGTCTATGAAGGCAGCACGCCGTTAGGTCAGCTGACTATGAGCTGTCATGTGGTGTTCATAGACAGTGGAGAGTATGCGGAAAGCGCATGAATAAACAACCCGGGCTCCCTTTAAAGAGAATACACAGCTCGGTAGTCGTAGTTTTACAGGCTTGTTTCCATCGTCCAGCATGGCATGGACAAAATATCAGCTGTTCCTGGCGGGGCTGATGCTCACAACTGGCTCTATCAACACTTTATCCGCCAAGTGAGTGGATTTAACTATGCATATTTTCTTAGCGGCATATGTTTATAGTTATGTAGTTATAAATGGACTCTGGAGTAGATAAAATCAGGTTAGAACAACGAAAGCCGTTAAATTTAAAGCCTGGTTTCTCTCATTTTATATACGTGAATCAGTCGTTATTACGTTTTTCTTACATAATGTCGATGTAGAGATCAGATGTTGCTAGCTAGTAACGTTAGCTGACGAATTATGAAATAAAACAGCGAATTAGTTTACGCTGTTGTCAAGCTTTGTACCAAAAAAAAAAAGGTTAGGTTATAGTTTACTGGTTATGATGAAGCTTGTGTAAGAAGCATCAACAGTCAATTGAAATATTGACACAGATGATAACAAGCTTTTGACAGGAAACAGCAGATCTACTGTAAACCAATTGAAGATACATGTGCTGAACAAAGCTGCTCTCAAAGATGAAATGTCTGTCCTCTCAAACCTTCAAATGAATAGCCTTGTCTTGCCAACTGTGGTACTCACAGATCAACTCATGACTTGCTGTCATTTGGTCATAAAAGTCTCAGAATCAACTGATAAACTTTTAATTTGTATGTGGGTACATTTGAATAATTATCTTAGGGTAGCAATTATGTACATTTTACATGTCGTTAGAAAGTGCAATAAATTAGTCAAATCCCCAGCAATGTTTAAAATGTACTTCTTCAACAAAATATGTTGAATTTCAACTCATATTACTAAAACTGAATATGTAATTACTCTCATAAACACCAGGATCATAGCATCTACTTTTAATATAAAGACTTGTCTTGTTTAATGCTGTGAAAAAGGGCCTTTTGTCAATTTTAAATCGATATCAATTTCACACACACCGAAACTGCTTGAATAAATACCAAAAAAGCAGTTTTTAAGTGATGATTTTATTTATTATGGGGAAAAGCTGTTTAAAAACCCATGGTTTACGAACTCCAGAGAACCACAGTGAGAGCCTCCCATTTGCCAAAAAACAACAACAACAATTCTCATGATCAGCAAGACTTTTGGGGACATTTTCTATAGACTGATAAGGTAAAATGTTATCCTACTGGAAGACATGCGGTTACATCTGGGGTAGGGCTGGGCGATAAATCGATTTTATCGATTAATTCGAATTTGCCATTTTAGAAGATTTATTTTTGAGAAAATCGAGATTTTTCACACAACTTTGAATGGAGGTAGACTCCCAAAGGAGATATTAAAATAAGATTTAAAAAAATATATCCTGTCATTTGTTATTTCTGTTTAAGAGAGTAAAGGGAGAAAGAAAAAAATCAATTAAAATCGGAAATCGGATTTGGTGTGAAAAAATCGGAGATTTTATTTTCAGGCCATATCGCCCATCCCTAATCTGCGGTAAAACGTTTGCAGTATTTTAGAAAAAGAACATCATACCTGCAGTCACATATGGTGGTGGTAGTGTGATGTTATAAGGCGGTGTTTACTGCTTTAGGACCTTGATAGTCATCATGCTACAGGCCTGATTAAGCTCAACACCATTTAGTGATGAGTTCATGCCAAAAAATCGGAAATGTAAAGCATAAACAGATTTGCAATACTCTAAACATTTGCACTTTCCTAAAGTAAATTCTGAAAGAATCCATTATAATAACAAGAATGGATGATAATGACTATGTAATTACTATTTTTGCATTAAAAATTTGTGTAGCAAGAATACATTGTGTGCAAAAGAAACCACTTACAGAGATTCTATGACAACTTTCAATTTATTCAAACACTAAACTATCGTTGTCCACTATAATTTGTTTCCTGCCTTCCTTTTCTGGAGCTTAGTTAATAATTTAGCTGCCACATTAAGTTTAAGTTTACACTTTAGATATCAGCATTTTTAAAAGATAAGTGTTAACATAGGTAAATGTTTAGCTTTATTTGTTTCTGAAGCAGGACTGAAATGTGAAATTGACCTAAAACCGAAAACTCACATGCAGTTTGGCTGTAGAGTTCAAATGTGACAGACATGCGTTTCTCAGACAGGGGGGTAATCTCACGTCTTTGAAAGATCAGATTTTCTTAAGCAGCAGCCTGAAATATACAAATAATCACAGTTTCATGAAACTGCTACTTGCAGTGAAGTACAGATGAGCTGCAAAACAATTTATAGACATTAAATCATCTCATCCAGTGAACATATAAGGAATGGATCACATTAGTGAAACCCAACATTTAGCTTTTTTAACTTCTCCAATATTTTGTGATGTCAGCGCTAGCCTTCCTGTCAGTCACTCCCATTTCCCTGTGTCAGATTTTATTGTTTAAAAAAAATCTTACATCTGCTCTGAACCAGAACGTGTTTAGCTCTGATATGTCGGACAAAACCTGCACGGTCATGTTGATCAGAGAGAAATTCTGCTACTCACAGGTAAAGTTTCACTACAGTCACATGATAGCTCACCTGTCACAGAGCCGAGCCGGTAGCAGCTTGATCATTCTGCTGCTGCTTGCAGATGATTACAGTACATTTTGATCTGTGTCTTGGACCTATGCTGGTTCCACTGTGAAATGATGAGCTCAGGAGTTTAAAAGATTTCAAGGAAGCATTTGGATCATGACTGACATGCAAGGACAGGAGCCTCACGTGTCTGTCATGCTTCCTGTGACTAGCCAAAGGCTTTATGCAAACCTAAGCACTCATTAACCACACAAGTGAAAAGCAGCGTCATCGCCGTTCTGTCTGACTTTGCTGTCTGTGTTGCCGGCTGTCATGCACTGGGACATTCATTAATATGTCAGAAATTATCTACTGTCTTTGCCTGACTTTTTTTTTAAATAAACATTTAAAGTATAGTCAAAACATCCACTGCTAGCACCACTATCAAGTTTTTTTTATGGGTTGCTCATGTATAGTATCGGTAATTAAGAATGCATGATGCATTTTTCTCTGACAGATGGGCTGACTTGTTCTCAGCGAAGGGCTGCCATGGTAACACTGAACACGCCTTCTCCCATCCATTTGTACAGGTACAGTAATGCGCTTAAAGTGACAGCATTTTATAGTATAAAAGATTCAAACTCTTTCTGTTTTTGCTCTTTGGTCGCACAATTGGGCAAGTATAATGCATGAAAAGTGTCAAGTATAAAATGCTAGTTTATTTTAAGTTTTTCAAACTATGCTCAAACAGTTTAAAGGTATCTGTCTCTGAGAAACCGAGTAATACTTGTTCTTTTTGAAATATGATTGGTCACTCTGAGTTGCATATGAATGCTGCATGTGCACATTGTCTCCAACCCCCATTGCCTTCATCAGCCACATAAAAGGAAATAGACAGCAAAAACGAGTGAGTCAGAAAAAGCCAGTCCCTTCTATGTCACAGGGAAAAATCAGTATTCGTGGTCTTGCCTATCTTGACTTGTGACCTCCAGACGGGAAGGTTGTTATTTTTTTGGCGGAGTCCAACTCTCACCTGAAACAAGCCCAACTTACTCCTGGCAATGCGAACCAAACTCTGGCAACGGTCGTACAGGGACCTAACAGCCCGTATCAAGGGGCCCGGTACCCCATTATCCCGGAGTACCCCCCGCAGGACTCCCCAAGGGACACGGTTGAACGCCTTCTCCAAATCCACAAAACATATGTAGACCGGTTGGGCGAACTCCCACGCACCCTCCAGGACCCTGGTGAGGGTGTATAGCTGGTCCAGTGTTCCGCGGCCAGGACAAAAACCACATTGTTCCTCCTGGATCCGAGGACCCTCCTCTCCAGAACCCCTGAATAGACCTTACCAGGGAGGCTCAGAAGTGTGATCCCCCTGTAGTTGTAACACACTCTGTGGTCCCCCTTTTTAAACAGGGGGACCACCAACCCGGTCTGCCAATCCAAGGGAACTGCCCCCGATGTCCACGCAATATTGCAGAGCCGCGTTAACCAACACATCCCCACAACATCCAGAGCCCTGAGGAACTCCAGTCGAATCTCATCGACCCCCGGAGCCCTGCCACTGAGGAGCTTTTTAACGACCTAGGTGACCTCAGCACCAGAGATTGGAGGGCCCGACCCGGATACAAGCGGTTGAAATGAGTTTCTACCGTAGAGTGTCTGGGCTCTCCATCAGAGTAGAGCCTCTGCTCCTCCACATCGAGAGGAGTCAGTTGAGGTGGCTCGGGCATCTGGTCAGGAGGCCTCCTGGACGCCTCCCTGGTGAGGTGTTCCAGGTACGTCCCACCGGGAGGAGACCCAGAGGAAGGCCCAGGACACGCTGGAGGGACTATGTTTCTCTGTTGGCTTGGGAACGCCTTGGGGTTCCTCCCGAGGAGCTGGCCCAAGTGGCTGGGGAGAGGGAAGTCTGGGTCTCTTTGCTTAAGCTGCTGCCCCTGCGACCCGACCCTGGATAAGCGGAAGAAGATGGATAGATATTGGATTCTTTAACTAAACATTGCTCCTGATACTTATTACTGTTGTACACCGTGTGGTGTTTACCCCCGGTGTGCCCTGCAGTAGATTTTTTTTTTAATGATGGCCTATATCAAGCTCATGGCTTGTAAAATCTATATTATGAGCCATGTACGTTATTTTCCTGCATTTAAGAATCAGTGTTTCAAAGAGCAATATAGTTCTTTTTCTCTGTGACTGTGTTGGCTGCTGCAACTTCCTAAAGCCCTAACATTATGAGGTAGAAGAACAACTTCGGTGAGGTTTTACCTTAAAGGAATAACTAGAACCAGAAAGATATATATTATGAGTAATATTATCAGCAAGTCATATCAAAATAGAGAGGAGTGATGCCAGCGTTAGCCTAGCACTTTAGCAAAGTGCTATGCAGGAAAACATTGCCAGCAGAAGCAAAACTTAAGTTTACAAAGGATTGTAGCTTCATCCGTAGAAACATAATCCTGCCCTGCTTTTGAGACAAAATATTTGTCACAGTCAAGAAAACCGATACATATGCAGCATCCAGAACATCACTAGTAAGTTCGTACTAATATGGTTGTTCATACCTTTGTTTTAGAATGATACATTAAAATTCCATTGATTACGAGCCTTTAAACTGCTTGTTTTTACACAGTTTTGAATTACTACCAACTCTGGCAGACCTTGTGACTTCTGCCATGTGTTTATCTGTGCAGATTATTATTTTCTGTACATGTCTTGATGGCTGATCAATAAGGGGATAAATGATACTTTTTATTTGTGCTGCAACTTGATGGAAACATCCTAAAAACCACATGGTGCATTTTTGAGTTGCTGAAAAAAATCAAATCACTGGTGTAACTGGGTAAATCTGTCTTTTTCCTTTATCTCTGTCCAGGCAGTGGGAATGTTTCTTGGCGAGTTCAGTTGTCTCGCGGTCTTCTACATCTTGGTTTTCCATGATAGACGTAGCCCAGAGCCGAGAATGAACCGCGGCCAGAGTTTCAACCCTCTACTCTTCTTTCCTCCTGCAATGTGTGACATGACAGCCACTTCCATCATGTATGTTGGTAAGTTCAGCTGATGGACCCTTGTGGTTAGTATGTTCTGGTTGCTGGTTCAGTCGAGAAAAACTATTGGTAAATCTACAGTTTAAATCAGACATTTGCAATCATTCCAGTCTGTTATTTATTTCTGTTCATTATTAATTCCCTAAATTAACTTTTTGCAGTGGGTCAGTTTATTGAATTCTAGAATATTGTCTACGAAACTCTCCTTTTTTCTTTCAGCTCTCAACATGACAAGCGCCTCCAGCTTCCAGATGCTTCGCGGAGCCGTCATCATCTTCACCGGTCTCCTATCTGTGGCTTTTTTGGGTCGTCGGCTCGCTCCCAGCCAGTGGCTCGGGATCTTCATCACCATCCTCGGCCTGGTGGTGGTGGGACTCGCCGACCTTCTCAGTGGCCACAGAGATGACGCCCACAAGCTCAGCGACGTCATCACCGGTAAAACATTTTAAATATTCTCCTTACAGAAGGACAATGTCTTAAAGTAGCTGTAAAATCAAGATGAAGAATATTTTCGTCTCTGCAGGTGATCTCCTGATCATCATGGCTCAGATCATCGTTTCGGTGCAGATGGTGCTGGAAGAAAAGTTTGTCTACAAGCATGATGTCCATCCTCTTAGAGCCGTCGGAACTGAAGGTAAGCTACAGTACAGGAAATCAGTGCTTATGTTTTGAGTGTATGTAATTGGTTTATGAAATCTTGCCCTCCCTCTGGCTCAGGACACTTTTGAAAAAGGGATTTTTAATCTCAATTAGTTTTTTATCCTGGTTAAATAAAGGTTGAATAAAAAAAATGAAATAAAAAATATTCAGGTAAATTAAGGTTAACACTATATCTGCTCCACCTACAAAAGTAATGTTATAATAACCTCTAAGAAAGGTAATAATCGATAGGGATGTCAGAAACAAAGAACTCCTCTGAAACCATCTGAAACCGTTTAGCCACAACAGATTCTAGGTCATATCTTTCATCAAACAGAAGACCTCAAATGCTCTACAAAGCAAGAAACCAAGCATATAACTCACAGTTAGCCTCATACAGGTACCAATTCCAGCTGTGATCCCACCCTCCCCAACGATCAAGAGAACTACTCGTAGGCATTTTGTGAAGACAACTGACTGAATCACATGTGGACAAAGTGATCCAAGAAAATCAGTAAGAAGACCTTAAAACCCAACTTGGTGGATTTTTGTGTTTAAGTGTAAAAAAAGAAAAAAGAAAAGACAAAGTATCTTAGAGGCCTAAGGTACTGCAGCTCAGTCAGGCACAGGCATCCAAGATTTAGATAAAGGAAACAAGGTTTTATATAGACTGTAATCAGACATGAAGTCTACACTCTGAGACGCCCGGGTGTTTTAGAAGGGTACTTTACTTGTAGTATATAGTACACTATACAGAAAGATTTTAAAGTACCTTTCATTGTGATTAGTTCTCCTCAAGGATACAGATTGATTGAGTAATAATTACAGTTAAAAATAAACTAAATTGGCGTAACAAGATTTGTTGACCTCTACTGCGATTTATGCATTAACCAATATTAAATAAAGCAATTCGGCTTCAGTCCCTTTGTGGTTCTGGTTGTATAGCTTTTCGGTTATGCCTGTTGTTTCTGGCTCACCCCTACTCCCTGCCTCTTATCAGCTCCCTAGACTGATTCAGGTATCTCCTGCAAAGAAAGGACAGCAAGCGCAGCACTGAACGAAAGTAGAAGATAACATTCACCCTTCAGCCGGAATCCAGATGCATGATAAAGGTGTTCTGTAACTGCTGGAAAGTGTAAGCGAGCAGCGTAATCAGAAGACAAACTGTGTTCATGCAAGAGAACAAACAAATCCATTAGTGTTTTTGTCAGAAGCAAGGGAAACACAATGACCTTTGAGGTGTTAAACACCTACTTACTGAACTGACAAGCTACAAAAAAAGCCCTGATAAAAGTTCAGTCAATACCTGAGATAATTTATTGGAGAAGGTTATCCAGAATACCAGTCATTCTCTCTTGGACTTTTGTGGGAAAAGAGGTCTGTGGGATGGTTGCTTAAAGATGAAGAACCCAAAAATATCTGCTTGCAAAATTATTCAGACCCTTCAATAACCTTCACATTTTATCACATTAAAACTAGAAACATTTGTGTGTGTTTGGTATTGGGATTTTAGAAATGCGCTTTTGTAAAGTGGAAATAAAAGTAATCTCCCTTTTTAGAATTAAGTAGAGCTGATGGATGGAGATAAATACAGGAAGAAAACCTGTTAGAGGCTGAAAAAGATCCGAGACTGGGGAGGAGGATTTCCTTCCAGCAGGTTCTAGTATTGACTCATGGTGGCTGAATACAAATGTTTGGCAACCTTTTTACTTTTTGTGTATGAAAAAATTGATTTAGTGGTTTCAGAGTGAAGAGGCTGAATACAAATCCACCTCAATATGTTTATTCATACAATGAATAATAATAAATACAATAAAATAAAAATGTCTTCGATTTCACAAATATCCACTACATGTGTTGGTTTCCAACATGAAATCCCTGTAAAATACAAGGACCATTGCAGCTGTAATTTAACAAAATATATTTTTTTAAAGTTACAGGGCATAAATACTTTTGCAGTAGTTTTTTTGTTAAATGTTTAAAAACAGCGTTTTTTGGAGGCTGAATGCATGTGTGAAGTTTTATTTCAAATAATTATGATATTTTGCTTTATAAACAGTTGACCAAATTCATTTATGTTCTCTTTTTTCAGGTTTCTTTGGTTTTGTTGTCCTTTCTTTGCTGCTCATCCCAATGTACTTCATCCACGTCGGGAACTTCAGCGACAACCCTCGGCAGGTCCTGGAGGACGCCCTGGATGCCTTCTGCCAGATTGGACACAAGCCCCTCATCCTCTTGGCTCTCCTGGGCAACACGGTCAGCATCGCCTTTTTCAACTTCGCCGGGATCAGCGTCACCAAAGAGATCAGCGCCACCACCCGGATGGTGCTGGACAGCCTGCGTACTCTGGTCATCTGGGTGGTGAGCCTGGCGCTGGGCTGGGAGCGGTTTCACGGCCTGCAGGTTCTAGGATTTCTGGTCCTACTGACCGGCACGGCGCTCTACAACGGACTGCACCGCCCCCTGTTGGCCAGAATACCGTGGTGTGCCGCCAGGATGAACTTAGAGGAGGATAGCAGCGATGCGGAAAGAGAGAGACTTCTGAATGACGGAAGGGTGCAGGCCTCTGAAGACACATAAAATAAACTGAAACACTGCAAAAATAGTGCCACAGAAACTGCAGGTTTTCTAAATGCTGTCAGACATTTTTACACGTTTTCTGTTCACGCCTCAGGTTTTAACCAATCTCATAAAATGCTGTAATATGAAACTATTTTTAAAAGTAATAGTTTGACATTTTAGGGAAAAAAACACTTGCTTTCTTTCTTGCAGAGAACTTAATAGGTTTATTACCTACACTTTCATCCAGGGGAGTCGAATAGACTACATTTATTCAGTGAGGGAGAAAGTCACACATGAAAAAAATATTAACAAAGTACCTGCTGGCACAATTACCGTTACTCCTGCTGTTAATAATTTGTACAACCGTCTTCTGACTGTAGAATAGCACTTACTCTTCTATAACATTTCACAAGGTTGTAACAGGTTTCCTACATGATTTTGGTCTGAGATGGCAATTAAAGAAGGTTTGTTTTGTGCCGGAGGATCCGTTTCTGTGTTATGGTGATATATTTTGGATTAATATCCTGCTGAGAGCCATTGATGATCCATCTTCAGTTTTCTGACTGAGTCGACCTGATTTTTAATTACATAGTCCTAGAATTTTAAAGAATTCACAATGGCATGCTCTCTAATATTAGCAGTGGGCACAAAGTACATTTTCCACATAGTCATCCTTTGTTTTAAAACAAAACCACCCGGAGAAGTTTGTTGCCAAACATGTCAACTTTTGTCTCATATGAGCAAAACACTGGCTTCCTGGTGAAGAGCCAACAGAGTTCAGCAACTCTACATGTTTACATTTGTGTTGGTAGGATACAAAGGTCGGTAAGACAGAAGGCTGTTTTGCTGGCATCACTTCCAAACAACTGATTGGCATATAGATCATGTTTAATGGTTGTTACAGAGGCTTGGTGACCCCATAATGCCACCCTACGATGCAGTTGCCATACAGCTGTTTGGAGACTTCCTACCTCTCTTTCCATCTTGTCCACTATGCCCGATGGCAGCATACATTTGGATCATCATCCAGCCTAGTGGCCAAAGTCTGAAGTTAGCTTCTGTTTTATGTTAGGCAAGGAGGTAGTCATGCTAGTTAAAAGTGCTCAGAAAACTGATCAGCTTAAGAAATTAAAGACATGACCTTACAAATTGGCTTATTCTTATTCATTTGAAAGTTAGAAAGATTTACAGAAATTGATTCGGGGATTGTCATCTGGCATAGCTTCCTAACAGTTTCTTTGCTGTATTTATTTTCCTTTATGAATGAAAGCTTACTGGTTTCTGCTAATATTTGCTCCCCACACTTAAAACTAATGTGAGTGTTGTCTTTAAATATTCTGCAAGGCAAATAATTTGGTCTTATCCCAAGATGTCAGACAATTACAAGCTAGAAATGGAAGAGAGCCTAAAAAGCGCCTACATCACAGCAGTGTTTTAAAGGGAGTGTTTTTGTGTAAAGAGGGACTTAATGTTTTTTGGGCATTCTTAAAGAAGACAGAAAACGTGCTATATACTTATTCCTGATTATTGTACTACTTTGTTTTTAGAAAATAAACTTAAGCAATTTCTTTGCTGGAAGGAAGATCAAAAAAAATTTTCTCTATCTTGAATTTTTTTAAAGACAGACGACTGTCTCATCAAGGCTCCAAATTATTTGAATATCTTTTTAAGTCTGAAACCAAAAACAATTAATTGTGCCAAGTTTTCTACTTGTATTTGGGTTTCATTTTGTTTCCTTTTAGAAAGCACTACAGGTATTTTAGAAATGTATTGTCAAATATTGTCCTGTAATTAGCGAAGCAGATATGATTGAAAACTCTTATCATGTTTTATTTTTCAGATCTTCAAGAATCCTTCTATGTTGTTGACTTTAAAATAAAGAATAAAACAGGGAACTTTTATAAATTTACTCAAATGTGCATGTGCATTTATGGAATAAAACATAAACGAGTTAGGATTTTGTTCCTTTTTAATTTCAGATCATTTTAAATTGTATGCGTTTTGATATCCATTTAGCTGTAAAGTAAGGCTTTTGAATATGCTGAATAATAATAAACATGTATCTTAAAAACAGGTTCAGCTGTGACGTTTGTTTCTTCTCTATTTAAAGTTTGTATATACAGTGCTTTGCAGAAAAAATAAATAAATATTCAGACAACTTCTTAGTTTAGTTCAGTACAAAAGAAACTTAATCTCAAGGGCTGTTCAGTTCTGCAGTCTACTCATTAAAGGAAATAAATAACATAAATACAAAAATAATACACTCAGACAGCAATTAGTCACTCAAAATTGGTATCAATCAGTATGGCAGCAACAAAGTGCCCAAGTTTGGTATATAATCCTAATAAATTACATTTATTTTGGTGAGTATTATGTGACAAAATGTGGAAAACCTTGAGGATTAAGGACATTTGTGCAAAGAGTGATAGTTTATACTAGTTATGTTGTTGCCAAAAACTATAGAACAGTGAAAGAAGCAGGACACCAGGGTCTAATGTCCCCAGCAGCTGACACCTGCAGTCACATTCTTAAGCCAACCACCCCCCTAAAGATCGTTTTTATGATTTAATGGAGATCAAAGGTTAAAACCAGAGTTCCCCAGAGAACTGCACATGAAACTATGTTGTATTTAACAGAGCAAGAAAGAGGAACGTGTCTTAACTGACCACACACATATTGATTTGTTTTAATTTGGTACATTCAGAAGGAGCTCTGACTCAAATTCCCATACACTCTGTTTTCATCTATTAGGCCTGTTTTTGTACTCCGCATGTTTAGATAGTGCTGAGTTTCCACATGTTATTGAACTGTCAGCTGATTCTGGAGTTAAAAGAGGCTTCGTGAACAGAAGTAACTGGAAAGACACAGACATTTCCATATGATGGGAAAAACATTTCCACAGCTATGTGTTTGGTAAGTGTGTGAGAGAAAAAAAGCACCAATACGTAAACACACCACTGAGCAGTTTCTTACGCTTTCATAAAAAGTACCCTTTGGACATGGGTGATTTCTTTAAAAATACTATCAAACACTCTCTTTTATCCAAAATATTTCAAAACATTATTTCAATAAAAGGCATATATATTCTTTATTTTTTCTGACTCAAATTGAAGCAGGCTGATAGATTGGCCTGTTCGTTGTCTATGTACACAAGGTCAGATTCCTTTGAGTTGGGGTTCTTCCGCTTAATCAGGGTTAAAACCCCACAGATGGATTCAATTGACTCACAGGAAATCTACATAGACAAGTTATCTTGTTCTTCCAGGAGAACATTGCTTACTAAGTGAATCTGTGAAGGTAGGGAAGAGGAGAGCAAAAGTTTCACAAGTCAGATTCTTCTTCCAATCAGATACTCTCTAATAAGAGGCTAGGGGTGTTTAGACAGACACTTTCTAAGTAAAGAGGAACTAAATGCACTCTAAAGTGCATTGACAAAACAGAATAGGTTAAAAAGAGACATTCCGTTTCACATAATAGGAACATAGGCCTGGCTGCAACAGCCTTTGCTTTCCAGGCACTGAAATGTTACTGTTCTTCTGTAGAACTAAACATTAAAGTGAAACAGCTCTCAACATTGCGGAAACTAGTCTGTCTGCTGAGGGATTTATCAAACAGAGGTTAAAACTCTGGACTTTATTAGCACTGTTGAAAAGTAGCACGCAAACACTACATTGCTTTAAAAAAAATCATAATAAATCAGATAGACACGTCCACACGGAGTAACTCACACGCGGTACAAACTCTGCAATGTCTATTATAGCCACTGGGTGGCGGTGTTTTACTAAAAAAGGAAATCCCTTTTCGCACCTTAATGTAGCCTTTATCCTCAAGAAACGGAAAATACATTAAAACGCTACAAAGTGTGAAATCATTTGCATTATGCTACAGAAAAATCACATCTAAAATACAAGCTTAATCGCAACATCTAGATGTGCAGTTAAACTACTTTTTATGGTTTAAACATTAAACAATATTTACAGTCATGTTTTGTACATGAAGACTTGAATTTAAAAAAGACAATAGCCTAAATAGTTGTGTTTGTAGCAAGAGCAAACCGTTTTCCATTCAACCAAAGTGTTAAATGTCCTTAGCTCCGATAGTGACAGCAGCTGGATCAGGACCTGCAGCATCTCATATATAGGCTAAATAAAATAATTGATATAAAAGATGGACAAAACAACATAAACGACCCTCCAGGGACAGAATGGAAAAACCATTTCCAGTAGCTGAGTGGGACAAATTTGTCCCATGTGGATTGTCCCCTGAGACGGTCTGTAGATAGATAGATAGATAGATAGATAGATAGATAGATAGATAGATAGATAGATAGATAGATAGATAGATAGATAGATAGATAGATAGATAGATAGATAGATAGATAGATAGATAGATAGATAGATAGATAGATAGATAGATAGATAGATAGATAGATAGATAGATAGATAGATAGATAGATGGATAGATAGTAGATCCACTGTGCGTCAAGTTGCTCTGTCTTGCTTCTGCAGCAGCGCTAAAGCAGCTTTAAATCTGCAAGCAGATAAAATTAAACTATATTTCTGTGGCGTTTGAGAGTTGCAAATCCATTTATGTGTATCCATTTATGTGTATTCATAAAAAATGATTTAGAAAAACAGAAGTAGGTGCATTTCATGTGTTTTTTAGGACCCTTAAAAACATAAAGAAATTATCCGAGGGAAATATTTTAAATAGACCTGACTGTAATGGTTTGTTAATATGACTCAATGTTTTTAGATTAGTTTCCGCTCCCATTGCATATATACTTTTTTTGACAGCAGCTTACACTACTTGCGCATTAACCGTGAGTGCATTTGCAGCGCATGGCTGCAGAGGTCCCGAATCCTTGCGCAAGAGACGACTCTATCTGTTGTAATGTAAACACAAGGATCGCCCCAGGGCTCCAAGTCACTGTCATATTTAAAAGCTCCCATTAAAGCAGCATCCTTAAATTGTTTACAGTAAGAGGGGGGGTAGTCTACCACTCCAATGTCCAGCTAATGACCACTTCATGGTTTTAACTTTGACCGTGCCGAGAGCGATGGGATTATGTCCTCTCTCATATGATCGGAATCCATTTCAAGTAGTTCTCCCTTGTTTATTGGACATTTTCTCTTTTTCAGAATGTAAAAGGCTATTGGTAGGAAATTTTAATAATTTCTTAATTACATGTTACTAACTATTGATAATAATACTATTTTAGGAAACTGTAATAAGCCTGCAATAAATTTTCTGGCAAAGCATTTATCTTATGAGCTTGTATATATAGATGATTAGCAAACAATGTGGTATGTTGGTTAGATTTTCTAACAATAAGGATCTATAAAACATTTATATAAATATTTGCGATACAATGTTTTAAGTTTGAAAACTGCATTTGAACCATTGAAAACTGGACATTTATTCAAACAATATTCGTTTAAAGCAGTCCTAAAGAACATCATATTAATTTCAATTCCTTTCATTTTACTCTACAAGACAAGAACATTTTTCGAAAAATTGGTTCTACAAATACACAAGTTTTTTTCAGAAATAACATCAAAAGTAATTTGTTTTATAAAAGATATTCAGATGATTTATTTTATCCAGATTTCAGTGTAAGTATTAAATACGAAAGCATCCTTCTTATGGGATATAGATTCAAACAAAAACAGATAGGTAAAATTTAAGCAGATCTGTTTAAGGTGAAGAAATAAATTAGGTCTACATTTGCAGAAATTAGATTTCAGACACTGGGGGAAGTTGCTTGTGTAGTCACAGCCTTCAAATGCTCATTAATGTTTTTCCATAAGATTGTTGGAACACATTCTCTTCAACAAGAAGGCCTTACTCACTCATTTACTTATATTTATTAGTTGTACTGTCAGGCAAAGATCAATACATCCAACCTAATTAATTAAAGCAAATAATTTATATATATATATATATATATATATGACAATAATTAATAGGTGTTGCTAATATATAAGTTTAAAATGGTTTGACTATTGAAAAGGCCATCCTGTATTTTCCAAAGTCTTAATCATTGTGAGTAAAGACACAATTAGACATAAACCTGATACAAAAAACAGACAGTTATTGTCTGACATTTTGTATTCACTACAGATTGAATGAAAACCATCTTCACTGAACCTCTGAGAGAGTTCATAGTCTCAGACGTGATGTGCTCAGGGTCACATAAACGGGACAATCTTGTTTTGATATTACTTTAAACCTAGCTCTCTCGTCATTTCTCTCTTCTCTCTGTGGAAATGATGGCAGAGTGCCATACAGAAGTCTGTGTACAATGGCTCAGGTCCCATTAAATCTGCGAATGTTCCTTCCTGAGGTAAACATTGCCAGAAATAGTAATCCTGGCCAGAACTGGATGGGGTCTAACAGGAGGGGAGCAATAATTCTCGGTGTAATAATGGGAATCGCTTCATTCTGCCCAGCTGTGTGCGTCGCAAACAGACCGAGGACCTCATTCAGCTTTTTTTCCTTCTCCTTCTGATAAGGCTTCCTGAAAAACACACAGGGAGCAATCAGGCGACAACAATAGAGCCTTTAAACTTCGGGTAGTGCACAGTTGCACACCTTTGTTTTCATCTACAATGAGCATGTTACTCATAAAAGCTTCAACATTGTATTTTCATGGTGTTTGTTTAGTCTCTGATTAGCTTCACTGTGGAGTACGAGCGCAAGGCTGTCAACTCAATTAGACAAGAAAGTTGCTCCATTTCAAAAGGCTGTGACCTATTAGTAACTAGTGGAAAATGATCATCAGCTCTTCTGCTTTTTCTTTAGCAATCATAAATACTTAGAAGGCATAGTGGATGATGAAATCAATCATGATAAGTAAAAACAGAGGCAGCCTAGGCACACATGCATAAAGCAGTTGCATGGGGCCCCAAAACTAACAGGGCCCCCCAGAAGCACTAGTGTTCACATGTCCAGTTATTAAGCACAAACCTGTTAAAGATGAAAACATTAGGACAAATGATTGGCTTTCCCCAAAATGCATCTGATTGTAAAGCCAGTTATTATTAAACATTATGTTACATGTTTTATGTGTGATGCAGAGAAAATAAAACATGGATCCCAAATGAGGATGTTATGTTGCTAGGAAAGCCCCCTAAATAAACCTCTGCTTAGGGTCCCAAACAGTCTTGGACTGGGTCTGAGTAAAAGATTTGTACTAAAATATTACAAGAGCATTTAATACAAAGATAAACTGTCAATCTGTATTCAGCAGAAATGTGCAGTGTTTAATGATTATTAGTTATATTAGATAGTATTCGCTATAGCTTCTACTTCATAACTACAATAAGCATTTATGCTAACTGCAGGGAGTTGGTGGCCTCAGCCTCAATGAAGGGACACAACATATACAAAAAATACATGTATTTGGTCTGTCTATTTCTAAAAACATTTTAGAAATAGAAGGCTTTTTATAATTAAATTAAATGGTGCAAGCCAAAACGTGTTAAAAACCGGTAATGTAAAAAGAGATAAATAAATAAAAAATTCCCCATTGCATTCCAAACTTTCTGAATTACTGTGAGCTACAGCTTTGTGAAGGGTGAAAAATCAGTGTGCTAACTAACACATCTCATCCTGAGAGTGTCCCGTCTCCCATCATTTATTCATAATGGGACATAATGATGATGAACGCCCTTCCAGGATGAATCTGGCAGAAATATTTCAAAGTTTTTACGGATCACCTGTAAATCCACTGTGTCATTTTTATGATATACATTTTTCAGTGTTTTATGGTTTTAAAAATGACTGTCATAATATGAGAAAAGAAGAAAGAGCGAGGCCTTGCATGCATGTGAATGCTTTTTTAAATTATTATAGGGACATCAAAAAGTATTGAACTTTGTCACATTTTGGATTTTTATAAACAGGATCCTCCACGTGTTTTATTGGGATTTTTAATAATAAACCAACACAAAGTAGAACATAAGGGTGAAACAAATTCATTCACTTTTCACAAAATCATAATTTGAAAGCCACTGATCAGTAAAGACCTCAAAGGTTTGCTAAAAAACTTTAAAGCTGGGTTAGTTGGGTAGCATCATGGTAGGGGAGGCTTTTTTTCAGCGGGGACATGGCAGCTTGTTAATGTCGATGAAGACAAATGGGGCTAAATAAAGGGAAAGTCCTGGAGAAAACCTTGTCAGAAGCTACAAAAGACTTAAGACAATGGGACTAAGGTTCACGTTCCGGAGGACAACGAAGGTTGTTCTACAAAGAGGGATTCAAAAGGAAAACATACAAATATTTGCCTCACTTCTTAAATTTTGTTTGTAAAAATAAATAAAAAAAGCTCTCAATAATTCGCCACTACTTCTTATTGGTCCAATACAATATCCAAATAGTAAAGTCCAAACAGTGAAGTTTGTAGCTTTATTTTGGCAAAATTAGGAAAATATGTTAAATCTCTTGCAAGGCGCTGTGGACAAACTAAATGCTTTAAAATCATTTTTTTCACTATCCAATCATCTTCTCAACTAAACAGCACGCAAACACACATCAAAAACGCTTGCAACTTCTCTGCTCTCTTCTCTCCTCACTGCGTGAGGATAAATGTTGATCCGACGTCGGTTTTTTTCAAGTGCTTCCCACTGAAAAAGCTCATCAGCACCTGAAATAACTCGAGGCGCACTGCGCACCGCCACATCCTCTTCCCTGGATTGTTTTGACTGCTGGACAAGAGGGCAAACGTTAAATGTCATTTTTTTTTCTAATTTTAACCCGGAAAAGTGTCACTCGAAAACACCACGATAGCGGGCGGGCAGTCAGGGTCATCGGCGCTTCCGTGAATCGGGACTTAAATGAGTGCGCGGAGGGCCTTCAGAAGCCATTGTTTTCAACCCATGCGAGAGAAACATGCGATCGGAGTTTGGGGGTGGATGAGAAGGAGGTGGAGAGGTGTAAACAGTAAAGATCCGACTGCGGCAGAGTGGAAGAAGAGCCCGTCTCGATTGAGCGTAAAACATGTAGGCTGCGTGGCGTAGGTGAAGCCTCGCTTTTAAAATGAGAATAGGGCCATCGAAAAGGCCATTTAACTCCCGGATTGTAAAATCTCGTTGGCCAGGACCCAAGCGGCGTGAATCTTGAGAGGGGCCTTGCGGATGAAGAATCGCCTCTGAAGTTAATTGTGTTTTGAGCGTTGGAGGGGGGATAGATTTCCTCTGTTTATTATGAGCATGGGGGCGGATTTGCGTCACCGTGCAACTTGCAGGTTGAGATAAACTTGCACAAATATTGAACAAGGGAAGTTCTAACAGTCATTATAAAGTTTCCCTCCTCTTCGTCTCCGGAAGAAATAAGGATTTCTGCTGTGTCCTAAAAATACTAAAACGGCTTCTATTTTAGGGGCATATCTAGCAGGCGTATCCGCTCATTTAATACGAATCACAGCCCATCAAAAACAGGATGAGACGGAGCTAATCGAGACTCTCATGGGCGTTGGTTCATGAGAATGCGCTGTTAATAGTTTATTACCTGACCTATTTATATAGAGACTTGCACAAGTATTTATACCCCTTAAATCTTTTTCACATTTTGTTAAATTAGGACCAAATACTTCAATGGTGTGATATTTGTGTCATCGCCCAGGAAAGGAAATGAGATGTGGTTTTCACCTTGTTAAAAAAAAAAAAAAAAAAAAGCCTTTAAGTATTCAGCCCCCTGGGTCGATGAGAGTTTTTGCCACTGTAACCTAGATTTGTCAAGTGCATGGATAGCTGTTGTCCTGGATCTCATGCGCCACATCCAGAGACACAGTTCCTAACCCAGACTCTCACTGTGGGCTGAAGCCTTGTTTTATTTCTAGCTGTGCCTAATCTCTTTCCATTCTCAGATGATGGATTGAACTGTGCTTTGTGAGAAATTGTTTTATAGCCTAACTCTGCTTTAAACTTCTACACCATTATTTCTCTTGTCTTGCATGTTCTTTGGTCTTCGTGATGCTGTATGTTCACTAATGTTCTCTAACAAACCTCGAGGTTTGGAGTTACAATGTTACAAAATGTGGAGAAATTCAAAGTGTATTATTAATTTTGCCAGGCTGGGTGTTATGTTATGTTTTTAAGTATGTTGCGTTATAAAACTGACCCCAAAGTTCCTTCTTCGACTCAGTTTACACAAAGAATCCAAATTAACTCGAACCCTTGGCTGTAATGACTACTTTAGTGCGTTATGTGGGTGAGGAGTGGGCTCTCTTTAAGTGATCAATCCATCATCTCAGGATCAGAATTGCTCCCTGCTCATGTGTGCGTAAGAAAGAGAGAGACGATCATCTCAGTTTGCAACAACAAACGATGTGAGTTAACGCAAAGCACCTATTGGCTCAAAGAGCGACCAATCAGTGTCAGCGGAGGAACTTCAGAGTGGAACTGCGGGGTTAGAGTTTCAGACTTGTGAGAGCGTTTTTGGCATAACGAGACGAGGACTCGCATTTGTTCTTGAGAAGCGTTGCCCGTGCTTATCTTTTTACATGCCTGTCTTTTTATAACATAATTTCAGAAACAATACGAGTCGTTCGAAGCTCCGGGATGTACACAGCCGGGCTCAACCCGTTTTACGCATCCAATTTCAGCCTCTGGTCCGCGTACTGCGCCGGAGGCTTCGCTGTGGATACTATGAAGAAGCCGTCGTTTTGCATCGCAGACATTTTGCAAGCGGGAGATGGGGAGAACATCCCTGGATCGTCCGCCCTCATGGTGCACATGGGACACCACCATCACCACCACCAGCAGCAGCAGCGCGCTCAGCAAGCGCACTCTGGCGGCTCTCCGCTGCGCCCTGCTCCCGTCGCGCCGGAACCCTCATCCGTGTTCGGAGCCAGAGTTAGCCCGGCGTCTCCATACCATAGACATGGACTGCAGCTCACCACTGTCTCCAGGACCCCCTTCAACTCCCAGCAAGCACCTCCGCCTACAAGTAAAGACCTCAAATTTGGAATCGATCGGATTTTATCCACAGACTTTGATCCAAAATGCAAAGAAAAGTCTTCTCTAAGAGGTGAGCAATGACTTTATTGTAATAAAACATTTGCAGAGAAGCATCTAGTCCTAATATCCACATATAAAATTATTATGCCCTGTAGAAATATTTATTTAAGATATAATCAGATACAGGAACAGAGTTTAGAAACTGAAAGCAGCAAATCAGAAACAACTCAATGTATTGCGCTTGAGAGAGCAAGGTAGTAGCACAAACTCAGGAGCCCCCTAACAAGAGGTCACAGGTCATAATCAATAGCAAAAACCTACATTTCTGCACGGACTTATTTGGTTACTTTCAAAAATTTCCTTAAACGTTTTTCCCTCCTTTTTTTGTGTCCAAACTGACTGAAGCCCATCATCTCATTTTGTAACAGATCTTACCTCCATTGTTAGCTCGAACCGTCAGTCAGGCCTCCACATCCCTATTCAGCCTCCAGCCAGCCCCTACTTCTCCTCCATAGACCCCGGGATGAGCGACACGTCTTCCATGATGGGCTCTCTAGGCAGCGGCAGCGGCAGACACTCAGGCCAGCATCAGTTTCAGGACACCTTCCCAGGTAGACACCACCTGTAGGAGAGTATAGAGCATCACAGAGAACATTGCATTTCCAAATGTGTTTTCAACCTTGAAATCCTCTGATGGTGATTTAACCCCATGTCCTCCCTTGTCTATTCTCCAGGTCCCTACGCAGTCCTCACGAAAGACACAATGCCTCAGACGTACAAGAGGAAAAGGTCATGGTCGAGGGCCGTGTTTTCGAACCTGCAGAGGAAAGGCCTGGAGAAGAGATTTGAAATACAGAAGTATGTCACCAAGCCTGACAGAAAACAACTGGCGGCCATGCTGGGGCTCACAGACGCTCAGGTAAGATTCAAGTTAATGTGCGAAAAACTGATTAAAACACATTTTCTGGCTCACACAAATTGCTCACACTGAATCATTTATTTAAACACGCACTGATTATTCAACCAGAGATCAGCCAACATTCACCTAATCAGCTCTGATAGAGGATAAGTAGGTTAAATATTGAAAGTTTAGATTTACCCCCCTATCCATTAAAGCAAAACGAATATTCTCCATCAATTTCTGTCTATAATTACATTAACCAACAGCATGCACTTTGAAGCAGTTTTTTAAGTTATTAAAAATCAGATAAATGCTTTAACACGTAAATGGGAACGACATTGTGATTCCTTAATTTTCTGTTCAGTTTTGACGTTCTTTCTCCATCAAAGAACCTGCAGCATTTTTTTTGTCTTTTATGTTTTGCTCCTTATGGGAAAACAATCGTTATCTGGTCCGCTCTCCAACAAATTGGAAATGGGTATCGGCCAAGAAAAGTCAGATCGGTGCATCTCTAATTATTAGGAACAAAGGTGGAGTAAGCTTAAGAGCTTTGTTGTATTTCCTTTTAGTTAAAGAAGAAAGAAAAGCTTTTCTTGCTATGGCTACAGATGAAAATGAGAAATAACACAATATTTCTCCCTCGGGCTGAATCTTATCCGGCTTGTTGCTACAATAATTCTGGAGGGATATTTCATTTTTTGTAGCGCAAATCTTCGACTGACACTGTAGGGCGACCATGATCCACCATGTCCTTTGCCTAAGCTTCCACCTATAGGCAAACAGACCAATTTTTTTAAACCACCGAATATGAAATAGAACAACAATCAAAGCAGCAACTTCTTATTTTTTCTAAAATTTTGCATAGTCCATTGTACAAAAAAAAAGTATTCTTGCAATTTAACGAGAAACAAGCTGTAAAATACAAAACTATACTGCTTTATAGAGGTGAGATTAAAAAATACACCTTTTCTTTCATTATTCAACTTAAATGCAAGAAATATTTTACAGACACATGTTTGCTTCATGTGTACATTTTACGGATTCAAATGTCTGTGGAAGCTGTAACCTTGGCCTTTAACTTGACATCAGTAGCATGACCTCAGTGAGGTGTGAGTTTATTTGAAAAAGGCCATCATATCTTTAACAGTATCTCACTGCCGGTTTTTGTTCACACCTCATCAGTTAACATATAAATATCAGACAACTAATTAAACAGCTGTAAAGATAAAGATCATTATTACTGTAAGACTTTAATTGAATGCAATTAGCCTACTTGTGACCTGCTACTGCACAAAGCAAATCAAAGTTCTTCAGAGGTTTTATAAATGTAAATAACTAATCTTGCTATATTTTAACAAACAAAAAGAAAGAAATCAAACCGAGGCTTGTTTAATGTCTACTCCCAGGTTAAAGTGTGGTTCCAGAACAGACGCATGAAGTGGAGACACTCCAAGGAGGCCCAGGCTCAGAAGGACAAGGAGAAGGACGAGAAGCCGGAGAAAGGAGCTTCTGAGGCGGGCGGCCTGGAGCCAAAGGAGCCGACGGAGTCTGAGTGCGAGAGCGAGGCTCGGAGCGACAGCGAGTCGGAAGAAGCCGACGAGGAGGAAAGCACAGACGGACAAGTAGACATTTCTGAGCTCAACAACAACAGCAACAACAAGACCAGCGTGATCATGAGCGGAAGCGCGCAGGCGGCCACCGCGGACGCGAGCCCCACGGACACTGCGGCCTCGCAGGTGTTGCTATGAAAATCAGGACACAAACAGCGAAGAAGCGTCTCTTTTGCCTATTTTTGTCTGAAGAGCCTCAGTGACATTAAATACCCGCGGAGAGTTTAGCGCCTGCATCACGGAAACAGGTCAGTTCACCTCTAGAGAGCAGCAGCAGGAGCACAGAGACTGATTCATTGTTGCACACTATTTTAGCCCAGCATGCAGAAGGAGCATGGTCAAAAAGTGTGCATTTTATTAGATGTTCCTGTTTTTTTTTCTTTCCTATTTTTTATTTTACATCACTTTAAGAATAAAATAATAAAACCAGACATAATTTAAACATGCAAATAATTATTTCTGGCCTATAATTACTGTATTGAAAAGAGCGGCTGAGTTGAGGATGATGGTGACGATGATGCGGTTGTGAATTTTATTGTTGATGCAGGAACCACTCGACTCATGTTGTAAATGAAATCTTTGGGCAACCGCAGTATTCTTACATATGTGTTCGTTTTGATACATAGATGTGCTATTTTGTTCATACTAATTTGCACTGAAAAATGTAAATAAAATGTTTTTACCGCGGAAAATCTATTAAGAATTATTATTATTATTATTATTATTGATTATAGTGGTTTTAGTTTTCTATTTGGGCGTTTAGAAGTGCTTGCAAACTGTTTAATGATATAAAAAAATACCTTTTGCATTTAAGTTAAAATAATAAATTAATAACACAGTAAATGAAGGAAAAGAAGAGGGGAAAAGGTTGACGGTAATAATTAATACAGTAGGGGGGTCTGTTGGATACAAACACATTTTTTTTTCCTATAGTAAAAAACATGATTTCTATTATCATTCTAGTTATTCATTTAAGCGCATGGACTCTGTGAGCTTGGAGCCTGCAGGCAGAAAGGATCCAATTTATAGCCTGTATACATTTACTGGCTCCAGATAGCAGTTGACACCCGGATTTACGCATTTAAGAATACAATCCACAGCTTCTCCGTTTATGGTGTTGCTCATAACCTTCCTCAACAAGCTGTTTTTGTTGCAGGGCTTTAATGTTCCTCCAACAAGACGGCTTTATAATGTGTGGACTAAAAAGAAGAGAAGCTGTTGTACGAAGGATGACCGTGGTGTCGAAATGCACTTTCTCAATTCGCCCTTATCATGCTCATCAATGGCGACAGAATTACAAGGAATCCGCATTGTTGCAGCAAGAGGCGGATGCACGCACATGCGCAGCGTGTTTGCGCGTTTAAGGATTTTTAATGACATGAGATAATGGCCCCCTCTCTCCCATTACAAGACTATTAAACCTATCAGTGTCTGTGGGAGTCATTGCATTTTTGGCCATGGACACAAATCTTAAATAAAGCTCCTAAACATAATGGAGTTTTGAAATGATCATTTCTATAGGCTTTATTCTGAGTCAAAAATATGAGAGTTCACAAAGAAGAGCTCTCCTAAAAAAGCCAGCTGCAGCCAAGCACAGAAAATAAGATTGTGTAAGATGACAGGTTAAGTCAAACTGATGTTAAGTCATATATTTCAGAGCTCTTGTAAAGAATATTAAACAAATTTACTGTATATGTCTGTGTGAGTCTGTCTGGGCCACTGAGAGGTTTGTTGATGGAAACTGAAGTCCGCTGAAGCCTTGGTGGGTATACAAGGCCAGTGTGGGGTTTTATGCAAAATAAATGTTTAGCTGGTTCACAAAAAGCCTTAAAAAGAACATATTTACTGAATAGTTGTAAAAGAAAAATTAAAAATATCCCAGTGACATTCTGCATCCACAAATGTAATAATTCAATGAAATAACTCCCAGGTCCTCAGTGAGGTTTTGTGAAGTGTTTTTAGAACGTAAACTCCCTTTTAATGGCCCTAGAAATAAATGTTTATTATTTGGCTTGTTGGTTTCCAAGGGGTTTACCCCCCCCCCCTCTCCTTTAACTCTCGAGGCTTTTTATTCACCAAAGCACTTGGATGAAAAGTATACATAGAACCTGAATTAAAAACATTACCCACACATACTAAAACAACACGTGTATATGAAGACATGATCCACACACTGGACCTCCATGAACTGCTTTATTATGGGTATTTATTGTGCTTTATTATTATTCTTTATTTCTTCTAAAACAAGTACAGTGTACAATAAACATTAACCTCAAATGGAGAGATGCATTGTACCAGGGTATAGCTCAAGTGCTAATTTCCACCCGTAATCCCTGGGCAGGCTGATGTTATAATAAAATACATAAAACATCATACATACATGGGTAGTGACATTTACATTGATATAAAAAAAATACTTTGAATATTTTGAAACCTGTTTTCTGTTGTCTGTGTGATAAACCCAAATCATCGTTCAACCCCAATTAGACACCAGCAGACATCTTCATGCGGATGTGTTTTCACCTTTCACTTTCAAAGCACAATTTCACATTATTTAGATGGAAGGTATACTTTGGTTATTAATAACAGACCGACACATCAAATGTTGGTATGAGAACAGCCCTGTGTTTTGATGTGTTGATTGCAGTGCTTATACTTCCATTTCGGTTGTATCTTTGACTTACTAAATATTGTTTTCCCGCAATGGATTCTTGCAAAAATCTCCATATTTATATAATCAAAAAGATATTGCCTTCAGGCATATTCTGCATCGTAAATGTAGCTTACAGTGGCAAAAAAGCTCAAACATCTTAACAAACAATCCCAGCCATAGCCTTCTGCCAGTTTTAAAGTCTTCCATATCATTATTTTATTTCCCAGGAAGATTATTTCTTGTCACAATGAACATAAAAAACAACTGTTTAATGCTTGCCCATCCCTATAATGTGGCAGTATAAAAGATAACTGGGCTACAAAGTGAAAGATTTTCAACCAAGTTGTTGGCCTACGCTAGTATACACGACACTATGAATTGCTATTACAGGAAGATTAAATACTAATAAATCCTGTTAAATGCTATATTTCCTTTTGAAATATATATTTGACATTTAATCACTTGGTATAAACGGGTTTGAACTGGATATAGGTATAAGGCCATTCCAAGATAAAGTTAAGGTTTCAAAATCACAAAAATGTTCAGCAATGCCAATTATATGGTTTAAAGTCCTTTTAATGAAAGGCCAGAGGAAGTAACTAAAGTTCTTCCGACTATATGAAGTACCCCCTACCTGCTACTGTATACTGCTTTTCAGCTTCAATAATAAGTTTTCTGCACCTTTCCCTCAGTTACAAGAAAGACATTTAGGTATTTGGAAGTGACTCTAAAATTTAAGCAGTGCAAATCATCAATCTTATTAAGGGAATGCTGCTACAAGCAACATGTTTGTGTCTACCGACTGGCTACCTGAGCAGATAGCCTGACTATATCTGTTGGTATACTCCCAGTGTTGCTTATAAAGTACAGAATGGTGTGACAGTTTCCACAATAATAATTTGAACACTGCAACTATATGTAGAAGATGTGTATTTCTGCTTAACTCTATAAATCAAAATTTAAAGAGAAAAATTTTGTGAACAACAATTTTAGTAATCAATACATATTCTTTGTTGGAATATGAATAGCTAATTGTTTCTCTACTTAAAAAAATATATAATTTGATCCTTTTTTTGTAAACTGTTGCATAAATACTGCAAAACCGTAAAAATGTAGTAGTACCGTGATCATCCCATACTAGCCCATATCTATCTGTTCTTCAGCTCAGATTCATCTTCACTTTTAATATCCCCAAAACCTAGACCACCTCAAGCTCCATCAACAACAGGGTCCGCTTTCTTTTTCTCCAGAAAGAAGACTGACCCCTGGAGGGTTGCCCTTTTTTCTGTTCTAGCTTCACATCTTGCATTTCACTTTTCATCTTTTCCCCCTTCTGCCTACGGAGTATTATATACCTGCTGCCACCTTCTTTTTTTTCATACTCCTCCCCCCCCATACATAAGATTCTAACCACAAATTCTTCTTTCTCGGAGTAGATGGCAGTCATCTTAATCCTCGCTCTTAGTTCACGCTGGATGTGAAGTTGTCAGAGTTATCATAGCCAGTTTCCAGGGAAAGCTGTGAAAGCCATGCACTTCATCAGACCCTAATATTAACTGTGAAACACTCGTGTATTAAATGTCTGAGTGGGTTGAGATTTGAATGATACTCAAAAAGCAATAAATCACATTAGTATTTGCAAATGTACAATAACAATAACAATCCAAACGCTTAGTATAATACTGAGACATCTTGATTTGTGATCTGTCTTAAAAACTTTTATGAGCAGGATAGGAGACGGTCCATCTGGCTCTCACTGAACTTCAGCCTTTCCACCTCCATTAAAACATCACTCTTTGCAACCCAGGACAGGGATAACCTATGAACATACCAACCTCACAGATTTTATCATTTTTTAACACTTTGGAAGACAAAAAAGTAGCTGTGCTGGACAAATTGTCTTTCTGAAAAAAGAAGGGGGGGTTTATCCAAAGTGCTCGAGGGATTAACGTGGCTAAAAGCTGTGACGTCTCAAGGGCTTTGAGGCCTTATCTGTGAGGTTGTTGGATAGGCTGTTGGAGATTTCCCCTGCAGCATCGTAATGCATCACATGAGGCTTTGCCAGACTGCTGGATGAAAACAGAGTTTTTTTTTTAAAACTGCAAAAGTGCTTTAGAAATTGAACCTGAGACAAAAAAGATAAAGGTTTATTTGGTTAGTTCTGCTTCTTCCCCCTTTGGGAGGAACTGTTGATAATGTTTTCAATTGTCATGATGATTTGGAGGAGGAGGATGATATGAACTTAATCAAGATTAGATTCATAAATGTATTTTTATAGAGTGGAAAAAGAACTAGTCAGGTTCTTTATAATTAGCCAAAAATATTTAAAATACAGACAGGAATGGATTTTTATGAACTTACTGCATTTTCATGTTTAAATGTGTGTCTTACCCCAAATGTTGCAGAATTGACCACTGGGCAGCTTAATCTGTAACAACACAAACTTTTTTCTATTGTCGTTAATATTTAAGATTTAAAGTTACCCTTATACACACAGAAAACCGCCATGATGAATAAATGCAACCTGTCAGGTAAGCCTATTTTCTTATGAATATCCAAACCTGATAATTTGAGACAAACCTGATTTTCTTTTTTACTTTTAATTTGAGGTCTAAATGTCTGACACATATCATTATGTAACTAAATGATAATGTCAACAAAGCATCATACTTCACTCATACTTCGCCCTTTTGTAAGTGACTGAAAAAATTATTCAATTGCATGGTAGGTAAAATACACATTAAGGAGTTATGCCGAAAGTACATTACTGTTCAGACACAAAATACTGTTATAGAAATAGGATACAAGTTACATCAGTCTCCATATTTATTGGTTATCCCTCATAAAGATATGTCAAAAAACCTTCTAAATAAATGCAACTTTTATTGCAAAAGTATATTTTCACACATAATTATGTTATTTACAACATTTTTCTTTTGTTTATTGATGAGACATGTTAAGAAATAAGAGGTTGTTACCAAATCCAACAGTGCCACAAAGAGCAACCCGATATTAGAAAATCTTGCAATGTTGATATTGGTCAATATTGCGATGAACATATTAGTCGCGATGTATTCCTATTTCGTTATTCCCTCTCTTTCTTATCTGTAGTTCCTACACACTGTGACCTTTAACATTTTGGGCAATGTCATTTGTGTCTGGTGTGAGATCTCCCACCGTGAGACTTGGTACAACTGGTTGAACATTATGTTAGCATGTAAAATGCATGTTCATAACACTTGGAATATATCATCTAACAATTATTGGTCTCTAAAAGTCCTTTGTGGTTTGACTATTGTACACACTGATGTTGAGATGATGATGATGGTGTTGGCCAGAGGGGCCGATGGCGCGATATGGCAGCCTCGCTTCTGTCAGTCTGCCCCAGGGAAGCTGTGGCTATAATCATAGCTTGCTTCCACCAGTGTGTGAATGTGAGAGTGAATGAATAATGGAGTTGTAAAGCGCTTTGAGAGTCTTGAAAAGCACTATATAAATGCAAGCCATTATTATTATTATTATTATTATTATATAATCGTGATATATTTTGCTGCTCCAGTGCCACAGTTGTTGTCACCTCTAGAAATGTCAATAAGAAAAATTTAACTGAAGCACTTTTTGAAATTCATGCCATACTTGTTTGATCAGACCATAGCTCCCACTTTAATTTAGTTGAACTCATCACACGATCTATGATTTTATTTGTCCCTTTTGGTTTTCCATTTTTAGTTCATTCATGGCCCTGGGATTATGCCTGTTCATCTTCCTCTTCAGGCTGTTTTTCCTTCGGTCCCAGAAGAAATCTTCTATATAAAACTGCCATGCTTGATTAGACACACCTATTCCAGGTTCCACAAATATTCACTGTTCAAGCGATCAGTTCTGTTCGTGTCCGCTCTTGCCACTTTCTTCAGCTTTCTCGTCTGTTCTGTGTCGTGCCTGTTTAGGGATTTATTTGGAGTTCGGGTTTGCAATTTTATTTTCTATTATGTCATTAAATTTTCATTATCATCCTATCAACCTGTCGGAGTTATAATGACACAGAGGTCCATCTCATTTAGTCACTCATCAAAGTGGGAAAGACAAGATATCATGTTATTAATGTAAGGAAGAAGAGATGAAAAGCTACTCAACATGTAAATATGTGGAACAATAAATAAAATGTTGCATAAGGAGGGCAGGACCATATGTATATATATATATATATATATATATATATATATATATATATATATATATTTTTTTTTTTTTTTTGCCAATATGCACAGTGGTGGTAAACAAGGTTCAAATACACCAAGTTTTTATAGTGATCATTTAAACCTTTTTCATGAATCTTTGCTCGGGGTGCCAATAACTGTTGAGTCTGATGTATTTGCATGTAAAACGTAGAATGACATCAGTTTTAATGCCACACTAGAAACAATCCCATTTTTTTACTGTAATTATACTACTAATACTGTCAATTTTTATGTAAGACAGGTAAACCAATTATTTTGTTTTAAAACATTTTTTGCTTTTTGCTATATCAATTTGATGAATTTGTTCAAGCCCTTTGGCAAAATATTTTTTTTTACAAATCAGGCAAAGTTTTAGGATTTTTATTAAAAGGTTAAATAACTTTTTCATTGGGGCTCTTCAGCTGGAGTTCTACTTTATCGAGCAGCAAACTATTTAATGCAGGTAACCACAAGTAATATTATAATGGCCTATAAAGTAAGAATTTTGGTTATTTTAAATTTACCAAATGTAATGACTTTCCAAAAAGGTAAACCAAATAACTTTTTTCTAATGGCATATAGACAGTATTGTAAAAAGATTTTAGCCTATTGACTGGTTATTACTGAGTAAACCCATGCACAAAAAAAGGCTCAATTAATCACACACCTAGCGCAGTTAGATTTAAAATAATTTCCATGCAACCAAGAAGTTTATTGTTTATTAAAAAAACAGAGAAGTATCTCTCAAAAGACAATAAAACAATGTAAAAGAAGGATTAATAAAAATACATCAGTTTTTATTAAATTATATTTAAATATAGTCAAAATTGTTTTATATACTTCACATATTGTTTTATTGTGATTGCAGCAATCTAACCCTTGTTTCCACTGGTATTTTGAAAATTGATCTTTGATGTCTAGCTCCAAGTCTTTGAGGTTGGACGACTTACTTTCCATTACACTAATCTTTAGTTCCCTCTACATTCTCTATCAAGTTCAAGTCAGAACTCTAACATATAAAGAATATAACTTCCACTCAGAACAGACATATTGGTCAAATTAAAAGATTGCTTTAAACCTAAATCTGCCTGGAGCATAAATAATTTAAAAAGTAAACAAACTGCCAAATGCACTTGGCAGAAAATAATAACATATTTCTCCATACATAGCTAAGCAAATAAACAATATTCTACGTAGAAATTTGGTTAAAAATTATTTTCTTTGGTTATGTCTAAGGATATGTCTGAGTGTATGTCTCAGTGTGTATCAATGATACATGAATAGAACTACTATGATACACACTATCCCAACTTTGAGTGGATTTAAAGCAAAATTGCTATATATATATATTTATATATATAAATGTAGTCCTATTAATGTACCATTTCGGGATCTACTGCATGTATTATATATTCAGAGGTAACAAATGTAATTCCCTTATTGGCTAAATTCTATTATGTTGACTCAAAAGCTTTATTGTCACGTTGACTTTATTATATTTAAAATGGCTTAAATGTTTATGGTAATCATTTATACTTGATCCTTCCCTATTTTGGAAAGGAGAATTGATTCTGTCGAATATTTTGTGCATTTTTATAATTTTAGTTTATAAAGATGCAATATGTAAGAATAATATCTTGTGGTCAAATTTGAGTACTGCAGTCCATGTAGAAAAACAAAAGAGTCCCCTCTCAGCTGCTCACCCCCTCCCCTTTGTGAGTTTCATGTCGGGTTGCCAGTTATGGATCAGCGCCAGAAGATTTAAGATGACGAGCAAAGACGAGTCATTAACAGTGAATTTATAAGTAGATAAACACATTTCACTGCAATATCGAGTTGTCGGTAATTGAATAAAGTAGCTTGAGATAGCTTTAGTGCAGACAATCTTTTTCAAATTTACTGCAGGCATTGTTAGCTCGACATTAGCCTCTGGCCCGGTCGATGTTGAATTACAAATGCCGGCGCAGTGTTTGTGTTGAAGACTTAGCAACCTTGCGGGGTCACATGGGATTGGCTCTGGAGCCAGGAAGTATGGAGGCGGGACAGATTGTAAACAATGACTATGTCCCTCTGCGGCCTTTTTAAAATGATAAAAACTTGCAACCACCCAGCCGGCTGAGAAGGAAATTTGTTTCAATGTAACCTTCCTTCCAAAAAGATTAAGACATTAGACTGTTGTGTGATAATTTCACTGTAAATTTCTCACATATTGCATCTTTAAATATTTACTGATATGTCTGCAGTAAGATATATAACCTTAAATTTGAGACATTTGAATGAATAGGGGTGGCATATAAATGTAAATATTCATACTTCTGTTCACACCGCCGCTGTGTTTTCAGATTGTTTTCATCTTATAGACATTTAGCAGCCTTCGACATGTTGGAATTTTGTTCTAAGTGGATGAAAAGCCAAATAAATGAACTGCTCATCATCAAAAGGGCTTCATTTAGTTGTTATAACAGAAGCATACCTCTGTTTCTGTCAGATGTTTGTTCCATCAACACAGATTTATGAGATTCTCAGGGTAACACTCTCCTAAATGAGCTCTCAATCATCAGCATGAGAGACAACTTCCCTCTGAGACCGCCAAAATATTATTACTTCCTGCAAATCTTTAATTTGATGCCACGGAAAATGTTTCCAGATTACTTCAGCATTTTAATCCCATTCAGTGTATCAATGACTTTATTGTCTATTATTCAAAACTCAGTTCAGGTTATTCCCTCCCAAAGAGACATTTATGTTCATTGTGCCACATGTGAAACTGGAAAGTATTTACCTGAATTCTGCATCAAAAATATTCCCTTTACAGCATTTTATATTAAGTGTTAGTGTATAAATCTTGTGTTTTTTGAATACTTGGGACTACTGAGATATTTTCTGCAGCTGCAAACGCAGAAAACATGTTCACCAACACTGAAAGCTTATCCCCTCATACAGGAGCTGTTGCCACATTTCGAAAAAGCCACATTATTGAGTGCTTTTTTAACATGGTCGCAGTTTCCAAGCATCTTGGCTCCGCTTCCAAAATCAGGCCTTTGCCAGCAGTCGGGAGTGGAAGAAAGAAAAAAAAAAGACATCTCAAGTTAAATTTAAAGATGTGTTTCTTTTGGATGCTGGGCTGCGCTGCCATAAACCAAGGGAGACATTTTCATGCTCCACATTTTTCATGGTTTCTCTCTGAGTTTCCTCCCTTCCTTTCTCACTCCACCTTGGCTCCAGGATTACCTACTTCTGCACTGGCTGCAAACCACAGCCAGCAGGGCAATGTGGGGTGGCCAGTACTCCCACTCTTCCTCCTACTCCTCCCAGCCTCCACTGAAATGTTCTTCAGGTTGTCTTTGGATGGCTCTCGTATTGGTGAATCCCTAAGAGAATCCCCCACCTGGACAGCACTTCTTGAGCTCTGCTTTCACCACCGTTCTCAAATAATACCCTGCCTACCCGCCCTAAGCTGATGGCCAGCAGTAATCAGTTAGACGCTTCAAGTCCTCTGACCTACCACCATGTTTTTATTGTACCCATGAAGGAATTTTATTGCAGTCTGCCGTCTCAAGGCAGCATTATGTGGTGCACGCTGTAATTTGTAAAGGGGTACAGATGTTTTGTATTAATTAGGGATGTAAAATGGCAGTGGTTCGACCGCCTGCCTGTTTCCATGGAGGCCAAATTCACTGAGTGATGTACACACTGGGAGGGGGGATTATGGCTGAGCTCTGGCACTCCCGCAGAGAAGCAAACACAAAGGAGAAGACGTAAAAAGCGCTTTCATTTCACGCGACCTGTCATCAGCAGCAAATTTTCACTCTGCTGTTTGAAACTACCTGCGGCTTTAAAACTAACCATTCGGTCGAGCCAAACATCAATCACAGCTAATGGGTGCAAATGAGAGATTTGCTTGGATTTTAAAGCTTAATGTTGACTTTCAGGAGCGTGAAGTTATTATATTTCTCAGTGATGATGGTATTATATTTTAAAGTTATAATATATAGTTCAGGTACAAATTAAAAGATTCCTGTTTAAAAAAAAGTCTAAACTGAAGCAAAGAGATGGTAAAAGTTTATTTAAAAGATTTAATTTCTTTTGTGAACTCAATTAAGATTTTAACATTATGGCAATGACAAGGTGGAGGCTGACTATATTCAGGGCAGTTTAGGCCTTGAGATCAAACTTTGGTTTGTGGATTTCATGACCCTGCATGATTTTCTATATAAGCCTGCCTGGACATTTGGCCATGCTATCCAGTTGATGGGTTTGAAGAGCGTCTTAGATGGGAATACAGGCAATAATGCTAATGCATAAATTACCAGACAATTCTCAGACAGGTTGAAAAAATATATGGAGCGGTGTCTGTTGATAGGAGTGGGGACAAATTATCAACTAATTTTAGAGCAAATGTCAGAAGGAGGTTTTATTTGTGCTGAAACCCAAACAGTAAAACTTTTCTTCTTAGGAAATTTGAAAGATCAAACCAAAAACAACTATCAAGCAACTTCCCACTGGTATTTGATGAAGTCACATAATAACATTTCCTGATCCTTATTCTCCTTACAAGTACTTTAATAAAAGAAAATAGCATGTATGAATCATGCATCATGCAGCAGGCAGGTTTGAAATGACACATGGTTGGTAATAACCCTATAGTGGCAGACAGATCCTGATACAAACATACCCAAACTGTAATAGTACAAAATGGAGTAGAACCAAAGACTAGCACCCCAAGATGGAAGATATATCAAATAAATCACTGATCACCAGAATTCACAATTTTGATCCCTTTTTGTTTAATAATAAAAAAATAGATTGACTGAGATTTTAACACTTAGCAGAACAGTTACAATCACACTGCTTTCTTATATTAATTTCCACCTTTGTTTAATTCCTGAAGCAAAATACAGCCTCATTCTAGCTCTTTGCTGTGTCTTACCATGACATACCAATTCACTGTGCAGTTCCTTGTTACTTTAAACTGATTCACTTCTGGATACGGGCTGCATGGTGGTGCAGTTCGTAGCACAGTTGCCTTGCAGCTAGAAGGTCCTGGGTTAAAATCCCAGCCTCTAACCAGCTTCTCACCCAATAACTGCTGGAGCTGGACACCATCCCTCTCTGCGATCCTGCAAGTATAAGCGGGTATAGGCAATGGATGGGTGGATGGAAATTACAGTTATTTGTTAGGTTATGAGTAACTTAAATAATCTACAACCAAGCCAAAAATACAGAACACTCATCAAAATGTTTACTTGACTGATTAGGAAAATAGTAGGTAGTTGCACAGTAAATGAGATAAAATGACTAACAATGGTTAGATAAGCTGTAATATATGCTGTTTAGTGTCCATTATAAGCTCATGAATTACATAAAAAGTCATTGTATGATGAATTCACAGATGATTAGGACTTTCTCATAACCTAACAAAGACCTAATATGGATGATTTCATATACATGTGTGTGTGTGTGGGGGGGGTGTGTGTCAAACTTTATAAAAGTTTCACTAATCATAATCTGTGTTTTAGGCCTTTTCTACTCTTAACACGGATGTTCTTGCAAATTTTCTGATGCATTTGCATCACTGTAGGAAATCAAGTTTTCTTTATGCTTTTATAACAGTGTGATGTCCTTTTGTTAGTCAACACTGTGAACACCAGTGTTGCCAACTTTACAGTAGGAACATAGCTATTTTCCTGAAAGTTGTGATCACCTATTTGCCCTTTGTTTATAATTGCAATGCTGTGGGAGATAAAACATTAGATAAATGTGCTTGGAACTACAAACACTTTTTCTGTAAATTCTTTTTCAGCTTGGTCTAAGTGGAAAAATAATTGCCCCCCAAACTAAGTAACTAGTCTTGTCACCCTTGGCAGCAACAGCTGCCATCAAGCATGAGTACTAACTGGTTGTGAGTATTTAACTTGGAGGAATTTTGACCCACTTTTTTGCATAATTGTTTTTCATAATGCCATGGGAGTGTTTAAGATGCCACAGCAACGGAGTTGGAGTGAAATCTGGACTTTGACTAGGCCACTCCAACTTTTGACATGTTCAGGTTGTCCTGCTGTATAATCGAAGTGAAGCCTAACGTCACAAACTGATGATCAGTCATTCTCGATCAGGATTTTCTGATACAGAGCATGGTTCCATCAGTTACAGCAAGTCATCCAGATCTTGAAGCCGCAAAGCTGACCCAGACCATCATACTACCACCCCCACCATGTTTCATTATTGGTCTAATGTTCATTCTCTGAAATGCTAAGTTAGTTTTACACAAGGAAACATGTTTATTTTTGGATTTCCAATTTTGTTTCATCAGTTCAGAGAACATTTTTTCCGTGTTGAACCATGAAGACCAACCATAACTGATGTAAGGCATCCAGTGTTTAGATTTTTGCGTGACCTCCTGGGCAAGTTGTTGATGTAGTTCAACTACTCCATGGAAGGTCTATCCTTGTTCCAAGTTTGTATAGATAATGACTCTCACTATGGATCAATTAGAGTCCAAACGCTTTGGAAATTTCTTTTTTTTATCATTCTTAGACTGATACAGCTGGATACCTTTATGTCCATCTATTTCTTTAAATCAGGACATGATCTGTTGTTTTTTAGATCTTTAAACCTAGTTCTTGTTGTCAGACAGATTCTATGAAAGTGATTTCCTGATTTGAAAGGCCTGGTAAATTGTGGCTACTGAAATTGAACTTCACACTTTACTTCGACAAGAAATATCTTGGCAGTTTAATACCACAAGATCTCTGTGCCATGAGTATTGGTGACCCCCTTACTACCTTCTATGTTTTTGATTCTGAGTGAAGACTTGCTCCAGAGATAATTGTGAGCAAATGTGTTTTCTCTCTAGCCTGTACTCATTTGCTTTCTAAAACTTATGACTGAATGCCACTTTTGTCCAGTGGCATGGCGTTAGAAGCTGTTGACAGGGAGTGTGTTGCCTTTTCAGCTCTATGGTTAGAATTCGAAAACAGAAATAATTTGTGGAAAGCTCGTAGTCTTTCCTTTGTTACTTTTTAATGTGCAGTACAAACTAACTGTTGCTTTTAGACAGAACCTGACGCATGATGCAACTTTGGTCACCTGTGTGACCTCTCTGTAGATAAAAGTTGAGTTTGCTGAGTATAGTCTGAGGTTTCCTCATTTCCCCTTTTTTGGTCCTTATCGTAGCTCGCAGATGGAGTTTTATAGAGAACAGCTGAAATGAAACCCCTCTCAAAGGACAACAAGATAACCTGCATGTCCACTAATGCTGAAGGACTGACCAGCATGTGTTTTTTTTCTTTTGGCTTATTATTCAGTACACAGGCTGCCTCTCATGTTAAGCTTTTTGACCAAACTTACTGTTATCTATTTCTGAGAAAACACATGCCTAACTGCTATTATAACCAGAGTCAGACACCACAGAATGTTAATGAAACAATGTCAAAGAGTACTTTATAATAGCTGCAGCACACTGTAAAATACGGCAATGACCACCCAGGTCAACCTATCATATTAAAGAATGTCACTTTCCTTGTTAATCGTTCTCCTCTTATCTGATATTACCCTTTAGTGTCTGGATGTTTCAGCATTAAACCTCATCACACTGCACTAAGTCTACTTGTGAGTGTGCCTTTTTGTCGTTAATGCTCTTGAGAACACCCTGCTGATTGATTATCAAAGAATTCTTCTTCACGACTCTGCTCATTAAGGGGAGGAGAGGGCAAGAGCGGGAAAATAAATAAAGCGTCACTTGGGCTTGTCTTCCTCTTGTTCCAAAATAAACAGAGCTGTGTGGCAGAGAAACTCGCTGAAACTTCCAGCGGCTTGCCTTGCTTCGGTTAAAACAATCTGGACTTAAAGAAAGGAGCAGCCACTAGTCACCACAGCAGCCAAAGATGGGACACACAAGTGAGAGTGAGCAGGTGATTTAAAAAAAAATCGCTGCTCAGTTTCACATCCTTCAGTCCCACTTTCTTTTCACAGATTTAGCAAACAGATTCAGATGTGGGTGAGAGCTCATAATAACTGTCCTTTATTTAAAACTGGCCCTTTTCAAACAACCTTAATGCACTACAGAGAATAGGGTATCTGTTGCTTTTAAAAAGGGTCGCCCAGTCAAATTTCCATGGAACCAACGCAGCACACTGACTTTCTCTTTCTGCAATGTGTAATGTTTGCACATGTTTAAGTGCATTAACAACAGTTTGAGTGCAAGCCCTGTAACCCATATGTGCAAGGGGTGAGAGTTCAGCTCCTGCAGGGTTTGTTTAGGAATATATGACACTGCACAGCTGGCCCACTCATCTGTGCATATCTGACTATAAAACTTTACCGAGCGTCCGCACAGCCAGCTGCCTTTATCAGTGAGAGATGGAATTATTCCCTCTCCGGACGGATGGAGGCCTCAGCCCTAGATCTGCTGCTCCTCTACTCCCGCTCTCTGTCTCCCTGTGGCCCTCATCAGGAACTGCTCTGCACAATCTGCTGTAAATGTAAAAAGCAGTTTTCCTGATATATGAGCAGATGTAGAGCTGAATGCATTCAAACCAGAAAGCTTGGTAACAGATGAATAATTTTCACAAATATACATGTTATGAAATGTGCTGCTTTCAAGTAAGTGGCTGTTTAAACAAGAGATTAATTTTGCAGGACATACAGCAAATAGAACAGAGAAGACTCTCAGCAATCTTTAAGCGTTGCTTTTTGGGAACATTTCTCATTCTACGGGAGAAAGAAAAGTAGACAAAACCAAATTATGCAAGTGTAGGCATTTTTAAAGAGCAATGAGGTCTGTAACTTGCTCTGACTTTACTGGAATTACTTGAATTGAATATTGGGATATTAACAACTTAGATCGGGTTGCATCTTGCAGATGGGCTTATTTATTGGTCCAACATTACAAGAGGCTTTTGTAAGATTATCTAGTTATCTGGTTATTGTTTAAATTTAAAACATCACATTGCCCTGTAAAGGTATCCACACCATACCTATCAAGCTGGATAGGTAAATAATGCTAGTGTACGAAAAGTGAAAACAAGAAAATGTTTTCTGTAGCTAGTTTAAGAAAACTACCACAGGTAAGTCTCAAGTTTTATTTAACATTGTTCCATTGTTTTTCCATATCATAATTCAATAATCATCCTTTTTGGTAAAAGGGTACTAACAGAAACACTTATTAAGTGTTTCTCTTATTATTCATTAACAACAACAACAACAAAGAAAACATAGACTTAATCAGATTTTGATGGCTGCCATTGTTTGCCCTACCTGGATAGAGAAGCTTATCTAATAGTACAAATCCACAATCTCCTTCTCTCTGGATTTTCTATTTTTAAGAAAATCCTGTCATAACTCACACCTTGCTTGCCTATTGTTTTCATTTGTGCATACAATAGTATCAGCAAGGATTTAGCTAAAATTGAAAATGTTCAAATGATGACTGAAGAGCAGATGAGCTCTGCAGTGTTTTAGCCTTCAGGTAGTTGTTTTTCAGTAGCTCTGATGTCTACACTATGAATAGCTTGCACAAAATTTTATTTAGGGGTCACAAAGTAGCAAGGGCTACCTCAAGACGCAGGGCATTTTTAAAGGAAAATTGTATTTGTAAAAAGTTTTAGAAAATATGTCTCACTTTCATTCCACTCCACCACTGTACTACTTTTTGATGGTGTGTCACATTAAAACCCTGATAAAAATACTATAAAAACATGTTTTAAAACATAGTCTGATGGGGGTCATATTTACCTGTAAATCCAGTTCTGGTTTTTCGAAGTGTAGCAGGCGATGTAGGACTGCCCATCACTTTACTTGTCTCTGTTCCTCCCTATTTTCCTCTGACACACAGATGACCCCAGGCTCACAACATCCATCAGGTGATCATTACAAGTTTGAGGTCATGACCTGTGCACTCCAATCACCACACCTCTCCCTCTTACTGCACTAACCCGGTGCTGTACACAGGCCCTCAACTTCCCCTCACACTGGAAAAAAAAAGAGTCATCAGCTTCATAATGTTTCCCCTGGCACAAGCTTGTGGATAGAGATATGTAGAGATCCTACGTGACGGCAGGAAACAGCCACAGGAAATGTAGATGCACTGCATCTCCTCGAGTGGCACTTCAAGTTATTTATTTAGACAGATTTCACTTTTTTATGGGAATCCCCTTCCTTCCAACATTTCTCCATTCCGAGATTCCTCGTTTGGGAGTTGGAGGTGGAAGCCTGCGGTGTCATGTAGCTTGTTGAGGCTTCAGAGAGGGATCACTTCCCCTCGCTTGGACCTCCATCATATCACCCTCCTCCACCAAACAAAGACTCATGGATGGAATCCAATTAGTTAATCTCACTCTTGACACACTTGTGCTTGTTTGCAGCACAGATATGCCATTCCTTCGCTGATCCTCTCTCATAACAAGCTGTCAGAGGGGAGAGAGCCAGAGAAAGTCAGGGCTGTTCTTAGTGAGGCTATTGATTATGAGCGTTAAACAGACAGAGAGACATCTGGCTTCCATCACGGGCTGTGATGTGATGCAGGACTTCTCGGCAGCAGCAGCAGAGGCTGCACGACCTACAGACAAATGCTACAAGGCCTGTAATTACTGCCTATGGGGAAAACGGCGGGATGTTATGTCACTGAATGCCAAAACAGGTTTATCGTGGCTGTTCTGCTATTAAAGATCTTCACTGTCAGGTTTTTGTAACCTTGCAAGTGGTCAATGCCTTAAAGGTATTAAGCCGAACTTTGCATTGTTGAGTAAAAACGTAACAAAAGGTACTTTCTTCCAGCATTTATATATCCATTTTTTATATTTTAAAACAATCCCAGTGAACACTAATGTTTACAAAAACAAAAATGATTGAACTATTTAAAAGCAATGTACTGTGAGGAAAACTGTAATGGATTAAAAGAATATTAAAAATAAAAACTACTAAATGTTGTCACAAAATTTTGTTAATCAGGATTTTTTGCAAAACTCAAATGACACATTTAGTTACACACTTAAAAATCAATGCTAATATGGACACATTTTACTTTGCATAACCATCACTGTTGAATAAACAATCAACTCTACTGAAAAAATAATTAAATTGGATATTAAGTATGGCCTTTTTTAGGGCTTATATACTGACTGATATCCATTGCTATGCCATGGAAAGTGTAGAATTACACAGAATTATTACCTCTGCCAGGAAGTAATGTTTTAATGCTTTTGTCTGTTTCTCTGTCTGTTTATATGTCTGTCTGTTAGCAACATAACTCAAAAACCTTTGGACGGATTTCGATGGAATTTTCAGGAAATGTCTGCAATGGGACCAGGAACAACTGATTACGTTTTGGGGTTGATCCAACATAAAGCGCATATCCACCCACCGACCTGTGTGGCTAACCTCCACTCCTCTCCCATGTCAGAGAGCTCACAAGGGGGTCCCCACACGCAGGAGCCCTGAATCTCGGCTCAGCCATGCGTCTCATTAACAGACCTTATATTGGAAAATTGGAAAACTACTGAAAGTTAGAATTAAAAAACAACAAGGATATGGGTGGGGGGGGGGTGAGTGGTCCTGACGGAGGTTTGCACTCTTTTTCTGCTTTTCTAGTTAACACATTTTTTTAGGGCTGTCAAATTTAATGTGTTAATAAATATGCTCACACAATGATTAATTTTACAAATTAACGCTATTAATTTCTTGAAAGTAATTAACGCATGCACAGGATGACCCGCCCTGTTTATCCTACAATTCAGCCCGCACTGCGTTAAGTGCTCCTCACGTAAACAGCATGGCAGACGCAAACTGCATCCACAGTTCCATGTGAACGTCTCTTCTCTGTCGCAGGCCAGGTAGAGGGATTATCGGTCTATGTCCCTCTCTGCTCTACTAGTCTGCAGAAGGAGACACGATCAAGTGTTGTAAACGATCAGAGCGATTGGAACGAGCAGATGATTAAAAATGCAACAATCTGAAGCAATAACTTCACATCAGGTAAGTCTTGGCTAACGAACAAGCTAACACAGCTAACCAACACTGCTTCTGCAAGATAACCACAACCAATAACAAGGGGAACTGGAGTTACATAAAGGTCTGGTTCCATACTATTTGCGCTCATGTTGATAAGCAAATAATTCCTCTATTGTTCAGAAGAATACAATTCAATTAAAACATGCTTTATTCATCCCAGAGGAAAAAATAGGTGTTGTTGTAGCTCATACTATTTAATTCTTCAAGGAGTATATCCTGATGGCTGATGGCTGTGGGCAGGAAGGATCTCCTGTAGCAGTCTGTGTTGAAGCGAAACTGTTGAAGCCTTTGACTGAAAACGCTGTTGTTGTAGGATAGTCCCATGGAGAGGATGCTCAGGGTTGTCCAATATTAATAAGTAACGATCAGCTTTACATTCAGAAAATGTAAACCAGTTAGTTTGCCTTAGTAACTGGCTAAAAGATGAATAGGTTAAAAGGGCCACGTGTAAATGTGATAGTGAAATTAAAGCAAAAGTTCCATGGATCTCTTCTGTACTTCCTTGAAAAAAGAGCAAAAGCATCCGGTTTTGTCCTTTATTTACAACGAAAATTGTAGTTTTTCAGTCATATTTGGGAATGTTAATTCATCGTGATTAATTCACAGCTACTCTGTGATTAATTAGATTAAAATAGTTAATGATTTGACTGCCCTAATTTTTTAGTTACTTCTTGAAGGAAATCCTTTTATATCTGTTGTTCCATGTACAGAATCTGTCAAATACGTAGCTCTGAAATGTTGTTCTGCTGTTATTCTAGAGCCTGTGTTGCATATGTTGTGAGTGACTTAGTGTTACGATTTAAAATATTGTGCGCTATTGCGTCACAAGAGAGTAACGAGAGAGTCATGGCACATTACATGAGAGTAGTGTTTTACCATGGCATCAATGTCTTATTTTTTTTCTTTTTCCATAATTAAGGCTCATCTGACCAGCTTGGGCTGTAGTTCAATGCTCCAAACAGAGTCTATGAGTGTCCCCAAATGGTAATTTAATTGTTTGCTAAAATAGTCACAAAATAAGGCTAACTTCCCTGCAGAGAAATGCCTCTTCAAGTATTTGGCACAAGTAGGTCTTTTCATTTCATCAGTGCAGACAGAGCGACTGTATCACTTAGCATGAGATTACTTGTTGCTGTAATAGATGACAAGCTTTTGCAAAAATTTGTATTCACATATTCGTAAATATTTCATCCCTTTGTTCCAATGTTTATGCCACAGAATTTTCCAGGTTCCTTGGCTGGCTTTCTTTACATTAGACCCAATTACACATGCTTCAGTGTCAAATGCATAGATGTTACTAGAGAGTTATTTTCCTAAAGCCCCTTATCTTTGTACTACATCAAAGTGCAAGGTTGTTTTAATTTGATAATACAGAGAATTGCTTTTCACAGTTCAGAATTTCTGCCATGTTAAAAAATATTAAAAAGTTCTTTGGCAGCCACCGATTGTGCAAGTTATTCCACTTAAAAAGATGAGAGAGGTCTGTAATCTTCATCATAGGTACACTTCAACTGTGAGAGACAGAATGTAAAAAAAAAAAAAAAAAAATTTTTTTTCCTTTTACGTGTCCTGTCTGACAGTGTGGCACTCAGAATTTGTGTCTGAGTACCAAGTACAAGCCCAACAGATTTACTTTCTCAAGCAGAGCACTACAGCTTTTGTTATAGTACTCCACGTGATAAATATGTGTGAAAAATCTTTATTAGAGTTTGCTGTGGGTTTAATTACCTGAAGCTATGGACACGGAAACGAAAAAAAACAAGAGAGAAGAAAGAAAGAAGATGAAGAAGAGACGATACAAGAGAGGAAGGGGAACAAAAAGAACACAAGAAAAACAACCCAGTCCTTCACATCCGCAAGATGGCAGAGGTGGAAAAAAAGCAATAAAAAGGAGCAACATTGACAAAACAAACCAAATAACATGAACTAAGAACTACACATCCACAACATACAAAAATGGGTATATAAATACAACAACAATGTCCCTGAAAAGCTCTTGACACAAATTATTCAAGATCAATTGATGATAACTTCAGCCCAAGAATATATCTGTAGACACTGATGTCCCCACACCTATGTGTGTGTGAGCATGCTGGTGCATATAAGGTTTCCCCATACAAAAAAAACAAACTAACAAAAAAAAATCTAGGAAATCACATTGCATGATTTTAACAATAATTTGGCACCTACAAACAAGCAAGAATTCTGACCCTCACAGACCTGTTACTTCTTCTTTGAGAAGCTCTTCTATCCTCCACTTGTTACCTGTATTAATAGCACCTGTTTGAACTCGTTGAAATCTGTATATAATACATCTGTCCACACTGTTAAACAGTCAGACTCCAAGCTCCCCCCTGACCAAGACCAGAGAGCTTTCCAAGGACACCAGGGATAAGATTGTACACCTGCACAAGACTGGGATGAGCCAATCTACAAAAGGCAAGGAGCTGGGTGAGAAGAGATATACTGTTCAAGTAAGTATTAGAAAATAGAATAAATACAAGATCACTGACAATCCCCCCCGACCTGGGGCTCCATGCAAGATCTCTCCTCGTGGGGTACAAATGATCTTGAGAACAACGAGGAAACAGCCCAGAACTACACGGGGGGAACTGATAAATGACCTGAAGAGAGCTGCATGGGACCACAGTAATAAAAGTTTACTATTAGTAATGTAAGTATAAGTAATGTAGTGATGGATTAAAATCCTGCAGCGCTTGAAATTTCCTCCTGCTTAAGCAAGTACATGTCCAGGCCCATCTAAAGCTACCCAGAGGTCATCTGGATGATCCAAAGGAGGACTGGGAGAATGTCATGTGGTCAATGAGACCAAAACAGAACTCTTTGGTATTCAAATTCAATTCAAATTTAGAATTACTTCATTAATCTAAAAGGAAAATTAAATGTTGTTGTAACTCATTATCCAAGATGCTAATGGCTGTGGGTATAAATGCCACTCACCATGTTTGGAAGGGAAGAATGCTGAGTTGCATACCAAGAACACCATACCCACTGTGAAGCATGGGGGTGGAAACATTATGCTTTAGGGCTGCTTTTCTGCAAAGGGGACAGGACGACTGATACGTATTAGGGAAAGGAGGAATAGGGCCATGTATTGTGAGATTTTGGGCAAAAAAAACTCCTTTCATCAGTGGGAGCTTTGAAGATGAAGCATGGCTGGATCATCCAGCATGACAATAATCCTAAACACACTGCCTAGGCAATGAAGTAGTGGCTACGTAATACATTATTTAAAAACATACAATGTGATTTCCTGGATTTTTTTTTACGTTGAAGTGTACCTATGATAAAATTACAGACCTCTGTCATCTTTTTAAATGGGACAACTTACACAATCTGTGGCTGCCAAATAGTTTTTTGCCCCACAGTATTTTGCGTTTCAACAATCACAATTAGGTGTGCGATTAGGTATAGATTTTGGACATCCAAAAGTCATGTTATTCAGGGAAAAATAACTTTAGAGGGACTCAAGGAGTTTAACAGCAATATCTATTTTACTGTAGTGCACTTTAACCCTAATAAATTAAAGATGGATGGAGTATGTGAAGGACACTGAAACTTCCATTCACTGCTGCTTTCATTTATACAACCACTGCATGACTGTTTAATATTAGGTATCCTTTTGATGGAGCGACAGGAGGGCTGGCACTCATCAATGTTGGTCAGAACAGAGGAGAAATTATCTACCTGGATGCTGATTTTAAAATCACAATCTTTGTCTCTGTGGTAAATGACAGGACCAGTGGGCTCACTTAGAGCACTTTAAAATCCCTGCTGGTTTGCTAGATCTCCAGCCTGGTTTTTTCATACAGGATTTCTCCTGATTTCTTCCTCCTTCTTGAGTAAATCCCCATGTAAAAATTCATCCTACGAACTCACATTTGAGCTGGAGACTAATGTTACTACTCTTGCCATGGATGGCCATTGTGCTATGCACCAATGTTTGGTTTGCCTTACGTAACAGCATCACTCATCTGCAACTTTTGGCTGTGATGTTGGCTGCCTAGGGCTCACTTTAGTTATTTTGTGCATTTTTATATTTTAAAATCAAGATAGTTGTTGTCAGGTACAGGTCCAAACACAATCATGAAGTAAAAGTTGTAAAAGTAATAATTTGATTAAGTTAAGAAAATACATTTTCTATTTACACTCGGGCTGCACAGTGGCACAGTTGGTAGCACTGTTGCCTTGCAGCAAGAAGGCCCAGATCTTTCTGCATGAAGTTTGCATGTTCTCCCTGTGCATGTGTGGGTTCTCTTCGGGTACTCCTGCTTCCTCTCACACTCCAAAAACATGACTGTTAGGTGAATTGGTCTCTCTAAATGGCCCTTAGGTATGAGTGTGTGTGTGCATGGTTATTTGTCCTGTGTGTCTCTGTGTTGCCCTGCGATGGACTGGCAACCTGTCCAGGGTAATGAAGAACCCCCCCACCCACCCCCGCAACCCTGCATAGGATGGAGGGGTACAGATAATGGATGGATAGATGGATTTTTACACCTAGTTCCTATTGGTGGAAATAATATTTTAAGTCTAGTCTCAGACTGCTCTGTGTACTAAATAGTTCCTAAATGCATGTGAAAATTTTTCTTAATGTTTTCTCATTATTATTGTACCATGTGCCTGCCTGATGTGTCAGAGTGCTTTGTATTAAACCATTGCCATTCTAAGCTTGCCCCAGTCTTGTTATCTGTGTTTTGCAACACATACAGTATATCTTTTAAGGACATCTTCTAACCACTCAGTAACAGTGACATTTTCCTCTCACCACAAAATGTCAAAAAGTGAAATGAAATTTGCCACATTGTTCTGTTACGTCCAAAGGTATCGCCCCCTGTCGACCAGTTACTCAGAACACATGTTCCAATTTATGTTTTGGCCATAAGCAACCTTCCAAAGAGGAGACATAGAAAAGACTCTTCCTGCTATATCACTTATCACGGTTGCAAGAAGATGGAAATCATTGACTTAACTAGTCTAAACATCAACAGTAAGTGATTTAAGGCATCCCCCCCATCGGATGCAGGGGTTTGTGTATTTTACTTGACGAGTGGTAAAGAAGAGAAAAAATGCATTTATTTATTCTTTTTGACAAAGATGCAAGCTTCTGGCTGCATGGCAGTGTTGTTTCATTGCAACGACACAAGATGGAGAGCTGCTGTGACTTTAATGTCCTTGTTTGGGGTTGCGGGGGCGCGTTGATGAGGTGGGAGTGGGTCATGTCATGGTAGTGAGAAACACTAACAGCACTAAATCACCTTATAAGTTAAACACACACACAAATAGACATATGTTATGACTCTGAGAGGTTGGAAGATAAGTTTGCATTTCAGTGGACAAATGTGTTCCTGAGAGGCCCTGATTTGAGATGATAGCCTGCATTTAACAGGAACATTCATCAAAGAGTTTATCAATGTGAATCACTTGTAGTATTTATTGAATTTGATCTGAATTGCATTCAGTTTTACAGTGCTTAATTTTATGGCTTTTCCATACCAAAATCTTTATTTTTTTAATTTTATTTTGATGTACCCTGCATCATCTCTTTCAGTTCTTCTAAACAGTGACTTGCAAAATTTGTCATGACCTTTGGACATTTTTTTCTCAACCTTTTTTTTTTACCTTATCACCACAAACTCCAAATACTTTTCTTGGGGTAACATATCATAGACTAACACAAGCAGAAGTGAAGTGGAAAGAAGATTATTCATGGTTTTTAAAGTTTTTGTTTTAGAAATAAATAATCTGAAATGTGTGTTGAACATTTGTGCATAAAATCCCAATAAAATAGTGACATTTTTCATTTTAAAGTCAAAAGGTTCAAGAGGTATGAACACTCCTGCAAGACAACAAAATTATTGTAATAGCAATGGCATGCTTGTGTGAGTGTATAAGTGTTCTCTGCACATGCTCTGTAGCATTACAGATAATAAAGCCAGACTGCAAAGTAATAACTTACTAATGCACTCCTCAGTCAGTGCTCCCTGGACTTGTCTGCAGCCCCAGATGAATGCTGACGGCTCCAGAGATGGACTGCTGCTGATAGGGAGTGACCGGAGAGGAGCCTGATTAAAAGTAGTGGGGCACGGGCGGAGGGTGATAACCCTGATCTGCTGGTGATGAATCCATCCTGGACAGGCAGCTGTCTCATTAGGGTCTAACCTCAGCCAGGCACTGTATGTCCAAATAAACGCTGGAACAATCCTGCTTTTATCAGATGGATTATACTTGTTTTCCTTTCTACAACTTTCCTTGTGTGGGCTCATACACAGCATGCTCTCAGCCTCTGCAAACTGAAGGTGTGATTCACTGCCCCTGACTTCACTGTGTTTACACAATTCTGGGTCTATCTTTTTGGATGAATGAGCCCAGCAGCACCATTAGACAACTATTTGCCTGACTAATCTGGGGCCAGCATGAAATAGCGAGAAAAAGTTGAAATAATCTGCCCTTTATTTGCGATACTATAAACAGTGGAGTTGTTTTAAAGCATGCTAACATTGAATATTGGGTCAGGGGAGGGGGACAAGAAGAGGTAGTTTACATTCTCACTGGAGTAGTCTTGATAACAGGCCAGAGGGAATATAAGCCCCTTTAAATGTGTGCATTAGTGTAATTTATTGGGCTTCCCCTTTCAGCCCTGCTCTTGCTCCAACTTCTTTTTTTCATAAACAAAAGACAGGCCAAGGTTCCAGAATGGATGGGAGAGAAAAATCATTCATAGTTGATAATCACATAAAACAACAGCGTATTTGCTGCCTAATAAGCAGAAAATGTTCCATTTGGCCTCCTCCCTTCGATCAGGATTCGGTGACTCCTCCAAAAGGACCGTGCGTGATTTAAACCTTCATTTTAAAAACGCCTTGGTTTTGGAGTGGGTACCATGAGATCCAGGGAGGTTGGGTTAAGGCCAGGGATTTCATAACTCTTGGTTTATGTCTGGAAGTCATCCACTCATTCTGATTTTTAACCAAGTTATGTCCGAGCAGAATGACCCTGGGAATTAATGAGGTTCTGGTTGTTGGTTCCAGCACTGCGAGGTCAAGTAAATCATGCTTTAGGGCTCTGGTCCTCCCTTCACTGCTTCTTCACTCTTCCCAGCTTTGCATCCTGTGATAACGAAAAGACAAGGGGCCTGAAAAATACCAGCTCACCATCACTCATACCCATCTAAAAAAATACATTTAAGGACATAAGTTCCAACCAGCTGTAAAGTCAGCTTTTAGTGGAGACTAGAAACTGATTAATGTGGCTGCCGTTTTTCAGGGCTCCTATACACTTTCCTTTCATGTCACAGCTCCATACTTTTTGAAACTCAAATTTCCCTCATTTTTACTCGCTTTTATCAGACAACCAAACAGACAAACATTTCCATATTTTCCAGTCTGTGTAAGAAATTTGTATTTTGCTCTCCAGAGTATTTTTATCTCAACCTTTTACTTGATTTAGCAGAGCCACTTCACTTTGAATGAATGTGCAGTATGGAAGACTTTAACATGAGGAAAAAGCTGACTTCATTTGACATAATACCATGAAACCTAATAGAGTAGCACCTCAGTAACGAGCGCTGCAAATCAGTCATCTCTTTTAACACAGAAAAATAATTTGTCTTTTCATTTAGTAGCTGTTAAAATGCCATAATTTTTACACGTGTTTAGTGTTTCATTTTTAAGAGGGAAAAGGGTGACAACATTTTCAAACATGCATGAAACTGGAGCGCAGTTTAGCACTCATGGAACATAGCGGAGAAAGGCTGCCAAGTCTTGCTCAGCTGTGTTTTCTGTCCTACTGTTAGCAACAGGCAGCATTTATCACCTAATTAATTCCCCTGTATATGTAAGAAAGATTTCCACATTTTTATTTTGCTCATGCAACCTGTTTTCTTTTATGTCACCGAGGCTGTTTACTACTGCTTTGCCTTGATTGCCTTACTGATCTGATCTAAATGCAAACTTGACAAGATGCCTTTTGCATCTTTCCTGCCTCTGCCTACAGAATAATGTGTTGGCTTCTTGGGGCTGGGTCCATTGTCTTTTAAGGCAATCTTATCCTCATGAATTCAAACATAAAGAAAAGTAACAATAAATGTTTTCCTCACCTACTGGTAATCTATTTACTTGTGGATGTAACTGGGTAGGGGTCAATTCAAAGATCTGGAACTGCTCCCAAAAAATCTGATTTGCAGGGGAAGAAATTTTGACTGTGTATTTCAACAATCCCTGTGCCCCTGAGCAAGATACTTTAGTCTCAAGTGATTGGTGGCAAGTCATGCCACTAGAACTATGTACAGTAGAGCTTTTCCAAAAAAGTTACATTTTTCCTGTTTTAAGTTTGGTCTCAAATTCAATTAGTGTCTGTTTTGATCTTGGTAGAACAATCAGTACTAATCAATACAGATTTAAATAATCAATAAATAGAAAAACACTGCATACAAAAATCAAGTTCTTTGGCAATGGATCGCCACACATTATTATAATATTATAATAATTATTATAATAGTTATTATAATATTATTATTATCCTAATGATCGTTGTCCTTGTAGTTTTTCTCTTTCTTATTAAAGAGACAGGGGTGCTGGGACACAAAAAGGATCAGACGCTCAGCCATGGTGAAGAAAAAATTAATTACTTCAATGAAAGTGATACTTCAGTTCGCGACTCTCTGCTCTGATGACGCCATCACCACGCCTTCTAATTGGTCAAGTGTTTTTCTGTCGGATATGAGTTTTTAAAAATCGACCTCAATCCGAAAAAATAAAAATCGCAGGATGGAATTTCGTCAGTGGTGTGCACGACATGCGAATTAATCGCACGAAAAAAACGGACCCGATGTGCAAAGACCTTTAGCCTGCATAGTGCTTTGCTAAAGTATGTATACCCTATTCTTTATATTCTGTCAGATTACAGCCACAGGCCTCATTTTACTGGAATTTGGTGTGGGTTTCAGAGGTTTATTAGAGAACATTAGCGAACAAACAGCACTAACAAGACCAAAAGACACACTAGTAAGATTAGAGATTAAAGAAGATTAGAAATTTGAGAAGTTTAAAGCATCGTTAGGTTCTAAAACAATAGTCCACACTCGGAATGTCTCACAAATCATTGTACAATTCATCAACTGAAAATGATGGCAAGCCAAAGCAAGGCAGGGCAACTTTATTTGTATAGCACACTTTCTAGAGGAGATGTAGAGGTACTCTAATCTAATCTAATCTAATCACTTTTAACAACAAGGCAATTCAAGGTGCTTTGGGTGATTATTGGATGAAATTGAAGCATCAATAAACCAACAATAAACCAACAGTAAAAGCAAAAAACAAAACACTGAAGACACAAAACATGTGACACATTAAAACATATGACCGTCCAGCTATTACTAATCACTTACTCAAAGACAGCTTTAAACAGACACATCTTTAGCTTTGATTTAAAGGAACTAAGTGTTTCAGCAGCTTTGCATTGGTCTGGAAGTTTGTTACAGATAAGGGGAGTATATAAACTGAAAGCTGCTTCTTTATGTTTGGTTCTAATTCTAGGGTTGTTGAGTAGACTGGAATTAGGGGACCTGAGTGTTCTGGTGGGTTGGTAGTAACAGTAGATCTTCAATATACTTTGGTGCTAAGCCATTCAATGATTTATAAACTAGTAAAAGTATTTTGAAGTCTATTCTCTGAGCTATAGGGAACAGGTTTAAGGACTTTAGAACTGCGGTGATGTACTCTACTTTCCTGGTTCTAGTGAGGATACGAGGATCAGCAGCAGCTGTCTGATTTAGGCAGACCTGTGAGGATGCTGTTCCAGTAATCAATCCGACTAAAGATAAACGCATGGATAAGTTTTTTGAGGTCCTGTTGCGACATCAGTCCTTTAATCCGAGAAATGATTCTAGAAAACTATGACAAGTCCATCCATTGATTTGCGTAATGCATTCGCTTAGGGGTTGGATGGGTACAAAGTCACCTGGAGACATTGTAGTGTAAAGTTGAGTATGATCTGCCTAGTTATGGCTCTTATTGGTTGTTATAATCTGGGTTAGAGGGAGCATGTAGATATTGAATAGGAGGGGCCCCAGGATGGAGCACTGGGGTACGCCACATGTGATTTCTGTCTGTTCTGATGAAGAATTGCCTGTTGACAAAAATAAATTCATGTTCTTTAGGTAAGACTCAAACCAGCCAAGTACTGTACCAGAGAGTCCAATCCAGCTCTCCAGTCGTTTCAATCAATCAATCAATCAATCAATCAATCAATCAATCAATCAATCAATCAATCAATCAATCAATCAATCAATCAATCAATCAATCAATCAATCAATCAATCAATCAATCAATCAATCTATCAATCTATCAATCTATCAATCAATCTATCAATCAATTTTTATTTGTAGATCACTTTTCATGATAAAATCAGCACAAAATGCTTTACATGATAAAAACAGAAAAATAAACAAAGAAAACACATTTAAAGCAAAATCGATCATACACAACCGGTTAAACTCTCACATACAAGACACATACACACCCTGTCCCCCATTCCTTCACTGCAAAAATACTACTCAATCCATCCCTATCCCTTTAAGTGAACATACAATAAATATAAACATCTAGAATAATACCGCAGTGAGAAAACAATATTTGGGAGATCCAGCTACACTGGGAAGCCACCCCACAGCCACAGAAGAGTCACAACAGGGACCACCATGATCAGGACAGGCAGGTATCCACAGTGTAGCCATAAGGCTGCAGTGCAGAGCCCTGCCCACCAATGGCATCAACCTCCATGACAAAACTGGCAGGGCTTCCAGCGTGAAGGATCCCCATGAAGGAAACACTGGAGTTAATAACATATCATGGTCTACAGTGTCAAATGCTGCACTGAGGTCCAGCAACAAACTTACATGTTTATCTAAGATTGGAACTTGGTAACTTCACCATAACTGATCTTGTGTTCCACAAATCTGGTATTTATTAAACAGTGGCAAGAAATATGTAATTGGCAAAAGCAATTCTCCACTCTTGAAGCATCACACAAGCCATCTAGAGACACAGCAAAATTTCTGTTGACAAAACTTCCAGATATTTTTTCACCTACATTTCCCACAATGCATCTTACAGTGTTCTTCATTAGACATCTAGTGCCCCTTAAATACCTATATCAAACTTCATTTGTTTTTGTTTTAAATCCTTGTTAAAGATAATACTGATGACATAATCTGGATTGTATTTTAAAAGCTTTAGAAAAATCTCACAAAAAGTCAAAGATGATGTTTTATGACTATTTTCAAAGGCAAAGAAGTCCTCCTTGTGTCAGAAGCATTAGGTGTAAATTCAGTGGCACTTTAAGTTAATCACAACTTAATCACATGGATCACTGATACGGTTTCAGACGAAGAAGGAAAACTCCCATCTTGACTACTTTACAGGCAAAGTTTACCCACAAATTCTTTTCCCTGCCTATTACTTCACCTTGTTTATTGGATTATCCTCCCAGTAACTGTTAACCCAACATATAAATTAGACCAGGGCAAGAACTCAGAATAAATCTGGCCTGTCTGTGATTATGGCCTTTGCATACTTGAGGGTCTGCTAAAACAAACGGAGCACTGATGTCAGAGGTCCAAGCTGGACGGGCTGAGGAGAAACAGCCTCCACACTCTTGGCTGATGGCTCTAGACAAGCACCTTGATGGGTGTAATTACTGTCATGTCCCAGAAGAGATGAGAGACACCAGAGGTCCAAATAAAACCCAAAACGGTTTTGATATGATGGATTTCTCCTGCTATGTTTAAAAATTCCTCCAGCTGTCTGTCTGCAGTCTGGAGGATGCCTTTAACGTTACATTTTTTATAGTAATGAGCAAAATCTGAAGACGGTTTAAATCAAGATTCAAAGTTTGCAAGAGGCCACTGCAGCTGCCTGTTTGATTCCTCAGTCAGAACACAGACTGGTTTCAGTAAATGTCAGCTATGTGTTTACATTCTGCCTAATGCACTCAGATGACACTGAATCTAAACACATTCACACAGAGAATCTCCGCTTCTTCGCTTTACTGGCACAAATAGGCCCATCTTTATGAGGTCAACTGTCTGTATGAAGGAGTTTCTCACTGGTTAGCATATATAAGCACTCACTGAATGAGTCAACACAGATCTGGATTATGTTGCGCTTTAGTGGAAGGAATTTTTATTGTTTAAGTGTTTAACTATCGTGGTTAAGGAAAAAGCGTATAAAAGTAAAAGTACGCCAAAAAAAAGCCTCTGACTATCATGTCGAAGATTTGTAAAGGACCCAGGCACAAAGCGCTTCACAAAGTGTTTAATGGAAAAACTAAAACAAATGATGAGGGAACTTCAGGAATTGCAGGGAGACTCGAGCATGGGCAGAGTCATAAGAAACCAAGGGCACGCGGTAGTAGCATCCAGTGGGGAAAGACTGAGAATGAGAAGCTTAAATACTGGGAAGTTGATTACTGACAAGGTGCAGGTGGATGGTTGCTGGCAGGAGAAAGGATGCTAATGAACATGAGAGAAGCTGAGGAGCTTGTAAACAGTAACCGAGGGAATAAGCCTTAACGCCATTCTTAAACTCAAATGCACAAATAATAAAAATAAAGGGGATGAACTGAAAAGGCAAGATCTGGGGGGTATTCCATCAAGCAGGCTAAAGGCAAAGCCAAGCTTAAATGGCCAAGTCTGGCTAATATGAGTGAGAGTTCGGTTCCATCAAAGAGGCTGAGATTAGCCACAACTCAGTAACCATGGAAACCATGACTCTGGCTAAGCCTCAACCATGGCTAAGCCAGAACTGTGGCTCAGGTTTCCATTACATCAATCTGAGCCTCGACCCTGTTCCACCAAGGTGGCTAATGTGAATGCCAGCCAAGTAACCATGGTAACTTATGCTGCCGAGCAAACCTGGTCTGTAGCAGGCTAAAAGTGAGCTTAGCACCATCTATGATCAAAGAATGTCCAACAGACAGAAACAGAGTCACACAACTGTAATGGAATGATAAAATAATCAGTAAAACATTAAATATATATTTTTGTTTTTACTATTCATACTAATAATGATATATTATCTATAAGTACATTAAAGAACATTATCACAAAAATAAAATATAATAAAAAAATAAGACACAAATAAATACAAAATTAAACTAATTAGCAAACAAAATATAATAAAAGGAAATTAAGGCATTGAAAATAAAAGATTGAATATGTACACCAAACCAATTAGATGTAAATGCCCTCCAATCTCCACCCCCACACACCCTCCTTGCCTTCTATTGGCTGGAAAAGCCAAAGCCCCCCCTCGATCCCAACTATCTTGGGCCCCTTATTTATCCCAAGGGCCAGGATCTCAGCTGGTGTGAGCTCCTCCGGTGGCAGTCCCCCACCAGTACCCATGGATGCAGTCTGCTTTCTGGTAGCTGCAAGACATGTATATATTCATAGCTGTGCATCTATTTTGACTGATACATTTCACATTACATTATGGAACACATTGCTAAGAATGTTCCTATATTTGATTTTGACCTGGTGGCCGGTCCTCCTCTGGCTACTGAGATTGCTTCTGTTGAGACATAACCGTGAGGGACACACACCATGTCTGCCCTATACACATTTCATACGTAGAGGCAATTTAAGGAGATCATCTTTCTTTTGATGTAACAAGGGTTAGGGCCTCCGATTGATAGGAGATAGATGATTGATTTGCTGTCACCTGCATTCACTTAGTTACTGTAACAGGGGTTCTCATCTCCATTGAATTGCTTGATTTGCTAAATGATTCTAGACAAATAATAATGCAGGAAATAAATTACAGCTATCCCATTGATTTGCATAATCAGTTGATGTGATGAATATCACTTTCTAACATTACTACTAGGGCTGCCAAATGATAAAATATGGAGAATTTCACATAAATTACAGTGAAACAATAATGCTATTTTAATTGTGTTCATATGAATGTTACTTACAAGGGTTGTCTTTTTCTTCTTTGGGGATTTTTTCTTTTAATTTTAGGGATTTGGTTGCATTAATAGGTCTACATAATTGATAAGTTTAAAACAAAAATCATCAAGAAATCAATTGGTAGAATATTGTCTACATATATTTTAGCCCTTTGATGGGGGATTTATACAACATGATGATGCTGAAATACTTAATTTTCTTTATCACTGACACATTCAGCCTGTTGGCAATATTCTGCCACGCCACAGCCCTCGCTTTATTGATTGCCGCGGTATTGCCCTTCTTTCGGATTATGTGACTGTAATCCTCATATACCTCTGTGAGGAGGGTTTGTTCCGCTGCGGAGAACATTTCTGCAAGCTATTTTCCTTTGCTTTGCATTTTGGACAGTTTTCGTTCTCGACTAGTAAGGGCTTTTTATTTTCCCTGTGGGCGTGCACAAGTTGAGGCTTAACAGGTGAGGCTTGACTAAGTCTCAAGTGGAGCCAGCTGATTTCACTTGGTGGAACGACTTGGAGCTAGATTGGGAAGTGGAGCTTAGTCAAGCTTCAAGCTTACACCTAAGTCTGGCAATTCTTAGCTATGTTGATGGAATACCCCCCAGAATGTAAATATGAGATGTAAGAGAGTTAGGAATCACTGTGTACAAGGTCCAGATATTTGTTCTGTGAGACATTCTGTGAACCCTGGAATGTTGGCAGGTAATGTGACTTAAATTTTGAATTTGAGAAGGAGGAGTTTTGTGTAACAAAAGGTGCGTTGTAGACTATTGAAAGGAAACTGTAACTGAGTGAGAGTCAGGTTGGTTGAGGATCCTGAGGCATACACAAATGTATCATCAGTGGCAACATCTCTGCCAGTATTATTAATTAAAAGATGAATGGCAGTGTTCCTGAGACCGATCCCTGATGGACATCATTAACCACAGCCAGGGAAGCATAAGTCAGCAATGAGCTATACAAAACTGTATGATCTGCAATAGATAAGAAATTATAGTTCTGACATCACTGTCAGTATTATTGATATTGAGAATAAATGGTAGTGATCCTAAGGCTGATCCCTGAGGGACACTATTTACCACAGTCAGGGAATTAAAAGTGAAATCATGTGTTTGCATAAAACTAAATATCTAACCAATAATCGAAGGTACCAATGCTGGTGAGTCTCTGTTTTAACAATGTGTGATATCTTCATAGTCTTTGAAAAGGAAACTCTCTTGCAGACAACAACTACAGACACCATCAGAACATTTGAAAAGTTTTATTGGACGTACAAAGAGCTTGGCAAAGGAAAGGAAAGGAAGTTGACAGGACCTTGGTGAATGGAGCCCATGGTGATTATTTCTCTGATCCTTTTTTCAGGTTAATTTTAGTGGTGCAGAGGAAACATTGCAGAGTGGGAGGCAGGTGAGTGAGCAGGAAGGATTCCAGGCTGCGAATTCAAGGAGGGCGACCAGAGGAGATTTGAGAATAGTCTGGTAAGAATCACTCCACAACGTTGAGGAACAGGGGAGTGGATCAATAGAGTCTACGGACTAAAGCCTAGTTTATACTTATCCATCAGCGGGGGTGCGAAGACACGGAGTGCCATCATCCGTTGACGCAAGCACTCTGTGGCAGGCCCGCAGAGGGTAACGGGAGCATGCCCAATTTTGTCCATAGAAACGTCTATCAAAAGCTACAGAGAGCGAAAGCCAAATATCTTCGGAAAATGTCAGAAGATCAATCAATCAATTAATCTTTATTTATAAAGTGCTTTTCGTACAGAATTGCATCTCAAAGGGCTTTACAGATTAAACTACCCCACATAAAACCACATTCCCATCCATCCCCCACAGAATTAAAAACATTATTACAGTTATACCGCACTCCCCCAAAACCGACCCTCATGCAAATTCACTCGAAAGCAACCATCAAAAGGACATAGGGCTGAGTACAGATAAGCCAGGTAAGGAAACGCCATCAGAGGAGCCATCTGCACTGGCAGCAGCACATCAACAGCCGAGGCACTGACACAGGGCACCCAGTGGTAGCAAGGTCGAGACCCCCTCCTCCACCCAAGTGCCGAAGGTGAGGGCCATAATACTTGAAAGACATCTCACCACGACTGTGTCCAGACTTTTGGGATGACAAGGAGACGGCTGCCAGAGGAGCGCAGAGCCGCGAGGGTTCATAAGGTAAAAGCAGGTCTGAAAGATAAGTAGGCCCAAGACCATTAAGACACTTAAAAACCATTAAAAGAACCTTAAAATCGATCCTAAAACATACAGGGAGCCAATGCAATGAGTTTAAAACAGGTGTAATGTGTTCCTGCCTCCTGGTCTTTGTCAGGACACGTGCTGCTGAATTTTGTAGAAGTTGTAAACCTGATGTACTCTTTTTGGGAAGACCAGAAAGCAGGGCGTTACAGTAATCAATTATACTTGTGATTAAAAGCATGCATCAGTGTCTCCGTGTTGGCCCAAGAGAAAAAGGGGCGGACTCTGGCTATGTTCTTTAGATGATAAAAACCAATTTTAGTTATGTTTTTAATTTGAGGGATAAAAGTCAGCTCAGAGTCAAAAATCACGACCAGGTTCTTCACTTGTAAAGAAGGATTAAAAGACAGTTATTCTAGTTTTGGTAAAAGTTTCCCTCTCTGAGCCTCAGGACCGATGACTACATCCTAAAGTTTTGTCCTGGTTGAGTTGGAGAAAGTTTTCTTTCATTCAGGATTTAATGTCTAAAATGCAGTTAAAAAGTGCATCCATTGGCCGTGTGTCATTGGGAGACATGGAGATGTACAACTGTGTATCATCAGCATAAATGTGCAAGTTAACTCCATGTCTTCCGATGACCCTGCCAAGAGGGAGCATAGAGGTTAAAAAGGACTGGGCCTCAAATTGAACCCTGGGGCACACCACATGTAATCATGTGGACCTTATAAACATTTATAGAACCTTGCCCTGAAGGAGTAGAAAGATGTGTAGCAGGTTTTTATTTTGTGGAAGGATATTGTGGGAAAAGTGGGTTTGGAGGTGACCGCCCTTATTGTCCTGGAAAGGAATTGCTTTGCAAGAGTCCCCAAACAACGGAGAAGTCAGAAAGACAAATGTCTCTGTCGATCTGTGTGCGTGCCTGTGCAAACATTATGATGGAGAAGTATAAACTAGGTTTAAGCATCAACATGGAAACAAGTTTGATGTAAGCAAAACAATCTGGCATCTGCCTCAGGAAAACTGCTCCACTTTAAGTTCCTACTGATGAGCCTCAACGCGCTCCAGCTGTCACACCCTGTGAGGTGAATGGTAGAGAAAAACACGGTGTCATTTTTTAAACAAAGTCTTACAAGTCTCTATTATTTTGCTTTTTTATTCTTACAAAATAAACTTCATGAATTTTTGTATCTGGCTTCACTCCTAAAAACCAATGTTTAAGTAAAATAATTGACTAAGAGGAGTGTTTTATTTTGTCTTTTTTGTCAGCCAGTTACGGTTCGCTGTTAAACCATATATTTACATTATATACATAATTAAAAGGGCATAAGTGACATGAAGAGAAAAGACTGAAATTAGGTTGTTACGCACCCCCTCCAACAGAGGTCCCGGGTTCAAATCCTGGACGAGCCCCCACTTGTAATGCACCCCCTCCAACAGGCAAGGAGGGGAGGGAAGGGAAGAAAGTGAAGAGGACAACAGTGTAAAAGGATTTTGCGACCAGATTTATTAAAACAACCCTAGATTACCCTTAAGGTTTACAGATTTAAGGGCCGGGAACTCCTAACAAATTCTCGTAGACACAGCACTGGAGAATGCCCAACCTAAAACAAAAAAATACCACAAAGGTTTGTTCAAAGGTGGGAGTTTTCCCATTATGAAAAATCACAGCTCTTTTTAAGCTGGAACAAAGTAATAAAAGTAAACAACAAACCGGTAAACCAAGGAAGGTAGTGTCAAACAAACCAAAACTCTATACAAAGCACTTCTGGTACTATCCAGTATAACATTTGAAACACAGTTAAAAAAAGAACAATGGTTTACTCTCTAGTAAATAAATACTAAGTTGTTCTAAAAACTTAAGGTCCAAGGTAACCTTTCCACTTTGGAATACCTGCTTACAATCTTTTAACAAAGTTGGTCAAACCACATAAATGGAGTTCAGCAAAGTGGAGACTACTATGGTGGAAGTAGCTCCATGACATGTGGTTCCACTGGATTGTTATCTGGTCTGGAATAAGGACAGCCATAAGTCCAATTGAAAGCACCTGCACCTGCCCCTGCACAGCCGCATGGCCCTGATGATGTCAGATGCTGCCTTTGGGATTGGTTTCCATGGCAATGGCAAACTCCAGTGATCAGCCCTCTTCCTTCTTGGTGTTGCAGGTGCTCAGGCAACTAGTATTTAAAACAAATACAAATACAAACACCGGCAAACAAAGGAAAGTGGAGGAGAGAGAAAATAACCAAACACAACATAAGGGGACCGTAACAGAGGTGCTGATTCTCACCACAGTTTCCCGCTTTTAGCAGCTCTGATGCTGCAATAACACAAAAGTGTCAAAACATGACAGGACTAAAAAGAAAGGGCTAAACTGTATTTTCCGCTTGTCAAAGCGAGTTGAACTGTAAAACAATTACAAAATGTCAGGAACACATCTGGTATATGTGTTGTATTGTAAGTGACTTGCACAATCCCTGGAATATCAGATGGATAAGGCAGATTATCAGCTCATCGTAACTTAAAAAGAAGCAAGAGGAATCCCATCAGCCTTCTTTAAACCACAGGTATGATTTACGGAGCAGAAGCGGGTTGCCTGCATAAAATTAATAATAGGAAATGCAAAAGTAGTCAAGTGACTTGTCCAAAATACACTTTCTCTGGCTTCTCAAACCCCAGGAAAACTTGGGTGGCCGTAAACGGGCTTCCTCTGGTTTCTGATGTCAATGTCATTGCTGGTAGCTGGTATGACAGGAGCTTTACCACAAGTGTGGTTTGGGTCGGACAAAAGGACCAAGCTCTGATGGCAGAGACAGCTCCATGCTTTTATTTAAATAACAATTTTACACTGCATTAGTCTTGACATTTTTATCCCACAGTGGCGTCTGTTGCTGAAGAGAAGGAAGGAATGAAGGGGAGGATGAAACTTTTCAAATGCAATTGTTTTTAAGTACTTCACTTTTCCAGAAATCCGAAACCACACTGTGTATTATGGTTAGTGGATGTTTTGAATTACTTCAGATACTTAATGGTTCCTCCTTATCCAGCCCACAGAATTGTTTCATAGTGGTTTAAAACTTTGCTTAAGTCATTGGGTTGGATGTTAGGCAATCAGCTCTGTGAACCTTTTTGTTAGAACATATAGGTTATTGATTACATTTTAAAGCCTGTTTTTAGTGTGACATAACTATATGGTAAAAAACAAACCTGTTAAATGCTGCTTGCGTTTGTTTGAACCATCAAGGTGAAGAGGTCCTAACATTTGCTCACTAATAATAAGTTTGCTGAAGAATAAAGTAAGCACACCTTGTCTTTCTTTTGTTGCAAGTGCAGTTTAAGTGAAACAAACCCTGCTGATCTGAGTCTCCTATAATTTTTTTCCAGGTTGACACCTTCTTTAAGCTCTTGTTTTCTGAAAAAACAGAAGCTCTGAGGTCCATTTCCCTATACGGTCTATTGAAAGAGGCGAGTGGAGATGTGTGGAACATTTTGTAAATCTTGTGTCACCAAATCCGCCGCAAGCAGGATGAATGCGTTTATTTCGCCAGCAGGATATCCCTTCAGACGTGCTCAGTGTACATCGGTGATGCGGATAACAGAGGGGGCATTATTTTAGCTCAGCAGTCCAGGAAGGTGATAAAAAGCTCCCATATTCCCCCACAGGGTTTGAAGGTGAACACATGCCTAGTCATATTGATGCAAAATGTAATCTCTTCAACTGCAATAGGCTAGCATTGAATTGTGACCTGGTGCAATGACCAACCAAACTAGAGCCTTAAGGAAAAAGATTTCTAAGCACACAGTCGTCAGTATACATCAATTTTATAATACTAAAAATGTCATCACTAAATAATTTGGAAAATAGAAACACATATTTAAATGCTTGGGAGACCATAGAGTCCAACTCAGATTCAGTAATTTCATATTGACTAAGCACAGGGCAACAGTTTAGAGGAAATACTTCCTTTTAAACAGAAACTAACCTCTTGGAGAACCAGACTCAGGATAAGCAGCAGTCTGCCTCAAATGTATTGTCAGTTTTGGGTATGGGCATTGTGGCAAATTGCCCAGGGCAACAGTGGCCTGTTGGGTGGCAGGAGGGCTTAAAATCAAGAATTGTAAATGTTAACAATTTGAAATGCAAAATCACTTGGTACCCTCCAACTCAGAACTGTGTAGGTATTAAATGTGTAAGTAAACATTTCAGATACGCCTTAAAATAACCCAAAAGAACCTCGCTGCTTGGGGACTGACATTGCGTGAGCCTTTTCAGCCTGAATGAAGTTAAATAGGATGTGAATGATCAGTTTTTGACAGAGGTTAAAAAAGGAAAAAATCAAATGATAGCAAAATGAATAAAACCAATAATTGGATAGATAATAAATGATGAAGACTTAAAAGTGAGAGAAAACAATACATCTAAAAGTATGGACCACCATGAGTAACTGTGGGAATGCAAGCATGAAGATTAGCTTTAGGTTAAACGTGCATGGAGCATTGTAAGTCATTTTGGAAATTTTCTGGTAAAACGTTCAGGAAAAAAATTAATAAACAAAAAAAATATATTATTTACTTCAGAGTAACATGAGGTAGTCCTAGTATTTATCAATTCTTGAGTTGGAGGCTAAATTTGAAATAACGACCTGAAAAGTGTAGCTTATTTGATCATCAAAAAAAATATTTAGCCAAGAGGTGTGTTAGATGGTTGTTTAAACATTAAAAAACAGGCTGATACTTCCTATATCAGCCACAAGGGGGTCACCGTGGCTCAGGAGGTAGGAACTCGTCCTGTAACCCCCGCTCTGTCCGTTTCAGTCGTTGTGTCCTTGGGCAAGACACTTCACCTGCCTACTAGTGGTCAGCGGGCCCGGTGGCGCGATTGTTCAGCAGCCTTGCTTCAGTCAGTGTGCCCCCGGGGCAGCTCTCGCTACGATGTAACTTACCATCACCAGTGTATGAATGAGTGAATGTGAAGTGCTTTGGACTAGGTAAAGAGCTATACAAGTACAGCCCATTTACCATTTCCAAGATGTGGATAAAAAATAGCTAGACATCTAGACAGTACAGCTACAGCTACATCTATATCACATGTATCTCTCCACTTAAATCATTATTTTAAGTTATGAAGAATAAGTGGCCCAAAATAGTATTGGATAGACACTAATATTGGATATACAGTAAACAACTTCTGGCCTGTAGGATCAGAAACTGTGCGTCATTCTCATGTGTCAGTGTGGGCTATGAAAGTCTGAACATTTCAGAAATGCTAAAGTGCTGCTGGCACCAAGACAAACCCCATTGTCTCTCGTGCTTGGTGATTAAAATGAATGATTCCTGTTATGACTGTCTGACCCCTTTTACTTCCCGTCTGTCCACTAACAAGGGTAAAGACTTTTAAAGAGAGGAGCAGTTCTCAATGTTGGATGAGTTCAGATGTACAGTTCACAAAGTCTGCTTTTTATCCATTTGTGCTGTAGATTGCCTGAATAAGTGGTAATTAATACATGTTTTAGGACTTATTATGGTGTGAGCAGTAATGTCTCTGCAAAACTACCTTTTGGAAGCATTTTGTGTTTTGGTTTGGATAACATTGTGGATTTCTCAGTCATGATTTACACTGAGAAATATATCCTTATTTTAAAATGCAATGTCTGGCTTTGCTAAAGCATTTTGCAGAGAAGGAGGCTTTTTTGTCAAAATGACAAATAAATATAGTTTTTGCATGTGTCTACGATAGATGTTTCTGACCTTTAGAGAGGTTCATGAATTAATAGTTTTATTACCTTAAGGTTTAAATTCGGGAAGGGTGGTATTTTTCAAAATTGGAAGTAAGTTCTGTGTGTCTTTAACTTTTTTATAGATCAATGAGAACATTCAATTACCCATAAGTTGTAGAGTCACAGCATTTGACACTATGCTCCATATGATTAATCTCCTCTGTACATTTCAGATGTGTTAAAAACAGATTCTTAGATTTAAAACCAATAAATCAGTTGCGAAAGACTGATAACAGTTCCCAGATTTGAAAGATTGATTCCACCAGTGTCTGAATATTTGTGGAAAAACATCCCTTTCTTTGAAATTGTCTTGATTATGTTGATTTGTTTAAAAAGTAGTTAAACCAATCAGAAATTACAAGAATTACGGAGCTGAGTTACAATTTAGTTTAGTCAGGGACTCCAATAGTTGACATGTAAAAATGCCTTGATTGGGATTACAGTTTAACACCTTTGACCTTTCATCTTCAAAATAAAAATGCATTTTATTTCTTTATTCACAAAAGTTTTTTGGTAAAGCAGCTGATGAACTTGTGTATAAAACCTTTTTGTGGTAGGGTAGGAGTTCAGGCAGATGCACCTAAAAATTACTAAATTGGTTTTATTGGCAAAATATACCAACTAGGAGTTGTTTCCAAATCCAACAAGAACTAAATAAATACCTCATGACAAGCCGAGTCTTTGTGAGTACGCCCCTGGAAGTCTGGCAGACGGCCAGGTGACGTCCTCAGGCTGGACGGCGGTCGGGCGGACGGCCCGGTGGTCCTCCTGTTAAGGACCTAGAGAACCGGCGGACGGCATCCTCTGACAGGACAGCGGTCGAGTGGACGGCCCGCCTGGTCCTTCTATGAGGACCTGGAGATCCGGCGGACAGCCAGATGGACGTCCTGTTGCCGGGCTGAGTTCTGGCGGCCGGCCCAGTGGTCCTCTTCTGAGGACCAGGCAGCAGCTGTGGAGCTTGATTGGTCAGTAGAGTTGAGTTTGGTGGTGCGGAGGCCGCCTGAGAAGAGTCTGGCGGCACAGAGGCCAGCTGAGAAGAGTCTGGCGGCGCAGACAACAGCGGTCAGTGGCGAAGAGGCTCCAGCGACGAGGACGGGTCCTCCATGACCCTCCCTGGGAGCTCTAGCGACGGGAACGGGTCCTCCTTGACCCTCCCTGGGAGCTCCAGTGACGGGGACGGGTCCTCCATAACCCTCCCCGGGAGTTCTAGCGGCGGAGACGGGTCCTTCCTGACCCTCTCCAGGGACTCTCGAAACCCATGGGGAGAAGCCAGATGCTGAAGAGCAGCCAATGCGATGGCCAAGAAGACCGCAGGAATGGTGGAGGCTGAGACTGGGACTGGCTCTGAGACTGGGACTGGCTCTGAGACTGGGACTGTCTCTGAGACTGGAACTGTCTCTGAGACTGAGACTGGCTCTGAGACTAGAACTGGCTCTGAGACTGGAATTGGCTCTGGCTGGCTGGCTCACAGGCAGAGGCTGACTTCGGGCCTGAAAAGGCTGAAGCCAGCGGGCAGGTCAGAGCTGGAGCCAGTGTTGAGACAAGGGAAGCTGGTCTCAACGGGTTGACTGGAGGAGCTGGTCTCGACAGGCTGATCGCTGAAGGGAGCGGACCTCCGAAACGCTCTGGGGAACCGAGACCAGAGCTTGGGCGGTCTGGAGGCCGTGGTGCAGGACAGGCATCTGGGGAACCCGGAAGTCGTAAAGCGGACCCTCCTGGAAGGCTGTGGGAGCAGCCCGTGGGCGGGGATGAGGGCGGTGGCTTGAGGACTGAAGAGTGGAGGTGCTTTTCGCCTCAAGCCGGCGTGGACCAACGCCGGGAGGAATTAAGGCCAACTGGGTTCTGACATCAATGAGTCCAAAAACAGTCCTTGGCTAATGCTCCATTCAATCTGCTCCATTCAATCAGCTCCATCCATTCTTCCTGGTTATGTTTATACTCTGTTGGGTCCATCTTTAGGGCCGGATCATTCTGTTAGGAGTGTGCGGTGTGGTGCATGGACCCAAACGCAGAAGCCGGTTAGTGCGAGGATATTTATTGGGGTGCAGCTGGTGGAGGAGGTGATAATGATGGTGACCGCAGGAACGGAGAGACAGGACATTGGAGGGGCAGGACGGGTAACAGCAGGACAACACACCATGGAGACATCTACAATTATCCAGCGCTGAGTGAGGGGAAGTGATGGGTTATGAAGGCAGAAGGTGAGGCGGTGTGGATGATTGGAAAGACACAGGTAAGGACAATGATGAGGAGAGGGTGATTAGGGCACCATGACACAGTTATACCCCCATCTGCCATGCACTCACACACTTAAAAGCAACAGTAAACAAGGACATTGGGCCGAGTACGGATGAGCGAGGTAAGGAAACGCCATCAGGGGAGCCATCTGCATCTGCAGCCAAGGCACCGGCCCAGAGGGCCAGTGGAGCGAAGGCTGAGACCCCCGCCAACACCCAAGCACTACCTGGAGAGTACCAAGGCAGCCACAGCCGATCCACCGCTCCCGAGACAGAGGGCTCCCACAGAGGAAACACTGGAAGAAAGATTAAAATAACAGGTTAAATTATTAAAATAAAGAGTAGATAAGTATGAGATTAAATAGTAAAACACTGATAAAATTTGAACACTGATAAAATTTAGAATCATTTAGTGTAAAACATTGATAAAGTTTAATCAGGTGAATGCAGAGCAATTAAGCAGATACTAATAACTAATAATCAATTAAAAGCTAGGCTAAAAAGGTCAGTCTTGAGCCTGGTCTTAAAAAGATGAACATTCTCTGGAGCCCTGAGGTCCTTTGGCAGCCTGTTCCAGAGGTGAGGGCCATAAAACTGGAAAGACGCCTCACGGTGAGTATGTATCCTGACTTTTGGGATGACAAGGAGACAGCTGCCAGAGGAGCGCAGAGACCACGAGGGTTCATATGGTAAAAATAGTTCTGAAAGATAAGAAGGCCCAAGACCATTAAGACACGTCCTAAAAACCATTAAAAGAACCTTAAAATCGATCCTAAGACACACAGGGAGCCAATGCAGTGATTTTAAGACTGGTGTAATGTGCTCCTGCCTCCTGGTCTTTGTCAGGACACGTGCTGCTGAACTTTGTAAAAGCTGTAAACCTGATAAACTTTTTTGGGGAAGACCAGAAAGCAGGGCATTACAGTAATCAATTATACTGGTGATAAAAGCATTCATCATTGTCTCCGTATTGACCCGAGAGAGAATGGGGCGGACTCTGGCAATTTACTTTAGTTAATAAAAACCTATTTTAGTAATGTTTTTAATGTGAGGTTTTAAAGTCAGCTCAAAGTCAAAAATCACGCCCAGGTTCTTCACTTGTAAAGAAAGATTAAAAGACAGTGATTGTAGTTTTGATAAAAGTTTCCCTCTCTGTGCCTCAGGACCGATGACTAAAACTTCAGTTTTGTCCTGATTGAGCTGGAGAAAGTTTTCTGCCATCCAGGATTTGATGTCTAAAACGCAGTTAAAAAGTGCGTCCATTGGCCGTGTGTCATCAGGAAACATGGAGCTGTACAACTGTGTATCATCAGCATAACTGTGAAAGTCATTCAAAGGTTCCTTGCTGCTTAAGTACTTGCAGGTGTAAATTATCATCAAAAAGGCAGCAGCGGTATAGTTGTTTTGTGTTTTTTGTACTGTTTTCAGCTTAAATTGTAAATACTCCTGTAAAAAAGTAGCTTACACAAGTTATCTTTAATCAATCTCTGTTATGAGGATGTTGTTTAGTTACTACAGTTCTGAAAGAGTTGAGACTGGTGCACTTTCTACATATTTAAAGTAAGTTACTGTAGAAACATCCATCCATTATATATTCCGTCCATCATTGCAGGGTTGACGGGGGCTGGTGCCTATCACCAGCAGTCATTGTGCGAGAGGCGGGGTAGACTCTGGACAGGTTGCCAGTTCATCAGAGGGCAACATAGGGACACACAGGACAAAAAACCATGCACGCACACACTCATACTCATGTAGACACCAACTACGATAAACAAACAGTCATGTTTTTTGGACTGTGGGAGGAAGTCGGAGTACCCAGAGGGTTCCCACATGTGCACAGGGAGAACATGCAAACTCCATGCTGAACGACCCCAGGCCGGGAATCGAACCCAGGACCTTCTTGCTGCAGTGTACCAGTGCCACCATCTGTACTACTGTTCTTAGAACTGTCTTTAGCTGAAATTGTAAATACTCCTGTAAAAAGTAGCTGACAAGTTTTCTTTCATCAGTCTCTGTTATGAGGATGTTGTTTAGTTTTTGCAGTTCTCTACCATTGTGAATTACTTGGGACTGGTGCACTTTCAGCATATTCAAAGTAAGTTACTGTTGAAACAGCACCAATAATTTTCTAACATTTCACAAACAGGACCTCTCTGTTATTCCCTAAACTCACATTACTTGTTTAATAACACTGCTCCTTATTTTAGTGAAGGCGGTGGAACATGAGACTTTTGTTATAGCTCTGAAATCATTTCACAAGCTCTGGTTAGTACTGGCGTAAATTTATGAAACAGGGCGCTTAATAAGCACGACGAAAGAAATCTGAAAAACATTGATTTTGCCTGATGGGTTTAGGCCTGCGTTCCAGTCAGTAAAAATGCTCACTTTGATACCAATGAATGCAAACCAAATGCCTTATTATTACAGTGATGGTGGTCATATCTATGTGGGTTCCTGATCGAGTTGGGTGACTTTCTCTAGGAAAAGAAATATTTAAATTACTTTGAATAGCTGAGCCCTTTTTTGAAAAATAAACCCAGTCTAAGACAAGAAGTGTAATCACAACAATTATTCCTTAAGGAAACTTTTAAAAATCCAAATTCACAAAATTTGTTTCTAACTTTAAGATTAGGTGTTTTTCAGTCTGCAAACATTCTCAAGCATGGTGTAGACCAGGATGAGCCAAAATAGAAATTATACAGGTACTATTCTGTTAATGTTGGTGTTAAATAGCTTACACCAGACAACCTTAATTTTCCAAAAAGTAATGGATCTTCAAACTGTTTTATGCTGTTTTTTTTCTTTCTAATGAGTTTAAGGTTGATGAAAATGACTCAGAAAGACCTTGGTGTCAACTGTGTCAAATCTACAGGGTTACGCAAATACCAAAACTGTAAGTGACAGATAAGCTATCCTAGAACAATGAGTGTGTATACGTGTGTGTTTGTGTGTGTTAGACTTACACTGAAAGAGGAAATGAGGTTGTCATAATATATTAAGTTTTAACCAATACCATTCTTGAAATCGTAAGCAATTCTTTTGTAAATTTGTAACTTCGAAAAAAACCTAACATCCTATTGTCTTCTGCTGCTTTGATAGCTAACAGAGGCAACATTCAAATGACCCATTAAGGCTCATTTAGACTTGGTCTACACAAGAAATGTATCATTGTTTGAGATCTAGAAACAACAATTTATGTGGAATGATTCTTGCTTTTGACAATCGGCAAAAATATATCAAAATCGGTTTGATGATACCATCTTTAAACAGTGAAGTATATTGTTTCAGCATTCTGTCCTAAAATATCCCTCGTAATGTTGATTTCAGGTGCGGAGCGTGTGGAGAACGGGTCGCAATGAAGTGAGGAGGAAGATATATGAGCAGTTCTGTGGTCAAAAGAAGGGGCCTGGCTCTTTGGCACACACTTGGTACACCCCACTGATGCTCAGCCAGTAGCAGACCCACACTGAGCAAAATTTATGGGTAGACGTTTAGCTTGTCTCCTGCCACTCTGCAGGGCAGAAAGAATAACACTGGGCCTCTTCAGGACTCCTGATAGTTCCCCTCAAAATATGCACCCTGGCTGCACATCACAGATGGAGCTGAGGGTTTGCAAAAAAAAAAGAGAAAATGTTGAAAACACTTTCCTCTTCAGTCATGTGGAACAACTTTTAATTTTATCATCAGTTTTAGAGTTTGGTTGCTATAAATACGTAATGCTTATCCCTCAAATTAGCAATTCTTACAATTACTTCTTTCCATTAATGTCTTCATTACTAGGACAACGCTTTCATAGTGACTTATTTAACTTTAGTCAATCTTTCTTTGTCTCACTTTTGCAGCCTGCAATGGTGATGGTATTAAAACAGGAAACAGTCTCAATGTGTCATTATCAGAATGGGGAAGTAAAGATGCTGTGGTATCAATATAGTTTTCTGAAGAAATTATGAGTTGCAAGTAACTAAATGACCGTAAAAGTGATCCTGTTTAGGCACTTACACCGGAAGGTACTGAGGATTAAGAAAACCTTTAAAATTGTGAAACCCAGCATGTCATAAACTACTGTTTTCCTCTGCAGTAGACATGTTTTTTTTATTATTATTTGGAGTAAAATTGCAGAGAGTGTAAAAATGGGGAAGTGCCATTTTTATTTTCCTGTTACATGAATCTTGGAACAAGCTGCCTTCCAGCTGCTCCTGCAGCGCAACCCCGAAAGTAGTTTCACTTCTCTTTGGCTCAGGTTTTTTCGTTTAAGTTGCAAAATACCTAGTGAGCTCGTTGAAACAATCACTTTCTCCCAAACCACACGCTACTCTTACTGGACTTCAAATCACAGACAATGGGTATCTGGCTGCCTTACATGCAGAGAACTGACTGCCGTGTGGCGGCTCTTTTACTAAACTGGTGTTTATACTGAGTTTTACCATGTAATTACCTGTAAATGCTGAAGTGGAAATCCTCAATTACTGTCACTGTACCTCGAATGCATAAAGGGGAAACAGTTTTGCAAAGCATTTACCGGTACTTGTTTCCATTCACCAGGGTGAACAATTATTCTGTTGGTTTGTAATGTCTATCCTGAGATTTTTGTGAGTTGGTGTTTTTCTTTTCACCCTTGATGGATATTGCCAATCACACTAACTATCTAGATCATTTCTACATTTTCCTTTAATTGTCCTATCCTCAGGGATGTTTGCATAGCCCTATAAATCGTTTTTTGGATGGTCTAAAAGAGTTTAAATCCCTCTTCTTGCACCATAATCTCTTTAGATTCAAAGGAGTTGTATCTGACAATCTGTGAACCTTTCTAACAATTGCATCCTGCCAGGATGGATGAATCTGAACTTATTTTGATGTGACCAAATCTAAAAAGGTATGTCTGTAAAGGACTTTTATCATATTCTTCTCCAGAACTTAGGTTCAGACCTTAAAACAACATGGCCATTTACAGCAGTTGAAAACAGTTTTACTTTTTTGATATATAAAGATGAAAACCTACATGCTATTTAGCTTAACACAGTGTTTCTCAAACTATGGGGTGAGCCCCACTAGTGGGGCGCAGAGGTATTGCAGGTGGGGGGTGACATAAATGGGATTTAAATAGTTCCACCCCCCCCCCCCCCCCCCAAATTCTGTCGTTGTGAATGTTTCACTGCACTGTAAATTAAATCAACCAGCTCCCCCCTCTCAAAAAAATTAAACACACTCAAATAAATTAGCAATTGTGATCATCATTGTAAACAGAACCAGGACCTGGAACATCGGGCTGGGAGTTTGACGTCGGAATATATCGCAGCAGAACAAAACAAGCTGAAGTAGCCGCATTATCAGAGATTCCATCTACAAAATGTAGAAATATCTAAAAAGATCAGGGAACGTTTCAGAGTAAGAGAAGTCACACGGTCAACCACGGATGAAATACAGGGATGAGTATCTTGCTCTATATTTATTTTATTTTATTTCATTTTTCTTGTACTTTTGAAAGCTTTGTAAATTTGATAAAACTACAACTTTTATTTTCTCCAACTGTGAGCTGAAGTTCTACATGTAGCAACTACTGACAGCATATATTTCTGAGCCGGTTTTATACCAGTGGCAACCCCCTTTTTCCAACTACTTTATACCCTTAAAAACTTGTAGACTAACTCGGCTATTTAAATAAATAAAACACTTTAAAAATCAGCCGTGGTTACCATTCTGTTGGGGCGATAAAAGCATGGGGGGCTTGTGTATGCTCCTTTGTCCAAAGTGGGGAATGATAAAAAAAAGTTTGAGAAAAACTGGCTTAACATCATACTTGCCTCTTCTTAATAGAGATTTAAAGTGACTTTTAAAAAACAAAAAAAAAGAAAAGAATACAGTTCTGCAGTGCACTGACAGGTTTCAAATGGAGCTATTAGTCAAACTGAGCTTCCTGTTTTGGAACCTCATTGTTTCAGGTGTTATTAGTCTTTAAACAGTCATGCAGCTGTACAAAAAACGTTTGGTTTACATTAACTGGTTTTAGCTAGTTTGTTTTTATGCAGTGTATGAATTCCAGTTACATTTATGTCCTATTAGTTAGTTATCCTTTGGCTGGTACTGTATGTCTCTCTATATCAGCTCAGATGGGAAGTTGCCGCAGATTTTCAGTAGGATTTACATCTGGACTAATCAAGATGAATATACACTGATCTAAACTATTCCATTCTAGCTCTGATTGTATATTTAAAGTTGTTGCCCTTCTAAAAGTTGAACCTCTAGTCTTCAGTGTTGTGCAGCCCATAACAGCTTTTCTTTCTGGATTGCCCTGTAATTAGATTCATCCATCTTCCCACCAACTGTGGCCAGCTTCCTTGTTTCTCCTTAAGAAAAACATTCCCAGAGCATAATACTGCCCCAACTATGTTTTACCGTTTGGATGATGTGTTCTGGCTGATGTGCAGCTTTATTTTTCTTTCACATTGTGTTTTGCATGGAGGGCAGATAGTTAAATGTTGGTCCTATTTGACCAAAACACCAAATTGAACGTATTATTTCTTACTTTCAAAAATGGCTTTCTTATTGCCACTTCTCCACAAAGGCCTGACTTGTGAAGTTAAAGATTAAAAGCTGTGGACCTCTGTAGCTCCTCTAGAGTTACCATGTCGATGTTTAAAGCTTGGGATTTGGTTTCATAACCTAACCCTGATAAAAAAAATATCTCCAAAACTTTATTTCTTTTGTGTTAATGGTCTTCATGATGCTGTTTGTTTACAAATGTTCCAAGATACTCCCCTAAGGCCTTCACAGAACAGCTGTATTAATACTAAGATTAAATTACCCACAGATAGAGTATTTACCAATTAGGTGACGTCTGAACACAGGTGGTTACACTTTATTTACATGTGTCAGAGTGAGGTAATGTAGCAACATGTAAAAACATTCAAGGGTCATGAATGTTTGTGCAAGGCACTGCAGATACATTGATTATTGACTTGTCTTGCACATACAGTGTAGTTTATGTCAACACTTTAGTTAAAACATTACCTTTTCAGCCTGTCTGCGTTCTCAAACAGTCATGTTTAGCTATTGACAAGTTTTTCAGTAAAGCATATAAAGTCCAGTTTAATTCTTGCTCGATTACTTGTCAGACGTCTCTCAACAACAGAGACCAAGTTGCACAATGCCCTTCATTTTTTTCTGTAACAGCAGTCTCGGAAATGGTGGATGATTAAGCAAAGTGCGCACACAAAAGATTATTAATATTTAGCCAATTCTCACTTGTACATATATACGTTCAAGAAGTTTGAGCTTCCTTCTTATTTCTGTTTTGTGGTGAAAGTCTCTGGGCAAAAAATGTGACAAAATGTTTAGAAATTTTTGTGTCTCCTACTTAGTCCAAACAGCACATTTATCATTGTCACAGAAAACATCTTAATTTGTAGTACAGCTGTTTCTCTATATGATGTGTTGAAACAATCAGAAAGAAATGGCCTTGTGTCTCCAGCTCATAATAAGGCCCCATTCACAGGAAACCTTCCTCTGTGGCCAAACGATCCTGAATGAAGTAGCAGGGAACCTCAGCTGCTCTAATTTGTAAACTAACCGAGAGAAAAGGCGAGTGTGTGGCGCAGCATACAGTGGTGGCAGCAGCGGTGAAGGCAGCGGGCAGGGGAGGGGCGGCTGAGTAAGAAACACCATATGGTCTTGATTGACGATGATTGAGTTAAGTGCAGTAGCAGAGAGAGAAACATTCTCCAGTCACTAAGAAATTTGTGTGCACTGAAGCATTTGATAGAGAAACACAAACATCTTTCTGAAGCTTAAACAGGCAAGACGAATCAATTTGCAATGAACTATAACTCCAAAGAGGGAGAGTAAAAGCGGCATCATTTTAAACAGTTCCTACTGTTCCTACTTTGAATCTTTTAAACGTATCTTAGCAAAAGATGAGTTACTTATATGCTGATTTCACAAAAAGATATGTATTTTAGTAGGCTATAAGATCAGTTTTTCATTCTGATGTTAAAGCCACACAACGATGTAAAAAAGAAAGTCTGTCCAAAAATTCAACCTCGAGGTTCTCCAAAAGGCTGGCTTGTGACATGATGGCCTCTAGTGGAGCACTGGCGATTGACACAGACAGCTCAATCATTTCCTTATAGGCATGTTCTGCCAAGTGCAGCTGGGTTTGACATTAACACCAGACTCTGACTGACAGAGGCCCTGGCCTTGGGCTGGGCTCTTGGGGCCCCCACAGTACATTCAGCTCTCCTTTTAGCCTGTTGATTTACTGTCCCTGGTGGCCGCTCGTTGATCCATTTCCCCTCTCAGTTTGCTCACAGGGCACCCCGAAAACCGTCCTCCAGCAATATATTTGCTTTATGATTTCCTGAGGAGCCAATGAAGAAAAACAAGCCCCTGCTCGCTGCACCTGTTCCAGTTAATGTGCAGTGGATCCAGCGGCCTCCTCTGGTCCTGCCGACTGGGGAAAAGGGCTGCTGTGTCACAAGCTCCATGTGGATCTTCCATTTCTCCCCAGCAAGTCCAGTCGGGACCCAGCAGCGTAAGGAACAAAGAGATGCTTGCAGTATTATATGAGGGTTAGTTTAACACACACGGGTCAGTTGGGGCTCACACAGTCTTGCTGCGTGTGCATTATTAACACGTGTGGGGGTGTTTATGTAGCTCAGTGCCCAACGTGAAGCTGACATTAATAAGGGGACGGAAGGGGAACTTGGTTACATCACTTCGGACGACATGCAGATGTGGCTGAATGGAGGGTCTCAGCCACCTTCATTTTTATTATGTCCTGAACAGCTTGGCATTTACATCTTTCAAAATAGAAACAGATAACAATAAATTCACCAGATTTATTTGTTGGCAAATGAATTTATAATGAAAAAGCTGTCTGTTAGCATTGAAATGTGATCTAGAAAGGCAAAAGCAGTGTAATTCAGGGCAGAAGGTGAAGACAGCATCTTGAGTAACTATGCAGCTCACCTTCAAGCTTTACTGGACAATATTTATAATTTGGATATACCTAGCCCATTTATACTGATGGGCAGAGTTTTAATTTACAAATACTGTATTTTCTTCAGGAAGTAATAAAAGATTCTTGAGACTGATTTAATGTGCTCTTAAATATACAATGAGTGCAATAAAATCTTGATAAATCGCTCTTTTCTTTTTGTAATTTCTTCACAAGCAGCCAGACTTTCTTGTAATCCTTTAAGGTGGTCCCAATCAATATTAGTTCAAGCTTTATGGAGATCTATCAATGTTTTATTAAACTCTAATTAATGACATATTCAAGAAAAATAGCGTCCTAAACACAAGGGATGAACCAGTGTGCCAAAACATACAACTATACATACGTTATATTAAAAACAAGAACCATGACACAAACCAGGTAATTCTCAAAACTTGGCATATAAACAATGAAGAACGATGCTGATAATTGTTTGAGAATAAAAAGGTACAGACATATTACAAAGCTTTGTTTAGTTGATGCCCCACATATGTATTCAACACAAAATAAATTTAAATGGCCAAAAGAGTAAAATATAATTACCTATATATATATATATATATATATATATATATAATATTAATGGGTTTTGACAGGGATGCTTTTTTTAAGTGTTTTCTAATAACATGGGGATTTAAAAAGGGAAAACAATAGCAAAAAAGAAAAAGCACCTGTAGTGTACTTATATTATGCTCTAAACTGTACATGGCAAGGGAAAATGTTGCCCAACCTACAAGCACACCGCATTGCGTGCATCCTCATTTCATCATCTGTCTGACTCTACAGACATTGGTATGTGATTCCAACTCAATAAAAATCTCCAGTATACCTGCATCACTTAAAATCAGAGTTCATGACAGAGTTCAGATTTAGAAAGAAAATGGCAAAAAATCACATCCACGGGAGAGTTCCAAGGCAAAACCACTCCTGACTAAACAGGACATAAATGACAGCCTCACATTAGGTGTGGACATACTCTGATGATACAACAGTTGAAATCTTATTGGTAGGTGTGTGTCCGGTTACATTTAAAAAAAGGACATTAAACCCATACTAAAACACAGTGGTGATGTGATGTTCTGGGACTGCTTTTTAAAACCCTTTTCATGGCAGTTTTATTAGTTTTCCTTTTATTATATTTTTAAAATTTGTGCTCTAGCTGTTTGACAAGTTTCTGAAATACATTGCTCAACCAAAATTACCCTTAATATTCTATAGGGGTGAATAATAGTGGAATCTAGACTTGGAAGATGGAACTCATTCTAAAGGCTTATTTGATTAAAGCTGCAGTCCGAAGAATATATGTATGTATCAAAGTTTTATAAAACTTTAAAATGATAGTGGGGTTCAACACTATGATAAAAGGCTAGTGCTCCACAACACTTGTTATTTTGTGTTTTGGGAGGGGCCTTGGTACTTCGGATTCAAAAACTATCTCCCTCAAATACTCCGGACTGCAGCTTTAAATTAAGCTAATTATTCTGTAGGTATTTATTTTCATCCAACTTGACATTTTCAAAGTAAACTAACTGACAATATTAGCTTACACAAAGACAATTTGGTTTGACAATTATGGGACTCATGTCTTGGTGATTGAGCAGAGAGCGAACAGCTCGCGCTTCCTCTCAGTAAGCCTCTGAACATGGCCGATATCACTTATAGTCCATCTGAAAGCTGTCAACTGCCCTGCTGGTCCAGGTCTTCCTGTTTCCTTAGAAGTGGCCCAGTGGCTTTTAGGTCAAGAAGAGAGGTGAGCAGAGTTATGAGAGGAAGCACGCATGTGGCAGTGTCTGTTTTTCTCAGTCATGTGTGTTTAAGTAGTAACCTGACAAAGTAAATGTATTCCAGGGTGCCTTTTTTCCATCTTAACTCAAGTTGTCTTCCTTATGGCAGATGCATTGGAGCTCACCCTTGCGTGTAGTTGCTGAGTGTGTGTGAGTCCTTGGGCTTTTTCTCATGTTGTCGTCCCCCCCCCTTCCCCATTTTTTCCCTCCAGGTTTAAACAGCGTGTTAACCACCAGATCCCACTGCTATCAATCTAAATGGAGGTGGGTCAATATAAACGCACACATGTGTAGGCTCTTTCTCCAAGCCGCGGTTTAAGAATAATTCCCCCTGCAAAAAAACAGAGAGAGGAAAAATATTCTGGCCCCATTTACAAAATAGGTGCTCAGAAAACACTCGAGCCAGCCCTGAGTGATAGCTACTTCCTCAGCTTCTCCACTTCATTGATGGTTATGTGAGCTAAAACAACGAGCTTAATGGAGACTCCAGGCCCTCTGGGGACTAATCATAGCCACGTGACTTCCTCCGGGGCTTCCATGAAAATAACTCTATTACAATGGCCTGTGATATTAATATCGGCTTTGGGAAAGTCAGGCCCAGGATCCGCAGGGAGGCCTCCCTATGAGCAAACAAAGAGGAATGCGCGGCATTTGAGGAGCTGCAGCCGATAAAGAGAAAAGGAGCAGAGCGTAAAAGAAAGAAGGAAAGTAGTGAGCCATTTGTGTTGAGTGATCGCAAGATGCACAGTCACAATGTTCTTTGTTACGTACGACAGTGCATTTCTCTAAATTGAGAAGCTTTTAGTTTCCATATTGTACAGAAAGACTCATAGAATTCTAAAAAAAATACACATTGAAACTTAGTACAGACATGTTGGTTTACATCGCAAAAGTTAAATAAGTATGTCTCTGTATGCCCACAGTTGCCAGATGCTTGCTCAGAATGAGAGGTTTCTTTTTTAGACAGATAACTTCTACCAATTATAATCATATGTTCAACTAAATTTGAATGTAATGTAATTTAATTGTACAATGTGCAATTAAACCTTGATCTAGCCCGTTTGATTGGTATTATTCTTTGGCCAATTATTGGCATTAATTAGATTACTTAATCATGGTGGTATGAACAATGAACAGAGGGAAAAATATAATATAACTTCAACTTTGATGTGGCTTTTTCTATGCTTGCAAATCACTGAAACCAGATTAATTGTATTTTTGACTAATGCAAGTGAAAAATTCCTGATTAAGGTTGAGAATGCAATCATGTGATGCACTCATGAATTATTACTGATCATAAAAAAAGAAAAATAAGTTTTACTCCCTTGAAAAAGAAGGTTTTAATCTCAATGGGACTTTTCCTGGTTAAATAAAAATAACTATGTTACCTGTTATGTCTTAATCCTGTAAAACCTAGATAAGTAATATGAGCTAAAAAAAATTCACCTACTAGATGGAGAGTTTTGAATATTTTCTTTGTTTTATTTATCATTGGGCCTAACCTAGAGCACAATATCTAACAGTCTTAACACTGTCTGTGTCCGAATCTAGGGTTGGTTGGGTTTTTAGTTTTCATTTACGTTTATTTATTTTTGCCATTTTAGTTAATTACGTTGTGTTAATCCATTTGTGCATTAGACTGGTTTCCTTAGATTAGTGTCGTTCTGTAAGTGTTATGGTTTTATTCCTTTCATCTAGGGTTTCTCTGTCTCAGTCCTTTTTCTTTCTTTCTTTCTTTCTTTCTTTCTTTCTTTCTTTCTTTCTTTCTTTCTTTCTTTCTTTCTTTCTTTCTTTCTTTCTTTCTTTCTTTCTTTCTTTCTCAGCTTGCCAGTATGCTTTCCTTTTCCAGCTGCTTCTGATCTTCTAATTTCCCTCTGCCTGCTCCCTCTCCCAGCTGCCACTACTTACTTCTGATTAGCTCTTCAGGTTTATTTGTCATTTCCACCTTTCCCTCAGTACTTAGACCTTGTCCACACGTAGCGTGGTATCTCACGAAATGAAGATATTTTTCTACGATTTGGCCTGTCTTCCAAATGAAAACACAAAATGCACACGAAAACAACATAGAAAATGATTATTTCTAAAAACTTTGACTAAAGTGAAGATTTGCGAATTCTCAGTTTAAAGATTTTATGTTTTGCAACGTCACTGTCCGTGACAAAAATACTCTGACATCACATGTACAACCCGCAGTTCCATGCAAAGACCTTTAGAGGGTCAGGTGCTGAAAGTTAAAAAGAGGCACACAGAGCAAGATTTTAGAACGACTTGCAACATAACTTAGGTCCTGTCTACATTAGGGCATTTAAGTGCTTAAATGACTAAATATTTAATCAATTGGCTATTTTCAGCTAAGGTTTATGTGATATTTTTAGATGTGAGCTGCTAATGCTATGGGCCCAACCTTTCTGGTTGAGGGTCTACAGCAGTAACTTAATTTCATCCACGACTGATCATCTCCAGCCCAGATCTAGTGTGCAGCAGTGAGAACGCGCCGGGTAACGTTAGGTGAAAGCAGCAAAGAGTGAACCAAAGGTAGACTGTACCTGATCTTTGAGGCGTGCTCCTCCTGTGAAAGTCCTTGTGCTGTTTCCTTATATAAAAGTGATGGAGGCTGCCTGAAACAGAGCGGAGGGACCACCGAGGTTGCGTTATTTATTTTCTTCCAGCACGTATTCTAAAGATTTCTCTGCAGCCAACCCGCTTTGGGGGGGGGGGGGGGGGGGGGGGTCTGAAACCACTACTGCAAGTAACTAAACGTGGTTTTATGTAACTTCATCAGTTGCCACAAGACAACCTAAAAAGAAGACTGTATATAGTAATCTAGTAACAAAAGGCAATTTATAAAGTAATCTGAAGTCATGTAGCTATTATTGTGTACGCCCTACTTATCAACAGCCTCACGCGCTAAGCTAAGCAGATGAGGACTGGAGCCAGAGGCATTGGTTAATGGCCATCATGTGACTAGAAAATCATGTCAAGTTGTTAGTTAGGTCCTGTTTGTGAAATATTGCTAAACTTAGCCATATAGTCTCTTGACAAGAGTTGGAAGTTTAATTCACTGATTCATGCCTTTGTGTCTTCTTGTTTGGATTACTGCAATGCATTATGTACTTGTCTATCTGGAGCTTCAGTTGATCGTCAACAGATTGTTCAAAATGCTGCCGCAAGGCTATTAACGAGGTCCTCAAAATATTGCCACATCACTCTCCTACTCATGGAGCTTCACTGGATTCCAATTTCCTTAAGTTTAAAATTTAAATTTTTTTAATTCTTGTCCTGAAATGGAGAGCTCTACGTGGACAAACCCCTGTGTAAATCTCTGAACTTTTGAACACTTACACTCCTTTAAGAACTCTGAGTGTCAAGCAACTTCAGGCAAGCGAGATAGTTACTATGGTTTTATTATCAAACATGCAACAAGCGCTCAGATGCAGAACCTGGAGCAAGCTGGCAAACCGACTGGAGAAACAGACAAGGGACAACTTAGACGATCAAGAGCTGGCAGGCTTGGCGTGATGACTCTGACCAGGAAGGAGCTCTGGACTGGCTGAACAGATGACAGAATGGAGGTAAGGTGAGTGAAGACTCTTTAAATATGAAGACCCGACCAGTGAGGGAGATTATTTTACTCTGGCACAGGTGGATGTGGTTGGAACAGATTGTTTCCTGACACTGAGATCATGTGGGCAGGACCTTTTGTCTGTTCCCTATTCCAGGCTGAAAACGAAGGGTGATAAAGCCAACTCTCTGAAACTTACTGCCTTTAGCGCTGAGAACGGTGGACACTGTTGTGGCTTTTATTTTTTTTTATTTTAACTTATTGTAAATTGAGAATCATTTGTTTTCCTTTACGATGCTGATGAGTGGCCTATTTTTTAATGCCCATGTATAATGTGTGACGCAATGTGTGACGCAATGTGTGACGCAATGTGTGACGCAAAGTGTGCTGCGCGCGGAGTTATCCACTCACTGATGGAGGACTATGTTGCATTGAGTTTGTTTTGTATAAAACGGGATTGTAAAGAACTGCAAATAAAATGCCAAATTACAAAGTTAACCAGTTTATTAATTTCTACAAATGAATGAAGAGAATATCCGGTTCATAAACATGGAAGCAGAGAACCCAACCGGTTATGGGCCCAGGAGAAGCGCAGGAGCATGGCAGAGACTGGTTTTTGATGGCGATGAACAAAAGTACGAACTATGGGAAGTAAAATTCTTAGCCCACATGAGAATGATTAAAGATCTCATTACACGAAGCTGACTTTATGTAAATGTATTATGACATAATGCATCTTGTATGTGGTTGTGTAAATTTATGAGCCGAACAGACTTGATTTTACACGATTATTTGAGTTTCAAAAATATTAGCTTAACCACAGCTTCAAAACTTCGTCTCCATGTGACGTCAGCGACAGAACTGCTCAGGCTGGACAGTCCGAAAACTCCACTGTCAGGCATTGATGGAGGCGCTCATATTTGAAGGCTCGGAAGATTCTTCCTCAGTGTTTTAGCCTTGAGATGGTTTTAGAGGTGGAAAATGCAGCCGGTTCTAATGCTTCTAGAGGTGGTGGTGGTGTCAACCTTATAGGTACGAGCCGTACACGATGACTGAGATAGATAGAAAAAAGCGGGTCAGAGAAGCTAGCGGGAGAAGTGACGTCAGGGAAACACAGGTTGCTATGGATTAGAAATAACTTTTAATCGTAGCTTCTTTTCAAATAATTACCAAAATATATAAATGAGCATAATATTAACGTGTAGGGATTTTAGTAGTGACCTCAAAAATAAACATTTGCCTACATAATGTAAATATGGTAAATAAGTTTTGAAACTAAAAATAATAAACTAATCCAGACGTACTTATTTATAAGGTCTGAGACTGATATCGGAAAAATAAAATCATATTGTAGGCAGACATTCAAGGCAAACAACAAAGAAAGTAGCCTAAGATTTACTTCATTACAATTCTTCTTTATGATTATCGTTGCAATTTATTAGTTTCAGGTGAAACACATTTGTTATTTAATTTCTTTGTCAGACTCACTAAATAGAGTTTAAATTATTCATAATTATAGCAACACTGCTTTGAATATGTACCTGTCTCTACTCCTCACAACTTTCTCATGGTCTATAGAGGGGAATTGCGCACCTGCTTGTGAATAAGGAAGGCTAAATCTGCTCCGGTCGCACACTGCAGACTGGAATAACAAGCGCCACTTCTTTCTCAACTTTCTTATTGCCTCAGCAGGAGGAAATAGTGTTGGTCACATGGTGAAAACAGCGCAGATAAACATATACTGAATGATAATGAGATCAATGATGATCAAGAGGGTGATGAGGTGATGAGGGAGGAAGTCTCAGATGAGAATGAAAACAAAACAGATGCAGAACTCCCTACTAACCTAAAACAACAGTTATCACAGAGAGAGAGGAGACCTCCAAAATATTTAGAGGATTACATATCAGATCTAAACAAGAGTGATGTAACAAATGTGAACATTGATTATTGTTACAGGGCAGTATGTGGTGTTCCCCAGACGTTTAGAGAGGCTTTGATGTCACCTGATGCATCTGGCTGGAAGCACGCAATGCAGAAGGAAATGGATTCACTTAAAGAAAATGACACTTTCGAATTGACTACATCACCGGAGGATAGGAAGATTGTTGGAGGAAAATGGGTCTACACCATTAAAGAAAATGGTGAGACAGGAACGTTTTTAAAAGCAAGATATGTGGCAAAAGGCTATAGCCAGACTGAAGGTATAGATTATCATGAGACTTCTGCACCCACAGCAGATCTGACATCAGTGCGAGCATTAATGCAGATAGCTGTCCAGAATGACCTCATAGTTCATCAAATGGATGTCAAGACGGCATGCTTACATGCACGGATAGATGAAGACATTTACTCAGAGCAACCTGAGGGTTTTGAATCAACTTCTGTGACAGGGGAAAAGTTGGTGTATAAACTGAAGAAATCCCTGTACGGTTTGAAACAATCTGGTTGAAACTGGTACAAACTACTAACTGATCACCTCGAACAAAATGGTTTTGAGAGGAATTACTGCTCTATGTAGAAGTTAGAAAGTAGAAAGTTATTCTAAGTGGATAGGATTTGGGGAACTACTGCTGCTTACAGGTTTGGCAAGCCTATGAATGTGCTTAACAATGCACTTATGTGGTTAGTTGTGGATGTGTTCTTTTGTTGTGTTTTTTTTTTATGAAGAGGTGAAGATATTTGGTTTTCAAAAAGACCCAGCTACGTGTGTACATGGCCTTGAGGTCCTCTGTCTCCTTCACACCTTGCTGAATACTTTCTGGTCTCCTGTGTTCCTTTAGCTTGACTTCCTGTGTACCCTCTGTTATCATTTGTAAGTTTTTACATTTCATCATTGCCATGCGATGGACTGGCGACCTGTCCAGGTTGTACCCCGCCTCTCGCCCTGTGACTGCTGGAGATAGGCATCAGGTCCAGATAATGGATGGATGGAAGGAATATTTCATCATTAAATATTCTCACTTCACCTTCCTCCTCCTGCTCTGCCTGCATTTGGGTCCTACGAATATCATTTGTAATAGAAGGAACAAATCAACTTTGTTTTTAACAAAAGTATTCACAATGTTCTTTTTTAATTTGTTGAGATGACTTTTTGGCTCTTTGACTCTCATCATGTGGGGATGGTCTCTCAGCTTAAATGACTGGTCTTCAAATATTTGTGTATCCCTTATTACAGATTCTTCATTACCATTCACTGTATATGTTCTGTAGGACCTGTCCAATCATACATATGCTTATATCCACCTGGGAACGATCTAATGAACTGTGAGATTGAATCTAAAAAGCATCCTGGTCTGTGTGAATGCATCCTTGCTGCCTGAAGATCACGATCCTCCCAGTTGTTACAAGACTGATTAAGATACAAATAAGAAGTAATATAAACAGCAAAACATTAAAAAACATTCAAATACTTGAGTAAAACTGGATTATTAACAAAAAATGGGAGATGTGCTAGCTTAGCACCTTTTTCCAAGTCAGTGTGTCCTTCTGAGATATCATCAGTATTTGTTTATAAAGACACAGCTGAACTTTGCAGCCACTTACCTTCTCCTGCCTTTCTTAATAACTGTAGTATGAAGAAGAAATAGAAGAGTTTTTTGGGGGGTCCTCTGTAGTGATCAAGCTAAACCAGGCTGTTTGTATTCTACATTCTGTAATTAAGATCAATTAAGCGAGTGTGATATATTTACCCAGAGTTCAACTTTGCTGCAGACTTTTCTCAGCATCTGCTTAAAATGCTCATTTAAAAAAACACACATATGTTAGCTTTGTGTGGCAACTGAATCTCTTTTAAAAGTCATCACAAGTAAATCCTCAGGTTCACGGCGTCACAAACCAACCGCTTTTTCCTCCAGTCCCTCATGTTGCTGGAGATTTATTGAATGAACCAACACTAGCTTCACTGTTACCTCTGTTTAAATGAATATTTATATTGCTTTACCAGCACCTCCTACACTCCTGTAAAGGTCATAGCTTGGCCTTAATCTCGATGGGAATTAAGGATTCTGAAAGATTTCATATATTTACTTATCTTCAAAGGACTTTTTTTCTTAAAATGAACTGCATATACAGTAGAGAGATACTGAAATAATGATATACTGTACATCAATCAGTTTGGGGTATATTTAAGTTTTACCCTGAGACTAATATGAAGTCGTCTTAAAATGAACTCAAGTATTCTATTTTAAACTAAAGGAAATATTAGTATTTTTGACTGGATGTTAGGGGCGTTATATACAATCACTGTGAAACACATTTTTAAGTAGATCTGAGAATTTCCAGCCATATACTTTAACAGCACGGATCGTGATTTGGCTTGCACATCAATCAAGTGAAATATTAGATCCCAAAAGTCAGGCCAAAGAAAAGGTTTTCCTCCAGGGTCCAAATAACTATTAGAGCGCCTTAACAGATTAAACATTATTTTCTTGACCTTGTCTCCAGCTCAACAAGCAGCTCTGGGCTTTTGGCAGAAAGTTCAGGCATCAACACTCTGCAAGAACTTAGCGTTTACATTGGATTAGAGATTCATTCACAGTTGAGCATATGACCTTTAACTTGCAAGGAGCAAAACTTGTCCAGCTGCTCGAAATCTGTCATAAAGATTTTTTTTTTAATAAACAAGTCATTTGTTTTGGCAGATAACTTAGTAAGTCTTTCCATTATATTTTTGGTAGCTTTCTGAGAAATAGACTTGTTGATGTTAATGTTGCCTTGTTTTTCAGAAAATGAATAAAAAATGTTTTTCAAAAATAAATATATACCATTAACATCAAGTACATCTGAGTAGACCTTGATTGTTTACTTTCTTGCATTACAGTCATTTCATCGCAAGTTTAATTATACTGATTGACACAGTTACTAGATATATCTCATTTGGCTGGAAAAAGTACCAGAACCAGACTAATTAGTTAAAAGAGCCATTAGGAGTACAGCTGTGGCTTTTTTCTGAAGTCTATCGTTAAGTTTGATTGGCCTCTTTAGCTCTACGATTTTTTTTGTGATTTAATGACAGGAAATGCAGTCAGTTAATAATCCTGGACTCTTATTTAATAATTGTTCGAGTTTCAGAAAGTTTGTAATGAAGAAATGTAAATTCAGCTTAAATGTAAGCCAAAGGGTAACATTTGTAAACCAGCAAAAAATAGTTTGGGAACCACTGACCTAAAGAGATTTTAGATCCCAGGGAGTGGAATGAAAGCCAAAGCTCTAAGCTTCCTGACAAAATGTAAAGTTTCAGATGAACTCTTGAATCATGTAGACTCCCAACAAAACTTGGCAACAAATAATATTCATATGGGACCAACCTTCTCCAAAGTGCTTCAGATAGTATTCTGCATTACAGAAAACAAGTTTTACTTAGGTTATTGTTGGCTTGTGAAAAAAATTAGGACACCCAATTAAAATACCAGTTCTTTCAAAAGAATTGTCGACATATTGATTACAAACATTTGTTTCTTTATCCAAGGAAAATAAAATGATTTCATTATGGGAAAAAGACAAAACTAATTCAATTACATGAACAAAAATGTGCTTTCTACATGATAAATAAGTCAGGACACCCAAACCCCTAATAGTTATAGCTACCTTCTTTGATTAGAATACCTTCAGTGAGTCAGTTTTTGTAGTCATCTACCAGTCTCTGAGATCAGACTGAGGAAAGTTTGCCTCATTTCTCACTTTCAGTTGTGAGATGTTTTAGGGGTTTCTTTTATGTACAGCACAATATAAGTCACCCCACAGCATCTCAGTGACATCAAGTTCTTAATTTCTTAATTCTCAGCCGGCCTCACTTTAGGAACCACTGCTTTAATGAAATAGAAGTTTTAAGTTTAATGTACTAATAGGAGGGTGCACATCTAGTGCAAGCATGGAACTGGTACAATTTGTGTGTACCTTCCATGATTTACCCAGTAGTGTTTAAATAGCTTTGCCCTCTTCCCACAAATAAAACCACAATATTTACACTTTCACTCCATCTTCGGCTAGCTAAAGACACAATACTATAAACTAAGAAATATTACAGTTAACAGAGTGAAGTTTCCGAAAATGACTATTTCAATTGAGAAAATATTGTACCAAACACCTGCAAATGCTCAACTGAGGTCACAGAAGTTTTAGTCATCGGTCCTGAGGTTCAGAGAGAGAAACTTTTACCAAAACTACAATCACTGTCTTTTAATCCTACTTTACAAGTGAAGAATCTGGGTGTGATTTTTTACTCTGAGTTGACTTTTATCCCTCATACTAAAAACATTACTAAAATAGGTTTTTATCATTTAAAGAACATTGCCAGAGTCTGCCCCATTCTCTCTCGGGCCAACACGGAGACACTGATGCATGCTTTTATCACCAGTAGAATTGATTACTGTAATGCCCTGCTTTCTGGTCTTCCCCAAAAAAGTATATTTGGTTTACAACTTCTAAAAAAACTCATCAGCACGTGTCCTGATGAAGACCAAGAGGCGGGAGCACATTACAACTGTCTTAAATTTATTGCATTGGCTCGATTTTAAGGTACTTTTAATGTTAATGGTCTTGGGTCCTCTTATCTTTCAGAACTGCTTTTACCGTATGAACCCTCGCAGTTTCTGCGCTCCTCTGGCAGCCGTCTCCTTGTCATCCCAAAAGTCAGGACACACACTCATTGTGAGGCGTCTTTTTAGTATTATGACCCTCACCTTTGGAACTGGCTGCTGGAGGATTTCAGGGCCACAGAGAACGTTCATGATTTTAGGAGCAGGCTCAAGACTCACCATTTTAGCTTAAATTTTATATTATTACTATTTATTATCGTCTGTTTAATTGCTTTGTGTGTTTTAATTGATTCAATTTAATGAATGTTTTACTATTTAATCTTTTTACATTTATCCCAGTTATTTTTATATCTTAACCTGTTATTTTAATCTTTCTTCCAGTGTTTCCTCTGTGGGAGCCCTCTGCCTCGGGCGTGGTGGTCTGCTGTGGCTGCCTGGGTGCTCTCCAGGTAGCGCTTGGGTGGAGGTGGGGGTCTTGGCCTTGCCCCCTCTGGGCGCCCTGTGTCGGTGCCTCGGCTGCTGCTATTGATGTGCTGCTGTCGGTGCAGATGGCTCCTCTGATGGCGTTTCCTTACCTGGCTCCTCTGTACTCGGCCCTATGTCCTTTTTATGGTTGTTTTTAAGTGTATATCCATGAGGGTTGGGTTGGGGGGAGGGGGGTATAACTGTGATATTGTTTTTAATTCTGTGGGGGATGGATGGGAATGTGGTTTTATGTGGGGTAGTTTTAATCTGTAAAGCACTTTGAGATGCAATTTTGTACGAAAAGTGCTTTGTAAATAAAGATTGATATAACATTTTATCCATAGTGAAAAACCACACACAACTGTGGAGGATTATAGATTTCCCTGCACTATGGACATAGTTCCATCTATGATTCATCATCACCTTTATTTAACCAGATAAAACCCATTGAAATCATGACCTGTTTTACAAGGGTGACCCGGCCAAGAGACGACAACAATATGATACCGCATATGATTCAAACCCACAGAGCAGTTACGTTTCAGATAGTACTGTCAGTATTCATAACAGAGGTCAGCAAACTATGGGTATTCCTCTATAATGCCATCGGCAGAAGCATATATGAGATGTTAACGGACATATAGGGATTTTGTAGAGATCTGCACAGATGGGACAAAGACTATGGCTGGGAATCTAGGAGCATTGCAGGCGTTCATGAAGTGCACCTCCCCCAATATTGCAGTGCATGTGCTGCATTATACATTGCGACGCACTGGGGTCTAAACAGCCGAGTCCCGAGCTGAATGATGAAATTATCGAGGTCTTCGGCACAGTCAACTACATCAAAACACAAACTGTTAAAGCCCCCATTTTTGCGGTACTGTGCAGGAAAATGGGCCCCGAAAGACAGCCGTTTTGTTTCAGAGCGAGTCCCGATAAATGTCATGTGGGAAGGTGCTGAACAGGGTTTTTAAACTGCGAAATGTAATTTGCATCTTCTTGAAGGAAGAGGGCAGTGATCTTGGCCACATATTTTACTGTAACAAGTTTTCAATGAAGCTTTCATATAGATGCATATTTCTAAACGCAATGTTCAATTAACCAAATTCAGTGATGCAGGGCACAAACACCCACCTCACCTCAACATGAACATTTTCTTATAAACCAAAGGGGAACCCAGCAGAAATAGCTTGGGAACCCCTGCATTAGAGGCACTAATACATTGAACGTGGTCCATTGCAGACCTGGATTTTCAAAGTAGATTCAACTATCCAGGTTTACACTGTGGTTGCTTTCAAAATAATAACCTTCACCTCTCTTCTCTGTCTGGTCTAAGTATTTGATAATTCTCATGGGCCTAGCTGAAGTGGACCAACTAGACAAAATTCTACTTGAATTAACCAGCCTTGAGCCAGGGTTGATGAGTAGCCATGGGATTAGTCAATTAAAAATAACACAAATTATTTTTGGAGCTTTGAATAGTAAGTATAAAAAAGATTGTTTGTTTAAAATTTCACACTCCAAAGTTACAAAGTTGACATGGAAACATACGATACCATAGAGATAATTCAGTTGGAATTATTGTCTATTTACATTCAGCATTTATGTATTAGTCAAATTAATGCTTAGCACAGTTAGTTTTGCATTAAAATGGCCGTGAATAAATAAAATTAGCCTCTATCAGGGGTAACCCAAAAATGTTTAAACAATATGGATGGGTACAATAAAATAATGTTTTTTTTTTAATCTGTGTGTTTTTATGTGTGTAAGCCTACCATGTGTGTTGAGATATTTTAAACACTACCTCACTTTTCATTTCAAACAATTTACATCTACAAATTACAATCGAGAGCAATGGACTGCTCCCAGTCACAATAGCCAAATTTGCATGTGGCTTCTACATCTCCGTCACCACTTAAGCCACCTGTCAGCTGAGCACCATCAGCATCTCAACTTGGCTCACAAATAAGCTGCTCATTCACTGGGGATATGACAGATGCATGCTTCCATGTTGATGCTTACACATATTTATCCCAAACAGACTTGGGTCCATTCGGTGTTCAATACCAGCATTAAAGGCGCCAGGAGAAAATGTCAAGAGTTCGTGGCGGCGAGTGATTTAAGGCGCCGCTAAAGCTCACTCTGCTTCTTCTTCTACTTTTTGAAATGGGAGCTTTCCTTGTGTGCCAGCCTTTAGAGTTGGAATTTAACTGTCAGGAAGGGAATAGATTTATTTCCCTATAAATCACACATACTCTCTGTGGTAGGACTTAGAGCATAATGTAATCTGCACATGTGCACATGTGAGTTGTGAGGGTGTGGTTGATGTTGCTGCTGAGCTTCATCATTCAAACTAAATCATATTTTCATTTTAGGATGCCTACATTGGTTTTGAGTTTCTAACATTTTAACAAAACTTTATTGCCCCTTAAAGGATTTTCACTCTTTCTCACATTAAGGGAGAAACTAAATTTGTCCTAAATGTAATAAGAGCTGAAAAAGTGCACAAAGAAGCAGAAACGTTTCTTGGTTATTACAATATAGAGAACAAGACTCCCGATGAAAGCTCCTTTTGAAACAGCGTTCCTCCCTTTGGTCTTCAGGGGATGCCTCTCACAGCTTCTGCAGGGAACCATAACTACCGCCGCAGGCCTTTAAATCCCCAGTTTGATGGCTTGAGGATTCAGCTGGAGGATTTGAGAGAGATGTAAAAACTGCACATCCTTAAGAAAACAAAGAGCATTTCCTTCCTCGTGTCAGGATGAAAAAGAGAAGAGGGGGAAAAATAGAAATACTTACTAATTTATCATTGGCTTTTACTGCTCCTTGATGTTCCATAATTCACTCTGACCATGATTCCCTATTTCTCCCTTCATACCTACCTCCATCACGCCATCTTTTAATGACCTTATTAAAGTCAATTCTACACTGTACAATAAAGGTTAACACTTTGAACTGTGATCCATGGTATGACTAACATATTTTTATGATATCTACCAAAATACATAGTAATGGAATAACTGTAAAAATGTTTTTTTTAATGGAGAGTATGAGGAAATTACACAAAGTCTGAGTGATAAAATGACTTAAAATCCCCAAATGATGTCTCAGTTGTTCTGTAATCCTCTAAACACATCCCGCAAATGGTAATTTTAATCACAAAATGTAATAAAAGCACAATGTAGCTGACAGACATGACATATGAGTTCATGCTGTAGCCTTTCTTGACACAGCTTTTAAGCATCACTGCCATATGGCAACTCGATTCGAGCGCCGTTCCAGTAGATTCCTGAAAGCCGCCTGGTACTGTCATTGCTCATCCTGTAAAGAGTACAGAAAGCCTGTCTTCCTCTGTTCCTCATGGATAGCCCTGGACTGGCAGAACAGACAGATTGGTAAATATTTTGGCAGAATTCCTACATATCCCAGAGTCGTACCCCTACCTACTGCCTATAAGGTTCTCATGCTGAAACCTTAGTGAAATACTGAGTCATAAATCAAATAGTGAAACAATGGTAGCATTTACAGCCACTTTTGAAGAGATGAACTTCACTGGCAGTATCCTTTGGAAACTGGAGCCATAAATTTTATTACTATTAAATGTTTCTAAAGGGAGTTGACAAATAGTTGAATGGAGTTGATTTTCTCCTCCTGCTCTTGGCACGGCCAAGCGGGGGAAAATTCCCTGTCTTGAACGAAAAAAAGTGCTCTCATACTAGCACTGCCAATCCATTCATCTTGATGCAGTTGGAGTGTAATTTAAGCCTTTTTAAAATGCCTTCTGAAAATACAGTGTGCCTAAGGGCAGTTCTGAACATTTTATGAGCACAATAAAATTGTCACTGCATATGGATTAGATGGATATTGATATATGAGTATGATGTTTTCTGTGCAAAAACACCAGCTGTGTGTTAATTTGTCTGCTGCTAAAAGAGTAACTGTTGGTTGAAAGTATTCAAACGTAGCTCTTAGCAGTCATTCATAATCTAAGATAAATAAAACAAAAACCAGCAGGAGTCTTACAATGTTCTGGAAAAAGCCTTGGCTCCCTTATAGTTTTTGCTTTTTGTCACACTTTTAACAACAAAAATAAATTCAAAATGATTAGTTCACCAATCCAAAGCAACCTACCCTGTTCTTAAAACATCAATCAACTGAGATTAATCACATTTCTTTGGTTCAGTTTCTCCAGCCACACACAGGGCTGATTTGTAGAAGCTAAAACATGTGTCAGTAGAACCTGTGTAACAACATGAGGTAGGCTGATGGATGTCAAAAATTAAAAAACACGTCATGATCTGAAATTCAACAACGGGTGAGAAACAAAAGGTATTGTTCAGAGAACCAGCGTGGGAGCCAAGGTCACTGTTCATGATTCAACAATGAGATTGGGCAAAAATAGCATCGATGGTAGAGTTCCAAGGTGGAAATCCCAGCTAACCAAAAAGAACACAAAGAGTTGTCTCATATTTACCAGAAAACAGATCCTTACAAGTTTAGGGACAATATATTGTGGACTGATAACACATTTACATTTGTCATAAAACTAAAAACAGTTTAGAAACATGATAAACATTGTAGCGAAAGTCAAACATGGTGGTGTCAAAGTGATGGTCTAGGGCTGCTTTGCTGCATTAGGACCTGAATGACTTGTCATTATTAATGCAGCAATAAGTTCTGCTCTAAAACAGAAAATCCTGCAGGACAAAATCCAGCCATCAATTTACAAACTAAAATCCTAGAGCACTTGGGTTAAGCAGCAGTAAAATGATACGAAACACACCAGGTCCACCTCTGACTGGCTCAAAACGAGAAAAAAATAAGGTTTTGGAATGGCTCAGTGAAAGTCCAGATTTAAATCAGATAGAAACACTGTGACATGACCTTACATAGGCTGTTAATGGGTAAATTAATACTCCAAAACAAAATGGGCTAAAATCACAAACACTATGTGACAGTTGTTGCTGCAAGGAACAACCACAAATGCTGCTCAAATGTTGCAGTAATAGCCAGATAATAATGTGACTTCATTTCAAGCTGCGCTATGCAGACGCTCTGTCTGCTCTGATGAACATTTGTTCCCTTTAGCATGCTGGAGGCTTTAATATTAAATAATTAATTGACCATTCCATTGAAATAATCTTCATTGGACATTGCATTTTCAATCTCAAATAGTAAATAATAAATCTCAGAACAAGATGTAGTTTACTCTTTCCTGATGCAGTAGCAAGCTTTTAATTTCACTTCCTTAATTATTTTAAGATAAACTATAAAAAACAGTGGCACATCATTTCCAGTCTGTATTTCACAGACTTGAGGGGATTTATCTTATAATTTAGCTTGTGTTTAAAAAATGGGGTTAATTTAATCGTAGGAAAGACAAAATGGTGAATATAGATGCTATGACCTTAGTTTGCTTTTTGTTATTTAATTTTGCGGTTTTTTATATTATTAATTTCAACAATTATCCCATGCTGCACAATCATTCATGGTAAGTATTTTGACTTCACAGGTTTAAGGTTGTCTGCGTTATTGTTGGAGTTTCCATTCTCTTTTATTCATTGTGTGAATTATTTTAGGTTACTCTAGTTTTCTCCAGCAGACCAAAAAAGTCTGTTTGGTTGACTGCCCACCAAAATTGCCTACCCGTCTTTGTACATGCGGTAATGTTTTGGTTTTTGCCTTTAATGCTCTGGTGATAGATTTCCAACCTATCCAAAGTTTACCACTCATCTCGATCATTAACTAAAGGGAGAGATGTCTGGCCTTCAAACTTGAGTGCGGTTCAACTAGCAGAGAAATAGTTTGGTTGATGGATGAAGGAATGGATAGAGTTAAAAAAAAAATGAGACCTGACAAAAATGTCAATGTGTCTGAGTATAACAAATTTCTTTTAAATCTTTACATTGTCACATTTTATGTCCAAAGGTTCGTGTCTTTTAGGAATTTGAGCAGATATTGATTTTCTCCAGCTGTAGATAATTTTAACAGAGATGTGAAATCTGTGTTCAAGTTGGCAGTGGCAGACAAGCAGTTGTGCATCTGAATATTCATTCGGGAGAGCCAAAAACAGCAACAGAATAATCCTTTAAGTCTTGAGTGCATACTGTACACACTATTGTTTGCTTATATGTCTGGAAAAAGCTCAATAAATTAACGTTAACAGACTTAACTAAAAGAGCTTCTTCAAACTTTCTGAAACAACTTTTACCTCAAATCTAAAAAACTTAAAAATCACAGTGTATGTTATTCTTCCTTCTATAGCTCAAGTTACCATCACCTTCACATCTTTATACATTAATTTTCCAAAGGATACATTTTCATTCCAAAAGGATATTTTTCCTGTCAAACCAATTTCATTGGACACATTCCCTACAGCTAAATTTATTTCCTTACCCTGCTGCTAACAGTTGGCAAGCCAAGCCACTGTGGGTGGAAAAGTTATGACAGTTGATATTATTGATTTCAAATGGAAGCTATTGTAGGTCACTTTGGGACCTGTTATTATACCTTATTTAAATTCATATTTGATTTAAATATGTTGATATTTCCAAGGATTCTGGTGATAATTCATTCACACAGTGCAAGTTGCAAAAGGGGGAAAATGGGATGTTTAATTTATGTGGCAGTGTGAACAAGCCTATTATCCACAACAACCGATTCATCACTGTACTATATCCTGGTGTGTAATATAAGAAACTGAATGAAGATGTGCAGCTGTTTTATCTTCGACTGGCAGAAATCGACTGTCACGTTGCACAAGGAAAATTACTTGCAAGGTCACTAAGGGGGGAAGCTCTCATCATTCATGCAGGCCAAAACATCAAGAATCTGGGAATAGCCTTAACGTCAACTTGCCAGGAGCCCAGCACTCGTCCAACCACCGGATGATTTTGTGGAAAGAGACTTTCCCTACCATCGCTTTGGGTCAGTGTGATTTACGCACATGTTTACTGATGTCTTTCACATGGTCTAGCTCGCTGCTTATTGTCTTCCACTATTAGTTCCCAGATGAATCACCAGCGGACAAATTGGGGGACGTCTCTGAGGATCTGCAGTATTTATGGGGGTTACGCATCACTAAAGACCTCTCCATCGGGTTCCCAATGAAACGAGGAAAAAACAGATGGTGCACGGTCATGGCATGTTTGGAGAATGAAACACTTGGGTTTCATGGTACTTTTTATGCTTTTCTGCACATTTGTTTTACATCTTGTTCAGACATCATGCCAGGACCCCTGTTATCTTTCAGCATGTTAAACGTTTAAGCCCTAATGTAGGTCTGTGCTTTTTTATGATTCGCTGACCCCAGCAAAATCCCTGAAATAGAGAATTCTCTTACTCACTATGCCCCCTCTTGTACTATACTTGCTTACTGGCAAGTGTATTCTGTTATAAAGCTCTCATACCAAAGCAATTTTACTTTTCCGAACTCTCTGTTGTGTTCGACATTCCTTTAGCCAGCTGGTAATACTCCATCATGTTTATTTTAATAGGGTAAAAATAAATGAAGCGCAGTGATTAAAGCAGATATGTAAATATTGTCCTGTGGAATTCACCATTATAGGAGCCCCACTGATTACCTTTAAGTAAAGAATAATGAACTCAGCTTAAAGTTAAGATGACAATGCAGCTATTCTCTCACAGTATCTTAGCATAGTTTTCATCAACTTGTTGTGCTGAGGCAAATAATTTGATGCAGAATATATTTCTTCAACAGAATTATGCCTCAAGAGAAATCTGTGCATTTAGGGGTGTCTTGTAACCGTAAGCAACTTGTTGGAAATAATAGGAAAATGGAGCTTGCCTGAGACGAATCACTTCCTGGCTTCATTTACTGACAGGATTCTAAGCAGAAAGAAAAACATAAATAAAGTTTTGGAAACAGTCTATTTGGGCATTGCATTTTAATTCTTCGTTGCATGCCACTTTAAGTGGCAGCAAGCAACCTCAATTGACACACCCTAATAACTTTGAGAACATATATTTTTTTAAGATGGTAGTTTGTAATCATGAAAGACATCTTAATGGAAAATCTGTACGACTGTTGGTGAGAACTTTAGCATCTGCATATTTAAAAGAGTAGTTGTTTGTAGATATTGTCAATATATCCTCAGAGTGATGTGAAGACTTATAGCCAGTCAGACGGTTCCGTCCTCTCCAGCTGATTTTGCAAATGTAAAATATTTTAAACTGAAAAGTAACCGATAAATGGGATACACTGCTATAATGGCTAATATTACCCATCTTCACTTTCACAAGAGAACGTTGTTCGGCTTGTAGCTATTTTCTCAGGCGACAGAAACCTATGTTACTATGCTAAAACTACATTAGGGTGACTCATTAGTTTGCGCTAAAGTTATCCTCACTAACACAGATATTTTGCAAAACTGAGACTACCTTATTTGCACCTTCCACCTCCATCAAGTTAATAATGGAGCTTTTTTTTGTTGTTACCCACCCCATCGGTTTTTTTATCACTTTGTTCCCATTAAACTTCAAATTAATCCAAGGATATTATTAATGGCTGAAAGGAAAAGGAGTAAACCCTGTCTAAGATCTTAGCCTTCCTCTGCATTACCAAATTTCTAAAGCAGTAGCTAGGGCCCAAGTCGGCTAAGAGTGAAGCAAACATTTCTACAATGGTACGCTCCTGTGGTTTCAAAGCTTTCAAGGTTTTTTGAAATCATCCCAGCTGACTGACCTTGAGTAAGTTGCTAATCAGATTGATGCAGCCAGAAGCCTTAACCAGTTAATGTCAAAGTAACAGGGAGATTGGCTGATAAATTGACAACAAACCAAACAATGATCTCTAGTGGAATTGTAGATGTTTAAAATCTAGTGGAATTGTAGATGTTTAAAATCTGATATCGGAATAGTAGGTTGATAGAGTTTTTATTTTTGCTGCATGTTTTAACTGTATTTTAGCATATTTTATATTTTCCTTACATGAGCTTGTTTGTACATTGGTTATTTTGATATTCAAATTTTCATTCTATCCATCTGTTAATTGTTTTCTGTTTTTCCAAAATTGGACTGCGAGGCAAACAATCCCAGGAAGGAATAGCTAGAATTCCTCCTCTCATCCATTTATCCTACTCTTCTCTTAATGCCTATGTCTTTAGTGCAGGCTACAAGAGGTGCTGGACTCCCAACTAGCATCTTGTCTGCAGAAGTTCAAAGGGGTGTGAGGATGGGGTCAGAAACTTGGAGCTACAGAGTCACTGTTGTGACACTGCTGTGCCATGAAGGGGGCTAAACTGTTTTGGATAGATATGGCCCCTCACCAGCAGTTTTAAAACCTGTCCCTCTAACGTGCTGTTTTTAATGTATGCTTTACTGAAACAAGCAGTGCAGGTAGAACTTTGGACAAAATAAGCGTGGAGCTCAACCAGATTCCTTATAGACTCACAATGATTTTCTATTTTATTGTACTTTAGCATATATTTAAGTGCCTTATCATGCTTTCCTTTTGCATATTAATAAAAAAACGGGCCCAACGCTTCCCCTCGAACATCTAATAATGTTCAGTATGAGTTGTTTTAAATTCATGAAATTAGCTTTGCTTTTCTTTAAATGGGGAAACTTTCTACAAACTCACAGCGACATGACATCTATCCACAGGTAAAAAGTCATTACTGATAATAACTTTGAAGGATCTCACCTCTAAAAATCTCAATTATCCCTTAAAGTGGAGTCTTTTTCCAAGTGCTTGTTTATCTGATGCAGAATGAACACCACATTAAAGTGAGGCATCAAATGAGGAGTAAAAAATATGCTCACTTGATAGTCTTTAAGTTATAGTGGAGTCTGTTTCAAACTGAAAAACATGTGTGAACCCTTTGAAGTGCACTGGGAGAAGCTGAGGTGACTGCAGTTTCTCATTGTTTACCTTTCACCCCCCCCTACCCATTTCCTGCAAATAAAAAAAGTAAAACCTTAAAGGAGTGAACATCAGCTCAGTTCATTATGCTCAGCTAAGTGAAGACTTCCTATTTCACCTTCCACGCCACAAACCCCCAGAGTACCTCCTGTGATGATTTTAAATGTTCCCACAGACTTTCTTCTAATATAACGCTGGAAACTGACTTGAAAAGCTAAATATGTCCACTTTACAATAGGCTTATCTGAGAAACAGCCAGGGGTATTGAACATTTAATTTTAAAGGAAGGACCCTTTTATTTCATTATTACAACTTCCAAGCTTGGTAAATTTAAACGAAACACCTTTGCAGTCACAATTGTGTGGCTGGGAGATGACCCTCTAGAGAGAAACACTCCAGGCAAAAGGCCTGGCTGTATTTTTCTTCCACTTCTTCACCTGTCTTCAAACACCATTTCCTTTTTAAGTCCGGCGGTGCGGATTTACTGGGCTGCTTCCTTCCGGGACCCAGTGGAATACAACATTAAACCACAGGGAGGAGAGAAAACCCGTAGAGCACTAAAATAAAGTTTTGTCAAAACCATTTTCCTCTTCCTCTTCCCCCATGCTTGCAAGTATCCTCCGAGGGACGGAGAACATAACAAGCCATTCAGTTTATATGAATGGGCACTAACAGACTTTTTCGCCATTTTGATATTTCTAAATTTTGCAGGCATATCCTGTGGTCTATCAGGCACAGCCTTAGTTTCAATTTAGTGTCTCCCTGTGGACGCCTGTCTTCCTGTTTCATATGGAAATTGTATACGATTTTTTTTTCATTTAGCAATTCAACTGCTTCAAAGCTAAGGATCACTTTTTTTTCCAAAAAGAAAATGTGCAAGCTCGCATTTCTTAATGTTTGGAGAAGAGTCAAACAAACAGCAGGAATGTCCTAACTTGGCGCTGTCCAGCAGTCACTTTAGGAACAGTCAAAAATAAATAAATGATATATCACTCTTTTGCTGTAAGTCTGCAAAAGTCTTTGGAAGAAGAAGAAAAGCACCTGTATTTTTATTGGAGAGGGCTTGCCTTATACTACTCCATAAAATTTGGACACCACCAGGGGGATCGTTTCTGATGATCTTTGGAACAGCAGTGTGGCGTGCCTCATTCAGATTGAGCTTATGTCCGGAAGAAATGTTTGAAAATGATGTCAGCGAAAAGAATTTAATTGAGGGGGAAATTATTTTTATTTCGCAGATAATCTCTGTGATTGTACTTTATTGAGAAGAAAACGTGGTTTATTTTGACATGATTGAACTCTAACAAATGTCAGCACTTAACTGTTAAGCTTAACAGGCACAGCTTTAGGACAAAGATAGACACAGTTATCTCTATCTATAAAAAGCCTTTATTTCTGGGTTTTTATACAAATTAAGTTGTAATATTTTTTACAGCATACTTCATACTTAAAAAGCCTTGAAATAACCAAAATTGTACAATATTATCTATACCTATCATTAGTAAATGTGCATGTTACATGACTTCTTGAAATAAGTTAAAGTCAGTCAATTTAGGATGTTTAAAGACCATTATGATTTAAATTTAAGGCCTAAATTAATTAAAATAGCTTTATGTACCTTAATGACCTAGTTCATATCAAATACTCAGTCAAATCTAACTGTTTTAACTTAAGTTGGTGTTTTTTGTTGTTTGACAACTTCTAGTTTTGTCTAATAGTAATAGGACATATATAAAAAATGAATGGTGCTGAAATATTTCTTTGAAAATCCCAAATATGTTGATGAAAGAAATATTGAATGAACAAAAGTATATATTTAAGATATTATTAAATGTAGCTTTAGGAACAGTATAAAAATATGGAATTTCTTTAGGACCTTTAAGGCCTCAACTTGAGATAAATTAATTTAGAACCCCGCAAATATGGAAATAATTGCAATTTTCACCTCTCTGTCAGTGTTTAACTGATCTGCTGATGGTTGACAGATTTGTCTTTCATTTCAACATTTGCATTAATAGGAAGTTTTTCCTATACTAAGATTTCTGGTTTGAGCAATGAGAAATAATTTACTAAATTATTTAACGAGCCTTTAATTTACTGAGAAAAGTTTTGAATTTCTCCTTGCATAATTTCTTCAATCTTATCACTTTTACGTTGGATGGTATGTTATGCCACGATCACACTACACACTTTGTCACCTTCAAAAAACGCTCACAAAGCGACTAGTTTGAAGCATATACATTTTTAAACCTGAATCTTTAAAAGCTTGCCACTTGCTGAGCAAAAAAAAAAAGAGCGCGTGGGCAGGGCTTCCTCTGTTGCCGGATGTTTTAAACAATGGCGGATCATATCGAGAGAGTGGCTTGGCTTTATTTACTCAATAAAGCTAGACAACGTTGATGTCGGGCACATCAGCGCCGTTTGTGGATACACCCCATTCTTGAAAGGCGTTCTGAGTTTGGAGAGTTTAACCATTTGCTCCAGGAGCTGCGTATGGATGAGGTTCACTTTCAGCGCTACTTTAAATGTGTAGTGATGTCACTACAGTAAGATGCTCTGATTGGTTGACACTCAGGGGACAATCCCAAAAGTTCAGCAAGCTGAACTTCTGCGTTGCTGGCTTCTGTCGCTTTGAAATCAGCTAAAGCTTCACAAATTGCCGTGGCCAAAACACACAAAGGACCGCAGAGACTCTGACGGCCTCAACCATAGACTTAACATGTAATCTTGCCATTCTAGGCATTAACGTTTTGGGCAGTGTGAACGCGGCATTACTCTTCTGTGTTTATTCGTTCATGTTTAATAAAGCGCCCCCTGGTGGTGTAGCACCAGACAGGTGGAAAGGATTAACATCTTTCAACATAGTTGAGTCAAAATGTATTAGAACTCACTTTTTTCATTCGGTTATTTTCATGACATGGAAAACCTTCCAGCTAATTAAACCTTTCACTGACAGATAGAATACAAATGATTAAAATGTGCATCTTTTGTGAATTTAGGTTGCCAAACATAGCAGTGGTCAGTAGGTCTTGGTCATTTTTAATTCACGCTTGCTTTTGAATATGGATTATTTCACAATTTTCATTAATAGTTTTTCATATACGGTCTTGTTATGTCCCTCTGGGCTCAATTTTGTTTTACAAGTCACCATTCCTCACCTCTGCAGCTGCTCTGCATTTTCCTAATCAGTCACACCCAATTCTAATACTACTCATTAACCCTCTCAGTGACTAAACGTCCGTCAGTTTCCACCCCACCTTGCAAGATTCTCTGTTCTCCTCTATGCCATTTTCCCTGCTTTGCTGTTTCCAGTCAAGTTGTTTTCTTAGTTCTCTTGTGCAAGGTCCTTAGTTTTCTGTAACCCCTGTCTTCAGTAAGCTCAGACATTTCAAACATGATGTTGCCGCTGTCTTGTCTGCACTTGGATCTAACTCCTCAACAAAATTAGGTAAACATAAACCTAGGTATGAGGGGCCGAGACGATTAGCCAGGAGGACACAAAGTTGGTTTCCAAACAAAATGGGCTTTATTTCCCACAAAATACAAAATTCAATTAACACGGGACTCTTAAAAGAGGTCAAATGAAGAAAAACCTAACTCATATCGTAAAGATTGTTTTTAACATAACAAAAACTCAAACTGCTTAAACAAACAAACAATCTGACTGACCTCTCAAACAAGAAACAAAGGGAGCTTAAATACTGGCTGATACAACAACATTTAATTTCCCTTTGGGATTAATAAAGTAATTTTGAATTTGAATTGAATTGACCAGACCAGATTAACACACAGGGGGAAACACTCCTATACACAATTAACTAACAAGAAGAATCACAACACAGTTTGAGTTAACCTAAATAACTCAAAACTAAATACAAAGTTACAAAAAACTTTAAATCTAACTTATTTCATACAACAACTAGAACAAAACAATCTTGTCCTCCCCTATGGTAGTGGTCAGGTTGGTATGACCCAGTCAGCACTTCCTGTTGACTGAAAGGCAGCCTGGAACTTCCAACCCTCCATGGTCCAAGGCTCAGTCCAACCACCAAAAAAAGAATAAATATTAGAAAGTGTTTGACAGAATCAAATCTACATAAGTTAACTAAATGTGCACGCTACAATTAGAACTTAATGAAGTTCAATTGTGTCAAATGAAAATAATTTGAAACAAAAGTGTCTGTAATAGTGTGTGGGATTACTGACTTTGTGTGGCGGAAGATGAGGCCATCACACTAGGAAAATCTATTATAGCCACCTCATACCAACAATGATTTGTTTGTCACTTTGTTTTTGAGAAGCCTGTTTTTTCTGTTTAAATTTTAGGGGGGCTAAACATTTTTTCTTTGTCTTTTCTTCTTTTCTTTCAGCTTTAACAAATCCACACCAAATCAGAACCTAATACCCAAGGTCCTTACTGAACCCTGATCCTTTTTGTACAGTTACTTTCCTTCGTATCTATACAAAATAGTGTGTTGCACAATCTTGTTATTGAGTGGGCTTTAATTCTTCTATTTTGCAACATGTCTTTTACTTGGGAACGTCAGACCAGCTCATGCTTTGGTTTAAATAACTGTAGCCTTAAATAACATTATACTTTAGTCAGTGATGAAACGTTTTGCAAACAGTGTTTTATGAACTCCTATCAAATCTCTAAGATCTGATTTGTAAAAATGTAAGACAGTTTGTAAAAATCTCTCTAAAGCCATTAGATAGACTGTCGAGTTGCCTCATATCAACTAGCCTCTAAACAAAGAGGACTGACTTCTGTCTATACCGTTGAGAATATATTTATTCCTCACAAATGTTCTCCCCCCCCCCCTCAAACATAAAGATAAAAAAAAACCTTTAGGCAAACATTTCAGTTAAATTTTTGTCTCAAGGCACATGATGGATTCACTGCAATATGTTTAATCCAAGGAGTGATCATTATTATTGCAACCTAAATCAGCGAGTAATGATCTTATAAAGCAACATCTTGCTTTGGTTTCTAATATAATGTACTTCAGTTGTTTGGGGTTTCTGTAAAGTAGACTCTAAATGTATTGACATAACTTGGCTGAGGGCTCCAGGCCCGCCTCCAGTTTCTGCCCAGTTGTAGTAATCATATCTGCCACAGCTGCTGGTTTATCAGAGATCTTGAGGACAAATACATTGCTGAAAGTAAACAGGCCGCCGTAGCAGCTTCTGCTGAGTGACAATTAGCTCACTCATGGTTTAAAGAACATTTAGAGAAACCACAAAGTATTCAGATGCCTCTGCAGGACAAAACAAGAAGCATTAGTAATATAGCCTTAAAATAAGTTGCTAACTCAAACAAATAACATATTTGGATAAATTGTCATTATGAGGAAATATCTTTTTATGTAGGTGATGTCTTATTACAAATACATTGAGCATTAGTCCAACAGCTTTTGAAAATGATCTCACTTCATCTTTCTACATACCATCCGTGTTTGCCTGCACATCCATGTCAGATCCCTTTCAGCAATTAGCCTTGAACTCGGAAAGACGATCATCTCCAGTTTCCCATTGCTGCGTCCCTCGTCATCTTGGAGCACTTTGAATCTGCCCCCCTGCGTCCTAATTAAGACGTTAATGCTACCTCTCCTGGGGGAGGGGGATCCGGGCGCCCTGCATCCACCCACCACATTCCCTTTGTAACCATCAAAACTGTTATGATAATAGTCGGCTTTGCACAGGTGCAAATTGCTTACGTTTAGTCTGCATTTGTTCTCAGTTAAGGATGATCATCAAAATGCGACTTACATGAGACAGATTGGCTCAGAATCTGGTTAGAAAATTATTACATTTTATCACTCATTAGGAAAGTCATTTTAACATCCAATTTAAATCCAATATTGTGCAATCCAATTTAATGAATTTTTTTCCCATGAATCTGAGAAGTTTTGGAAATCCTCTCACCTGCATTTGAACAGACCAGGTGCTCGTTCTGTACCTTTTTTCCCATACCCAAACCCATACTTGCTTCCAAAATGGAGCACATATGTCATCATGAACCTCAACACTTTCAGATGATTATATATTTAGACCATGTACAGCAATAAATTCACAGACTTGTACCATTAAACCTCATCCTGACCTTCTAACTGTTGACTTGGACCAGTGCCATGTGATGTGTATAAACTAACCCAAGCAATTACAAAGATCTGGGATTGAAAGAGAGCTGTCATTAGGATGTGCTTTCACATGCCGGCCAGCGGAGATTGGCTACGGGCCAGGCTGGCAAATGGGATCAGCCCTGCAAGGAGAGTCGAGGGGCCGGGCCAGGGGGCCGTGGGGGATAATTAGACAGTTTTATCCCAGCTTGTTGATATAAATGTGGCCAGCTTAGCCCTCTACACCCTTGCTTCATGGTAATGATCATGTCTAACAGGTGGCGAGCAAACAGAAAGTGGATGGGGGGGCGTCATGAAATGGATACCTCGCTTCCTGGCTGTGTCTCAGTTTTTCTGTTTTGTTTTGTTTTCCAGCCCAATTGGAGCTGCACTTTTCTGCATTGTGGTTTCACCACTGATTGTTGATGCGGGGGGAGTGTTGGATATTTGTCACCATCTCATCACATTTTAGCTAACCTGGCTCTCCCCTGGGAGACTCACTGTGAGAGCAAGCCTTCCAGAGGATAAAGTAAAACACATCTGTGTGTTTAACTCAAGTGGGTTTTAGAGTCTGATAGAAAAGAAAGTTGTCACTCCACTTAAAGAGAAAAACTGCATGAATTAAAATGTTAATGCAGTGACTTGAACAAGTACCCATACCTCTGAAACTTTTTTTCCCATTTTTCACATTGCAACTACAAACCTCAATGTATATCAAAAGGACTAACACAAAGCTAAGTACTGTGAAGTAGAAGGAAAATTACACATGGTTTCAAAAAAATTTATGAATAAAAATCTAAAACACGGTTTCACCACACGGTTTCACCACTCATGAGGCAAACTGCATTCAGAAGTCCCCTAATTAGCCAATAGAGTCCACCTGTGTGTAATTTAATCTCTTATTAAATGCAGCTGCTCTGTGAAAATCTTAGAGGTTAGTTAGAGGATGTTAGTAGGAAAAAAAAAACATAATCATGAAGACCAAGAAACACCAGATAGATCAGGGATAAAGTTGTGGACAAAAGCAGTTTTACGTTTCAAGTGTTGAACATCTCACAAAGCACTGTTGCAGCCATTATTTGAAAACTAAGAGATGATGCCACAAATGTAATCCTACCAAGACATGGGGCGTTAACCTGGCAGATAGGGGAAACAGGGCACTAATTAAAAATGCAGCGAAGAGGCACATGGTACCTTTGAAAGAGCTGCAGAGATTACGTGATTATGTGTGGTATAAAGATTGTATACTCCATATAATCCACACAATGAAACATGGTGGTGGTGGTAGCATCATGATGTGGGGATCCTTTCCTCAACAGAGAGTTGATGAAAAGATGGCCTAAACATACAGCCAGAGATATGTTGCACATATGCACATGCACAATTGAACGGTTTAAATCAAAGCGTACTGTATTATTGTGTTAAAATGGTCCACTCAAAGTCCAGACCTAAATCAAATTGATAGGCTATAATGAAATTCAGTTTAAATACAATTTACCTGAGCTGGAATTATTGTACAGAGAAAAATAAGCAAAGCTAGTGGAGACAACCCCAGCAATGAGAGGTGGTTTTACAAAGTATTGACTCAGGGGATCTGAATTAAATATAACACACTTTTCAGACTTTTGTTCTTTTATATTTGAAATCCATGTATCATTTGCCTCCAACTGTAAGATTTTTGCACTACGTCGTGTTGATCTATTACACAAAAGCCCAATTAAATCCTTCGAAGTTGGTAGTTGTGAATTCCTTGCATTTTCTATGCATTCTCATGAACAGTCTGGTTTTGTATTTTGCTGTAAGCATAAGACATCTTCTATATTTTTTTTTTTAACTAAAATCTCTAAGATACCTTTCAGTGTTGGAGGTCCTCTTGATAGAGTAATCTCTAACAGAAGGGGCTGACCATTGCTCTGCACATTCAAATCTCCTGCATCCTGTGCAGGGAGGGTGAACGGGGTGCGCTGCCATTGAGGCATGCACGTGAAGGGGCTTGCGAGACCACTCAGCCCCAGGCTGCTGTTTCTCTGTCATATAATGGTTCATTTGCAGCAACAGGAACCAGAAAAAATATGCATGCTTTGAATTCTACTGTCTTTCCCTTGAATGTGTGGAACCAATTGTGGCCAGTAAACAATGTTCATTCTCCACAAACATTGCCTTTTGAATTTGGACTGTCTGTCGAGCAAAAAGTATGCAGCAATGTACTTTTTTGGAGCAGATTTCTGATTTGTTCATCTTGCCCACAGCGAGCGTTCTATGAAAATGTCAGCGGGTGCCCTTACCGTGCCCTAGTCTGTGGTTGCTTAAGTCCAGCTGATCCATGGAGGCATGTCTCTGAATTTAGGAGCTTGATCTTTTTCTGGTCAGGCTGCAGCGTTGGATTTTTGTGTAATTTTCACCCTGCAAGTTGTTTTTAAAGCTTAACCTAACCTTAACCCCAGATTTCACTGTATTTAGAGGCTTAAAGGCGAACCCTTGCTTTAAAACATATGACACCAAGTTTTATGATTGCAAATTTTCAAAGATTTTTTTTTTTATCCTGATGCCTTAGCCAACATGTTGACTATACTTTGTGGCAAGGTTGCCAAGGATAATGTACTTCAAGGCCACTCTATCTCATGTTGGTGTAGAGTTGGTGTTTTTTGGTAGAATGACAATGCGCGCAAATTAAAGAATGTATAACCAGGCAGAGCAGGGCAACCAACAGCCTGTATATGGGCTCAGAAATCACAAGCAAAGACACTATATTTATTTGACGGCCCACCACAGCTGAAAGCCTCTTTTGAGATGACAAGAGACGTGACAGAGCCTCTCAGTAATAGCCTGCAAGTCTGTTCTGTATTTTTAGTGTCATACGCAGAGTAAATAGTAACAGAATATCTTTTCACATCGTTGCTTCTCACTCACGTGCTCTCATCTCTGAAAGGATTCGGCTCATTTTCAAAGTTGCTTCAGTCTTCAGGTCGCTGCAGCTGTAACTGAGACGCAGTGCAGCTCCATTGCTCTGCAAATTAGGCGCCCTGTTTAATGTTTGTGTTTAAAAAGCTCTGTGCTCAGTTATCACAATATGCCCTTACCGAAAGAGAGCAAGACTTGATAGAAAAAACATGCAGCTCGCTTTTGGCTTTGTGTTTAGCTCTGTTTGCTACACTTACACTTGTTAGGGAATATTTCTTATATAATTGTGATATGATTATTTATTCCCTGTTTTGGTGAGTGCATCCAGAACAGTAGGTCATGTAGAGAAAACTAAGGCCTTCTGTGTGTAATGTTCTGATAAGTAATGTATCAGACGGCCTGGCAGATGTCAGCAAGCAGCAGATATCAACGTTCGGACCTTGCCAGACGGATGCCTGGTTTGCTGTCGGGCTATAGGAGGCTTCAGGCTGGCAGGAAGAAGACACTCTGGACACTGAAGCTGAGCTCATGCTGTTTGAAGATAAACATTGATTGCTAAATGCTATTTAAGGTTTTGAATTAGAAGAGTTGGGCAGGGATACAAGGTCAGAAATGTTTTGATTAACTCTGTCCCTCCATGTTTGGCCAAACGTGTTCTATTAAATACGTGAACGCCCCAAGGACTCGGCTTCATCTTTGTTTTGAGAAGAGCTATATTTTTAGCCATAACAAATTATATTGCCAGAGGAATTTATTCATCTGCCTTCACACATGTATGAACTGGTATGAACAAGGATTTAGTGACATCCTCTTCTTAGCGATAGAGTTTAATGTAATGTCGATCTACTCTATGCATCTAAGACAGCCTCAACACTTCTTATAAGGCTTTAGGAGTCTGTTTGTGGGAATTGTTCGTCCATTATTTAGGAAGCACATTTGTTAGGTCAGACACTGAAGTTGGACAAGAACGCCTAGCTTTAGTCTTTCCCATGAGGAATCTTTTAAAGATCCTCTTGTGGTTTTCAGTCATCTCCTCTTCTGCCAGTTATATTTATATCCCAGCAGGATTTCAGTATTTTTGTTGGCAAACATAACAATTAAATCCAACCACCCATTCTAAATATATTTGTGCTATACAAAGTTTACATACAAATAGCCTACATTATTAAAATCTAATTTCCTTTGTGGAAATATTTCCTCATACAGGCACAGAGAGAAACACCCTCATCAAGAAGTTTTTAAAGAGATTTTAAAATCTCTTTAAAATCAGTAAACCTAGAATATTGTATAGCTTTTATGTTTTAAGAGACAAATTAAAGTGATCTTTTTTTTTTAAGAAAAGAAAACAGGCAAGTTAGATGAAAGCGTCCTGGAAATTGAGTTGTGGAAAATAAAGTTCAGGAACCCATAGTCAAAACTCACCTTATGTGGTTGAGGGTTTTGTGCTGGCCAGTGAAGCTCTTCCACACCAAACTCACTCATCCATGTCTTTATGGACCTTGCTTTGTGCACTAGTGTAGTCATGATTGAACAGGAAACTTTCATCTCCAAACTATTCCCTGAGCTAGAAACTGTCCAAAATGGCTTAGTATGCTGAAGCATTAAGTTCCTCTCACTGGAACTAAAAAAATATCACCAACATTTACATTACACCCAGTGCAGACAGGAAAGTGCAGTTATCCTGAGAGCTGACAAACCTAGACTCCTTTATTGGACTCCCCGAGAGAGAAATAAGTCGTACTTCTAGAGAACGCGTCTCCACTACCTCAGTGTGGTTTACACCACCAATGTAAGGCCTGAATGCAGCTGCTGAAATATCTAAACCCATCCATTGAAGCTCTCTGTGCACTGTTTATCAGCTAATCTGAAGGCCACATACAGTTTGGAAGTCTTAAGCTGTTAACTAGGAAATTTCAAGACTGGACCTGTAGCACAGGTGGCATGTACCATGCTTTAATTCAATGAGCTCCCGAGTCCAACACAATTTTTATTTTTAAATGTTTAGAAGCAGTCTCCATACATAGAGGCTGGATTTTATACGCCTTTTGCTTCGGAAGTCATTGAAACATTTAAATTCAGTGATTTCAGATGTTGAATACTTTCACTTTAGTTTCATCAGTGCATGTGTGGTAACCAGGAAGGGAGTCCAAAAAAAATAAATTGTTCGTTTTCACATTTCCTTTATTTCGAACAAATTATTGTAACCTGCTGCTTGTAATGCTAAACATTATGACACTGGTTTTGAGTTTTGATTTAAAACTTGTATAAAATGGCAAAAGAAAGTTTTTATTTTTGTGGTTAGCAGACAGAAAGTTGAAATTGACCTACATATGATTATACGGATTTTTATTCTGAGTGAGTACTGAATTAAACAGACCTGAGCTGATACTGAACCAATCTGTTCTGTATTGTATTTTCAGATAATAAACATGTTAAAATTTGTTTATTTTTAACATTTTTGAAGAAAGCTTGTAAGTTATGCTGAAGATATGCATTTTCTTGAGAACTCAGTCAGCATTTAGTATTACATCTAAACAATACCTTCATGTTAGTTCAAACTGGAAATATATTGTATATGAAAATAATACAGGGCTTTGTAAAACCATAACATTCAGTGTACTCTTTGGGGGTTTTATATGATAGACCAACATAAATTTGTGTATAATTAATAAACTGAAGGAACATCTTCTGGGGATTCTACAATTAACAGTTAGAAAATATTAAACATATCAAAGTCAAAGTCAGGTTTATTGTCAATTTCTTCACATGTATTAAACATACAAAGGAATTAAAATTACGTTTCTCACTCTTCCAATGCGTAGACAAGCATCACACAGGACAGGACAAACAGTAAAGTGCACAGTTACAACAAGAACATATCCTAATCTCTAAAGTAATAATAAATAAGTGCAAATAGCTTAAGGCTTATACTTTTTACTGATACTATAAATAAATATATAATAAAGTATTTTATAATATATAATATCATAATGATATAATAAATAATAAATTAGTCTGTTAGAAGCTGCAAAAGATTTGAGACTGCAGTGGAGGTTTACCTTTAACAGGACAAAAGCCCTAAACACAGATTAGGTTAGATCAAAGTACATTCATGTGTGAGAATGGTCCAGACCGAAATGTTGATGTGCACAGATGCTTTCCATCCAATCTGAGAGACCCTGAACGTTTTGTAAAGAAGAATGGGCAAACATTTCAGTCTCTAGATGCTGAAGACTGGCAGAAACATGTTTCAAAAAACATGGAGCTGTAATTGCAAACAAAGTGGTTAGATCTAAGAAGTAGTGATTCTGAGGGGCTGAATATGCTTGCCACTCTTTTCCAGTTTTGGATTAGTAAAAAACGTTGAAAACCACGTATAATTTAGCCCAGTAGCCTGCTCAGGGCTCTTCCTCAGGAAGATTTTAAAGGCATCAAGCCTTATCACAAATATCGTGAGTTGTAAAAGGATTCCTCACTACACCTTACACTTTCAAGAAAAACATTTCTGTTTAAATCTTATACTCTGTACTGAATATAACTTTGCTCCATGTAACCAGAAACCTTAAGACTGATATGTACATAACCATAAATCTATAGTAATCTCTATGGATTTAAGCAATGTGTGCAGCTTGGATCCCAGTGTCCCTCATCTTCCTAAATCCAACCTGACTGTGCCACTGTGACTGGGCTTTGCTAATGAATCAATGAAAAGTATATATATATATATATATATATATATATATATATATATATATATATATATATATATATATATATATATGTGTGCAGTGTTGGGCGTAACGCATTACAAAGTAACTAGTTACTGTAATGAAATTACTATTTTTGTAACGTAGTAGTGTAACGCGTTACTGCGGCAAACACTGTGATGACATTACAATTACTTTCGAAAATATGATGTCGTTACTCGTTACATAACCTGTTCCACCCCACAGCCCCCGCCGCTGGGTCACTGTGGGGGAAGGGCGGGGAAATGTCCAAATTTAGTTGACCTGTGGTCACTGATTGCTAAGCATGTCCTATCATAATTAACCTCAGAATCTCAGCTAAAGACTCATAAATCTTTTCTGTGTCCTCCAAGACCAGAAAAAAATAACAAGCAATTAAAAGAGCAGTTGTGCTATTTTGCGATTTTTACATGAACACATTCAACCGAACCTGTCGGTCACCCTGCCGAACAGAACCGAGCAAACTTTGCCTTCCCTGAAAGCCAGCATCTCACAGATTCTAAAGCTGTTTCATCACGCTATTTGCAAATTTCAGCAAATGAGCAGCAAAATAAGCCCAAAAATACGTACAGCATTTGAAAAACAAGAACATAAATTTTTCCTTACCTTTGTTTTTTCCTTGCTGAAAAGAATAATCCACTGTGATATGACTGTATTTACAGAATAACTAAAATATCCAGTGTGTATTTAGAAAAGAAAAAGTAAAAAAAACCTAATCCTTTGCCATTATATTTTACATTTGATTCGAGGAGGCTCAACCTTGTCTGTCATGCGCACTGTGAACTTTCCCCATATAAACATTTGCTTTGTCCAATCTGCTTCAAAGTTCTGATTTCAGCGTGATTCTATAGGCTCTTATGATTCCAACCATATGTCAATCATCCAAATCGGCCAATAGAAACTGGAGTTACAGGTCTGCGTAATCCTAAAAACAGATTTTGTTTAGCACGGGGGCGAGCGCTGACGCAGTGATCAGGTGAGAGTAAACGATTAAGTTTTGATTGTTTTGTTTCCGTTCGAAAAATGGATATATAAATGGATATATATATATATATATATATATATATATATATATATATATATATATATATATATATATATATGTCATGGAGCACTGCAGCACAGGTGCTCCAGGCCTCTCCCCATCATTATATGCCGCTTGAAGTTCAGGTAAGCTGCTTTATCTATAAGTCTGCCACAGATAGGCAGTGTACATGAGGTTGCAAATGGAAACGTTTCGGATAAACACCTAAGCCTGCACATACGGTATTGCAGGCGGCACTGTCTATGAACGTCTCTATCATTCAACAGGTCAGTAGTTATATAGTGCCCCAAATACTTCACTTCATCACAGGCCTGGATAATACTATCAGATAAGAAAAATCAGGGAAGGAAAGTTTATTTTCCTCTTTGCTCCTGACAATCATGATGCTACTTTTTATCGCATTTTCACTAAAACATCAGCCTGCTGCCTTCAGTCTTTCTATTGCATCTGTGAATTTGTACCTTTTTGACATGTTTGTTTCAGGTTTTTTTTTATATCATGTGTTTTCTTAAATATCTCTGACTCTAATGATGATGAATACAGTGGCTTGCAAAAGTATTCGCCCCCCTTGAACTTTTCCACATTTTGTCACATTACAGCCACAAACATGAATCAACTTTATTGGAATTCCACGTGAAAGACCAATACAAAGTGGTGTACACATGAGAAGTGGAACGAAAATCATACATGATTCCAAACATTTTTTGCAAATAAATAACTGAAAAGTGAGGTGTGCGTAATTATTCAGCCCCCTAAATCAAAACTTTGCAGAACCACCTTTTGCTGCAATTCCAGCTGCCAGTCTGTTAGGGTATGTCTCTACCAGCTTTGCACATCTAGAGACTGAAATTCTTGCCCATTCTTCTTTGCAAACAGCTCCAGCTCAGTCAGATTAGATGGACAGCGTTTGTGAACAGCAGTTTTCAGATCTTGCCACATATTCTCGATTGGATTTAGATCTGGACTTTGACTGGGCCATTCTAACACATGGATATGTTTTGTTTTAAACCATTCCATTGTTGCCCTGGCTTTATGTTTAGGGCCGTTGTCCTGCTGGAAGGTGAACCTCCGCCCCAGTCTCAAGTCTTTTGCAGACTCCAAGAGGTTTTCTTCTAAGATTGCCCTGTATTTGGCTCCATCCATCTTCCCATCAACTCTGACCAGCTTCCCTGTCCCTGCTGAAGAGAAGCACCCCCAGAGCATGATGCTGCCACCACCATATTTGACAGTGGGGATGGTGTGTTCAGAGTGATGTGCAGTGTTAGTTTTCCGCCACACATAGCGTTTTGCATTTTGGCCAAAAAGTTCCATTTTGGTCTCATCTGACCAGAGCACCTTCTTCCACATGTTTGCTGTGTCCCCCACATGGCTTGTGGCAAACTGCAAACGGGACTTCTTATGGTTTTCCTTTAACAGTGGCTTTCTTCTTGCCACTCTTCCATAAAGGCCAACTTTGTGCAGTGCACCACTAATAGTTGTCCTATGTACAGATTCCCCCACCTGAGTTGTAGATCTCTGCAGCTCGTCCAGAGTCACCATGGGCCTCTTGGCTGCATTTCTGATCAGCGCTCTCCTTGTTCGGCCTGTGAGTTTAGGTGGACGGCCTTGTCTTGGTAGGTTTACAGTTGTGCCATACTGCTTCCATTTCTGATTGATCGCTTGAACAGTGCTCCGTGGGATGTTCAAGGCTTGGGAAATCTTTTTGTAGCCTAAGCCTGCTTTAAATTTCTCAGTAACTTTATCCCTGACCTGTCTGGTGTGTTCTTTGGAGTTCATTGTGTTGTTGCTCCCAACATTCTCTTAGACAACCTCTGAGGCCGTCACAGGGCAGCTGTATTTGTACTGACATTAGATTACACACAGGTGCACTCTATTTAGTCATTAGCACTCATCAGGCAATGTCTATGGGCAACTGACTGCACTCAGACCAAAGGGGGCTGAATAATTACGCACACCCCACTTTTCAGTTATTTATTTGTAAAAAATGTTTGGAATCATGTATGATTTTCGTTCCACCTCTTACGTGTACACCACTTTGTATTGGTCTTTCACTTGGAATTCCAATAAAATTGATTCATGTTTGTGGCTGTAATGTGACAAAATGTGGAAATGTTCAAGAGGGCCAAATACTTTTGCAAGCCACTGTATGTTTCCTGCTCAGTCAGAAAACCAGAGGTCTAAATTTATCTCTTTGTCTTTAAGTCTGAATCCCTGACGTCGACAACTTCCAAAGAATATTGTTCTGCTATTGTCCAAAAGGCAATATATTTATTACCAGCACACCCAAGAACACGGATTACTTGATGTTAATGCTCCTAAAGGTCTCTTTTCATGAGAACAATTGTTTTAATAATTTTCATTTATCTTTACTTTAAATGGCAAAGTAATAGCTTGTTTGATTTTGGCTGAAGAATTGTAGGTTATTAGTAGTATGTGTGTGTTACATTGCAGTTTTTCCAATTTAAACCTGTGAGAGTTTAATGCCCTGAACCAATCTGACATCTAAAAATATATTTACTATAAAAATTATTGTGTCAGAAATATTAGTCAGAGAAATTACATTTTAAAAACATTAACTTTTCATTAGAAGCCGAACAAAAACATAGTTGTTTTTTGTAACATTATAACCATACTTGATATATAATCTTTGTGGCTGTGTAATTGTTTTTCCCAAAAAGATGGATTTTGTATGATTTAAGGGATTTTTTATTTTTTTTAAGCGCATGGAACACTTTTTTATTCTTATGCTTTGTATGGCTTTTTAAAGTTCTTTATTCAAACATGATTAAGTAAAATGTTGAATTCATACAAAAATCTGTACATGTACAACACAATAATTTTTTTAATCACTAAAAGAAATCAAAGTGACATAATCTGTTCTGAGCTTTTTGTTCCTATCCCCACATTAACCCCCAATTAACTGTCACCTTTTGCTGTTACACCTAAATTTCCACTCCGTGAGACAACAAAGGATATTTCTATTAACTGATTATTGTCTTAAAAATATAATAGTTGTAATTTTATTATAAGTTGCATTGCTCTTTTTACTGTATCTGTTGAAAAAATGCATATTTTTCTTTTGTTTCCAATATGTTTATACTTGTTTGAGTCTTTCTTCATTAATTTTCTAAAGAAAATTGTTTACATAAAGTCGTTCTTTAAATCTAAGGAGAATTTATTTTTTTACTAACTTTTAACTAACTTAAACAGAAGTTGTTTGGAATTTTCCCCAGAGACTAAAATATAAGTAGTGTAGGGCCCAAACCTGATCCCACATGTCATTTTAAGCCATGTTGTACTTGTTTATCTGCAGATATCTTTATATGCTTTACACAGCAGGGTTTTTAAGAAGTTACTATTTTGTTAGAGAATAGATGACTCGGGGTATGACAAATTACACATTTTGCATTATAGTATTAAACTGGGAAAGTTTATGCATATTTACATACCTGGCATTATAATCCAGCTGTGGCTCTATCAGATAGTGAGGACATAGAAGAATAAAATAGAATAGAAACATCCTTTAATGTCCCACAGGGGCAACATTCAGGCCCCACTGTAGCAGGTTAAGGTAAGTGGGAGCATGTATATTCCATCAAAGGTTAAAAGTATAAAAATAAAAATAAGAGACTGTGCAGAAAGGGAAAACTTAGAAAAAAAGAGAATACTGTACAGTTATTGAAAATAGCATACTCAGGTTAAAAGAAATGTGCAGCTTAGTATGGTCATTTAAAGACAGAAAAATGTAAAAAGCATGTATTATTTGCATTAAAAATATCTTCTGTATCTCCTTTGGATCACTATTATCAATGACTGTCTTCTTTCCATCAATTGTAAGATATGGTGGATCTTTCCCTCTCTTTTCCTGACTGAAATATTTGTTCAATGAGATCCTTCTGTTTTTTGTAATCTCTCTGCAAACGATGTCCTTAGGGAAATTATGCAAATGACCAAACGCCAATGAAATCCTAATAAAACAGCTGCATTTATCTTAACTGATGCCAGGTGTGGACTTAAGACTTAAAGCAGAAATTAAATCAAAATGTGCTTCAGCAAAATATAAATTTAGCTTCTTATAATTTCCCACTGATATTTGTGTTTGTTTTGTTGAACTGGAGGGGATATGTGGTAAAACCTTTAAAAGTATTTATTGTCATATCCTTTTGTTATGTCAAATATCCTGACATTTTAACAAGTGTGTATACACATTTGAGATCCTCTGCGTAAAGTTTTACATTGATACTTCCATAAAAATGATAGATTTGATGCAATAGGATTATTTTTAATGTACAAAAAATGTTCTTTCTCTATTGCATATAGAGAATAACAGTTGGTGTATAGACTTAAAATATATTCAACTAATTATGTATTTAAAATATAGGGATATTAAACTATGTTTTTCAACCCAACAAACATTTACTGTATATTCATAAAATGTTCTGTCAAATCTTGTCCAGCTTGTTTCCTTTTCCTAAAATATATCTACCTAAAATTAAGTTTAAAACCTCAATAATGTTCCATAAAATCTTTCAACCCAGAGTGATGAGACGGATAATATGTTAGAACCCTGCTGCTGCAAATGTTAAAATGTCGTTAATGTTGTCTGACATGTTAATTTAAAGCCTGTCCTGTCAATGGGTCCCCACAGGAGATGTGACCATTATTAGATTGTATCCCAAGTTTAAATTTCACCCAAATTGGTGAGGCCATTTTATCCTGTCACAAAGAGATAATCATGATGAAATCGGCCCCTCTGAGGTTAACAAAGACAGGAAGATTAAATAATACATTCATCACATTCTGAGAGGCCCAGGGCCAAGTTCATGTCAAACCCATAACAAGCAAAGTATCCTCAGCCCAGCTCATTTCCCCACACGCACGTCACTCTCTGCTGGAAATCTGCGTAGAGGATGTATTGATCTTACTGGCGCTTCCTTTCTCACAAGCTCACAAACAGAATCCCCAGTATCACAGGCAGCACTGCAAAACAACCTCACCCCCCTGCCTCCAAGCCCCATAAAACAAAATAATAAACTCGCTGCTTGCCAAAACAATCCAAGTACCTTTGTCTGTGCAAAGACTTTTTGTGTGCGTGCAACTTCTCTGCTAATGCACTGTTATTTGCTTCCTGTCACTTCGGTGGATGAAAATAGCGCTCTTTTTATGTGTCCAATTTGCTAACTGGAGGGAAATTGGTCATGCAACATGAGTTTTTAAGTATGTTTTGTTGTTAAGCTAAATTATAACTCAGAATTGCGTAAAAACCTATTTAGAAAAGTTCAAAAATGAACAAAGAACATTTTGTAAATATGCACCATTGTGTGAAAATGTAATTAAATTAAGAAAACATCTGTTGTTTCAAAGCTTGCTCTATTGCAGTAATTGACTTAGAAATTCACTTCTTTATTAATTTTTGGGATTGTTTGTTGAGGTAGTAGGATTTTGTAGAGTAGATATTAATAGTCAGTATCATACATGCAAAAACTTTGTGTTGGTCAAGCTTAAGCGAATAACCATCAGTTTGTCGGAAAGGGTAGGAAAGTAAAAGCATTATTGGTAATGAACCACAAACTAACAATCTTCTGTATTAAAAAACCTTTGACTTTTAGTACATAAACATCTCATAATGTAAATGTGTAAACAGCATTTTATTTGACCCACTAAGACATTTCTGAGATTTTTAGAGAACAAATGTCAGCATATATCTTAGTATCAAAACGTATTAAACTTCTCAATATAATTATAAATGTTTCATAATTTTCCATTCTGAAGTTTGTTTGTTTTTTTATTATGATAATATCTAAAAACAATTTTGAGGGTTTGTAGAAACATTTAATCAAATAATGGAAAATGTGTACTACCATAAATGGAGTAACAACGCAACACAGAAAAGGACAGAGTGGGCGATGTTACTAATCCCAATTATTTTGCTATGTAGCAAAAGAGGGGAGATTTTTGAATGTAAATAAGTGAACATGGCGGAATTCTCCTCACCCACATTAAGACACATTTTTAACACCAGAATAATAAAACAATCTTGAATTTAACACACCATTAATACTTGATTGCTTTTTTGAATAAATAAACCACCGCTCTCTCCAAATGTGACCCCCAATCCCCACCACCTGCGTTGGTTTTACACATTATTCAGCTACAGCAGTGATTCATTCTTTCTCACTGTCTGAGCCACATTAATTAACTGAAATTAATTTTAACTTCCTTTCCAAAAACCATGTGTAGCATTAGCTTGACGTTACTTTATTTGGGTCAAATGTCATGTTGAAAAATTATTACTCACAATGAGCTTGCAGAGTTTGAATGGTGTGAAAGACTTCAGACAGGATTCAGAATAAGTTTAATTTTTTGAGTACAGAAAATGAACCATCAATATAATTCAATTCAGTTTATTTATATAGCGCCGATTCACAACAGATTTCATCTCAAGGGACTTTACAAGAAAAGTCATTTCAATTCAATCATACATATATTCCAATCAGTTTAAAAGTTTTCTATTTAAGGAATCCCAGCAGATTGCATCGAGTCATTGTCTTGCAGTTGTGCCCCGTTGATGCAGACTCCAACCACAGCAATGCTCTCAGCAATCCCTCATACTGAGCAAGCATGTAGCGACAGTGGAGAGGAAAACTCTCCTTTTAACAGGAAGAGACCTCGAACAGAACCTGGCTCAGTACGAGCGGCCATCTGCTACGATCATCTGGGGGTTTGAGAAGACAGAGCAGAGACACAGAAAGAGATAAAAAAAAACTGATGTATGAGTACTTTCTATATTTAAAAAGGCAAAAGTTGATAACAGGACATGGAGGACAATCAGTTACTGAGAGCATCATCCCAGTCGGGATAAGTTGCACTTTTAGTAAGACACTTGTGTTTCTTTTTATAGATTTTGTTTACCAGGTCACAATGGCTGCATGCCTGTCCTCCACAACAGCCAAACAAAGCAAAAAATTTAAGTACCTGTCTCCATTACTTCATGTAGAATTTTAATAGTATTATACTTTCAACCGATAAGCCACACCTGTGCAACTGCCATTCATTATGCTAGTTTTTTTCTCCATAGACATTTGGATCATTGGAGACAGCTATGTCAGCTTGGCTGGGGGGGCTGAGGTGGAAAGGAGGAAGAGCAGCTCTAGATGTCCTCATCATCAGCTGTGGCGGAGATGACATGGGGGTGGTCAGCAGTGTCCAGTTGGTGAACATGATGAAGGACCTGCACCAGCTTAACCTTCTCCACCCTCAGATGTCCATCATCTTCTCCTCATTTTACTGTACATAAGTCTCTTTTGCTTTCTGGCCCCCCTTTGTTTTTTTTATCTGTGTCCCTTTCTTTTATAGAATCTTGTGTTTAAAAAAATAAGTGTTTTATTCTCTATAATGACTGAAAATTGTTTTAACAGTATATAACAAGGGAAGAAATAAGAAGTCAACCAAGTAATTAATCAGCCAACTGCATTTTTGAATTTGATAAATTCCTTCAACATCTCAATATTAAAATAAACCTTGGCGTCTGCAATATTACAAAGCCAAATCTTCTTATGTGGCTACAAAACTATGATTTTTTTTTCCTGAAATGGAAGGGTGGGGGAGAACCAAGCTCTGCTACCAAGGTGAGTTTGTGGAAGATAATTTCATGTCATGGCAAGGTTGAGCACCGCAACAAAACACAAGGTAGTTATACTGCATATTCAAGGTCTCTCCCAGACAAAAAATTCATAGCAGACTGGGTTTTCAAGATGTGCTATTCAAGCTCTTTTGAAGAAGCACAAAAAAACAGGCAACATTGAGGATCATAGACCTAGTGGTCGGCCAAGGAATCTTAGTGGAGCACATGAAAGAAAAACAGAAACTTTATTCATTTGTTGTTTATTTAATCAAAAACAAAAAACGGACAGCACCGAAGAATATGAAAGAAGTGGCATTAAAGGTGATGCATATATATTGTTAAGTACTTCTCCTTATGATCTTCCTGTAGTTTTATGCGATTGATATAATCTGTAAGGAAAAAAACAATGTATATTAAAAACTAAAAATTTCAACATTGCCTGTCTTAGTTGGAAACCCACTCACCACAACAAGACAAACGTGCTGTAAACAAATGAACACACAGACATTTAACACTTATGGGTGTATGTATAAAAGTACAATGAAGGTGAATCCCATATGACAGCATATCAGAAATGGTTAGTGCCTTAACTGACAACTCTTATTAATTTTTAAAAAGTAAAAAATCTCCAACAACAAAATATGAAATATATCTGGAGTTAGTTGGGAAAAATTGTTTTTTTTTAAAACAGATGTGCCTCTAAGATGAGGCTGCTTGGTCGACAACGGGTTGAAATGATCACATTTCTTATCTACTTTACATGTTAAAACCGTCAAAATAACTTGCTGGTACACACACACACACAATTTATTGAGTTGTGCTCATTTCACCATCAAAATAACGTATTGATCGCTTTGGAAACTGCAATTTTTGTTACTTCCGGGTTGGCCTCAATTCTGAGCGGCGGAGTTTGCCCCTTGGATTCTCCCTCAACTGGCCTAGGCTGTCGGGTACTACACCTCCTATACTCCACCACTCATCCAATGACAGTAAAGAGAAACTGAATATACTGCTTTCATTCACTACAGCTGTGTTTGACCAAAGCAAGGATGGCCTGCTGACATAAAATAGTCTGGTGACACACTTGTTGGTGGAAATGGGAACACCAGTGCTGGATAGGTGGACACTCCGGACAGAACATCTTTCTCTTTCTAGGAACAGAGACAACTTTGAGACAGTTGTTTTTTAGATAGGATTCTGAATGGTGGTTGTAACTCATCCTGTACCCTTTTCAATAAAACAGTGCAGTAAAATCTTTGTCCAAACTCACACCAATGTTAAGTTATATTTGCTTTGTTATATAGTTACTGTTCGTAGCAGCATTTTTAGCTTTCTGTATATCTAATTCAATCAAAGTATATTTATGTAAATTTAGGAACTTTTTCTTTCCAGCACTGATCATACACTGTGTTATGCTGCTGACATTTGCTTAGTTTATTTGCTATTCCTTTGAAAGTCATAATGAGAAAATTGATATAAGTACATAAAATTAAATGTAGCCATAAATCCATAACTGGAGTCTAAGTCAATATCATTCCTTTTACATACAAATCTTTGAGCTATTCTTTCAGCACCTTAGATCCGATTGTGTTTTTAGTTTCCTTGTAATCAGCTGTGCTGCGTCTGATGATTGTTTGTCCTCGAACAGGAAACCTGCCTGTTATTTACTCCTCACGGATATTACCGTGTTTGTTGAGCTTCAACTTCCACAGCCCTGATCTGGAGATATTTGGGAGTGAACTTGCTTAACTGTAGCATCATCAGGAGCAACTTTCACATACTCGTTCTATCAACTACAAAGTTCCTGAATGATTAGAAAATATCAAACTAAATGTAATTAAGAGTGAATCTTTCTTTCACAAGTGTAACTGTGGCTTTAAGGCTTCATCATGTGCTGTCTACTGTTGATAACAATCATCAGGACAAACAATGATGTGGTGGAAAGTTACCAGGACATCAGGGGTGAACTAATTTTATGTGTTCCTCTGTAATGTTTGTTAATAAAAATTAAAATCCGACTCCTTGTGGACATAAAAAGTAATTGCATTTATTGTTATTTTTGCACATCTGGGACATAGATGCATTATTTCATTCAAGTCATGTTTATACTCCACCACAGAGCTATAGCTGATTAAATTATTCTAAAATCTGTTTTATTTGTGCAAGTTTTGGTATCTAAATGCTGTTTATGCATATGGTCTCAGTAAAGCTACTCTAATAACTCTCCAAAATAGTCATTTGATTGCGTGAAAGAAATTTCTGTATGATGAGGTGTACCTTTCACAACTTAAAACAACACATAGCAATTTCTGTTACAGCTACAGTATGTATCTAGTTTCCAGGCATTTTTACCAAAATGCCAGATTAAAAAAAACTCCTGAAATATGATTCCTGGAGGAGCAGCAAGGGATTTAAAGCGTGGAAACAGACCTATTGTCTATAACGGTGGCTATCACCTGCATATTTTGCATAGCAGACGTTACGCACCACATGTGGAAACTAGGCTTGGGAGAAAAGTAGATGCTCAATCTGTTATATTTTGCTTTCTTTATTAACAGCTCCTCAACAGCACGTGGCTGCTGTGTTGCCTGGTGCATTTTAAACTTGTTTTAATAGTAAAATAAAACTCCTTATAGTTGATGCGATGGTTGAAAATATTATATTTAAAGGCATTTTGAAATCTTTGCTCATCTGCATTTCTGAATGCATTTTCTCCAAAAGTAAAGTACTGTGCAAAGGTTTTAGGCAGGTGTGAAAAAGTGCTGTAAATAAAGAATGTTTTCACAAATATAAATATTGGTTGTTTTATTTTTTTCTCAATTTACAAAATGCAAAGTGAGCAAACAAAAGAAAACTCTATATTTTTCCATCAAACCAGCATAAATTCTCATAGGTACACTTGCACATAGTCAGGGATTTTGTTGGATTATACTCAGATGTATGATCAACCAATTATACCAAACAGGTGCTAAAGATCATCAATGTCACACTTAGGTTGAAACACAGTCATTAACTGAAACAGAAACAGCTGTGTAGGAGGCTTAAAACTGGGTGGGGGAGAACCAAGCTCTGCTACCAAGGTGAGTTTGTGGAAGATAATTTCATGTCATGGCAAGGTTGAGCACAGCAACAAAACACAAGGTAGTTATACTGCATCAGCAAGGTCTCTACCAGACAAAAAATTCATAGCAGACTGGGTTTTCAAGATTTGCTATTCAAGCTCTTTTGAAGAAGCACAAAAAAACAGGCAACATTGAGGATCATAGACCCAGTGGTCGGCCAAGGAATCTTAGTGGAGCACATGAAAGACACATCAAGCTTATTACCCTTCAAAATTGGAAGATGTCCAGCAGTGTCATTAGCTCAAAACTCGCAGAAACTAGTGGGACCCAGCTACACCCTTCATGGAAGAGTTGCAGCCAAAAAAAAACATACTTCAAAAGTGGAAACAAGGCCAACAGACTTAAGAATGCACGAAAACATAGGAACTTGGGTGCAGAACAATGGCAGCAGGTGCTCTGGACTGATGAGTCCAAATTATTGAAATATTTGGCTCTAGCAGAAAGCAATTTGTTTATCGAAGGGCTGGACAGTGGTACAAAGATGAGTGTCTGCAGGCAACAGTGAAGCATGGAGGAGGTTCTTGGAATCTTTGGGGCTGCATTTCTGGAAATGGATTTGGAGATTTGGTCAGGATTAATAGTGTTCTTAATGCTGAGAAATACAGGCAGATACTTATCCATCTTGCGGTACCATCAGGTATGATTGGGCCCAAATTTATTCTGCCGCAGAACAACAACCCTAAACATACACCCAAAGTCATTAAGAACCATCTTCAGCGTAAAGAAGAACAAGAAGTCCTGGAAGTGATGCTATGGGCCCACAGAACCCTGATCTCAACATCATCAAGTGTGTCTGGGATTATATGAAGAGACAGAAGGATGGGAGGAAGCCTACATCCACAGAAGATCTGTGGTTAGTTCGTCAAGATGTTTTGAACAACCTACCAGCAGAGTTCCTTCAAAAACTGTGTGCAAGTGTATCTAGAAGAATTGATGCTGTTTTGAAGGCAAAGGGTGGTCACTCCAAATATTGATTTGATTTAGATTTCTCTTTTGTTCATTCACAGCTTTTTGCTGATTTATGAAAATAAATAATTAACACTTCCATTATTGAAAGCATTCTTTGATTACAGCATTTTGTCACACCTGTCTAAAAAATGTTCACAGTACTGTATATCAGTTTTACAGTCCGTATCAGCATTTCTGCAATTGCACTGCATTTTAGTACTGATTCAACATTTCCGCTATTTAATGATAAACTCTACTAATACTAAACCAAATTCCACTTTTCTGTTGAAGAAAAATACATTTGTGGCCTTCCATACTTGTTGGGTTTATTGGAGGCTAATTAGGGAGAGAAGAACAGGAGGCCACAATTAATTATCCCACTGCATAGGGTAAAAGACAAACAGAGATAATGAAGAAGGGATTGCTATAATTTGATCCTAAGTAAAGGCTTGTTGCCTCAATCACAGCTTGTTTCAGTGATCCATATCATAGACCTTGATACAGCTAGCCATATGAACACATTTTGCTCAGCATAATTTAAGAATCGTAGCCTTTTTTTGTGTGCATAGCTTACATAATGGTATTATAGGCTGTGCACATTGTCTTACTGATCTAACAAATGTATGTTTTCAATCGGTACAGTGATAGTTTCAGTGAAAGAGAGACTGTATTGACTGCTGTAGCACCTTTTCTGTCTGCAGTGAGACAGCAGCTGAAACACCAATGTTTAAATTTTATAACCCCCAAATTCATGCAAAATAAATGATTTACAGGAACCACTCTGAAATGTGTTGCAAGCCAAAATAGCAATACGTGATAGCAAAATAGAGAGGAAACATACTTACATAAGACTAACACCTCAGCAAATTCATTTCATTCATTAAAACACCCTCAGCAGGAACAAGGCTGGATTTTAAAGATGGCTGGAGCTGCATTTGTCAAATACAAGTTTTGGGGGACTTTCTTAATTTAGTGAATCCTGCATTGATGCAGCATTTTCACGCTTTCCTACAAAAGTTCTGGTAAGGACAAAATATCAGTTACCATCAAAAGAAATAGAGAGACTGCAGCATCCAGATTATCATTAGTGAGTAAGTAAACCAGGAAGCACTCACAATGCAAATGTAGATCAAACAGATGAAACGGACGAAAAAATAAATTTGTGTTCATAATACTAATTCTAATGAGCAGACACTATAGGCAAACTTAAGTCCTGGATCTGGCTTCGAGCAGCTGGAGGAACACTCTCAAACCAAACGCTTCAGCATTGTGGGTATTGTAGGTGCCAGGTTCTGAGAAGAAAATAATACATCTGAAGCTAAAGAGTGAAAATCCCAGGGGTTTTTTGCATGAATTTTGATATTCTTATCTGTTGTGAGTAGACAACTTCACACATTGGATTGATGGAGAGCACTTAACGCTTCTACTTTTTAATGATGCTGTTAAAAGGCAAAGCTGCTGTAACTTAAGCTTAGTTTTTCTCTGAGCTGTGTTCAGCCAAACAACGCCTCTCTCGGCTATTCTAAATCACAGAAAGCCAAAGTCTCGAGAGGCTTGTTGCCTAAATGAAAACGGAGTAGTGATTTATTTGCTGTCCTAATGAGCTCTAATAAAAAAAAAAGTGGGATCTATATAGCCGACACCACTTCCACTACCCCATCTCTTACTGACACACACTGCCTCTGTGGCAGCAGGATCCCATCGGCTATTCAGTTACAACCTGGCTGGCCAGAGGTTCGCATTAGTGGCGTAGGAGAGCTGTGAACAGGGAGTATCACATGCTGTAATATGGAAATTCCTCTGTAATGCAGAGACTGCGGGATTGTGCCATTACTTAACTCATTTTAGTTGACTAAATGTTGCTGGTTTGCCAAAGTGCCTGCAGGGAAGAGGTTGACTCTTACCACGAAATGGTGGAATGCTAGTTTGAATGTGGCATCCTTGTATGTGTTTAATGGGTAAATGGGAGTACAAGGGGGCAGAGAACCTCAGGTTGGTTGTAAGGCTCCAGTTTCATACATCCAGGGAACAAACCATTAAAAAAGAGCGCAGCGCCCAACAAACCCACACTCCCACTCCGGTGTGCAAATGACCGATTCCAGACGCTGATTTGTGGTTCCTGACACTTTAATTCATCGGAAAACACCAGTCAGGACCCAGGAGTTAAGTAAGTCCATTAACACTATGCAGAGGTAATGCTTTCCAGTATGGTGCCAGCCATGCCACCCAGCGTGATGAAGTACAGAGACTCAGGAATTTCACAGTGGGTGAATATTTCCTGGAAGTTTTACACTGAAACTGCTGCCAAAGTAGACTTAAACGGCAGTATTTAACTGCCTTTATGAACTGTAAATAATCATTTTATCATCATACACTTTACATAATCCTACTCTTCTGTGAAGACTCCAACCACAGTCTTGGTATTATGACATGAATACATAAAAAGAGAGAACAAGTAGAGAAGATTATGGAAAAATATATTTTCGATTTTCTGCCAAATTAAGTCATTTTTTAAGTTTTGCAACCACATTGCTGACAGAGTGCAGGGTTTTAAGAGCTATCTTCTGGTGTGATAGTATCATGTTGATGCAATCATGTTTTCCACTCAGTCTCTTTCTACATTTTCAACACAGAGTGGAGTGAAGATGCATTTTGTCAGCTGCTGCATCCACGGAATCCATCGGTTCCCCCCACAGCCGTGTCTCAAAAAATAATTTCACTGTCATCTAATCCATTATTTAGCTCAGAGATGTCAGCTGAGCTGTAAATGACTCAAAACACAGCTGCTGCAGGGGAATGGAAAATTCTGAGCCAAATTCAACTCAGAAAATGGGGAGCTAAGAAAAAAAAGGTGGAGTCAAAAAGCTGTTCAAACTATCAGCAGGATTCAATATGCTCCACTCTGTGGGACAGTATTATTAATTTGGTGAAGGGGTCTGTTAAATCAATCAATCCAATATTCCCACAGAAATCCCAAGGGCAATTACAGCCTCAGGCTCATCACACATGGAGGCCGATCTGTTGTTTCAAAAGTTAAAAGAGAGTTTATCTTTTATTCTGATTTTAAAGGTTTTCACAGTGCCACCTGCTGGATAATTAAAAAACTATGAGTAATGGAAATGCGTGTAACCGTTTGTATACTTTTTATTGTATGCCTATGACGTCGTGCAGTCTTAAAATTGTTTTCAGTAATATATTATTCTTATGAATCAAGTATGTGCTTTTAAATAGGGATTACATACCTTTCACTATATGCTATTATTCTAAATATGATCCTAGAAAAAGGAATTAAACGGAAAGGTAAAATAATATTCGATGCACGTATTATTATTATTATTATTATTATTATTATTATTATTATTATTATTATCTGCAATCCTGTGAAAAAACATATTTTTTATACACCCAAGAATTATGGTTGTTTGAAAGCAATAAATATTTAAAAATTCTATAAAGTATGTTATTCATAATTTACTTAAATTAAATTATGCATAATAGCGGCAAATATGAGGGAGATTTTACATAAATCAGCATTATTGTGTATATATTACGTTTTCCACACACGACATTTATTGCAATTTATTTTTGAGATATTAAACAGATCCAAGACAGAGAAAGAAATAAAAGTTTCAACACACTTTTGACATGATGATGTCATGATTTTACACCTAATTGTCTTGTTGGGTCAAGAAAACCTCAGATAATCTTTTTTATCCATTCAGATAATTTAATTAGATTCTATTTTTATATTTAAATTATTTTAGGTTTATTTGTTTTTTGGGAGTTGTGATGATTTACTCATAGGCAGGATAAAGCAATCATCCAGAAACAACAGATAATCTATTTTAAAATAAATAAATAAATGTAGAACGAAGCAAAACAAAACAATCTGGGACACATAGCACCTTTTTATTCAAATCACAGGGTTATTGTCCATAAATTAATTAATAAATAAATATAAATTATTACATTTTGAAAATAGCATCTAAAACAGTTGCACATTTGAAATAAAATTGGATGTTTTTGGAATAAGAAATGCATCCAACAATGCAAAACAAAATCTAAAAGAAAGCTCTCTAAAATATATTGTTTTGGAGGAATTGAAACCTTTTTTTAATGCAGTACACAGTTATTATAAAATAGCATTTAAACGATGTTGCTGATATTAGTGCACATATTTAAATGATCGCCAACATTCTTTGTATTTAATCTGAACCTAAACCTCTATATTATTTTTACTTTGCTGTCTTTCATTCAAGTTGAATATATAGACTAGTGAATAGCTCTTCTTAAAGTAAATGCTGCACACTTTAACTATTAGGCCTAAATTCTGCCATCACAACAGCAACATTCAATAACATCTTAGGAATTTATTAACATCTTAGGAATAAACAGCTCCTTATACACCCGTTGAAGACAGCTCACCAGAGCTCGTGTGGAACCTAAAGATCTTAAGTCTGGCACTCACCTTCAGTCTATTCTCCCTAATAGTCCGCAGCTTCCTTGCCTTTTTTGCTGTGCGTTTAAACTGTGAGGTTGTGGGGTCCAGTGAGGTGCCAGCGTAAAAGCACAGAGGGGGGCACAGAAGTCTTGGAGGTCCAGGTTTTACAGCACAGCAACCCCCGCTCCGCTGAGACTGGAGTTTGTCACTTGAAGATTTATACTCCTCTCTATTAAAGCTTCTTTACAAGCCCACCGAGAACCTCTGGGACGTAGCAGAGCAGAGAGTGGGAAACACAGAGTCACAAATTGAAAGAACAAAATCAGCGAGACACGTGGAACAAATTGTTTAATGACTGTGAAGCTTGCAGAAATCCTTCAGTGATTGAAACCAAATCAGCTTGCTCAAAAAAAGACTAGATCTGGTTTTATTCTTCTGATCCGAGGAAGAACACCCTCTCTTAAATTTACTTTTAACCAGACTATAAAAGTAACTTCACTGATGCCATTTTTAGTGCAAACTCAGATGAACAACCATGAGATGAATATCTTACTATACAAGGCCAGGGGTTTGCACATTTAGGAACTTTCAGACACATCTTGAACTTTTACACATTTTGTCAAATTCTAACAACTAACTTCAATGTATTTCATTAGGGTTTTATGTCATAGACTAACATGGAGAAGTGTATAATTGTGGGGCACAAGGAATTTTAAACCTTTATGCAAATACAAATCTAAAAAGGTTTTGTGTAAATTTGAAAGGTAAAGACTTATTTATCTATTATTAATTTTAATAACAATAACTAAGAAAGTAACTTTTTTTGTTACTTTTATGCTGATTTGGGTCCATGTGGTAAAATGTTTTGTGTAACTAACTTGCAACCATTTATTTGCAGCTCTGGCTGTATGTTTAGAATCACTGATCTGTTGGAAGGTGAACCTCCACCCCAGTGTAATTCTTTTTCAGCATCTAACAGGTTTTTATTTCAGGATTTCTCTCTATTTAGTTTCTTGCATCTTCCCATCTACTCTGACGATCTTCCCTACTGAAAAAATGCATCCCCATAGCATTATGCTGCCATTGCCATGTTTCACAATAAGGATGGTGTTTTTAGGGTGATATGCTGCAATAGTTTTTTGCCACACAGTATTATGAATGTTAGCCAAAAAGTTCAGTTTGATTAATAGTTTTCTTGTCAACAGATTCTCCCCCACGAGATGTGAATTTCTGCAGCTCCTGCAGAGTTACCATGGATGTTTTGGCTGGCTGACTAATTAATGTTCTTCTTTCCTGCCAATCAGTTTACGTGAATAGTCATGTTAGGAATGCAGTTGGATGCAGCATCTTTGAATGATTGAATTATTTTGTTGGAAGGGCTTCCTCTAGGTTTTTTTTTTTGGGGGGGGGGGGGGGGGATATCTGTATAACTGAAGATAAATAGCCTACATATAAATTACACCCTTCTCAGATTTTATTTTTGATATTTTATGAAAACAATTTGGGAGTTTCTTCCGTATATCTGTTTTTCTTAGCAATTAGTCACTGCCTAATTAGTTAGTCACTACAGTGCCTCATAAATTGAGGCTGTAATGTGACAATATTAGAAGATGTTCAAGGCACTGTCTACCAATGCAAAGGGCTGTGTTTTTAAAAGAAAAAAGAAAAGAAGCAAACAGCTCAAAAGTGATTAATTTCAAAATAATTGCATTGTGAAATCTGACAAATAAAGATAATATTGACATTCAAGAAAATTCACATGAAAAAAGGTATCTTTTTATATAAAGCCAAAACCATGAAATTTTATTTTAAAACGATCTTCTTTTTTGTAGGGTTCTTATCCTTGTCTTCAAGCATTTTCCATGATGACAAGGAAGTTTAAAGCCTGCTTTGTTTCCTCCGTCACTAATGTCTTACATATTATAATATAGATCTCATTATTTCTCTTATTTATTTCAGCATCTGACCTATACAGGATAAAATCATGTGTACAGTGGGATGAGTCAGTCTCATTGGAGTTCAGACTTGAATGTTTAGGTCATGACACACAAGTGAAGTTTAATTTATGATTGTCTTCTGTGGCAGCTAAAAGTCAGAAGGATCCATTTCCTTATAAAATCACCCAGGGAGCTTTCACAGCTCGACTTTCCATCCTGTCCAGTTCTTCCTCAGTGGTGCTGTACATCTCTGTCATCACACTCTGAAGAGGAGAAAGTGCTTCTTCATCACACAACAAGAGCCAAACAGGAAGCTCAGATTTACCATAATACATGTAGGGTTTTGCTACTTATATACAACTAAACTAAATTTAATGTAAATCACTTCTGCTTCTTCACATTATACTGTGTTTTTTTTTTTAAATGAGAAGGGTAACTTGAGTCATCTCGACTCTGGTACATGCAGTACATGTAGGCACAATTTAAGCTATGTGGGAAAAAATGAACAAACGCATAAGCATTTATACAATAAATTAATAAGCATACTTGCACGTTTAAAGGGTAATAGATTAATCTTCTGCTGTTTATTTTTATTTTATTTTTTACTATTTATAGACATATTTTTGGGACAATTTCGTTTTGTACAAATAAGTTTCAAGATTGAATTTTTCATTTCCTTAAAGGAAAAAAGTAAACGTCACAATTTTGTGCTGCTGACATCCACAACTTGAAGGATTTTGGATAATATGTTGTCCAAAACACAGAATAAAGTCATATTTGTGGGGGGGGGAGTCGGAACTGTGTGGGATTGATTACTGTGATCTGCTGCTTTCATAAGTCATTAGTTATTTAATTTACTTAGCCCCAATAAATGTTCTAAACAACTGTGCGTGTGTGGTTTCCCATATGCACACCTTTAATTTAATTTAATTTAATTCAATACATAACTTATTTCTAGTGTATCATATGTTTCAAGCATTTTGGTTTGATTATTTTTATTTCTCTAAAGTAGTAATGGCAAATTTCCTCATTTGGCAGATGCTACCATCAAAACCTTTAAAGATTTTTAAAACACAGTAAATGCACAAAGAATAAGATAATGCTCACAAAACAATAGACAGACAGACAGACAGACAGACAGACAGAGAGACAGACGATTTGATCGAGTCCTTTGAGAAATAGTCATAGGCAATATATAAATTAGAGATTTACTTTTATGCTGTTAAACAGCCTTTCCAGTGTGCAGTTTTTCTTTTTTACACATGGGGGCGACATGCCTCCAATTAACCTGTTAACGTTTTCTGTACAAGAGAATCGTGACAGGTTGATAAATTCACCATGCTTTCATGGAGCTGCATAAATGCATGTATGAGGAGTGAAAATTTACATATGGAAAGGAGTCATTCTCTCTGCATCTCCTTCTCTTTTCTTTTTACTGTTCACTCTTTCTCTTAATGTCAGCCACCTACATTATGATAAAAATGTGCATCTCCACCAAGGAAGCAGAGAGAGCAGCCTAGGTGTGTTTCTCTACACGTAAGCATTCAGTCAGGCAGTTTCCCCAAATTCCCACAGATTTTTCGCCTCCGTCTGACACTAGATGCTGAGTCACAGTGTCTAAACATAGATTGCAGCAGCAGCCTGGGTCAAGAAGCACGAGATTGAGGTGAATCAGAAGTCATCTAGCAGAGTTAAAAAGTTCAGCAGTCTGTTTTACAATGCAAGAAAGGAGGCATATGGCTGTCTTGTCTTTTCAGCTCAACCCCCCTGAGAATTGGTGTTTCTGTGAGTAATAAAGCTGTCCCATAACCCCATAACCTCTGCAATATTCATGATCCAAAGTTTAGGCCTTACAAGACAGCTTGATAAGTTTTGGGCCTGAGAGCAGTCCCAAGTTCAAACATAACAAGTGCGTTGTCTACCTGCGTTACCATGGACAGAGCTTCTCCAGACTCCCAGCAGCCCTCATCGGCTTGTTAAAACACACTCCTCATTGGTTCGGAACAAGCATTCACAGTAGGCTTTTTAGATGTTTACTGACGTCACAGCCTTGGCAGAGCCCATAATAGGCATTGGTTCATCTCAACATTACGACCTGTTTATATGGAAGCGGCGGAGATGACACTTTTATTGCCTGATGCAGCATCCCTCCATCCTGTCGTGTCCTGGCCTGCTTTGCATTGTCCTGTCACATCAGCAAAGAACTTCTTGTAAAAAAAAAAAGTCTGTGCGATCGAGAGAGAAAAATATACACAGATAACCTAGAGGAGGGGGTATCTGGACAGTGACAGTCCTAATGTGGTATCTCATAAACATGCATTAATCATAGCAAGGGACTTTTATAACTCTTGCTGCACACACATAAGGATAGAGTGAGGAAGGGATCAGCGTATAGGGGATTTCACTTTTTCTTCTAGTTAAGGCCTTAAGCTCAAAGCCAATAATACAGTTTTTTCCTGCTTCATCACAAGATGACAGTTTATGATCCAGACATGTCAGAGAGAGAGTTGTTGCAGTTGTACAACTGTTGCCAGGACAACAATAAGCTGTGCACTTTGCAAATATGGCTTCATGGAAGAGTGAAAAGAGGAAAGTCAAAGGAAGTTCTTTTTGGAGTTTTCCACAAGCTATGTATGGGACACAGCAGGCATGTAGAAGAATGGGCTCTGGTCAGACACCAACATATCTTCTGTGATTGAAAACTAATACTGCAATTCACCCTGAAGACACCATGTCCATGGTCAAATGTGATGGTGGTAGGGTAATGCTGTCAGGCTGAAGCTGGTGAGTGTCATCATACACAGAGAAACGAGTCCTGAATGAAGCCAAAACTCCGAAAGCAACATTAAAAGCAGAGGACATTTTGCAAAAAACAATATGGAACAGAGGCTTTGATTTTTGGAGGCAGGTCCTATAGTCTGAGGAAAATAATGTTGAAGGATTTGGACATAATAACCAGTCATATCTGAAGCAAAATTGTGATGTTTGCATAACCATGAACATCATTCCAACTGTGAAGTACAAGGATGGCGAGATTGCAGCATCAAGTCATCAAGGCAATCACTAAGGACATTTTTTCAAAATTTCAGAAGCTGAAGAAAGGTTTTTTAGAAAAATCTTTCTTTGATCATTCTGCCATTCAATAAACATAAATAGGTTTCATGAAAATAAGACTCTAAGCTAACATAATAATAATAACAATAACAATAATAATAAAAAGGTTTAATCTCATTTAATGTAAGCCAGTGAACAAAATAAGGTTTTTGTGTCTTCATGTAAGAAAATATCTAGTTTCAATTGTACATCATTATTGCTCCTTTTTGTTTGGCTCTTTGTTTGGACATTGTAAACTCAACGAGACAGTCTGATTTTTCAGAAACCGGGATCTTTAGAACAAATAGGAAGGACCCAAAATAATGCTCCTTTGTGCACCTAGGATGCAACAGTCTGCCACTGAAGGAGCTCTCCCGTTCTCCAATAGCTCCATACATGGAGTGGGAAGGATTGTCTAACAGTGAAATTATTTTAGCCAAAGTTCTTCTCCCACCCCCTGCACTTGGTCTAGAACATAATTGGCCTTTATGATGAGCCAATCTAACCACTTCTTCTCAGCTGTAGATGAGCTGTTGCTCCAACAGACAGCACAGTAGAAGATGTACAGTTGTGGCCAAAAGTTTTGAGAATGACACAAATATTAGTTTTCACAAAGTTTGCTGCAAAACTACTTTTAGATCTTTGTTTCATTTGTTTCTGTGATGTACTGAAATATAATTACAAGCACTTTATACATTTCAAAGGCTTTTATTGACAATAACATGACATTTATGCAAAGAGTCAGTATTTGCAGTGTTGGCCCTTCTTTTTCAGGACTTCTGCAATTCGACTGGGCATGCTCTCAATCAACTTCTGGGCCAAATCCTGACTGATAGCAACCCATTCTTTCATAATCACTTCTTGGTGTTTGTCAGAATTAGTGGGTTTTTGTTTGTCCACCCGCCTCTTGAGGACTGACCACAAGTTCTCAATGGGATTAAGATCTGAGGAGTTTCCAGGCCATGGACCCAAAATTTCAACGTTTTGATCCCCGAGCCACTTAGTTATCACTTTTGCCTTATGGCACGGTGCTCCATCATGCTGGAAAATGCATTGTTCTTCACCAAACTGTAGTTGGATTGTTGGAAGAAGTTGCTGTTGGAGGGTGTTTTGGTACCATTCTTTATTCATGGCTGTGTTTTTGGGCAAAATTGAGCCCACTCCCTTGGATGAGAAGCAACCCCACACATGAATGGTCTCAGGATGCTTTACTGTTGGCATGACACAGGACTGATGGTAGCGCTCACCTTTTCTTCTCCGGACAAGCCTTTTTCCAGATGCCCCAAACAATCGGAAAGAGGCTTCATCAGAGAATATGACTTTGCCCCAGTCCTCAGCAGTCCATTCACCAGACTTTCTGCAGAAGATCAATCTGTCCCTGATGTTTTTTTTGGAGAGAAGTGGCTTCTTTGCTGCCCTTCTTGACACCAGGCCATCTTCCAAAAGTCTTCCCCTCACTGTGCGTGCAGATGCACTCACACCTGCCTGCTGCCATTCCTGAGCAAGCTCTGCACTGGTGGCACTCCGATCCCGCAGCTGAATCCTCTTTAGGAGATGATCCTGGCGCTTGCCGGACTTTCTTGGACGCCCTGAAGCCTTAACAAGAATTGAACCTCTTTCCTTGAAGTTCTCGATAATCCTATAAATTGTTGATTTAGGTGCAATTTTAGTAGCCACAATATCCTTGCCTGTGAAGCCTTTTTTATGCAACGCAATGATGGCTGGACGCGTTTCTTTGCAGGTCACCATGGTTAACAATGGAAGAACAATGATTTCAAGCATCACCCTCCTTTTAACATGTCATGTCTGCCATTCTAACCCAAAGAAGGACTATGCAATTCGTCTGATCACTGTTCATAACATTCTGGAGTATATGCAAATTGCTATTATAAAAACTTAAGCAGCAACTTTTCCAATTTCTAATATTTATGTAATTCTCAAAACTTTTGGCCATGACTGTATGTATGTAAGATATTTATGGCACCAAAGATCCAAAAGATTTCAGTCTCCTCAGCAGTGAAAATAGAGGACATTTTAGATGTGCTGGAACAAGGGATTTGTATCACTATCATGCAGCAAAATGATTTGCTGCAACTTAGTGATGCCATCGTGTCAATATGGACTTTGGTCTATAGGCTGTTTACTTATAGAAGGTTTACTAATGCTGTCAATAATTAGTGCATTTCAAGCAAAGTGTACCTATTAAAGTGGGAGGTATCTCCGTATTACTGTGTGTAATGAATCTCTATGGTTCAACTTTAGCTTTTTTAATTCATTGAATACATTTCTGTGATATTCTACATTAGCGAGATGCAATACATGATTTGTATGTTGGACGTTTTATTGGTCTGGATGACAATACAATGGAGACAAAGGCAAGTTGACAGTTTTTGGAAGAGGGAGCCTTGAAGTCCTTTGATATTCAACCTTATGCCTATCCCATCCAAAGAGCACCTTGTTTTAAAATGAACACTCTACTACAAAGATGTTGTTCTGCATAAGTTCCCTAAAAATGATTGTCTTTTGAACCGACAAGGCCCATAAAATGAAAATTGTTGTATTACATTATTTTTACAATACCATTAATCTTGTTTATTGCAAAATATAATCAGTTAATTCTGTATAATTTCCCTGCCCTGAAAAGTCTTAAATAACAAAATATTAATCTGGATCTGCTAAAATAGTCATGCACACATTCTTTCACAGAATGATAAACCCATTCTCATCCTAATCTTTTTGAATACCTCAAACCACCTACTTTTTAACAGTTTTGCAGGCAATAAATAAACATTTTTACAGTTGGGTGAAGTAAAATCTTAAGTGTTTTAACACTAAAGCGTGCTGTACAATTTAAGCAATTTGTTAAAAGTTGCATTGTGTTTCTTTTCAAGCGTTGCACACATTCGCAGAGATCTCATAGTTAGCACAACAAGTTTGATACCACATGAAAAGAGCTGGAGGTGCATGATTGTAACTCCCACCAGCTGTGATCTCATCAGTTCAAGTTGAACACTGGGACCAATTTTAGGCAATCAAATAAATTAGGAAGCTGATCTTTTACTGTCTCCTGTGGGTTTTACATGCAGTTTCATTTGTATTAGCAGAGCTGTGAACTGGAATTTTCCTGCATTTGAACTGGCATCACTGGATAAAAATTGTGTAATTCTTTCTCTTCTTTTTGGACAATGACAAGAACAGTTAGACCCATGTTCTTCTTTCATCCACCAGAGTGCAGCACTCTCCTGTCTTATATATTTACAGCATAACTGTTGCTGCAGGGAGAACTTCAGCAGTCCTTCTGAGAAGCTGAGTTATTTTATCAGTCAGAGCTATTTATAAAAGTCCTGACTCAGGTCCACTGATGTGTTCACTCTGAACTAAAGAGATCCTAAAGGAGCAAAGGCTATTTGAAGTGCCTTGAAAACTAGCCCCCCCCCCCCCCCCCCCCCTTTCAGGATTAGCTCACAGGTTCCTCACTTCTACACAAATGGTCATTCAGAACTCCAGCATTGCAACAGCAGTAATCAAATGTTCTTCGTGTACATGTGGAGCCGATAGTGGCATTCAATGGTCTTTGTCATGTTTTTAAGTGCGTCAGAGTGAGGCCTCTGTCCGGAGCTTTGATAAAGTCTAAAGCACAAAGGCTCCTGTTTTTCTTTTTCTTTTGTCATTTGTTCAGTCTTCTAAGCATAACCATGCAGTATCAATTTCCCTGTATGAAAATATAGTTTTTACAGTTCCTCCTGTTTGTGCAGCAAAACGCCTGATACTTCACTTTTCTATATTGAGATGCTTAGGAGCCTCAAACGTTTAAAACGTTTATTTTAAATATGGGCACATAGGTCATTCTACTGATCTTTTAGACATATTAGCAGATCACACTTTATGGTTAAAGTAGAAAAAACACACAAATAAGGATAAAAATGTCAACACTGCTTGGGGGGGCATTCATACAATTGGACATGTTACAACCTTAGATTTCTGTGTATTTTAACTGGATTATAGGAAGTAATAAAATAAATAAATGAAACCTCATCCAAACATCTCACACAGAATAAATGTGATTATCATCTATCAGCATAAAAAAGTCATATATAAGAGGAAATATGTAATAGAAAAAAGAATTCTGTTTAAAATGTGTAAACGTGTCATTAAAACCGTATCTTGTCATAAAAGTAATGATTTCTAATTCTAAAACTGCTAACTAGACTAAAGAATATTTTGTCTCTGTGGTTTTAGAGTATCTGTGGAGAAATCAAAGTTATTCTGTTACGAAATACAAAATCCTGCAAGTGAATGAATCCCTCTATGCGACAAATGTACATTATTTTGTGCCATGAAAATAACCATACCAGCCCATACTCGTTGGTAAATAAAAACCTATCAGCAAACATCAACAACTTTTTGGGGTAAAAAAAATGTAGTGAGGTACAAAAGTCTATCAGTGCTGTAGCTGGAACTTTTAATCCTAAATGATTGTTTTTCACTTAAATATTCAAATATGTGCACTCACAACTTTCAAATCAAACATAGGCTTGATGCAAATTGTTGTCCAACCAGTTATAACTCACATGTTTTAATAACTTGTGTATTTATATGGCAGACTAACAAAGATGGTGCAAACTGACAAGAATCAACAGGATTGAAAGAAGTTGAAAATGTCAAAATTCTTGTTCATGCAGAGTTAAAACAGAACCACCACAGATGGTCGTAACGTGGTGAGAACATCTGTTCTCCTAGATGAGACAGACGAGAACTTTGCAGCATGTAGACGGTGTTGTAAAAAGCATGAATATTAGAGGATATATGATACCCTTTTATCAAATGAAGTCAGAGTTACAATAATTTTATTTTCTGGTTATTTTTTTATTGCCTCTATAAGAGGATACATTTGCAAACCTTTTTCCACACAACTCCCTTGATTGGAGTTTTTTTGACTGATTTGATTAAAAGGGTTTTTATATGTTTGCTTGTTTTTCATCGAATTTATATCACAGCAAAAAAACATGTCTCACTCATTTGATGTTTAAAGGGACCAATATACTCTGAAATAAGTTTAATTTCAAGCAGACAAAGGTAGCAACCTTAATTTCTTTCTGTCAACCTGCTGTGTTTTTTATTGATGACTTCCGTCATTATGTATACATTCCAGTGCAAATCTTGAACGTCTGGGAGAATAAAAAGCAGGTAACAGCTCAATAATTCCCTACTAAATATCTGGTTCCCTCATAGGAGAATTGATTAAAAATTGTCTGAAGCAAATTGAACCTATTTTTTAATGTTTGTTTGGTTTAGCTTAGCTCCACAGTACCATTTGCAAGTTGGTAACACTTAAAAGCAATGGTTGTCAAACTGCAGCACCACTGGTAGTGTGGAGAAATTCCTATTCAGAAAGGTGGTACTTCCAGAAAGTTTGAGACACATTGCTTTTCATGTAAACTTGAATTTCAGGGATGTTGCTGGCATATAATATATGAGTGTGTATGGTTATGTTATTTCAAAGTTGGATGAACAACCATCATCCGACTTTTGAACCACATCTGACATCACACACAGCATGCAGTTTTTGAGAATGTAGAAACAGTTGCATCACATATCCTGGTGTGTGTAACCACAGCTTGCAAAATTCTGAGTAGTTTACATTTGATTTAGACTCCTGGAGTGCAGAATTGTGACATGTGTCACACTTTAGTGAGATTAAAGGCAGATAAAGTCTTACCTGAATTCATTATTATTATTATTATTATTATTATTATTATTATTATTATTATTATTATTATTATTATTATTATTATTATTATTATTATTATTATTATCCTCTATCTAAGATTTAGCCCTGGGTGTGACATCTGTGTAAACCTCTGACTCACATCCAGAATAAAAGATGAGAGGAGCTCTCGGATCTATTCAAGGACTTTGGTTCAATGGATCTCCAGTTACCATGGAAAAAATGTACCTCTGTCCCACCAGCCAAAAATGAATCCCTGCAGCAACTTAATCCCTCAACATGCAAGCAACATGTCGGCATGTCATCTCCTAAAAACGGAATTTGTCTCCATCAAAACGGCACATAAATGGTGGACATGTAGGTGCTAGAAATTTTATAACAGCTAAAGCTGGAAAGGTGCACAGAAGCGATGACAACAGGAGAAAAGGACTTTCATCGTCCTGATGGTTTTAAGGCTTCATGATATTTTAGACTGTGTGATGGAATTGCATAGCCAGTTTATTAAAATCTGCAGCTGTTGTTTGCGAAAGGCACCAAGGAAACAGAGGTAATTGATGGAGCTATTGAGTTACACTTGCTGCATATGAAACCTGTTTGGCTGAGAAAAGTCAAGGCTACAAATTCTAGTTTAAGGCTTCACTGTAAGCTTATTGTGTGAAAACAGAACCCAGCGTGTTACTACAGTTTGACTTATTGATTGGCTGTCTGTGTGTATGAGACCTTCCAAATAAAAGGTCACAATCTAATATTACTCAGATTTTTTCTTTACTGCTCATTTGTGTAATGTGCCAAATGTTGTAAGTGCAGTGAAATAAATTGTACATGTTTTTACCCTATAAATGAAATTATATTGAAAGTTAACTTGTGTGATTTAAGAAGCTGAATTCAAATGTGAGTCCTGATCATCCATCATAACCGGTCAGTATTTCAACAATTTGTGGTTTTAACTACTTGGGTGAGCACTTGGCAGATAAGCACTCCTGTAAAACGGGGTCTAAATTACTGTTTTGGCTTGCAGAGCCCCCCCACGGTGCAACATAATAGGTGGGCTGAATGTGCCATGATGACTGTGCTGGGGGGTTTCCCAGAGTGAAAAAAGCTGATGGAAAGATGAGGAGGAAGGAGAAAGGAGGGGGGCTAATTTCTTTCTCTTCCTGAGAAGCAGAAGAGAGGAGGACGACTGAGCATGACCATACAGCTCTCCTGATCGGTACAGTACACAGACGAAGACACTGAAAGCCGCCACTGGGTTAACTTAACAGGAGTTATTAAGAGTTATCTGGAGGGTGCCAATCCTAGAAAGATTTCAGTCTGGTTTTAGGGTGAACCACAGCACCGAGACGGCCCTTTCGAAGATTTTAAATGAATTCATGGTTAAACTATGATGCACAGAGGGTGACAGTGTTGGTTCTACTGGATCTAAGCACTGCCTTTAATACAGTAGACCACACTATTCTTTTAACCCGTTCAAAACAGATTGGCCTCTCTGTCGCTGTTCACAAAAGGTTCATATCCTATCTCACAGACAGGACTTTTATGGTAAGTTTAGACACCTGCTCCTCTAGGGTACACAAGATTACATGTGGTTCAATTTTAGGCGCAGCGCTTTTTAACCTGTATATGCTCCCTCTTGGCAGCGTCATCAGGGTTAGGGTGATGATACACAGTTGTTCATCTCCATGTCTCCTGATGACACACGGCCAATGGATGCACTTTTTAACTGCATTTTAGACATCAAATCCTGGATGGCAGAAAACTTTCTCCAGCTCAACCAGGACAAAACAGAAGTTTTAGTCATCGGTCCTGAGGCTCAGAGAGAGAAACCTTTACCAAAACTACAATCACTGTCTTTTAATCTTTCTTTACAAGTGAAGAACCTGGGCATCATTTTTGATTCTGAGCTGACTTTTATCCCTCACATTAAAAACATGACCAAAATAGGCTTCTATCATCTGAAGAACATTGCCAGAGTCTGCCCCATTCTCTCCCGGGCAACCACGGAGACACTGATGTATACTTTTATCTCCAGTAGAATTGATTACTGTAATGCCCTGCTTTCTGGTCTTCCCAAAAAGAGTATCTCAGGTTTACAACTTCTACAAAATTCAGCAGCACGTGTCCTGATGAAGACCAGGAGGCGCATTACACATTACACCTGTCTTAAATTAATTTTAGGATTAATTTTTAAGGTTATTTTAATGGTTTTTAAGTGTCTTGATGGTCTTGGGTCTTCTTATCTTTCAGAACTGCTTTTAACATGTGAACCTTGCGATCTCTGCGCTCCTCTGTCAGCCGTCTCCTTCTCGTCCCTAAAGTCAGGACACACACTGGCGAGGCTTATTTTCAGTACTGTGGCCCTCACCTCTAGAACAGCCTCCCGCAGGGAGCAGGATCAAGACCCACCTTTTTAGCCTAGCTTTTAACCGATTATTTATTATAGTCTGTTTAATTGTTTTACATGTTTTACTAAATAAATCAGTGTTTTACTATTTAATCTCATCATATTTATCCACTGTTCATTTTAATAGTTTAACATGTTATTTTAATCTTCCAGTGTTTCCCCTGTGGGAGCCCTCTGCCTCGGGAGCGCTTGGGTGGAGGTGGGGGTCTCAGCCTTGCCTCCTCTGGACCCCTAGGTCAATGTCTTGGCTGCTGCTGTTAATGTGATACTGCCAGTGCAGATGGCTCCTCTGATGCTGTTTCCTGACCTGGCTCATCTGTACTCGGCCCAATGTCCTTTTTAATGCTGCTCTTAAGTGTGTGCGTGCATGAAGTTAGGGTCTGAGGGAGGGGGGAATAACTGTGATCATGCTTTTAATTATGTGGGAGAGGGATGGGAATGTGGTCTTTGTGGGGTAATTTTAATTTGTAAAGCACTTTGAGTTGCAATTTTTGTATGAAAAGCGCTTTATAAATAAAGTTTGATTGATTGAAACCTCTTCTTGTTTTGAAATTAAAACACGAAATTTCAAAACAACAGTAATAAAAAACAATTTCAGTGTTCACAAATGCAAAAGCTATCTAATTTTCTAACATTAGGAAAAAAGGGTTCTGGTGAAAGTAAAAAATAAACATAAGTGCCACTTCTGCTAATAACAGTCTGCATAGCTACTTGCGTGGTTTTGGATTTTCAGAATAATTTACTCTATTTTGTGCTGAATTTGTTTTGTTGGTGCACAATGTTACCAAAGGAGAAACTAATAAATTTAACAAATTTGGAGGGAAACGCTATTAGGTTTGACACATACAGTACAGTGAAAAAGACAATGATATAAGTAAATATCACTAGAAGAAATCTGAAGATAAACTTAGAAGGGCATGGGGCTTCCTGCTTTTAGTGATCCAGTGCAAAAAGGGAAATGGCATCTGATTGTCATTTTTTTTTACCTTCTAGTTGTTTTTGGTTTTTGCTTTTTGGGGTTTTTGCCAGTCAAATGCCATTTTCCTTTTGAGGACAGAAGGTAATACCAAACAGGAGCTTGTACAGACGGGGGTCCTGATGAAGACCAAGCTTGGTTACAATATATTATTAAATGTGATTTCTACTTGAATTGCCATGTAAAATAAAGGCATTTAAAATGTTTTTCACCTTAAACAAAACATGCAATTAAAAATGAATTTTACCTAATTACTGAAAAATTAGAATACAGGAAAAAAGCTATCCAACTAAACCAAACCAGCAATTTGTAAATTAGTAATTGCCCTATATTGGATTTAACAGTACACACACCTTCCAAAAAGTTCCACTTTTGTGTTATGGAAATCAATGTCTTCTTCCTTAAACAAAGATGAGGCTGCAGTACCATGGCCGTTTTCTTGTAGTTTAATAAAATATCCGACCAGGATCATACAGGTGCCCTAAGCTGGGCCAAGCTTGAACTCTTCTGCACCCTTCCGTCCCCTAAGCTTAGTAAGCTAAAAGGTAACTAGGTCAGAGGGCCTCCTAATCAAATCTGCTCCTCACTGACGTCTATTTGAACACTCTGACGATCTTCTACATGACATATTCCCTAGATGTATGTAGGCAAGGCAAGTCAATTTTGTTTTGTATAACACACTTTTAACAAGGTCATTCAAGGTGCTTTACATGATTAAGAGGTAAAATAAAAACAGCAGTAAAACACAGACAAAGCATATAAAGCAAAATAGCAATAAAGCAATAAAGCAAGAAGCATACACAGACACATCATAGCATTAAAAAGCTTATAAAGTAAAAACAGCAATAAAGCAAGAAGCATACACAAAACATATGATACGTCAAAGCATTACTTAAAGGCAGCTCTAAACCGATACGTTTTTAGTTGTGATTTAAAAGAACTCAGTGTTTCAGCAGTTTTGCAGTTTTCTGGAAATTTGTTCCAGATTAGAGGAGTATAGAAACTGAAAGCTGCTTCTTCATGTTTGGTTCTAATTCTAAGGATGTTAAGAAGATTGGAATTTGAGGACCTGAGTGGTCTGGTGGGTTGGTATAGTAACAGTAGATCTTCAACATACTTTGGTCCTAAGCCATTTAAAGATTTATAAACTAGTAAAAGTATTTTGAAGTCTATTCTCTGAGCTACAGGGAGCCAGTGTAAGGACTTTCGAACTGGGGTGATGTGCTCTACTTTCCTGGTTCTAGTGAGGAACACGAGCAGCAGCGTTCTGGATCAGCTGCAGCTGTCTAATTGACTTTTTAGGCAGACCTGTGAGAACGCTGTTGCAGTAATCAATCCAACTAAAGATAAACGCATTGATGAGTTTTTCGAGGTCCTGTTGTGACATCAGTCCTTTAATCCTATAAATGTTCTATAGGTGATAGAAGGCTGACCTTGTTAATGCCTTTATGTGACCCTGGGGGTTCATGTTTGAGTCCATCACTGCACCTAGATTTCGGACCTGATCAGTAGTTTCTAGCTGTATCAACTGAAGCTGTGTGCTGACTAATAATCGTTCCTGTTTAGGTCCAAAGCTAATTACTTCTGTTTTGTTTCTGTTCAGCTCTAAAGTTTATGGCACATCCAGCCATTGATTTGCTCGATGCATTTACTTAGGGTTTGGATGGGTTCAAAGTCACCTGGCGACATCGTAATGTAAAGCTGAGTATCATCTGCATAGGTAGCTAATCTTATTGGTTGTTATAATCTGGGCTAGTGGGAGCATGTAGATATTAAATAATAGCGACCCAAGGATGGAGCCCTGGGGCACCCCACATGTGATTTCTGTTTGTTCTGATGAAAAGTTTCCTATTGAAACAAAGAAGTCCCTTTTCTTTAGGTAAGACTCGAACCAACCAAGTACCAGTACCAGAGAGTCCGACCCAGCTCTCCAGTCGTTCCAATAGTATATCATGATCAACAGTGTCAAATGCTGCACTGAGGTCCAACAGAACCAGCACTGGGGTTTTACCACAGTCTGTGTTTATGTGGATGTCATTGAAAACTTTGACTAGGGCAGTCTCAGTCCTGTGGTGAGTGCATAAACCAGACTGAAAAACATAAAACATTGGTCATTGTTATGAAACTATTTAACTGCTGAAACACAGCTTTTTTCAGCTTTTTACTAACATGTCATTAATTATAATAATTACCTTGAAATATTTCCATCACATTTGTCCTGCTGAATATTTTTAATATAGTTTTTTAGAATAACACCAAGACATTTTATGGCAAACATAAAACAGCTCTTCATGTTATTTTTGTTCTTCAGATGTTCTTGCCCTGTCCTTTTTTTATTGTTGACTCTTGAACCTTTCATAATTAAGTTGAGTCCTTTTGCTGTGTGGTGGTATTTCATGTAAAGCAGATTGCATCTCATTGTCGTATAGCTGCAATAAGCTGCATCTCAAAATACAGAAACAGCAGAAATTGGTGTGTGCATTTTCCACCCGTATAAAACCAGCTACTCTGGTCAGGGCTGTGAAAACAGGGTTCAGGAAGAAACGTCATCCAAAAAAAAATCTGTAGTATTTTACACACCTTAAGTAAGGATATTGTTTCTGCTATTAAAAAACAGGCCCATATCTTTTTATATATTCATATTTATTCTGCTTGGGTCTAAACGTGTGCTTTTACAAATTTTCAGTTTTTACAGTACAACCAGGAAACCTGTAATTAGGTGATTTCTTTTTCAATTTACAAATTGTGTACCTAAAGCTAAAACACATCTCTTGTGCTCTCCACAGTTGCTGCAACATCACATCATTAGAAAGTTATACATGTATGAGAAAAATCTGAAGGTTATGGTTTGTGAAATAGCAATCACTGTCTTGGTTTTAAGCTTTAACAGTGACTCAAATGACTAATCAAACATTTTTCAACTTCATGGCCAGCTCCAAACTGTGCCTAACATTTATTTGTGATGTTCTGATTCAACTCCTCTGCAAGGTCATGAACACCTCATCATCTTCTGAAAAATCATTGCACGATTCACAACATGATGTCACATTTTGGTAAGAAGACAACACTTCCTCAAGGACTAGCTTCCTACCTGCCTATCAGGAATTTCAAGTGTTTCACATTCATTGTCGGGTGATGTCATACGTAAAACCTTCAGGGCTTCTCATCCCTCTTGGTCAAATGGTGACACATTTCTCTTGACTCTGGAAAGGAAAATGGAACACAATTTCAGCAATATGATGTGCTTGGTAGCCGCAGAGTCCTTTCCAAGATTTCCTCTTGAGCTGTTTGGGCAACCTTTCAGCTATATTCAAAAACAGAGTTTGTGAAAGATAATAATTCATGTGATAAAAGGAAACACGCGCACACACACACACACACATGCACACGCACACACAGACACACACATACACGTATAGTCAATTAATCTATAGCCACTTTTGCCTTGGTGTTCATGTGTGATGGATTCTGACAAAAAAAATACCAAACTGTTGATTCTGCTCTTTTTTTACGTTTTGTCTTTGGTTAGACTTTTCAGCCTAATGATGGCCTGATAAATTTGCACTGAGTTGCATTAACTCCAGTTTGACTTCACTTCAGCAAGTTCGGAAACTCAAATGCAGAAATGAAACCGGTTTTACAGGGGTGGAAATAAATGTTTAATCCCATGCTCATTTTGTTGTGTCACATTCCTGAGTTTAGGGCTTTGGTTTTTGTTTGTGTGACTATCCTTTTCTTTTGTGGTTTATTACTGTTCAGAAGTCTGGGCATATCTATTTAATTTGTGTGTTTATTGTTTTTAGGTGTTGTCAGATTAGTTTAATCCTGTATGTTTAGATCTTAGTTTCAGTCTTGTGGTCTGTTTCTTATTTCCATTCGATTATTGCCAGGTTTTGTACTTTGGTTCCAGATCCTTTTGGTCTTAGTTTCAGCTCCAGTGTTAATTAGTCTCCTCTCTTGGGTGCCTGCCTTCTCCTTGCCCAGCTGTACAACATTTAGCCAAATTAGTTTATCTGGTTTCTCTTGTAAATTCACTACCCTACCTCAGAATTTTAGGTTTTGATTTTTCTTTAATCATTGCTGAATCTTTACATTTCTGTGCCTTGATATCTGTCTCATGCAATTTCCTGTGTCTCCATTCATGCTCCCAGTCCTGCAGCTTTTTTCAAATGTTACAAGTCATTATTATTATTAAAATCTTCAGCCCTATTCTAGAGACTCTCTGCGCCTTGGACCGGCCAAATATTTAGCCTATTTCCTTTTAATGTGGAAAGACAGAATATAAACATAAACTTAAATAAATAATAATTACATAAAAGTTAAACATTGGTTTGCAGTCCAGTCCATCTCACAACACAACCAGGATTCTGGCCCCTTTAAAAAAATAAAAAATTTAGATGAAATAAATTTTTGTTGTCTCCTGCTTGAATACTTTTTAAATAGGAGTGTTAAATTACTAAAAAAAAGCTAATTTAGCTGACAGAAACTTTTTTAAAGGACAACAATCACTTTTTTATGCCACTTTAAGGTCCATCACCAATCTGGAACCTATTTCTCTGCAACAATGTCATCAAACGACAGATATTTTAATATAACCTGTTTATTTTCGAAAGCCCAATTTAGTCCCCCATCAGTACTGGTTTGAGCTTGTTTAAAAACTACTGTTGTAGTAATGGAATGTACACTGATCAAAAAATTAAGGGAACTCTAAAATAACATCCTAGATCTGAATGAATAAAATATTCTTATTAAATACTTTGTTATTTACATAGTTGAATGTGCTGACAACAAAATCACACATAAATTATCAATGGAAATCAACTTTATCAACCCATGGAGATCTGGATTTGGAGTCACACTCAAACTTAAAGGGGAAGCACACACTACAGGCTGATCCAACTTTGATGTAATGTCCTTAAATGGAGGGTATACAATTTCATTTAAAAAAAACTTTTTTTTAAACTGCAAAAAATGCTCTTCATGTACCAGTGGCAACCTATAAGTTAGGAGTTCTTAAAATTGACCGAGTAATTTTTATTCTTTCTACTGCGAGAAACCATGGGAAAACCTCATCCAATCAACTTCCACGGTCCGTCTAGGATAATAGGTTGTAAGCAAAGCTTCTGTGTTCCAGCACCTCCCCCTCTGCGCGTCCCCTTCGTGTGCACGCAACGCTCGTTCTAGCCTGTAAACAGGAAGTGAACTCGCGCTAAAATGAACCGAAAACGCAAAGCTATTGTGGAAATAGCAACGAGAAAAAAGAAAGCCGACGAAGAGCGTGCTTAAAGCTGAATCTGCATCGGAGCTGATGCATTTACATGGTGGCGTCAACTCAAGGAAGCTAAGTGCTTGCTAACGGATGCGTTGGTTGCTGATTTTCTGCTGGACAGGTAGATCATGTTATATTTTGTGACTTTGGTTGAAATAGCGGAGTGAAGTGTGAAGTGAAGTGGCGGAGACGCAACGAGGCCATGCTGGCTGCGCGTGCCTGTGTTATTGAGGCGTGGCTTAGTGGGAGAGCATGAAGCAAGGGGTGGGACTTTTTATTTTTCAATAACGCCCTCTAAAGGAGCGCTCCCACAATCGTATACCCTGCCTTTAAAACAAGTCAAAATGAGGCTCAGTAGTGTGTGTGACCTCGACGTGACTGTATGACCTTCCTACAACGCCTGGGCATCCTCCTGATGAGGTGGCGGGTGGTCTCCTGAGGGATCTCCTCCTAGACCTGGACTAAAGCATCCCCCAACTCGTGGACAGTTTGTGGTGCAACGTGGCGTTGGTAGATGGAGCGAGACATGATGTCTCAGATGTGCTCAATTGGATTCAGGTCTGGGGAACGGGCGGGTCAGTCCATAGCATCAATGCCTTCCTCTTGCAGAAACTGCTGACACACTCCAGCCACATGAGGTCTAGCATTGTCTTTCATTAGGAGGAACCCAGGGCCAACCACACCAGCATTTGGTCTCACAAGGGGTCTGAGGATCTCATCTTGGTACCTAATGGCAGTCAGGCTACCTCTGGCGAGCACATGAAGGGCTGTGCGGACCCCCAAAGAAATGCCCCCCACACCATTACTGACCCACTGCCAAACTGGTGTGGTGGAAAATTGTTATGCAATTAGGAATTAAGTGTATATTCTCTGTTTAGTGAATACATCTAGTGTAAAATGACTAGCTTATTGTTCCAGCTTAATGTTATGAGAAAGATATATGTGTCAGGTCACCAGAGAGACAGACGCCGGGGCAGTAAGATAACAGTTTGGTCTTCGGATGAGCTGCTTTATGCGTTGATATAAGACTCGCATGAAGCATTTCTCTGGAGGCGGGGCGTGAATGTTGGAGAAGACATCTACAGAGATAAACAATGATTGCTGAATACTATTTAAGCGGTTAGTTAGATAGGTTGGTTAGGGTGATGCACGAGTAACTCTGTCCCCTCCGTGTCTGGCCAGACATGTTTGAATTAAATACTTTAACGCCTTCTTGGACTCAAGTCTTCTTTATAATGGAAACCCTGAGATACTATTTTTTGCCATTACACTGGTCATGCTGGAGGATGTTGCAGGCAGCAGAACGGTCTCCACAGCATCTCCAGACTGTTACGCCTGTTACATGTGCTCTGTGTGAACCTGCTTTCATCTGTGAAGAGCACAGGGTGCCAGTAGCGAATTTGCCAATCTTGGTGTTCACTGGCAAATGCCAAATGTCCTGCACAGTGTTGGGCTGTAAGCACAATCACCATCTGTGGAGTTCGGACCCTCACACCACCCTCATGGAGTCTGTTTCTGACAGTTTGAGCAGACACATGCACATCTGTGGCCCGCGGAGGTCATTTTGCAGGGCTCTGGCAGTGCTCCTCCTGTTCCTCCTCGCACAAAGGCAGAGGTAGCAGTCCTGCTGCTGGGTTGTTGGCCTACTATGGCCTCCTCCACGTCTCCTGATGTATTGGCCTGTCTCCTGGTAGTGCCTCCATGCTCTGGACACTACGCTGACAGACACAGCAAACCTTCTTGCCACAGCTCGCATTGATGTACCATCCTGGATGAGCTGGACTGCCTGAGCCACTTGTGAGGGTTGTAGACTCCGATTCATGCTACCACTAGAGTGAAAGCCCCACCAGCATTCAAAAGTGACCAAAACATCAGCCAGAAAACATACGAACTGAGAAGTGGTCTGTGGTCACCACCTGCAGAACCACTCCTTTATTGGGGATGTCTTGCTAATTGCCTATAATTTCCACCTGTTGTCTATTCCATTTGCACGACAGAATGTGAAATTGATTGTCAATCAGTGTTGCTTCCTAAGTGGACAATTTGATTTCACAGAATTGTGATTCACTTGGAGTTATGTTGTGTTGTGTTCCCTAATTATTTAAAGTGACAAAACATTCAATAGTCTTTCTTAGCATGTTTTATCACATACGCATATGTCTTGTCTATAATTACGGGACACACTTGGATAAATTGCCTTTAAAATCAAAACCAACTGAAAATGTCTGAGACATTTTGACTACTATTGTTATGTGTAAAATGTTTATCATCCTCCCATGAGTCATGATAGAAATTAGTATGCTCAATGAAATGAATACTATTTATTATGTTCATTTTGCCCATGAAGTGTGAAAGTGGGAGTGTAACCTTGAAACATCAGATAATCTCCAAACATGGCTGCAGCATCTCAATGCAGAAACTGTGCAACATATGGCTTTGCATCGCAACACTGAGTGCTGACCGGTTTCTTGTGCCGCCGTCAGTGTGCTCTATAATACATAACAACACATGACAGGCGAACGGGAAATTCCAACATGTGCCTCAACCAATTACACATCGCCCTGCAAAATCTTGTAGATTCAGCAGCTGCGGATGACAGCATCTTTATCTCCTCTGTGTGCAGAGCCGGTGACGTTGTTTGATATCATTTTAAACATCTTTCTTCCTAGAGGTTGTCTCTTACAGCTGCTTGCTTATTTATCTGTTCCTTACTTGCATCTTCCTATTGGCAGAGGTATTTTATTGTCTCTTGTATCGGTCCAGGGAAACTTTTATCATCATCCCTCATGGTGTCCTCTGTGAAATGAGCCTTCTTTTGTCTGTACACATCCTTCTTCATGCCTTACCATTTCCCTTTTTGTAGCTGCAGTCTGTCATTTTGTCTTTGCTCCTGGTTTGTCCCCAGCTTAAACAGCACAAAACCTCAGGCTAGAACATATTTACAGCACAAATGCATCACAACGAGTGAAATGACTTATCTGAACTAGTCCACTTCAGGCACACAAACGTATGAACTAGCCGGTCACATTATCTTGTGCACCTGTTCAATTGCTTCTTAACGCAATCAGTGAACTAGTCAATTACATGACAGCAACTAAATGCATGTAGCCATCCAGATGAAGTCAAGAAGACTTGCTGAAGTTCAAGCAGAGCATCAGAACAGAGACAAAAATTTGATTTAAGTCATTTTGAATGTAGCATGGTTGTATGGTTGTTGGTGCCAGACAGGTTGGTCTAAGTATTTCAGAAACTGCTGAACTACTGGGATTTGTTTAATGTAGAGCCATCTTTCGTGTTTATTGTGAATGGTTCAAAGCAGCGCAAATATCTATCTATTTAAGATCTGAAGATGATTGTTACTTCCGCCAATGAGGTTATGTTTTTACCAGGGTTTGTTTATTTGTTTGTCTGTCTGTTAGCAACATGACTCAAAAAGGTATAGACAGATTTTGAGTAAATGTTCAGGAAATGTCCGCAGTGCGACCAGGATCAAGTGATTATATGTAATTATTAGGATTCCAGTGATTCTATGATTCACCACCTGTTTGAGCCTCTGCACCCAATATATTGTCCAAATATTGTGCATTTCAAACACTTCATAAGTCATTATTTTAGTATCCAACTGTATTTTTTAAAAATTGTGCACTTATTGAAAGGGAAATGCACATCTGCTCTTTTACCTTAAGAAATTCCTTGACATGGGGGCATTGAATTAAATAGTTTCTTAATAACCATTCATTACCATAAAAAGTACAGTTTGAAAATATCAGAAATATCCCCTGCAGATTGAAATAAATATTCTAGCTCAATTTAAAGTCACCATGAAAGCATTCTCAGAGTTCTTGGTTGTGAAACGTGATGAATGTATGCAAAAAGTCAGATTCCTAAAGGTTCATGTCACTGCACTTGTTGTCATAGTTCTTTGGTTGTGTGTTTTATTATCACTTTCATGAACTCTTTGGTATTTATTTCATGCACTTCCTTGTTTTCTTATTTCCTCCTTGCTCAGATGTTTTCAACTTTTTGTCTATGTCCACCTTCTCATTTGTGTTTCCTTAGTTAATCTCCTTAATGTCTTTTTTCTGTTCTCCAGTGTTTCCTTAAGTTTCCATTTAGAATCCTCCTTCATCATATCTTCAGATCTTTAGTTCTAGTTTCTTAAAAGTTTTCTGTTTCCCTTGCCTTTCTTGTTGTCTCCCTGTCACTCTGCTCCTCACCCAGTTCTACCAATTGTCCTCACCTGCATCTGCCTTTTCTAATTAGTTCTTGGTCTCCTCTGTCACTTTCACATTTCCCTCCTCAGTATATATTCTGCTCTCATCCTGTCACTATCCGCTGGTTTGTTGTCATTCTTCCCTGGTCTATCTTCCCTGTCGTCTTCCTGCGTTTCCTGGTCTCCTTGTTCCCTGGTTACCCCGCGATTTTGTAAATACGTTTGTTCCTTGTTTTATTAAAATCAAGTTCCTTTATTGTTCTGCATTTGGGTCCTCTTTAAAACCTAATTATGACACTTGTCTTCTTATTACATTGTGTCCTCTCAAGCCTAAAATGAGCTTACCTGTAAGAACATATTAAACATGAGAAGCCTCGTCTTATGCTGTATTAACTTTTAATAAAGTCTTGGTGAGGCTTTGTGTGTCTTTCCTTGACAAAGAGAGAAACTTTGATGGTAACCAGCGCAGTGGCCCTCAAGCATAGTGGTCCTCTCTGCTTTATTTCACCGTCTTCCCTGACTGGGAAATATGTACACGCTTTGATGTGTGTGTGCAGAAAAAGGTGGGTCCTCCTCTTAGGGTGTTTTTGCCTAATACGTCCATGCAGTGCTGGCTGGAGCGCGGTAGGCAGAGGCACAAAGATCAGGGCTATTCTGGTCCTGCCAGCCTGCCCAGTGCTGATAGGAAAGGATTAATGTGGCGGGGCACTCATCGCTTGTAATTAGAAACAACGCTAAAACTATTTTTGAGCTTGTTCCTAAGGAGAGACCCTGACCCCTAGGGCACCCCCCACAAACACCCTCGATTGCCATGAGGCAACAGACGCCTGCAAAGGTGGAGTAAAAATAGTCCCATAACCGGAGTAGCTATGTGGCACATGGTTGAATGGAGGCAAGTGTAGATAATTAAAAACTGCCTTGGCTGCCTACTCTACATGCTCAAATGTCAAAATGCTCACAGGCTGGATCCTAAAATAAGCACTGCAATGTCTTTATTGTTATGAAATCTAACTGTTTGAGTGTCTTAATCTGTTTCTTTTAATTTAATAATAATACTTTCACTTCTGAGGGGATGCTAACTTTTTAATTTTATGTTGGCCAAGTTGTCCAAGGTGGAGTTTCAGAGCTATTTATCTTTTCAAAACAGTTGTTCAGTAAGGCTATACATTTTATTTAGAGAGTAGATCATGAAGCAAAAAGCAAAAGTGTGAGTTATTAATGAAGTGACCTATATAATAATGGAGCGCAGAATTAGGGTTCCCTTCACACCATTCTAAGACTGCATCATAACTATAAAAATTAGCAGGAACATGGAAAAGATGGGCAAAACAAACAAGAATGTGGATGGTCTCTATAGCATCTTGGGAAAATATTTGCAACAGTGTGTTCCTGTATCATGTAGCTCAAGAGTTTTGACCATGGAGAAACTTTTCACGTTATGGTAGATTCTAATTGTTCGATTTTGTGGCAGCATAACAGGCTCCTGGGTGGTGCATGAACTAGCCTGGTAAGTATCTAATGCATGAGGTGTGGCACATGCCCCATCAGTGTGGATAGGTCATTAGATACACACTGGACACATGGCAACCTAACCAAGCCCACACCTGGCTGGCTCTGAGGCTGGGGTAACACATGGCTGGACCTGCAAATTGCATCACAGCTCTGGCTTCAACAAAAACTAGTAGCTGGCGTTAAAATGGTTTTGGAGATTCTGGAGACTGTATGGGTGATCTTATTTGGTGTAAGGGGGACATTTTACATACTTTTGAAATATTGATTCCAGCATATTTACAGATATTGAGGATTCACAAGGGGTTAGTTTTTAAATGTAACTTTTTCAATATTCTTCTTCTCTTTTTTGTAAATGTGCAATATATGGACACCCACTGGCCATTTGTAGTTTTTTTTTAATCATCTGGATATTGTTTTTACTAAGGTAAAAAATATCATTTTTAAAAGATTTTTTTCTCAATTTTAGCAAAGCAAGTGGCTAAGAAAGAAGCAGGAACTGCTTTGAAAATAGGCCTCCGGGACATCAAACCAAATTTGAAGCCTCCATCTTTATTTCAAAGCTCACAAGTAGGGATTACAAAATTACAGTGTTTCAGTTGCAACAGTTCAAGGAGGAGAGATGACAGACCAGTTAAGGAATTTTGAGCAAGTCATGCAAAAAGGTGTGGGAGAAGGCCTCCAGTATAGTAGCACCCTTTGTGGAAAAAAAATAAACCCATCTCTCAGTAAGTCAGTGCAAAAATAGTAATGAATATAAGCATACAAAGAAAATATATATATTTATATATATATGTATGTATTTATATACTGTAAATACTTGACTGTAGACTACAGACACAGAGAAATATACAGTAAATCGAAGAGCGAAGCCCAAATCCACCAGACCGTCCAAGCCCACAGCAGAGACTCTTAAACAAGTCCAAGTCATAAAGATGTGGAACATGACAGCTTGATATTGTCCTAATTCAGAAACTTGTTTCCAAGTAAATGGGAGCAGATGCCTTTTGGAGCCATCAGTCAGGATGTGACCACCACAGATAGAACAGTATACGAAAGACGGAGAGCACCATAATGACCCTCAAAGAGCAGGAGCACACAGCATGCTTCATCTCCAGTAAGGGAGTAAAGTCAGATTTTTCAGTCAGAGATCAATAAAAAAAGCAGTTTGCTACTGAAAGTTGCAGGAACCAGCAGGTTGAATGAAAACATAAATTTTTCAAGTGTTATATTGGCTCAGACATTTTGTATGTCATCAATAGTTTTTTTATATAAAGATGCATACGATACACATCTTGTAAATGGTTATTAGCATATATGGTATTTGTCCTATACTTAGATTTATCGTGGAGCACCAGTAGACACAAGTGATGACAGCAACAAAAACAGGACAGATTACTTTTTTTCCCTTTCTACAGAAAAAGAAAATCCAAATCTTACAAATCCGAAAAACCAGTTCATGACAGTTGTAAATATCCTGTGACGATTTTGTTTTGCATAGCATGATTTTTCACATGAGGGATTTTTTTCTAAATCCAGGTTGTTGCAGATCTCTGTCTTCAAACTATCCTGAGCAGACAGCGCAAACATACTTGTATAATCTTTCTTCCTACTGACAAACAACAGATGATCATTTCTAAACTATTGGATTCATATTCAAAGATATAATGTATGATGCAGTGGGTGTATTGCAAAACAGATGATGGTTCTGGCACCTTGACAAAGTTATTGTTAGCCCTGTGCTTCATTTTATGCCTTGCTATGGACAGCTGAACAGAAACCAGGAGCACAACAAACATAAACAGAGTTGGGGGCAGTGTATGAAAAGGCTGCTTCAATTCAGCGTTGGATTCACTCTAAAATCCAGATTTTTTGTTGTTGTTTGTTTGTTTTCACTTCAGTGAAAATACTGGTCATTGATGTTTTGGAAAGCTTTTTAACAGCTCAATTAGACCAAAGCTGCATGTTCTTGGGCCTAAACAGAAAGGCTTCCAACAAAACTGATCACAAGTGCTTAAATGCTGTTTTTAACAATACACACAAATTCATTAAAAAGGTGTTTAACGTTTGTGCTCTGCTTTGTGCACATGCTTACAATGGCATGAAACAGGCCATTTAAAGTACTCTCATTTTTGTGATAAAACTAACAGTTGTGTCACCTAGGATCTGTGTATCAATGACTCAAAAAACAAAACAAATATAACACCAAAGAAACTTTGGTTAGACTATATACGTGCATATATTCTCCTACCATGGATGTTGATTTCATTTGCAGAATATCCGGCAAAAATATCTAATTGTTTTCAACAGAAAGAGCTCTGATATGGTGGCTTTAAACATCTTCTGTGTGGCTGCATGACTTGAAGCAAATACAGTACATTAGATATCTAAGCAGATAATGTTGAGTAAAATGTAGTCTTCAGAATACATTTCTGACTAGTTTTCTTCAAAGTGGATAAAGAGTAACTCAATATCTTACTTTTTTTTTTTAAGTAACTAACTTGTATCCAAAATTCATTTCCAGAAGGTCCTCTGCATTTACTGGCACCTTCAAGAAAGATGTGTATATTTTATTACAAGGAATTATTATAAAGACCTGGTGACCCTAACATGGCATTATTTTCCATAATTCTCCAAAGGTAAGTATTGGACTTTTTTTTTTACCTCCATTACCTTACTGTGTGTAGTTGCAAGACAAACCATGTCCAGCTTTATTCCTCACAATGCCATTTAACTGTTTTGATTGGTGCCGACCAGCAATTGCCTTGTTTTAATTTCCTGACACAAAAAACACATATGCCTTTTTCTAAATGGCATGTTCTCTTGTCTTTCCCATTTTGAGTGGCTAAGAAAATGGGCCTCTCTGTCATATTTATACACCTGTGAAACAGGAAGCTGTGGACTTCAAAATAGAAGTTCCGAGGCACTCTGATCAACTTTAAAAAAAGAAAAAGATTTATCAAAAAGGCTTCACTTACATTTATTTTATTCAAAAATTTTAGGAGTACCAGTAACTGTTGCAACTCTGTTTGTGATCAAACCAATTATGTGTTAGCATTGAATTTTTTCCTTGCATAATAAATTTACTAAAATTAAAAGTTGGATTCTTTTTATACATTTATACTACAGTATTTTGCTACCACTACATAAGAATAATTTTTTATAAGGTTTTTACTTTTTATTAGAAATAATTACCAGGGGTGCAACATGTGAAAAGATCTGCAGATGGAGTAGAAGAAATATAGAAAATGTTTGTTTTTCCCAAGTCCTATATAATGCCAGATTGACTTACAGTTTACCGCCTTGCTGTGTTTGTCTAAAAAATGCCCCACTAGATCAAAGTCACAATAAAATGTTTTTCCTTTTTTGATGTTGCTTTTATATCATCTTGTTTGATCAGAAACATCGGCTGTACTAATTGCCAAATAAAATTTGCAGATTAAAGAAGTTGCTTTCTTCTGATATTTAAATATTGACCTCAGCATGACACAGGTTTGTCTTTATGTGATGCCTTCAAAAATCCAAAAGGAGAAAGAAAAGAAAATTTTATTTCCTTATGTGGTATTTGTTCAGTTATTAGTGCTTTTTGTTTTTGCATGCCATTGTTTTTTGTGTTTTTGCAAAATGCAGATGAATTAAGGCATTGATAGAGGCACTAAAGCAGCACGTGACAGCAGCTGGCAGCTCAAAACAAATCGTCCCAAAGGTTACGCCGCTCTGCTGTACCACTGCTGTCACGATAAACTGAACTCCACAACAGGACATTTGTGTTTATTTGAAGTACAAACCTTAACGTTGCTACCATAGAACTTGGCTGAGTAATAGCTGGGAACATGGGGCATTGCCAAGGAGATTGGATGCGAGTGGACAGAGACAGTACACGGTGAGGTACAGTGCAACAGTGCTGGCTAATGGATGAAGTGGAGCAAAAACAAACAGAGGAGACAGAAGCAGGCAGTGAAAATCCTCCCTTGTGTTACATTAAACATCAGCAGTAGCCCTATTTTACAATATTCACTGATTATTTCAGTGCTCTCTCATCTTCTCCACCAGCAGCCATGCATAAAAAGAGCTCTTATGGCTGTCTGGTAGTATGCGTATTGCTAAAAATATACGCGGACACACGAATGGTAAAACCAACACACTGAAGCGAACACACAAGATATGAAGTTATGCTTCAGCAAACAAAATCCCATAAGCTGCACTTAAAGTATAATCTTTTTTTTTCTCTGGTTCTTGTACAGATCAGCGCCAAGTCTTACAGCATAACTGTATCCACCATAAACACATAGAGCTGAACAGTAGTTACATTAAAATCAAAATGGTTTTTCAGCAAAGAGCTGGAAATGTTTTTCCTTGATCATTACCAATATATACACATATAAGATCATGGTTGCATTCAGCAGAAATTATTGCACAGTAAGCCTTTGTTGGCTCGTCATGGTCATCCCCTTAAAACCCCTGTATAAAAATAGAACAACAAGATTAACACGCCAAACATGTCCTTATCGTTTATCTTTTATTATTTATATTTAGACAGGCACTGCTTTGGCCAACTCTGCCTGAGTCTGCAAACTGTGTGCCTCAGTCCCTTTTTATATGCAATTGCGCCGAAGCACAACTGATTTTCTTTCTCCCTCCTTCTCCACCTCCTCCTGACTTCACTATCTCACATCACCATCAACCAAGAGGTTGTGATTTCAAGAGACTCCAGGATGAAGTCAAGGAGATTTAAAAAAAATATACACCGGCTCCCTATTTCACCCTAACCGGTTCGAACAGCAGCGTGAGTCTTAGCAAAGAGCGGTGGGGTCGAATGGCTCATCTAGACGACGGTTTCCACACCGATCAACTTAGGCGTGAGGATCCGTGGCGTTATTCCGTTATTGAGGTCCTCCTCAAACTCCAACAGCTGGCCCATGAAGTTGAGGTTCGGCGAGATGATGGGCCTCTTGCTTTTGACGAACTTGTAGGCGTCGGTCATGGTCATCCAGCTGTGCTTCATCAGGTAGGCGATCACGATGGTAGCAGATCGCGACACGCCCGCCTGGCAGTGGATCAGGAGACCCATACCTGCTTGGTGTGCTTCTTCTGCAGAGAGAAACCAGGAGAAAATCTAAATATTAGGGCTGGGTAAAAATATCGATTCAGCAATGCATTGCAATTATTTGTTTCTCAATTTGATATCGATTCATCAAATCCTATGAATCGATTCAGCCCACCGGCCAGTGGCGGCGCTGTGGGCAACACTCTAGTGAGAGCGTTCAGCGTTGTACAAGACGCGCATTACCAAAACAGCAAGATGGCGGACAGCAGCTGCACTGCATTCAAGCCTGCACCACCAACGTTAAAAGCCGACGTTTGGCTCATTTATTTAAAAATATACTCAGGCACTTAATTACTTGTGTTTTTACTTATTATTAGATTGATATTGAAGCTAATAAATCAATATCGTATTGAATCGAAATCGAATCAAAGCCTCAAGAATCGAATCGAATTGTGAAATTCCTAACAATACCCAGCCCTACTAAATATGGCACAACAGATGGTTTATTCTCTATGAGGAAGTTCACCCATCCTGCTTGATAACAAAGCTTGATGAACATATTACAACTTCCTTTAAACCCATGCATAACATTAGGGCCGTTTATCAAATGTTAACTCTTTCCTCATTGATAAGAACATAAATCTAAATAACTGTTTTCATTACTCTTCTTTAACCACATTTTGAAGTTCTGCATTCAGTGACCACTGGAAATGCCAAAAACCCTCCAGTGTTTTGACCTTTAAAGACATTATTGTATGCTTATTACTCAAAAAACAACAAAAGAAATATACAGAATTACAACTTGCATATTTGGGGAAGCATTAGTTAGTTTCTCTGTGTACAAGAAAGACAGATAATCACAAAGATTCTCCAACCACATGTATAGTTTAATGTAATTACACCCTGTTTCCATTTATTTTGGTTCTGATCCCCATTTAAGCCTGTTAAGTGTTATGAAATATGATACATTATAAAATACGTGGGAAATGTTCCCTTGGTGGGTACAAATGTAAGCATGGCCGATATAAAATCTCCCACTCAAGACAACTTGTCTTACCTGAAACTACAAAGGCAAGATATACAGAAGGGACAAGGTGACCAGCACCCATATGAAATGCAGTTGACTGCAATCAGATGGGTAACAATACAAAGAATCAGGGAGACATTTTCCAAGTCAAAACCTAGTCAGACTGGGATCAATTCCAGGGCAGATTTGGACCAAACCAGAGGTCCAAATAAAGGCCCACCAGATATATGTTTACCATGGATGTTTTTTGGTCATATTAATTGCATACCTATATTTTTGACACAAAACTGATTGTGTGTAGGCATGGGCTAATTTGAGATTCCCAGTATTTAAAAAAACATCTTGTTTTAATGGTATAAAAAAATATTTCTAACTATATTTTATACCATGATATAATAGCTTTTACTTAGAGAAGCTTGCAATGTGCCAACTGTAGTTATAAAACTGTAATAACCTAATAAGAGTAATTGAAGGGTTTTTTGTTAGGTTGCACACATTCATGTTAATTTCCAAGCAGCAAAATTGCTATTTTCTAAAAGATGGATTAAAAAACATCGTTTTGCCTTCTTCCAGCCAGCTGAATGTGGGTGCAGAGCAACAGGTGGGGTAGGGGCATCCCTGTGTTACTTGATATCCCATATAGCTAAAGAACACTTTAAACCACAACTATTTTGAAACCTTGGTATAAAGACTCATGCCTAATTACCTATTGTTCACCTATTCCACTTTGAGACCTCATTCTAAAGCCAATAATTGTGTAATTACCTCAAATTTTGTTTTGCTTTAAATTCCTTAAGATCACTGAAATTTGCTCTGGAATCAGTCCCAGCGTTTCCAGAAATAAGCCAGATTCCTCTGTGACAGCTGCATTTTCTCATTCTCCAAACTGGGCTTCTTGATCCTGAAAGCTGATCTCCAGTTTTAAAAGATCTAAAGGTTTTTTTTTAACAGGTTAACAGACATAAAGTCTTCAGTTTGTTTGTTTTTTACAACAGGAAGTAATATAGGAAATAATGACTTCTGTTCAAACTACCGTTGGTTCACTTATTTATTTTAGGCTGTTAATGGAGAAGTACCTGATTTTCAGTGACATTTCAACTGTCACAGTGTTTAAGTGTTGAAAATCACCACTTATCAAACCACCTAGAGGCGTTTCTCACAATAAAGAATCAAGAAAAGTGGAAAAAAAAACTAAATATTATATCTGGCATCCTGTGATTTTTATCCTTTCATTTTTTTTCATGCCATCATACTAGTTTTATTACAATTCATTAGGGAACTAGCTCATAAAAAGGAAACACATTTTATTTCAGAGAAGAAAAGGTCCGATCAGGTAGAGAAGCACTTAAATGCACTTGCTTCATCCATGTCCTACATATAATTGTATTAGAGTTATACTAAAGACTTTCCCTCGTGTAGAGAGGCAACTGAAGCTGTTCGAAGGTATTTTAATTCAGAAAAACAACAAGTATGAAAAATTTACATTTATAGCCACTGCAAAGAAATTTTGTGTTAAATAAATAAAATTAGAATATAAAATAAAAAAATGTAAAACCTTTTTTTTCTTAAATTCATTGTGATATTTTCAGACTAGGCAGTCGTACTGTGAAAATAGGTTAAAAAAAGACACAGCACCATCTTTTTCTTGAAGCAACAGGGAGTATTTACCAGATAATTCTTTGCGTCAACACAAACTGCACTATTGATCCTCTATAAACCCAAACAAATCAGTACTGCAGCAATTATGAATCATCTCTTTGACTCTGATGTAAATTAAGCACTTAGAGTGGTTTATTATTCAGCACCTCAGTGATATAAAGATGTTTGGTAACTAACAGAAAAGCAAGATTTTGAGAAAACAGACTGAGTGGGTTTTTTTTGTTTCTGACATAATCAGGTAGTTTACTTTACACATAAGTGACTTTGTTTTATATTTTTAGCTACTTACATCTGAGATAAAGTGAATGATATGATGACAAATGTTTTCAATTGAAGACCAGGGGTTTTTGACCTTTTCGAATTGACACGTCCTATGACAGCATTGTTCAATAGGGGGTGACCTTTCAGATATGTAAGAGCTATTATCACTTCCACTGCCAAATAGCTGTCACGCAGTTTAATTTAAAATGTGTACACATAATCCAGTATCTTAATAAATGCTTAGAAAAGGAAAAACATACAACAAGGCCCAATTATGTCTACAAAAATGGTTCAAGTAAGTGTTGGGTGTTGGGTTATTTTCATAAAAAGAAACATTTAAATACTAGATCAAAGTTAAACTGTTAAACTGCAACCGTCTGTTACAGCAGCTACATGCAGCAGTGTGTAGGAGTGTGTGGCTAAAAGCTCAATTCAGTGATGATTCATGACTTTTTCCACCTGACAGCCTTCTTTTTAATGTTTAGTTCTTTCCATTTTAAAAAATATGAACAACAAGTAACTTTTAGTTCTCTAATTTTCTGTTTTGCACACTCTCGTCTCGGGTATACTTACACTTAATCTGTGAATGTAATCGTTAACTTTGGTTTAACTGCTGACGGTTTTGAAAACTTCCTACCGATAAACTCAAACGCCTCCTCGAAGTACTGCCGCAGGTTCTGCTTGTTGCTGTCGGTGGCGGGCAGGCGCTTGTAGTTGAACAGGCCAGTGTCATAGTGGTAGAGAGGCAGGTGGGTGGTCACATTGAGGATGTAGCCGATGTTCACGCGCTGCAGCAGGTGGAGGTCCTGAGCGTCGTGCTCGTTCCCCAGGTAGAGGAAGGGCAGGATTGGGGTCAGCTCTGCGTTCTCGATGTCCGGGGTGGAGGGCAGGGAGTGAGGTAGAGGCCCCGTCAGGCCGGCAGATGCGCCCGTATCCAAGCCCTCGTGGAGGTGCAGCGAGTGCTCGCACAGGTTTTCGTGGCTCTGCCTGAAGCAGCTAAGGCCTCCTGTAAACACAAAAACCAATTAAATCTGACATTTTTGCTAGAACTTAAAAAAAAAAAAGTCAAACGTTTATTTATTTTAGATTCAATTTAAAGGGTGTAAAGGGTGTAGTAAGATTTTTGTGTTATATTAAAACACCACAATATATTTCTCCTATATCATTCTGATTTGTGAAAACTTTATTAAATTTCTGAAACCAAAAGAATGTTAAATTCCTGTTTCATCTTGCTCTTGTATACCCAATAGATGTATTGCAGTCACCCTATTAACTTTTTTTTAGCCTTTTCTTTTTTAAACTTAAGCTTGCAGTTTGAGCACACAGTGCATTTAGTTAACACAGCACAGGTTAATGGTTTAATTCCCACAGGAAGAATCTATGCTAAAAATACATAGTTGCGACTGAGTAGGACTATTAAACTTTGCATACATACAGTATCTGATTAAACCAACTGGCTTTCACAAGCATTGAAGCTGTAAAGCTACACTCATATTTGGTTCTTATTTGAATGCCTTCATTTGGATTTTAACTTAAATTTTGAATGGTATTTTCTTGAATGAGCTTCCCTTAGCTCAGATACACTAATGTGCATAAAAACAGGCAACCTCAGGGTTAAACACGCTTCCAGACATGTGCACTTCTCCAAAAGAACTGGTTTGCACCTGTTTGCAACAGCGATGCCACAGGCCAAAGTTTCCCTTCAGCAATGCGTGGGGGGGTGGGGGTCCAAGTATCAGTTTGTGTTTTGTTCACAATGCAAGGGCTGACATCATGCCATGTGTGGTCATCCCACAACCTCACAACTTCCCCACGGGTGGGAAGCAGGTGGGAATCTCCACTGAAAGTTATTTTCATGAAGCAGACAGATTGTTAACCATTAACAGAGACATCAGCCTAAACACATGGTATTTCCTTGGCCAAGCCCACACTATACCATGAGATAATTACACTTTGATAAATAAAAGAGAGGGAAGTGATTACAGGAGCTGTGACCCAACCAAAAAAAGACATTAGAGAACAGGGAATTTTTACTGAAACTAAAGGCATTTCCTTATTTGTTTCATTTTTAGACTCTGAGCAGCCACAAAGCCACAAGTTTCAATTATCTTCATGGCATTACTGTATTTATCAAACACCAAAGAACATCCTTATATAAAGATTCAACTGTTAAACATTAAAGTCAAATAATCATGCAACAGGTGACAAAAACGTCATCTAATCAATTAACCATCTGTTTGCTTTTAGAAATGTCCCATTATTTAAGCCTGTATGGTTAAATAAAAAGCTTAACAGACAGCTTGTTGTTTTCTTGCATTTAGTTCTCTTTTGGTCTGTACCAGCTACCTCTTGAGAGTTCAAATAATCCAATAAGTATCTGAATTTGTCATTATTTACAAAACTATGTAAAAAGTTCCTCATATGCTATTTGTTGTTATTTGAGTGATATCAAGGGTTTTAACACAATATGTGAATTATTAGATCAAAATTAAATTAGTTACAATAAATAATCATTACACTATTTTCTTTTTTGTTGTTTTTTTATGTAGTTTACTGTTTTAATGTTTCAGTCTCCTATTTTATATATATATATATATATATATATATATATATATATATATATATATATATATATATATATATATATATATATATATACTGATCAGACCACCTATTTCTAACTTATTCAGTGGGCTGCCCTATTACGAAAATCTCCTCTATCTGGTATATTCAAAATCTGCTGACAAAAAAGTTGTAAAACATATATTTCAGTTATTGTAAACTGGCAGCTCCCAGGATACATTTGGACTGGGAGCTCACTTTATCTGGTCAACAGAACATTAGATATTTGTACATTTTACTCAATTTGATACAGGAATCAATCCCAAGGAAGAAACCCAAGATTGATTCCTATTTTCCAACTACTGGGCTCTGTTAGGCACTAGGGGTGTGTGCTGCAGTTGTATTAACCTTGTTTTGTCTAATGTCACTACTCACAAGTGAAAGTAAAACAATCGTAACTCTTTCAGGTACTTTCCTTACAGCTTATTCTGTTCTAGCTCAAAATATTTTTCTTTTTCATTTCTTTATCTAATCTCACATTCATCATAAATTAACAATAAGAAGAGGAAAATAGACGTTTATTCATATTCTGCAATACTCCCAAAAAAAAAACTCTCAGAGAAAGAGAGCAAACACCTTTGTCTTTAAGAAAAAAAAACAGCATAGCACAGGCAATCTACAAAACACCCTCCCCAATCTTTGGCAATTCTGGTAAAAATGTGCAAAACATGTTCTAATAAGGAAATTAGTAGGTCATGGATTAGTGAGTCCCTAAATACTGTGATTAACTTTAAAAATATAAAAATCGCAAAATTTTTACTTATATTTATTTTTGAAAATGTGTTTGTGGCAGCTCTTGCCCGATGATTGCTATAAGCAATGTTGATGGCCACCAGCCCTATTATAGCAGGACAGATGAAAAGCCAGCGCTGCTCTTTGGTGACCAACAACTTTAACCTCAAGCGTATTTTAAGCCCAAGTTTTATTTCAATTTCTACTAAGCATGTTAACCCACGCGCGATAGCAGCACCTATTTATCTATTTCGAACATGACAACCACGTTATTTGTTTTAAAAGTAACAGAAAAGTGAACTGAGACCAGAATCCTCACAAAGAGCACACTGACAAGAGGTGAAATCTGTCGAGCGTCACCAGCTGCCCGAGAAGACAAAACTTGAGACGCGTTTCTGTCTCTTAGCTGAGCCAGCATCTTGGTTCCTGTTTAGAAATTAACCGTTTCTGCCTCTCAACGCTCCTCCCACTGATCACCTGCTGTTTTCTGAAGCTCAACATCATCCTTCCAAAACAAGCAACAAATTGTTTATGGCTGTTAAAGATGCATTTAACATAATCTATATCTGCTTTTAGCTGCAGCAGGAAAGGAAGTAACAATGTTTACCTGTAAATCCTGGCTACCGTTTGCTGGTAGCTGAGCAAATGAAGGTGCATGTGTAAATAAATTGGCATGCAATGTGGGTTTTTTTCTCCCTTTTGAACTACAAATCAGTGAAAACTGTCATTACAACCTTTTGGTGAAACATAACGTTGTACTGTGTTAACGTAGGTTGTGATAATAAAAAATAAAAAACGTGTAAAGAAATTGAAGAAACTGGCTGGAATAAAAAAAAGGGTTTTAGATGACTAGACAAATTTAAACCAGATGAAGATAAAGTAAGACGGTCTGCCTGTTCCTCCCACTGAGGCAAGCTTCAGACATACACTGGTGCAGGATGAGAAACTGGAGAGGAGCCTCGTTTCATCAAAGTCCACAGAAGGATCGGGGGGGGAGGATGCAGGGGGGAACAGAGAAAGGATCAAGGTGCTCTGATCTAACAGCTACATGGTGACTGCAGGGCATTATGAAAAACACTCCCAGCCAAGCCCCCAACATGGCACACAGCTCTAGCTTCAAACACACGGCACACCAAAGATAGAAAACATGGCAGCAAGCAAAAGACTGCTATCTCAACAGATTGCCTTATTTACTAACAGCTGCTTCTCACTTCATGCAAAATACTTAATGTTTGCCACATATAAGAGGGTAAGCATGTGTCAGTATATGAAGAGGATGCAAACAGAGCGTGCATTAGGAATATGCAGGTTATATTGTTGCAGTTTCAAAACCGCATTTGTTTCCATCATGTCGTTCCTGTGGCTTAAAGTTCTTTTAAAGATATGCAAAAGAAAGTACAGCGCTCAATACACTTTTCTGCAATTCTATAAAGTGTTGAGTAGCGGAGCACTCCCCCCTTCTCCACATGTTGCTCGGCTGCAAACTGCTGGTCAGCTAGCTGAAAGATGGCCACTACATTGGTCACTCACTCACAAGAAAGACAAATTGGGATGTAAGGAGACATTTCCAGTCACAAACAAAACAGTCATGGTGTGGAGACTAAAGGTACTAAAGGTAACGCCGATTTAAAACTGCAGTTTACAAACTACGAGAAGCTTGTCTGTGAAGCAGCAAGCTGCATACTAACTACCATGGCAGACGGCTTGATGAATTAACCACCTAAAATCAGCTATGTTAGACTTGTGTTATACTTCAAACACACACACACCAAAGATGGAAAACGTGGCAGCAAGCCAAAGACTGCCATCTCAGTCAATTCTCTTTATTACTAATAGCTGAAAGGCACAATATTTGTCACGGCCAGGGAGGATAGACGTTTGGTAATATCTGGGCTTGGCACGCATAACTTTTATTAAAGCTGTACTGTAAGTTCATAAGAGATGAGCAGTTGTCTGTAAAGCAGCCAACTGCAGGCTAGTTACTTGAGCTGATAGCCCAATCAATTACTAGCTGATATCAGCTTGTTAGACTTATTTTACTCTAATAAGAGTACAACAGCAAAAGGTCAAATATTTTGTTTGTGGCTTTTTAACGTCTATTTTTTCTTTAGCCTATGAATACGAATCGATACAACACTAAAAAAATATAGGTTTCAGATAGCATTGTTATAACTGTACTAATTAATATATTCAATTATTTTAGCAGCAGACAGGGTTATTGGTGATTTTCTGTACTTAGATATCTGTTTAAAGTTTTTTATACCTGTTTCAAACCAGCCAAAGTTTTCCTTCATATAGTTCCTACAGTTTAAAGTCTTCTTAACAACATTCTATTTAATTACTAATAAAATACTTAATTTTAATTTTTTTTTATAATTTTCTGACGCGCCTCACCCAACTGTTGCTACATGCTGCCGTTTAGCTGGTGGACAGAAGACTACTGTGTTTTTACTTTTTTTTTATTATTGTGCTTACAGAGAAGACCAATTTGGCTGTTCGGAAATCTTTCCAGTCACAAAAAATATGGACACTTAAGGTGTGTAAACTAAAGAAACTGCACCCATCAAACTTCAATGCTGTTTGAAAACTACAGTTGACAAGCTACAAACGTGTTGTCAAGCTGAAATAAAAGCTACTGGATCATGTTAGATGTTACTGTTTTATCTCTTTGTACAGTATCTGATTCTGAGAAACTGGAATTTTTACTAAAGGTTATACCATGAGAATATATACTATCCAATGCCTATCTGGTTAGCTTTGATTATTGGTTGAATGCTTGGGGCATTATAACTTGCTATGAGTAGAGAGGAAGTACTGGGTAGGCAGAAAGATAAAGGTCAGAGTTTACCATACTTATTGGCACTATTTACACCTGTACTCTTTGCCCTGAAGCTTTAATATCCAAGTAATTCTACTGCTTTTAGATCTCTAAAGCAGTTTATCCCCTTTGAAATGAAACCAAATCCCACAAAATAGTGTTCTTTTGTTGTGTCTTTCATTTTTTATTATGTCTGATTCCCTGTTACCTTTGAGGACGATTGGGTCCTTGCCCTCCCTCCTCAGTGATTCCAGGACCACGTGCAGAGGCTGTGTAGATGTCAGCCTGTTGGGATCAGTGGTACTCTCGTCGTAAACCACAATCTCTTTGGAAAAAATGCCCTTAAAGGAGTCCTTCCCCTCGCGGCAGGAGATGAGGTCCAGCACAGTGATCTTTCCCTGTTGCAGCCGGCGCCGACTGATCTTGTCGGAGCAGTTGATATGCACAGCCCCACGGATGTGGCTCTTGTTGTACTCCAAGAAGGGTCGGCAGTCGATGATGACGGGGACAGGCCCAACAGGGTGCCCCAGTGGGCAGCAGGTCATCCGCTTGGCCAGCTCATTGGGGTGGATAACCCTCAGGGTGGCTAGGGGCTTGAGCTGGCCCTGGGTGAGACTCGGGGTGCTGACCACTTCGTGTTTGCTGACCATCGAGGTGGGCGGCCCGGCATAGCTGAGGTTGGGGCTGCTGGCGCTCACCTGGCTGTGGCTGAGGCTCTGGCTGTCCTTCTCATAGGTAGTCACAGAACAGCAGCTGGCGCTGCTGCATCCACACGACAACGAGCGCGTGGAGCCCTTGGATGAGGGCATATACGTCACAAGATTGGCCGTCGCCCGGATCTTCACCACGGTGGTGCTGATGACTGTGTCGCTGCTGCTGCTGCTGCTGGTGGTGATGGAGTCCAGGTAGCTGGTGTCCAGGCGCAGTTGGAGTTCCTGAGGTCGGATCGGCCTTGGCAGCGCCACCACAATTCTGTCGTCGAGGGGAGATGGAGGCATGGGGAGGCCGAGGGCTGGACGTCTACGGAGAA